>OV277714.1:8600588-9923165 GCA_922987775.1 Agonopterix subpropinquella
ATATTTTTTTTTTAAATTAACTACAAAATTTCTGCAAATTGATTGCTCCACGACGACGCGAGTAACAGCTTATTGGTGATTGCTAGCTAGATTAAGAGCACAATAATGGAAGATCGACATAATACGGTAGATATAACACTAGTTGTATTAGTTAACGGTATTACATAGCTCGATACAGATCTAAGTGGCCTTGGATAACAATCCGCTATGTTTACCACGTTTTATTGGAGACTTTCAGAACAACCACAAGTTTAGGAATCCTACCTACTTCCCATCCTATATCCTACTTACACGTATTATACAGGATGTTAGGGTGAACAGTTGCATTATTTTTAAGGGGTGATTCTAACTATGATACAGGAGTGCGATTTTTGAATCTCATTCGCTGAGTTCAGCAGTTGAAAATGTCAAAATTACTGTAGAGATACGCATCTTTCTACTGCTGATTTGACTTTCAAAAATAGCACTCCTGAAGTATCATTTTTGAAAGTCAAATCAGCAGTAGAAAGATGCGTATCTCCACAGTAATTTTGACATTTTCAAATGCTGAACTCACCGGATGAGATTCAAAAATCGCGCTCCAGAACAATTTTCCCTGAGAAACCTATAGGAAATACGTAATTTTCATACAAACGTTCGATCAGCTGATTGCATTTAGTAGGTATATATCTATATATCTATGGAAAGTCCAAAAATTTGTTTTGCGAATTTCCTATTGGTTTCTTAGAGAAAGTTCTTCAGTATCATGGGTACAATCACATCTTAAAGTAATGCAACCAGGACCAGGTACGTTTGGATTTTTTGATGTTTACTACTGCTGATTTGAACGTAGATATGAGTTTGAAAAATCGCATTCCTGGAGTGCGTAGATGAAATTTTGCACATAGATTGAACATGTTCTGGATGAACACTTGTGATACTTTTTTTTTAAATGTCTAATGCAGATGAAGTTGCGGCCAAAAGCTAGTTGTTTCAATAATGTTGTTGTTACTCCTGAAGTATGATTTTTGAAAGTCAAATCAGCAGTAGAAAGATGCGTATCTCCATAGTAATTTTGACATTTTCGACTGCTTAACTCAGCGAATGAGATTCAAAAATCGCACTCCTTTATCATAGTTAGAATCACCTCTTAAAAGTAATGCAACTGTTCACCCTAACATCCTGTATAATACGTATAAGTAGGATATAGGATGGGAAGTAGGTAGGATTCCTAAGTTGAGTTTTCCTGTTAAACAAAATCCTCAAACGAATTATTATGTTATCGTATCGTTACCTACATTGATTGTAGAGGTAAAATAAATAAAGTAATGAAACGCGAACCGCATCAAATTAACCTAAATGCAATCTCAGTCCTAAAGGCACTCACATCAGTAGACTTATACCCGACTGCGCCAGAAGGAGGGTTATGTTTTTCGAGCGTATGTATGTATGTATGTATGTATGTATGTATGTTTGTATGTCTATTTCTTTGGCACGGCCTACAGCCAAAGCGGCTCGATGCATTTTGATGTATGAGGTGTCGTTACTACCCGTTTGTTTGGAGTTGGCCGTCGATGACCGTTACAAAATTTCGTCACAGGCACATTAACTGGTCCCGTCGACAAAAAATAATATAACAAGCAAATAAATATTTAAAATTAAAAGCGATATTAGTGATCGGGACGGACGTGCCGTACGTGTTTTCGTTGCTAAAGGTTATAAAATTGCGTTTAATAGGGTCTCTTAGGGGTGCGGTACGGTGAAGCGGGAAGGGAGGGAGCGGCCAACTCGAAGCAAATGACTAGTAGATGCGTAAAAATTGTGAGAGTGACACAGGCTATATTATTTTATTATGGCGTCTGCGAATTTAAAAAAGGGGGGGGGGGGGGGGGTTAAAATTGTTTTTTGTGAAAAATTACAATATGGGTATCAAATGAAAGCTAGTAAATCGACGATTCCAAATATATATATACTGTAGTACTTTTATGCTACCATTTCGACACAAGACTAAAAAGTATGAAATAAACTAAATTATTACGAAAAACAAAAAACCCGACTGCATAAAAAAACTGTTAACTGAAAAGAGAAAAACGAGCTCTATAATCACTAATCAGCTATTACAACATTAATTTAATATAATTTGAATGTTATTAGGTAGGTATTGCAGGCGGGGACAAACCAAAAGAAGGTAGTAACTATGCTATGTTTTTAATAATTCATCTTTGTCCCCGTTTGCGATACCTACCTAATAATATCTTGGATATCTTGGATTTAATTTTTCTTAATAACATTCAAATTATAAATGTTGTTATAGCTGATTAGTGATTATAGAGCTTGTTTTTCTCTTTTCAGTTAACAGTTTTTTTATGCAGTCGGGTTTTTTTTTTCGTAATAATTTTAGTTTAACTTTGGTTTAACTGATGCTAGCCTAACTTCAGTTATTCATCAGTAATTTAAAATATTCAAGGCATTCGCTTAGTTGCCTCGTCCTCGTATCTTTATACAGGGTGTCCCAAAACTCAACGTCAAGCCACAAATAAGAGATAGGTGAATTTATAACTGTTTAGGGAAAAATACAAAAAAAAATCCAAGTTTGATAGTTTTCGAGATTTTGTAATTTTTTTTAACATTGGAAAAATCGCCACCCTGCGCTCAACTTTTACATGTACCACAAATCTGTAAATTTTTTCATAAAAATACTTGTAACGTAATCCAGGCTAATTTATTCAGCGGACCCAATTCAAAAATAAACTATTAGTTTCATTCTTTTTACAGAAAACACTTTTTTCTGTCAGACTTCTGTGGAAACCATTTTTTCTGTGTCAACTTTGAGACTACACCCTGTATAAAAAATGTATGGCGGTAACATGGCAAGTAATTTCAAAAGTTGGCCAATTTAATCAAGTTTTCAAAATGCAAAATGGTATCACACTTGGTAGGTACTTCCTTTTCTAAAAAAGTTGTAATAATTTTTTTTCTTGCAGAACAACCCGATTTTAAAACAATTATTCCATATTAAAATTAATAAACGTTCAACGCCCCCAAAGGACCCCAAACGTAGCAATCAAATGCCCGCCAAAAACACTCCTAGATTTAAAAAAAATAAAATAATTCGGAGTGATGAAAAAGACAATGTACCTATTACTTCCTACATGTAGGTACAAAATTGTTGTAGCAGTGACAGTAGGTAATATTCACTTTGTTTTTTTTATTCGTTCCTTATTTGTGATTTCTATCAGTCTACCTACACTAAATTCTCTCCACTAAGAATTAACGCATACCTACCTGCTAATAAGATAGAGTGATAGACTAATATAAAGATTGTTACATTGATTATACAGCTGGTTACATAACATGATATATCTTACTTCATTCATATTCGGAAGCTTATCAAATATAATTTCCAATCGTTTTAATATTTGAGAGTTGACATAAAAACTAATAAAATTATTTATTTTAGAAAGCGCGGTCGTTGATGTCTTTTCTATGACACAACAGTAAAGCGAACGTAGCAAAAGTTAAACTAACTCATACTACGGAAAGCTCAGTTAAAATATAATTTAAAGCTAGCTTAACATTAACAAAGGTTACCATTCTTTCCGGCCCAACCCAAGCCCCAACCGGTATCACAACAAAAACATTTCGTAAGAACATTCAAATAACTTTATATTTGCACACTGTTACCTCACTAGTCAAAAAAACTTGGTCAGAATTAAAAAAAATAACACTTTGCACAACTAACCTTTGTAAAAAAATATAATTCCTTTTTTATAATAAATAAAAACACTGGCTGCTTTTCGAACAGCTGTTTTAAAAGTTTAAAAACAAAAATAATAAACGCGCGCGCCTGCGCTGTGTTACCGCGCGATACTGGCTCGCTATTGGTGATTTAAAGCGCGGGAATGCACATGTCAAAGTGACGTTAACAAAAACAGGTTTTTATGTATGCAAATAAGTTTTGTGGCGTAACATAAAAACTATTTGTTATTGAAGTCTGTTGCAAGCTGAACTGAATTTCCTTTGATCTGAATCAGGGTTCTAGTGTTTCAATAGTTTTGTAATTAATTACTAACGTTTTTATCTATAATGATTAATTATACTTCGTAAAATAAATTAATGGTAGGTACACATTGGACTATTGGGTAATTTGTGTTTAAAAAAAGAAATAGAAATGAAACAGAAAAAAAGTTTTCAAACTTTTGGTATTAAGTAATCTGTGCTTAAGTTTAGTACTGAGTCACTTTTTAGGTCTGCTATTGGGTGGTCAAATGTCGGTCGTCGTTGCCCCCTCCCCGGCCTACAACGAAGCCCCAGTGGTGTGCAGGATAGTTTTCTTTTCTAAAAACAACCCTTGAAGTCACCAAAATACCTAGATACATCCGTACAACGTCAAGAACTTTTCGTCAATTTATTTTCCTACGTAAACTAAACACTCCCTAAATGATAAATCATCTAAAACCTTAAGAATACAGTACTTATTAATTATTCTTTTGCTAATACTTTATTTTAAAATTAGAATAGAATAGAAGTTCAGTACGTTTAGTACCTACTTACCTATTTGTTTCGTATTGTTAATTATTACCTACCTAAAGCCTACCTACATGGATACCTACCTACCCTACCTACCCACTATTTATAAATTTTTCTTGTAATCGAGTGCTTATTTTCATAATCAGTGTAAAAAATAATGGAATGTGGTATAAATGCGCAATTAGTCAGATTAACGCAGCTGACCAAGCGTTGATTTACGAATAGCACTTAAATTTCCTGAGTCGAGTACTACAGCAGTGAGATTACAGTCTAACGTAGCACTAAGTAGAGAATATTGCGAGAAAAATTTACGGTAGATACCAATTACCTACCATTGCAATAAAAATAAAACCTGTCAAGTTCGAGTCGGGCTACTCGCGCACCGAAGGTTCCGTACCACACCACCACAGAACACAACATTATAAACATAGAAAAAAACTTTTTTGTCCGGGTTTTAGTACCAATTTGTTGTTATTCTGTAGAGTTTGCTCTAAAATCACACTAAGTTAGACGCTTGTATGTATTACCGTTTTTACGATAGAGCGTGAAGAAAAAACGTCGATAAAAACTAGTTTCTTGTTGAGGACCCCCCTTAATTTTTAACTTTTTGAAATTTTTATGATTTGTTAACAAATCCGCCGTAATAACGCATAAACAGAAAAAATTTCAACCATCTAGCTATTACGGTTCAAAAGTTACAGCCCTAAATAGGTAGGACAGACGGACGGACGGACGGACGGACAACGTAGGCTTAGTAATAGGGTCCCGTTTTCACCCTTTGGGTACGGAACCCTAAAATTAAAGTTACGTCTTCTATTATAATCTAAACTATTATACTTAAAACTGTAACAGTAGTGTGTCTGTACATTGAAGATATTTACAAAAAAAAGTGTAACGTTATGGTTTTTAGATGTCCCTGATTCCAATTCACCAATTTTTTTATTTTTGTCTGTCTGTTTGTTTGTTTGTGTGTTTGTTTGTTCGAGCATCACGCAACTACTGAACCGATGTTGATGAAACTTTTTTGTTTGATAGCTTGATCTGATTTAAAATCTGGTATATAATTTATGTGGACGAATTCGCGGGTAAATGCTCGTAGGGTATAAACTTAAATGCGTTACATATTTTAGGAAGTCTATTTTTGAAAGATCCTAATTAGATTCGATTACGAAAGTGATAAGATAACAAACTAAAAAATTTATGTCATTTTCGATTTCGAGTATGGATTTAGAGCCGTGGTGGTCCAGTGGCGAGTAACCTTGCCTGCTGTGCAGGACGCGATGGTTCGATCCTTGTCCAGGCCGACTCGTACCGATGAGTTTTTCGGAATTTATGTACGGAATTTTTCGGAATTTTCGGCGTACAAAAACATTGTGGGGAAACCGGCTTGCTTTAATTTCAAGGCAAGTATTGTGCCCACTGTCCAATACAAAGTGGCGGCGGGCTCACTCCCCGTCACGCTGGACAGAGTTTCGGTACTAGTGAACCAGGATGTTGTGAGGTTTCAGAATATCTCTGACTACTGACTACCCCCTCTCGGGGAATATAGTATAGAACATCGAAATCGCGAAAAAAAAGTCAGCTGTCCTATACAGGGTGTAAATTAAAATAGGACAGCTACTTAAAGAGGTGCTTCAGACCATCAAACTGAACAACTTTCTCTAAGGGACCAATATCGAAATCGCGAAAAAAAAATCTGCTGTCCCATACATTTCAGTCGAGTTATGTTTGCAGTTTTGTATGGGAGAGCGGAATTTTTTTTCGCGATTTCGATATTGGTCCCATAGAGAAAGTTGTTCAGTTTGATGGTCTGAAGCACCCCTTTAAGTAGCTGTCCCATTTTATTGTACACCCTGTAGATACATTTTGGCTCAAGTAGGTTTGCAGTTTTGTATGGAGCAGTAGATATTTTTTTTCGCGATTTCGATGTTGGTGCCATAGAGAAAGTTGTTCAGGACCCTATACAACGGGTTAGTGAATTAACGCAAAACCTCATACACCCCAACTGATTTATAACAAAATAATTAAATTGAAACAATAATTTCATTATATTGATAGTTACTTAAAATTTAAAGTTGTTCGCATTTTAAGTTTTGAGGCAAAAATGATTTGTTATCATTTCAGCAATGAATGAAAGCGCTAACGTGCTCATGGATACATTTTAATAATCTTGTTTTGGTAGTAAGTAGAGTGAGCGTGCCCGTGCGGTCGGTTGACGTCGGGTTCAGTAAATTTAAAATTTTAGAAACAAATTATTTAATATTTTGAAGAAAATTACCTATGTTGAAACCATGATAATTCAATTCTGCTCTCGATTCTAAACAAACTACTTTCTAATTTTGCGTTAATTCATTAACACGTTGTATAAAGTTTGGATATTTTGAGATTGTATATGCAGGGTACTATGGTTGTTATTATGAGTATATTTCAATTCAAAGTTTGCATTTCTGTACGCTACGTTACCATAAAATAATAAACTTGTTTAACCAGTTTACATTTGCTCGTAAAATAATAACCTTCTTCCGATCAATAAAATTAAATACTCAAATACCTAAAACTAGGTCCACAGGTGTACATGAACTATCTAGGTCTCCGCCTAGGTGCCTATGTGTAAAGAGAACCAATAACTTTAACATAATCTCGGTCACAAACCCGAATGGCGTCGTAGCCGGCTGACTCATTGCTTTGAATATTAAACAGCTGTGCATACGGGTCTTTATGCCTTTGACCCTATCGGAGACAAGAATTGGAACTCTTTCGTTTGAAACAGTAACAAAGTCTATATTTACGAATTTACTCTCTTGAATTAAGATTTTGTTAAAACAGGACAGTCTCGGTAGACCTCATTTCAGTCCGTCAAAGTAAGCCTTATACTTCTTCGTTCTAAGAGTAGTATGACATCAAGTTGATTACTTAAATCTTTCGCTTTCGACTCAAATATTGGAGCGTAAGACAGTGGCAAAGGATCTCGGTGTCCTCTTCGATGAACAGCTCAGCTTTCGCCCGCACTACGAGCAGATAGTAAAGAAGGGTAACAAACTACTAGGATTTATAACTAGAACTACCAAGGGATTTAAGAAGCCTGGCAGCTTTCTTTGTCTCTATTACAGCCTCGTACGAAGTACACTCGAGTATTGTTCAACAGTGTGGTCACCATACTACGCTGTTCACACTCAGACAATCGAAGGTGTGCAGAAGAAATGCCTCGCTATTCTTTCATATAAATTATACCTCAGTGGCACCCTAAAAGATTATAATCAAAGGCAAAAAGATTCAAAGTTGAATCTTTTGAAGCCCGGCGTAAACAGCAGGACCTACTTTGCCTTCACAAAATTTTGCACTCAACCATAGACTCGCCTGCGCTGCTCTCGTTCCTCAACATAAATATTTACTACAGATGTCGCGTCCCCAGGCCTTTCTCACTGCAAATCTACAAAAATAACACTTCCTTTTATAACCCTATCACCCGAATGTGCCGCCAGTACAATGAATTAGTTGATTCGAGCATCGATGTTTTTGATTCCTTTAACCGTTTCAAAAGAAATCTCAAAAATGTCCTCCACCCCTCCTAGATTTTAAATGTTTTTATGTTTTTTTTTTTTTTGTAAGTACTGTTTTATTTGTGTAGACTATTTTCTTAAATTAATTTTTCACTTGAAAATTGATCTAAAAGCATTTAAATGTAATGAAAAAGTAAAACAACTTGTAATTACCTACTATACCTAAGTTTTGTCTAAAATATTACCGATCGTGCTGTGCACATTGTTTTGGATCACGTCTAGAATTAAAACCATTTCCTGTACTATTTTATAATGTTTACGACTGTGATCTGTTTATGTGCCTAATAAATAAATGAAATGAAATGAAATCGCGTCCACCGATACGCACAAGATTGTTACCTATGTAAACATAGTAGCTGTTGCGTTGCATGCGTTGCAACGTCCCTTTTTTCCCGATACACACTTGGCCGTTTTTTTCATAGTTTATGTTCATCACGGATAATATAGCATTCTAATGGTGAAAGAATTATTCAGATCGGCCCCAGTAGTTTCGGAGCCTATTCAATACAAACAAACAAACAAAAAAATCCAATTTACCCCTTTACCTATAGGCAGGGCCGTAGCTAGAACTAGATTGAAGGTAGGGCATAGGAGTTTTAAGGTAGGGCGGCAGCAAATGGCTAGTTTTTTGGATGAGTAACATAATTCAGTGTCTGTGAAATTTTCAAGACTCAAAACTATGGTGATACTGAATTCCATTAAGCAACTTACTTCCAAAATTTCACACTACAAGACTCAAAACGGTGTTGGTATGAGTTCCATTAGCTTTTCTATGCTCACAACACCATTAAAACGCTGGAGCGAGTGGAGCGAGCTGAAAATTTCACTCACCAAGACTCAAAACAGTGTCAATGCGAGTTCACTTAAAACATCATTCAAAAGCTGGCGAGTGAAGTGAGACCGTTTCAGAGCACTGTACATTTTTTAAGGGAATTTGCCCCACTTGCCCAATTTAAAACTAAAAATAAAAACTATAAAAATGGTTGGGTAATTTTTAAGGTAGGGCATTGGAATTTTATGGTAGGGCATTGCCCCACGATGCCCCCCCCATAGCTACGGCCCTGCCTATAGGTACAGTGGAAGTTCGATGTCCCGTACGGCAATCGGTACAGGGTGAATTTGATATCATTAGCATCCTTTTAAACTAAAAGTCTACCCATCAAACTGAACAACTTTTACTATGGGAGCAAACCGATCGGAGCATAAAAAAATCTACTGTTCCATACTAAACTGCAATGTCGACGTGCGAGTTCGAGACTCAAATGTATGCAACAGCTGATTTTTTTTTGCTCCGATCGGTTTGCTGCCAAAAAGTTGTTTAGTTTGCTGGGTAGACTCTTAGTTTAAAAGGATGCTAATGATATCAATTTCACCCTGTGCAATAATTAGTTTAAGTAGTTAAATAAACCATCATTCACAAGTGTCTGTATTTTTTTATTTGTGTCTAGGTCCTAGGTGCTGCATTTCTGCAAATGTCGAGTGACCTGACTAATACTCTCATAACTCATTATGAGATTATTGTAATCTCACATTTGCGTCAGGTAATTCAAAATGGTAGAGCCTACTAACAGATTTTGCAACGCGACTCCATGTCTGTCTCTATGCACAGAACATAGCGTAGGCCTCTCCCAAGGCACTCCACAGTACTATTATCCTCAGTCTTCCTCATCCAGTTGCACCTCGCTGTCACTGGTCATCAGTCCACCAGCACCGTGCCGGAACGTATTCCATACGATAAATAGGAAATACTTATCTTTTAGAAAGTCGATAGGCTACGTTCATTTCAATGCCTACCTATAACAATTTAGAATGTTTGTATAGAGAAATCTGAGCCTATATTTAATTACATTTACCGGAATTAACACATTATTTTGTCCAAATGACTTGAATGGTTTCGACCACACAATCGAAAACTAAAAGAAGACATTTCAACTACCTAATGATCGTGGGAAGTAGCTAAATATGTACTCGAATAAGCAATTGTCATATAGGCCAATGCTCTGTGTTGTACTTAGTTTTTTTTGCTCTTAATATTATAAAATTATAGGTGAAAAAGCCTAGTTAACCAAAGCTTTCGTGCTCGGAAACTAATAGTATAAGAGATAAGTGTACTTTTTGCAACCACAAGCAGCAAGGCTGATTCAGTGTTTATGGGGTGTAGAGCATCTCTGTGATGGGGTTGACGTCGGTCTGCCTGCATATCGTCAGTCGGTTTAGGAGATACAGCCGTTCAAAGGTGAGTTATGGGTGCAAAAAACGGCCGATCAGCAGCAAGGCTGATCGTATGGTACTATTGTAATATGCCCTGAGGGTATGTGAACAGTACAAAAACTGACGTGGTTCATCAGTCGGTTTAGGAGATACAGCCGTTCAAAGGTCAGTTATGTGTGCAAAAAACGGCCGATCAGCAGCAAGGCTGATCATAGGATACTATTGTAATATGCACTGTAGCTAAGTGAACAGTACAAAAACTGACATGATCCGTCAGTCGGTTTAGTAGGTACAGCCGTTCAAAGTTTCAAAAATTAATGGTAAAAAAAAAATAATGATCTCCCGAAAAGATGATCATAGCATATTATTTTAATATGCACTGTAGTTATGTGAACAGTAAAAAAACTGACATGATCCATCACTCATTTTAGTAGGTACAGCCGTTCAAAGTTTCAAAAATTAATGGTAAAAAAAAAATAATGATCTCCCGAAAGGATGATCATAGCATATTATTTTAATATGTACTGTAGTTATGTGAACAGTAAAAAAACTGACATGATCCATCACTCGGTTTAGTAGGTACAGCCGTTCAAAGTTGCAAAAATTAATGGTTACAAAAAAGTAATGATCTCCCGAAAGGATGATTGTAGGATATTATTGTAATATGCACTGTAGTTATGAGAACAGCAAAAAAACTGACATGATCCGTCACTCGGTTTAGTAGGTACAGCCGTTCAAAGTTGCAAAAATTAATGGTTACAAAAAAATAATGATCTCACGAAAGGATGATTGTAGGATATTATTGTAATATGCACTGTAGTTATGAGAACAGCAAAAAACTGACATGATCCGTCACTCGGTTTAGTAGGTACAGCCGTTCAAAGTTGCAAAAATTAATGGTTACAAAAAAATAATGATCTCACGAAAGGATGATTGTAGGATATTATTGTAATATGCACTGTAGTTATGAGAACAGCAAAAAAACTGACATGATCCGTCACTCGGTTTAGTAGGTACAGCCGTTAAAAGTTGCTACAATTTATGGTTACAAAAAAATAATGATCTCCCGAAAGGATGATTATAGGATATTATTGTAATATGCACTGTAGCTATGTGAATACGATAAAAACTGAGATAATCCATCACTTGGTTTAGTAGGTACAGTCAGCAGCAATAAGTTGCATACACTTTTGAGAAAAGTGGCCGCCATCTTGAACTTTTTTTTTCTCAACCGCTTGCTTCCAAAATCAATATCTGAGGGTCCGCGTGGACTCCAAACACGAATCTGATGTCGAATTTGAGAAAAGTGGCCGCCAGAAGCAATCAGTCGAGAAACAAAAAAGTTCAAGACAGCAACCACGTGATTCAGACATGTGCGTTCATGAGTGTGTGCGGGTGGGGGGGACGAATTTAGCGTCGCGAATTTGTTTTTCTAAGTTAATATCATGGAAACTACTTGATGTATCTAAATAATTTTTTCACTGACATAAATGGCTATAACTTTTGTTCTATAAGGTCTTATCCAGTAGGTTAAGAAAAAGCACATTTATTTGATAACTACCTACCCACACAGTCATTACTGCTGAGTAAAAGCTTATAGGACAAAAGTTATAGCAATTTGATGTAATTATCCCTCTGACGGAATTGCCCACTCAGCTATAAATTATTGTATTTCTGAAGCCAAACAAAATAATACCTGATCGCTATTACTTTTAGGTTTGATGGAGTACCAGTCTTGTTTTTACGAGAATTTCAAAAATACAAACGACTATTTAAAAACCCATAAAGACTAAAGTACCATTAAAAAAAACCTTAATAAGTATAATTTATAACAGATTTGCCACAAAGTCAAGTCAAAGTTTTACTTCAGTAAAATAAAAGATCCTATCCTTAACTAAAAAAACTAGCTGTTTCCCGCGACTTCTTACGCGTTTACAGAGGACTTGTTCATGGGTTTTTTGTGGCACTGACCTGTTTATGTGACTTCTGAAAGAACACCCCCTCATCCCTCTATGCACCTCCTACACACCCCTTACGCACCCCCTACTCACCCTTGCGTACCCCCTACTCACCCCCTACCCACCCCGTACTCATCCCCTTCGCACCCCTATTCATCCCCTACGCACCCACTACTCACCCCCTACTCAGCCATACGCACCCCCCACCAACCCCTACACACCCCTACGCATACCTACTGACCCTCTACGCACCCCTACGCACCCCCTTCGTACACCCTACACACCCCTACGCACCCCTTTACGCACCCCCTATTCTCCCCCCAGGCACCCATACTCACCCCGTATGCACCCCTATGTAACCCCCTACGCACCCCTACGCACACCCTACTGGCCCCCTCTACGTACCACTTTCGCACCCCCTACTCATCACTTACGCATCCCCTTCTAACCCCTACCCCACCCCCTACTCACCCCCTACGGCACCCCTACTCACTCTACTCATCCCCAATTAACGTCCCGAAAAACCATAAAAACGACACCCATAATGATATTTAGACATTTCCACCCCATCGCACCCCAACATGGGATGATGGCATTTCACGTCCACCACGTCAGATTTTAAAATCATTGCTATTTTCATAAACCATACAAACAATACCCATCTTGATTTTCAGACTTTGTCACTTAATTTCCCCCTTTCAGGGGTTGAATTCTGAAAAAACCTGAAACACTTATTTAATCATTTATCAATAGGAATACTCCTGTGAAGTTTCGAATAAAATAGTCTAACTAATCTTGTTTCCCCATACAAACTTTGGACCCCCGTTTCGCCCCCTTCGGGGGTGAATTTTGAAAAATCCTTTCTTAGTGCACCCCTCGACCTCATAAGGAACCTACGTGCCAAATTTGAACTCTCTAGACCCAGCGGTTTGGGCTGTGCGTTGATATGTCAGTCAGTCAGTCATTAAGTCATTCAGTCAGTCAGTTTCTTCTTTTATATATTTAGATTATGTGTAAAAACATTAAAGATGGTAAAATTTACACTGTTTAGCTTTATTTCACTCCTCTAAAACAAAAATAAATCAATAAAATGCATTTTATTGCCACACAAAAATACACAAATAGGTACCAAAAAAATTTACAGATTCATCCATCGAACAGAAAAATTAAAAGTAAAGGAACTTTAAATCACCATGTATGATCATGTAGAGCGGATATTCGATCTCCGGTTTAGGTAAATACCTAACTTCATTTTTCACTTTTCACAAGATTAATTTGTGTACAAGTCTTAATTTATTTATTTTATGAAACAATCCCAGGATCGTTTCGAAGTCCCGGTATGGCTAAAATATCGCTATTAGAACTTGATCGTGGTCGTGGTGTTCAAATGAACAACTCGAACAACATTAACAACTCGAACAACATGAAAAACTCGGGCAACATAAACAGCTCTGACGATTTGGTCAACTTATACAATGTTGTCAGAGTTGTCCAAGTTAACCAAGTTTTTCATGTTGTCCGAGATGTTTTGTT
Organism: Agonopterix subpropinquella; assembly: GCA_922987775.1. Lineage (NCBI taxonomy): Eukaryota > Metazoa > Arthropoda > Insecta > Lepidoptera > Depressariidae > Agonopterix > Agonopterix subpropinquella. The sequence goes on from OV277714.1 coordinate 8,614,360, forward strand.
GTCGAAAGTAATTAATTGGACAACATGAACAACTTGAACAAGTCAAATCATTTGACCAAGTTGTCTGAGTTGTCCAAGTCGACCGAGTTGTTCATGTTGTCCAAGTTATTCTACCTACTGTTGACTACCTACGAGGTATGCTCGGATCATTATCTAACTACCAAAAAGGATAGACTAAGTTTTCACTCCAAAATTTCCTTCGGCACAGTCCTCGGTTGTGTTATGCCCCTTGATTTTTTCAACGTAATCGTAACTCACCTCTCTCTGCTAGCAGTGATTAAGACTACGGTTTACGTTAGTATATGTATATTATTATTCTTTGACTACGAGTAGTATGTTCCTTGATAACTACTGACGGACTGACATAATTAGCATGTCAGTTTAACAGTACTTACATAGCTACACCGCATAATCGTTATTCTTTTGCAACCATGAGCTTTGAACGACTATATGTAATCTGATTGACGAATCATGTTCATTACAAGCACAACATAGCATAGTGCTTTTGACTATATTCTCCGAGGGGATAGTCAGAGATACAAATCAGGAAGATATCAAAGAGATAAAACTCTGAACATTCACTTTTCAATACTAGTACCTAACGAAAATCATAACCACTAAACTACTTCTAATAATTTTTAGCAGCAAGTTTCTTTTTAACTAGCGGTAATAACTGTTAAACTGACCGACATTATCATGTCAGTTTAAATAGTGTTAACATAGCTACTGTGTATAGTAACTACAGTGCATATTACAATAATATCCTATGATCATCCTTTCGGGAGATCATTATTTTTTATTGTAAAAATTAATTTTTGCAACTTTGAACGGCTGTACCTACTAAACCGACTGACGGATCATGTCAGTTTTTGTACTGTTCACATAACTACAGTGCATATTACAATAATATTCTATAATCATCCTTTCGGGAGATCATTATTTTTTATTGTAAAAATTATTTTTTGCAACTTTGAACGGCTGTACCTACTAAACCGACTGACGGATCATGTCAGTTTTTGTACTGTTCATATAACTACAGTGCATATTAAAATAATATGCTATGATCATCCTTTCGGGAAATCATTATTTTTTAATACCATTAATTTTTGAAACTTTGAACGGCTGTACCTACTAAACCGACTGACGGATCATGTCAGTTTTTGTACTGCTCACTTAGCTACAGTGCATATTACAATAGTATCCTATGATCAGCCTTGCTGCTGATCGGCCGTTTTTTGCACACATAACTGACCTTTGAACGGCTGTATCTCCTAAACCGACTGATGAACCACGTCAGTTTTTGTACTGTTCACATACCCTCAGGGCATATTACAATAGTATCATACGATCAGCCTTGCTGCTGATCGGCCGTTTTTTGCACCCATAACTCACCTTTGAACGGCTGTATCTCCTAAACCGACTGACGATATGCAGGCAGACCGACGTCAACCCCATCACAGAGATGCTCTACACCCTATAAACACTGAATCAGCCTTGCTGCTTATGGTTGCAAAAAGTACACTTATCTCTCGTAATATAAATCATGACGGGTCCAATCTGTTCGGACGACATGCTATGTACACACGGCGACACAACAAGCTATACAAAACCAACATAAACTGACCGCGCGTAGTTCGAGTAATGTATAGCATCGCGCGGCCAGCTTATGTTGGTTTTGTACAGCTTGATGTGTCGCCGTGTGTACAAAATTTTTTAAACTTATTTAAACGTAATAGGAAATCATCGTGAGGAAACCTGCATACGCTGAAGAAGAAATTCTAATCCGTATGTGAAGTCTCCCGAACCGCATTAGGCACACGTGGTGGACTAACGCCTACACACATCCCTGAGGTTAGGCCTGTGGCCTGCAGTAAGACTTATATTATAGGCTGATGATGATGATGATGAACCAAGAATAACAAATATCCAGAGTGTCCCAAGAAATAGTGTCAAACCTGTAGTCCAGGGATAAAAACATCCTTTTTGAAAATTTCCTTTTTGCACAGGCTGTTTCTCATGTAAACTAACGCGTAGAATACGTGACCCTAAAGTGCGTACCTATGGTGGTAGATATAGGTACGCACGTAAAAAAATTATAAGCACGCAATGATTCCAAGGTCTGTGACATTGTTACTTGTACTTATAACTAGGTACTGTCATCGTAGACGTTTTGAACAAGGGCAATATACTTGTTAAGGACAAACTTTTTTTCTGTCTTATAAAACTCTCAAGTAAGTAGGTAAGGTACTTCACAAACCATGAAGGGTACACGGACCTGACAAAAAGACGGACGTAATGTCAAACTAAAAAGAGGTGAAGCATGCAAGGTTCTACAATTTCGTTTGTTCTACAAGGGACATACACTCACACAGACGCACCAGTTCTAGGCGCAGGTCCGACAACCTGCCGCCATTGTGTACCGCACGAAAGGGCGACAGCACGCACACTCGTATAAATGGGTGCTTCACTTTTGAATTAGACGAGATTCCGTCCGTCTTTTTTTCAGGTCCGTGGTAGGGTATTAATTATTATTGTTGGTTCGTTGAGAGCCTTAACAAACATGTGCCTGTGCCACTGGGATCATCGCTGATCTTTCAGGAATGACGCTTTTTATAGTTCCCTACCGATCCCTTCTGCATACAAGAACTGTAGCATATTTACAACAGGGAGAGTTTATATCTCATCTGGTGCCGAAACCTGTCTACCTAGATGGATACGTCGTTTGTACATGAGTGGGCCACATTCGCATTTCAGATGCAAGGGAGTTTCCTCTCCTCCTTGCAGAATCTACGGCTGGTTGGTTGAGTCACTTAGTCTCGTAAGTTTAATTTCTCATATTTCGCATCACAACATTTTTAATTACTTATATTAATATATATACTTATTTTATCTTTATATTTAGCCTTAAGTTGTACATAATTAATGTTGTAAATATTCTAACTTATTAAATAAATTATTATGTTTCAGCGTGTGCATATTATGTTTATTTAGTTTGCATGTAGGGTAACTTCAATACCTAATAGGTAGGTAAGTAATCCATGAACTTATGAATCTGTATTGAACGAATTTATAGGAAATCAAGCATGTATTTAGGGGGTGTGGATATCTTTTTTACATTAATAGGGGGCAGGAAGTAAGTAGTAGAGTCTTTCTTATATGGGGTGAAATTGATATCATTAGCATCCTTTTAAACTAAGACTCATCATCATCATCATCATCTCAGCCGATGGACGTCCACTGCTGGACATAGGCCTCCCCCAAGGATCGCCATAACGACCGGTCCTGCGCTGCCCTCATCCAACGTTTTCCCGCCGCCTTCACCAGGTCGTCGGTCCACCGTGTGAGGGGCCTACCCACGCTGCGCTTTCCGGTACGCGGTCGCCACTCGAGAACTTTTCGGCCCCACCGGCCATCGGTTCTGCGAGCAATTCTTTGGGCTATGTCAGTTACTCTGGTTCTTCTGCGGATCTCTTCATTTCTGATTCGATCTCGCAGGGAAACTCCGAGCATAGCCCTCTCCATTGCCCTTTGGGTGACTTTCAGCCTTTTTATGAGGCCTTGAGTGAACGACCACGTCTCTGTTCCATATGTCATCACTGGCAACACACACTGATCGAAGACTTTCGTTTTAAGACACTGCGGTATTTGGGACGTGAAGATACTACGTAGCTTCCCGAACGCTGCCCAGCCGAGTTGGATTCGACGGTTGATCTCTTTCTTGAAGTTGGACTTACCTAACTGAATAGTTTGTGCCAGGTAAACATAATGGTCAACAACTAAGACTCTACCCATCAAACTGAACGCTTTTACTATGGGAGCAAATCGATCGGAGCAAATAAAAAATCGGCTGTTTCATACTAAACTGCAATGTCGACGCGCGAGTTCGCGACTCAAATGTATGCAACAGCAGATTTTTTTTTGTTCCCATCGGTTTGCTGCCATAGTAAAAGTTGTTCAGTTCGATAAGTATACTCTTAGTTTAAAAGGATGCTAATGATATCAATTTTACCCTGTAGATACAGTACGAGGGGTCACCAAGTGGTCGATAGTTGTAAATAGTATACTATCGATCCAAGCTGAAAACCTCTTCATATGACCTACTGGCATCAACTAACCTTCAACGTAACCATGTTCCAAAACAGTGTGAAGGCAAAATTAGTAACAATTTTCTAACATTGCACACAGAATGACTCAGTAGTTTTCCCACGACTTAACAATAGTACTTCCTTCTCTTTTTATCCCACACAGTCACTCAAGAAAGACCGAATAGGAAAGAGTAGGATTCACTCACAATTGCATACGCCTCTGAGAAGCCTTGAGTACTGAAATGGTGATGTATTTCAAGAAAAACATCAATCTTTGCTTTGTGTTCGCTCTGTATGACCTACTTAAAGGTTTGGACAATGCGGACATATTGTTGAACGAAGGTTTTATAAATAAAGCATAAGCATAAGCATATGCTCACGACTATATTCCCCGAAGGGGTAGTCAGAGATATTCTGAAACTTCCGAACACCACGTTTCACTAGTAGTACCCAAACTTTGTCCAGTGTGACGGGGAGTGAGCCCGTCGCCACTTGTAATGGACAGTAGGTAGGTACGATACATGCCTCGAAATTGAAGCATGCAGGTTTCCTCACGATGTTTTCCTTCACCTAAAAACCAGTGGTGTTACAAATCGTACATAAATTCCGAAAAACTCATTGGTACGAGTCGGCCTGGACGGGGATCGAACCATCGCCTCCTGCACGGCAGGCAAGGTCACTCGCCACTGGACCACCACGCCACCTCGCTACTGTAAAAATAAAGCTTCATAAAAATATCGGTAGGTATACACTTACCAAGCCTTAGATGTGTGTACCCTGCGTTGGTGCATGCGAAACAGAATCATCATTTAGTCGCTGAAAAAGCTAGTAGGATCTATGATATTCAGAACCAAGCCAAGGTAATGATTAAGCCCAGCTTGGCAGGGTATTGTGTAAGTTTCTGATTAGGTATATTCGTTTACACGACGGTTAATGTATTATGACTACCTACGAGTACCTACTTAGGGTAAAATTTTGTATTTGGTTTTGGTATTTTTGTCTTTTGATTGTGAAAAAAAAATTTTTTTTTTGTTTCTGTGCTCACTGATCATCATAATAAATTACACGTTCTATTTATTGGTAAATTAATTAATCGTACCATGATTTGTACCTAACTAAAATATTAATCGCTAACAAAAAACGTCGTATCGATTTGATACTGAGGTACTGATTGAATCGGGTAGTTAGGTAAGTAGTTAAACACCACAATGCAATGCTCGTAGTACATTTAAGTTAGCATTTCGGGGACCTGCCTGCCAGTTTTTGTAGGCTTTGCCATATTTGTTCGTCACGTACTGGGCTACTTATACATACATACCTATTCGCAGTGCACGTGCTTCCGAATACACATAAAATGTGTCATACATAGCGATGTGCGTCGAGACTGTGGTGGTGTCATAAACCTACATAGCTCGAGTGTTTTCATTACTTACTAAAATTGAGGTTTAAATTTTTATTTGGTATGTAAGTATTTTATAGCGCTGTTCAGGGAGATACTGCTTGTTACTGCGGATAATTGAAGAGATTTCGTGTTTATAGGGCGAAGCGTTTGGCAGAATTAATCGTACAAAAATGCCAAATTATTAAACCTTTATTCAGTGTAATGTCACACAGATAGCTTTCGGCTCTACCACCGCGTTGGAAGGTGATCAACTTTCGCTAAGAAACCTATATATAAGGTAATACACAAAAATCGTCGATTTATACAAACGTTCGATTAGCTGATACCTACATTTAGCACCATTTAGTATCAGAAGTTGGGACGTGCAATTTTTGTTTTTTACCGACATTTAGCACCATTTAGTATGGGAAGCTTTTTTGGAGAGGGCTATGCTCGGAGTTTCCCTGCGAGATCGAATCAGAAATGAAGAGATCCGCAGAAGAACCAGAGTAGCTGACATAGCCCAAAGAATTGCTAAATCTAAGTGGCAGTGGGCGGGGCACATTGCTCGCAGAACCGATGGCCGATGGGGCCGAAAAGTTCTCGAGTGAAGGCGGCGGGAACCCGTTGGATGAGGGCAGCGCAGGACCGGTCGTTATGGCGATCCTTGGGAGAGGCCCATGTCCAGCACAGTGGACGTCCATCGGCTGAGATGATGATGAGTATCGGAAGTTGCTGGGACGTGCAATTTTTGTTGTAGAGAATTTCCTATAGGTTTCTTAGGGAAAGTTGATCAGTAACATACCTATGGGTAGGATACAATCGCCTCTTAAAGTAATGCAACTATTTACCCTAACACCCTATATAGGAGACCGGCTGACAACTCTTGCTAAGCTAACCCATGCCTATTGGTATACAGAGGCTATGCTCGATCTCCTTAAGGATAATGAGCCTGGGTAATATAAATGTTTATCATAATAAAGATCTTCTTTTGTTTTTAACTCATCCGTCATGGGCGTGAGTCAACTCTGGCGCAGGTGGCATGGCATCGCTATAATACGTGATAGCATGCACCCACTCTACGCTTATGGGTTAAGGTTATTTTACTATCATAGTTTAGAATTAATTTGTTGATGATAGATGCCATCAATTAGTTGTAACACGAGGGTTGAGGAAGGAGCGGGGCGAAGGGGGTATGCCACTCAAAAAGTTTAACTAGCACACATTCTTGAGATCGGGATAGAACGTTGCACGTATATTGTGTTGTATTTAATTAAGTATGTTTTAGTAAATAATATATGGAAGATAAAGAGTGTTAACTGACTTTTAATTGATATGACCTCAGAGCGACTTTAAATATCAGAAGAAGGGATAATTGCGGAAATATTGAAACGAACTTCATTAATTCCGCATCAATCACGTCCACAAAAGCTGCATATTGATCAAGGTTAGTTCAACTGATGTTAATAAAGTTTATAATTATGTGAATGAAAGCTCATACTTTTTTTTAAATGTTTATATTTTCTTTTGCGCAGAGAAGGTTATAGATTTAAAGATTTTTATTATTTTACACTTGAACTTTAACTTGATAAAGTTTATTATGTGTTTAATTTGGTACCTACTTAATTATTTTATTGGATCAATGACTAAATTTTAATCTGTTTGACTCCTGCACGCATAATGGTTTGTAGGTTTGAATCCCAGTATGGGCTGATTGCTAATAATGATGATAGATAATATGTCGAAGTAATAAAAATAATATCAAATACCTAAGTACTTACCTATTTTACTAGATAAGAGGTTAAATAGATAATCACTGTAATAAATTAATAGTTCAGGATCAAGTTTATTGGTGTACTTAATTATTTTGCCATATTTATTGTTTCCATAACGAAAGTACCAAATGACAAAGTTTTCTAGCTGGGCATTGGCATCAAAACTTTTATTTTAAACTCAAAGCGGCCTTTGTTGGGTCGTAGGGATGTTTATGTTACCTACCTGCCTACCCTATGAGCGAGATAAGAAGTACTTGAGTGTTTTAACGAAATGCGGTATGCATCTTGACTTGACCTAGCAGTCACACGAAAATAGTACGTGAGGGCTTGTTCACAAGTTCAACGTTACTTCAAATTGGGTGTAGTTACGTGATATATTACGACGTTCAACTATACTAAAGTAGTTACTGTGACTGAATTAAAATGAAATGAGACACAGTTCGACTAAACCAAAGACGCATAACGATAAAAAAAAAGGCTAGGTCTAATTTCGCCACTGTCCTTAAATTAATTGACAAAAAGAAGAATATTGAGATTAGTAAACAAATAATAGGTATTTATCAATGTGGTTTAACATAATGTCCGACTTCAATTCGGAATCAGGATTTTAATAAGATATAAAGACACTTTTATGACAAGTTTCAGATAACGCGATGGAAAGGGACAATGATAGATCGCTCCAAGAAGTACCTTGGTATACGGGACGGAGAAAACGACACACGCGAAAGTAGTGAACGAGAGAGGGGATATTTATCCCATTCAGAACGAGAGTTTGACGAATCTAGAAAAGACCTATTTGCTTTCAACAATGACTAGAATGTTGGTGACTCCTCAATGTAGGCAGATTTGGAATTGGAAAAGTAAGGATTAATAGTGATCGACAGTAGCGAGCTGCAGAAGGAACTGATGATCAACGAAGAAGTTTGCAATCCACGCATAGAGATTATAGAGACTTTTCTGATGAAAGGAATACCAGGTATGGGTATGATTCAACATCAAATTTTGTTAAAGAGTTTATGAATGCATTCAGAAATATATCGAATAATGAACTTGATTGCTTTCCTATTTAGAACAATGTTATTACCTAGTACCGGAATTTGATCTAAGAAACAAACAATGGTTATAAATTAATGTTGTTGAATAAAGTGGATTAATATGTTCAAACTTCAGATAGACAGACCGTTTATTACACATTACATAAGCTAGCCGGTCATGCCAAAACATGGTATCAAGAGCTATAGTTCAAAACTTTAGAGTCCGAAAATTCAGGAATCCTAAAGTTTAAATTAAATAATTCTTTATTTCGGACAGTTAGTCCATAAAAGTGTTAGTAACAGAGAAACTTACCCTATTGTTAGTAAAACTGCTTATTTTTTTTTTAAATAGTTTTTGTTAAAGAAAATATAACCAGATTATCGGTCGGAGTCTTCTTTTATTTAAAAGGGTAGGTATGATGAGGGTATTTCTGTTGTATCGGTTAACGAAATTACACCAAGATATTAAAACCGAATATCGAATAAACTACCATTGTAGGTACTAAAAGAAATCACGTTCATTCATTTGTATTTAAAGAATTAAATATAGAGTTGCAAAATAAATATTAAAATTAGAGGAGGTACAATGGTACAATACAGAATAAATGATTGATGTTGATCAGCCTGGTTGAGATAGACGCTTTCTAATGCCAGAACGAGTCGGGCAGGATTGGTACAAGGAAGTACCGCCCAGGAATTGACTCTTGAGAATAATGATTTGTTCTTTTTAACATAGTAGGGCAGGATAGGTACAATAGAAGGAAGTACCGCCCGAGGATTGGTTTTTGAGAACAATGATTTGTATATTTTTACTTAAGGGCAGGATTGGTACAAGGAAGTACCGCCCGAGGGTTGGTTCTAGAGAAAACATGTTCTTTCCTTTTCACCATAGGGCAGGATTGGTACGAGGAAGTACCGCCCAGGAGTGGTGATTTGGAATGAATTGAAGGGATGGGATGAGAAAACCCATCTCTTACTGTTCTTGTCAAATGTTATGTTACTTACCTAAGACACACTATTACTATAGTTCTTCAATTCGATATGAAGACCCAAAAGTACATCTTAATGTTTACCTCATTGTATAACAAATATTACCTACTTCTTTTTTTCCAAAATGAAACGAGGGACTCATTTCCTAAAAGATGGCCGAAAACTGTTGATTGTGATTTAGAATCAGTACATTACCCTAAATGTCCATTCTTAAAACTGTTACTAAAACTTGTCTTGACTGTCAACAAAATATTGTAAGGAAGTTAAATTGATTGATATTTCTGATTATTGATTTTTATTGTGCTAATGATTGAATTGATTTTAATGAAAATTTTGGGCTTATGATTGTAATTTAGGATTGATTACATACTTCTTGAAAATGATTATTGATTTCAATGTGCTAATGATTGAATTGATGTTGAAGAGTTGCTGTGGTTATGATTGTAATCTTGGATTGTTTGCGTACTATTTTGAATATAAATAAAATATTGTAAGGAAGTTTAAGAATTGATAATTATTGTACCTACTAATAATTGAAATGATGTTGAAGAGTATAATTATTTCGATTGTATTCACAAAGCGGTAATATGCTGCTAATCTTAATAGATTATTTCGAATTTCTTGATTTTACCACTGTATTCAGTCGTATGATGTTAATAAGCTCGACTTTATTATTGTTGAATGTTATAATAAAATTCATGATATTTTGAGATTAAATTCGATGTTTAGTGTGTCTAGAAATACAGTAATTGCAGTTTGTGGATTAACAGAATGTTGTTATAACTTCTATTCTTAACCAATGTTTTAAAGTTAGTTTTATTAGAATATTATTCGCTTTGATGTTTTAACGAAGGGACTCGTTAAATAAAGGATGGCCGACTGTAACACGAGGGTTGAGGAAGGAGCGGGGCGAAGGGGGTATGCCACTCAAAAAGTTTAACTAGCACACATTCTTGAGATCGGGATAGAACGTTGCACGTATATTGTGTTGTATTTAATTAAGTATGTTTTAGTAAATAATATATGGAAGATAAAGAGTGTTAACTGACTTTTAATTGATATGACCTCAGAGCGACTTTATATAGTGAAGAGATTTTGGTGAGTGTGGGTTTGGATTTTGTACGTCTCGTCGTAACTACAGCTAGTCTAGCCTTCCCTTCCCCCTTTGGTGTCAGCGCACACCTAGCTGAGAACTGTTCGAGCAGTTTTCGTTTATCAATTAATAAACATTTAATTTTTTTTTATTTATTCTTCTTCCACACACGAAAGAACAATTTAGTAGGTACTTAACTAAACAAGATATAACATGGAATTGCTATGGCATCGAGTAAGTACTTTACTATTACGTACTAATTAATAATGAACTCTATGACTATTGAAATAGATTTGAAAATAGCGTGCAAAAAATAATGCGAACACGTCATAGGTACTCTTGCACGCTATTTTCAACTCTATTTCAATTACATTGAATTCATTACTAATTGATTAATGAAAACTGCTCGTTCAGTTCTCCGCTAGGTGTGCAATTGCACAAAGATATACAGGTTGTTAGGGTAAACAGTTGCATTACTTTAAGGGGTGATTGAAATTTTCGTATTTCTCTAGTAGAATAATTTGTCATACTAAGGGCCTGTTTGACCTGTTCTGGATAAGTCCTTAATAGCTTATCTGACAGATAGTTTGACATATCTTTCATAGGAAGTAAATAATGCTTCGCAAAGTTCCATCGGCGGCGTAGTCTATTCGGCTTGTCGGTACCTTTATTAGGCTCAATTTACACCGCCGCGGAATGGAATGGAAGAGATCGGAATGTACTGTACATGGGACTGTAAAAGGGGCGTTCACAAAAGACCAGCGATGGTCGAAGTGGCATAGATACAAGCCTGTCAAGGCCCTAAATGATACTAAAATACTGAATTATAGCACGACGCGCCTTAATATGTATAATTATTCTACCATTAGTCCAAGTTTGCCCCAATCAGCAGTCTAAATATAATACGAGTAATGTAATATATCATCATCATCATCATCTCAGCCGATGGACGTCCACTGCTGGACATAGGCCTTCCCCAAGGATCGCCATAACGACCGGTCCTGCGCTGCCCTCATCCAACGTTTTCCCGCCGTCTTCACCAGGTCGTCGGTCCACCGTGTGAGGGGCCTACCCACGCTGCGCATTCCGGTACGCGGTCGCCACTCGAGAACTTTTCGGCCCCACCGCCCATCGGTTCTGCGAGCAATGTGCCCCGCCCACTGCCACTTAAGTTTAGCAATTCTTTGGGCTATGTCAGTTACTCTGGTTCTTCTGCGGATCTCTTCATTTCTGATTCGATCTCGCAGGGAAACTCCGAGCATAGCCCTCTCCACGTTGTTCCTCTCTCGTACGTTGCACAGTTGACGTAAAGTCCATTATGACATATACATTCCGATCGCTTCCATTCCATTCCGCGGCGGTGTAAATTGAGCCTTAGGTTCGCAGTTTGCGTATAAAAGACATAAAAGGGTACAAGGTAAAGAGTAGGTACCTACATGAATAAAACGAAATTTTACTACACATACGAATATATTTGATTGTGAAATACATAAATATTATTACATCTTCGGGAAAACATCAAGAAACAAGGGTTTATAAGATGAAATCTATTTTTTGGTACAAATGATGAATGACTTCTAATTTAATGCAGTATTTCTAATTTATTTACGTCATTTACAAGTTTAAGAAAGAGTGATAAAGAGCTCTGAAAATAAATAAAACATGAATGAAATTCAGAATTACGTTAAACCTGCGTGTGCAGGGTGTTAGGGTAAACAGTTGCATTACTTTAAGGGCTGATTGTAGCCACGATACTGAACAGTGAACAACTTTCCCTAAGAAACATATAGGTAGGAAAAGACATTGCCCAATCCCGTTTCGCCTACAAAACTGGTAAATTTGCCACTGTAGAAAACGATAATTTCCATTTCCTTGAGAATCACGATATTCGTTCCATCCTGTGTATAATTTCAGCTATCATACGATTTGTATTTGTTCTTTGATCATACACATTCGCCAGCTGTGAAACGACCCGAAACGAATACACTTCGTCACGTGGGCAATGTCCTTTGCAAAAAAAAATGATTTTTCATACAAACATTCGATCTGCTGGTTGCATTTAGTATTGGAAGTCCACTAAATTTTTTTGCGAATTTCCTATAGGTTATTTAGGGAAAAGTGTTCAGTATCATGGGTAAAAGTTTAATTGTAAAATCACAAACCAGTGTATCTTGTCCCCCGAACAGAAGTAGCTTGGTCACACGATTCTCGTTTAATTTAGTCGATTTGAGTCAAATTAAAAAAAAAAATTTGAGGCTACTATTCTTTTCACCATGTACTTACTAATTGTTATAATTACATATTATTCTTATTTTGAAACGTAGCTAAAAATTATAGTTCTACAAAATTGAGATTTTTTACTAATTGTTGTTGATATAAGAGTAGGTAAAGTGGTGTGAGCGAGAAAATATGCTTCCGAATTAAAATGTTAATTTTTAAGTTTATTGGGTTCATTCTGGTTCGGGGTATTTGTAAGCACCTACTTAAATACGTCTAACTGCTGCCCTGTTAATCAAAAAATATAGTTACTTATTTTTTGGATCAGAACTTTATCACCCCCCTAGATATTAAGTTTGCCTCAACCTATCACTAGATGGCACCACTGAGATGTAAAGGGTGGCTTGCAATCTTAGGGTCGATTCACACCAAAAGAGCATCGAAGAGCATTTGCTCGCAGCGGCAATCTTATCACTAGTGAATAAAGGTCAAAGGGCAACCGACGCTCTCCCTTGAAAAAATACCAAAAATGTATAGAAGTTTTGACTGAAGTCAAATGTGTAATAAATTATGGGGTTTTATAAAAACGACTCAGATTTTATCATTTATTTTTATTTAACGAGTTATTGAGTCATTTATTATTAATAAATTATAAAAAAACAGCAACCCCAAAATAGCTGTCAATGTTGTTTGCTAGGAGGTGATGCAAGCACAATGTTTTTTTTATATAAAAATGATAAAAACTAATAAAGCATTATAAAATAGACTAATGATAATGCCTGCAGTTAGTTTCTAGTGTTCCATAGTCCATAATAAAAATAAAAGTACGGTTATAATGGTTTTGGTATTATGTGCCGGATGTCCTTTAACCTTTATTCACTAGTGATAAGATTGCCGCTGCGAGCAAAATGCTCTTCGATTCTCTTCTGGTGTGAATCGACCCTTAGAGTATGTATAAACAATTTATGCAATCAATGCTTACACTAAAACATATTTAGGCTAAACACGTTTAAATAAATGATGATATTCAGTATGAACTATGAGCACGTTGCAAGACCGTCCAATATTTTGTACTGGAATATTTAGTTCCAGCTGTCACCGTTTTCGTGTCGGCAGAGGTGCCATCTAGCGTGGCATAATGGATCAAGTGGCTTTAAAAATTAAAAAAATTGCTTTCTTTTTCAGTCGATTTACAATACGTGTTTTTATATTTAGATTATTCTCACAACATCTCGTTTTTGATAGAATGAAAAAAAAAACGTTATTTATTTATTAACATCAATATTATTAATTAAAACTAGATTTCTAAGTCATGGGAAATAGTAACAAATGTATTTTTTAATTCTTATGATTATGAATTGATGATACTTTTGACATTTATTTAATTATGTAATGTTGATTGATTTAATATTTTATTAGTGCTTCGTAAATAAATAATTTAATACTTATAAGCCGTATACGCATAAGTGGCGGCCGCTCTCGTGCATAATATTCAGCCAAAAATATAATAATAAGTAATCACTTACATTACATACTTATTACAAATGGCTTACATACAGTTTTGAAAAGGTATCATTGAATTACTCACTCCCCGTCACACTGGACAGAGTTTCGGTACTACTAGTGAAACGTGGATGTTCTGAAGTTTCAGAATATCTCTGACCAGGTCCTCGGGGAATATAGTCGTGAGCATATGCTATCATTGAATTAAAATGTATTTTGAGCTTAAAACATGCACTATATTTTCAATACTATCATGAATTTTCAACAAACTAGCACTATTGGACATTGTTCAAAGTTTTCACTTCGCTAATGTCAAATGATGCTAGTTCTACAGGGTGTAAAAAACCCTGTTGGAGCCTTATAGGGTTGCTTCAGACCACCAAACTGAACAACTTTCACTATGGAGCCAACATTGAAATCGCGAAAAAAAAGTAAACTGTTCCATACAAAACTGCAAACATAAACTCTACCGAAATGTATGGGACAGCTGATTTTTTTTTATCGATTTCGATATTGGTCCCATAGAGAAAGTTGTTCTGTTTGATGGTCTGAAGCAACCCTTTAAGGCTGCAACAGGGTTTTTTAAACTCCTATAAGCGTAAAATGTAGGACTGCAAGGAAATAATCAAACCGGACCAATGTTACCAAAACGCAGGACTTCTGACAACCTATTTTGTTGGCATACCATGAGTAGCCGTCGCCAATTATAAATTATTTTCTTTATTGATGTTGACGCTGCTCATACCAATAGTAATCTAATTTAATGCTACAATATTTTGTCAAATAAAAAAATCTAGAACGATGTACTTTCTTCTAGAGAACAATAGAACTAATTTCACTATTATTTTCATGTTTTTTACGAAGCACTAAAGTTTATACTACTGGACAACTTTAATGAGTCACTGCGTGGGGTTAAGTCGCTCTCTCGCTCACACTTTGTGCTAGACGCAGCGTGTGGAAGCGGGACAACATGACAATGTGTTGTAAGTTTGATACAGTAACCCATTGACATATAAAATAATGGACACCGGGTCTAGTACAAAATTCTCGAAAAAAGTGTCCGAGACTAACCTACACAAACCTAAGTACGTGTAATAAACTCACTCCCCCATCAGGGCGCGGCGCGCGCGTTACTCTGCCGATCGAACGAAGACTGTCCCGTAATTGGTTTTCTTTTTGGTCCTCTTTGCGCGCGGACCCTACGTCCAGTAGTTGGTAAGTCAATGCAGTGACCAATTAAAGTTATCTAATATTATATTATATTTTATTGTGGGATCATAAGGGTTACATATAAGATACAAACTACGTTTTTAACAATAAAAGCTGTCCAAGGCAAGGTGATTGTACATTATTCTTGTTTTATTTAATAACAATTGTCACACATAATATCATATCTGTAATTTATTGTAACAGGCATATTAATACTAAGAAAATTCTAATACTACAATTAATATTATGGTGTTACAGAAAATGTAGTTATACATCAGTAGTTTTTAATTACTGACATAACTTTAAGGGTCTATTCAGAGAATGGAACTAAATAACGGTCCCTAAGGAACTTGGGTCGAAAAACGAGAAAATATTTTGCACCTCCCATACAAAACTGCGGATCAGCCGTTAGATTTTCTATGGGAGGTCAAAAAATGTTTTTTTTTCGACCCATATTCCTTAGGAAACGTTATTTAGTTTCATTGTCTTATATACCCTTACATTTCATATGTAATTAAAATCTAGTGGTGTATAAGTATAACATACAGATAAAGAGTATGGATTAGATAAAAGAAAAAAAATTGTGTTTTTTGGTAAGAACATTCACATATTTAATATTATCTGTCTCACTTAAATAATGGTATTTATTCAATCAATACATTTTGTTTATATCAAAGTTCTTTTGGGATTACATAAAATGTGATTACGTAAATTGACGAATGTTTTTAAAATACAAATTAAGTATGTATATTTAATAACATTTAAAACTTAATTCTCGTCGTACATTTTCTGCAACACCATCTACAAATAAAACATTTATTTTATAAAATATAGACCATAATAAGTATAATTTCTGAACGTAACTTAAAAATATATTGGACAATGGAAATTCTTAACAGATCAAAACAAAGTTCTTATAGATCTTAAAACAAATATACTCTTAAACAATATTAAAAATAACAAGGTCCACTATTTATAACATTTAAATTCAAGTAACACATAATAATTATGTGATACGGTGAAATTTCAAATGCATTTTTCTGATTATATTCACAAAGTCTGAAGAATGATTATTAATTTCCACATACAAGTTGATGCAAGGAAAACTGGACTTTTCTTTTATCATATTCAATATACAAGCTAAATTGAACTTTACACATACCAGGCTAGACCAATATCGCGGGTTCTAATCCCGATAGTCACATAACATAACATAACATAGATATTCTTTAGTCACATATATTTTTAAAATCTAGGTAATATATTATAGTATTTACTTCCATTATTTTTAGTTAGATAATTACAATCTGAGATTTAATATTTTTTTTATTCATTTAAATATCGTACCGTTTTCAGTATACTAGATTTTCGAAATTTTACAGGAGAACCAAAAAAGTAGCGGAAAATAATTTTTTGTGTTTTTTTATTGGCACCATAGATATTCTTTTAATTCTTTCGTAAAGGATAATTAATTTCATTCTCTATCTTATACATACACCCGTTTTGCAATACTGTATTAGAGTAGCTAATAGTTATTGCAAGTTTACCAAACTCTGACACCAGGGCTTGCTAGTTGCTGCCCACACGATAAGAAGAAGTTTACCATAAAGGTGATGATATGACGAAAATGATAAAACAGCATATAGCAAAAATCAAGTCCTTTTCGGCACATACCGAAACCCTGTATTGTAATTTCAACTTGTATTGTTGAAAATGAACTTTCTTAGTATGCAAATGATATTCCACCGCATACCGATAACATAGTGGACCAGTACACATAACACGTTGTTATAAACACTCCTTTTTCTAACTCTCCCACATTCCCTTTAATATCACTATTTAGATGGATAAGTACAACGATTTTGGTCTAAATCTAGGCAATTCGGTTCAGCGATACGTCAAGCACATTTGCGATTGAGCGAATGCATAACTAAGAAGTTATGTGTCCGTATAGTTAGCAGCCTCACCAGCTCATTCGAAGGTTTTGACTAAGCCACGATTTAGTGCCCAATTAGTGCAATTTGGTGCCCAAAGCGCAGATTTGGTGCTCATGTAGTTTAAAAGATATTTGGGTACCTTACTGAGGCTGCTAGATAGGCGTCAAGCTAGCAGTCGCATTTTGAAATACTGTTTGTATCGATGTGATTTATATGTCACGATTTAGTGCTCATTTAGTGATTCCTATATCCAAAATTTCATTAATATTGATCCAATACAAGCCGAGATATGATAGTACATTGTTGAGGCTGCTAACTAGACGTTTCTTCCAACGATGATACCAATGAAACGGATGCACATTTGAAACAGATAAATACATAGCGATTTAGTGCTCGATTTGGTGACTCTTATGATATTTATGAAAAGTAGAATTTTCTTTCCTATTTCCCAAAAAAAATACGTAAACTTCTACATACAACGATTTTAGGTACAACCGTGCACAAAAATTTTCATTTCTCGGAACTACTGCCATGAGCTAGCGCTTGCGCTCGCGCAAGTAGTTCATAGTTATACCGAGAGATGGCGGGCGGGACTGGCGGATTGTTTACGTGAGTTACGAAGAAGCGAAAACGTGTCTTTTTATTACATAGAATGAAGAACTAATTGCTTGATACAAATTAGTGCATTATAAGTTATAACTTCTTATCCTCGTCTACAGTTCCACATTGTATTATTTATACTATAAATTAACTAACTGCCTCCGTGGTCTAATGGTTAAGAATATTGGGCTTTCGACACGGAGGTCGTGGGTTCGATTACCACAGGGGACACCTAGTGATATCTCACTTTGTGCGTTTTTAAACAGTTGATTAGGACATTGCAGGCTGAGTCACCTGATTGTCTGAAAAGAAAAATGATTCCGTGCTCCGGATGGCGCGTTAAGCCGTTCGTCCCTGCTACTATCTCTGGTGGTAGTAGTCATTATATAAAAACCACGTCAGGCGGTCTGAAAAAACTTTGCTCTGCCCACGTGCCCACGTCATAAGAAGAAGACTAATGGGGTGTTCAGACCCGCACGACAAAGCGACTGGGAAGCGGGAGCGTCTACCGCGCGGCGGTCGCTGCCCATGTAATCTTACGGCGTACCGCCAAGTCGCCCAAACCAACGCAACCATGACGCGGGAAGGCAGCGTCAACGGAGCGGGAAGCGCGCGTCAAGTGGTTAGACGTGTACAATGTTACGCTCACGTAACAAAATAAAATACAAATTTTAAATTTCAGTACATTTTGGTTCTTTATGATAGATTTGGAACGTTTTTGTTCGATTTTTTGTAGATTTTGGTTCTTTTTTGTAATTTTGGAAATTTTTGTTTCTTCTGGTACCTAGTTTTTGGTAATTTCTGGTAGATTTTGGTAGCAAAAACTATGTAACGGCTACTACCACAAGAGATAGTAGCAGGGACCAACGGCTTAACGCGCCATCCGAAGCACGGAATCATCTTTCTTTTCAGACAATCTGGTGATTTAGCCTGTAATGTCCTTACCAACTGGGGAAAAACGCACACAGTGACATATCAGGAGGTGTCCCCCGTGGGAATCGAACCCACGACCTCCGTGTCGAGAGCCCAGTGTTCTTAACCATTAGAGCACAGAGAGGCAGTTATTGGCAGGGCATTTCAAAAAGAAAAGTCAAAAATCTGTGTGTGATTTATTCACTTATAATAAATCTGTTCATTATTCTCCTAGTTTCATTTAGTTTTTCTAATAAACATTCAGTTTTTACCCGACTGCGCTAGAAGGAGGGTAATAGTAATCGTAAAGTAAAATAAGGACGTAGTTTGCAAAAAATTACCTAATCTGTCGGCAAAAATCCTCATTACCTGACACAAGCTTGACACAAATGATTTGGGGCTAGTCAATTAATACAGTAATAGTCAAATAGTAGAGAAGAATAATAGACTCCTGGAGTGCGATTTTTGAATCTCACTCGCTGAGTTCAGCAGTTGAAAATGTCAAAATTACTATGGAGATAAGCCTACCTAGAGATAAGCATCTTTCTACTGCTGATTTGACTTTTAAAAATCGCACTCCTTAAGTATGATTTTTGAAAGTCAAATCAGCAGTAGAAAGATGCATATCTCCACAGTAATTTTGACATTTTCAACTGCTAAACTCAGCGAATGAGATTCAAAAATCGCACTCCTGGACTCAAATTGAGTCACTCAATACATACATAAGAGAGTGAGTATTGTCACAGTTATAAAAATTTAGAATCATTTAACTTTTTTGCTTGGCAGTACTAACCATAAAATTAAAAATAATTTTAAACCCTATCACAGTTGAATAAAGTCTAAATTTGATCAACGGTTTCGTCAGACCTAAATTACGATTAGTATGTAGAAGTTTACGTAATTTTTTTGGGAAATAGGAAAGAAAATTCTTCTTTTCATAAATGTCATAAGAGTCACCAAATCGAGCACTAAATCGCTATGTATTTATCTGTTTCAAATGTGCATCCGTTTCATTGGAATCATCGTTGGAAGAAACGTCTAGTTAGCAGCCTCAACAATGTACTATCATATCTCGGCTTGTATTGGATCAATATTAATGAAATTTTGGATATAGGAATCACTAAATGAGCACTAAATCGTGACATATAAATCACATCGATACAAACAGTATTTCAAAATGCGACTGCTAGCTTGACGTCTATCTAGCAGCCTCAGTAAGGTACCCAAATATCTTTTAAACTACATGAGCACCAAATCTGCGCTTTGGGCACCAAATTGCACTAATTGGGCACTAAATCGTGGCTTAGTCAAAACCTTCGAATGAGCTGGTGAGGCTGCTAACTATACGGACACGAAGTTATCATCAATTATAATACATTTGAGAATAAGATTAGGGCAGGATTAGGGGAACTGGGCCTATAGACAAAGTAACATTTCTATTGGCGTAGACGCTAGTAGAAATGACAGAATGTATGGATTTGACATTGGCGATCGAAACATTTTGACGTTAGCTTTCGTCACCATACGTCAAGTCCATACATTTTTTATGTTGCCTAATGTCGTTTATGCTAATCGAAAGTACTTTGTCTAGGGGGGCTGGAGTGCGATTTTTGAAACTTATTCGTTGAACTCAGCAGTTGTAAATGTCAAAATTACTATGGAGATACGCATCTTTCTACTGTTGATTTGACATTTAAAAAACACACTCCAGGGGGGCGATTTTTGAAAGTCAAATCAGCAGTAGAAAGATACGTATCTCCATACATTTTCAACTGCTGAGTTTAACGTATGAGATTAAAAAATCGCACTCCTGGTCAACCTAGAAATCTCATTAACCGATTTCAAAAAAAGGAGGAGGTTCTATGTTCGGCTGTATGTATTTTTTTTTAATGTATGTTCACCGATATTTTCGTCAGTAGTGAACCAATTTTTTCCCTTTAGAATTTTCCGAAAATGCTCAGCTGCTGTCAAATTAAGAAAGAAGTACTTAGTTCCAATAATCTCGATAAATGGGATTGGATAATTACAATTTAATATATCAATATGTAATGTATAAAAACAAATATGTCAATTTATTCTTAGATAATCGCAAATGTGAAAGACTTATCAAATTAATATTATTGTTTTTATTAAAGTTAGTATAATTCTTTCCTATCAAATTAGTGATATTTTTTTGTTTAATCATAAGAACACCCGCCAAACCGAATTCGAGTTGTTTCACAGCCTTATTTTGAAGTCTTGATGGTTCACATAAATTGCTCTTCTACTCTGACCTTTTTACAAATATTAAAATTCAAAATAGACTTGAAATATGCTTGATATTTTTTATTCCACAGTATTTAACGGACTGTCGCAATTCCAGATACAATATAAAATCAATTGTTCGTCGCGTGGATCTAAGTTCCCGCAGTTCAAAGGTAAATTAATACTATACTATATTTATTGTGTCATTTCTAATATTATTGTATGATTTTTTTTTATATTTGTGATAAAGGACAGAGTGTAAATACAAAGAAAACAATGAAATAAGAGGCGGGAATGAATTAGATGCGCTTGTTAAATTTCATTTCTTACAATATGATGTCATTTGTATAATAATAAAATAAAATAATACAATTTCAACTTTCATAGTTGTTAAGTTCTTACAATTATTTTGTAACATGTTGTTCTTAGCCTCTTCTATACGTTTCTCAGTCTCAGGGAATGTATGTTGGTAAGTCTCATCGTTGCCTTACAAAATATACTATGTTCTTTCACTTCGAACTTTTATAAATGTCATAAAAAATATTTGAAGGAAACCATTTAATTTTTTTTTGAGTTTTTTCCTACAATTATTTAAGATTTATATTTTTACTTACTACTAGCTATAAGAAGCATTAATTAGATTTAAAATTATATATTTTTTAACGTTGGCCTTTTATTATACATTGGCCTTAGAGTTTTTGGAGAAAACACTTCATAAGTATAGAAAGTGTGGAATTTTTTTTCTGGAAGGGCTTCTCTTTAAGTTGTTTGGTATTTTGTATATTTAATAAGATCACATAGTTTGTGCGTGACTATTCACTTTTGAGATTGTTAGGTTTTATGATTTTTTAAATTAATATTTATTACAATTTCATTTTGTTACATTTACTAAATATATATTTGTAGTCTGCATTGTGATTGGATGACTAGTAATTAAAGACATTTATGAGAATTGATGGTTTAAAAACAGGTATCAAGCTGTATTTCAGTCTACATATTTCAAATGCAACGGAATTTGCCAGGGACGGACGGTCACAAAAATTTACAGGAAGATAAACAATTAGTATCTCGATGTGTAGTTCCAACTTAAGAAATAATAAATATATGTTATTTTGATACTGGCATTTGCGATTTATTTTAACAAAATAACAGTTTGATTTAATAATAAAAACATTGTTAAAATATGTTTATAAAAAGTTGTTATTCGATTTTTGGTAAGCAACGCTTAGATCAATAAGAACACAATATGACTTTTGTCCAAACGGACTTGATACAGCTGCATTATATTCGATTTAAGTTTGAGATTTAAAAAAGGAACATTAGTCATTTTTCAAATCATCAAAGTGGCACTTTTAAACTGTATTAAATACAGAATCGCGAGATTTTTTCTCTTAAAGCTTATACATCTTGATATAATAATGTATTTGTAATACTTCGTTCGTATAGAAATTGTTCATGATATCATGAATTTTAACTACTTGGAATTTCGTTTTTATTTACAATAGCATAAGGTCCTCTTGACTAGATGTTTTCGTTTCATAATACCCGACTTTGTTTCACCTAAAGGCCCTATAATGTTCGATAAACAGAACATTTCATTTCCTAAATCCGGTCCATGGTTCATCCAAAACTTAATGTAAAACAGCAAAAAATAAATTTCACAATATTTATATGCATATTCTTTCTGTGAAATCTGTTTGGATGCCGAGTGGAAGCCCAGGAAATCACTCAGGATAGACTGACCAGAAAGGTGGTTTAAGGATATCCAGGGCGAGCATAGAAAATATTCTGTGAGGGCGAGGTAGGAACGTCATGTCATGGAGGAATATGGAGGAAGCCTATGTCCAAAGACGGACTGAACAAGGGATGTGCTGGATGGATGGATGAGCACTGCTATGTTATTCTATAAAACACAAACTCGAAACTCGAACATGATCTCGAAAGTGAGATATGTCAAAGAATTTTGGCGGCCGGCCCTGTAATTTGAGACCCAGACTTAGAAGTCCCGTTCATGAATGAAACTTAGTAATACGTGTAGAGTGAAACAAAACTAACAAAAAAGTTAATTGGTTGTAACCTGTAAAAGTTGGGGGAAAGGTATTCTCCTTATGATACCTTTTGTAGTGTGTGAAAGTCATAATCTTTCTTATTTGGTAGTTCATTCAATCTTCTACGGATTCATTATGTTTATTTTAATGAAAATTCACGATAATATTATGAAAATGGAAGAAAACGAAATCACGAACTATCAGTTCAACCAAGCCAAATACATTCCGTAACGACCAAAAAATACCTCAGTGATAATATTAGATGAAAATAGCTGTCGTGGTAGCGATTTGCTACTGCTTTTTGAATGATTTGTCTATTATACTAGTAATTTCTACTTTTGAATCCGGACTTCTGGAGATGTGGAAATTTTTTCAAAAAATGCCTTAATTTTTTCTGTTTATAATAATTATGACCGCCGCCCTGAAGAGCTTTTAGTTTTCGTAAAAAATGGCTGGGTCCAAATCTGCCTATCTTCTTTGCCTTGGATGACATCAGGCTGTAAAGTTTTGGAAGGCAAATTGACATCTTGTTTTCGAGTTCAAGTTCGGGTTTCGAGTTTGTGTTTTATAGAATAGCACAACGGCACAACAAGCTCTTTCGTGATTCGTTTTAGATGAACCATATAACACCGTTACTGGCACAAGTTGATTCGTCGTTATTTAAAAATAAATAAAGCTTCAGGTGTCAGGTATTGTGTAAAGTTAATAGATGTTATAAACACGTTGTTCGCACTTTCTTCGTATTTTCTAAAGCTTTATTTTACAGTTATAACCATAATGGTCATTGTGCGTTGTCTACGTGATATTATTTTATCATTTAGCCTTTGGCGTGCTTTTGTTCTTGTATCTTTTTAAGTAGTTATTAAAGATTTTATTTCTACATGATAAATTCGCGATTTTGAGAGATGTTGCCTGTAAACATATCATTCGGCCGTCTCATTGTTTGTTACTCGTATTAACAGAACTAGTTCCTAAGGAATTCCACGTTACAATTAGGTCTAATCATTTCTTCGATTCATTTTCACATTACTATTTTTGATGATTAAAGGTGGGTGTTTTTACAAGTCTTTTCACGCTCGATTGTGTTTTGGTGGAAGTTGTAATTTTCTGTCGAATTTCTAATAACGTTCATTGAGTGATTAGAATAAAACACTACTTACGAGCGTTATGTTCGCGGCATTGATATGAAACGGGAATGTTACAGAACCCATTTTGGAAAATATAAATCATGCATTTATCGGAAAATCAGAGTAAGTTTAACTTTATTTCTTTTTAATAAACACAGTTGCACAGTTTTAAAATAAATATTTCTGTAGCATAATTAAAAGTTCATCTGTCCCTCGTGCCTGCATTCTCGCCAGCAAATATAAGTAGTGTTTTAAACCAATCACTTTTTCAAACAAGTCAATGTCTGTATTAATATGTTGCAAGTTTGATGTCGATTTTAAGCAAGTCTTTTATGTAAATCTTAACAGTGATTAAGAAAAAGAAACAGCTATTTACAAGCATTGTGGTGTAACAGAGTACAATATAATACATAGTGCATTGATTTGACTATCTACACATATTTGATTTAAAAACGATAACTTTAAAAGTTTTGTCTATAATATACACGTTTATTTTCACCAGACGAGGAACATTTTAAACATTTATTGTAAGATAAACACGAAATCTTGTGACTAGTATATTGTTTGCAAAGTATTTCGTTACGATATCATTATTATAGGCCTTCGTTTTGTGGAATCTGACTTAAGTTCACGCACAATTTTTATTTTGTTTTAACGCTCCGTATTTAAGCGAAGTCATATTTTTATATTTAGATATATTTCGTTTTAAAAATGTATTAATTATATTTTTCTAAAACACTACGGCATAAAATAAAACGATATATAATCTTAAAAAACCCTATACCGATTTAAATATATGAAGTAACTTATCAAGAATCCAGTTATTTTCAATAGCATTACAGCTACATACAGTTGGCCATGAATTCTATATAGCATCGAAATGGTTCAGTCACCAAACTCAAGAAGCCTAAGCCAAAGTAATTAAATGTATCATTCTCTTTATTGATTTTCTTCTTTATTGCTCTAGTCATAGGTAGACTCCAGAATGACATAAATAAGATTGATTTCAGTATTAGACTCAGAAGAAAATTAGCGGATCGTGAGTTAAACTTTTTTTTTAAATAAGTATAGGGGAACATTAATTTGAATAACTACTTGTAGTGTCACAGGCAGGTCACATGCCTTCCTGTCCGTTTTAAATATGATACTAGCAATAATATTGAAAACAACTGAATATTTTAAAATTAATTATCAAAGGTAGAATCAAATAAATCTATATTTTATTCCATTACCAATATCATTCCATGCAAAAACTGTTTTTTTTTTTTGTAAGCATGAACTACTTATATTTGCTAAATTTTAAGCAGTTACAAAGTAAGAAGTTGTAGCAAAGTCTCCGACCACGCGTAAAGTGTGACAACCGTAAAGGTTGCTAGTTTTGAACTTTCGTGTGAAATGTTTGAATAGACATTCAATTTGAGGTCTTTGTAAAATTTTGATATTTTAAATGGAATGAAATATATTTATACATCTGCTGCTTAGAACAAACATTGTCCATTGTCTTACAGTTTTGGCATATCTTTTGCAAATATTTTCCTTGTCACATAATAATGTCTTTATAATGTTTCGGACCATAATGGTTGTTCTAAAAAACATGTCTCAATCTATTGATGTCGTTGGGTATACAACAAATTGTCAACGATAATCTTAGATACAATAACTAGGGTCGATTTACGCCCAAAAATTATAGGGGCATTTGTCCCAGTCAATAGCAGTTCAATAGACAAGCATATATGGCCTACAACTCTATGCTTCGTCAAATAAAGTTGGCATTATCTCAAGTTGTTTATTATGGCCTACGATTACCGCGACAAGTCAAAGTAACACCAATAAGTACCTTATAGTACGTAGCATAGCGTCGTTTTTGTCGTAAAGGAGAATCGCGCCCGCGCCAACAGGCGACGTCGCCTGGAGGCGCGGGCGTAATTCTCCACACGACGCTATGCTACGTACTATAAGGTTTATATTGTGTTACTTTGACTATCCGCCACCGCAACACGTCTCTTCTGTATAAACCGTGCCTTAGGTCGATATAAGAAAGCTGTTTAGAATACCTGACCAATATGGATTGTCACCTTTGACATCAATTTACAAAATGTTATCTGCCTACTCCAGTGGCACATAGCCGTGATATATTATGCTCACGACACATTAACCTTCAAGTCAACAAATGAACCTTTCAAAAAGCCAAAGACTTGTCGTTTCATAAAAAATTATAGCGTTGAATTTTAATTTGGTATGAAAAGTATTTTTGGCGATTTTCATAAATTAGTTTTTTTTTTATTTATTCATCATCAAAGATACAGCGGGACTCACTAGAACCCCTGTATCGACACATTGGTGCATAATTGTTCTCATATTTCTTTTTATGCAGAAAGATATGTCAACCAGCACAGGTTCTTAAGACATTCGTGCCCACTGACCCTGACGCAATAAACTAAAATAATTTCTAACTAATTATCAGTGGCCAGACCGCATGTATCCCTTGGTATGGGCGAATCGCGAACGAATTGAGAGTTAGGCAGTACTTATATGAAAATGTCAAATGGGTCACAAATGTTAACCCAGTGTTGCATTCTGCGGTAAATTCAAATCATAGCTGCACGGCTAGCATGCCACATCTCGATTTTTATCGTTTTCTCGGGGGTGGCATGCTACAGGCCTACTGGTTTCAAATGCGAAGACAAAGCATCGAATCGGTTGCAACCAAGATGACTAATTTAATACACCTACACATGAGTAAATACTCTACAGAAAGCTTTATACAATCGCGGCTACGATAGGTACACTGTCCTGATCACGCCGTCCGTGGACAAAACGGTTCGGCCAGTGGACAATCTATAGGCCGCTCGCCTATCATTTTGTGCGATCCTTGGAAGCTATTTATCTCTGTGGAGTATTTACTCATGTGTTAATAAGCTACAATATTTTCACTAATGAACAATTTTCCTAAAGTGCAAGCGAGATAGTTATAGTTTTCTCGATTTTATAAGTACTTTATCGCACTTTAATGTTTAATCCGCTTTAAAACTACGATTGGTGGAAATAATTCCTCTGATCATTATCTTGTAAAGAAGAATTATGTTCTTTAGTTTCTGCACATTACGGTGCTAAGTGCAATGATGTTCGCGTGATATTTGTCATTCTATTATTGTCTGCGTCCTTGGATGCGCTGTCTGCCTTGCTCTGAGTTGGCTAAACCTGTGTACATAAACAAAATGGAAACATATCACTTAAAATTCACTTTTTGATAATTACACCAGTTATTAACCTGAAACATATCGTGAATCTCACGTAAATTTGAAAAGATTAGAAAAGAGTATTTTATTATAACATTTATACCTTAAGGCGGTTGCAAAGGGGTCAATTTTATACAAAACTTTGACGCACAATACGCGTAGACGGTATTAATATAAGTAACTTTTTACATATGGAAAAATAGTTTAGAAAATCTAGATTAGGTTAGTTTAGTTTTAAGTCACTTTATCTATAATTATTGTTTTACTGTCACTATTTTACCCCATTTGTTGTAAATAAAGCCTTTAAAAATATTTTTCCATAAATAAAATATTACTTTTATTAATTCCGTCTACGCGTATTGTGAGTCAAACGTTTGTATGGACTATGGACTGAAACGCAATTTAAAATGACACAAAGAACCACATGAGACCCGCAAGTGCTCCTAAAGCGCACCCCCGGCACTCCATACAACGATCTCACAATGCTTAAAAAAATAGTACTGCGATAGAAACAAGGTGGCACCGTCCCACTCGCACGCGCGCGCTGCCTGTATGCCCTTCTTGCTCGGCTCCCCTAAAGTTACCCTTGAAGTGCGGGGTGACGTGAGGATTTTGAAGTTAGCGAGGGGCAGGGAGTGGCCATTCTGTATACATATAGTACCTACTAGCAGAATATAGCTGTGGCAGAATAGGGGATTGGACAGTCCGGGACAATAAGTCAAATTAGCAACTTTTAATCGAACGTCATAACGCGCGCGATGTATGAAAATTTTTAATAAATACCCACAAGTGACGTCATCAACATTTCATTACTTTTTATAGTTCATCGTGTTATAAAAAATAGTATTCTAGCTTAAAAAAAAACTAAAAATGTGAGTATAGCGTTATTTTCAAAATGTTTTTTTACTAAGAAGATAAAACTAAAATATGTTTTATGCAGTCCCCCTATTAACAGCGCTGCAGCTTTTGCTTCAGCATATATGCTGAGTCAGGACTTTTTCATCTGCGCAATACAGGTCGCACGGTATCATACTCCAACACATATACCTACAATATCGTGTTTGTTATTGACTGGTCCGTAATGTCCGTACGTGACTCCATAATGTTACCTACTGCCTTTGTCTGTCACTGTTTATCCTGTATTGTTCTGATGAAATAAATAAGTTATCTATCTATCTTTATGCGTCTTACGTTCCGTAATCACGGGCAATTAAGTCCCGTACCTTTGGAAGGCGTGCATGGAGCCGAAGCCAACATGTAGAGGCCCGTTCAAAAGACAAGTTAATCTAAATGTAAGGGATACACAAATGGCGGATACGATCTCCGAGCGCACAACATGATACACACGGGGATGGTCCCCGCCATGTGTAAAGACTATTGGAGTACGGCGCTATGGCCGCGATGGAAAAATAAGGTCTTGGGAGGTGAAAGTTGGATGGATGGATACTGGGCTATGGGAGGAGACTAACGGACGCCTGCCATGACAACTAGTCTCAAAATTGTAAATAGGACAGGCGGTGACATGTATTATTATTAGCACTTACTCGCCACATGTGCCTCGTATAGAATGTAGTCGGCGCGTTGTTCCGCGGAGGAGTGAGCTCGCAGCGCGGGGTGAAGGTTGTTCCACGGAACAGGTCGCCAGTTTCGGTCATTGAATACGTTCACTTGCTGTAAAATAACACAAATATATAGGGTCCTTCATAATATGCTGACACTTTTTTGAGGGGATCAAACTGAACAACTTTCTCTATGGGACCAACAACGAAATCGCGAAAAAAAATCAGCTCTTCCATAAAAAACTACAAACCTACTCGAGCCAAATGTATGGGACAGCTGATATTTTTTTCGCGATTTCGATGTTGGTCCCATAGAAAAAGTTGTTCAGTTTGATGGTCTGATCATCCCCTCAAAAAAGTGTCAGCATATTAAGAAGGACCCTGTATGGAAACAGTGTGTTAAAGAAAGGTATATTTATAGGTACATGCTAATACAAAATACATACATACACTACACTAGTTACATAAATACACTTATTTACACAATACAACGGTTTTCCTATATCCTGTTACTTTGTTTTGTAAATTAACTTTAGCTTAAACTTTTTTTATAAATGTACTTCTTACTCCTGGCGGGAGAAGACCTGGTGACTTGAAGTACAGGTATGTGTACGTAAGTACACATAATTACCAAGCACCCGTCTCCACCCACAAACTCTTGTACTTGATTTAATATTTTTATTGTTTTTATTAATTTTGTGATTGTGGTGAGAAAAATAAAGAATTTTGTATTTTGTAGTATTTTGTAATTAACGAGCATTTACCCGCGACTTCGTCCGCATAAATTATATACCAGATTTTAAGTCAGATCATAAGCAATCAAAAATTCATCGAAAACGGTTCAGTAGTTTTTGCGTGATGCTCGATCAAACAAACAGACAGACAAAATGTCCAAAAATTTGTGATTTGGAATCATGGACACCTAAATAACATTTCGTAATCTTTTTTTTGTAAATATCTTCAATGTACAGACACACTTCTGTTACAGTTTTATAATAGTTTAGATTGGGTGCTGCGGACTAAGCTGCAGACTATAAAACTGAACAACTTTCTATATGCGACCAACCAGTGGCAGACTAAGCTCATAGGAGGCCCGGGCACTGCCTACAGAAATTGATAAGATGACGTCAGCTCATGCAAAACGGAGTTTTAGCTGCTTGCCATAGTCTAATTACAAAAAAATAAAAACCGACCCCCCACGGTGGACCGACGACCTGGTGAAGGCGGCGGGAAAACGTTGGATGAGGGCAGCGCAGGACCGGTCGTTATGGCGATCCTTGGGGGAGGCCTATGTCCAGCAGTGGTCGTCCATCGGCTGAGATGATGATGATGATGGATGCAGTATCGCACTACGTCTTGTCGTACGTTGGTGGAAGGGGGATGGTGGTAGATAGATACACACCTCTACTAACTCTTGGTCGCAAGGCCTCGGTGAGTCCCCGACTAGCACCCTCATCATCTTGTCGGTGGTCGGGTAGCCGCTGAACTTGGCGCGCTTGTTGTAGATCGACGATACCTCCAGCCGATCCAGTGTCTTGCGCAGTCGCACGAAGCCTACGATGTCGTAATGCCATATCCAGTAGCCTGCGAACAGTCGACGATTAAGAGAGCTATCACAGTCCAGTGGCACCCTCATCACATTAAAAAAGATTTCTCAATAAAGAAAGCCTAAATTAAAAAAGTGCTCGACACGAACACTACTAAAGCCTTCAAGCCATTGTTATACAATACTTTTATAGGTTCTAAACATTCCACTTTTAGACAATTTCGAATAAAAACAAAAGCGGCCGTTTTTTTTTCATATTTTTTTAATTTGTATGTTTAGACCTTTAAAAAAACCTATAAAAGTATTATATGAAAATAGCTTGAAGGCTTTTGTAGTGTTCGTGTTGAGCACTTTTTTAATTTAGGCTTTCTTTATTGAGAAATCTTATTTAATGTGATGAGGGCGCCACTGTACTGTGATAGCCCTCTTAAGTAAGTTATAGCCTGTAGGATCCCAGTGCAGGGCAAAAGCCTCTCGCGAATAAGGGACCATACCATAGCTTATACGTGTTAATGAATTAACGCAAAACTAGAAAGTAGTTTGTTTAGAATCGAGAGCAGAGTCGAATTATCAATTATCATGGTTTCAACATAGGTAATTTTTTCAAAAATACTAAATAATTTGTTTGCAAAATTTAAAATTTTCTGAACCCGATGTCAACCCACCCCACGGGCACACTCACCTTATAGTTACTAATAGGTAGATGACACGATTGTATCAAGACCTCCGCCTCTAAATACCTAGTAGACAAAGTTGTATTACGTAATAAAATACAACCTGCTTACCAAATAATTTCTACTCTACACGTGTTTAGAGTAACGCAACCGCAAAGTAACGCCTGATTCAATTAATTATGGTTACTAGTTATTATTCGGTGACCCTACTTACTACCAAAACAAGATTATAAAAATGTATCCAAGAGTACGTTAGCGCTTTCTTTCAGTGCTAAAATGATAACAAATCATTTTTACCTCAAAACTTTAAATGCGAATAACTTGAAATTTTAACTATCAAAATAATGAAATTATTGTTTCAATCTAATTATTTTGTTATATCTATCAGTTGGGGTGTATGAGGTTTTGCGCTAATTCATTAACACGTTGTATATGGTCGCTCCAGGCCGCATGTGCGCGGGGCACGGTAAAGATAATAGTTGTAGCAGTTTTCGATCACCTCGTGAAGGATTATTGTCGTGAATTTATGCATAAATGAATAAAGTATGTGAGCCGTTGTTGTACAGGTTGTAACAAAACACCCTAATAATACTTAAGGGGGTGCTTCTGACCATCAATCTGAACAACTTTCACTATGGAGCCAACGTCGAGAAAAAATAAAAAAAATGTGCTCTCCCATACATTTGAGTCGAGACGGTACTGCAGTTTTGTATGAAAGAGCGAATTTTTTATTCGCGATTACGATGTTGGCTCCATAGTAAAAGTTGTTCAGTTTGATGGTCTGAAGCATCCCCTTAAGTATTACTAGGGTGTTTTGTTACACCCTGTATATGGTTCCTATAATAAAAAGCCTTAAGGCTTAATTTGGGATCATTACAATGTATGTGCCAGTAAGCGTTATTTATTATTTATAGCAGGGACCGAAACCGGTATCGATAATACCGGTATTTTTTGGCTACAACCT
Source organism: Agonopterix subpropinquella (assembly GCA_922987775.1). Classification (NCBI taxonomy): domain Eukaryota; kingdom Metazoa; phylum Arthropoda; class Insecta; order Lepidoptera; family Depressariidae; genus Agonopterix; species Agonopterix subpropinquella. Next base: position 8,646,497 of record OV277714.1, read on the forward strand.
TTATTTTATTTTACAAGTATTTTTAGAGGTAAAGGAACCTTAATATCATTCTACTAACGGTCCGCGTGCACAGAGATATGTTTAAATAAAAAATTGTTTCTTCATAAATATATCCAGTATTCAATTTTTTTAGTAAGTACCTCGTTAGTCGGTACTAAATACAAATGAAATCAATTATAATAACAAACTTAAACTCAAACGTGAACATAAACTTAAACCATTCGATGCTTTTAGGTTCAATAAAACGTAAATAATCATCTCCTTTATCATCTCGACCTGCCCAGTGCTGTAGCAACACTGAAAATAGTGCAAGCGTCGCTCGTCGGGTGCTCCCAAAATTTGAATCACCCGCTACAACAACGACGTTGTTCAATCAATTCTGTACTTTTGATTAGTAGAAATTAAGGTCATTTTTCAGTGTTATTAAAAAACACGCGCGATTTTTGCCGCTCCGTCTAAACTGACTCTTACCCGCACTCACTCGCTTTCTATCGAAGGTCATATTTAGGTTACCGGTATTAAAATCGGTTGTTACCTGGATAAAGGTAACATTTAAATAAAGGTAACCGAAAATTTTCGGTCCCTGATTTATAGTATACAGGGTGTAACCAAGGTGTAACAAAACACCCTAGTAATACTTAACGGGGTGCTTCAGACCATCAATCTGAACCACTTTCACCATGGAGCCAACGTCGAGAAAAAATAAAAATAATCTGCCATTGTACATTTGAGTCGAGACTAGGGTTGCCAACCCTACTATATAATATAGTATCCTACTATATTAGGGGCCCTACTACTATAATTCTGAGAAAAATATATAGTAGGCAAAACTACTATATTTTGATGATAAACTAATTTATACAGAATTTAAATATATTGGTACTTAGGTTCAGTAAAAATGCCCAATAACGTAACATTATTTCCAAAAATTTCTATCTCTTCATCACACTTGTTCCATTTGATCTAAACTGCTGAAAATAGACAACAAGATTTCCTAAAGTCAGATTTTTCTAATTTAAAAAAAAGTTAAGTCAGGTTTATCTAATTTAAAAAAAAGTTATATTACTTCTGTATCGACTCCAGCGACTTCTGCGTTTACAGGATGCATTATTTTCTATAGAGAATTCGAAATGGAGAGATGATTGTTCCTTGAGATTAAAAACTTGGTATTCAAAACAAATAGTATCAAAAAACTATCTTTTTAAAATTTTAAATTAATAAAAATCGAGAAATACTATATATTTTCTTAATTTTCCCCGATCTACTATATTTTTTTGGGGCATTAGGCTCGAAATACTATATTTGGTCTGAAAAAAGTTGGCAACCCTAGTCGAGACGGTACTACAGTTTTGTATGAAAGAACGGATTTTTTTTTCACGATTTCGATGTTGGCTCCATAGTGAAAGTTGTTCAGTTTGATGGTCTGAAGCACCCCCTTAAGTATTACCAGGGTGTATTATTACACCCTGTACAGACAGACAATACGAACCGTGTATAACAAGCCTGCGAAGTTGTGTGCACTGCCAGCATAGCACTATGAAGGGGTTCACGTTGCATGTGTCTAACTGAAACAAAATACTTATATATCATCATCATTCATTATCAGCCTACAAGTACTGGAAGCAACGTGCACTAATTAATGTATACAGGTTCCTTCTTAATATTGAGAATTCTTCTTAATGTCTAGTTTTTTTGTTTTTTGGAGGGCTGAATGAAAAATCATTTAGAGATAATTGAAATAACAATATTTTTTATGTTAAGGATTTTAAAACGAAAGGATTACAGAATACATATCTACACTAATATTATAAAGAGGAAAGATTTGTACCTATTTTTGTATGTTTGTAATGAATAAACTCAAAAACTACTGGGCCAATTTCAAAAATTCTTTCACCATTAGAAAGCTACATTCACCCTGAGTAACATAGGCTATATTTATTGCTAGAAAAGATTAGACGTCCACCCGTGCGAAGCCGGGATGGGCCGCTAGTTTTTAATAAAATAATGTATGTATGACAGTGAGAGTTGGGTATGGCAGAAGAAGCATGAATCTAGAATAAATGCTGTTGAAATACGCTCCTTCCGTAGTATGTGTGGTGTGACTTTGAAGGACCGGATACGGAGTGTGATTAGAGAAAGATGTGGTCTGAAAGAAGATGTAGTGACCAGGATTGAAAAAGGCATGTTGAGGTGGTTTGGCGATGTAGAAATACCTCGGGCTTCCTGACTGGTTGAACGAGGCGGTGGTAGGGGTCTGACGACTAGTAGGGACCGTCGGACCACACCAGCTACACCAGGGAAGCTAATTATCTTAACTATTATAAAACTGTAACAGAAGTGTGTCTGTACATTGAAGATATTTACAAAAAAAATTTACGACATGGTTTTTACCTGTCCCTGATTCCAAATCAAGAATTTTTTTATTTTTTGTCTGTCTGTTTGTTTGTTTGTTTGTTTGTTTGTTTATTTTTTTGTTTGTTTGTTTGTTTGTTTGTGTGTTTGTTTGTTCGAGTATCACGCAAAAACTACTGAACCGATTTTGATGAAACTTTTTTTGTTTGATAGCTTATCATCTGACTTAAAATCTGGTATATAATTTATGCGGACGAAATCGAGGGTAAAAGCTCGTAATAATTATAATCTTAGACTAATTATATCGGGACGCGTAACCACGTGTCATTCTACTAACAAACTTTCTGCTACTTTTTGCGGGGGGCGAGGTAACATGTTATCCGCAAATTTGGATTTTATTCCCTATGACTTTAGGTTCTAATATTGGATGTTCAAAATCATGAAAAGTAGTCTCGTGTAAACCCCAAACGTTCTAAGTTCGAAATTATTGTTTCGCAATAATAGGCTGTCTAGTTTAGTGATAAGTTATAAAATTTAATGTTGAATGTGCATGATCATTGCTCTTATACCGTGGCAGAGGGGAAATGCTACCGCAAGGCCGGTCCGGATATAATTAGTCTAAGATTATAATAAGTATAAAGTACCTCGGACAGCCTGACTGGTTCTACGAGGCGGTGGTAGGGGTCTGAAGACTCGTAGGGACCGTCGGACCACACCAGCTCTCTTAGAGTCGCCTTGTGTAGTGCAACCACTTGCGTTAATAGTTGAGTGTGTAACTGTAATTATACAAACTATATTAGCTAATGTTGACTGCCTCCGTGGTCTAATGGTTAAGAGCACTGGCTCTCGACACGGAGGTCATGGGTTCGATTCCCACGGGGGACACCTAGTGATATGTCACTTTGTGCGTTTTTCTCCAGTTGGTTAGGACATTGCAGGCTGAATCACCTGATTGTCTGAAAAGGAAAATGATGTCGTGCTTCGGATGGCACGTTAAGCCGTTGGTCCAGGCTACTATCTCTGGTGGTAGTAGTCGTTACATAAAAACCACGTCAGAGGCCGTAAGGCGGTCTGAAAAAACTCTGACACCAGGGCTCTGCCCACACGATAAGAAAGAAAAGCTAGTGTTAAGAGGGCTATCACAGTCCAGTGGCACCCTCATCACATTAAAAAAGATTTCTCAATAAAGAAAGCCTAAATTAAAAAAGTGATCAACATCAAAACTACAAAAGCCTTCAAGCCATTGTTATACAATACTTTTATAGGTTCTAAACATTCCACTTTCAGACAATTTCGAATAAAAACAAAAGCCGTCGTTTTTTTTCTTTTTTCAAAATTTGTATGTTTAGACCTTTAAAAAACGTAAAAACCTATAAAAGTATTCTATGAAAATAGCTTGAAGGCTGTTGTAGTTTATCTGTTGAGCATTTTTTTAATTTAGGCTTTCTTTATTGAGAAATCTTTTTTAATGTGATGAGGGCGCCACTGGACTGTGATAGCCCTCTTAAGGCCTTTTATAGTTCAGTGGCGCCCTGAACACAAAAAAGCCTAAAATGAACAAGTGCAACTCAAAATTAGGGTTGAGCCACTTTTAACGACGGCGACGATGCGGTCAGCTTCCCATACTAAATGTCATTAGAAAGAAAGAAAGAAAGAAAGAAAGAAAGAAAGAAAGAAAAATCTTTATTCACCATTAAAGGCACACACGAAACAACAGAGTTAGGTCATTAGGGTTCCGAACCCAAAGGGTGAGGGACCCTATTACTAAGCCTACGTTGTCCGTCCGTCCGTCCGTCCGTCTGTCCGTCTGTCCGTCCGTCCGTCCGTCCGTCTGTCCTACCTATTTAGGGCTGTAACTTTTGAACCGTAATAGCTAGATAGTTGAAATTTTCTCAGATTATGCGTTATTGCGGCGGATTTGTTAACAAATAATAAAAATGGCAGAAAGTTAAAAATTAAGGGGGGTTTTCAACAAGAAACTAGTTTTTATCAACGTTTTTTCTTCACGCTCTATAGTAAAAACGGTAATACATACAAGCGTCAAACTTAGCGTGATTATAGAGCAAACTCTACAGAATAACAACAAATACTAAAAACCGGCCAAGTGTGAGTCGGTCTCGCGCTAAAGGTCCCGGACAAAAAGTTTTTTTTCTAAGTTAATAATGTTGTGTTCTGTGGTGGTGTGGTACGGAACCCTCGGTGCGCGAGTAGCCCGACTCGCACTTGACCGGTTTTATTTTTGTATGAGCCCGCCGTCGGTCGCCGTCGGCAAATGTGTCTCAACCCTTTTAATTTTAACCCTTAACTTAATGCAAAGCCTAATGGCCGCTCCACATTCACAGCGCGAATCGCGGCGCGAAATGCGGCGCGAATCGCGCGTGAACTCTTCTTGGCTCCACATTCGCAGTTTTATCTTATCACTAAGCAGCTTTCGCGCGTTCGCAGGCCCCTCAGCGAATAAGTTTCATAAATCGCACTCCTGGCTAGATTCTGGTATTTTCAATAACACTAGATCCTAGATTTATCAATATTGGTCCTTCTTAATATGCTGACACTATTTTAAGGGGATGATCAGACCGTCAAACGGAACAACTTTGTCCATGGGTTGTCTTTGTCCAATATCGAAATCGCGAAAAAAAATCTGCCGTCCCATACATTTGAGTCGTCTACTGCAGTTTTGTATGAAATAGCGGATTTTTTTTCTCGATTTCGATGGAGGGTATATCAATCTTCATTCCATTACTAATACATCACGTAAAAATTTTAATATTGGGGCATAGTCATGGGGCCTTTAAGGCCCCTCCACATTCACGCGTTCGCGCGCGAAGTTCACGCGCGAACGCGCGCAAACGTGAATGTGGAGCCGATTCGCATATTTTTCGCGGGTTCGCGCCTTGTTAACCACTTTTTGTCGGTTTTTGGCCCGCGTCAAAGAGCCTGCGAACGCGCGAAAGCTGCGCAGTGATAACACTGCGAATGTGGAGCTAAGAACAGTTCACGCGCGATTCGCGCCGCATTTCGCGCCGCATTTCGCGCCGCGATTCGCGATGTCAATTCGCACTGTGAATGTGGAGCGGCCATAAAAGCTATGTGTACCTATACAATATTTTTATTGGTTCGAAACATTCAACTATTTTTAGGATTTGCAAGTGTCATGATAGCAAATTCATGTTCGTTAAAAACATTTGTACAAATGTTCAGAAAAATATTATATAATAGAGAGCGAAAAATATTGTAAAGTGTTACTTACAATATTGAGAGTTACATCAAAGGAAATCTAAATAAATAAGTACACATAGGCAAATTTATTTATTTACAACAACTAATAATCAACACATTGTGCCCGGAACCTTTGGGTATGCAGACGACAGCACTGTTGCTGACAGATATCTGTCCGGTGCAGGGGTCAAATTGGACGTTACTCAGTCTTGTCGAGAGGCCATGGTGCAGCGAATAAACTTGGCCCTTGAATCTGTGTCCGACTGGGGTGATACTAATCGGGTCAGTTTCAACGCAAGCAAAACACAGGCGTGCCTTTTCTCCACAAAACGGAGTCCCTTCGCTTTGGCCCCGACTTTCCGAAATGTGTCCATACCGATAGCTGATCGCCTGGAGCTCCTTGGCATTAACATATCGTCCGATCTGAATTTCGGACGGTACATTGAGTCCATGGCGAAAACCGCAGCGAAAAAACTGGGCGTCCTCTCGAAGGTCAGACGGTACTTTACTCCGGGACAGCTTCTACAACTTTATCAAGCACAAGTCCGATCGTGTATGGAGTACTGCTGCCATCTCTGGGACGGGTCTGCCCAATACCAGCTGGCCGCGCTGGACTCAATCGACAGGCGTGCCAGGAAGCTCATAGGTGATCCAACCTCGGTGGCGAAGCTACAAAGTCTTGAGCATCGTCGCAAGGTAGCCTGTCTGTCTGTTTTTTATAGGATACATTTCGGAGAGTGTGCGACTGAATTACACGATCTGATACCACCGTCTCCCTTTCATCTGCGGGGGACGAGACGCAGACTGGGTTTCCACCCCTATGTCGTTGACCTACCAGCAATTCGCACGAAGAAGTTTGCTTCTTCTTTTATAATGCGCACGGCTAAGGAGTGGAACGCACTGCCTGCGGACCTGTTCCCTGAGCAATACAACCTGGGCCTCTTCAAGGCGAGAGTGAATAGGCATCTTTCTAGGTAAGCATGCTACATCTTCGGCCTCATCATCACTCAACATCAGGTGAGATTGGGGTCAAATGCTTACCTATCACACATAAAAAAAAAAAAAAAAAAAAAAAAACATTAATCAAATAGCCCGCCTCGTATCGATCCAGGTGCAAAGGTTTAGTACACATAGTAATTTTTCTCAAACATGCTTGGAAATGTGAGCATTATTTTGACAACCTTCTTCGAGATAAATCGAAATTGATGTACTGGCCAAATACATGCGCGCAGCGGCCGGCAATGTTTGTATGAAAATCCATATCTGTCGTGTTTTGCGGCCAAATAAATTACATAGTAAACTCATATCTGTCGTGTAATTTAAAAATGGAACGATTTTTTACTCCGAACATGGTGACCAAGGAGGTAACTCATCAAAGGTTTTATTTAAATTTCGAACTGGCTTGCAAATAGAAAGCTGTTTATTGAAAAAAAAAATTGTTGTTCGTTGTTCGTCATTGATTTTGAAAAGAGTTTTAATTTCCGCGAATTATTTGAGAAAATTTATTGTTTTAATTTCCGCGCATTATTTGAGAAAAGTACTATACAAGCCTTGGCCACAACTAGGCATTGATGGACTTACGTATGTGTGCCTCGGCTTCGCCTCGGCCCACATTTACACGTTCGTCCATCAATGCCTCTGTTGCTGGCCGCTGCAGTAATGTACTATTACATTGTCTTAAAATTGGTGTGTTTAACAAAAACCTTTAAAAAACAAACAAACTACCTCTCACCCTAAAGGCATACACGTTCTCCGTTCCATCATGGGTAAAAACGTAAAAATTTGTTGTAAGCTTTTGTATTAAGTTTTTGTTGTACTTTTGAATTTTAGGTTTTCTTGACTGGAGAAATTTTATATTTTGTAATGAGGGAAACTACACGGTAAAAGACCTCTCTAATTTTTAGACTACCTAGTAACTTTAAGCCTGTCATAGGGAAGTAAGTAACTAAGACAAGATGTCCTTTATAGTGTATGAATGTGATTTCCTTTATAATGTGAATGAATTACTTACAGTTTTACAAAACAGCACTTTAATTGAAGTCAACCCTAGTCCTTCCACTAATACACGTTCCATAATTTCGTCGAATTTTTTATATGGCACGCTGATCTGAAAACAAACATATTTTATGAAGATAATAACAATCTCTTGTACCATTATTCGCATGAGTATCATGGATACTCACAACCATAGGTATATTATTTAGGATTTGCAAGTGTCATGATCGCAAATTCGTGTTTGATAAAACATTGTACAAAATATGTCCAGAACAATATGTAAAGTGTTCACTTAAAATATTGATAGAAACATCCAAGTCGAAGGGTAGAAAGTCTTTATTATAGTTCTCATCATCAGTCAGCGTTTGTGATAAATTTTCAGAGCAATATGAACAGTGTGCACTTACAATATTGAGAGAAATATCCAAGGCTTTGGGGTAGCAAGTCTGCAGTAGATGCTAGTTTACAGGTGGTAACAGTCTATAGATGTCATAATCAGTCGACGTTTGTTGCAGATGTTGAGAGCAATATGTAAAGCGTTCACTTACAATATTGAGAGAAACATCCAAGCCATTGGGGTAGAAAGTCTTCATTATAGTTGTCAACACCAGTCAGCATTTGTGATAAATGTTATATGCGTAGTGTTCACTTACAATATTGAGAGAAACATCCAAGCCATTGGGGTAGAAAGTCTTCGTTATAGTTGTCAACACCAGTCAGCATTTGTGATAAATGTTATATGCGTAGTGTTCACTTACAATATTGAGAGAAACATCCAAGCCATTGGGGTAGAAAGTCTTCATTATAGTTGTCAACACCAGTCGGCATTTGTGATAAATGTTATATGCGTAGTGTTCACTTACAATATTGAGAGAAACATCCAAGCCATTGGGGTAGAAAGTCTTCATTATAGTTGTCAACACCAGTCAGCATTTGTGATAAATGTTATACAGGGTGTAACATAAAATAGGACAGCTACTTATAGGGGTGCTTTAGACCTTCAAACTGGACAACTTTCTCTATGCTATGGGACCAATATCGAAATCGCGAAAAAGAAATTTGCTGTCCCATACATTTCAGTCGAGTTATGCTTGCACTTTTGTATGGGACAGCTGATTTTTTTTCGCGATTTCAATGTTGGTCCCGTAGTAAAAGTTGTTCAGTTTGATGGTCTAAAGCACCCCTTTAAGTAACTGTCCTATTTTATTATACACCCTGTATGCATAGTGGTCACTTACAATACTCAGAGAAACATCCAAGCCCCTGGGGTAGCAAGTTTGCAGTAGATACCAGCCTATATATTGTATCAATATCAGTCTACATTTGTTGCAAATGGTCAGAGCAATATGTTGAGTGTTTACTTACAACATTGAGAGAAACATTCAATCCGTTGCGGTAACAAGTCTTCGGTAGATACCAGTAAACGGGCGTCAGTATTATTCGACCTTTGTAACAAATGTTCAGAGCATATGCGTAGTGTTCACTTACAATATTGAGAGAAACATCCAAGCCGTTAGAGTAGCAAGTCTGCAGTAGATGCCAGTCTATAGGTGTCAATGCCAGTCGACGTTTGTAACAAATGTTCAGAGCATATGCGTAGTGTTCACTTACAATATTGAGAGAAACATCCAAGCCGTTGGAGTAGCAAGTCTGCAGTAGATGCCAGTCTATAGGTGTCAATGCCAGTCGACGTTTGTAACAAATGTTCAGAGCATATGCGTAGTGTTCACTTACAATATTGAGAGAAACATCCAAGCCGTTGGAGTAGCAAGTCTGCAGTAGATGCCAGTCTATAGGTGTCAATGCCAGTCGACGTTTGTAACAAATGTTCAGAGCATATGCGTAGTGTTCACTTACAATATTGAGAGAAACATCCAAGCCGTTGGAGTAGCAAGTCTGCAGTTGATGCCAGTCTATAGGTGTCAATGCCAGTCGACCTTTGTAACAAATGTTCAGAGCATATGCGTAGTGTTCACTTACAATATTGAGAGAAACATCCAAGCCGTTGGAGTAGCAAGTCTGCAGTAGATGCCAGTCTATAGGTGTCAATGCCAGTCGACGTTTGTAACAAATGTTCAGAGCATATGCGTAGTGTTCACTTACAATATTGAGAGAAACATCCAAGCCGTTGGAGTAGCAAGTCTGCAGTAGATGCCAGTCTATAGGTGTCAATGCCAGTCGACGTTTGTAACAAATGTTCAGAGCATATGCGTAGTGTTCACTTACAATATTGAGAGAAACATCCAAGCCGTTGGAGTAGCAAGTCTGCAGTTGATGCCAGTCTATAGGTGTCAATGCCAGTCGACGTTTGTAGCAAAATTTTCAAAGCATATGCGTAGTGTTCACTTACAATATTGACAGAAACATCCAAGCCGTTGGGGTAGCAAGTCTTCAGTAGACGCCAGTTTATAGGTGTCAATGAAAGTCGGCTTTTATTACAAATGTTCATTGCAAGGTGTGAGAACATTTTCAGGTGGGAGAGAGTTAGTAATGCCTCTGTGCTTATCTGCTCGTAGTCTACCATTATATGCTGGAACATACGCAAATAAATACATTAATAACATCATCAGCAGCCTTTGTTGTCCCACTACAGGGACAGAGACCTACCCTGAAGGTGTACGGATGGTAGTCCACCACGCGTTCCCAATGCGGAATGGATTGATGGACTTTACATACGTATCAGAATTTCTTCTTTAGCGTATGCAGGTTTCCTCACGGTGTTTTCTTTACCGTTTAAGAGCAGTCGATATTACGTACGAGTACAAAAGTTAGAAAAACTCATTCTCGGTGATTAGCTGATGATATAAACATCCATGACATGGGATCTTAGACCCGCGAGATCTCGGTATTTGCGAGATCCTGCGGGATGCTGAAAAGCCTAGGGAAAAGTGTGGGGACCTCCTAAACTACACCACTAGTTTTTAATTAGTAACAATATTTTAGACGTGTATTCAGACAATGAAACTTTCCGTTTAGCCTAGTAAATGTAAACATTTTACCTTGCAAAAGGTCCGGTATCCACGATTTTTTCATATGTTATAGGGGTATAGGTCCTTATTAAAAATCCAAGTTTTCGACCTTGCGGTGCTGCCGCGGGCTCTGCCATGTCAATAAAAGAACGAAAATTTCGAAGATTTTTCAGTTTTCATTATTAAAAACCTAAAGCTTAGGTTTTAGATTCAAATTATGTTTTAGAGGAATTAAGAGCACTAAATGCGCTACAGTTTGGTTTTTGAATCATCTTTTTATACTGTATAGTTACCGAGATACAGCACTTCAAAATAAGGGCAGTTAGGGCTAATTCCTAACTGCCCTATGCCTGTGGGTGCAGAAAAGATGGGCTCAAGAGGGTTTTTTGTATGTAGGTAATCTCTGGAAGTACCAAACCGATTCGTAAAATTCTTTCACTGATAGAAAGCTACACTATCCCTGATTACCATAGACTACATTTTATTTTGTAAAAAAAAAAATTCTGTCCGATATCTAAGTATTTGTTTACCAATTGATATTTGCTGAAAATTTAGAAGTGTCGCATCTTATGGCTCAAAAAACATATTGTAGCGCATTGTTTATACTTCTTCTGAACACCTTCACAGTGAAACCTAAAGTTAATAACACATTTAATTTAAAAAAAAAACGAAATTTTAAGGAATTAGTCATACCTCTCCATACTTTGAGGTGTTGTATCTTGGGAACTATTCAGTATATAAAGATGATTCAACTATCAAATTGTAGCGGATTTGGTCTTCTTTAAAGCTTTAGTAAACAAGTTTGCTCTAAAACCCAACGTTTAAGTTTTACTGAAAAAGTCTCAAAATTTTCGTTGTTTTATGGTCACACCAGAGCCCGCGGCAGGACCCCTAGGTCGAAAACTTGTATTTTTATTAAGGACCTCTACCTGTATAACATATCCAAAAATCCCGGATATCCGACCTTTTGTAAGGTAGGGTATCATTTTCCAAACAGATTTACTGAACTAGTTAGGAACATGAGTTGAAAAACGATTTTTTTTTTTCACCTCCCATAGAAAATCGATCGGCTTATCCGCACATCTGGGAGGTCCAAAAAAATTCTCGTTTTTGGACCGATGTTCCTAAGGGAAAGTTGTTTCGATTCATTGTCTAAATACACCTTTAAAATATTGTTTGTAATTAAAAACTAGTGGTGTATAAGAGATACTCGTAGACAAATATGCTCTAAGTCATGTCGTCTATTTTAGAGAGAAGAATAACAACCGGTCAAGTACGAGTCGGGCTACTCGCGCACCGAGGGTTCCGTCACACACCACCACAGAACACAACATTATTAACTTAGAAAAAAAACTTTTTTTGCCCGGGACCTTTAGCGCGAGACCGACTCACACTTGGCCAGTTTTTAGTATTTGTTGTTATTCTGTAGAGTTTGCTCTATAATCACACTAAGTTTGACGCTTGTATGTATTACCGTTTTTACTATAGAGCGTGAAGAAAAAACGTTGATAAAAACTAGTTTCTTGTTGAAAACCCCCCTTAATTTTTAACTTTCTGCCATTTTTATTAACATATATCATTTTTGTTAACAAATCCGCCGCAATAACGCATAATCTGAGAAAATTTCAACTATCTAGCTATTACGGTTCAAAAGTTACAGCCCTAAATAGGTAGGACAGACGGACGGACGGACGGACAAACCGGACGGACGGACGGACGGACGGACGGACGGACGGACGGACAGACGGATAGCGTAGGCTTAGTAATAGGGTCCCGTTTTCACCCTTTGGGTACGGAACCCTAAAAACTGCGTCCAGTTTTTTAAAATAACTCGTAAATTCAAACGAAAATTTGCCCCCTACGCTACCAAGCCTTAAAGTTCGGGCATAGGCGCGTAACTAATTTAAACCAGGATAAACTGCGGTGCCTGATCACAACACTATAACGAAGTCCAGGAAGTGCGACGTCTAATCTAATTATAAGTCGTGTTATCCATGTTGAACTAAAATGCCCAGCAACATGCGTCAGTATACCCATTTGTAAAGTAGAGAACAACATCATATTAGTGTTGCAGCTAGACAGCGCTGCGTCGGCGCGGGAGGAGACGCTGTTGAACGAGAGCGGCCTCGAGTAATATTCTACGTGTTTGTGCTGGGAACAAATTATATAATACCCACTTGTAAAGTAGAGAACAGCATCATATTAGTGTTGCAGCTAGACAGCACTGCGTCGGCGCGGGAGGAGACGCTGTTGAACGAGAGCGGCCTCGAGTAATATTCTACGTGTTTGTGCTGGGAACAAATTATATAATACCCACTTGTAAAGTAGAGAACAGAACCTTCCTAGTGTTGCAGCTAGTCAGCACTGCGTCGGCGCGAGAGGAGACGCTGTTGAACAAGAGCTGCCTCGAGTAATGTTCAACGTGTTTGTGCTGGGAACAAATAAATTGTATTACCACAGTATAAGAAAGAGTATCTATAAGAAAGAGTATCTATATCTATTACTAAATACCTTACCCGTCCGTGTGGTGTCGGCTAAGAATAGCACCACCCCATTTCCTCCCGTGGGTGTCGTAAAAGGCGACTAAGGGATCTACCGGAGGATGGGCAGCAGCATTCTCTGAGTACACACATTCAATCCAACTGCGATCGCCAACCCGCCTGCCAAGCGTGGCGATTATGGCAAGTCCCCCCATTTTAAGCCTATGTCCAGCAGTGGACGTCTATCATGAATATTAAGTCCCATTGTAAGAGGTGTTTAAAAGGCCCACAACTGTAATGTAACTCCGTAAAACCTGGATTACCAGTGACACTGAAGCTTGGGAGCATTTACATCGCTCAATGGCGCCCTCACAGCAAAATTTATGTTTACTCATTCAGGAAATCCTAAAATAACATCTACATCAACTTTCTACCTTTAAGCCCGAAACCTAGCTATTTTATACAATGCATAAATGAGAATATAAAAACCTCCTCCTTTTTTGAAGTCGGTTAATAAGAAAGAGTGGAGATTCTTGGGCCATCGGGTCCTGATGCAAAACAACTTGTCAGAGAGTTGTCTGCGCGGCTAAAATACGCCCTAGAGGGCAATTGCGGTAAATAAATCGCAACTGAACTATGATCGGATCGCGTGCGAAGCTTAGCTTTTTACACATGACATGTGGTATTGCGCTAATCGCGGTACAGCTCATGAAAGCCGTTAGACCCGTTTTGACAGATGTCTCAAACGTTAAAGGCACATCGTAAATAAGTCAAGTTAAGCGCGATACGGAATTAGCACAGTTGAATACTAATTGGATTGCAATGCGATTAGAACTGCAATTGGATTAAGATTGAACTTGGATGTTTTAAAGAAGTTTGGCGGAAGGCCATATAATTTGAGACCCAGACATAGAGGTCCCATACATGAATGAAACTTAGTAATACGTGTAGAGTGAAACAAAACTAACAAAAATGTAAATTGATTGTAACCTGTAGAAGTTGGGAGAAAGGTATTTCTCCTTATGATACCTTTTGTATCATGTGTGTGAAACGCATAATCTTTCTTATTAGATAGTCCACTCAATCTTCTACGCATTCATTGTGTTTATTTTAATGCAAATTCACGATAACCGTACCATATTATGATAATGGAAGAAAACGAAATCACACACACTATTAGTTCAACCAAGCCAAATACGTTCCGCAACGACCAAAATTACCTCGGTGATAATATTAGATGAAAGTAGCTGTCGTGGTTGCGTTTTGCTACTGCTTTTTGGATGATTTGTCTATTTTACTAGTAATTTCTACTTTTGAATCCGGACTTCTGGAGATGTGGAAGTTTTTTAAAAAAATGCCTTATATTTTTCTGTTTATAATAATTATGACCGCCATCCTGAATGGCTTTTAGTTTTCGTAAAAAATGGCTGGGTCCAAATCTGCCAATCTTCTTTTGCAATTGCCTAGTCGGGCAATTCAGGAGCGCAATCGCGCTAATTTAAAACATCCAAGTTCAATCCTAATCCAATTTCAGTTCTTTTTTTTTTTTTTTTTTTATGTGTGATAGGTAAGCATTTGACCCCAATCTCACCTGATGTTGAGTGATGATGAGGCCGAAGATGTAGCATGCTTACCCAGAAAGATGCCTATTCACTCTCGCCTTGAAGAGGCCCAGGTTGTATTGCTCAGGGAACAGGTCCGCAGGCAGGGCATTCCACTCCTTAGCCGTGCGCATTATAAAAGAAGAAGCAAACTTCTTCGTGCGAATTGCTGGTAGGTCAACGACATAGGGGTGGAAACCCAGTCTGCGTCTCGTCCCCCGCAGATGAAAGGGAGACGGTGGTATCAGATCGTGTAATTCAGTCGCACACTCTCCGAAATGTATCCTATAAAAAACAGACAGACAGGCTACCTTGCGACGATGCTCAAGACTTTGTAGCTTCGCCACCGAGGTTGGATCACCTATGAGCTTCCTGGCACGCCTGTCGATTGAGTCCAGCGCGGCCAGCTGGTATTGGGCAGACCCGTCCCAGAGATGGCAGCAGTACTCCATACACGATCGGACTTGTGCTTGATAAAGTTGTAGAAGCTGTCCCGGAGTAAAGTACCGTCTGACCTTCGAGAGGACGCCCAGTTTTTTCGCTGCGGCTGCTGCTGCTTTCTAATCACATTGCAATCCAATTACTATTCAACTGTGTTTAATTCAGTATCGCGTTAAACTTGACTTACTAAGTGACTGACAGCTCGTCTGAGTGATCTGTCAAAATGGATTAAACGGCTGTCAAATGAATAGCGCAATACCGAATGTGTTAAAAGTTGTGGTTCGCAAGCGTTCCAAACGTGGTTCAGTTGCGATTCATTTAGCGCGGTTGCTCTCCAGATAGGATATTCCAGCCTTCTAGGAAGAAGTCTTATTTTTGTATGATATTATTTTAAATATTATAAATAATTTATTTGTTTCTTTTATTAATAAGAAAGATAAAATAAAAGATACTTACTGTATACCTATCGCTTGAATTCTTCGCTGTATCCATTTCACAACCAATCAGAGCTAGTTTTTGAATGCAGTGCAAGTGTTTGAAAAACAGAGTTTCTGTTAATATCCTGCAAATCATTTTAAACTATTATTCAATAATCATTTGTGAGCAATGTTGTGCAATTTTACTATGAGAGCAAATTGTGGTACAACAATAAAATTATTGAAATAGAAATACTCTATTATTTAATGAGAACAGATTTTTAGAAACAAACCTTTTCGAATGCTACTTTTAATCAATACAGGCCCTGGAGTGCGATTTTTGAATCTCATTCGCTGAGTTCAGCAGTTGTTAAGAGCGAGCGCAGACTTGAGACAAAACAGTTGTAAGACAGATTCGTCGCACGCAGACAAAACTGTTTCGAAACAGTTTTGTTTCAAACGCGGCGCACACCAAGCAAGACAAAACTGTTTTGCCTACGTCACGACGCGTAACTTAAATAAATAAATATCTTGGACATTGTCACACAAATTATCTAGTCACATTTAAAGTACCAGAATCTAGCCTGGACTTGTATTATGATGACTAGACAACGATATACAATACATATATAGATACAAACATCCATGACTCGGGTACAAATATTCATATTCATCATACAAATATTTGTCCCTTACGGGATTCGAACCCGCGACCCTCGGCACAGCAGGCAGGTTCACTACCGACTGTGCTACCGGGCTGTAACTTAACCTTATAACCCCCGAACATTTTTCATTGAACGTCCCACCCCCCAGCGCCGCGGTCATATAAAAACTGTAGACATTATTATAGTCAACGATTTTTTTTTGGTCATCGCTGCCTGCGCTCCCACTAGATTCCGCCATTCCTAAGAACCAGTGTGGGACCCATTAATCCATAAATTTTTAATCAATTGATTATTTTTATTAGTTTTAATCAGACTAAATAAATTTTGATTGAATTGATCATGATTAAAAAAATTTTCGTTAATCTGATTAGTTTTGTTAATTTTTAATTTTATTCGTTAATTTAATTAACGATTACAAAGTTTACCACGTCTTTTTAAATTAGTCCAAGAATCCACCGAAAACCTGGGTTGGGTGGACACACAACTCCACATCAGATAGGTGGTATCTATTTTGAAGGCAATTGGTTCAAGATGGCGGATTTTTCTTTAATCTGACAACGGGTTCGTGTTTGCCGACCACAGCGACCCTCAGATATCGAATTTGATAGCCATCGGTTGAGTAAGGGACTAGTTATATAGAAAGCGCCCGAAGCGCTCGCCCTGGGCGCTACGTATCGTGCGCTTGCCTAGAGCGCCCTGGGCGCTGGTCATAGAGAAGTAGAATAATCCTTGGCGCTGGTCGTAGGCTTGTTAAATGAGATAGGATGTCCACATTTTCATATAACTTTGGAACGGATAATATACTCGGTGTAACTGTGTTGCTTCTTTCACTCAAGTTTTCTCTTTCTTCTGGGTAAGCTCGCTACATCTACGACCCCATCTTCGTCCTGAGGACTGGATTGAGGTCAAGAGCAAACCCATAGTTAATAAAAAAAAACTCCTTACCTATACCTATGTTGTTTTTTTATTTAAATTAAATATACCTATTAAAATAAAATGTTTGAAACATACAAAACGTCATAGAAAAGAAAGAAATTTTGTATGAAAATTTTTAGCTAAAAAGTTAAAGCTAAGTAATTATATCTTCGTAATTATATTATTTTAAAATGTTAGTTGCGACGCGAAATCTAGATTTTCTAAACTATTTTTCCATATATTAATACGCGTATTGTGCGTCAAAGTTTTGTATATAATTTACCTGATCACACACGACACGATGACGCATGACGAACCCCGAGCAACAGCTTGGGAACAGAGGGGTTACAAGGGGTACGTCGCAAAACAGTTTTGGCGTTGGTGTGCGCACTCACATACTTTTCAAAGGAAAACCGACGTTGTTAGTCAGATTCGTCGCGGTGCCGGTGTCGCGTAGACAGTTTAGTCTATGAGACTTTTTGTTGCAAGTGTGCGCAGCTTCATAGCTTTAGTAAAGCGGTAGTCTGTCTTACAACTGTTTTGCCCCTAGTCTGCGCTCACTCTTAATGTCAAAATTACCATGGAGATGCGCATTTTTCTAATGCTAATTTGACTTTAAAAAATCGCACTTCAGGAGTGTAATTTTTGAAAGTCAAATTAGCAGTAGAAAGATGCGTATCTCCATAGTAATTTGGACATTTTCAACTGCTGAACTCAGAGAATGAGATTCAAAAATCGCACTCCTGTACCCGGACTATCGATTTTAAATATATCGCTACCGTTACGGTCTAAACTTCATTGTAATAGAGCTGACATTGGAACGAAAACGTTCACGCAATTGCGAAGTTCGAATGTCCGGGTAGAGGCCCAGGGTCCAAGTACAATTTAATATGCTGACATTGCTGACGGATTTTAAGGTGATAATCAGCCCATCAAACTGAACAACTTTCTCTATTCTAGTCCCACACATTCGGGTCGAGCAGAATTGCCGTTTTGTATCGAACAGCTGATTTCTTTTGCCCTAAAAAATCGTCGGCATATTAAGAGGGCCCGATATTGAGGGGTATACAACGTGTTAATGAATTAACGCAAAACCTCATACACCCCAACTGATTTATATCAAAATAATTAGATTGAAACAATAATTTCATTATTTTTGTAGTTAAAATTTAAAGTTATTCGCATTTTAAGTTTTGAGGCAAAAATGATTTTTTATCATTTCAGCAATGAATGAAGGCGCTAACGTACTCATGGATACATTTTAATAATCTTGTTTTGGTAGTAAGTAGGGTGGGTGTGCCCGTGGGGTGGGTTGACATCGGGTTCAGTAAATTTAAAAAAAAAAATATTTAATATTTTGAAAAAAATTACCCATGTTGAAACCATGATAATTCGATTCAGCTCTCGATTCTAAACAAACTACTTTCTAGTTTTGCGTTAATTCATTAACACGTTGTATAAACGTGAAAAAATAAACTTGAAATGTGGTTATTTACTAGGGAAAGGGATATGGGGGCAAAATAAACAAGTGAAAAGAATAAATAAAATGTTTACTTACCTCTTTAATTTCACAACCGGTACGTTTTGGTTTTCTTGTAAATAGCTTGGTCTTATGAATACTATTTCACGCAACTTCACTGAGTCGAAATACCTGGAATATAACGTAAATAGCGATTTATTATCTTTACTAATATTATAAACCAGAGAGGTAAATTAGGTGGGTTTCATTGGCCTCGAGAGAGGCAATGCGGCTAGCATTTAGGGAACATTTGAGCCAGGGTTGCACAGGGCTGGTTTTGGTTAGTTGGTTGTTTTGATGAAGCTTGCATGCGGATTATATGTTGTGCAAGCCGTGGTGGTCCAGTGGCGAGTAACCTTGCCTGCCGTGCAGGAGGCGATGGTTTGATCCCCGTCCAGGCCGACTCGTACCAATGAGTTTTTCGGAATTTATGTACGATTTGTAATACCACTGGCTTTTCGGTGAAGGAAAACATCGTGAGGAAACCTGCATGCTTCAATTTCGAGGCATGTATTGTACCCACTGTCCATTACAAGTGGCGACGGGCTCACTCCCCGTCACACTGGACAGAGTTTCGGTACTACTAGTGCGACGTGGATGTTCTGAAGTTTCAGAATATCTCTGACTACCCCCTCGGGGAATATAGTCGTGAGCATATGCTGCTGCATGCTGCATTGCCTTATTTGCCTTTGACGAAGTTTGCAATTAATATAGTACATAATGGCCTCGATTCGGAGTGTACCACGACTTAACTAAACTAAATTTATTCCTGTCACTTTCTAAAATAAGATTAAGAAAAGAGACAGAAAACCAACAGCTGACTTTAGTGCTGTCAAAGTGACGTTAAATGCCCAAAAACGCTTTAAATAAGATGGCGTACATTATGATGGCATCTTATTTTGCGCATTTAACGTCACTTTGACAGCACTAAAGTCAGCTGTTGGTTTTCTGTCTCTTTTCTTAATCTTATTTTAGAAAGTGACAGGAATAAATTTAGTTTAGTTAGGTCGTGGTACACTCCGAATCGAGGCCAATGTGATTCTGATCTGGTGTGGCGACCAACGTTGCGGATTATCTGTGTAGTTTAATTTATGTAAATACATTATTAATTCTTTATATTACAAATCGATGACGGTCGATCTGTTTCATAAACTCACAAGAAAGAACAATTGGTATGTTCTTATAGGTATACAGGATGCACAATATGTTTTTGGACCTGAAAAACGGTCAGGGTCGTTTTATTCATGTAATCGTTAGTGTTAACCATTTTGAAATGAAGAGTAGAACTCCCGTGCGTCAATTCTGCTTAAATATTGAGATATGATTTTTTTAATTTTTTTCTGGAGTTTTCAAAATATCACTATAACTTCAAAATAATCCGTTTTTTTTCTTTTTTCTCAATTCAGTGTAATAAAACAATAAACGATGTATTTTATACACATTACAAAAGTTCTCAAACATTTATGTAAATGACGAAATTATTAATTTTAATGTTTCTCGTTTTTTATTTTTTATTTATATACAGTCAGTTTTTGGGATTCAATTTTGACTCTTTAAGATTAAGGGCCACACTATTAATGTCTAATAAAAAAATCAGATCTAAATCTCGCAGGATATGGAAGTTATTAACTTCTAAAGTTCTTTCTGATAATTTTGGTTTTAGGGTTGTCACTTTAAACAAAATTTTAATTCCGGTTATTTTAGGTCTGTTTTTATTCTTTATCACCACAGACGTTCGCTATCTTAAATTAATGATCTAAAAGACATTATGCTGCGGACAGGGAAAAATCAAGCTTTTTACTATATGACGTCATAAATTAGAGATCAACGAATGAAAAAGTACAGTATGAGCTGAGGTAATCTGGGGGCGCGGCAGTGCCCTTAACCGATTCAAATGAAACTTGGCATTACGTGTTCAATCCTCATGGTTTTATGACATAATGTAAATGTTAACCTTCGTTCTTTAAATCATGATGCTGCACGCGTACTACCTACCTAAACAATAAGATTTAATAACCTGCTGATTTAGAATTAGTATTTGGGGCATCAAACAGAAACCTTAGCATCAAATTTCAAGTACTTTATACTACAATTTGTTTAAGAATACTTGCAACCATGCTTTTAAGGTGGAAAAGAATTTTCTAGGGATCAGGTTCAGCCGTTCTTAATAAAAACGTATGAGACAGATTCCCAAGAAAGTAGGTACCTACTTCCGAAACTAATTAAACGCAAGATTTATATCGTTGTAGTTGGTAATTGTAGCGATGTTTCTGACCACCCCGAAAGGTAGTGAGTTTACGTATGTATGTATTTATATCGTATAGAACATTGTAAATATCGGTACTTAGGTTTTAAGTATTAGGTACACTTAAATATAAAAAAACCAGTAATTTTTTTAATTCTGTATTTATAAATTTTTTTTAGTACCTATCAAAGTTCATCATTCCTGCTAAAGTTGCGTAGTGGAATTTGAAAGGTAAGTGTCGATGGGGCTTAGTTCGCGTGCAAAGCTTCATAAGAATCGATTAGGTAAAAGTAGTTGAAAAAGCTGTTGCGAGATTTGGAATAAACATAATATAATAAATAAACAGACATACGGATTGAAGCTAAATAAAACAGATGAATAATAATATAAAGAACGATTTTTTTAAAGTTGCGGCAGTTTTTTATACGCCAGAAACCTCTAGTGCAAGATTTTTATATTTAGAAATCATTTAGGCGTTTTTAAGAATACCATGGTATACGTACATACATACATAAGTACCTGCCTATAATTGTTTGTTTAGTAGCACATAATGTCATATTTTTTCAACAAAAAAGTAATAATTTTTAGAATTTTGTTAGGTGTCAGCCCTAACACCGAAACTTTAGAATGCTGTAACTTCTGGATCCTGTGAGATTTATATATGGTATTTTAAGGAGGTGTTCCTTGATGCTAGAACTGCAACTTAGTAAAGAAATTGAATCCCAATTCGTTCAAATAATTCAATAAAAAATAAAAACCTAAAATTGGTTATATTCGATGTAACTCCCACCCGATAAACTATAAATTAACACTGTTTTCATGATAATAAACCTAATTTAAGGTACTAAATAAATGCATAAACAGATAAAATAAAAATTAAATATTTTTAGAGTTTTAACGATTTCTATGGTTTTTTAGGAAACCATAGAAAAAAAATTAATTATTTTATATCCCAATATCTAAGTAAAATTGACGCACGGGAGTTCTACTCTTGGTTTCAAAATGATGAATACTAACGATTACACGAATAAAAGGACCCTGACCGTTTTTCAGGCCCAAAAACATACTGTGGGATGTTACAAAAGTAAAAATAAACATTTCAATCTTTAATGGGGGTTGCTGAGACCATCAAACTGAACAACTTTCACTAAATGGACCAACATCGAAATCGCAAAAAAAAAATCTTTGTCCCATACATTTAGCTCGAGTTGATCTGTAGTTTAGTATGGAACATCGCAAACGCATCGCATCTTGGCGATTATGGCAAATCCCCCCATTTTGGCGGAGGCCTATGTACAGCAGTGGACGTCTATCGGCTGATATGGTGATGATGATGATGGAACATAAGATTCTTTTTTCGCGATATCGATATTGGTCCCATAGTGAAAGTTGTTCAGTTTGATGGTCTTAGCCACCCCCTAAAATGTTCATTTTTATTTTTGTTACACCTTGTATACTGATGTCAAATCAGTTCGTTGATTCTAACCTCTCAATAAGAGAAGTTATAGCCGGTAGGGCAAAATGGAAAATACCTTTCCCAGCTGTTTCCCAGCTTCCTGGGCAAAGGCCTCTAGCTAGGGTTGCCATTCGGCCCGATACGTCGGGACATGTCACCGTTATTAACAATGGTGTCCCGACGTCCCAACAAGCTATAAAATGTCCCGACAAACATAATCGAGCGCTCCGCGCAGGCCAAGCAAGCTCTTACTTATAGATAGTATTGCATTCATCTCATTATATTGCAGTGAAATCTCGAGCTCGCTTTGCTCGCTCTTTGTTTTAGATCGTATTGCATTCATCTCATTATATTGCAGTGAAATCTCGAGCTCGCTTCGCTCGCTCTGAGTTTTAGACGTATTGCAGTTATTTCATTATACTGCAGTGAATCTAAATCGGTTTTAGTTGTACATTGAAACTCCCGCGCATCGATGAACACAGTAAATACAAAAAAAAGGACCCCAAATTGTAAATGTCCCGACGGGGCCTTGGGGATTTATGGCAACCCGGCAAAGTGATTAGAAATGTTTATACGCGTGTTATTTGAATATTTGACATAATAACTTTCCCTAGAAAATTAGATAACTGAAGTGAGAAATAAAAAGATGCAAAAATATTCAAGACTTAATTAACTTTCCCTTGGCGTATTTATTTCTTTACGTGTTGAATGTATGTGCATACAAAATTACCAGTTGGAATGTTATACAACAAAACAGTAGAACAA
Source organism: Agonopterix subpropinquella (assembly GCA_922987775.1). Taxonomy (NCBI): domain Eukaryota; kingdom Metazoa; phylum Arthropoda; class Insecta; order Lepidoptera; family Depressariidae; genus Agonopterix; species Agonopterix subpropinquella. The sequence goes on from OV277714.1 coordinate 8,669,535, forward strand.
AACATAATTTTATTATGTAGTAGTCATAGAGTTAATATTTAATAACGAACGAATGATCAAGCGATAAAGAAGTTGAATTATTATTATTAATACTTCTTTTAAATAAATAAATAATAATAATAAATAACGCTCACAGGCACATACATTGTAATGATTCCAAGAAAGCACTATTTATAGGCTGTTTATTATGGAAACCATACAACAACGGCACAAACATATAAACATCCATGACCGAACCGGGATTCGAACCCAGGACCCTGGTTTGGCAGTCCGGCGTGGTAACCATTACACCAACCGGGTCGTCATGAAAATGTAATTCAAGTTTTTGTAATTGACAATGTTTAATATAATAATGTAGTTGTCTGAGATACTTGCATGTCCAATAAATAATTCATAGGTAGTAATAGATGTATGTTTATGTTAATAAAATTTATATTGTGGTCGTGTAAGTAATAATAATATATACGATATTTTTTATCACTTGTATGTATATTTTCATATTCACACAAAATTAAAGATTTCTAGAGATAAGCATTCTTTTTTATTAGCATGTCTATCTGTACCTTACACAAATATTTAAAAACAAAAGATAACAGAGAAATAACTTTGAAATATACCAATCATATTATGATTGCAACAACATAGTCGACGACAGCGCATGAAGAAAGCATGCTAAGCAACGAGTATTGATTATACACACATATTTGTTACGTGATTTTATCATTTTGATTACGTCAATGTGATTTGAGAAAGACTTAAAAATGTAAAAGTCAGAAAAAGTCTAAAAGTCTTTCAGGAGATAATTCGATGATAGAATTTAACAACTTTTTCAAAGGGAGCAACAATTTCAATTAGTGATGAAAAAAATGACCTTTCTGCCCTTTGCAAAGCACAGGCCACTTATTAATAAGGGAGAACAGGAAAGGGCAATACCCGACCGAAGGGCTCTTTATGACTGGTGGAGGTCAGAGTATTTCCAAGCCTCATAATATGCCTCGAAATAGGCTTAACTAATACTGTCATCTAAACTAAAATTAGCTGGTATAATGGTGTCGATTCAAACTGTGCCACGACTTAACTCAATTTATTCCTGTCACTTTCTAAAATAAGATTAAGAAAAGAGACAGAACAAAAACGCCTTAAATAAGATGGCGTACATTATGATGGCATCATATTTTGGGCGTGTAACGTCACTTTAACAGCACTAAAGTCAGTTGTTGGTTTTCTGTCTCTTTTCTTAATCTTATTTTAGCTCTTATTTTAGATAGTGACAGGAATAAATTAGTTAAGTCGTGGCACAGTTCGAATCGACACCATTATCTTATCTGTGTTGGTACCAAGCAATTTAAACAAAAAACTTATTATATTTTCAATAGTAACCACTAATCTCTCCGCTTGTACAGTGCATCAAAGATTTCCATACAAATCTTAAATTAATCCTAGCATTGAAACTGTATATTTTAACGAAAATCTGACAACATACAAGCATAGGGATTAGTTTCTAGATTGTGTCTGAAAAACACTGACTTCAATTGGTTAGTATTAAGAATGTGACTAGACTTCGTTTGTATGAAGCGCGCTCCGAATTATATCCCCTTAAACGCTTGTAAGCTGTAAGCGATTGAGGTCAGCTTACTCATAAGACCCTTTGCTCTGCAGTGAAAATTCTATAGGCTACTTGATTTGACGAAAAAATGAAGCAAGGCATAAAATACTTACTGTGGCAGTACATAGGTCATAAACTTGTTCAACTCCTCCTCAGTGCAGTCCAGGTAAAAGTGGAGCCTCTTAGCGTGTTTCCTGAACAGTCGAGTAAGAAACATGCACTTTTCAAGCTGTTTCCCGTGAAGCTTGATTGTGTCTCTGTGGAAAAGTATTTATATTGTTAAAATAGATCCATTTAATAAACCAATTACTCACTCAGTGATTAACTCATCACGAAAATTCAAGTTTCTCTTAGACTCTTAGCTAAGAATAGGATCGAAACCGCATTTTCCATATTGAAAAAGAAATTTAAAATTGTTAGTACACATCACTAAAAATAGTATCAGTTCTACATAAGATATCAGACAAAATCCAATCTTTGTAAACAAAATTGCAAAATTTTTGTCATAGTGCCAAACGCAGGGAACGTAACTCTAACAACAACTATTGCCTCATTAGTACATGACCTACGTCAATATACACACACTTGTGTCCTTCACACAACATAATGTTTATGATAATTATACTCGTAGACGATCAATTATAAAAGCAGTCATAGAGACGCAGAATCTATTACTATGTGCATGAGAGTGCGCGCTAAAAACAGATGCACTCTCATAATATTCACTCAGAGTTGCAAGGGCAAGAGAAAGCATGGCGGGCAACACCTCAGGTTTAAGGATGTGCAACAGCGCCATATGAAAACGTGTGGAATAAGGACCACGCAATGGGAGGATGTGGCGAACACCACGACCACTCGTTCAGCATGGATAGCTCGTGTAAACAGCCAAATATATGATTTTGAAGCGAGTGGGCGATCACAGCCAGATGCCAAATGCGATGAATTGAACTTTATCTGGTGGTCGAAACATCAGAGGCAACATCCATGGAAACTTACTTGTGTCCCTCGTACAGTAGTATGGTAGTTCGCCAGTGCCGGCAGACAGTCATGGCTGCCAGGGCATCCTCCGTGCTGAGATGCTCCAGTACGCATCTCAGTGGAAGAAGTGGTAGACTGTCCCATCCTATCGACATCTGTTGACAAGGATTTTTAATACTTTTAGAAAAGCTTCAGGGTTCATTTGCAATGTATGTGAGTGCTTGTGTGTCGGTGCTTAGTTATGAGCTTATGAGGTAGTGATGTCCAAGCAATTGAACTATATTAGCTAAGACATGGAGATCTGTTTATTCAATTACAAATAATTTTTTATGTACACGTATGCTGAACAGAGTTCATAGAGAAATTTATCACTTTTATTTAAGACTAAAGTGCTGTGTGCTTGAAAATTATAGCCTTCAAAACTACCCGAGGGTTACTCTGTCTGTAAATAATAGAAAAGTTTAATTTTTTCCAGGCTTTTGTCACCTGTAGTGACAATGCCAGCCTCATAGGTTTAAACAATTGTTATTTAATCTAGGGCAAGGGACAGCCCCGCAAACTGGTATACGCTCACTGCTCTGCTTGACAGAGGGTCAGCCAACCAGCATTTGAGGCTGAGCTGCCCATTGGTACAGTTAACTGGTCCAATAAACAAATACAAGATACAATATACAGGGTGTTAAGATAAACAGAACTTGCATTACTTTAAGGGGTGATTGTACACATGATACTGAACAACTTTCCCTAAGAAACCTATAGGGAATGCGTAAAAATTTTTTTGGACGTCCCATACTAAATGCAATCAGCGGATCTTTTGTATGAAAAATAAAAAAAAAATATTGCGAATTTCCTATAGGTTTCTTAGGGAAAGTTGTTCAGTATCATGGGTACAATCACCCCTTTCAGTAATGCAACTGTTTACCCTAACACCCTGTAAACCTTCAAATAGACTCAAGTACAACAACCCAAAAAGACGGAGATCGGCCTCTGTCTTTTTGGGTTGTTCTTGCACTACACTGAGACTAGTTGCATTCCGGACACATTCCAGCATAATGTGTATAAGGTCTTCCACCTTATTGCACCCTCTGCATAGTGGGGAGGGTTTAATACCCATCAAATAATAAATCTTATTAGCTGGAATATGCCCGGAATGCAGTCTAAATGCTGAGACTAGTGTTTTTCTAGCAAGGTCGGCAAGGTAGCACTGCACTGGCCAAGGGCAACCAATCTGGCTTACTACGGAGGATCCTGTACCAAATTCAATAGGAAAGTTTAGAGCAAGAATGACTTAAGATAAGACGCAGCTTTGGAACACACTTTCAAGTCATGCCGATGGTGTAAGAGTAATTTCTTGAACGTAACTTATCCAAACTTTATCCCAAATATGGCCGCTGGGTCGAAAACGGGTCGAGAATGTTTTCGACCTAACGACCCAAATAAAACCATAGGTTGTATTGATGGTTGTAATGGGTCGTTTTCGACCCAGTAGGCAAATATGAGTAAGTAAATTTTTTTTTATTTTGCTTTCCTCACTCTTTTTCTAGTCCAGCAGTGGACGTCCATCGGCTGAGATGATGATGACTCTTTTTCTAAACTCCTTCATTATTGTCCTATCCAGGGTTCGCCGATATAGCGGATATACAACGTGTTAATGAATTAACGCAAAACCTCATACACCCCAACTGATTTATAATAAAATAATTAGATTGCAACAATAATTTCATTATTTTGGTACTTAAAATTTTAAGTTATTTGCATTTTAAGTTTTGGGGCAAAAATGATTTGTTATCATTTCACCACTAAAAGAAAGCGCTAACGTTCTCATGGATACATTTTTATAATCTTGTTATGGTAGTAAGTAGGGTGAGTGTGCCCGTGCGGTGGGTTGTTATAGGGTTCAGTAAATTTTAAATTTTGCAAAATAATTATTTTATATTTTGAAAAAAATTTCCTATGTTGAAACCATGATAATTCTATTCTGCTCTCGATTCTAAACAAACTACTTTCTAGTTTTGCGTTAATTCATTAACACGTTGTATACAGAGTGAAATTGATATCATTGGCATCCTTTCAAACTAAGAGTCTACCCATCAAACTGAACAACTTTTACTATGGGAGCAAACCAAACGGAGCAAAAAAGAAATCAGCTGTTGCATACATTTGAGTCGAGTAGACATTGCAGTTTAGTATGGGACAGCAGATTTTTTAGTTGCTCCGATCGGTTTACTCCCATGGTAAAAGTTGTTCAGTTTGATGGGTAGACTCTTAATTTAAAAGTATGCTAATGATATCAATTTCATCCTGTATATTACGATATAGGTCTTGATATAATTGATTTTTTCCTGTCTTCTGAACTAAAAATTTTGGAGATTAATGTTTACCCTGGCAACACGTAGCGAAAAACTACAATTCAGAATAAATTAGATTGTTTCCCAAAATGGCAACCTCATTTAAAGTTGGGGAAATCCCCTTTAACTTACCAGTACGGCTAGCTTTTTATTGAAATTCAAACCTTATATCAATTCATATAAAGTTTATTTTACGAGGTAATAAAAAATGGGGATTCCCTGGTGCTCCTACTTTTATATGATTACAAATTATTATTAAAATAAGTTGATTTATCTCACAAACAAATGAAGATTATCAAAAAATAAGATTTTAGATTTTTATTATAAAAATCTGATTTTTTCGAACCCTGGTCTTATCTTACTGTATACAAAGCGGACATGGCCTACAATTTGTCAAGGATACTGGAGTTTAAAATTAACTAGCTTTGAACAGCTGTTAATGGGATGCCATATTACAAGAAAACTAGCAGGTGGCAATCCGAATATAAGATAGGACATAGGGGAAGACAGGTGTTTATGTATCTATTTTGGGAAGTTTGTAGTCTAAGGGTCAGCGCACACCCAGCGTAAAACTGTTCGAGCATGCGCGAGCAGGTTTCATTGATTCAATTGATAATGAACTCTATTTCCATTGAAATAAAGTTGAAAATAGCTTGCAAGTGATTAAATACCTTCAGCGTCTGTTCGAGTATGCTCGCGTATGCTCCTCGCGGCGACGGGAGCAGTCGCGAGCATGCGCGCGGATGCTCGCGCATGCTCGAGCATGTTCGAGCATACGCCCGTGTCGATGCTTGCGATCCGTCGTAAGTGTTGCCGCCTCGGCCGGTTTCGGACTAAATCTAGCATATTTTTTAACTACTTTAGCCCGAAAAGGGCAATTTACTACAGATAATATTATATAATAATCGAACTCTTTTTGAAAATACAAAGAAAATCTGAAAGGTCGAAGCAGATTTAGTAGGTTTTCAAATTGTTCATATTCTATTTTATAGTTCCTAGCCATAAAATAACTGTCCCTAGAACTTTAAACCGTAGCGGGCGTAGTATTTCCCAAATATAAGTACATCTTTCTTGCCTCTTTTCATCTTATTGATGTGCTCTTCTTGCTCCTCTTCCTTTGCTAGTAACCCAATAATTACCAAATCCCAGTCTACCATACTTTAAAATTGTTGTTATCGCACGTCTTTACTATAAAATAATGTAGACACAACGCAAAATTCACTACGTCAACTGTAGCAACACGGGAGCATCCGCGAGACTGTTCGAACACGCGCGAGCATGCTCCGCCGCTGCCGCCGGCGGATTTTGCCGCTAGGTGTGCGCGACTGCAAAGAACATGCTCGAGCATGCGCGAGCAGTTCTACGCTGGGTGTGCGCTGACCCTAATAGGTCATCAGCATTTCATTGCCATTTTTATGAGAGTCAAGGTAGCTAACTTGTTTTTATGGCTTCTAATAAATTACTTAACTGTAAATTAAGCTTAACTATTGAAATAATTAATTTAATGGACTTTAGAGATTCCTTGTTAAAGAAGAATGGCAGATTTGGACCCAGCCATTTTTTACAAAATCTAAAAGCCATTCAGAATGGCGGTCATAATTATTATAAACAGAAAAAATTAAGGCATTTTTTAAAATCTTCCACATCTCCAGAAGTCTGGTTTCAAAAATAGCAATTACTAGTAAAATAGACAAATCATCCAAAAACCAGTAGCAAAATGCAACCACGACAGCTGTTTTCATCTAATATTATCACTGAGGTATTTTTTTATCGATAAGGAATGTATTTGGCTTGGTTGAACTGATAGTGTGTGTGATTTCGTTTTCTTCCATTATCGTAATATTTTACGGTTATCGTAAATTTTCACTAAAATAAAGACAATGAATGCGTAGAAGATTGAGTTTACTATCTAATAAGAAAGATTATGAGTTTCACACACTTGATACAAAAGATATCATACGGAGAAATACCGTTCCCCCAACTTCTACAGGTTATAACCAATTTACTTTTTTGTTAGTTTTGTTTCACTCTACACATTTACTAAGTTTCATTCATGTATGGGACCTCTAAGTCTGGGTCTCAAATTACATGGCCGTCCGCCAAACTTCTATTTAACTCATTGATTTTTGTAGTGCTATTGTGTAAGTTTTCAATTTTGATAGGTTTAAATATGACTACTGGGTAATTTTGAAGTAATATTCGGTTTCACCAATAATTACTTTGTCTAAAATTGATTAACTAAATATTAGGAAATCTGGTAGTTCGGTACATAATTTAGGTTAATGGCGAAGGTTACCACGTTCATTTTGAAAATCTTAATAAACTCAACATTTGATATGATTGGGGCCCTCTTTTTTAAAATTAAGTATATTGTGACAACGGAGGAGGGCTACTGTGGATTTGTTTAGAATCTCAAAATAACGAGGAATTCATTATTATAAATATAATATTAGAAATACTTGCAAAATACCGATAAATGAAAGGGCAGGCCAATCATATTATTTAAATTTGGACCTGGAATGACCGGTAGAATCCGACCTCTGCTTATTACGTATTCTAAATAATGATAATTAGGTGATCAGATAAAATAGTCAATGCAAATTACAAACACAAGAAGCAACAATAATTATTATTTTTAAAACTCACAATACTAAAGAAAATTTGCAGTTAATCCAAAGTCACAAATTAACTATTAACAAACACAAATATTTAATTAATATTACAGCTAATTAATTAGTAGATGCCTGACATAACTCATTTTATTTGCCAAAAGAGCAAAGCAAGGGCGAAAAGTGGATCGAAAGTTGCGTTACCTCATTTTTTATGACGACATACTTCGTCACAAATTCCCGTTTACCTTTCCATTATCACGTTTCAAATAACGGAACTAAAAACCTTGTGATGTAAAAGAAATAAACAATCTACAATAACTCAGCTGATTTTGCCTGCTACGACATAACAGCTGTCCCATAGAAAGTAGGTTGAAAAATGGTGATCGAACTGCGTAAAACAATTTATGTAGAAACCTGACGGTCGTGTATTGATTCTAGCTTTGTTAAAGAAGAATTAGGTGCAGAAATAATTGATTGATTAGCCAAATCCGCGAAATTGCGACTATTATTTTGAGTACAAAGAAAGGTCATTTAGCAATACCTTGGGGCGGGTGGGTTTCGATGATAAAGTTGATTCTTCGGTTTGTAGCAATTGTTGTAACACTTTTATGCTGTCGGAGAAAGTCACAATTTATTTAATGCTTTGCACGTCCATTGTAACTCGAAATATCGCGCAAATTAACGAACAGCTCAAAAAATTCGATTTCGAGTTCACTTGTTTTTAAAATATTAATGTACAAGCTTTGGATACCAGTACTTTGAGTTTGACATACCTAACATTAACATAACATTGGCCTCGATTCGGAGTGTACCACGACTAAACTAAACTAAATGTATTCCTGTTGTTCGCGCGTGCGTGTGGCAACACTAACTTTCTCGATTCAAGTTTAAAAAGTGTAGTTTTTTAGTCTGTGCTCGTTCATTCTAGATTCTCTATGGTGAATTCTTCCTTGCTCATCGTCATTGTAAAATGTAAAACCTAAAAAAGGAAATTAAAATCCTTTTATATCGAAGTAATCTCGTATTTTCATTTAAAATTATCCGGTCTTGATCTAAAACAAGACATTTTGGCGCCCGAACACGGACTGCATCCACAAAAGTGCAGTTTTCACAAATTTCCAAAAGACTGAAACCGCGAGCCGAAGGGCACGCGTTTCCAAATTCAGGCATCCAGGCAAAATCCAGACGAAAACAAGGATTGGCGCGATTGGTGAACAAGACAAAGTACGGCTACGACGAGGCAAGCGAGATAGCTAAAGTTTCGCTCCGGATCTCCGTGCATCTGCATAAAAATCGCCCAGATAAGTGCCCTTCCTTTGTTCTCCGATTCAAAAAACAACCAAATCCAATAACAATCCTTCCTACCAAACCCATTTCAGCAAACTAAATTCATAAACAAGGCTTTCCACTTGTGTTTTTTCCGTAACCCATTTGAGGTTATCTTTTCACAAATTTGTTTCACAATCGCAGTTTTACCTCACAAAATCATCACAATTTACGTCGAACGAGCTTATATTAGTAAAGACAGTATAAATCTATTCTAGAGATATCGTTAAAGATAGTTCAAGTTCATTCTTTTACTCACGCGTCTTGCTGAACAATTCCAGACGCAGCGTCTCAGCATAGCTTCACTGCCACGCTGTCTTGTGAACCAGCGGTCTTTCATCGCAATAACGAGTGCAGTGATCAGCAGCCCGGCTTCCTGGAGCACAATCTACCGAAGCGAGGAGCGTGAGACTTATTTTATTCACTTCCAACTATCGAATTTTGTTGACTTTTATTCGGCTCATAATATTACTAAATATTTCATAATGACTTCAGAAGGTAGTATACCTACCAAAGTGAATTTAAAGGATTTACTAGTGAAACGAGGTTCCATCAAGGGACAAATTACAAAGTTTAAAAACTACATTGACAAAGTAAGCAAGTCAATCGATATTTCTGATGTGGAAATGGCCGAGTTCTCTTTGAGACTTTCTAAATTTGAAACCTTGTCAACAAAATTTGATGACCTGCAGACTGAGATCGAAGTTCTAAATGCCGCATCCATAACATTGGAAATTGATGAAAGAGAACGCATTGAGACGGATATTGTTCAAAATATAGCATCTGCCAAAACATTGATAAAGGAGTTCAATAATTTAAGTGACGACCGTCGTCAGTCAGCGTCTCCGAATGCTAGTCTCAGTCATCATGAATTAGGTTTTAAATTACCGCAGTTACAAATTTCAAAATTCAATGGATCGCATTTCCGGTGGCTTGAATTTCGGGATACCTTTTCGAATCTTGTACACAACAATGGACGGATTCCAGACATACACAAGTTTCACTATTTGCTCTCGTACCTCGAAGGTGAGGCAGCACGCATTTTGACAAATCTCGAAGTTTCTTCTGCGAATTATAAAGAGGCTTGGAAGTTACTTTGTGAGCGATATGACAATAAGAGAATCCTCATTAACCATCATTTAGATTCATTATTCAATATTCAATCTTTTAATCGTGAATCAGACAAATCTTTACGCTTCCTTGTTGATCATGTTACAAAAAATCTGCGTGCTTTAGCCAGTCTTGGACAGCCTACGGAGCATTGGGATGTTTTGATTATATTCATGCTTTCCTCGAAATTAGATAGTCAGACGATCATAAAGTGGGAAGAGTTTCGAAAAACATTAAGTGATGTTCCAAATTTAGAACAATTTAAGACCTTTTTAATTGATCGTGCTGATATACTAGAATCTCTAAATCGCAATAAAATTCAAGTCAATACTAATTCTACCAAATCACCGCAATCACCTCATCCAACACAATCTTCGAATCAGAACCTAAATGTCAACAGACCAAATAATAACAATAATAATTTCAAACAAGATCGCTCTCAATATGTGAAATCATTTGCAAGCACTAACCAAAACCAATCAAATGCTCATCTCTGCATAATTTGCAACGGCAATCACAGGATTTATGATTGTCTTACATTCAAATCAAAGAATATCGAGGAACGTTTATCATATGTTTCGAAGTACAAACTGTGCTCAAACTGTCTCAGGCAAGGCCATGCCCTAAGTGACTGTCGCATGGGTCCTTGTCGTTGCTGCAATGAACGGCATAACACGCTGCTTCATAATCCAACCATTCCAGTCGTCCCAATCGACGGCAGTGCTAAAGACAAACAAACTGAATCTGTAGTTACATTCTCAAAACAGGGTACAAACCAAGTGTTGCTGTCCACAGCCATGATAGAAGTTTGTAATCCTGAAACTAATAAACATGTTATGGTTCGCGCTCTCTTTGATTGCGGCAGCCAATCCTCATTTGTGACCAAATCTTTGCAACAAAGGTTAAACCTTCAAACAAATTCACTAGATGCAACTTGCAATGTAATTGGAATTGGTAATAACTGTTCCAACAAAGTTGTTGAAAGTTGTGTAGCTCAGCTGAAATCCACTAATAGTGCTTACCAAGTTACCCTTTCATGCTATGTTCTCAACGATCTGACGGGTGATCTCCCAAAGTCTGCCATTGATGTGAAAAGTTTGAAAATACCAAATTCCATTACTTTGGCTGATCCTAAATTTGACCAACCTGCCCCTATTGACGTACTAATAGGTGCAGACATTTTCTGGGACATCCTGGGATGCGAGCAACGCTCCTTAGGCCCCAACAATCCTAAATTGCACAATTCCAAATTCGGCTGGATCATAGCCGGTCCTATAAACTCAAGCAGCAATAAAGTTCCGAACTCAAGGAACATTAACTGCAATCATGCATTAATATCAAATCCTGATATAGATCAAATGCTTACCAAATTCTGGGAAATAGAAGATCTGCCTAAAAGGACAGTTCTTAGTCCCACCGAAAGCGCTTGCGAAACACATTTTTTGAAAACTACTATTCGTCTTGAAACAGGACGGTTCCAAGTTAATTTACCATTAAAAGATTCACCTGACTGTCTTGGAGATTCATTTCATCAAGCAAAAAAAAGACTGTTTAGCCTTGAAAAACGGTTTAGAAAAAATGCAGAACTAAAACTTCAATATGTGGATTTTATGCGAGAATATTCCGAATTAGGACATCTTACTGAGTCTGCTTTGGCCATTCCGAATCCTTCATATTTCTTATGTCATCATGCTGTATTCAAGCAGGATAGTGAGTCCACTAAGATCCGAGTAGTCTTCGATGGCTCTGCTCCCACTTCATCTGGATTTTCTGTCAATGATATTTTGATGATAGGACCAAACATGCAAAACTCACTCTTTTCTATACTAATTAGAGCACGTCAGTACAAATTCCTCCTGACCGGTGATATTGCCAAAATGTATCGACAAATTAACGTGGCTGATGATGATAGGAATTTGCAATTAATCCTATGGAGGGACGATGAGTCAAAGCCTATCAAAACTCTGAGATTAAATACTGTAACTTATGGTACAGCGAGTGCCAGTTACTTGAGCACGAGGTGTTTGTGGCAGGTGGGAGAAGATTGTGACGATGAATTTATCAAAAATGTTATTCAAAACGATTTCTACGTTGACGATCTCATAACTGGGTCCAACGATGAATCTCAGCTACAATACATGCAAAATGCAATTTCTAAGGTGTTAGCTTCAGCCTGTTTTCCCTTACGGAAATATAAAACTAATTTACCTAATCTTTTTCGAAATTCGAAATTTCGAAAATTGGGATGGGATCCTTCCACTGACGAATTGCATTTTCCCATTAAACTTCCCTCTGAAACTCATAATATTACTAAACGTTATATATTATCTAGCTCATTTCGAATTTTTGACCCTTTGGGCTTGTTGAGTCCATGTGTGATACAGCCTAAAATTTTACTTCAAAAACTGTGGTTGAAAGGTCTCGATTGGGATCAGCCAGTGTGTCAAGAAATAAGGGAAAGTTGGGATGAAATTGTTAATAATTTACCTTCTCTTTCGATGCTTACCATTCCTAGAACAGTTCTCTGTGACTCTCCAATGGTCATAGAGCTGCACTCTTTCAGTGACGCCTCCCAAATTGCTTATGGAGCTTGCATATACATGAGATCAGTAAATAACAATAATGATATCAAGATAAGTTTATTGTGTGCAAAATCTAAAGTTGCACCTTTAAAGCCGACCACTATACCGCGCCTAGAGCTCTGTGCTGCCTTGCTTGCGGCCAAATTATGTAAGAGCGTTCTGGACTCCATCCGATACATTCCGTCACGTGTTGTACATTGGTGCGACTCTAGCGTCGTACTATGCTGGATAAATAGTAATCCAAGTAAACTCAAAACATTTGTGGCAAACAGAATAGGTGAAATTTTAGATATGACTAATCCTAAATCCTGGCGGTACGTACCTACAAATGACAATCCAGCCGATTTAATCTCCCGGGGTATGAATGCCAGCCAACTTTATGACAGTGAATTGTGGTGGTCTGGTCCCAAATACTTGTACAAAAATGATACTGATTGGCCAATTTTAAGTCCAAATATAAACATTGAATTGCCTGAAGTAAAGGTTAATTCTGTCATAATACCGGAACCTACATTTCAATTTGAAAGGTATTCGAAATTTAACAAACTTCAGAGAATCTTCGGATACATTTTACGGTTTTTGCATAATTCTAGACCATGCAACCGAGAAGACAAGCGTACTGGTATATTACATGTTGATGAGTTAAATAATTCTTTTAATTTTCTTTGCAGTCTGGCTCAGAGACAGAGTTTTGTTATGGAATTTAAAGCATTGTTAAGCGGCAAACCTTTGGAATCTAAATCAAAGATATTGTCTTTGTCACCATTATTGGACAAAGTTTCTAATTTAATAAGAGTTGGTGGACGTCTCGGCAATGCTCATGATTATAAGTATGAAAAACAACATCCCATACTTCTTGACTCATCTCATCATTTAACTAAAATATTGTTCGAACGCGAACATGTGCGAAATATGCATGCTGGCCCACAATTGCTGTTGTCAACTATAAGAGAAACTGTATGGCCTATTAATGGCAGAAAACTTGCAAGACGTGTTGTGAATAATTGTGTCACATGTGTTCGTCTTCGCGGTCAAACGTTACATCCGAAAATGGGAGACTTACCAGCTAATCGCGTATCAGTTGATTTTCCCTTTAAATCCGTGGGCGTGGACTATGGGGGTCATTTTTGGATTCTTAATCGTAAAGGACGCGGTGCTAAATTGGTAAAGTGTTATTTATGTTTATTCATATGCTTACGTTTCAAATGCGTTCATTTAGAGGCAGTTTCAGATTTAACTAAGGATGCTTTCATTATGACACTTCGTAGATTAGTCGCTCGCCGTGGCAAGCCATCGGAAATATTTTCAGATAATGGCAGCAACTTTGTTGCAGCTGCTAAAGACATAGGCAATTTCTTAAAAAATAATAAGGAACCTCTATCAGAGTTTGCAAGTGGTGAAGGAATAAAATTTAATTTCATTCCCTCATATTCTCCTCACTTCGGTGGAATTTGGGAGGCCGGGGTGAAATCGGCAAAACATCATATCAAACATGTCATGGGCAATTCCCATCTATCTTTTGAAGAAATTAGTACTTTGTTCGCACAAGTGGAGGCCATAATGAACAGTCGTCCACTGCATCCAATGTCATCCTCCCCTAACGACTTCCTTTCCTTATCCCCAGGGCACTTCTTAATTGGAAGACCGCTGAATGCATTACCGGCACCTGCTCTGGAGAATCATAAAGAAACCAGCTTGAATCGATATGCTCGCCTGGAACAAATTCGTCAGCACTTTTGGAGGAGATGGCAAAAGGAATATGTGTCGGAGTTGCAACAGAGAACTAAATGGAAAACAGATAAAACCAAGTTGAATATTGGAGACCTAGTATTGCTTCATGAAGACAATGCTCCACCGTTATGTTGGCGGCTTGGTCGTGTGGCTCGACTTTTTCCCGGAAATGATGGAGTTTCAAGAGTCGCCGACGTGAATACAGCTAGAGGTTGCGTTCGTCGGTCGCTGGTTCGCCTGTGCCCTCTGCCTGTCCAGGTTTGAAAGTCTCTACGCCTTTCAACGGGGGGCAAGATGTTCGCGCGTGCGTGTGGCAACACTAACTTTCTCGATTCAAGTTTAAAAAGTGTAGTTTTTTAGTCTGTGCTCGTTCATTCTAGATTCTCTATGGTGAATTCTTCCTTGCTCATCGTCATTGTAAAATGTAAAACCTAAAAAAGGAAATTAAAATCCTTTTATATCGAAGTAATCTCGTATTTTCATTTAAAATTATCCGGTCTTGATCTAAAACAAGACACCTGTCACTTTCTAAAATAAGATTAAGAAAAGAGACAGAAAACCAACAGCTGACTTTAGTGCTGTCAAAGTGACGTTAAACGCCCAAAAACGACTTATATAAGATGGCGTACATTATGATGGCATCTTATTTTGCGCATTTAACGTCACTTTGACAGCACTAAAGTCAGCTGTTGGTTTTCTGTCTCTTTTCTTAATCTTATTTTAGAAAGTGACAGGAATAAATTTAGTTTAGTTTAGTCGTGGTACACTCCGAATCGAGGCCATTGACGGCTCTGGGTACTAGCGAGCGTTCACCAACCCACGATAGCACACAACACACGATAGCGACATTTAACCTTTACATTTAATTTAACCAAGACATTTAACATCCATCTGCCTAATTTTGTCTTTTATCTCGTTCGTTAGCGCGCAAATAGAAAGAGAGCCGTAGCGTGATAGCGCTATATTCACGCTATCGCGGGTTGGCGTTATAGCCCCGCAGCTAAATATCCGCTAAAATAAAATAAAATTTAATAGGAAGTACTGATACTCCATAAACTTCCT
Source organism: Agonopterix subpropinquella (assembly GCA_922987775.1). Classification (NCBI taxonomy): domain Eukaryota; kingdom Metazoa; phylum Arthropoda; class Insecta; order Lepidoptera; family Depressariidae; genus Agonopterix; species Agonopterix subpropinquella. The sequence goes on from OV277714.1 coordinate 8,684,890, forward strand.
CTCATACTTACATACAGGATGTCCCAAAACTCAACGTCAAGCCGCTAATAGAAGATACGAGGGCGACACTGAAAGTTTCAAGAATGGACCAGTTAGTGACAATGCTAATGAAAAATTTATTTTAATTACGAATAAGAAACTCTTTATCAACCTATAGCCGAAAATTTTATTCGATTGTCATTTGTTTTAACGATTTGGCGGCAATTTGAAAAGTGCGTGTCGCGAGGCAAAACGAATTTAGCAAGGAAAAATGTTTTGTCCCCAATTTATTACGATTTTCGTCGTGGTCCTAGTCCATAACAAAGTTAATGATAAACTTCGATTGGTATTTCATGATGAAGCCCTGTCCCTTGACACTTGTTTACAACTGGTTAAATATGTTTAGGCATGATCGGAGTAATCTCAGTGATGATCTACCTGGGAGATGTCGTTCAACGGCGACAACTGAAGAAAACGCCAATGCTGTGCAGCTCATGAGAGAGGCTGATAAGAGAGTGACCTACCAGCAGATACAGGCAAGCTTCAGCATTGATATGAGTCAAGTGCAAAAGATCCTACACGAATATTAAGGCGTAGGGAAGCTTTGTACTAAATGAATACCCCATAATTTAACCGATTTCAATAATTTCATAGTAAAGCAGAGGGGGTCCACTGCTTCTCACAGAGGTTCCATTGAACGGGACGATACATAAAATGGAATGGAGGCCACTTCTAAAAATGTTAAAAGTATTCCCAACCTCCTACTTCTATATACTTTTTATTATCTTGAAACTTTCAGTGTCGCCCTCGTATGTGAGTCATAACATGTGTTAACGTTTGTTACATCTAAAAGTTGAGAGCAGGGTGGCGATTTTTCCAATGTTAAAAAAATGACAAAATCTCGAAAACTATCAAATTCGGATTTTTTTTGTATTTTTCCCTGAACAGTTATAATTATAAACCCACCTATCTCCTATTTGCGGCTTGACGTTGAGTTTTGGGACACCCTGTATATTCCATGATTATTCTTACCAGCCTAATCTCCATTAAACCAGTAAAATTAAGCTGAAATATACCAATCAGGAGAAGTAATTTCCGGAGTTCTGAAACTTTTTTTAAACATTCCTTTGGTACGTAATATTGAAGAAAAAAAATAGTCCTGGTGATGGGGGGGTGAGCTCGAGGAAGGGGGGGGCTGTAAAGGTGACTTTTTTCAGTTTTTCGCTTATTTCTCGAAATCTGCAAGACATATCGAATTGTTATGTATGGACAAATTAAACCTGACAAAATTTCCTACAAAATAAGTGGTATGCATTTTTGCCATAGGGCTTAACCTTTGAGGGCTACGGGGCCGAGAAAGTAACAGCATTTCAAAAGTTATGAAATTTGTATGGCGACCCTCATGAAAGTTGAAGATAAAAACAAAATGATCATATTCTTAATCAGCAACCCCGAAAACCCCCAGATACAAATTTTCTGTCGGTTCGGAGAACCCTTAAAAGCTGCATTGGCGTTTGAAATTTCCATGGCAGCCATCTTGGATATCGCAATTTTGGATTTTTTTCACCGCCAACAAAATTTGACCAGGGTCCTCTATGACAATTGTTCAAGGTCCATAACCCTATCTGTCATAGTTTCCGCGGGCCGTTGACCTCATCCGTCAGGAGTCGACCTTCTGAGGAAGTCGAAATATTATTTTTATTGCCAGGGCATCCTTATGATGATCCCTAAAATCATTTTACTATACGTTGAATGGGGGAAACCCGGTGTACAATTATACGGGTATTTATCTAATATCTATGTGGGGGGAGGGGGAGGGGGGGTCAACTAGTTACCTCCAATTTATCTCCGGGTTCCCCTTACGGTGCAAGGATGAAATTTGGGGATCATCATATGGATGCCTTGGTGATACAGGGGAAACTGACTTCCTCGGAAGGTCGACTCCTAATAGATGAGGTCAACGGCCCGCGGAAACTATGACAGATAGGGTTATGGACCTCGAACAAATGTCATAGAGGATCCTGGTCAGATTTGGTTGGCGGTGAAAAAAATCAAAAATTGCGATATCCAAGATGGCTACCATGGAAATTTCAAACGCCAATGCAGCTTTTAAGGGTTCCCCGAACCGACTGAAAATTTGTATGTGGGGGTTTTCGGGACTGCTGATTAAGAATATGAAATCATTTTGTTTTTATCTTCAACTTTCATAAGGGTCGCCATACAAATTTCATAATTTTTGAATTGCTGTTACATTCTCGGCCCCGTAGCCCTCAAAGGTTAAGTCCTATGACAAAAATGCATAATTTTTGTTTTATAGAAAATTTTGTCAGGTTTAATTTGTCCATACAAAGTATTTCGATACGACTTTCAGATTACGAGAAATAAGCGAAAAACTGAAAAAAGTCACCTTTAGAGCCCCCCCCTTCCTCGAGCTCACCCCCCCCCCCCCCTCCCCCTCACCAGGACTTTTTTTTTCTTCAATATTACGTACCAAAGGAACGTTTAAAAAAAGTTCCAAAACTAAGGAAATTATTTCTTCTGATTTATCTAATTTTACTGGGTTACATTCAGGAATTCGAGCGACAAAATGTAAACAACCGCACCCAAACGTTCTGAACGCAGGGCTGCGTAAGTTGTTTTTTCAACTCGCTCTATAGTAGAGCGAGTTGAAAAAACAACAGCACAAAAAGGTGCAGAACGCAGCTCTGCCCTGGCCATTAAACAGAAAAAAAATTTCTGCCGCCATTTTGAACTGTCACATTATAACAGATCAGGCTGTATGGGATTATCCCTTTGCCTTTCCAATATGGATGAATGTAATAATGTACTAGTCATTCACTTCGAGTTGGCCGCTACCTCCCTTCCCGCTTCCCCGCACCGCACCCCTAAGAGACCCTAATAAACGCAATTTTATAACCTTTAGCAACGCAACCACGTACGGCACATCCGTCCCGGTCACTAATATCACTTTTAATTTTAAATTTTTATTTGCCTTTTATATTATTTTTTGTCGACGAGACCAATTAATGTGCCTGTGAGGAAATTTTGTAACGGTCATCGACGGCCAACTGGTCGTGAACGGGTAGTAATACTACTACTACTATTACTACTTTGAGGAGTTTTTGGCGGGATTTGAACAGATACGTTTGGAGTCCTCATATTTCATCGAATTTTTATTGTTTATAGTGAGTTTTGGTTCGTAAAATCGGTGTTGTTTTGCGTAACAAAGTGTCGTGCAAGTGAACAATATACAGTTCAGTGAAATATGATGGTGTGGGTCGTGAACAGGAAAAGTGTTCCGTTCTTTTGTAGCGCGGCAAGCGGTCGGTTCACCTCTTTCCTGTGGACTTCTCTGCGTTTCCTGCGTTTCTCAATTGCCTCCAAAAACTCCAAAGAAGCGTTGAAACGTCGAACACCAACGTTTTATTTGCTATAAATGAGAGTATTTATTCCTGACATCGGTTGTATGCGATACTATAATCGCTTTACCTTGAACTGAACCAAAAAAAAAAAATTACTACTTTGAACTGTCACTGTCAGTGTCAATGTCAGGCCTATGACAGCTTAGTTCCATTGTTTCCGTTGTGGCGCTGTTTCCCATCGTCCTCATTGGACGATGATACATTGTATCATCGTCCAATGAGGACGAGATACAACGCCATATTGAACTTACAACAACAGCAGCCTCATGCCGTGTTGTTGCGTCAGAAGCTTATATCTTGTGATTTTCCTGGTATTTTAGCTTGAGTTTAGAATCCTTGAGAAGCCTCAATTCTTCTCCGTCGTATGACATAATAATATCGTTGAATAGTTTGTTCCTTGGTCAAATATCCCTATTTTTGCATTCTGGAATCAGTGTATACATACCTATAACTACAAGTTCTATACACATTAGTTTGACGACAAAACGCCACAACGGAAACAATGGAACTAAGTGCAAATTTCACTGTCGTATCTGTAGCTTGCTACATATCAGTAATCTGTGGTCAATGTCATTATTCAATTGTCAGCCCCGCAAATTTTCAATTTGTTTCACGAACAATATAAATACGTGTGAAGAACAGATTTTTAATAATGGGGAAATTGGAGCACCGTGCTGTAATTAAATATTTGTTTAAAAAAAGATTGACAGCAAAGGAGATCCATGAGGACATGAAAACAACATTAGGGGAATCTGCCCCGTCTTATACCACTGTGAAAAAATGGGTAGCAGAATTTAAACGTGGACGAGAGAACATCGAAGATGACCCTCGCTCCGGCCGGCCAATGACGTCTACCACCGAAGAAAACATCGGCCAAGTGTGTGATCTCATATTGAAAGACAGTAGATTGACTATCAGAGAAATTGCAGACACTATAGGCATCTCATATGAACGAACTCAAAACATCATTGTCAATGAACTCGGCTTTTCTAAGGTTTCCGCTAGGTGGGTCCCCAGATTGCTTTCAGTCGAGCAAAAGCGAATTCGAATCACGAATTCTCGCGACTGTTTGGAGATGTTTGAGGCTGATCCACAAAGTTTTATTGAAAGATTCGTGACGATGGATGAAATCTGGGTTCACTACTATACCCCAGAGTCAAAACAACAATCCGCACAATGCAAGAGATTAGGTGAACCAACTCCAAAGAAAGCGAAGACAATTCTGTCGGCTGGCCAGGTGAAGGCGTCGGTTTTTTGGGATGCTAAGGGTGTGATCATGGTGGACTATCTTCCGAAAGGCGAAACAATAAACTCAGCGTACTATTGCACCCTTTTGCGTCGTTTACGTGAAGAAATTAAACAGAAACGCCCAGGATTAGTGGGAAAGAAAGTGTTATTTCACCAGGACAACGCCCAAGTTCACACGTCTGTCGAGTCTATGGCTCAAATTCGTGATTGTGGTTTCGAATTGCTGCCTCATCCGGCTTATTCTCCTGATTTGGCACCTTCAGACTTTCATCTGTTTCCAAACCTAAAAAAACACCTTGATGGTCAGAAATTTTCATCGAATGAAGAGGTTGAAGCCGCAGTAAACCTGTATTTTGAAGATCTTAAGGAATCTTTTTTTAAAACTGGTATGGAAGCTTTGGAAAGCAGGTGGAAGAAGTGCATTGAGCTAAATGGAGACTACATTGAGAAATAATAATATTTTTGTATGTATTTTATTGCTATATTTATTGCCAACGCTCAATGAAAAGGAGTATGTTGGGAATAAAGCTCAGCGACAAAATCACCTCAACAGAGATACGACAGAAATCCAAACTTCCTGACATACTCATCCGAATCGACCATCTAAAATGGGGCTGGACAGGACACATGTTAAGGTGCAGAGCGAACAAGTGGAGCCAACAGGTCACGTTGTGGTATCCGAGGGATGGTACAAGAGAACGGAAGCGTCCATTAAGGAGATGGGAGGATGATCTTCGCCTGACCCTGGGACCGTACTGGACAAGAGTCCCGGTAGACAGAGAGCAATGGAAGCAGTTGGAGGAGGCCTATGTCAAGCGATACACCGAGCTAAGGGATATTTTATAAACCACAAGACCAAAGAAAGAGGAACCAGCTCGGAACAAAAGGCTACATCATCATCATCATCATGTATTTTATTCTGTTTTCTTGACTAAGTCGCAAACTTATTAATCCACCCATGTAGAACGGCTTTAGTAACGTCAAAGATAATTATGTCGGATAGCATATCTTTCTGATAAATATATTACATTTGCAAATCAGCATGGGTAGCATGCCATCGTGATACAGCGCTATCACACCTTCACTCTCTTTCTATTTGCGCGTGAACGAATGAGATAGAAGACGTGATACAGCCGTATCATGTGTAGCATGCTACTTACGACTATGACTACGATACGACTGATTGTCTGCTGTGCCGAGGGTCGCGGGTTCGAATGGCGGCCCGGTAGCACAGTCGGTAGTGAACCTGTCTGCTGTGCCGAGGGTCGCGGGTTCGAATCCCGTAAGGGACAAATATTTGTATGATGAATATGAATATTTGTACCCGAGTCATGGATGTTTGTATCTATATGTGTATTCTATATCGTTGCCTAGTCATCATAATACAAGTCCAGGCTAGATTCTGGTACTTTAAATGTGACTAGATAATTTGTGTGACATTGTCCAAGATATTTATTTATTTATCTTTCTACTGCTGATTACAACTTGTGATGTTCAAAAATCGCACTCAAACATCACACATAATCAGCAGTAGAAAATGTTAAAATTACTATGGATGTTATGCATCTGACTACTGGAGATTTGGAGTGCGATTTTTGAATCTCATTCGCTGAGTTCACCAGTTGAAAATGTCAAAATTACTGTGGAGATACGCATCTTTCTACTGCTGATTTGACTTTCAAAAATCGCACTCCTGAAGTATGATTTTTGAAAGTGAAATCAGCAGTAGAAAGATGCATATCTCCACTGTAGGTAATATTGACATTTTCAACTGCTGAACTCAATTCAAAACTCGCACTCTCGATCATGTGATGTTCAAAAATCGCAATCCTATCTTTGTTATTTTGCGTCATGCGAAAGTGAGCACCCCAAGCACAACATTTTTTGGAGCACTTTTGTTGCTTCGTTGTGCGTGGCATACCCTATAGATACAGGGTGTAACAATACACCCTAGTAATACTTAAGGGGGTGCTTCAGACCATCAAACTGAACAACTTTCACTATGGAGCCAACATCAAGAAAAAATAAAAAAAATCAGCTGTCCCATACATTTTAGTCGAATCGGTACTGCAATTTTGTATGGGACAGGTGATTTTTTTTATTTTTTCTCGATGTTGGCTCCACAGTGAAAGTTGCTCAGTTTGATGGTCTGAAGCACCCCCTTAAGTATTACTAGGGTGTTTTGTTACGCCCTGTATACAAACGAAATAGGGATAATGTTACATAATAATAAAACAGATGCCCTCCAATTAACAACATTTATTTATATTCCATACTTTCACTTTCAGGCTATACAAGCATAATGTCACAATCACATAAAAATCATTAAAATTAAATTGGATTAATTAATCTTGGTGAAAAGAAATAAATTGAAACTGAAAACAAGATTCATATTATATTCAATAGACCATCATTTTGTTATTTAAATAAGACAAACTTGCAATATTAAAATATAAACCATCATCTTGCAATATTAAAACAAAAATGTATTACATCTCGAGCTTTTTACCAGATTGTGTCGTAATTTAAAAATTATAAACATTATAATAGCGGCTTTTGAAGCACGTTTTGAATAATAATTGATATCAAAGCCTTATTTATTTTAATACACACCAATAACATTTTTAGGCAAGAAATATAGTTCCACTATGTGAAGAATACAGATTATAAGCGAAAGTAATACTCAATTCAAACGTACATAGTAAAAATTCGTTTAACAGCATTAACTTAGTAATTTGATCGCAAAATAGAACAATATTCGAAGCTGGTTTTAACGAAGTGTTTCTAGAATGTAACTCTTGATCGAAAATTGATATCTGGATACACAAACGACCCTCAAAAACGGCAGAATCAAAATCGCCCTCAAACGATTAGGTGCGGTAAGACATACAACCGCGTGGGATTGCGCGCGGTAACACACGCCAGGCGTCTGTAAGAGCGAGGTTACACGGTCAGTATTTCATCAGTCTGGTCCATCAGCCTGGTCAGCCCCGGATCTAGGATTTTTCCGAGCAGGGGCAAAAACTTAATTTTGGCGCCCCTCCCCTCCAAGGGAGTAGTCATAATTTTTTCCCAGGGACGCCAGGTTCACGTTAGTTAGTTAGGTCGTTGCAATAATACATACCTGAAACTTAGAGGGAGCGAGGTGACCCTGAGATTTTACAGCAATATGATTAGCTCGTCGCAATAGTTATAAAGAAATTCTATTCTATTCTATAATCCAAAATATTTATCGAATTCTGCAATGGGAATGACTACATGACTAGGTTTAATAGAATAAAAAGCCAGGAGCCGATTTTTTTTTGCAATATTCTCAAGTCGTTGCTTTAAATTATTTGTCAAAGTCTTGATTCTGGCGCCTCTCAAACCTGCCGCCCGGGGCGTGGGCCCCGGTTTGACCCCCCCTAGATCCGGGGCTGAGCCTGGTCATGTATATATGACTTGAAGGGAAACTGACTCGAGATTGACCCGACTAACATGGTGCTTCAGTATATCAGTTTCCCTTCAAATCAAATAAACATGACCAGGCTGATGGACCAGAATGACGAAATACTGATCATGTAACCTCCCTCTAACAGTGTAACACCGCTATCTTCTTATGTTCACATTAAAGGTTACTAGAGTTAACCCGCGACTACGTCCGCACAAATTATATACCAGATTTTAAGTCGGATCATAAATTCATAAGCTATCAAACAAAAAAAGTTTCATCAAAATCGGTTCAGTAGTTTTTGCGTGATGCTCGTTCAAACAAACAGACAGACAGACAAAAAAAATTGGGGATTTGGAATCAGGGAACCCTAAAAACCATATCATAATCTTTTTTTTGTAAATATCTTCAATGTACAGAAACACTTCTGTTGCAGTTTTATAATACCTAGTTTAGATATTCCATCGTTAAAATAGAATTAATCAAAAAATTGTCATACATTTGGAATGGTGAATAAAATTGTTTACCTACAGGGTCATTTTTATATCACTACGGATAACTTCAGCATGAGTAGAATATACTCATCAAACTGAACAACTTTCACTATGGAGCCACCTTCGAAATCGCGAAAATAAAATCAGCTGTCCCATACATTTGAGTCAAATAGGTACTGCAGTTTTGTATGGGACAGCTGATTTTTTTTCGCGATTTCGAAGTTGGCTCCTTAGTAAAAGTTGTTCAGTTTGATGAGTTAGTATTCTACATGCTGAAGTTATCCGCAGTGATATAAAAATTACCCTGTACAACGCGTTAATATTCATTAAATCAAAATATTTGTTTTATGAATAAATTAATATTTAGATTATTACGCGCATAACTACACGCAAAATGTCATATACAACGTGTTAATGAATTAACGCAAAACTAGAAAGTAGTTTGTTTAGAATCGAGAGCAGAATCGAATTATCATGGTTTCAACATAGGATTTCTTTTCAAAATATTAAATAATTTGTTTGTAAAATTTACTGAACCCGATGTCAACCTACGGCACGAGCACACTCACCATACTTACTACCAAAACAAGATTATTAAAATGTATCCATGAGTACGTTAGAGCTTTTCTTTAATTATAAAATCCACGCATCCACGATATTTCACGCATATGAAATGATAACAAATCATTTTTGCCTCAAAACTTAAAAAGCGAATAACTTTAAATTTTAACGATCAAAATAATGAAATTATTGTTGCAATCTAATTATTTTGTAATAAATCAGTTGGGGTGTTTGAGGTTTTGCGCTAATTCATTAACACGTTGTATATGCATCTCTCTTACACGACGAATACCAATTTACAAATTATAAATATTATAATATAAAATTAAGAAGAAAATATATTTGAATTGGGGTCAGTATAATGTTTGACAAACAAACATAATCTTATTATAAAGACTAAGGCTGAGATTCAGAGACGTTTTTTAAGTGTAAGTTCGAACTCCCGTATGTCAAAATCCATACATTTTGTTTGACCCTACTTAGTTCGAACTATGACTTAAAAAATCGTCTCTGAATCTCAGCCTTAGACTTCCGAATCCATTTCCTCCAAGTCACATACCTACTTTATGTGGATTACACGCATAATGACGTTTATACGCATATTGACACATACGCATATTTTTACAGGTGACAAAGAAATTTAATCTAAATAGGTTAAATTTCTTTGGGTACGCATAATTAATGACACATACTCGTAACAACATACCAGCGTAATATTGTCACATACGCATATTGTCACACACGCATAATGACACATACGTAATACGTATACATTTTAGGACACATACAGGGTCCTTCTTAATATGCAGACGGTTTTTTAAGAGGATGATCAGACCATCAAACTGAACAACTTTCTCTATGGGACCAACATAGAAATCGCGAGAAAAAAAATCTACTGTCCCATACATTTTGGTCGACAGGGATTGCAGTTTTATATGGAACAGCTGATTTTCTTTCGCGATCTGGACCTTGGTCCCATAGAGAATGTTTTTCAGTTTGATGGTCTGATCATCTCCTTAAAAAACCGTCAGCATACAAAGAAGGACCCTGTATTAGCATTAGCATACGCTCACGACTATATTCCCCGAGGGGGTAGTCAGAGATATTCTGAAACCTCAGAACATCCACTTTTCACTAGTAGTACCGAAACTCTGTCCAGTGTGACGGGGAGTGAGCCCGTCGCCACTTGTAATGGACCCTGTATTATACGTATTGAAATACCCGCCTAATGAAAAATACGCATCTTGTCACATACGTATAATGACACATACACGTAACTGCATACCAGCGTAATAATTACACATACAGGAAGATTTTTTTATCACCATCCAAATTTTAATAAAATGTTTGTTTATGAAAAAAAATCGATACGTGTTTTTTCTTTTAGTATCGCTCAGTACTAAAATATTGAGATATGACTACGCAAAAATGTCTTAAGAAAAACAATTCGACTGGACACAGTACGCACCTACCTGTGCCACAGATTACTTATTAATAGTTACTATCACTCGACCCGATTTCGCGCGCTTTTTCGAATTTAGAACTTTGCTTTTCAAGAACGAAAACTAACGAACGAATCTCTGTGGTCAGTAATTTTCTTTGGGTCAGAGCCTTTTAATTTTTAGAAAAAGTTTATTATGTGTCATTGTGTCATTCAAAGAGTACTTTATTATAACCGTGTCATTGAACAAAAATAAACAAAATAAGGGACTAGTAAGTATAACATTTTAACAATGTTTTGAAAGTCTTGCGTGTTCCTGTTAAGTTTACAATGCGTAGGACTCTGAAGCTAGGGCTCCGCCCCCCGGTCCTGCAGCACCCGGTCGGTACGAATACGAAACTCGATGACCAAGCTTTATGGAAAATTCTGTAGGATACAATTTTTAAATGTGCTATTTTGACCTGCCCTTTTTTTTAATGAAATGGGTTCTATAAGTGATACCAAACATGTAGAAAAAATTTGGATGGGGATAAAAAAATCTTCCTGTATATCTACGCATAATATCTGACGGTTACGGTACTTTTTTAGATAAGTAGCCAAATTTTTTGTGGTTTTTGGGACAAATGAACAGCTGATTTTGTTACGATTTTAATGTTGCTCCCATAGTAAAAGTTGGTCAGTTTGATCCATCCCTGAAAATTTAGCCCATGATCTAAAAGATACCCTGTGAACTGCCATCAAATTTCACCAAAACTATTTGGTATGACGATTACCTTGCAATGTTCCTGGGTGTTTCGAACTGAGCTTAAATCCAAACCTTATTCCTTCACAATAAAGTTTAGAATGTCCATCAATTTCTCTCACCAAGCAATAGTCTATACCACTGACACATGCGCAGAAGGTATTCCGAATGAATTCGACACAGTATGTTGTTTCATTGCTTCAGCACCCTGTAGTGTAATGTGAATTCTACGTTCGACTTCCAGATGAAATGCCGGACCGTTCGTAAGTCCATGTTGGGGTCAAGGACCTGAAATATAAAAAGGTTAAAACTGTGTCAGGGGGGGTTAATACTGTGTGTTTGTAGGGTTCCGTATCCAAACGTTGCCAGCAGGACCCTATACTAGGCCTACGATATCCGTACGTCCGGTTCTCGTCATCATAGCAAGATAAACTATATACCAGTTTTTATTAAATCTAGACACGAAGGGGACGAACGGGACGAATCAAAATCGACCCAGTGGTTTTTGAGTGATGCTCAAACAAACAAACAGACACAAAAAATTCAAAATCGGTGATTTGGTGTCAGACTAACACCATGTCGTAACCTAATTTTTGTATCCAGAGGAGGTAAGGTTAAAATTGGTAGGGGGCAGGGAGTGTCCATACTGTATTGTAGTACTAGATACTCTTTCTTAAGGTGGACTTCCGATGCCAGCGGCCGATGCGACTAACGCGCGCGTCTGTCCTGTTCTGTCATATATGACAGAACCTCGCGTCAGACGCGCGCGGCCGACGACAGACCTCACTTCCGAGGTCAGCGACTGACGCGTGCCTATTGTGCAGAGTGTTATCACTTTAGGGTATTTTCCCCGAAATTTAGAGTATGTTTTTATGTTTCGGTGCTTAAACAAAAACATAAAAACACAAACAAAAAAACCAATACATATTTTAATAAAGAATATTTGATTGATTGACAGATTGATAGGTTTAGAGAATACAATACAGAAGAGAGAATTATATGAATGCATTTTTTTTACAGGGTTTATGATAAAATACATTTTTGGGAGTAATTAAACCCTTGGCTTTTTAACCTGTACATGGATCGCTGTCTAGCTAATAATTATGTAGGCAAGAGAGATTTTCCGAAAAAAGAAAAAGTAAGTACTTTCAAGTGGCTCGATAGATGGTGTTATCGCAACGTGGATGAGCGACCTTGCAGATAATAAAATACAAATAAAATAGTAAAAATTAAGCAAATTTTCGGTAAAAACTTCGTAATATTTCTGGCAAACATTCTTGTTCTGCGTGACGTCAGAGCATAGCCGCGCGCGGCCGCGGCCGATGCGATAGACATCGGCCGCGCGCGTCTGACGCGCGGGTCAGTCACTGGCATCGGAAGCGGCACCATACGTTTTCATAGTAACTAGTATGGCCGCATCGGCCGTCGGCCGCGAGCCGCGCGCGTCAGACGCGTCGGCCGCTAGCATCGGAAGTCCACCTTTATACTGTGGTAACGGGCTAGCCAAGGATAGATAGAATAACTCATTTATTGTATCAAAACCAGACAAACAGTGACTGACAAAGGTAGCATGTATAGTTCTATGACTATTATGGAGGCAGCCAGTAAATTACCTGGTGAGCAAATGACTGGGTCTCTTCAATACATCATTTTGATTTTATAGGGATGGATATAACATTAGTTTTGGCATAAAAACAGACTATTCTTCTCCTTTCGTGTCAGTATGAGCTATATTGACAATCACTCAAGCTGTAGTGTAAGGGTCAGCGCACACCCAGCGTAAAACTGTTCGAGCATGCGCGAGCAGGTTTCATTGATTCAATTGATAATGAACTCTATTTCCATTGAAATAAAGTTGAAAATAGCTTGCAAGTGATTAAATCCCTTCAGCGTCTGTTCGAGTATGCTCGCGTATGCTCCTTGCGGCGACGGGAGCAGTCGCGAGCATGCGCGCGGATGCTCGCGCATGCTCGAGCATGTTCGAGCATACGCCCGTGTCGATGCTTGCGATCCGTCGTAAGTGTTGCCGCCTCGGCCGGTTTCGGACTAAATCTAGCATATTTTTTAACTACTTTAGCCCGAAAAGGGCAATTTACTACAGATAATATTATATAATAATCGAACTATTTTTGAAAATACAAAGAAAATCTGAAAGGTCGAAGCAGATTTAGTAGGTTTTCAAATTGTTCCTATTCCATTTTATAGTTCCTAGCCATAAAATAACTGTCCCTAGAACTTTAAACCGTAACACAGCACAGGGCGTAGTATTTCCCAAATATAAGTACATCTTTCTTGCCTCTTTTCATCTTATTGATGTGCTCTTCTTGCTCCTCTTCCTTTGCTAGTAACCCAATAATTACCAAATCCCAGTCTACCATACTTTAAAATTGTTGTTATCGCACGTCTTTACTATAAAATATTGTAAACACTACGCAAAATTCACTACGTCAACTGTAGCAACACGGGAGCATCCGCGCGACTGCAAAGAACATGCTCGAGCATGCGCGAGCAGTTCTACGCTGGGTGTGCGCTGACCCTAAAGATTAGTCCGTCAGCAATGGTCGTATCGAGGCTGATTGCCCAGGGTGTGCGCCAGACGAACTCAGGTTTCCTCACTCGAGGAGAAACGGACTAATCTGTCATCTCTCAGAAATCTGCCTGGAGTTCTTTAAGTCATCCGGAGATCATTAACGTTTTAACACCAGTGTGACCATTTTTGGTATTTTCAGTACTTAAATTGGTATAATTATTAATTAAGGCTCTGTAAAATGAATTTAGTATAATTTTAATACAAAATTAAATTTCACTAGAATCATAGTATAATTTTAAATATTTTAGAATATTTTCAGGTTATATACACTTTTGTTCTACGTCAGCGTTGTAGTACTTAAGTCTATACAACTTATTACTGCTGACTGTACATTAATGAATTTGAAATCGGTCACACTGTCAAAAAATCGGATACTAAAATTTCTAACGAGGTAAGAATCTAGTCAGTCTCATTTGTGTATTAATTACCTGATCACAGCACAGCAGTTCGAACCTCTCCTCCGGCGCATCGGTGCTGTCTTCCTGCCCAGTCCTGCCTGCAGTGCTGGCTCCGTTCACAGCCTCGCCTCCTACGATCTTCTCCACAACGTGCTCGGTATTAATTACCTGATCACAACACAGCAGTTCGACCCTCTCCTCCGGCGCATCGGTGCTGTCTTCCTGCCCAGTCCTGCCTGCAGTGCTGGCTCCGTTCACATCGCCGCCTCCTACGATCTTCTCCACAACGTGCTCGGCTACCTTACGGCATTGTATGAAGTCATTCGCTACTAGACGGTCCTGGAAACATCCAGTATAAGTATTATTTCGAGTCACGCTGCAAAGTCACCCATCGTCAGACGACGATGGGCAGTCACGTATCTTCCTTCGGGCTTGCAAGTGGCTCCGTAATTTTGTAACGCACTGTTTTGTTCTTGTCCACAGAATAAATACTTGAGATTAAAGGCCATTAATTAAGAATAAAAAAAGTACAATTTACGAGCGGACTTTGTTTTGGGGGGGCTCCGTCCGTCCAGCAATGGACGTCTATTGGCTAGGATGATAATCACAAAATTGTAATAGAAATAGGATTAAAAACATTTGTTTTCCTTCACCGTTTGAAACCAGTCGGTATTACGTGCTTAAGTTAGAAAAACTCATTGTTACATGGCATGTCATCCATGCGGATTCGAACCTGGACTTCAAGATTGACACTCAGTTGCAGAAACGTTCATTAAATCCTCTATCTAGCTTTTACTATGTCGACAAGATAAAAAGTGACAGCAAGAGATTTAATGGAGGATTAACTTTAATGAGCGTTTCTGCAACTGAGCGTCAGTTTCCATAGTTGTCCGCATCACACTCGGTGGCATTAGCCTACCACGCATGCCCAATGCAGTACCGCCTTTACATACACATCAAAATGTCTTCTTCAGCATCTCTTCAGGTTTCTTAGCGATGTTTCTCTCGTCCAATGACGGCCTGTCGGTATTACTTAACATACATAAGTTATCAACACAGTGCTCTTTCAAAAGCACAGATGGGATCTATATCAACTATTAAGAAAACCCTCCTAGATATTGTTTAGATTCCCACTTTTCTTGAAAACTATGAACTGACAAAACTAAGCAAACAAATCGGTATTTTATTAGTAATTCGCGCGGTAAGTTATCGTGGATGGCATCATCCTTTTTTATTCTTATCTAAGGAAATACGAAATAAGATAATCAAGTAAGATAAGTGGTTTGACGTAAAAGTGTTTTTTTAGACTATATTACTTACAAAAGATAGGAAAGAACACTTTTAAATTTATCAAATTCGTAATAAAAAAATTAGCTTTTCCATACAAAACTGCAATACTACTCGACCTTAATGTATGGGACAGTAGATTTCAAATGGAAATGTTTTTAATTTGAAGGTCTGATTACCCCTTAGCCCTTTCGCAGGCAGAAGGAACATTTTTACCATCATACATTTTTGAATTCCATGAAATCAAAGATCCCTTTTCAGTATTTTTTTCTTTTTTCTTCTTTTAAAGTTGGAATTGAGTCGCGTGGCTAGAGGGCTTTCGAGTGGACGTCTGTCGTTGGCTCGCGATTTAGGTACCGGGTGAAATGCAGAACGGATGTACATAGATACAATTTAAGTTGTCCCGTAAGTTTAAAACAAGATACCGTCTTTTCTCTTTCCTTGATTAAAATTATTTCCATAATTCTGAGCAGTGTATTTATTTCCCAATTAAGCCCATTTTTTATTTTTTTGATACGCGCAATGAGGCACGAATTATTATATTTTTAAAATTTAATACTAATATAACTTTCATACAAATTTTATATGTCTCTCCACTACCTTGTCAACTTTGAATATTAATAAATAAGTTTTTCTTAGTTTAATTTAGCTTTTTTTTTGTTAAAATGACCACTTATTATCTAAATTGTCAGATTGGAATAGGCTGGAATTAAAAGGAAACGATTTAGTCATAAGATTAGCGTATTAAATGTTTGTCTCCATTTTTGTTAATTTCGTAACTCAGGGTTAGTAACGACATTTTGGGCACAATTACAACAACAATTCTACCATTCGATTGTATTTTTATAAAATGGAAACATTTTCTCAAGTTACGTCAAAATATTGACATTAAGATGGCCGTATTTTGCTTCGCAGTTCGAGGTTGGTGTATGACTAGCATTTTGTCAAATATCAATATCAGGGTTAATAACGCGATTTTCCTATTTCCGGTAAGTGTAATTTGTCAGTTATTTGCTGATTTTTCTTGCGTAAGAGATATAATTACCGCTGGGATATAAGTTATTGTCAAACCAATAGCGATTTGGGTAGCAAATATTTTTGAGGTTAAGATTTCTCAGTTTATTTTATCAGTTTCGTAACGTTTCGTTACGCAACGAAACTGAGCTCTCAGTTTCGTTACACTAAGGTCTCGTTCATATGAGTTTGTGACATAATACTGTTTTTTTAACATTAGACATCAAGTAATATCCCAAATAGTAAATAATATGTATTAATTAATTTAATACTATAAACTAAAATTTATATTTTAATGTTCTATGAAAATAATTTTATAAAATATAATGAGATTATTAAACATAACACAAACTAAATAAACTATTAAAGCATTGCAATATATATATGTATACATTTAAATAATTTCAGGTATGGCACCGATGACTAATGCAGAGAGGCAAAAAAAGTATAGACAAAAATTGCAGATAAGATTGATTTTTGACAAGGTTTTTGCAATTAGTAGAAAAATATAGATGTAAGTTAATTAATAAAGTTGATTTATGCCATAAATATTTTATTTATTTTAATGCTTATGTGATCTCACCCTTACCTTATCAGTTTCGTAACAATTTATCAGTTTCATTACAATCTCAGTTTAATAACGATTTCGTTACGGTACATCTATTCTGCATTTCACCCTACCCACGCGGCTCCGCCATTTTATGGCGGTTTCGAGTGTGTGTTTTTGTATAAAAACAGGGCTTTGAGATCGCCATATCCAATTACCGTACAACGTCAAGCACTAATTGCTCTTTTTAAACTAGATACTGGCAAAATCCACCAAGGAAACGCCATTAAACAAAAATAGAATAGAAAGTTGGAATTGGCAGAAATGCAGGATAGACACAAGCAAAACACCATTCATAGATAAATAAAAATAAAGAAATATTAAAGATAAAGCAAATAGGTAAGTACCTTCTTCTGTCGATCCTGCTTGCTCTGGCAGCTGGAGTGTGACAGCAGATAGAACGGTAGCTTGTTTAACTTAGGAGCAGCCATCTCGATAGCTACGTCCACCACCCATGAAGGTACCGTTTCCATTAGCAGGTTGCCTTCCGTTTCACCGCCTGCATCTCCTACCTAAAGGCAAGAATGACAAATTTTGATAATCACATCAGCTTCTATCCATCTGGGTCAGGGTCGAAAGGATAATTATTGATAATTATCATGAAATTATCTAGATAAATGTCCGATGGTAATTATCTTGATAAGAAAAACAAAACGCTGAATGTCACGTCTCATGTTTATTCGATCACGAATTCACGATTCGCGAAAAAAGAAGCTCAAAAACAGGCAATACTGTTTTTCACTGTTTTCTGGTGTTTTTCTATATTATTAGTTATTCATTGTGATACGACACGAAAATGCCGAAACTAGGTGTCTGGACATTAAAGATAAAACAGGAATTTTAGAACTTTTAGTTCGAAATATTACTCAAAACTAAGAATCAGATTATCTTGATAATTTCGAACCCTTATCGGGGTCGACCTACTGGCGGACGTCCAGTGGGTCACCCCTGGTATTGCTGGAATGACGTAGTGGAACTTTAAACCATCTACTGGAGAGAGATCGCGCAGGATCAGGTGGTGCTTTCTCGTTTTGGAGGCCAAGAACCAATATAGGACGGCTTATAGCGGATTTGGCGGCCGCTAAATTTAGGTCACTGAGTGAGGGGAGCTAATTAGCTTCATCTTTATGCACCAACTTTTGCTATGGTAGCAAACCAGAAACCGCAAAAAACTCTGCTGTTTCGTTTATTTTAGTAGAGTAGACATTCCCAGTTTAATAAAACTCATAAAAAGGCATATCGATTTTTTTTTGCTAGTTGTTTCACTCGCACTATTATAGTTGTTTGATTTGATGGTCTGAAAAATTTGGGAAGTGATAAAAAACATGTATTTGTAAAGTATATTTGCCAAATACGCCATATGAAGTGCATAATATGCTAACGACTCGACTACATTCCCCGAGCGGGTAGTCAGAGATATTCTGAAACCTCAGAACATCCGCGTTTCACTAGTAGCACTGGAACTTTGTCCAGTGTGCCGGGGAGTAAGCCCGTCGCCACTTGTAATGGACAGTGGGACAATGGACATACATTCCTCAAAATTAAAGCATGCAGGTTTCCTCATGATGTTTTCCTTCAGAGAAAAGCCAGCCTGACAGGGCTCGAACCATCGCCTCCTGCACAGCAGGGAAGGATACTCGCCACTGGACCACCATGGCTTGTTAAGTGCCAACATAATAGTCTATGACATATATTGTTTGTGCATCAGTGATAACCAGAGATCGGAATCTGGGTGCGATTTTAGACGTTATCATTAACATGGATGTGTCTTGAAAATCCCGGGATTCCGGGAAGTTGATGAATTTTTTACCTAATTTGAGTTTAAATAAAAGCTGTTATATTTTGTTCATATTTAAATCGACAAAAACATACCCTGGATATCATATGGTTCTTTTATTTACTTAGTTTACTAATCAGTTTCTTGTTATTCACTTAAAGGGACAGATTGTTTATACTAATCATGTTCATTCGGAATCCTAGTAATTTATTTACTTCCGTTACTAAGGTACCGAATCCCGGGACATCGGGACATACTTTTGATAGTAATCGCACCCGTAGTTCCGATCTCTGGTGATAACGGGCTATGCTTATAAATGACAGATGATTTATCAAACAGGTTAAATATATTTAGGCTATCTTGATAAACAAGCATATTAAAAAAAATTACTAACCTGTAATCTATACAAAGTCCTGCCCCCAACTTCGCTGAAAATCAATGGCGTATGCAACGGGACACTGAAGAAATTATTCCCAATAACTTTCTGACCGGATTCATTGACCCTATTGGGGTGATTCCAATGCTCCAACAGAGCTTGAAGCAGCAACGCTCCGAAATTTACTTTCTGCTCGTTTTCAGTAGTCAAACCAGCCTCTTTCGCACTCACCCAAGCACTTAAACAATCAGTCTCGTCTTGTCCTAAATGTATCGTTAACATTCCCGTCTTCAAGTCAACGTTAAACCAGTTTGGTACGAAAACCATTTTGAACCGTTTCTTTACTTCTTCATCGTAGTCAACTTCGCCCAACTCTTCAACTTTGCTTGCTTTTAAAACGTCGTATAAGGCAACATTGTTGGCAGTGTCTTTTGTCAAAATGTGTCTTTTGTCATTTAGTACCTTGTAATGCTTTATCGCTGGTCCGCCTGGAATTTTGTGGATAGGTTGCGTTTGATATACGTTGTTCGTAAACTCGTTTTGGTTGTATAAGTCAGAGTTAAGCGTGGTTAAAGGGGGCAGTTTCCAGCATCGTACGTCAGATTCTGACGTTGACACCCAAACCCCTTGCTGATCGGCGGTGAAACATAATTTGAGTATCGGAGCGGTCTCTTCGCAGACGACCGTGAAGTTATCAGGGTTTCGTAACTCCGTTATAATGACTAGATGGTCTCGTCCGCCGGAAATTATGTGAGTAAAGTTTTCCGTCGCCAATAAAGCCCAGACGGCTTCGGTATGTACTCTAATAGTTGATACGCATCGTTGCTGCGATAGTGACCATAGTTTTATCGTACCGTCCGAGCTGCCTGACACACACTGCGATCCATCGCGACTTACAACCAACGCTTTTACGTTATCGGCATGACCTTTGAGTTTCATAAGCCGTGAACAATTTCTCGGGTCCCACACTCGTAAAACTTTCTCCGTAGACCCACTAACTAAGATTGTGCCCGGTGGGTTCATAGCTAGACTGTAAATTGATTCCTTATTTCCAACTAGACTAGATGTTGTTACCGTATTATTGCTTGCCGTCAAAGCTGTCAGTGTGTTCACGTCCCATAGGAATATGGCTCTGTCAAGACCTGCGCTCGCAACCTGCTCCTTATCTTTAGCGTAAGCCAGGGTACGTACGTAATCCTTGTGGGTACGTAACGTGGACATGCAGAAACCTTTAGGAGCGTTCCATACTTTGACAGTAGTGTCCGAAGATGCGCTTATAAGATTTTTCCCGCCGCAGCAAAGCACGATATCGTTGACCCAGTCTGTGTGGTGTTCCATGCTCTGTTTATACCGGTCTTGGACCCCTGTTGCTGTATTCCAAACGCGAATAATACCATCGCGCCCGGCTGAGTAAAGTCTGCCCTGTATCGGGTCGAGTTGCAACGAGCTAACGCCATTTTTATGACGACGCTCTTCCTCGTCGCGTATCACGAACGAAACTTGTGTTTTTTTACGCATATTAGAGCCCATTTTCCGACATTGTAGATTGTAATTAAATTTTTATTTCGAGAAAACTAGCGATGCAGTTCAATTATTTCCTTGCCTCGTTTGACGTTTTTGGGGTTTTTGACATTACAGGAGAAATATTTCGTGCTGATTGGTCGACGGTTTTCGATCCCAGAAATAGGCCAATGAAATTTTAGTAGCTTGTAAATGGGAATAAAGTGCGTTCATACAGTTTTGAATTCGATATTAAAGATGCGTTCTTCGTGTTTATAACTTTTCCCCACTTTCAATCATCAAAACAAATAAGTAATAAAGAAGCATTTGCATTATTTCTGTTATTTCTATACTTAATAAATAAGTACAAATTATTCAGAGCTAGGTTAGATAAATTCATACCCATCACATTTCAGCTTTTTGAAAACGTCCCATTATTTTATACGCAGCCGTGTATATTTCCACAATAAATCTCAATCCAACACTATATTCACTTTCGAAATGTAATTTAACAAAATTATAACCGACACCCCCTTCTAGAATAGTTGCTTTTCCTTTTTTATCAGGCGAAATGTCCACGCAAGCTATGCCTGTGATGTTTGTATCACCAGGATAGTTAAATATCAAGGTTTCCTGTCTTCTGAAGAACAATAATCCCTGTTTCTTCACTTGTTTGTAGGACATTCTCGTTCCGAATTCGTGGCCATCGTAAAGGTCGTAGCTTGACGTAAAATTGCACAGTAAAAAAAAAATAATCACTGCACAAACACTCGACAAATTACAGTGCATTTTTTATTTTTAAGACTTTTAATAGGTGCGTTTAATTGTGTCAAAGTCGTGCGAATAACTGATAAGAAGTCTTTGATTTAGTGGTTGATCAGTAAACATTATTTAAGGGCTTGATCTTTTTTATTTTTATCTCGGGAAAGTATTTCTCGGGTCGTAGGCGTAGGCCGATCCTTTGGAAGGCTTGCATGGTGGGTTCAACACGTAGGTAGAAGACACTTTTATCTTAATGTGATAGGATGAACCTCACGTGGTCTACCTATCTCTGATTGCACTATGAAAATGCACCAAAGCACATTCGGTGTAGAGACTAGGTTAATACCCAGTTCACCCACATAAACTAGTAGTTTTTGGGCGAAGTGAATTGGGTGAGCCAGGAAATCTTTCGCCCACATAAAGACTGTGTAAGAAACCTCGTAATCCCTTATTCGCCTGGTATGACACCGACGGACGGGGAGAATAGGGGTGGTACATTTTGGACCGGAACCATGTCAGCTTATAAATAAGTACCTAGTTAAGTATTTGATTAAATAACCTATTTTGTGGGATCCGGAAAGTGCTTAACCTGAACCTAATGTCGCCGAGACGCCTTCGTTTGGTCTAGCAGTCTAGCGACGCTAGGTACTGCATAAGAATGGGCGTTCGGAAACCTATTGTTCTGCCTCGGAGACTAAATTATATTGAATTTTTTAAGGTTTTATAATTGGAGTGTAAGGAAAAGTATCATTAACCTTTAAACCACATACTCAGCCCATTATTAAACTGCGCAACTTTTACTATGACAGCAAACCGATCAGAGCAAAAAGAAAATTTACTAAACTCCAATACCTACTCGACTCAAATGTTACACCAGCAGATTTTTTGCAGACTTTTCCTTAGACCCAGTATAAATATGTAATATAAAATACTATATAACCCGTATTTTACCCATTTCTACCCGTAGGTAGGCGCCGTACGTGGTGACGAAGGAATTATGTTTCTTATGCAGTGTTTAGTGAGCGAAAGGCTTGACTTCACATTGTATTGTGATTCCATTGTGAAAACCATCTTATACTTAGATTAAAAACTTTTCGCTTACGATCTTATAGGTATGATACAAAAACATTGTACCTATATAGTATCCTATGTATGATAAAAGCCACAGATAAAAGCGAAGTTTATGTAATCCATATCCATATCCTTAGGGGTGGTTTAGACCGGAAAAACGTTCACTAAGAGTAGGTATCAGGGCCGGATTAAGCCATGCAGAGGCTCCTAGGCAATACAAGTCTCGGGGCCCCCCTGCCCATGGGCGTAAAAATGATTCTCTTCCAGTGTGGTCCAGATTAGGTGGTCGCAATAAAACAGCACATATCTACTAAAATGACGGATGTTGCAACACGATCCAAAACCTATAGTGTAGTCTGTGTAGTGTTCCATAACAAAATTGGGAAAACGGAACACTTATTGAATCACCTCGATGTCTGTCCGTCCATCTGTCTGTAACACTCGTAAACTCGTTTATCTTGGAGATAAAGAGATTTTTATAAAGTTAATATACAAAATTCTTATATTATAAGAAGCTGAAACTTCGTTTTTTATATCAATTAAGGGCCCAATTAGAAGAGTGCAGTCAAAAAAAGATGTATTATTATTATTATATTAAAAAGATGTGTTTTTTATTCTAAAATTATCATGTGGGGTATCATTAAAGGAAACGTTATGAAAATGAAAAAACATTTTTTTAATCTTTTCTTAATTTTTTATTCAATTCAAATACAAAAACTATTTTTTTTCTCATGAGCCGCGGGGACCCTTGGCGGTGGTGCGGGCCCGTAGGCACGTGCCTACTTTGCCTATATGGTTAAGAGGGGGTCATACCTATTTTGTCTGTTTTCGAACCGATTTTTGAGAACCAAATTATTACATTTAATATATATAGTTCACATAACAGTGTAGATACGTTCTTTCTGCAGGGCATCTAACCGTTGAAAACACGATTCTATTAAATTTTATCGATAGAAAAGTGGAGCAAAGTAAGCTCGATTTCAGATTTATAACCAGTTTTACAAGAATCACACTACACCATTTCTTCTGAATATACCATCATTTGAAAGGTAAATAATTATAGCAGGGCTTCTAACCGATGGATTTTTCCCCAAACACCCAAGAGAAAAGATATTGATGAAAAATGCGTTTTTTTGCGATCTTGCTTTCAATTGAAGCGGGATGGCTAATTGCGAAAGTTTGCTTGTTAGAAAGAGAGGCTTGTTCTACTAATACCCAGCCTTAATCCGGCACTGGAAGGTATAGGTATCTCTTTTACTCTCCAAATATTAGTAAACTTCTCTTTAACTATTAATTAGTGAAGTGTGTTAATGTCTCGATATAAAAAATACGTAAACACATTGATAACAGTTCAGTTGCGAGATACCGAGAAAACAAAACAAAACAACAAGTTGTACCTACTCTAATCGAATTCGTATCATAGTGAATTCGTGAACATGTTGAAATTGCGAGAAAATACTTAACTACCTAATACAATATTCGGGGCGCTTCAGACCATCAAACTGAATATCTTTCGACCTAAATGTATTTTTTTATCGGGCATCGGCCCACCACACATTCCCACCGCTGTAACTCCTGTAAGCCAGGATCAACAGCGGCGACCATTCACAACACTAGACAATGAAGTCCAGCGAGCCCGGGGGACGACTCTAATCTGTCTTGGAACACGCAATGAATTAATCACAGAAGATAGGAGGAGTAAGAAAAAGAAATATCCGACTTCTCTCCATTGTAAACGGGAGACAGCAATAAGAAAAAGCATGGCTATTAGAGAGCCAATTCCAGAGATAATTTATGGCAGTGTTAACGACTACGGCAAAAGAACCAAAAATAAAAAAAATACTATTGGGACCTAACATTATACTGAAAACTATGACCTATTTTGCTTCCAGTAATAAGTATGGCAAAAACATCTGAACGCACGGAAGTTATCCCTAGTTGCAACAAGATCCATGTAATTCAAAATGAATTACAGAAACCGATATTATTATTTCACTCATTCTTAGAACAGCTTTTGTAATTATTAAATTATACAGAGTGTAACATAAAATGGGATAGTTACTTAAAGGGGTGCTTCAGACCATCAATCAATTTTCGTGATTTCTGTGTTGGTCCCATAGAGAAAGTTGTTAAGTTTGATGGTCTGAAGCACCCCTATAAGTAACTGTCCCATTTTATGTTACAAACTGTATACCTTACTTGTTTGCTAATCAAAATTAGCCCGAAAAAGCTAAATAGTTAATCGGAAAATCTTTTCGTCCTAACTCCTAATCTTAGGCGGCCCGGTAGCACAGTCGGTAGTGAACCTGCCTGCTGTGCCGAGGGTCGCGGGTTCGAATCCCGTAAGGGACAAATATTTGTATGATGAATATGAATATTTGTACCCGAGTCATGGATGTTTGTATCTATATATGTATTCTATATCGTTGTCTAGTCATCATAATACAAGGCCAGGCTAGATTCTGGTACTTTAAATGTGACTAGATAATTTATGTGACATTGTCCAAGATATTTATTTATTTATTATTTATTTAATCTTCTTCTTCTATCGAGTCGATGGCATGTCGTTTTATATTTTTCAAGCACAGTATTTTGTCACACGGATAGCACTACCGGCATCGTCAATAAGCTCCATTCGCGTGCAAGTTTGCGGGCAGAAAGGGCAAGATATGAATGAGGTGGGCCGTAGTCTGAGGGGCAACACCACATTCACACCTTAGGTCTGATCCATCGATAAAACCCCATTCGGACAGGTTCGCCTTACTCCGGCCGACTTGAGTTCGGAGTAGTTCATGTCCTAGGGGAAGGCTTTCCGAGGGGGTAAACGGGTCAGGTAGCGTGCTCTTTTCTCGCCAGAGG
The DNA here is from genome assembly GCA_922987775.1 of Agonopterix subpropinquella. Lineage (NCBI taxonomy): Eukaryota > Metazoa > Arthropoda > Insecta > Lepidoptera > Depressariidae > Agonopterix > Agonopterix subpropinquella. The sequence continues at coordinate 8,710,448 of OV277714.1, forward strand.
TCACATCTAGCTCGAGGCCCTCACCAAATCCGTTCTAATATGGAATGAAGTATTAGCTAAAAAGCCTACAACATAATTTTTTTTTTTTTATAAGCCGTGGTGGTCCAGTGGCGAGTAACCTTGTCTACCGTGCAGGAGGCGATGGTTCGATCCCCGTCCAGGCCGACTCCTACCAATGAGTTTTTTGGAATTTATGTACGATTTGTAACACCACTGGCTTTTCGGTGAAGGAAAACATCGTGAGGAAACCTGCATGCTTCAATTTCGAGGCATGTATTGTACCCACTGTCCATTACAAGCGGCGCGGGCTCACTCCCCGTCACACTGGACAAAGTTTCGGTACTACTAGTGAAACGTGGATGTTCTGAAGTTTCAGAATATCTCTGACTACCCCCTCGGGGAATATAGTCGTGAGCATATGATATGACATCATGATATGATAATTATTACTTGTACTTGTACGTTACAGTACAGACGTAGCTCTTTTAGAATTATATTATTTAGTAGGTACCTACATCTTAGAAGTGTTCCCTAACAGTTCATTTGCAATTCCAAAATAAAAAGCAACCTTACTTATCTTTGACTTAATTTTCAATTGCGGAACCAAATTTTCGCGTCTTTTATAAAGCGACGATGAAAAAAAATATAAGGAAGGTAAATATTCTCAAGAACGAGGTTGGGCTTTCAACAACTTCCGTCGTTTATAATGCCTAATGGCCCTATGGTAGTTTGTTTTCGGTCGCAACTAACAAATAGCACCGGTCAAGTGCGAGTCGGGCTACTCACACCACCCACAGAAGACAACATTATGAACTTAGAAAAAAAAACTTTTTTTGTCCGGGACCTTTAGCGCAAGACCGACTCACACTTGGCCGGTTTTTAGTATTTGTTGTTATTCTGTAGAGTTTGCTCTATAATCACACTAAGTTTGACGCTTGTATGTATTACTGTTTTTACGATAGAGCGTGAAGAAAAAACGTTGATAAGCCTCCGGTTCAAAAGAGCTCTAAATAGGTAGGACAGACGGACGGACGGACAGACGGACAGACGGACGGACGGACGGACGGACGGACGGACGGACGGACGGACGGACAACGTAGGCTTAGTAATAGGGTCCCGTTTTCACCCTTTGGGTACGGAACCCTAAAAACACATTAGCATAATATTTCAATATCATAACATCTTTATCTACCTTGAATTCATGGAGATAGAGCTTGGTTTTCTTGTAGCTAAGAAAGGTTACTCTTTACAGAACACAACTTGAATTAAGTACCTACCTCAGACTGTACCTAATTTAGGTACACATCAGATATTTTTTTCGAGATTTAAATTTAAATTTTTTAATGGGATGAAAGGTAGAAATCTCGAAAAAAATATCAGATGTCCCATATGGTAGGAGTAGGATTGTATGGAACAGCAGATTTTTTTTTTTACGATATCGATGTTGGTCCAATAGGCTATAGTAAGTTGTTCAGATTTATTGTCTAATCATCCCCTAATAAACCATCAGCATAATAGGAACCTATAATACAGGGTGTAACAAAATACCCTAGTAATACTTAAGGGGGTGCTTCAGACCATCAAACTGAACAACTTTCACTATGGGGCCAACAACGAGAAAAAATAAAAAAATCTGCTGTCCCATACATTTTAGTCGAGTCGCTACTGCACTTTTATATGGGACAGCAGATTTTTTTAATTTTTTTCAATAATAATAGACCAAGAATAATAAAAACCGGTCAAGTACGAGTCGGGCTATTCGCGCACCGAGGGTTCCGTACGGGGCGTACCACACCACCACACAACATATTATTATTAACTTACTTACGAAAAAGTTTTGTTTTCTCCGGGATCTTTAGCGTGAGACCGACTCACACTTGGCCGGCTTTTATTATTGTTTATTTTATTATTTGTTGTTATACTGTAGAGTTTGCTCTATAATCACACCAAGTTTGACGCTTGTATTTATGACTGTTTTTACGGAAGAGCGAGAAGAAAAAACGTTAATAAAAACTAGCTTCTTGAGTGAGGACCCCCCTTAATTTTTAACTTTTTGACATTTTTTGGGTTACTGTAGTTGTCTTCATACCAAATTTCGATTCAACAGGTGCAAAAATGACCGAGTTATTGAGGTGGAGCATACAGACAGACAGAATGGACGAAAGTATAAGAGTTCCTTGTTGGACTACGGAACCCTAATAATAAATGAAAGAAAACTAGAACTACTTTTAATGCTGAAAAATATCCTGTCGGCTTTTTTTTGTGTCGGTAACTCAATTTTAATATTAAATATTGTAATTTATTTTGCCTACTTACTATAATAGATCCCCGTAGGTATCCAGTTCCACATTTACATACCCGCAAGTGTATTTTTTCATGCAAATTAAATACCTACAAGGAAAAAAGTGTACAAAAAAGGAAAATCTAGTATTACCTACCCTCTACCAGATGAACGAATACGGCCATTTTATTTTCAAAACTAAATCGAGTAGAAAAAACGTTTCTTAGTCGTTACTTCGTTTTTGCGTTAGAAAAGTATAAAATAAATTTATGGTCGAATAGATTCCTTTCCTTTGAGCGTGTTCCTCTACGAATATAATTCTATTCCTTTACCATTACTTATGTGAATCGTTAGTTGAGTAGGTAACATTTGCTCCACTCTGAATTTTATTTGATTCTGTTAAGACCATTGATCGAACTTGACCCTTTCAGTGCTACCTCACCTCTACTAAACTACGTCATTTTAGTCACAGACTATTATATGTACTACATTTTAGTAGGTATACCTATTATTGACTGACTTGTCGTTCATTATGTCACTGTGGTGCCTTCTAATCCAAGGAAATCAAATTCGAAATTCATAAGAATTAGTCGATATGAATTAGTAATTTTAAAATGAACGAATTAACTCGATAAATATAATCATAATAATTGTCTCGAAGAATTCTCGAGAAATCTGGCCTTAGTCGAGACGAGAAGAAAATTCTCAACAACTCGACAACTCGAGAAATCAATTCAAAGAACACTAACTCTAATAAAATGTGCGGGTCAAATTGTTTTTTGTTTAATTTAGGGCCGATTTTTCAATTGTCAGATGATTTCTATTATAAATTATGTATATTTGTTTCAACAAAATAATATAATTTACCATACCATACACCAGCGATCCAAAACACTGGAAAAACTCTTGTTTACTGTGTTTACTGCACTAAAGCAAAGAAAATATACACTACCGCGAAAGAGATATAGGTATATCGGATTTATTTAGGATTTTGGAATAAAAACTTTTTATTGATTCTATTTTTTTTTAGGAATAACTGGTGAGATAACTGGCAAGATGTCTTGGAAAAAAATAATAAAAGCCATAAAAACTAAAAAGGAAGAAAACTGTTTTCTTTTTAATTGAAGTATTTGGCTTGACGTCATTTTTTTCTGACAGACAGCTGCCAGTACTGTATTTCTTAGATGTAATGAAAACTCTTTAGTTGTATGTAAAATATGTAGACGAGGAATAAAAACTTATTGGATTCCCACTAAGGATTCCCAAAACGTTTAATCAAGGTTTAATATCCATCCTAGTCGTGGGTACTATTCGTTACATAAAATATTAGCTACAAAATATTAGTACAAAATAATATCTTTGCTCGTATTTCTGATGTTTTTGTATGAGATTGATTTTTAAAAACACCTTAATATTATTATTTTATCATTTGGCGATTGAAAAATCGGTTCAAAAAGACTTCTGTTTCTATAATTATAGTTACGAGTGCCTTTGAAGCTTTCAAACAAAAAAAGTTTAGTCAAAATAGGTTCAGTAGTTTTTGCGTGATGCCCGAACAAACAAACAAAAAATAAAAAACTTGTAATTTAGAGTCAGGGGTGACACCTGAAAATCGTATCGCAACTAGTTACCTAAGTAATGTCACAGTATAAGAAAGAGTAGATAAGTATCTATTACTAGTAATGTTTTTTTTTGTAAATATCTTCAATATTTACTTACTTTAAAGTTTTACAAGATTTATAATCAAAATGTATGCAACAGCTGTTTTGCTTGCTCCGATCGGTTTGCTCCCATATATTCAGTTTGATGGGTAGACTCTTAGTTTAAAAGATGTGTGGGGAACTACTACAGATGTCAGCACCCACAAGTTATAGCAAAGATGCCAACAGATGACGATACCGTCGCTCTCGGAAACATGCTCCATACAAAGACAACGTTCATCGTAAATACGTAACTCGTAACCTACTACACATAAGGTTCACAATCGAATGCGAGACATAAATCGCGCAAGAGAAATAATCACAGAGATTCGATACATATAGAAGGTCCAACTAAGAACTGTTGGACCACGGCCGGTCCCCAGGCATCACACCTAGCCTGGCGGCAGTACTTCCCTTTTCAATGGAGGAACATTCCTAAGTAGCACCTCCATAGATGCTTATTGATATCCATTTCACCTGTATTAAGTAGGTACGTCAACATATCGAATGTGAGACTTTGTATATGTTAATCTTTGGAAGATTCTTAGGTACTTATTGACTCTACGATCTCTACTACTCTCCTTTTCACGGCGTTTACTTATATCGTGAAAGAAACTAAACGTTTTCAAACAAATATCTGAATTATTTTGACGTATTCATCGACGCTTCGCTATAAAACTCGCGCGGGTTAAAGTAATTATTGCACGCAATCGAACCGCATTTAGTATATTTCGGTACATTAATTGAATTACATTTCAGCGTGCTTTATGAGCTGAAATAATTTATCGTTTTGGCTGTTAGAGCATTTAAACGAGAGACGGCATGGCCATAAATAATTATTGTACTAATACTAAATACTTTACTAATACTAAAATACTTTATTTGTTCTCTCACGCAGACAATAAATACAGTGACAAGATCTTATAGTAAGATGCGTAAGTGCGTACCTACGCACGGCGACACATCAAGCTATACAAAACCAACATAATAGGTCCTTTTGTTTTACAATCCGAGCATTAGGTATTGTGATCATTTTGTGATCTATTGTGTCCGCCGATACTTATGCACATAGCTTCTATAATGTTCTTTCTCGGTTATAAAGGTTTCCTTGTGATGTTTTCAGCATGCTAACGGTAACGATCAATATAGACTTTTAAAATTCCGTAAAAATTCGAATTTCAGGTTATATTAGGAATCAAACTGGCGGCGCCGCGTGATAGACAGTCCCCCATCATGCAAATAGAAACATACTAATGAAAAATCTTTAAATTATATTTGCGAATCATTTGTTAATGGTAGATTTTTCAGTTCAAACAATTTCAAAATTTCAGGACAAAAGTTGAATAACGCAATGCCGTCTCCCGTTTGAATGCTCCAAATAATTTAGGGTTTTCGGCGAGCACGCAATTCGGACATAATTGCCGTTGCGGCTAAACCGTTGATGTGGCCAAACTGGTGATTCATACGTTTGTCTAACATTTATGTTTGTTTTATATAAGTACCTATTGACAATCGCTTTCCGTTGATTGACAGAGCGTCGGTGGAGCGTTGCAACTAGAGTAACTGACATGAGTTGTCAAATGAAACCGTTTTTTGTGCATTTGTCGGCACTTATCGGCACCCTAAAACTTCGAGTTCTGTGTATAATTGTGAATCTAACGTGAAATCGTAGGTAATTTAATGAAATAGTGTTAGTATATTTCACATAATAATCTACGACTTCACTTTAGATTCACTAATTATTCACAGAGCACGAATATTTACCCAGTCGATTGTGCTGTCAAGTTCCCAAAAACGGTTCTATTGCCTCGCGTCACGTATCTCTTTCTATTATACAGTGGCGCCGCTAGGTACATCTCGCTCTCTCAGCTGTCAGTTTCTCTATATGATACGGCGGCGTCGCGGAGATGTACGAAAACAATGTTGAGGTCCAGGTTCGAATCCGCACGGACGGCATGTCATGTACCAATGAGAGATTTCTAACTAATGTACGTAATAACGACTGCTTTCAAACGGTGAACAAAAACATCGTTAGGAAACGTGCATTCGTTTAAAAAGAAATTCGGATGAGTGTGTGTAGTCCACAAATCCGCATTGGGCACGCGTAGTGGACTAAATGTCCATACGCCTCCTTGAGAGTACTTAGGCATGTGCCCTGCATCAGGACGTATACAACGTGTTAATAAATTAGCGCAAAACCTCATACACCCCAACTGATTTCTAACAAAATAATTAGATTGCAACAATAATTTAAATATTTTGATAATTAAAATTTAAAAGGCAAACATGATTTGTTATTATTTTAGCACTGAAAGAAAGCGCTAACATACTCATGAATACATTTTTATAATCTTGTTTTGGTATTAAGTAGGGTGCCCGTGCGGTGGGTTGACATCGGGTTCAAAAAATTTTCAATTTTGCTTACAAATTATTTAATATTTTGAAAAAAATTACCTATGTTGAAACCATGATAATTCGACTCTGCTCTCGATTCTAAACAAACTACTTTCTAGTTTTGCGTTAATTGTACACATTGTATAGGCTGATGATGGTGATGAAGTAGGTAGTGATTGGTTTGGGATTTTGATTGGCAGGGAAGCATATTATACGGCTAGTTTGTAATAACTTCCAGTAGATGGCGCTCACGTCCCCTCAAGACGCAACAGATTGAAAATTTCGTTCTCTGGCTAGTGGACTCAGTGGCGAAATTGGATAATGCACTTGGATGGCTTTTGGTTGTGGCCCAAGTCTCGTTACCGTACTGGATTGGTCTTATTATGGACTTATAGATCAGGCTCTTCATTCGAACCGGCATTTTCCTGTCACAGGTTACACAGTGACTTCCCGTCTCCCGAAGTAGGGCTCTAGCAATTCCAGGAAGCAGGCATAGTTATGTCCATGATCAATTCTATATAATGTTCGGTGCATACTGGAACAGGTTTGTTTTCTTTGGATACAATAAAACTAACGTTTATTCCGATAAAACCCTATAAATCTTGAAGCACTGGTTCGTAAACTGCAGTTATCAATTATTCTCGTAGTGAAGAGAATGCCTGTCTAACTTCTAGTTATCGAGATCGGTTCCGTTCCGCATTCTGACGTCTATCACAAGTTTGTTGCTGGGTTTTGCTTCCTTTGTTCTCCCCTTCTTAGAGTTAGGCCACACCTTGGACACTTAGCTGTCGTTTCACACAAATGGGAAAGGACAACCGCCGCTCTCCCTTGAAAAAATACCTTAAAATGTATAGAAGTTTTGACTGAAGTCACATGTGTAATAAATTATGAGGTTTTATAAAAACGACTCAGATAGTATCATTTATTTTTATTTAATCATTTATTATTAATAAATTATAAAAAAGCAGCAACCCCAACATGGCTGTCAATGTTGTTTAGTAGGAGGTGTTGCAAGCACAATGTTTTTTTTTATATAAAAATGATAAAAACGAATAAATCATTATAAAATAAACTAATGCCTGCTGTTTGTTTCTAGTGTTCCATATTCCATAATAAAAATAGAAGGACGGTTATACATTTTTGGGTATTATGTGCCAGATGTCCTTTTTAAAGAAGAGTTATTGCCTATAAGTATAGGTATAATTGTCCGTGTGGTGTCGGCTAAGACTAGCACCACCCCATTTCCTCCCGTGGGTGTCGTAAAAGGCGACTAAGGGATCTACCGGAGGATGGGCAGCAGCATCCTCTGAGTACACACATTCAATCCAACTGCGATCGCCAACACGCCTGCCAAGCGTGGCGATTATGGCAAATCCCCCCATTGGTCGGTTCATCGGTCTATGTCCAGCAGTGGACGTCTATTGGCTGATATAATAAATAAATAAATAACGCTCACAGGCACATACATTGTAATGATCCCAAGGTAAGCCTTAGGCTTTTTGTTATGGGAATCATACAACAACGGCACAAACATATAACATCCATGACCGAACCGGGATTCGAACCCAGGACCTTGGTTTGGCAGTCCGGCGTGGGAACCATCACACCAACCGGGTCGTCAAATGATGATAGGTATAATATACATTTTACGCCACACTTCCGGTGAGGTTAAAATTGGTGGAGTGCAGGGGGTGTCTGTATTGTATGTAGTGTGGTATCTCGTGGGTTATTGCACGGATGATGCGAGGAGACGTTGGATGGTAGAGTCAAACATAGTTGATAGTTTAAGTGTCGTTTATTGAATCCAATCGATAATACATAGTTGCACTTATTTATAACTTACGAACTACTTACGCAGCTAAACGTCATTAACGCGAGGCACACTACATTGGCCCAGTTACCATACTACAGGTAGTTCTAGAACTAGATACTCTTCTTAGCCTTGAAATTACAAAAAATATTGACTACAACATTTTCTTTAAAATATTCCTACGATTTCTAGATGGAAATAGAAACCCCTTTCACAAAATTTTCTGTTCAATTTCAATTTTGTTCATTCAAAGCTTAAGATTATATTTACTTAACAAATATTGCCTCCGGGTAAATAAGATATTAGGTAGGTACTATAAATTAATTAGTTCCAGACGATTTTAGAACGAATCAAAACGATTTTAGGTACGAAACTTTACTAAGTAATAGAATATTAAATAATAAATACTTATTTACTACAACGTTTAATTAAAAAGATTTTATAAACAAGCAAACGCAAAAACGGGCCAGGTCCGAATCGAACTCGCGTACGGAGGGTTCCGCATAAAATATTACTTACCACCAACAACTTTGTTTCCCTATCCACGCTAGCCCGACACATAATTGGCCAGTTTTTATTATTTGTTGTTTTTGTTTTGCTTCAGCGTATGCTCTATCTAAACTATTATATTAAGTATGTAACAGAAGTGTGTCTGCACTGTACATTGAAGATATTTACAAAAAACTGCCAAGTACGAGTCGGGACTCGAGCAATTAATGTTCCGTACTATCAGTTGCTTAACATGGGTCATTGAAGACACCCACTATAAATTGACACCTACTTTGTATGTGGTCACATAGTAACTGAAGATCATTTTACACTGGTCACTCTGGTGTTAGTTTTTTGGGTATAGAAATAAAACTATCCAAGTTAGAGCCACTCTGATAATTTTTCCGCCATCCACACGTTATTTCTGATGTTCATGATTTTTTCAGATCTTATTCGGCTATATTTTTTGAAATAGAGATGGGGACAGCAATTTCTCGGATTTAATTGAAAATTTTGTTAAACAAAGTTCTTACAAAATATTTGAAAAGTATATTTTTAGACTCGTTTTTTCATAAGCTTTCAATCAATACCCCACAGCATAGGGTAGAATTTTTTTTTTATTTACCCTTTCTTACTCCCCAAATTGCCCCCAATATAAAAATTTTGCATTTTTTATTTCATTTATGATATTGGACCAGCAATTGCTATATCTGTACCGAGTTTTAACTTCCTATGTCTTACGGTCTCTGAGAAAAATGCCTGTGACAGACGGACGGACAGACACAGAGCTGATTCCATAAGTGTTCCGTTTTTCCAGTTTTGGTACGGAACACTAAAAAAGATTACGATATGGTTTTTAGATGTCCCTGATTCCAATTCACCAATTTTTGGATTTTTTGTCTGTCTGTTTGTTTGACTACTGAACCGATTTTGAAGAATTTTTTTTTATTTGATGGCTTATAATCTGACTTAAAATCTGGTATATAATTTATGCGGACGAAGTTTCGGGTAAAAGCTCCTATTTCTATAATCACGCCATGTTTGACGCTTGTATGTATTGCCGTTTTTACGATAGAGTAAAAAACCTTGAAAAGGACACGTTGTTCCTTGTAATCAAACAGTTATTAAAAAAGAAATAAAAAATTTTTGTCTTCATCCCTGTATTACCGGTAGTAATTATAGTACTCTATGCTTACCTATATACCTACCGGTCGTTACTTTTTATTTATTTATATGTTTAGACCATTGACTTGTCCGCGCTCAAAGTGACCGAACCAAAAGAGCACCAAAACATAAAAAGAGAACCAATTACGCGACAGTCTTCGTTTGATCGGCCGACTACGAGCACGCGCGGGCTCGCGGCGGCGCGCGACCTGCCACGATGGGGAGTGAGATGGAAAAGAATTTCAGCATTTTCAATGTTTTTAGTTGGATTATAATTATATTGCTACACGTACTTAGGTTTGTGTATTTTAGGACACTTTTTTCGAAAATTTTATACAGCAAGCACATCAAGCTTTACACTTGCAGTTCGATTGTAACGCTTATGGCCGCACTAAATAAGAACGGTACTAAGGCCAAAGTGTCAAGCTTTACGTGCTCTTGACTGTACCAGACCGGGCGTCCATAGTATTCGTCAATGGTTTAGACCTATAAAAATCTATAAAAATATTGTATCAATATAGTGGCTTTTGTAGCAGGTATGTTGATGTAGCAATTTTCGATTTTTGGTTTACATTATGGCGAAATTAATATTGTGACGAGGGCGCCATTGAACGGTAAAAGGACTTTAATGAAGCGTGTAATTAATTATAATTAAAACCTAAAAGAGAAGCGGCTCTACGCTTGCGGTTTGTTGATTAGGGCAACATTTAACCTTTGGTAATCTTTAATTAGGTAAGTGTATTTAATTATTATGTTACAGCCCAAAACAGGAACGAGTGGAGGAGCAAGGGAGAGGTCCTTTCCCAGGAGAGGGATAAAAAAGGCTAAAAAAAAACTACGGCTTAGAAGATGAAGTAATAGAAATTTTGTACCTACCAATTTAATTTATCATATCAGCGGGGCTAGTACGCCAACCCGCGATAGCGTGATATAGCGCTGTCACGCTTCCGCTCTTTCTATTTCCGCGCGAACGAACGAGCTAAAAGACTAAAGGATATCCGGCACATAATACCAAAAAATGTATAAGCGTCCTTATATTTTTATTATGGACTATGGAACACTAGAAACTAACTGCAGGCATTAGTTTATTTTATAATGATTTATTAGTTTTTATCATTTTTATATAAAAAAAACCATTGTGCTTGCAACACCTCCTACTAAACAACATTGACAACCATTTTGGGGTTGCTGCTTTTTTATAATTTATTAATAATAAATGATTAAATAACTCGTTAAATAAAAATAAATGATACTATCTGAGTCGTTTTTATAAAACCCCATAATTTATTACACATTTGACTTCAGTCAAAACTTCTATACATTTTAAGGAATTTTTTCAAGGGAGAGCGGCGGTTGTCCTTTGACAGATGGATATGTTGAATGTCGCTATCGCGGGTTGGCGTACTAGCCCCGCTGGTCCAACAAGTGTCCTTAGCTGTGCAGCGGGGAAATGCCGCCAGCAGAATGGGTACTTTCGGTCCAGGTACGGCCTTTTCGAATGAACGCCACAGAACTCTATTTTCGGTCTTTCTTAACCATCATTATTTATTTCTTGTCCATTCGATAACTTGCAATTGTCATCATGAAATGAATCAGTCCTGAATATTTGTATGAGTTCACACGGACAGTTTCATTCTTTTTCCCACTATATGTAAACGCTGGGCTGGGCCATATTTTGCTGGTTTTTTACTTAAAAACTACTGAACTGATTTGGATGGGGTTCTCACAAAAGCATATAGGGCTTAGTCTGGATTGTCATTTAGGCTTTATTTCATCGCATCTGGTTCATTTCATTCAATTAAAAGTTATGAGTATTTAAAGTCAGTGGTCTGCGTGCGAAGTAGCGGCGCCGCTAGTAATAAATAAGAGTAGTTTTCCATCATGAAATGAATCACAGTCCTAAGTATTTTTATGTGTTCACACGGGCAGCTTCTTCCTTTTCTGGTTGGCTTTGTGATCCCGGGAATCAAATTGACACAAAGCTCTGGCGGCGAACCGCTGCCTGCGCAGTCTTATAATGGTTGGCAAGGAAATCCGTAGAATGTTGGTTGACTGAAATGACACAGTAAACAGTATAATTATCAAGATTGCGCACGGGCTTGTCAATGACCTGCATGTCTAGTATGATTTTTCTACACGCGCGCGACGCGCCTTCGCTGCATACAAAATAACCTGTTCTCGCACTTTTCGGAGAGCGAAAGCCGCGCTTGCCGCTACTTGTAGTATGGAAAATAGTCGAGGCGCGCGCAAGTAGAGAAATCATGCTAGGGGGTCTGGAGTAGGATTTTTGAAAGTCAAATCAGCAGTTAGAAAGATGCACATCTCCATAGTTTCGCTCGTAAGATTTTCAAAAATCGCACTTTAGGTTATTTTGTATGCAGCGAAGGCGCATCGCGCGCGTGTAGAGAAATCCTACTAGACATGCAGGAGTGAGATTTTTGAAAGTCACTACCTTCTACTTAGGCGTCAGAGTCAGGCATTTCCCGTGGTACACCTAATTTGGTTCACCTGGTGGACCACAGGTAGAACTTTTTACCCGTGGTACACCCAGGTCGACCAAGGTGTACCACGGGTAGTATTTTCTACCCGTGGTTCACCTTCAAAAGAAGGTGAACTGTAAGAAGTATTTACTACCCGTAGTCCACCATAGACCAAGGTGTACGTACATGCCTGCTTGTAGCGTTGGATTAAAAAAAGAGTTTTTTTTTAAATGAATGAAACTGAAATTTAAAAATAGAAAAGAAATTATTTACTCCATTATTATAATTACGCCATTGACGTTTTGTATGGAACATCTGATTTTTTTCTCACGATTTCAATATTGGCGCCATAGTAAAACTTGTTCAGTTAGTAGGACAGTAGGTACTCCAAATTGAACGCAAACAACAAAACAAAGTTAATTTCCAACTTCAGAAGCGTTGAGACTTGAGAGGTGGAAGTTGAGGCATTCGATGAATCGTGCCTTTTTATCTCTCTCGCCCAATGACCCTTCAAATCCCTTGTTATCTTAAACGATATAGAAATTCCTCTGTCTATAGAGTAACTGACATGAGTTGTCAAATGAAACCGTTTTTTGTGAATTTATCGGCACTTATCGGCACCCTAAAACTTCAAGTTCTGTGTATAATTGTAAATCTAACGTGAAATCGTAGGTAATTTAATGAAATAGTGTTAGTATATTTCACAAAATAATCTACGGTAGAAATGTAAATCAAGCTCAAAAAGTGACCCCAAAAAAAGTACAGTGTTCGAAATTTGTTCCTTAAAAACTACACCTTGCCGCCAAAACTCATACAAAATGTCATTTTTCAAAGGGTGCCAAAAATTATGTTGCTTTTGTTAAGAGTTATTCTTCCATAGTAATTCTTATTCGTAGACGATATCACTTTAGATTCACTAATTATTCACAGAGCACGAATATTTACCCTGTTGATTGTGCCGACAAGTTCCCAAAAACGGTTCTATTGCCTCGCGACACGTATCTCTTTCTATTCTGCCCTGATATCAAAGAAGGCCGTTAAGTGCATTTTGCCTATTTTGAGGTTTCTTTACTACTGAAATAAGCAAAAGATTCTGCATCGACGTAGCTCACCGGTATATTTTTATCGTAATAAGTAACCGGAGAAACGTTAAGCATTAAAGCAGTTAAATAACGATTTTTAAAAAAGGGCATAAACTAAAAAACAGTTACGTTTCATCACTAGACTTCAAAGCGGTTAAGTGATTTTTACGTTTTTTTTTTGTCTACTGGTAGTGATTTTGCTTTATTATCGTATAAGAAGTAATGTGGCCGTAAAATACACAAAATAAGCTTAAATGCGGCTAAAGCAAAGTAGCCCCCTTATTCCCTAGAAGTAGTTTTTTTCAAATATTTTGCTATAATACGCATAATAGCAGCTACATGCAGTAGTAGAGACTAAAGAGCAGCTAGGTGAGTTTAACTGCTTTCATGCGTAGTACAAAGCATTAGAAAAATATCTTCATACTAAACAATAAGGCAGTCACGGCTTTTTAGCTAATGATAATTGATAAAATTGAATTTGAAATACTAAGGTAATAGCGACTAATTCTCTGTACTAAGCATATAGGCGGCTAACTATTTTAAAATCGATGTGAAGTTAGATACAATGACATAAGAGTTTTTATCGATCGATCGATCGCTTTAATCAGTGTGCTTCTTGACGGCGCACACTGGAACCGAATCAGAAAATCTTGAAGTAGGGTACAAAGTTCTTATTTCGGGCTGAATTTTTTGAAGGCCTCTTCATTCAATTACAAACAAATTTTAACCTTGCGTAATTTTCTGAAAAATCCAGTTTTCATGGTGAAAAAAATGTTGATATATTTTTTGTATGAAGAAAAAGTAACTTTTTGTCATAACTCCTGCTAGGGAAAAAATCTAAAGATATTATAAGCTAAGTAGTAAGCGTTATGGAGGACGTTGTCCTTGACATTTTATCTCAGAGACCTACTCCAGTATGTTTGCGATCTTTTTGATTTTTCAGAAAACTGTATTTTTCAGAAAATTACGTGAGCGTGAAAGTGGTTCGTAACGGGAAAAAGAAGCCTATAAAAACTTAAAAGATTAAATTTTTTTACGGAAATTTTCAAATGCCCGTAATCAAAAAGATCGCAAACATACAGAGTAGGTCTCTGAGTATAAAATTTCAAGGACAACGTCCTCCATAACGCTTACTAGATTATCTTTAGATTTTTTCCCTAGCAAGAGTTATGACAAAAAGTTACTTGTTCTTCATAGAAAAAATACATCAACATTTTTTTTCACAATGAATACTGAATTTTTCAGAAAATTACGTAAGAATTAAAGTGGTTTGTATTTGAATGAAGAGGCCTGCAAAAGAAATTCTGATTCGGTTCCAGTGTGCCGCGGCGTGGAAGGAGGTCGCGCGCTGGTGCACGAAAAGGGGTTTGTGTAGCTTTGTATGGACAAATGGCGTCATTTTTTTTTGCTGCGGCCACTTATAATTTTATTACGGTTTTGTAGCATTACCTCAAATTAACAAGTATAATTAATTCAATTTGCTCTAAGTCATTTATCGGAGTGAAGATATACGGGGTGGATTTTTGTGGCGGGGTAGTATTAACCGTTGTAGCTACAGAAAAACGTTCTTAGAAGACTATCCTTATCTTTTTGAAACGTTTAGACCCGCATTTACAGATTTTGAAAAAAATGTACTGTCTGCAAGAAAATGGGCAATTTACACAAAACCTTTTTTTGATGCCAATTGATCCTGTTCCTGATGAGGATCAAAAAACTCTATTGGGCCAACAGGTCAGAGTACTCGAAATGTCAGAAATCGGAAAAAACGTTTCCCGTACATTGACCTTGATTTTGATGCCTTTGGGGGTAAGCAGGAGTTTTGTTTCCTGCGAAATGAAATTGTTTTTGCAATGCAAAATGTAATGAAAGTTTTTTGCAATTTCTGACATTTCTAGTACTCTAACCTTAGTTGGTCTAATACAGTTTTTTGATCCTTATGAGAAAAAGGATAGATTCGCATGATAAATAGTAATAATAAAATAAATAGTAAATTGCCCATTTTCATGCTGACAGTAATTTTTTTTCAAAATCTGTTAATGCAGGTCTAAATATCTTAAAAAGTTGAGGACATACTCCTAAAAACGTTTTCATATAGCTACAACGGTTAAGGTACCTGCCCTACATCCCCTTCCAAAAAATTCTATCCTGTAATATCTCGGCCCCGATATTACTTAGCTATGTGCTTCATACTAATATTAGTTTCCTTTAGTGTCCTCATCTAAATTACACAATTTTAATCAGTGGCCGCGAAAGTAGAAAACGACGCCAACTTTACACATACCCCTTTTGGCGCGTAACGTAATTATAAGGACAAGCACTAGATATGTTTTACATGTTGTGTAATATGAAATGTTTATGTGGATAATAATATTTTATTATTTTATGTTTCTGAACACTCTGATCATTCCTTAAAGCTAGCAGTAATTGAGACAGTCATTTTTATGACATTTTAATGATAACGCTCATTTTCATTAGGTACTTATAATTTTTGTTTTTTTTGCTCTTCTAAATTTCTGCTACTTATGCAACGAATAACATACTTAGTAAAAGGGCGGCTAGCGGTGACAGTTGCGAATTTAACTGCCTTTTACGTTAGTTTGGTACTAAGTGGACATATTTAAATAATGATAAACTAAACAATAAGGCGTTTAAGTCACATAACTTCTTTTTAGCATAGTCTTTGTATAGTATCTAGACAGTTCATCAGAAACTAAAGAAGGTTTAAGGTGGGCTAGCCGCCTTTTAGCCTATAATTAATTTTAATGCTACAGTAAAAGGCCGCTAAAGTATACTTAACTGCCTTCTATCCTATGATAAGGAAATTAATATTTCTCTGAATACTTACGTTAAGTACATTTTGCCGTTTATCTTAGCCACTAATCATATTTTTATAAAACTGTATTTGACAGAATATACGTGACGTATCTCTCATTATTAAAATATTTTTTATTTTTTTTTATCTTCGATAGAATTCAAGAAATCTGGTTTTGTAGGTTTTTTCGAGTTTTATCAAAATGTAAGATTGTGGCTTAGCCGCCTTTTTTAATATCAGGGCAGAATTATACAGTTGATACGGCTTCACGTCTTTTGTCTCGTTCGTTCGCGCGCAAAAGAACGAGATAAAAGACGTGATAAAGCCGTATCACGGCTATCGCGGGTGTGCATGCTACCAGTGCTGGTCCTCTGTGTTATACACTGTTACGTCCTTATCCCGAACGTCCACTATGGACCCGAACGTCCAGTTCCCTTACCGGATACAAATCTTTCTTTTATCAAGAAAACTGTTTTTTAGAAACCTATCTCTCTTTAGAGATATTTATGGCGTGGGCCAGGCGAGGATTGAAGTGATTTACTATCTTATCGCAACGAAAACACAAGAGAAAAATTGAGAAAATATTTTACTATTTTATTTGCTAGACGCTTGACAGAAGTCACTTTTACAATCTCTATCAACGTCACTACCTACCGTCCTACCTGGCCTTCGGCCCACAAAGGCGGGGAGTCCAATATTCAACCTCCTTGTCGCCACATCACCCCCCTCCAGAGACCGTCCCTACGGGCGATAATACTTCGGGAAGTGAACTTTATCTCCTCTCTCCAAAACGGCGTGCGGTCCGGTGTATGCTGGCTGAAGCGCGCCGCGTACAGTATCGTCTCTTAAAAAGACGTGACTGGCTGAATCCAGGTCTTTAAATACAAATGTGGTTTTCTTGCAGTGCCTTGAAGTTGGTACTGGTCGGAGTTTTTCTGTTATAGCTCGGAGTCGCGCTGTAAAATCCGTTACGTCAGTTGTGGTGGCTGTAGTGGGAGTGAAGAATTCACCTGAAAGTCTCAGTGTCTCACCAAAGACCAATTCAGCGGATGATGCTTTTATATCTTTTATAAGCGGAGCGAATAGCGTTTTCATAAGCGGAGCGAATAGCGTTTTCATAAGCGGAACGAATAGCGTTTTCATAAGCGGAGCGAATAGCGTTTTCATAAGCGGAGCGGGTAGCGTTTTCATAAGCGGAGCGAATAGCGTTTTCATAAGCGGAGCGGGTAGCGTTTTCATAAGCGGAGCGAATAGCGTTTTCATAAGCGGAGCGAATAGCGTTTTCATAAGCGGAGCGAATAGCGTTTTCATAAGCGGAGCGACTAGCGTTTTCATAAGCGAAGCGACTAGCGTTTTCATAAGCGGAGCGACAAGCGTTTTCATAAGCGGAGCGAATAGCGTTTTCATAAGCGGAGCGACTAGCGTTTTCATAAGCGGAGCGAATAGCGTTTTCATAAGCGGAGCGGGTAGCGTTTTCATAAGCGGAGCGGGTAGCGTTTTCATAAGCGGAGCGAATAGCGTTTTCACAAGCGGAGCGGGTAGCGTTTTCATAAGCGGAGCGGGTAGCGTTTTCATAAGCGGAGCGGGTAGCGTTTTCATAAGCGGAGCGAATAGCGTTTTCAGAAGCGGAGCGAATAGCGTTTTCATAAGAGGAGCGACAAGCGTTTTCATAAGCGGAGCGACAAGCGTTTTCATAAGCGGAGCGTGTAGCGTTTTCATAAGCGGAGCGAATAGCGTTTTCATAACCGGAGCGAATAGCGTTTTCATAAGCGGAGCGAATAGCGTTTTCATAAGCGGAGCGGGTAGCGTTTTCATTAGCGGAGCGACTAGCGTTTTCATAAGCGGAGCGACTAGCGTTTTCATAAGCGGAGCGACAAGCGTTTTCATAAGCGGAGCGTGTAGCGTTTTCATAAGCGGAGCGACAAGCGTTTTCATAAGCGGAGCGTGTAGCGTTTTCATAAGCGGAGCGAATAGCGTTTTCATAAGCGGAGCGGGTAGCGTTTTCATAAGCGGAGCGAATAGCGTTTTCATAAGCGGAGCGAATAGCGTTTTCATAAGCGGAGCGGGTAGCGTTTTCATAAGCGGAGCGGGTAGCGTTTTCATAAGCGGAGCGAATAGCGTTTTCATAAGCGGAGCGGGTAGCGTTTTCATAAGCGGAGCGAATAGCGTTTTCATAAACGGAGCGGGTAGCGTTTTCATAAGCGGAGCGGGTAGCGTTTTCATAAGCGGAGCGAATAGCGTTTTCAGAAGCGGAGCGAATAGCGTTTTCATAAGAGGAGCGACAAGCGTTTTCATAAGCGGAGCGACAAGCGTTTTCATAAGCGGAGCGTGTAGCGTTTTCATAAGCGGAGCGAATAGCGTTTTCATAAGCGGAGCGAATAGCGTTTTCATAAGCGGAGCGGGTAGCGTTTTCATAAGCGGAGCGAATAGCGCTTTCATAAGCGGAGCGAATAGCGTTTTCATAAGCGGAGCGACTAGCGTTTTCATAAGCGGAGCGAGTAGCGTTTTCATAAGCGGAGTGAGTAGCGTTTTCATAAGCGGAGCGGGTAGCGTTTTCATAAGCGGAGCGACTAGCGTTTTCATAAGCGGAGCGAGTAGCGTTTTCATAAGCGGAGTGAGTAGCGTTTTCATAAGCGGAGTGAATAGCGTTTTCATAAGCGGAGCGACTAGCGTTTTCATAAGCGGAGCGACTAGCATTTTCATAAACGGAGCGACTATCGTTTTTTTTTGTGTTTTGTGTTGTTTATATTTAGTTCTGATTAGTATTATTAGATTTGCTGTTTATTGTATCCACGGGGCTCCTCAATAAATAAAAATAAAATAAATAGCCTAATAATTCAATTCAAGGCAAGTTAGTCATAGATAATCAAAATCACAATTTACATCAATTAAAAGCTAAAATTAGTCACAATTACAGATAAATCACAAAATCGATAATCATCAATCGACAAGAAAAAGAAAACGGGGACGGCTCAACCGGACCCTACCACAAACGCGGAAACGGAGGCGGAGCAGGACCTCCTGGGAGAGGACGCCCTTCTGACCGCCACCACCACTTCCAAGCAGCCTTGGACGAGAGTGGTTGGAAGGAAAAAGAAGGGCAAGTCTAAAAAGACGACACCGACCGCCAACCCTGTCACCATCCCTCCCGGCCAGTCCAAAGTGACTGGCATGGGAAAGGGAAAAGGGAAAGGGAAAAAGTCGGCCCCTAAGCCCGACACCAATAGGGCTCCCGCCGGCGGGAGGAAGCTAGTTCCTCCCAAAACCGCGGCCGTCGTGGTGACGCTCACCCCGGAGGCTGCGGAGCGAGGTGAGACGTACGAGTCCGTGCTGAAACGGGCTCGTACCAATGCCGATCCCGCCAAACTAGGGATTGGCGCAGTCACCTGCCGCCGGACGCAAACTGGTGCCCGGCTGTTTGAGTTTGCGGGAGCCCAAGGCAGCACGAGCGCGGACCTCTTCGCAACAAAGTTGCGGGAGGTCATCGCGGATGCGGCCAAAATCGCTAGGCCCGTCAAGACCGTGGCCCTAGAGGTGACCGGCCTGGACGACGCGGTCACAAAAGAGGAGGTGGTGGCGGCAGTCGCAGCGGCAGGAGGGTGTGACGTCGCAGCGGTGCAAGGCCGGACCATTAGGCCCGGCCGCGGTGGCATGGGCACCATCCGTATCGAGTGCCCGATTGCAGCAGCCAAGGCAGTCGTTGCAAAGAAACGGCTGCAAGTGGGGCTCAGCTCGAGTGCGGTCCGGGCGCTTAAAAATCAGCCTTTGCGCTGCTTCAAGTGCTTCGGGATCGGTCACACCCGGGCTCTTTGTCCGTCCGAGGTGGACAGGGCAGACTGCTGCTACCGCTGCGGGAACATTGAGCACAAGGCGTCCTCCTGCACGGCCGCTAAGCCGCACTGCGTGGTGTGCGCAACCAGTGGTCGCCCAGCGGACCACGTTATGAGTGGGAGGTCGTGCAAACCTCCTCCAAAGAAGGGCAAAGCGCAGGCGCCAACCCGACCTGCCGCCACCGCCGCCGCTGAAGCTTCGGCGGCTACTGAAGAGAGGGGTGCGATGTCCGAATAATGCAGGTCGTACATCGCATCCTTCAGTCTAACATCAACCACTGCATAAAGGCCCAGGACCTGCTGGTCCAGGTCATGGCCGAGTGGTTGGTGGACGTGACGGTAGTCGCCGAGCCGTACTCGGTCCCCGGCCGTTGGCTGGGGAGTGGGGATGGTTTGGTGGCGATAGTGGCGCGGTCTTCCACAGACTCCCCTCCCCTTTCGCTCTTAGAAAGGGGACCGGGATACGTGGCCGCCGCGTGGGGAGACATAGCCCTGGTAGGGGTCTATTTCTCCCCAAACAGGACGCTCTCGGAATTCGAGACGTTTCTCGAAGCCCTCACCGCCGTGACCGGTAGGGCGGCGCCGCGCCAGGTTCTCGTCATGGGGGACCTGAATGCCAGGTCGGCGGTTTGGGGCGACCACGTGACCTGCGCCCGGGGACGCGCAATCGCACCCTGGGTGGCGTCGGCTGGGCTGTCCCTCCTAAATAGAGGGACAGTTCATACGTGTGTGCGGCGGAACGGGGGGTCAATAGTGGACCTCACTTTTGCCACCCCCGCGCTAGCCGCCCGCGTTGAGGGCTGGCGGGTGGAGCCGGTGGAGACTTTATCGGACCACCGTTACGTGCGGTTCGATATCTCCACCCCAGGCCCCCGGGGGGTGGCTCGAGAGGGCCAATCCCCTTTCCCACGGTGGGCCCTCACCCGCCTAGACCGAGAGGTGGCTGCGGAGGCGGCATTCCTCCAGGACTGGCTATCGCCTCCCTTCGATGGCCTGGACGTAGATGCCGCAGCGGCCCAACTGAGAGGGTCCCTGACCGAGGTGTGTAACTCCAGCATGCCTCGGTCTCGCCGTCTGCCTCCCCGACGCGCCGTCTACTGGTGGTCGGAGGAGTTGGCGGGGCTCCGGGCCGCCTGTGTGGCGGCCAGGAGGGCCTTCACGAGGAGCCGGCGGCGGCGCACACGAGACGAGGCCAACGAGGACCGCCTCTACGAGTTATACGTAGAGGCAAAGAGGGTCCTCAAGTCGGCAATGGGCGCCGCCCAGGACTCGGCGAGAGCCGAGATGCTGGAGGGTCTCGACAACGACCCGTATGGGAGACCATACAAGGCGGCGCGCAACAAACTGCGCCCCTTTGGTCCCCCAGTAGCCGAGACCCTCGAGCCGACATTGCTGGATGGGGTGGTACGGTCCCTGTTTCCGTGCAGGGACAATTTCGCCCCACCAGCGATGGACCCCCCGCAGGCGGCGGCCCCGCCGGAGGAGATCTCCGAGGTGTCGAAGGAGGAGCTCGAGGCAGCGATCCGTCGCCTCCACCCCAAAAAGACCGCTCCTGGTCCGGACGGCGTCCCCGCAAGGGTGGTGGCAATCGCCTCCACCCAAATGGAGAAAAGGTTTCGGGACCTTTTCAGCGCATGCTTCGCGTCCAAGAGGTTCCCGAAGCCTTGGAAGGAGGGGCAGTTGTGCCTTCTTCGAAAGGAGGGGCGCCCGGCGGACTCCCCCTCGGCATACCGGCCCATCGTTCTGCTCGATGAGGTCGGTAAGATGTTCGAGGGGATCATCGCAGCCCGCCTGAAGGCTCACCTGCGGGAAGTTGGGCCGGACCTGTCGGACGCTCAGTTCGGTTTTCGGGCTGAGCGTTCGACGGTGGACGCCCTGGCCAGGCTCAAGGGCCAGGTGAAGGAGGCCGTGGAAACGGGGGATGGATTGTTGGCCGTGTCATTCGACATAGCCAACGCCTTCAACTCCGTCCCCCATCCCACCATTCTAGAGGCACTTCGGTTTCACGGAGTGCCTCAATATCTGCGGGGCCTCTTGGCCAGCTACTTGGAGGACCGAGCGGTCCTCCTCGTGGACAAAACTGGCTTTCTTCGGCGATACTGCGTCGAGGCCGGTGTTCCACAGGGGTCGGTTCTAGGACCACTCCTCTGGAACATCGGTTTCGATTGGCTCCTGCGGGGGACCCTCCTTCGAGGCATGAGTGTCATCTGCTATGCAGATGACACCCTCCTCACTGCCCGGGGGGGGGATTTCGGGGAGGCGGCCAGTCTGGCTTCGGCGGGCGGGGGCCTCGTCGCAGGGAGGATCCGCCGCCTAGGGTTGAGGGTGGCGCTGCACAAGACCGAGGCCGTGTTCTTCCACGGACCCCGGCAGCGCCCCCCGCCTGGCGCCCACATCCTAGTGGAGGGCGTCAGGATAGAGGTAAGGACCCAGATGAAATATCTGGGTCTTATACTCGACAGCAGGTGGCGCTTCGGCCCACATTTCAGCGGGCTGTCGGCGCGCCTGTTGAAGGCCGCGGGTGCCCTATCGTGGCTCCTCCCAAACCTGGGGGGTCCCAGCGTGCGGTGCCGGAATTTGTACGCCGGCATCCTAAGGAGCATGGCCCTTTACGGGGCCCCCATATGGGCGGACTCCCTCCAAAGGAGAGAGAACGCCGCCGCCATCCGTCGGCCCCAAAGGGCCATCGCACAGCGGGTGGCGAGGGCGTACAGGTCGGTGAGCTTTGCGGCCGCGTGCGCTCTGGCGGGTACCCCGCCTTGGGAACTAGAGGCGTGGGTGCTCGCCAAAGTGTACGAGTGGACGGCGGGTCGGAGAGCGCTCGGGGAGCGTCCGGCCCCGGAAGAGCGGGAGGCCGTTCGGCAGCAGGCGAGGACCGCAACCGTCCAACACTGGGCGGAGGACCTCGCCGCTGCAACATTCGGCCGTCGGACGTTGGACGCGCTCGGGCCAGTCCTACAAGATTGGCTCGAGCGGTCGCACGGTTTCTTCTCCTTCCGTCTGGTTCAGGTATTGTCCGGGCACGGCTGCTTCGGATCGTACCTGCACCGGATCGGAAGGGAGGAGACCCCGTCGTGCCATGGCTGTGGCGCGGCGGAGGACACGGCGCAGCACACACTCGAGGTGTGCCCGTCGTGGTCCGAGCCGCGCCTAGACTTGGTCGCGGCGGTCGGGCGAGACCTCTCGCTTCCCAGCGTGGTCAACGCCATGCTGGGAGGCGAGGAGGCATGGGCGGCGGTCGCCTCCTTCTGTGAACTCGTCATATCACAGAAGGAGGAAGTGGAGCGCGCGCGGGAGGACGACCCTCTCGCGGCACCGCTCCGCCAGCGGAGAAGGGGCAGGAGAAGGCGGTTGCATAACCGTCTTCAGCCTCCCGGTGGTGAGTAGCGGGCGGCAGGCGCGGGGTGCCTCCGCCCGCATTGCACTACTCACCACCCTAGCGGAAAGGGGAATGGCTGGGCACTCACGGTCATTCCCAGGCTCCTCCCGTGCGGAGGAGCGTGGTAGGGCCCGCCGGAAGGCGGGCGATCGCCGGCGGGGGACAGGACGTAAAGGCTCTGCTGGTCTCCCAGTCCCCTGCCATCCGGGCGAAGCGGGAGTGCCGCTGGGTTATTTTAGTGGGTATACCGGTGACACGCACCGGGGAGTCCCACATACCCCTCCCGTCCCCCAACGGGAGGGGATGCGTAATGCATTTTTTCCCAGCGACAAAAAAAAAAAAAAAAAAAAAAAAAGGTTAGCAGTCGGTCCGACTCAGAAGGATGCCCGGTAGGGGGGGGGTTGACCCCCAGACCACCTAAAAACTGCCAAAAAGACTCATTTTGGGTTATAACCTCAAAATTATATTTATTAAAAAAAAGAGGGGGGGGGGGTTTCCTCACCCCCCTTTTGGGGGATGAAAGGGTGAACCCCCGTCCCCCCACCCCTTCCCAAAATTCGTGCCGCAGGATACTAAACTTTTTCCTACTTGGTTATTGCTAGTAATATGGTTTTTAGCAGGTATGTAGGTACTCGACTCGCAGTGTCTAATCATTGAAACTAACGATTTATTGAACAATTTTAAGGTTAATGATCATTATAATTTCAAGAAAAAACAATAATTATAAGTTCAAAACACCAGAGCGCACGAAAGCAAACAACTTGCCCGCAAAATGTACTACTACGGACATATGAGGCTGGCGGGCGCCCGCCCGCCGTGCCGTATGGATACGATGACGTCACGCGCTACTCGCGAACACTGACGAGATTTAAAAAACCTGCGTCAACTTCCTACGCTTATAACTTCGGTAATATTGCACCGATCGATGTGAAATAAAAACTAGAATAATGTGTACGGTCTAGACTTCTATTCTACGTGCTTAAAAGTGTAATGTTGTAACCTTGTTATCTTCTCCATTGCTAAAATAAAGTGGCAGTGGGCGGGCACTGGCCTGGGGAGTTCTCGACAGGCGACCGCGTACCGGAAACCGCAGCGTGTGTACGTGTGGTCCACAAGGTGGACCGATGACCTGGTTAAGACGCTGGCCGCGCGACGCTATACATTACTATGCCGACGCGCGGCCAGCGTATTTTGGTTTTGGGTAACTTGATGTGTCGCCGTGTGTACACTACAAATTGTACATAGCACTGAAGCATGACTGCTGCACCTGCTGCTCGCCGTGTGTACATAGCTTATATGGTCAATGGTCAACAACTTCGAGCGCAGAGTTTCCGATCATTACTGGAGTGGGTAAAACATGGGCATTTGACATGATCTTCGACCATTATGTTTACCTGGGACAAACTATTCAGTTAGGTAAGTCCAACTTCGAGAAAGAGATCAACCGTCGAATCCAACTCGGCTGGGCAGCGTTCGGGAAGCTACGTAGTATCTTCACGTCCCGAATACCTCAGTGTCTTAAAACGAAAGTCTTCGATCAGTGTATGTTGCCAGTAATGACATATGGAACAGAGACGTGGTCGTTCACTCAAGGCCTCATAAAAAGGCTGAAAGTCACCCAAAGGGCAATGGAGAGGGCTATGCTCGGAGTTTCCCTGCGAGATCGAATCAGAAATGAAGAGATCCGCAGAAGAACCAGAGTAACTGACATAGCCCAAAGAATTGCTAAACTTAAGTGGCAGTGGGCGGGGCACATTGCTCGCAGAACCGATGGCCGGTGGGGCCGAAAAGTTCTAGAGTGGCGACCGCGTACCGGAAAGCACAGCGTGGGTAGGCCCCTCACACGGTGGACCGGTCGACCTGGTGAAGGCGGCGGGAAAACGTTGGATGAGGGCAGCGCAGGACCGGTCGTTATGGCGATCCTTGGGGGAGGCCTATGTCCCGCAGTGGACGTCCATCGGCTGAGATGATGATGATGATGATAGCTTATATTACGTACATTCATACCTTATTAGATAGCTAAGGACACTTAGAAAGTACCTGCAGATCTGTTTTGATAGTTTTTTTAAATATCGCCCTTTATAAGACGAAGACATTAGAATTTTATTTGGATTTTTTTTAAATTCTTGTCATTTCTTTGATATTTTTGTAAGAATAATGTTTTTTAATGATAATAAATATATGAATTAAATTTTCCACTGCACAAAAACTGTAAAAAAAATCACAGGAAGTGGATAAACCTAAGAATAAAAAATAAATCTTTGCATTTAAAAAAAAGTCGATTATCTCGAAAGGTGTTCATTTTTGGATAGGACATCCTTTAGTCAAATCTATTTGTAATGACCCCTACTAAAAGCTGTTGACGGATCTGATTCTACTTTTCCTGTAACCCTGTATATAGCGGTTATCCTTATTACAATCATGCCCCATGGTAGTGTTTCAAATAGACTATCGGCCACCCGCAAAAAAGTCGTCTCTAAACCATATCTCGTATGTAAGTTCTGTATATACCTACAACAGGTATGGCTGTGTTCGGGGTACTCTCAGGATCACGAAACTGCTTGTTGTATAATTCAAAAGTGGTGGAGGGGGTAGCAGTGACGTCATAAAGATGGCCGCCGACGGTTTTAGTTTTTCTTCAATTGTAGCGCACCTATGAGGTCAATCTGGTTGTGTGAGGTGTCATTTGAAAGCTTATTAAATTTACTTTCATCATTTCATAGACACCTAAAATGAAAAATTTGTATTTACTGAAATATTTTGAATTTAATGCATTTTTTGCTACCTACCAGCAATCATTCCTCCAGTTTTCTCGGAAACGGATAACTATATTGTGATTACAGCTATTACATAAAACATACAGAATTTTATAAGCTATCTTATAACTTGAATTTTATAAAAATACAACTTCAAACGACTGAGATGTGTCAAATTTACTGGTGCACTGTAACTATGAATCCAAGAATGCGTCGGTCTGCGGCGGGGCGGAAGGACTGCAAATAAAATTATTACTTATAGATTATTATATAATTAGGGTTTCCATTGTGATATGGCTTAGAAAAATATACAATTTTATATTATTTACTTACACATGCGTTTACATAAACTATAGAATTAGATGTACGGGGGTGTAAACTTAAATGCGTAATATATTTAAGGGGGTACTTTAGACCATAAAACTGAACAACTTTTACAATGGAACCAACTTAGAAATGACGAGAAAAATAATCCGCAGTTTCATACATTTTGGTCGAGAAGGGATTGACATATTCTATGGAACATCCCATTTCATTTTATTTCACTATTTCTTTGTTGGCTCCAAGGTGATAGTGGTTCAGTTTTATGGTCTGAATTGAAGTAGAAGTTCCCAATTTGATGTATGTAATGTAAAGTAAGTATTTAATTTCGAACTCTGTCACAGAATAGGTTCCTTTATAGTTCTTCATAACAGTGACAAGGATGAAGCTGCCTTGGAAAAGTGAATCAACAGGCCAAATCAACAGGTTTATAAATATTTATTGTTAGAAAAAAAAAACAGTTGTTAGTTGTAAGAAGGTTGCAAGCATGCAAAGTAAAACTAAGTGGAGTGATTCATCAACATCACCAAAATTATACCAACAATCCGCACAAATAGGTTCATCCTCTTTTATAATGAGAACCGGTAAGGTTTGGAACTCTCTCCCTGCGTCTGTTTTCCCAAGCAAATACAATCAGGATATTTTTAAAAGAAGAGTAAATAGGCTTTTTCTGGGCGAGAGCGCTACATCCTCGGCTTCATCTACACTTTCCATCAGGTGAGCTGAAGCCAAGCGCAAACCCATTATGAATAAAAAAAAAATATATATATATACTGGTTTAACATACCTTCTCCCCGAATGGGATGCATTTTTGATTTTTATTGACACAGCCGCATCTCGCACTGCGGTAGCCTGTTTTGCATTGGCAAGATATTAATTCCAAGTCTTTTAACGAAAAACATGGTTAACGTTGTGATCGGTGACAACTTTTCGTTTTCCAATGTCCAACCATGGTTTGTAGGTGGTGGTACATTTTGAATTGCCACATCTGCAGTGGCCCAAACGTATATTTGGCGATTTGCTCTTTTTATATGGATTATCCACGTTACAAATACCTATTTAAAAAAAATCTGCTCTAAGATTGTCCATATTGTCAACCGTGTACAATTTAGGTTTCTTATGACAGTAAAGAGTCATAATTAAATTTCTCGCCTTTTTGCCTAGATCTTCTGTAAGGTCAACCACCGTTCCAAATCTTTCCAGAAGATCGTAATTTTCTGTGAAGACTTTCCACGTGCTTTTCTTTGAGAAACCTAACAATGTGCTGTTGTTGTCGCATCATGTAAGAGCGTGGTACGCCAATAAACAGTGTCGTTCTGGTCCGACAGCTTGAACAATTTTATGGACTGAAACGTATTTTGGTTTACTCGCGCTCATTCCACATTGAATCCAGACGTTTGCTGGTAACTTGTCGAAGAAATGAATGAGCAACAGTAAAACGTCAGTGTCTCTGCTGTTTAACATAATTCTACTTATACCTCCCTCAAGATTTGTATATCACGTATTGTGAAATAAATTCATTGCAATTTGATTTACTAGCAGGATTTATTGGCGTACCACGCTCTTACAGGATGCGACAACACAAGCTCATTGTTAGGTTTTTCAAAGAATGGCACGTGGAAAGTCTTTAAAGAAAATTGCGATCTTCTGGAAAGTTTTGGATCGGTAGTTGACCTAACAGAAGATCTACAGCAAAAGGGTGAGAAGTTTACTGGCTCTTTACTGTCATAAGAAACCGAAATTGTACACGGTTGACAATATGGACAATCTTAGAGCAGATTTTTTTAAATATTGGTAACGTGGATAATCTTCCACCGTCACAAGAAGCTCTTAAACAACATACTTATAAAAAGAGCAAATTACCAAATATGCATTTGGGCCACTGCAGATGTGGACCACCTACAAACCATGGTTGGACATTGGAAAACGAAAAGTTGTCACCGATAACAACGACAACCATTTATTTTGTTAAAAGAACAGGCTGCTGCAGTGCGAGATGATAAATGCCATATCGGGGAGACCTATGCTTAAATCAGTATAATTTTGGTGATGTTGATGAATCACTCTACCTACTTTTACTTTGCATGCTTGCAACCTTCTTGCAACTAACAATTGTTTTTTTATAACAATAAATATTTATAAACCTGTTGAATAAAACATTTCATTACATAATTTATACTTAATTATAGCAGACCCATATTATCAGCTGTTCCACATTTGGCTAGAGTATTTATTTAAAACGAAAAGTACAAAGTGCGTATCCACGACAGGCTTCGTCAAAGGCAATAGGTACAACATTCATATCCACAACAGGCTTCGTCAAAGGTAAATAGGTACACCACTCACATCCACAACAGGCTTCGTCAATAAATACATCCCATATATCTGCAACAAGCTTGAACCCCCCGAACCTGACCTGTTGAATTGTTTTGGATTTCTCATTTTTTAATTCACTTTTCCAAGGCAGCTTCATCCTTGTTATGAAGAACTATAAAGGAACCTATTCTGTGACAGAGTGTGAAATTAAATACTTACTTTACATTACATACATCAAATGGGGAACTTCTACTTCAATTCAGACCATAAAACTGAACCACTATCACCTTGGAGCCAACAAAGAAATAGTGAAATAAAATGGGATGTTCCATAGAATATGTCAATCCCTTCTCGACCAAAATGTATGAAACTGCGGATTATTTTTCTCGTCATTTCTAAGTTGGTCCCATTGTAAAAGTTGTTCAGTTTTATGGTCTAAAGTACCCCCTTAAATATATTACGCATTTAAGTTTACACCCCCGTACATCTAATTCTATAGTTTATGTAAACGCATGTGCAAGTAAATAATATAAAATTTTATATTTTTCTAAGCCATATCACAATGGAAACCCTAATTATATAATAATCTATAAGTAATAATTTTATTTGCAGTCCTTCCGCCCCGCCGCAGACCGACGCATTCTTGGATTCATAGTTACAGTGCACCAGTAAATTTGACACAGCTCAGTCGTTTGAAGTTGTATTTTTATACAATTCAAGTTATAAGATAGCTTATAAAATTTTGTATGTTTTATGTAATAGCTATAATCACAATATAGTTATCCGTTTCCGAGAAAACTGGAGGAATGATTGCTGGTAGGTAGCAAAAAATGCATTAAATTCAAAATATTTCAGTAAATACAAATTTTTCACTTTAGGTGTCTATGAAATGATGAAAGTAAATTTAATAAGCTTTCAAATGAAACCTCGCACAACCAGATTGACCTCATAGGTGCGCTACAATTGAAGAAAAACTAAAACCGTCGGCGGCCATCTTTATGACGTCACTGCTACCCCCTCCACCACTTTTGAATTATACAACAAGCAGTTTCGTGATCCTGGGAGTACCCCAAACACAGCCATACCTGTTGTAGGTATATACAGAACTTACATACGAGATTTTTTTTTTCTTGTCCTGGCCCCTACACTAAAAAGACAAAACACAATACACGTTCAAAATTATTAGAAAATGACTGTAATTAATATTAATTTCCATTATGATAACAATACAGAATCTCAAATGTGCTCAAATGTCTCTGATTTCATACATTACAACAAAAAATCGTTAGAGGGCGCCACAGAATCCTCTACGCACAGTCGTAGCCTGCCCGTAGCCGCGAGACGTAGCACCCGCTACGCCGTAGCACATCGATTACAGGACTGACTTGAAACTTGAAAACACAGTTTCAATATCGTATACGAAATATTAAAATTAAAGTGTAAAGTGAAAGTGGGGAGAGTATTCTGTGAAGTTTCGAATTTTAACTTAACTTATTTTGGTTGTTGAATTGTTTAAAGTGGAGTTTTGTGATAAAAAGTTCAGTTAATTCAAGATCTAAAGGAATAAGAATTAATGTAAGTACATAGTTTAGTATTTGTTTCTATTTATGCATACAGAAATTACAGAAATATTATACAACGAACACGAAAGCTAAATTAGGTATTTTAAATTAAAAAAAATATATAATTAAAAGGAGAAACAATTATATATAAATTATTTTCGTTAAAAGAAGTTTTTGATTAACACCATTCAATTATTGATATAGGTAAGTACGTGTTTTTATGAATCCATTAGTTTTTTGAGCGTTAGTTGAGTCTGAAAAGGGTAAAAAAACGTATGAATTTTGGTAAAGGGAGTCCGTACTTCCACGGTCGGTTTTCTCGGCGTTTTTTTGTTTGAATTCAAAAACGCCTCAAAATATCTGCCTAAAACTCATTGATATCTTATAATGCTAAAAATACTTAATAATTGAGACCTATGTGTACTTAACATCCTTGAAAATTAAAATAAAATAATGTTTTGTGAAATATATGACGTTATAGTGAACCTGCCTGCTGTGCCGAGGGTCGCGGGTTCGAATCCCGTAAGGGACAAATATTTGTATAATTAATATTAATATTAAAAAAATGAATAAAATAAAATAAAATAAAATAAATAAATTTGTACCAGAGTCGTGGATCTAATATAATTATTATGTATTCCATATCGTTTTCTAGTCATAATAATACAAGTCCAGGCTAGATTCGGTTACTTTAAATATGACTAGATAATTTGTGTGAATTTAATTTAATGTCCAAGATGTTTATTTATTTTATTCAGTTATTAATTTATCCCTGAATACAATTCAAATAAATTCAAATACGTGTTAAACACATTTACTTTTATTCATATAAGATATTAATTTTTGAAAGTGCTAAATAGTGCAACGATAATCGAGTTTCCTGGAGTGAAAACTTTAATTATAGCAATAAATTTTACAGTAGCATTAAATACGGAATGTAATTAACGGATGAATAACATTTTTTGTCCTTGTTAAACTTAGCGATTCCGCGTGACTAGACAATGACAAAACACTTTTATATTCTAGTTTAATTAATCACTTCTAGCTCGTTACTTACTGTTACGTAAAAATACGTAATTTGTCTGTTTGTCCAATTTTTGTGTTAGTTTTAATTATACATATATTTAAATATTTAACAGGTTTATTATAGTGTTTTGTTGTTTTGAAATTGCATGGAATAGAATTGTAGTATAATTAAGTGACAACTATTTATTTTAGCAGACTTTACTAGAAAATTTGTTGTTATATTGACTTAATTAGATTTATAACAACAAATTAGAATATCACATTTACTACTTATTTAATGGAGTCACTTATCAATTATTTATTATATAACAGAATTAGATTTATAACAACAAATTGTCATATCACAAATAATATACTACTTATAGTTGTGTGAATTGTGTTTTTATGGTAGCAGAATTATAAAGGATTATGGCATTAAGTACAATCAGAAGATAAGTAGATTAACTGTATTCGCTTTAAGATTATATCGCAGTCCAGTGGCGCCCTCATCACATTAAAAAAGATTTCTCAATAAAGAAAGCTTAAATTTAAAAAGTGCTCAATAGACAAACTACAAAAGCCTTCAAGCCATTGTAATACAATACTTTTATAGGTTCTAAATATTCCACTTTTAGATAATTTCGAATAAAAACAAAAGCGGCTGTTTGTTTTCTTTTTTCAAAATTTGTATGTACCTTTAAAAAACCTAAAAAAGTATTATATGAATAGCTTGAAGGCTTTTGTAGTTTATCTGTTGAGCACTTTTTTAATTTTGGCTTTCTTTATTGAGAAATCTTTTTTATTGTGACGAGGGCGCCACTGAGCTTGTAATAGCCCTCTTAAAACGGCACATGCAATGTTGCAATGCGTGTATAGGAACCTCTTAGATGTTCATATGAAAAAAAAAACAACAAATTTTACCAAGACAACACAAGTGTGCCAACTGCGAATACGCGAGACTCCGTTTAGATGAGGTATAGCTAATATTAGCACTATAATCTAGAGATTATGAGAAACAAATCGACATGAGTTCCATAACTATACGCTAACATGTTTTTGGTAGCCTCTCAGAGATAGGATCTCTTTATTTGCCTTTAGGTAATCTCTTTGGGTAGCCTACTATAAACCCAAACTAAGAGAAAGGATCTTCTTTGCGCACCTGCAAGCAGTTTAAATACAGCTACTGCTACCCTTTTAACAAAATGTCTATGCAAATAAAATATAGCATAATATGGCGAGTTTCAACCTATCACATTCACATTCAAATCGAATGACAATCAATCTTCAATCGCCGACGATGTGCTGTCAACTAGAACGATTTCAACCTTTGATAGCTCCGAACGCTTTATTAGATTTTCACCAAAATGAAAATGGAACCAATTTAAGAGTATATTCTTCAGAACCGAAGTTACCCCGTATTATTATTGTTGGCTGGGTTATTGCAAGAAAGATTAGTTAAATGTAACACTGCGACCATTGCTGGTATATTGTTCGCCCCACAATCACATTTATTTGAAACATACCTACATGGGAACTATTTTATTTCCTTTCTCGGGTATGTAAGTTTCCTTACGATTTTTTTCTTCACCACCGTACTAGTAATAATAATAAATACAACCGTATAACTTAGTGGTACCATACATACAAAAATATATACAATCGAAACCTCTGTATTTTTCGGAAGTTATTTAAAATAAATAAAATTTTACGAAAAAATTAAAACGACCTTATTATAAGACAATTGTTACTAACACAATATGGAAGAGTAATCTGAAATAAATAATTTTTAATTTAATTTAATTTAATTTAAAAAAAAGGTAAAAATAATATTGCAGCCGAAATAGTTAAGTAATCAACGAATTCAATACTACTAATTTAGGTATATTAATTTGAGTTCAATACATGAATACGGTACAGTTTTTGGAAATAAAAATGTGATAAAGTAATACAAGGATCATCTCTTTGAAAAGGAATACAGTCATTTAATTTGAAAATTGAAACCGATCATTTATTATTATTTAACAACATCGAAAATTAAAATTTATTCAAAACTGGAATGTCATAGATTCATAGATTCTTTATTGTACACAAAAACATAGTTATGAAAATAAAACCGGTCAAGTGCGAGTCGGGCTACTCGCGCACCGAGGGTTCCGTACCACACCACCACAGAACACGTTAACATAGAAAAAAACTTTTTTTGTCCGGGACCTTTAGCGCGAGACCGACTCACACTTGGCAGGTTTTTAGTATTTGTTGTTATTCTGTAGAGTTTGCTCTATAATCACACTAAGTTTGACGCTTGTATGTATTACCGTTTTTACTATAGAGCGTGAAGAAAAAACGTTGATAAAAACTAGTTTCTTGTTGAAAACCCCCCTTAATTTTTAACTTTCTGCCATTTTTATTATTTGTTAACAAATCCGCCGCAATAACGCATAATCTGAGAAAATTTCAACTATCTTGCTATTACGGTTCAAAAGTTACAGCCCTAAACAGGTAGAACAGACGGGCGGACGGACGGACGGACGGACAACGTAGGCTTAGTAATAGGGTCCCGTTTTCACCCTTTGGGTACGGAACCCTAAAAATTACAATATGTCGTGATTTACAAAGGCGAGCTTAACTCTAAAAGAGTTTTCATTTGTCGAAATTTGTTTGTTTGTTTTCTTTTTGTTTTAATGTCGATTTTTTTTGTAAAATTTTTTTAATTACATCTTATTTAGGTCACAGTTAAAGAAAGAATATCTATGGTTAGGTTTTGCCACCGTAAAGAAGGTGCGGCCAGAAACTCTACAACAGGCATGTCAAACTCAAAGTCATTGGTGGGCCAAATTCATAACGATAGTAGAATCAGTGGGCCGCAAAGAACAACTCATTGCATCTATCGTAGAATAGGACGATTAAATCAGGACGGTACTTATATTACAAAGGCAAAATTTTCAGGACCCTTGCAAAAACTCTGTTTACCATATAAAAAATGAGAGCAGGCGAAGCGAGCTCGAAATTTTTCACATCATGACTCAATGCAGTGATGGTAATCGCATAATATGAGTGCCTACGTCTAAGTCTGCACATTCGCGGGCCGCAT
The DNA here is from genome assembly GCA_922987775.1 of Agonopterix subpropinquella. Taxonomy (NCBI): domain Eukaryota; kingdom Metazoa; phylum Arthropoda; class Insecta; order Lepidoptera; family Depressariidae; genus Agonopterix; species Agonopterix subpropinquella. The sequence goes on from OV277714.1 coordinate 8,744,920, forward strand.
CGAGTATCTGTTCTTGAAATTGGATAGGGCCGCAAGAAAATGCACTGCGGGCCGCATCGCGGGCCGCATGTTTGACATGCCTGCTCTACAACAACACATCTTTTAAACAACCTCCTTTTATCTGTTTATTAAAAGGTCTTACTAGCAAAAGCATAAGTATAAGCATATGCACACGACTATATTCCCCGAGGAGGTAGTCAGAGATATTCTGAAACTTCAGAACATCCACGTTTCACTAGTAGTACCGAAACTCTGTCCAGTGTGACGGGAGTGAGCCCGTCGCCACTTGTAATGAACAGTAGGTACAATACATGCCTCGAAATTGAAGCATGCAGGTTTCCTCACGATGTTTTTCCTTCACCGAAAAGCCAGTGGCGTTACAAATCGTACATAAATTCCAAAAAACTCAATGGTACACGGTACAGGCCGGGGATCGAACCATTGCCTCCTGCACGGCAGGCAAGGTTACTCGCCACTGGACCACCAAAGCAAGCTCAAATAAAATACATGAGCTCTGGCATTTGTAATTTCCTACTTTTTTTATCTGATTGCACATTGGTTTTAAATCAATCAGTGATCTCTCTTGAATCACTGAATCAAATCATTACAGATTCATCCATTATAACTAAGACTTCGTTCTCAAGAAAAATCCGAGATTTATTTTATCTTGGATTTTCTTGAAATCTGTTCACAATGTCAATTGAATTTTTATTACAGGGTCCCAGTAAGCTCTTTAATTATCATCTGGAGACGATGGATTGACATTTTCAAATACCTATCAAAACGATAAAAATGTCGAAGAAAGAAATAATAGTTGTGCTAAAAGAACTGAAAATTAAATGAAATTAAAAAAATTGAGACAAAGAATTCTTTTGCACAAAAACTAAAAAGCTTCCTCATTTTAAAAAGTTACTACAACCTTAATGATTTTTTCCAGGACAACAATGTTCTAATATTTTAGGCTCTTGACGTTAACGTCGACATCTCTATTACTTAAACTAATAATTAAGTAGACAATTGTAATTGTAATAAAACTTTCAGGCCCTCTGCAATTATATTGCCATGCCCTAACAGGGCGTCACAATAATTTAATAAGATCTTGTGTTACACGTGAGTATGTACTTCATTATTGTGATACTGCAAATATATACTGAATACTGAAAAACCTGTGTTATGTTTGTTCTTATTAAAGCTTTCAAAATGCCAAAAGTAAAATATGCGACAACTGCACGATTTAAAAGATAGAATGCAAAGTTTCTGACCACGCAGATGAGAACACAAAAAAAATTGGGTCGAGTAGACATTTATTTTTTCTATGGCACAATTTATTTTTGCGATTTCGGTGTTGTCTCCATAGTGGAAGTTTTTCAGTTTGATGGCCTTCTTCTTATCGTGTGGGCAAAGCCCTGGTGTCAGAGTTTTTCCCGCTGTTTTCTTGTGGACCCACTAATTTGCCCCACTGGTGGGTCCACGAAGGAGACTTATTTCTCGTAGACCCACTGACTGATACGGGTACCACTGGTGGGTCCACGAGGGAGACTTATCACCTGAATACACAAGGAACACCCGAGGACCTTTTCAAAGCGAAGACTTTTTTGTTTGTGTTTGAGGGTCCTCGGATCGATCTGACCACATAACGGTCTTTGTCGTTAGATTTTGAACCTTTTTGTACTTGTCACAAGGGTATCTGACAAAGTCCTCGGTTTAGTCACGGGGAGTCAGGTTGGAGTGTGAGAAAGTGTGTGAAGTAGAGGGCGCCACCATTTTCAGACCGCCTTACGATCTCTGACGTGAAGTACCCAATATTGTAACGAATTTTAGTTTACACCCTATGTACGGCGAAGAGTAGGTATGGGACAACCAAAGATAAAAAAAACAACTATAAATAAATAGGTATATTAGCTGCAGAGAAATTACAATTAGCAGACTTGAAAATTTTTGTTGTTGATATAAATCTAGTTCTGGCAGATTACAACTAGCAAACAGTTAAATCTACCAGAATAAGATTTATAAAAACAAATTTTCTTGTAAAGTTTGCTAATATTTCTTTGATTAATTATATAATTATATCGAGATAGAGCCTTACTTCTTGCGTACTAAAACAAAACGGGCCAATGGTATAACCTCAGGGTTAAAAGCTCCAACAAAAAAAAGAATAATAAAAAAAAAACTCGTGTGCGAGCATAGTGAATAATAGTGATAGTACGGTAGTAAAATTATAGTTCTTTGTGGTGATAGGTATTATCAGCCTAGACAGGGTGATATTTTTTCGGCGCGTTCGTAGCATCGTCTATCTTGACATTTAACGTATCAAAATAATAACTATAATTGTCACATAGATATTTTTTCTCCGTTTATAAGTTATCCATCATAATACAATTTTATCTTATGGAAAACAAATCTATTGTACGAGTATCGCATAAATAATAAATGTCAATGTCATCTACAATGTTTTTCTCTGTAAAACACTTAGACTATGTATATACTACGTAAAACAGGACATTAAGAATGAATGCACTCGCATTATTCGTAAAGCCCCTAGCTGCATATATGCCTTTGATAAATGACGAGTCAACTCTGCAAATAATAAATATGTCTGTAGTAAATACGCCGTGAACAATAAATAAAATAAATTAGATGTCAGCGATAAAAATTTAGTGTCTACAAGGCAACTATTAATTTTTTTCGTAAGTTTGTTTTTCTTCGACGAAAATAGAGTAAAGAAAGGACCGTGGTTGCCTCAATTATTTGCCCTTGAGTCTCCAATTATTTTTTACTTGACATTGAGCTCCGACTTCTACTTTTCTAAACGATTTCGTAGCTGCGAAGTCTACACACAAAAAGAAAAACTCCAAATTCTCGTATTTCAATGATATTTTAATTACTTTATTGTAGTTATTAAAATCTTGTTTGTTGCTTTTTGATTTTTTCGAATTTCATAGGTTTGTAGCGCAATTAAAAGAAGAACGACCACTTCCCATACACGTTTACCCGTCAAACGATTTTCTATTTAGTTGAAGTTTTATTTACTCAAAGGTTGAACTACTACTACTATTTACTACTATTAGGTATACTAATATTTATATAGAAAAACTATAGGTTGATTCCATTCACATCGATAGTAACTTATTTTAATTTGATAATGAGGAATAAAAGTTATACACTTTAATGGTTGTTTATTGCATTGCATGGTTTAGGCGACAAATAACAAATTCGCTAATGACCAACAGCTACAATAAGGGTCAATTCGCCGTATTGCCTATTCTTAATAAAACCGGTCAAGTGCGAGTCGGGCTACTCGCGCACCGAAGGTTCCGGTACCACACCACCACAGAACACAACATTATTAACTTAGAAAAAAAACTTTTTTTGTCCGGGACTTTTAGCGCAAGACCGACTCACACTTGGTAGGTTTTTAGTATTTGTTGTTAGTCTGTAGAGTTTGCTCTATAATCACACTGAGTTTGACGCTTGTATGCATTACTGTTTTTACGATAGAGCGTGAAGAAAAAACGTTGATAAAAACTAGTAATAACGCATAATCTGAGAAAATTTCAACTATCTAGCTATTACGGTTCAAAAGTTACAGCCCTAAATAGGTAGGACAGACGGACGGAGACGGACAGAGACGGAGGGAGACGGGCGGAGACGGACGGAGACGGACGGACGGACGGACGGACGGACAACGTAGGCTTAGTAATAGGGTCCCTTTTTCACCATTTGTGTACGGAACCCTAAAGGCTAATCTTCAATTGGGCAATTCTTCAAATGACCAATTCCTAAAAAAGTCTAAGGGCCTGTTTCACCACTTCTAATTAAGTTCAGCTTATCTGACAGAACGTTTGACATAATTTTTATTGAAAGATATGTCAAACGATGTGTCCGATAAGCTATTAAGAACATATCCGATAGTACAGGCCCTAATTCTTAAAAAGAACATTATCATCACCATTTACCTACCTTAGCTAATGTCCCGCTGGGTAGCGGTGTCTGCTTTCCTCCAACAAAAATGACAATTCTTATAAAGGCCAATTCTACAAATAGCCAATTCGATATAATGTGTAATGGAACATACTGTATTGTATATTATTATGTCGGTATGAAGTAAAAGGAACCATCTCCGTAGAGAAGACAACAGTAATATTAAATGGGTAGTTACACTACTCTATTGTTAGTACAAATTGATACTAAGTTTGACCTACTTTTATGAAGCTAGAACTAAAATTACTTCATTTGAAATTCTGAATGCGACTCTGTAAACACGGACTTGCGGAAGACAGCTTTCGAATTGTTCGTGGAAAAGTGGGAAGTGGGAACTCAATTAATTACCACGCGTTTCTATACTATTGATCTCATTGAGAGATGGTAAATAATAGTACATTACTGCAGCGGCCAGCAACAGAGGCTTTGATGGACGAACGTGTAAATGTGGGCCGAGGCGAAGCCGAGGCACACATACGTAAGTCCATCAATGCCTAGTTGTGGCCAAGGCTTGTATAGTACTTTTCTCAAATAATGCGCGGAAATTAAAACAGTAAATTTTCTCAAATAATTCGCAGAAATTAAAACTCTTTTCAAAATCAATGACGAACAACAAACAACAATTTGTTTTTTTTTTTCAATATACAGCTTTCTATTTGCAAGCCAGTTCGAAATAAAACCTTTGATGAGTTACTTCCTTGGTCGCCATGTTTCGGAGAAAAAGATCGTTCCATTTTTAAATTACACGACAGATATGAGTTTACTATGTAATTTATTTGGCCGCAAAACACGACAGATATGGATTTTCATACAAACATCCCAACGAACACCAGAGTGGAAATTGCAGCCTGTCATTGCAACTTCAAGATGCATAGCAACGCCATAAGGGTTCAAGATAAAGTTTTAAGAGCTATAACATCTTCCGCAAACTCCTATAGCTGCACGGGGAGCTTATAGTTGCAGTAAGGAAATAGATTACAGCTTATGCCAACATATAAGTTCATTCTTGAACCTATTTACCACTTAAGCCTATAGTGAGAACCAGAAAGTGCATTTTGACACTAAGGCGATTATCACACTAGCGACGCGTCCCGCCGCGGTGCGCGGAGCGGCATAGTCGCCTTCCCGCGCATTGACGCGTCGGCAGTGTGTTGTCCTAGGCGTGTTTTCTATATAAATTGAAATACTTGCATACAATGTTAAAGTCTGCGGCCCCGCGCTACGCGACGGGGCGCGGTGCAGTGTGAGAATCGCCTAATAGCTGTGTATGGTATATACTTGGAACTCTAAAGCGCCTTATACCTGTAAAGAGGATATATTTTTAGACAATTTAAAGCAGTTGCTTAAGAGTTCAAATAGGCACTACTTTGTTACTAGCAGTTGCATTAAAGAGATAATAAAATAATCAGTGCAGCCTTTAGTTCCTTATGAGTTATAATCAGTGATCGGAACGATGGGATTTAAACTTGTCGTGTGGGGGTTTATCATGGAGTTGTTAAAACCACAAAATTTGAATCCCGTGATACCGGGAACTGTCGCATTAGTCAGCAGTACATTGTATCGAAGTAGTTATATCAATTTTAATGATCTAAATCAAAATTAAGGTAATATAATTTTTTTTCCGAATCCCGGGATTTTTTTTTCTTTCAAAATTTTCATAAGTTGTCTAGTTTGATGGTCTGAACCAACTATGGAAATTTGAAAAGAAAAAAAATCCCGGGATTCGGGAAAAAATTATATTACCGTAATATGAATAATAATTAAATTAAACTTTTATCGATGGATTTCCCAACGAGCACCAGAGTGAAAATTGCAGCCTGTCTTGCAACTTTAAGTTGCATAGCAACGCTATAAGGGTTCAAGATAAAGAAATCCCGGGATTCGGAAAAAAATTATTTTACCATAATTTTTTTGAGATCATTAAAATTGATATAAATAGCTTCTTCGATCCAATATACTGCTGACTAATACGACAGTTCCCGGGATCACGGGATTCAAATTAAATAAAACAAAAAAAATTGTGTTTTTAACAACTATGTTATACCCACGGCAAGTTTAGGTATTTGCAATCCCATTGTTCCGATCACTGGTTATAAGATATGAATATCTAAAAAAAATAATTCAAAGAGTAAAATTATAACTAGATCAAACATCGTTTATGTTAAATCAATAACAATGATTTTAACGCACAGTAAAATAGAATAGGATAAGATTATACAGGGTGTAATATAAAATAGGACAGTCACATAACTCTTTCGCGGACACTGACCGGCTATAGCATTCATAACAATAAAAGTTCTATTGTGTCTCGTTCAGTGTCCGCGAATGTGTTAAAGGGGTGCTTCAGACCATCAAACTGAACAACTTTTTCTATGGGACCAATATTGAAATCGCGAAAAAAAATCGGCTGTAACATACATTTCAGTCGAGTTAAGTTTGCAGTTTTGTATGGGATAGCCGATTTTTTTTTCGCGATTTCAATATTGGTGCCTTAGCGAAAGTTGTTCAGTTTGATGGTCTGAAGCACCCCTTTAAGTAACTGTCCCATTTTATGTTACACACTGTATAGTAACACAATCTATGAAAATATGAATAATAATTAAATTAAACTTTAATCGATGATTATCAATTATTCAAGTCTTTGCTGTATTTATAGAAATTCTTTTCCTCGCCCTGTCCTATATCTCTGACTACCACCTCGGGGACTATAGTTGTGAGCATACAGGAATATTTTTTTATCACTGCGGATAAAAATATATTATGTTCGCAAACGAAATTAGAAAGTGCGTTTTTTTTTATTTTTTTTTTTATTGAAAAATAAAAAAGTTTGAGTCGATCTAATGTTTCCATAAAAACACGGATGTTCATGGTCACCCTCATCAAGGCCGTTGACACCAATTTTCCCTTCATACTTTCCGGGCTTGGGACCGTCAAAATGCAGAAGATTGAATTTGAGTTTACTTTTAAGATAAGATAAGATAGGTAAGATAAATGTTTATTTTAAACAAAACAACAACAAACAAAGTAATCAAAAACATTTTTCTGCATTTAGGCGTATTTAAAAAATTGGAATCATCGTATTTACAAAATAATTTGAATCACATCAATTGTAGGTAATCGTAATCATCACTAATCAGCGTACCATTTAGTATTTACAGAATTAGAATCAAATCTTACCAGTTTTAATTTAATCACTGTATTTTAGTAATTGTTCAAAATGGAGTCCATCTCGCTCCAAACACAGTCTTGCACGTTTTTGGATGTTATTGTTAATTTTATCCAAAACTTGAGTGTTGTTTTTCACTTGGTCAAACGCACTCACAATTTTTGCCCTAAGGTCCTCAATGCTCTGCGCCTCCTCGACGTACACTCTCCATTTCACTTCACCCCACAGAAAAAAGTAACAAGGAGTCAGGTCTGGCGACCTGGCTGGCCATAGCTCCGGTCCTGCCGGTTGCCGGTACGAGCGAGTGCGAGCGGAATCAAAACAATGCCACGTGCGCCGGTCCGGTAGCAATGCACGACTGGCGATCGCGGCGCGGGCGCCGGGTTCAGTGTTGCCAATGCAAATTTTTAGGCGGCCGTGTACATTAGGTAAAAAAGCCGTGTTTCTATGGAAAAAGACCAACGGTGGGCCGTGTCACTGCTTAAAAAAGGAAACACTTTTCAATATTAGCCAAATGGTGCTATTTTAAGGTTTTTAACGTTAATTAAACGTTTGCAAATTTTATCTATTTGTGTGGAAAACAAATTCATCTCATCTGTTTGAGGAACAAAACCCAGCCAACATACCGTAGACAACTTAGTTGCAATGTTGGCATTCGGATTCGGAATTGGATACAGTACACAGTCCAACCATACACTTATTTATAACAGTCTAATATTCTAAAAGTCAATTTTTTATTAATAAATTAATCAATTTGCGAAAAGCCGTAGAATCTGCTACGGCCACAGGGTTGCAGCCGTAGGCCGTGGATTTTGTAATTTTTTGGCCTGAAAGCCGTAGAACACGGTAATTGCCGTAGCATTGGCAACACTGGCCGGGTTGTTTACTTCCGGGGTTCGGAAAGCTTCGGGGTGGTTTCGGGTCGGATCGTACCCGCGCACCCTCCACCGTCCCCCCGCGCACTCCCTCGCGGTTTTGATTCGTTTTACGTGATTAGAGTGTACACAAATTACTTTTTCATGCATCGGACATGTAAAATAAATAATGAAAAAAAAAATGTTTTTTTTTTAATTTAATGAGTTCTATTACCGTTACTGAATGATATAAAAAATTATCCGCAGTGATATAAATTTAATCCTGTATACTATACTGTATTTCCACGCCGATTATTTTTTCAATATTTATATTGGATTTTTTCAATATTTATATTTGATTTATTTCAATATAAATATAAATATTGAAAAAAATAATCGGCGTGGAAATACATAGCATATGCTCACGACTATAGTCCCCGAGGGGGTAGTCAGAGGTATAGGACAGGGCGTGGAAAAGAATTTCTATAAATAATTAAATACAGCAAAGACTTGAATCATTGATAATCCATCGATAAAAGTTTAATTTAATTATTATTGATATTTTCAATGATTGACATAGTCTTATCCTATTCTATTTTACTGTGCGTCAAAACCATTGTTATTGATTTTACATAAACGATGTTTGAACTAGTTATAATTTTACTCTTTGAATAAGTTATTTTAGATATTCATATCTTATAACCAGTGATCGGAACGATGGGATTGTAAATACCTAAACTTGCCGTGTGGGCATAACAGAGTTGTTAAAACCACAAAATGTATTGTGTAACGAAGTGCCCCTGTGGCGGGATGGCCAGAGGGCCTCATTGTAAAAATATATAAATCCCTTTAGAAGGGTTGACCTATCTTTAGGTAGGATGTCTGTAGTTCTGAGGTTGCTAATAAAAAGATAGAATTATAAACAAAGATACAAGTTTTATTACTGAATAACCTAATCTCGTTTACAGGTTTCCCTAGCTAACTTAATTCCTATTCACTACCGCTTTTTACTTACAACCCTAGCTGAGCTGAAAAGAGGGAATAAGGACCCGGCACGAGAGGGGCCGTATCGTGAAGGGTTATTTCCTTCAGGAGAATTGGCTCAAACTGTAAGACCTGACAACACTGCCCGAGGAACCAAAAGCCACGCCTGGTCAGATCTTCAGGAGCTACCTGCGTCCTGGTTGATCTAGGACACAGCTGCATCCACGACCCCTCAGTACGAGGTGTTCAAAAGTGAGGGGAGGTTGGGGAGAGGAGGAGGGGGGGTCATCCGATAGTAGACCTCTGTGGTTGAGCTTCTTCCCAGCCGCCTGATACCTCAAGCCACCGTGCTTCCACTCTCGGAAGCCAACTATCGAGTCCCGGCCTAATCAATCAATCAGTCTCGCGGCAACGGCCTCTTTACTATGGTTTCTAGCGCCAGCTGCTGAAGCAGCCGGGTCATCGGGGTTGGCACCTGGTGGTGCCTCGTAGTTGTCCAGGTGTCTGCCGGCGCGGTCTAGCCCACCGAGTGGGACCCCGTTGGGGGAGGCCCGGTGAGCGAACTGCGGTCGGCAGTGTGGCCAATCAGGGGGGTTTTGTGCTGCGGAGTAGCCTACAGTCCGGCGGTTCACCCTCGGTCCGCCCCACGGTCCAAGGGGATCTACAGCCGTTAGCAGTTTCCGCAGCGGGGTGAGTCCTTAAAAGGGCTCAGGCATCAGGGGGTCAATTTCCGGGAGGGGATCGTCTGTGGAGAGCTCCATAGCGAGGGTGCAGCTGCCGAGGTCAGTTCGGCAGTGACGTCAGTCCGGGGGGTGCTGCGGAGAGCACACGAACCTGGCGGCATGCCAGGGTGTGTACAGGCTCCAATGCGGTGGTATTTCTTGTGGTGCTGCCGGTGAGGTCAAGCTCACCGAGTGGGACCCTGTTGGGGGAGGCCCGGTGAGCGACCTACACGCCGGCAGTGTGGTTATCCGGGGTGCTAGAGGAGGGGCCCACGGTCCTGACGACTCGCTGAGGAGACGAGGACGTGGGCGGGCTCCGAAGCGGTGTGTGGGCGCGACACAGACGGTCGCGGGAGGCGGGTGCGCTGCTGGTCGCACCTACGCGAGGCCAGCTTATGTTGGTTTTGTATAGCTTGATGTGTCGCTGTGTGTACATTGGATCGAAATAGTTATATCAATTTTAATGATCTGAAACAAAATTACGGTAATATAATTTTTTTTTCGAATCCCGGGATTTTTTCTTTCCAAATTTTCATAGGTGGTTCAGACCATCAAATTGGACAACTTATGAAAATTTGGCACCGTTCAGTTCAGTTGTTACTATATTTGTGTAGGCGAACCATCGAAATCTTTTTAAAATGTGAAATGCGCAGGCGGACATCATCAAATTAAATAAGTAAGTAATTAATTCATGGTTTCTTGTTATTCAGTACAGTACATGAAAAAAATAAACGGCGTGGAAATACATAGCATATGCTCACGACTATAGTCCCGAGGGGGTAGTCATATATATAGGACAGGGCGTGGAAAAGAATTTCTATAAATACAGCAAAGACTTGAATCATTGATAATCCATCGATAAAAGTTTAATTTAATTATTATTCATATTCACAAAGATTGTGTTACTACATAATCTTATCCTATTCTATTTTATTGTGCGTCAAAATCATTGTTATTGATTTTACATAAACGATATTTGATCTCTCTCTGGGGGTAGGCCCCTCACACGGTGGACCGATGTCCTGGTGAAGGCGGTGGAAAAACGTTGGATGAGGGCGGCGCAGGAACGGTCGTTATGGCGATCCTCGGGGGAGGCCTATGTCCAGCAGTGGACGTCCGTTGGCTGAGATGATGATGATGATGATGATGTTTTCTCTAGTTATAATTTTACTCTTTGAATAATTTTTTTTAGATATTCATATGTAACCAGTGATCGGAACGATGGGATTGTTAGGGTTGTTAAAACCACAAAATTTGGTATTTTATTTTTTTTGAATCCCGTGATCCCCGGAACTGTCGTATTAGTCAGCAGTACATTGGATCGAAGTAGTTATTATCAATTTAAATGATCTTAAACAAAATTACGGCAGTATAATTTTTTTCCGAATCCCGGGATTCCCGGGAACTGAACTGGACGGTGCCAAATTTTCATAAGTTGTCCAATTTGATGGTCTGAACCACCTATGAAAATTTGGGATGAAAAAAAAATCCCGGGATTCGGAAAAAAAATATATTACTGTAATTTTGTTTCAGATCATTAAAATTGATATAACTAATTCGATCCAATGTACTGCTGACTAATACGACAGTTCCCGGGATCACGGGATTCAAATTAAATAAAACAATAAATTTTGTGGTTTTAACAACTCTAACAATCCCATCGTTCCGATCACTGGTTACATATGAATATCTAAAAAAAAATATTCAAAGAGTAAAAATTTTAACTAGAGAAAACATCATCATCGTCATCATCATCATCATCTCAGCCGATGGACGTCCACTGCTGGACATAGGCATCCCCCGAGGATCGGGATCAGATCAGATTAATCTGCACTATGAAATCCCTATGAAATCCAAACAATTCGACATATTGTAACCTTGAACTTATGCCTGCATAAAGAATGAAATTGGAGCCTATTAGCAGTTATGAACTGCAATTACAGTAATAAAAATCACTGAAAACAAAAGGCTCTACAAAAGTTAAAATAAGCGCCTAAAGCCGCTTAAGGGAAGCATTGAGGAAGATACTACGGCTATAGGCTGACCACGAGCAAGCGCCATGTTTATGATCTTTTTAGGTTATCCAAGCAAATATTTGTCAACAAATAACGTAAACAGAACTAAATTTTTAAGGATTGGGACGTTGTCCCCAAACCAGTGTATCATTAAATCGACCTCAAATGATTTTATTACATAAAAAGTTGAAAAGACTGTATTCTAATACACATAATTAATTGCTTATTTGGATTAAATATCAAGAGCGCATCAAAATTACTCCAATAAGTGATATTTACATTATCAGTAAACTAATATGCGTTTTTAATTGCATGTACTGTACTGAATAACAAGAAACCATGAATTAATTACTTACTTATTTAATTTGATGATGGCCGCCACCGCACTTCAATTTCACATTTTAATAAAAAGATTTCGATATTTTGATGGTTCGCCTACACAAATATAGGAACAACTGAACTGAACGGTGTGCTGTCAAAACAAGATTCATTCATTTCAATCGGTCATTCGTTCACGAATGTAGTGCTATATGAGTGAATCTTATTACTTAATCTTCCATTGCAGCTACTATGGCGCTCTTAAGCAGCTACTATTATAGCTCTTCTGAAGCTTAAGGCCGCATAAAATTGTGCCTATTTGGCTATAGTGCTGCTGCATAAGGCCTGCTGAGCACGCTCTATAGCTTACGCCTAGCAGCTTAAAGGAATAATTGCATTGGCTCTAAAGCCTGTATGCAGCAATTTTGTGCCCGTTGGGATTGCCGGCCGCTGCGCGCATGTAGTTGGCCAGTACAGCAATTTCGATTTATCTCGAAGAAGGTTGTCAAAATAATGCTCACATTTCCAAGCATGTTTGAGAAAAAATAATTAAAACCTTTTCAACTCGTCTGCTTTTGTCACGGATCTTTGAAATAAGTATTATTATCGGGCCGTGCCGTAATTATTATGACACAAGCGATTTTTGAGCGTAGGCGTTGATGGAACGACATCGTTTCGATATCGCCGCGATATTTCAGGGCCTCTACCCGCACATTCGAACTTCGCAATTGCGTGAACGTTTTCGTTCCAATGTCAACTCTATTACAATGAAGTGCGGACCGAAACAGTGGCGATATATCGAACATCGAAAGTCCGGGTACAGGGCCAGGCCTTGTTCTTTTGGACGTTCGGATTTTCGATGTTCGATATACAGGGTGTACAATAAAATAGGACAGCTACTTAAAGGGGTGCTTCAGACCATCAAACTGAACAATTTTCTCTATGGGACCAATATCGAAATCGCGAAAAAAAAATCTGCTGTCCCATACATTTCAGTCAAGTTATGTTTGCAGTTTTGTATGGGAGAGCGATTTTTTTTTTCGCGATTTCGATATTGGTCCCATGGAGAAAGTTGTTCAGTTTGATGGTCTGAAGCACCCCTTTGAGTAGCTGTCCCATTTTATTGTACACCCTGTATAGCCACTGTTTCGATCCGCACTTCTTTCTAATAGAGTTGACATTGGAACGAAAACGTTCACGCAATTGCGAAGTTCGAATTTGCGGGTAGAGGCCCCTCAGATCAAGGTCGTGGCGATAAACCTCGGCCTGCGGGGCTAGTACGCTAACCCGCGATAGCGTGATATAGAGCTATCACGCTTCCACTCTCTTTCTATTTGCGCGCGAACGAACGAGAGAAAAGACTAAATTTGACAGATGGATGTGTTAAATGTCGCTATCGCGGGTTGGCGTACTAGCCCCGCTGGAGTCGGATTTTTGAACATCACACGTTCAAATCGGCAGTAGAAAGATGCATAATCTCCATAGTAATTTTGTTATTTTCTACTGCTTATTACAACGTGTGATGTTCAAAAATTGCACTCCTGTGCTTATTGCGGCAAATGCGACATGTCGTGATGATGCAGTTCACAGATGTATGTCTGTTTATTTGCTTGTTTGTTCAAGAATCACGCAAAAACTACTGGACCAATTTTTAAAAATCTTTTTGTGTTAAAAAGCTGCTACGATTACGAGAAACGTAGACAAAAACTAGTGTGTTATAAACTTACGGTTATAGTCTTTTTTGGGGTGGAGAGAGACTTTCTTCCTTTTTTTCAATGCTTACTAGTATATACTAGTATTGTATAACTACTTCGTGGGTAAAAGATATGTAGGTAACTGCATATTTGACCCGATTTCAGTATGCCACTCTACAGTGGGACCGTCTTGAATAGTGTTGTCTACTAAAAGCATTTCGCGCTAGATTTTGCGCTTTTTTGGACTATGGAGATTTTTAAATAAAAGCCGAAAGCAACGACACTATAGGAATCTACAGAAAGCGAGAGAAATATGTCAGGACCGCCAAAAGTGAGATCCAATTGTCTCTGGAAAAAAGGCACTAGTTTATATAATATTTATTTATGTATGAAGAAGATTTTTCTAATCTTACTCAGCAGCTGTCTCGAAGTCGACTGCGTTTTGAAATCCTTTTATTCTCCAATATTTCAACCAACGACAAAGCAAATACACTTACGACAAAGATCTGAAGGAATTCACCTAGTAGATTGCCTAGTACCTAGGTGATTGTTTGCTTAGATAGATACAGGGTGTAACATAAAATAGAACAGCTACTTAAAGGGGTGCTTTAGACCATCAAACTGAACAACTTTTACTATGGGACCAACACTGAAATCGCGAAAAAAAATTCCGCAGTCCCATACAAAACTGCAAACATAACTCGACTGAAATGTATGGGACAGCAGATTTTTTTTTCGCGATTTCGTTATTGGTCCCATAGAGAAAGTTGTTCAGTTTGATGGTCTAAAACTCTAAAGCACCCCTTTAAGTAGCTGTCCTATTTTATGTTACACCCTGTATGTGTACTCGTATAGCTTAACATCTAGCCGTATCTACATAGATCAAAGTTGTGACTAGAAGTGCTTGAAAAGAAACAAGTCAGATGTACCTAAACCGATGAGCGTGCTTCTTCTTTTCGTGTCAATTGTTCTTCTATTTCTATGTTTTATTGGCCAGATATTCGGCGAGCCTGACAACGTCCACTGTAGCTATAAATGTGTATCAAGCAAGAGAAGTCTGTCAGGATCGTAAACACTCCAGGGCCCCTAGACAAAGTAATTTCGATTAGCGTTAACGACAGTAGAAATAGCCCAGTCATTTTACGGTTTGAGCCGGGACTAATTAATAATAGCATTTTTTTTTTGCTATAATATTGAAGAGCCAATTTGAGCTTAGAAATGTACCAAAATAAAAAAAAATCACGTCAGCAACAGTTCTAATTTTAAAATTTAGATATTATCTCGTTCTAAAAACCTGATGATATTTTTTTTACATATTTCACGGCTTTACCATTATGCATACTTCAAACATGGTGTAAATATTTTTGTCTACTTAGAAGGTTTTGAAAAATACATTCATATTTTCTAATAAATACTTCATTTTTTAAATTTTAATGCCTATTTTACTGCTCAAAAATAATGTATGTTGTTAAATCTAATTCAAATGAGTGCATTGGTTTGGTTGGTTAATATTATTAATTTAAAAGCCTTCTGGGATACACAATTTTGATTTCTATGTTGCGCAGCAATTTTATTTAAAATATGGTTTAGGATAGTATTTTTGTCACTAAATGTTGCCGGTTACAGTTTAAAAGTCCAATTAATAATTACTCCCTACCCCGCCTAACAAAACTCCGTAAAATGACTGGCCTAAAGACATAAAAAATGTATGGACTTGAAGTCAGAAAGGAAACGTCAAAATATTTCGATCGCCAGTGTCAAATCCGTACATTCTGTCATTTCTTAATAATTAACGAATTGCATTGCAGGGATATATATGGGTCGCCTGTACTTATAGGTTTTATGTGCCTGAAATAAACAATTTTTATTTTATTTATTTATTTATTTATTTCTACTAGCGTCTACGCCGATAGAAATGTTACTTTGTCTATAGGCCCAGTTGTCGCTTTTAGCGCTATTTGTGCGAGGACTTACAGCGCGTTTCGACCGAGTAGAGCTGGTTGCACAGTCTTGTTTTACTTCTTTTGTGAAGGCCCGACCTCGGGACAATGCAAGCTATTGCCTTTTATTTTCACAGCTCTCTTGAGATTTATACTTTTTATTATAGCCCATAAAGCGTTTTATTAAGGACGCGTATACAGAATTCGACAAAATGTCATGTTTTCCGGTACATTTTCACAAGAAACCGCATCATTTTATATTTTATGAATAGTTGTTGATACCTTCTGATACATGGAACCTTTATCTATAAATCTGTGGGAGAACAATTTATAATATTGCTATTTTTAATACTAAAATATCATTTTTCCGTACCCTCCTCCCTTGAAATCTACGAAAATGGTGTGTCTTTCGGTACATTTATCTCCAAAACTACATTATTTTTATGAGTAAAAAAAATACTGTGATATTATAGATATAGTCAGCTCAAAACGTTGGGAACAAAAATTATGAATTAATTCTAAAAACTCTTAGAAAAAACGAAAATACTTTTTAAAGAAATTTGCACTATTTTTGTAAATTTTGCTAATCCACGTAAACCTTGACGTACTGCAATAAGGTTTAGTTTACTTTGGCAATCACACCGGATTTTTGTTTATATTCACAAGCTTTGAAATAAAGAAATCAGTCGGCGTTCATGCGCCCTTGTGGGTGGACCTCCATGTCGCTCTACAGGAGCGCCTGGCAGTAAAATACATCGCTGTACGGACACACAATTGTATTTGACCATTTCTCTTGATACTTGATTTGACTATACAAAACAAAAGAATGCCACAGTTAAAGACGATGCACGATAGTAAAATAATGCAAAAAATTCCTCGAGTTTAGGCTCGTTATATTATTTGTCTCGAATAGTAGGTGTAATCTCATGAAGTCATGAATGTGGTCGAAGTAGCCGAATTAAAATAATGATAATAATATGGAAGATGTAGGCATAGTTTAGATTTTTTTTATTTAAAGTAATAATAGTAACATAGAATAGTGTTATGGTTACCTACATGGTGGAATTACTTTTATCTCTTTTAGATTGACTTGGTAGGTTTATTTAGGGTAATCACAAAAATATAGCGGTCAGATCAGCACCAGCGTCGTCAATTACAAAGATACACAAACAGACATAAATCAGAAACATGCTTCGTTGCATTATTACCTACTTTTAGTTACTAAGTACATTATACCTACCTAGGTAGGACATACCTACGGACGAAAGACGGGACGGGGCGCGGCCGGCGCGGCGCGGCGTCTTTTGTTTTTTAATTTTCTGTTATTGAAGTGCAGTTGAAGTGTCATAAAAGTTCAACTTTTTTTTCTAGTTGCCCTTTTTAAAAAAAACACAAATTATGATAAAGGGCATTGAGAAAGTGATAAAGGCATTCAAATTAGATCGCCGGTGCAGGTGTTTTCGGTGAGGGTAATGTTTCGCAGGTGGTGTAGGTGTGGGCATTGTGTCAAAGAATTCAAAGCGCATCAACAATACATTTTGGATACTTATAATTGGAGTTACAAATTACAATGTACTTTATGATATGCACGTGTCGCAGGCCACCAATCTGGCAGCACATTGTAGGTAGTGAGTTTACTACTCATGAGTCGTGGTTAGCTAGCTTATTCATTCGTCGATTGACTGCGATGTCGTACGTTTTGAGTGTTCTTTCGTGTGTGTTTGTGATCCCTAACAACTTGGCTTCTGTTTTACGGTATACTGATTTCTGCGTGATTTGGCCGGTGTTTTCCTTCGGACTGACAATTTACTGCTACGCCTCAAGGACATTGCTGCTTACGATTGGATTGCTGTTGGGATTGTGTTGTGTAATACCTAATTTTAACAAGGTAAGATTTTTTTTTACTTTTGTATTTTTGGACAAAACTATAGTTATCTTTTCTCGACAATTAAAATTTTTTGAGTTTCGGTATATAGTTTGTGTAATTTTTGTTGTTTATTGAAATGAAAGGGCAGGAAACTTTTTCTTGGCAGAGGTCAGTAGGCCGACCGCCAGCTCGTTGGTCTGAGGAAATTGTGAGAGTGATGGGTTCACATTGGATAAAGTTAGCACAGGACCGTGAGGAGTGGCGCAATAAAATGGGAGGCCTATGCCCAATTGCCCTGGGTTGATGTGGGCTGATTTAAATGATTGTTGTAATTCATTTAACTGTGCAGGCCGCAATTTTTTTCACATCTACTGTTCACGACAAAATCTATGTACAGACTATTGCAGACTGTAAACTGAAACTTGTTATACAGGGTGAAATTGATATCATTAGCATCCTTTTAAACTAAGAGTCTACCCATCATAAATAAATCATAAATCATAAGCTTTATTGCATCCTTGAGGTTTTACAGATCTTATAAATAGGTTATAGTACATCTCAGGGCACAGCAATTTTGCAACAGTGTCTATTGTAATAGTTAAATAACTTAAAAAAAGTAATTGAATTTAATTAAATTGATATTGAAATAGAATAAAATAAAGGCGACAATAATAATAAATTAACGATCTACGATAAATTGCAATATTATAAATACAAAACAATAATAAAAAATGTCAGATAACGGAACGAATTAAATCATAGTAATAGGTAAAAGCATAATGTCAACATAAAGTAGGTACAATAAAACACATGTCATAGTCAAAAATTACACATAGTCAACAATAAAATTAAACATAGTCAAAATTTAATTAGGTTTTATGAGTAGACCGAGATATTTTCATGTACGTTTTGTAATGTTATAAATAGAAATTAAATTAAATTAAATTAAAAATGTATTTATTACACAAAAAGTAGGGATTTTACAGTTTGTCGTCCAGGTATTCCTGTATTTTGTAGTACGATTTTTGGTATAGTATGTCCTTTAGGTGTTTTTCGAAAGAGGTGTCTTTATTATCGTTTTTTATATTAGGCGACAGTTTATTATAGATTTTTATGGACATGCAGTATGGGCCGGACCTATAGAGTTCCATTTTTGAGAAAGGTAATACCAGTCTATCTCTTTGTCTCAAATTATGTTGACCGTTATATCAAACTGAACAACTTTTACTATGGGAGCAAACCGATCGGAGCAAATAAAAAATCTGCTGTTCCATACCTCGTGCCTCGTGGTTTTCTACGGTGTGTAAACGGCGACTAACTAGTAACTGCGCACCAGTGGTAAAACAAATATTGTATGGGAAGGACTTAAGCCATGTACCATCTATTAAACATAGAAAGAATAACGAGTATACTGCACTACGTGATCTGGAAAAGGTGTTGAATACCAAGATTTCACAATGTGGAATATCAATCGACAAAGAATTTGCGTTTCTCGGAGCGAGTCCAGATGGTAAATTTGAACATGGCATAGTAGAAATAAAATGTCCGTCGTCGGCCTATGGGATGGATCCAGAAGAAGCTATAATTTAAAAAAAAGTAGATTTTTGGAAATATAATTCAAACCAATTTATAGTTAACAAAACGCATAAATGGTTTTACCAAATTCAGGGCCAGCTACGAATTACGGGACAGAAGATTTGCATTTTTGCCATCTGGACAGGCCCTGGAAAAATCAAATACGAACGCATAATTAAGGATGATCAATTCTGGAAGGAGAAAATGGAAACTCATCTAATTCGATTTTACAATACTTGCCTAATACCAGAGTTAATCGATCCAAGATTGAAAAGAAATATGCAATTGAGGACGCATTCATCACATTGTCATGTAAATATTTTGAAAGCAAAGAATTTAATTAAATGAAAAATTATTATTTAGTCGTTTCTCATTAATAATCTTTTTTATATCTAGATCACGGATATTACTCCTTAATAAATAAATAATAAATATCTTGGACAATGTCACACAAATTATCTAGCCACATTTAAAGTACCAGAATCTTGCCTGGACTTGTATTACGATGACTAGACAACGATATAGAATACATATATAGATACAAACATCCATGACTCGAGTACAAATATTCATATTCATCATACAAATATTTGTCCCTTACGGGATTCGAACCCGCGACCCTCTCCTTAAATGAGACATATACATCTATTTAATCTCTATATTATAGACATCTAAATAATTTAATCCAAGATTCTATTTCTGTTCCTATTCCTTCTATTTCTGTTTCTGTTTCCTGTGCCTACCTATACAAAATATTTTTTCTCAAACATGCTTGGAAATGTGAGCATTATTTTGACAACCTTCTTCGAGATAAATCGAAATTGCTGTACTGGCCAAATACATGCGCGCAGCAGCCGGCAATGTTTGTATGAAAATCCATATCTGTCGTGTTTAGCGGCCAAATAAATTACATACTAAACTCATATCTGTCGTGTAATTTAAAAATGGAACGATCTTTTTCGCCGAAACATGGCGACCAAGGAGGTAACTCATCAAAGGATTTATTTAAATTTCGAACTGACTTGCAAATAGAAAGCTGTTTATTGAAAAAAAAAAAAAACTAATTGTTGTTCGTTGTTCGTCATTGATTTTGAAAAGAGTTTAAATTTCCGCGAATTATTGGAGAAAATGTATTGTTTTCATTTCCGCGCATTATTTGAGAAAAGTACTATACAAGCCTTGGCCACAACTAGGCATTGATGGACTTACGTATGTGTGCCTCGGCTTCGCCTCGGCCCACATTTACACGTTCGTCCATCAATGCCTCTGTTGCTGGCCGCTGCAGTAATGTACTATATAATATAATATATAATATAATAATTATAATAATATTATAAAGAGGAAAGATTTGTACCTATTTTTGTATGTTTGTATGTTTGTAATGAATAGGCTCAAAAAGTACTGGGCCGATTTAAAAAATTCTTTCACCATTAGAAAGCTGCATTCACCCTGAGTAACATAGGCTATATTTATTGCTAGAAAAGATTAGACGTCCACCCGTGCGAAGCCGGGACGGGCCGCTAGTGTACTATATTTTCATAATCCAAAAATTTACGACACCTAAACACACCATAAAAAATGTTTTAGTATATAACATGATAAATAAATAAATTACTTAGACTAAATACAGCACAAAATATTACAAGTATCAAGTGGTCTCAATTTACTCATACTTTTGCCACTCAGCAGTTGTCTTTGTGTGGGTGAGACTTGTGTGAGTAGTAGTACGGCCAGATGTCGGCAAAACGGCGAATTCGAGGTGCGGGATTTTGTAAACGCGTCCTTAAGAGGGCAGTGAATCTCAGCATAATTATGGATAACGAAGCTCGTCCGTTTGGAAGTAAATTTGAATGACAGAGTTATTGATATTAATTTCAATTGTTGAGTTTTTTTTGAATAGGAAGGAAATTTTAAAGTACGTTCTCGTTTTAGTACCTACGCGTTGTTGGAACGAGCTAGCGTTAAAGTTTAGTTGAATAATTTGTATTGATTAGGTGCATAATTTACGGTTGGATCTCGGTATATATGGGAAAGTAGCAAAAAAAACATCTGCGGTTCCATATAAAACTGCAATTATTGCTGGGACAGCAGATTTTTTCAGACCGCCTTAAGGCCTCTGACGTGGTTTTGTGTAACGACTACTACCACCAGAGATAGTAGCCGAAAGCAACGGCTTAACGTGCCATCCGAAGTACGGAATCATCTTTCTTTTCAGACCATCAGATGATTCAGCCTGCAGCATAATATCCTAACCAACTGGGGAAAAACGCGCAAAGTGATATATAACTACCCACACAGCACAGAATATCTACTAGATATCTATTAGATATTTTGTAGACACTCAGATATTTTGTAGATATCTATTAGACATCTTGTAGACATTTGTGCTGTTAGGGTAGGTAGCCCGCGTGGGAATCGAACCCGCGACCTCCGTGTCGAGAGCCAATGCTCTTAACCATTAGACCACGGAGGCAGTTGCAATTTAAGTTTCAGCTTGGAATGACGTGTCAAGTGGTGAGAGACGGCTAGCCTTTCGCCCACATAAACACTGCATAAGAAACTTTGAATCCCTTTGTTTCCTAGTACGACACCCATGGAAAGAAGAGAGGTGGTCCGTTCTAAGCCGGAATATGGCTGATAATCATGATGTATGTAATACGAGCTTTTACCCGCGACTTCGTCCGCATAAATTATATACCAGATTTTAAGTCAGATGATAAGCTATCAAACAAAAAAAGTTTCATCAAAATCGGTTCAGTAGTTTTTGCGTGATACTCGAACAAACAAACACCCAAACAAACAAACAAACAAACGAACAAACAAACAAACAAACAAACAAACAAACAGACAGACAAAAAATCCAAAAATTGGTGATTTGGAATCAGGGATCGTAATCTTTTTTTGTAAATATCTTCAATGTATAGACACACTTCTGTTACAGTTTTATAATAGTTTAGATTTAGATAGGTCAACTAGAATCTCATGAAATGAACAAAAGTAAAAAAAAAACGAGCTTTTACCCGCGACTTCGTCCGCATAAATTATATACCAGATTTTAAGTCAGATGATAAGCTATCAAACAAAAAAGGTTTCATCAAAATCGGTTCAGTAGTTTTTGCGTGATACTCGAACAAACAAACACCCAAACAAACAAACAAACAAACTAAATTCTTATTTCAAATTTACAGTTTTATAATAGTCAAGATATAGATTTTCACATGGTAATGTCAAAATGTCACCTGTCTAGTCAAAGTAGGCCCTGTACAGACTGAGCCTGAGATAAAAACGCGCGTTTGTCTATCGCATGACCTAATCGCTACACTAGCAATTAATAGGCGTTTGTATCGATTCATATGCAGGATTGTAGTGATGCACACACATGTTTGTATTCATGCACACGCGCATGTGCATTGTGGCAAAGGCTGTCAACACAAAGCTGATCAAACATTACGAAAGTTACGTTACATTACGAAGTGT
Source organism: Agonopterix subpropinquella (assembly GCA_922987775.1). Classification (NCBI taxonomy): domain Eukaryota; kingdom Metazoa; phylum Arthropoda; class Insecta; order Lepidoptera; family Depressariidae; genus Agonopterix; species Agonopterix subpropinquella. The sequence continues at coordinate 8,767,513 of OV277714.1, forward strand.
CGGTTGCATCGTGGCTGTACCGCCACTATTTTATGCTTTATCGCGTTTGCATCGATGCCGCATTGCGACTAAATCGATGCTTTTTGCAGCACTTCTGCGCTGCAAAAAAATCGCAGTGTGTTAAAGGCCCTAATCTAAATGTTGCTTACTCTAAAATTTGATTTCCCAATTTTTCATGAGATTCTGGTCCACCTATATACCTACTTGTTTTATTGGAAACTCTCAATTGTTTGTTAAGTGTACGTCTTGTGTAATCTCCCAACCCTATCATGTCTCAAAACAACACATTGACACCTATCCTATTATTATTTCGGGTCGAAGGTGTTGCAACCTTTAATCAGGGATAAGTCCCCTTAATCTTAATTAAATCTGTATTTCTCAAAGGTATCTGTAACGGATTTGTGGAAACAAATTTATTGGGGTACCACCGTCTTCTAACATGGGATTACAAGGGATGCGTTATTGTTTTAGGAGTTGGGGCTTGCTGGATAAATTATTGACTCTTTTGTTATTTTCGTTTGGTTTATTCTGTGTACCTACAAACATATTTTAATGCTCTAGATTATATTCCTCAAGGAGGTAGTCGTAATAATTATATTCAAAATATAGTATATTAGAGATTATAGGAGTCGTACAAAAGAGTCTTAAAAAGCCGTGGTGGTCCAGTGGCGAGTAACCTTGCCTGCCGTGCAGGAGGCGATGGTTCGATCGCCGTCCAGGCCGACTCGTACCAATGAGTTTTTCGGAATTTATGTATGATTTGAAACACCACTGGCTTTTCGGTGAAGGAAAACATCGTGAGGAAACCTGCATGCTTCAATTTCGAAGCATGTATTGTACCTACTGTCCATTACAAGTGGCGACGGGCTCACTCCCCGTCACACTGGACAGAGTTTCGGTACTACTAGTGAACCGTGGATGTTCTGAAGTTTCAGAATATCTCTGACTACCCCCTCGGGGAATATAGTCGTGAGCATATGCTATGCTAGGAGTCGTACGAAGCAACTAAGGATTTCTTTTGCTCTGTAAGTAGGTACTTCTTCCGACTTTACTTATAATATCATTCTCATACTTTAAATATGTGTATGTTCTGAGTTCGTAGAATATCTCTGACTACCCTCTCGGGGAATATAGTCGTGAGCATTATGTATGTATGTGTACCCTAGAATGCTATGTTTGCTACAACTGAACGCTTCAAATATGATGTTAATTGTAGTAGAAGTCATGTCCAACCGAAATGGGTTTGGGTAAGGTCGTATGGAGAAAAATTTTCTTTTTTTTGAGCGGCCAATAATAAAACTTACATAGGTTTTTAGAGGACTTTTCAAAATACATAAAAAAATATCACATTCATTGCTAGGCCGCATCGGAGCTGTAGGTACTATTTAGGTTTTAAGTTACGCTAGTTAACAGTTCCGTAACTGTCAGACAACGCACAGCCTAAACCGCTGAAATAGAGACATGAAATAGCAGCTCCCAATGCATTATTTCTTACCTCACTCGGTTCCCCATCAGACGCATACTGCAGCGATAGATAATACTTAGGAGCACAGGGATATAGAGGGTTGCCATCCTATATCCTGGAAGAACCATATTTTTTTTCGAATTTCGTACCTCTGATTTGACCCAAAATTACATTATCTGGTTCCCGATCGAAATGATTACGCATCAAAAGAGACCTCTTTGGAGATCACAACCCGCATGGGTTGCCAGCCCCTACCCTGGAAGGTTCCTCAGTGAGCCACTTTTTATGAGGCCAAAAAATTGGGTCATTTACCTCATCAGGTTCCCCAATGAAACTAGAGGTACGCCAACTATAGGTACGATAATATTTTTTGGGGGCCTTTTTCCCATAGCTGGAGAAATTATATCTTTTGGAATAAACAATTATTCTACGGATGTAGCGGTGGGTGCACTAAGAAAGGATCTTTCGAAAGCCTATACCTGACAAAAGCTAGTGAGTATAATGTAAACTGTAATTAGGTAGGAAAATCCTAAATAATTATAAAAATATGATAAGAGGTACTTCATTATAAAAGAATGGAAAGAACAGAGGTTGTTTTAATTAACAATTTTATTTAAAAGCTTTTCAACTGAACCCCTTTTCTCTCCGAAACGTAACTCTCGTTAAATCCGCGTTATAATGTCGCGCTATTTAAATTTTGGGAGCTACCATTTCGGTGCTATTTGGCTACAAAGTTGGCTAAGCGCTCCGAACTTTGCTCATTAAAGTTCAGAATTGTCAGTCGCGTACCGACGTGACATATTTTTTTGGGAATGAGTCGAAAAAAGTGTTTTTCAAATCTGCACTGCACACCATATCCACGGACCTGAAAAAAAGACGGACGGAATCTCGTCGAATCAAAAGTGAAGCACCCATTTATACGAGTGTGCGTGCTATCGCCTTGTCGTGCGGTACACAATGGCGGCGGGTTGTCGGACCTGCGCCTAGAACTGGTGCGTCTGCGTGAGTGTAGTAAGCCCCATGTAGAACAAACGAAATTGTAGGACCTTCCATGCTTCACCTCTTTTTAGTGTGACATTACGTCCGGCTTTTTTTCAGGTCCGTGACCATATCTGCCTCACTTTGCAAATACGAGTAAATGAGTGTCGTATAAAACGACAAAACGATGTTATACATACATAATACAAAATGGAAGTCAAAATTAGTCAATGCTATTTATTGTTACCCATGATTGTTACATAATATTATGTATGAAACATGATATCGGCATAGAGAACTATAATTTATATGGGTAACCTGAAATGGTTCTTTCGTTCTTGTTTCCCATACCTAATCGTACTAAGGTACGATTAGGTATGGGAAATATCTGTGACATTATGAAATTAAAAATAATGCTTTGAAACCTGAGTGTCGGACAGACGGACAGAATGGACGAAAGTATAAAGGCTTTCGTCCATTCTGTCATTCTGTCTGTATGTACCAGCTTATTTTTGCACCTATTGAATCGACATTTGGTATGAAGACACAAGATAACAGTAACCCAAAAAGAAGATTTTTTTCGAGCGTCGCACCAAAACTAGTAAACGAATTTTATTCTCAAGCGGTTTTCATTGTTAGATGTCTAATAAACTAATAATAGACCCTAAGCTTGAAGACTTCGGCATATGAATAGCATGCATATGCTCACGACTATATTCCCCGAGGGGGTGGTCAGAGGATATTCTGAAACCTCAGAATATCCACGTTTCACTAGTAGTACCAGAACACTGTCTAGTGTGACGGGGAGTGAGCCCGTCGCCACTTCTAACGGACAGTAGGTACAATACATGCCTCGAAATTGAAGCATGCAGGTTTCCTCACGATGTTTTCCTTCACCGAAAAGCCAGTGGTGTTACAAATCGTACATAAATTCCGAAAAACTCATTGGTACGAGTCGGCCTGGACGGGGATAGAACCATCGCCTCCTGCACGGCAGGCAAGTTACTCGCCACTGGACCACCACGGCTTAGTTTAGCATATGAATAGTGTAACTATTATTACCTGTTCATATGACTTCGGTACCTTTTGTCCCAGGAAATCAATAGATTCTACAGTAGGTGATAATTTACTTGATTTTATAGACAATTTCAATTCAAACAGGAACATATAACTTGTTTTGTACGTCTCTCAGGCATGTATTTATTTGAATAGGCTGGGAGAGACGGAACCAAACAAACAGTAACAGAATTGTAAATAGGATGGCAAGATTACATAGCAGATGTTCTAATTAACAAAATACATATATGACAAACGTGCTCCGAGTATGTAATTTAATTAAAAATGGTGACTACAACTTGTATAAGAAAGAGATAAGTGTGCCCGGGGCCCACGCCCCGGGCGGCAGGTTAAGGGGGCGCCAAAATCAAGTGTTTGATAAATAATTTATTGCAATGACATGAAGACTATTGAAAAGAAAATCAAGCTCGCTACACTCCTGGTTTTTATTAGTCATGTAGTCGTACCTAACCTATTGCAGAATTAAATCCAAACTTGGATCATAATTACTGCGACGAGCTAATCATATTGCAGTAAACTATCGAGCTTGCTTCACTCCCTCCAAGTTTTAGAAAAGTATTATTGCAACGGCCAGAGGTGCACCTGGCATCCTTGAGTAAAAAATTATGCTACTCCCTTGGAGGCTAGCTTGGAGGGAAGGGGCGCCAAAATCTAGTTATTGCCCCTGCTTAGAAAAATCCTGGATCCGGGGCTGTATAACATACCTGTAGGCCTACCATGAGTTGACATTGTAGTAAACTACAGTAAAACTGCTGTAGTAAACTACAGTTTTTTATTGAATTTTGTACAGCGCTCCTAGTGGTTACGTTGAGAACTAATTCTGTCATACTAAATTATACAAATACAAAATACAAAAACTTTATTTTCTCCACAAAAGGTTTACATGTACGTTGCGTTGGTGCCGCAACTACAGTAGTAACGTACTGTGAAAACTCATGGTAGGCCCTCTGATTATCAGGTCCAGGAATATTCGTAGCACTTTTGAAGTGTAGAAGGGGATTTCACGTTTATCAAATTTTTATTGTACTCTACTTCTATTTTGTGTAACTAAAATGTCATTATCCCTATTTATAATGAAAAAATGCAATGCTTTTTAGTTCGAGTCAGTCAATCAAAAGTCGGAATCGGAATTTATGCTCGATTTGTAATACTTACTGGCTTTTCGATGAAGGAAAAAATCATGAGGAAACCTGCATGCTTCAATTTCGAGGTATGTATTGTACCCACTGTCCATTACAGGTGGCGATGGGCTCACTCCTCATCACATTGGATAGAGTTCCAGTACTACTAGTGGTACGTGGATGTTCTGAGGTCACAGAACATCTCTGACTACCCCCTCGGGGATTACAGGGTGTAAGTGACAGCCTAGCAAATACTAAAACGGTGAACTCAGACCATCAAACTGAACAACTTTCACTATGGAGCCTATAGCCATACAAAACTGCTGTACCTAATGGGACAGCAGATATTTTTTTCACGTTTCCTGAGGTAGGCTTCATAGTGAAAGTTGTTCAGTTTGATGGTCTGAGTTCACCGTTTTAGTATTTGCTAGGCTGTCACTTACAACCTGTATAGTCATGAGCATATGCTTATGTCTTGGCGGCAAAACGCATGTGCCATCCAAAACCGATTAGGTATGTAGTAATATGTAGATCTAGATACTCTTTCTTATACTGTGTCTTAGGTTTCTTCAATTTGAAGATTTTGCCTTCAACATTTTCACCCTCTTGTGAAGAAAGAAAAAGTATTGGGGCTAACACAAAAGATCCCACTGGGTCGAAGTGTTGCTGGCTTGCCAGCCCCCACAACAAGATAAGATAAGATATGCGTATGCATCTTCGTGTCCGACCGAAGTCGCGGACGATACTTTCCTTAGTCACTAAAACACATATATGCGCTACTGCATCTTGATCTAAAACGCATTCGATGAATGAGAGATGTTTAGTGGAGCATAAGTTATCTATATCATCTTCCTTCTATATGGATGACTCGTGTCCCAACCTCACGGCGCACCAATAAATCACTTTTCAGATAGCATTCATCACTCATTCGCAAGTAACCCAATAACTTATTGATTTATCACATGACCTGACATAACTGTTTGACTTTCTGTATACTAATTCTAAACGTGGTGTGATACTGAACTAATGCGTTATCCAGGGTGTAAGGAAAAGTATAATTAATCCTTACCTTAAACTACATACTCTACCCATCAAACTGATTTTTTTTTACTATGGCAGCAAACCTGTCGGAACAAAAACAAAACTGCTGTTTCATACGTTTGAGTCAAGTAGGCATTGCAGTTTAGTATGGAACAGCAGATTTTTATTTTAATACTAGCGTTAACCCGCGACTTCGTCCGCACAAATTATATACCAGATTTTAAGTCAGATCATAAGCTATCAAACAAAAAAAGTTTCATCAAAATCGGTTCAGTAGTTTTTGCGTGAGGCTCGTTCAAACACACAAAGCAAAAAAATTCGTTCTTAAAATTTACAGTTTTATAATAGTGTAGATGGAACAGCTGTTATTTTTTGCGCTGGCAGGTTCGCTCCCTTAGTAAAAGTTGTTCAGTTTGATGGTTAGACTGTGGTTTAAAGGTTAATAATACTTTTCCTTACGCCCTGTATACTTTATTCGCTACAGACACAGATTTAATAGAGATGGCTTCAGACCATCAAAACTGAACAACTTTCACTATTTTAATTTTTTAATTTTTTATTTTTTTATTCTTAGGAAGATTTACAGCTTTGATTACATACTAAAGACAACCTTAAATAACTGTAAGCTAATTACAAAATGGGACCAACTTTGAAAACGCGAATAAAAAATCTGCTGACCTATCAGCAGATAGGCGATTGGCGATTGGCGATGTTTTTTTTTTAGAACGTTTAGTTTCAAAATTTTGTCCCTTTCCCAAAGAATTTACTTTGGTAGAGTAGGCGCAGACATTGTCTATGGAACAGTTTTTTTTTCGCAATTTCGATTTTGGCTCCATAGTGAAAGTTGTTCAGTTTGATAGTCTGAAGCACCATTAAATTTTACACCCTGTGTGCTTAAGACCATCAAATATAAATTTTTTTTAGGCACTTTCTTGACATGGTTTGGCACACTAGAGCATGTAGTAATAGATACTCTTGCTTATACTGTGCTAGAGCGATGAATAAATGAATGAACAACTTTTTATTTAAGAATAAAATTTATAAGTAAAATACCTAGTATAAGAGTTCCTTATTTGACTATGGAACTAATAATGCTAAAAATGTTATCGTCGGATTTTCCTGTTGTACAGTTTCTCAAATTACAGACAAAGTCTAAAAAAGATACGTGTTTCGTATAATGGAGGTAAACCCGCACTTAAACGTTTTCGGTTCGGTGCTTAAAAGTAAATAAACTAAGCAATATCGCTCGGTCAGCTCACCCCCGGGCTAGTTATCCAGCTTGGATAGAGTGGTTACGAAAATTGAATTTTGTTGGCTAGAGAAAATAATACTTTAGGAAACATGAGCACCGACTCCCGTCATCATAGCGAGATAAAACGTATAGGTACGTAGTTTGTAAGTCTAAAAAACAAACATTTAAAAATTCTAAATAATTCGGTCACGTATTATTTTTGATGTAAGCAAATGTACGTTTTACTTCTCAACTCTCTTTAAGATATTTTAGGTCAATTAATGCGTAGGGGACCGCTAAAAAATGACCATTGATTTTTTAACAATCACTTGCGGTCCCCGACATATTAATTGACCTATCAAAATAACATCAAAAATGACCGGTGACCGAATTATTTTTTACTTTATAAATATTTGTTTTTGGCGTTGGGGGTTTTTTAAGTTTGTAATTAAATATTCTATTATAATTTTTAAAGCTACATGAAAACTACTGAACCGATTTTCATACCAGCCACCACTGTTTTGAGTATTGATATGTTTAGTTTCGGAAACATTTAGCTTCCTATTTTAAACTTCGTATATAAACGGTTGAACAATTAATTATTTTCAAGGGGGCGGAGTCATAGAAGCTCGCACCGGGCGCATAGAAGGCTAATATTTACGGCACTGGCTACAATGCTACAGACAGACAGACATACAGACACACAGACATTGGCGTCAAACTTATAACATCTCTCTCCCCTCTTTTTGCGCCGGGTGTTAAAAAAAGTTTATACTTTCAAACATAAACTATAATATGGTATATACATATAATAAAATATCGTATCAATATGTTTTTCCGAATTTATGTACGATTTGTAACACCACTGGCTTTCCTAACATCGTGAGGAAATTGATCTGCGCAGCGAAGACCAAGCATCTAATCAAATTTCGATGATAAAAGATTCTTAGATGGTTGCAGCCAAGAATCTGATCACCCCATAATGGACGTGAGTTAACAACAATACGATTAAAAAGAAATGTGCTTTTAATGAGGGTTCTTGGTAAAAATAATTCGGTCTTATCGCTGAAAGCCGATCTTTTCAGAGATCTTTCAAGTCGAATTCAGAACGCTCTGTGGTTTACCAGAAAGCGATGTAAACTTTGTCAACAATCCTATCTATTTTCTAACCAACGATCTTTGAAACTATTCGATAACTTGGATCCAAGATAGAGGAACTTAGTGAAGTCAAATATTGAGGAAATGCGACCCAGTTCACGGAGTTAGGACCCAATCAATGCAGTGGTTCTCGTTTGATTGAGAAACAAGCGTGCTAGAAATGCGGCCAGGGCCGACCGGAGGCATTTTGGGGCCCTAGTTAAAAAAACAGACACCCCAATTTATTTGGGGCTACCGGCAATACTATCAACAATCAATAATAGTCTTATAACTATTATAAAACTGTAACAGAAGTGTGTCACATTGAAGGTAATAACAAAAAAAGTTACGATATGGTTTTTAGGTGTCCCTGACTTCAAAATCCCAAATTCTTGGATTGTTTGTCCGTTGGTTTGGTGAAACTTTTTTTATTTGATAGATTATGATCTGACTTCAAATCTGGTACATAATTTGTGCGGACGAAGTCGCGGACTAGCGCTAGTATAAAATAAAATAGCTTTCCGCGTCTGTCTGTATATCTGTTATCTCCTCCTAAACCACGCAACGGATTTTGATGTAGTTTTCACTGTCGTTTAGATAATTCTTTAGGTTTATGTGTAGGAAGGGCGAAGCTGGGGCTAGACAGAAATAAAAACAATAGACAACCCCAACACACACAATAATTTCTTTGAAACTATAATTCGATAAAGAAACCCTAATGTTAAAAAACAGACATTTAAAAACAAAAATAATTGGGCACCTAATTAGGTGGTGTTTGTTTTTTAATTACCTATCTTTAATATAATAGGTCAATTAATGCGTCTGGGACCGGCATAACAACACAATTGTTTTTAGTAGAAGACTTTTATATAAATTAGCTAAAAAGATTTATGAAAGATAAATAAGAAAATACATTTAACAGTAAAATTATGTTTCAAAAAGCGTTTAGGCAAATAAATGGTAACAGCCCGAATTAACTAGTCGCATTAACTGTTTCCAAACTGAATTTTTAATGTATTCAACTTTTCTGAATAATTCTGAGCTATTTTGCATTCAGTAATAAAATAACGTTTTGAAAAGTCCTATCCATGCAATGTTATCTTCATTCCACCAAAAACTATTTATTTACAAATTGAACTGTGAAATATTCGAACAAAGAAAATAAAATAACACGATTTATCGTTTTTCAACATTGTTCAGTAATAAATCTGTTATCAGACTTTAGGTACTGTCAATTATCTCAGAAAGTCTAGCTTTTTCGTAAGGCATTTCTTTAAATTGTGAATCAAATTTTACAATTTAGATAAATAAGGCATTTAGAATTCAATTTCGTTTTGGTAATAGAGTTATTCAATTATTCGACTAGACTACATAGCCTTTAGAAAATTTTTATACAAACAAATTTTCCAATACCTACAATGCTATCACTATCAGTTTATAAAAACTTTGATCACAAATATGAACTTTCTCAAAAATAGTAGGAACTTGAATGCGCGGATTACAAGTTTTAGGAGACATTAATAATATGAAACGCATACTCTTTGTAAAAACTAAACTCCGGTAGTTTTCACTTACTTACTCACTGCAAATAGATCAAATCGATTTTAAATAATTAAATTAAAATGCTCTAATTGTGTATAAAATGAAGACTTTCCTATTTAGAGTACCTAATATAGTATTTATTACAATAACACGTTACTACGTAACTACATCATGATATGATGTTTTACGAATTGATGCGATGGCTAATTGTCTTTCCACTGTGTCTATCATTTGTTAAATTTTTGTACAAAAATAACATTACCGCTTTACAATTCACAAGTACCTACAGACCTACACACACATATACATAAACTCACGACCATAATCCCCGTACGGGTGGTCAGAAACATTGCTACAACTACCAACTGTCTTGCTTGCAGTTGTAACAAGTTGGCTCACTTTTAGCATTATTGAAGGTATCAAGATGGAATGACGTCTAAAGTAGTGATAGGTGGCTAGAATTTCGACCACAAATAACCACAAACCCTTCTTAGTCGAGGCTACTACCACGGAAAGAAAAGGGGTTGTCGATTCTAAGCCGGAACCCATGGCAACTACAATTTACAACTAATAAAAGCGCATGCAAAAGAAATTTTTGGCATGCTATCCCCAAAAGCTTTAACTTAACTGATTTCACGGTACTCGTCTCAAAGCTTGCAATTTAGGGGCCCGTGAAAAGGCCCTTAGTCCGCCCCAGTTAAAATAGAGTGGTTGGTTTGGCAAGCAGCCATATTGAAGTGAAGTGAAATAGTATGCGGTATGCCTTTTCAACGTCAAGTTTGTCAGTTTCGGGGTGATTTCTGAATAGTAACAACTTTCCTTGTTAACTGCGTTGTTGGGATTTAAATGAATTGATTTGAGTTAGATCTGAAAATTAGCAATATGAAGTGGTAATTGCCTGGTCAATGGTGGATTAATCGAAGGTCTTGACAAACGCTTTTATTCCTATTCGTAATTCTACACAATATGGATTCCGCACAACTACCATTGAACACTATATATCTCTATTCCACATAGTCTTCAATGAAGCACTAATAATCTATGGGGAGTCCGAGTTCTATAATGGAGAACACGAACTGGCAGGGGCTTAAGGGGCGTCCGCCCGGTTTTGGGTAACTTTGTAACCATTTTATACATTAACTATGGCACTTTTTAAGCAGAAAACAAAACTGAACAATCTACAGGATATGAGAAGTGATGTGGTTTTTCTCGAAATCTATTTTAAATAATAAAACTGAAGAAAAACGACTCCAAAGTCACCTCTTTTTTTCCAGTTGTAACCGTTTTACTCTTACATTGTTGATCAGAAGAATATTAAAATTTACAATATTCTTCACAATACAATATAAAATGATGTGGTTTTCTTATTTTTTGAAAATTCATATAAAATCGTACAGGTTTTCAAAGAAAACGGAAAATTCTGACCGGAGCCGCGCAATTGAAGCGGGATGGCTAATTGCAAAAGTTTGCTTGTAAGAAAGAGAGCCTTGCAGATGGGAGGAGTAGCCTTAAGGCTGCACCGAGCCTATTGTGCTGCCCCCAATCGTGTTTTTTTTGTTTCAAAACAAGAATGTCACATTGTAGTCATTGCTCATTTTCAGGGTCACTGTGGATTTGTTTTAATAATGTTTGTAGTTATTATCGTTAAAACCGCCAAAAGTGGCCACTTTTGGCGGTTTTAAGAATAATAGCTACAAGCATAACACATAATACTCCGTAATGTTTCGATAAATTGAAAGCCAATCAGGACTACAATGTGACATTCTTGCTTTTTGGAAATGTTGTTTAATTGTTTAGAAATAAAAAAATACGATTGAGGGCAGCACAATAGGCTCGGTAGGCTCTTAAGTAGTGTAGGACCTCGATATAGATAGCGACTAGATGAGGATGGCAGTAGATAGACGATATTTTTTAAATATTTCTTGCTTAGAAAATCAGTAGATAATAAAACCTGCAGAATTAAATTATGCAAAACGGATTTTTGTATGACACGAGTCGCAGTGATGTGTATGAATATACTTATAGGTCGACCAGAATCTCATGAAGAATGAGGAAATCAAATTTTAGAGTACCTAAGCAACACTGGGGTAATTGGATTAGGGACCTTCAAACACTGCGACTTTTTGCAGCACCTCTGAAACGCCATACAGCCACGAGGAAAAACGTTCGTAATAAAATTCAGCTATAAAATTATATGCCTTTTCTTATAAACAAGATGAAAATTTTCGGCCAGATTATTTGGGCGTTCAAACACTCTTAAATATACACCCATTAATAAACGCGCGTTTTTAAAAGTAATTTTGGATATTTTCAAAGATATTCGAAAAAATGTTATACTTCATCTCTATTTCTGATAATAAAACTCACCCTTGTGAAACTGGATAGCATTGAATATTCCAGGAAAATATCTTTTTATAATAAATAAAACGTACTTATTTATTATTTTTACAAAAACTTTGTGAAAAGTTTGTGTTAACTAGGCCTCTTCAATTTCCTTAACTTTTCAAAGATAACTTCGGTTATTGACGGAAGATAACCGTCTAAATACAAGGTTATATAAGAATAACAAAGGACTGGCTTATTTTGGAGTTTCCTACAAAATTTGCATTATTTTGTACAGGGTGTACAATTGAATACGTTGCCACTTACGAGTAGGTACGTATGATAACTTTGGGGTTCGTAAACTTCGATCGTATTTTGATTTAAGTTACATACCTTAAGGGGTGCTTCAGACCATCAAACTGAATAACTTTCACTGTGGGGCCAATCTGGAAATAGCGAAAAAATAAATTAGCTGTTCCATATAAAACGTCAACGGCTACTGTCACTCGACCCAAAAGGAGTTCCATCTTGGCATCATAGTAAAAGTAGTTCAGTTTGATAGTCTGAATCACCCCTTTAGGTATGTAATGTATTCAATTTTACACTTTACAAAATATCAAATAATTTGTTAGTGTAATTAAAAATTTACTGAACTCGATGTCAAACTACCGCATGGGCACACTCACCCTCTTACTACCAAGTATACAATAATTATATTCATGAACGCTTTCATTGCTGAAATAATAATAAAACATAATTTTTCCATGAAAACTTAAAATGCGAATAACTTAAATATGCAATTATTATTTGAATGCAATTATTTCGTTATAAATCAGTTTGTATGAGGTTTTGCGCTTATTCATAAATAAGTCTTAATAAAAATTTCTTTAGCAAGAAACTGAAAATTATACTGACAATAAAAACACCACTTCAGTGCACAAGGCTTGTTCACGAACGAAACTAAGACGGGAACGAGCTACATAATTACAGTGAGGATCTCACAATGGCTCATAATTAGCATTAACTTAATTCTTAAGAACGTTCGTGTATAAAAACTTGTTTAATTAACAACAAATTGCTTCTTGGTCTTAAACGTACCTTTCTTCCTTTCTTGTATTTTACTGGGTAACCAAATTAATAGATCGTAGGATCCCACTGAAGGGCAAAGCCTTCTCTCAGAATAAGGGAGGGATTGAGCCTAATAGTATAAGAGATAAGTGTACTTTTTGCAACCATCAGCAGCAAGGCTGATTCAGTGTTTATGTGGTGTAGAGCATCTCGGTGAATGGGATAGACCAGGTCTGCCTGCATAACTCCAGTCGGTTTAGGAGTTACTGATGAGTAAAGGTCGGTAAAAAATTTACGATCAGCTGCAAGGCTGATCGTATGATATTGTTGTAGTATGCACTATAGCTATGTGAACTGTATAAAAACTGTCAAGATCTGTCAGTCGGTTTAGGAGATACAGCCAGTCAAAGTTCCGACCTTTGAACGGTTGTATCTCCTAAACCGACTGATGAACCATGCGAGTTTTTATACTGTTCACATAGCTACAGTGCATACTACAACAATATCATACGATCAGCCTTGCATCTCATCGTAGATTTTTTACAGACCTTTGATCATCAGTAACTCCTAAACCGACTGGAGTTATGCAGGCAGACCTGGTCCATCCCCATCACACACAGAGATGCTCTACACTCCATAAACACTGAATCAGCCTTGCTGCTGATGGTTGCAAAAAGTATACTTATCTCTCGGAATATAACTCTACCAGGCGGACCTATTGCGGATTGGTGGAGGTAAGATTGTGGTCAGCTTTGTCTTCAACATAATTTTGTTTTACGTTACTGCACAGGTCTAGCCTCAAGAAAGCAGGGCTGCCAGTAAACTTTTTATAATTATTTATCCAGCCATGTCCCTGAAGAAATACTGGGTCCTTCTTAATAATTATGCTGACACTTTTTTAAGGGGATGATCAGACCATCAAGATGAACAACTTTCTCTAAGGACTAACATCGAAATCGCGAAAAAAAACAGCTGTTCCATACATCGAGCCAAATGTATGGGACAGCAGATTTTTTTTCACCATTTCGAAGTTGGTCCCATAGAGAAAGTTGTTCAGTTTGGTGGTCAGGTCATTCCCTTAAAAAACTGTCAACAGATGGACCCTGTATATTTTCTTTCTTTGGGCCCAATTGCTGGGCCCCATTGCTGAACTAAAATGGCAATGGGCGGAGCAGATTGCTCGCAGAAGCAGTGACCATGGGGCCGAAGAGTTCTCAAGTGATGAACGTGTACGGGAAAGCGCAGCGTGGGTGGGCCACACTAGGTGGGCCAACGACCTGGTGAAGGCGGCGGGAACACGATGGATGAGGGCAGCGATGGGTCCAGCAGTGGACGTCTATCGGCTGATATCGGTGATGGCACAAAAAGGGGATGTCAATGGCCCCGATTCGGACTGTGCCACGACTTAACTAAATTTATTCCTGTCACTTTCTAAAATAAGTTTTTTTTTTTTTATTTATAACTCTTCGACTGGACATGGACTCTTGCTTATGCGTTAGCACTGCATTTCCGCCAGTGTCAAGTATTTTATGGGAGAATCTATCCCAATCTCAGGGATTGTTTTTGGACAAGAACAAGAAGAGATTGAAGAATGTGGAGCCTCGTGGCAGGCACAAACGCGACGCGCGAAACCACGCGAGACGTGTACTCGGGTCAGTTCCTGCAACGTGACTCCTAAAATAAGATTAAGAAAAGAGACAGAAAACCAACAGCTGACTTTAGTACTGTCAAAGTGACGTTACATGCCCAAAAACGCCTTAAATAAGATGGCGTGGCTTTGACAGCACTAAAGTCAGCTGTTGGTTTTCGAAAGTGACAGGAATAAATTTAGTTAAGTCGTGGCACAGTCCGAATCGGGGCCAATGTTATTGGATGGATGTGGATGGTGGATGGTGGATGTTCTGAGGTTTCAGAATATCTCTGACTACCCCCTCGGGGAATATAGTCGTGAGCATATGCATGCATGCAATGTTAGTGGTCTGCGATTTTTCGATTCAAGCAGATTTGGTTTTGTATCCAATTATCCATGTGTCCTGGGTACAAAGAACACAGCTACGTACTCCACATTTCAAATTGGTCGACAATAGTTTTTCATGCGGATTGACACATGTGCCTTTCTGCAAAATAAAAACATTTCTGTACCAGTGACTTTTCCGCTTTTCGGCAATAAATATTTTTTAAATATCGTTTTTCGTCATCGTTTTCGATCATTACTCTTTGTAACGGGGCCACGACAGGCTGGGACAGTGACAAATATATCTTTGTTGTGAATTACGTGTCAACTTGGCGTCAACACCCAAATAAAAATGTATTGTCAGTGTATTTAGTGTAGGTACATAAAATAATACCTATACATTGTGAGGATACAAACTATAATAATTTTGAATATAGGAAGAAGTAGGGAAAAAGTAATAGTTGTGGTTTATTTAATAAAATAAAAAAACTACAACCCGGGCGAATTAACTTGGCACCTGGCTCGCACGTGGCACGGAATTCGACACCCCTCCTGCTACCCCCCATGGGACCCCGCCGTCGCCGTGCAAGGTCGTAGCATAGCATCTCAGTCACCATTGCACGTGTCCCTGCGCTTTAGCATTCTTGAGTTATTCTTTCCGAGTTTTCCGAGTTTTTTATTCTGAGCCACGTGTGAGTCAGGTGCCAAGTTAATTTGCCCGGGTTTTAGTACCCCATACTGCAATTCTTATGCACAGTGTAGATACTTGCTCAGCTTTGTAACAAAAACTCACACCTCACTGTTTTACCCACAAACAGCATCGAAATAAATGGACATTAAAACGAGGAAATTGTTATAATCTACATAATTAGACCAACAGTGCAAGAAAGTTAACATACAAATTCTGAAAATGCCCATTAAAAAAAAAAGTCTAATACCAAAGAGAGTTGGCGTCAGGCAGGCGGCCGGCTGAAGAACTTTCGCAAAACTTTATGCAATACGAGCTTTTACCCGCGACTTCGTCCGCATAAATTATATACCAGATTTTAAGTCAGATCATAAGCTATCAAACAAAAAAGTTTCATCAAAATCTGTTCAGTAGTTTTTGCGTGATGCTCGATCAAACAAACACCCAAACAAACAAACAAACAAACAAACAAACAAACAAACAGACAGACAAAAAATCCAAAAATTAGTGATTTGGAATCAGGGACATCTAAAAAACATATTATAATCTTTTTTTTTTTAATATCTTCAATGTACAGACACACTCTTGTTACAGTTTTATAATAGTTTAGATGGATCCTAAATGGAGATGTATGGAAGATGACATATTGCCACTTTAAATAATTATGGGGAAGGAGGAGGACGTATCAATTAAAAAAGCAATCGAGAAAAAACGACCTCTTCCCCTAGATTCATAGTCAACATTGATTTATTTTGTCAAAAAAAAGAAAATAACATTAGAATTTAAAAATAAATTATGCATTCAATTAAAACGTAGATGATGAACATACCGCGTAAATAAAAAAAGTCAACACGATGATATAAAGATGGTCTTATTTATTAGTTGACAATTACGAAAAACAAAAAAACCGACTGCATAAAAAAACTATTAACAGAAAAGAGAAAAACAAGCTCTATAATCACAAATAAGCTATAAGAACACTTGTTTTTCTCTTTTCTGTTAATAGTTTTTTTACGCAGTCTGGTTTTTTGTTTTTCTTAATAATTTAGTTTATTTCATACTTTTTAGTCTTGTGTCGAAATGGTAGCATAGAAGTACTGTAATATGTATATTTTTGGAATCGTCTGTTCACAAGCTTTCATTTGATACCCATATTGTAATTTTTAACAAAAAAAAATTTTACTCCCCCTCTTTTTTTAATTCGCAACCGCCTTATTACAATAATATAGCCTATGTCACTCTCACTACTTTTACAAATCTAACGACACGTCATACGTCAAAATCCATCAAGCCGTTTAGGCTGTAGGCCGTGCCAAAGAAACATACATTATCTACAAACATACATACATACGCTCGAAAAACATAACCCTCCTTCTGGCGCAGTCGGGTAAAAATAAATTATGCAATTAAAACCAAGATGATGAACATACCGCGTAAATAAAAAAAGTCAACACGATGATATAAAGATGGTCTTATATTTATTAGTTGACAACAAAAAGGACTTCAACCTCAGGAAGTTATTTCCTGATAAAATGTTTTGATGCCCTTTGTTATTATGTTTCAGCGTTGAATTCGTTGACCCTTTACCAGAAACGGGAAATTGATTCGTTGTGTTGTGACATCCACAGTCGCTCAACCTTTCAAACCATCATGGGGAGTCGCAAGTGGGTTCCAGTCCTGGATTTGTGAATAGGCCAGGCCGTATAGGCCGCGGCCTAGGGGCGGCAGCGTCCTAGGGGCGGCAGCTTCATAGGGGCGGCGGATTTCAGAGAAAGATCACTCGATTTCAGAAGATAAGAGAGAGTCAAACACTGGTTTTCTCATGGTTTTTTTATACTAATACGTTAAATCTAATAATGATCACCTCACACTATGATAATATTATAGATGATTTTGTTATTAATGAAATGAAATGAAATTGTATTTATTTCAGGTCACTATGAACCCATATAAAAGCACAAACATAGTACATTATTAATAAAATCAAACTAGAGTCATCTCAACATCTCAATATTAATAATAAGTCCAATAATTTTTTTTATTCTTGTTTCTTTTTTACGCTCTTTCTTAATGACTAAGTAATTCATTCTTTTATTTAACTTTAGTGCCTAAGTACAAATGGAAAATTATTGTTTTACCAAGGTGTACCTTTCTAAAATGGTAAAATAGTTAGGGGCGGCGAATTAAAGTGGCCTACACTCATAAAAAATATAAATCCGGCACTGGTGGGTTCGCGAACAGTCATGTCTGTTGTGCGCTTTCTGGTTGGACACGTGGCCCCGCACTTTTGTATTACCATTTCAAATCTGTTTTGTTCATATAAAATGTTTGAGATTAAGATACTCCAAAACCCCACACTACATTTTGGTAGAAAAGAAATGCAGTGGTCCGACACAAGCAAACGGTCATCTCTACACTGGCTGTTCTCTATACAAGGTGTTCTCTATACAGGTTGTTCTCTATACAGGTGTTATCTATACAGGGTGTTAACTGTTAACATAAATGCGTTAGTTACATATTGAAAAGGGTGCCAGTGCCAGGGTTCAGGGCAGACCATCAAACTGAACAACTTTGACTATGGAACCTTTGAAACGACGAAAATAAAATTAGCTTTTTCATACATTTTGGTCGAGTAGCTATTGAAATTTTCTGTGGAGCAGCTGATAATTTCGATGTTTGCTCTATATGTAAAGTTCAGTTTGATAATACACCCTGTGTAATATGTAACGCATTTAATTTTACACCCTGCAGAGTTTATAAATATAAATTATAACCACAGAGAAATTAGACGCTCCATGGGATTATAACTGGATTATAATTATAACAAAGTCGTCGAATAAAGCTCTACTGTACTATGAGGTTTTATTCTAATAGCATAAGGAAATCAATTTTAAAATGAGAATTCCAGTCCGTACTCTTTTTGCTCATCCCCTCACAAAGGAAATAGCACTACCTCTTTATTCGATTGAGCCTTTTCACTATTCAACTTGAATCGATACGCGACTGGCATACTACGGTCCTTTTGAACAAAATTTCTATTGACTCATCGAAAACTGAGATTTTTGCGTCCCTTTGATGGAAGTTAGACTTAATTTTTTTTCCGGTTACAATTACGGGCGCTGGACAAAAGGTTTTTTGAAACTTCTGCTGAATAAGGCCATAGTTAACAAAGTTTCGTATTTTCGATTTCGTGGAAGCCTGACGGGTTCCTACTTCTTAGTAATGATAAAAACAGGTTTGCGAATTTTTTCGTATTTTGCCACGAATAAAAACGGACTCTTTATATATGACTTTAAAAGCAAAAAAAAAAAAATTTTTTTAATGATGAATTTCAAATAAACATTTTTGCGATTTTGGAGTTGGCATTAGAATGGTTACTAGTTATTAACTATTCTTATTGTGTTCGTCCCATTGTGAAAGTTGCATAGTTTAATTTGTGTATAATTTATTTACTCTATGGTTTAATGTACGAAATTTCCAAAACTCTGAATATACAAGGAGTTACAAAAGTAAAAATAAACATTCAAAACTTTTAAGGGGGTTGTTTAGACCATCAAACTGAACAGATTTCTCTATGGAACCATAATCGAAATCGTGAAAAAAATCAATCTGCTGTCCCATACATTTAGCTCGAGTAGATTTGTTGTTTAGTACCTATGGAACATCCGATTTTTTTTCGCGATTTCGATACCTGAAAAAATCTGAAAGTTGTTAGTTTGTTAGTTGTTATTTGTATTTTTGTAACACATTGTGTAAGAGTACAAACCATGCCTCAAATAAACAGTATGCACAGTTGGTCATCATCATCAGCCTAATAAACGTCCCACTGCAGGGCACAGGGCTAACCTCAGAGAGGGTGTATGGGCATTAGTCCACCACGCGTGCCCAGACTGCCCAGTGCGGATTGTCAGACCTCATCAGAATTTCTTCTTCAGCTTATGTAGGTTTCCTCAGAATGTTTTCCTTTACCTTTTTTAAGAGCAGTCGGTATTACGTACATAAAGTTAATTGGCACATGAGACATGGCATGTCGTCATAACTGTTAGTGCAAAATTAATTTTCTAAAAATATATTTTTTTTAACAATAGTTTTTTCATCTGTTAGACTATACCTAGCTTCTGAAAAAAACCCTGTAACAAAGTGTCTACATTGAAATGAAATAAATTGTTTTCTAGTTTGCAAAATGTTGAAAATTGTTTTGAACTTTTTTTCCAATTAGGTGTCGTATCACAGAGCGTAGGTACATGGGTCCGATGGCAATCTTTGTTTTTGAAGGTCCGTTGCTTTTACAGACATTTTTTTATAGACACATCTCGAATGTTCGAAGTATGTGTTTCTGAAATAGAAAGGTAAAAACGTAAAAGGGCCAATCAAGTCACGTTTTTTTGCGTTCTGTACAAAAAAGGCGTTTAAGTTTTACAAAATCAAAGCAGAGTCTTTGTTATTGAGATTCATCGATTATGTTACATCAACATCATGCAAAAATAGCTCCACGCCATATTGAAACAAATTAGTTTTTTTTTCGCTTTTTGTTTTTTTTTTAAGTGAAAACTTCTTTAGCGGCTTTGTGCACTTTTTGGGATGGGTAAAAAATGGTAAACTCGCGTCAGGACCGTGACGTCACGTAACCTGATCGAAAATTTGTAAGCATAGATATAGTCAGACCGTGACGTCACGTGACGTAAGACGTAAGATCTCTTAGTTTTCACTTCTGTCGGCACTCCCGGAGTGAAAACTCGGAAACTACAGTTCCTCCAGAAAAAACACCAATTTCTCCAGATTATTTTGCAAGGGAAAATTTTGAGAATGCGAATGCTTGGTAGAAGGCTTAAGATCCTATGTGCATGGTTCGATATAAACGCCACCTCATTGTTCAGGGTCTCCGGGGTCCGAATAGCTCTAATAATGATAGCCAAAGCTAACTTCCGGTAGGAGATAGCACCATAAGAAGAAAACTTTTAAAACGCGAAACTCCTAAGACTTCCAGAGGCCGTACCATAATGCGCGTGATGAGGCTTCTTAGTAATTAGTTAATCAAATATGATGATTATGGTGACAGGAGAAAAACTACTTCTGGGTAAGCTCGCTACATCTTCGACCCCACCTTTGTCCTGAGGACTGGATTGAGGTCAAGAGCAAGCCCGTCTGTAATAAAAAAAACAATATTAAAAAAATAATCTATGTGATATTATAATCGAAAACTGACGCAATAACCATCCAAAAAAAAATTAAAATGAAAAAACGGTATTGTTACAGAACAGACTAAGTAGTTTAGTTTGATGGTCTGGTCACCCCTTAAAATGTCTATTCAGATTAAAAATAACCTTAAAAATAACCGCGCTCGACTTAAGTGGCTCCCAGTCAAACGTCGTAGGGAAGCTCATATCCTTAACCTTCTCTACTCCATCCTCTTCAATCCCATGACTCCTAATTACCTCAAGGAACGCTTTGTTTTCTCTTCCTCCACCACTGGCCGTCATCTGCGTTCCTCTGAAAACCTCTCCCTCCATATGCCCATCCACTCCACTAACTTCTACACCCATTCCTTCTCCGTTCATGCCGTTCGGCTTTGGAACTTGTTGCCAGAGGCAATCCGACGTGCACCTTCCTTGAATGTTTTTAAGTCGAAAGTTAAGTCGCATTTCCTTGATCACTGACCCTCTCCGATTTTTTCTCCGAATGTAAGTAGGTACTTAAATCTTTTCCTATGTCTATGGTTCATGTTTTCCTATCGTGTTTAGTTGAGTAGTACGCGTATTTATATATGATGTGTGTATGTATATACAGGGTGATTTGTAATAGGTCTGTATGGCTTAAAGGGGAAAGAGTACAGCCCATTAGAAGTCTAAAACTGTATGGAACCCCTGGTCGAAAATCACTGGTTTCGGAAATAATGGACACTTTAACTTTTTTTCGAAAATTACCAAAATTTAAGGTAAACGCATAAAAATAAAAATAAATACTTATTGCATGCATTTTTTTTTTACGTTTTCTGTTTACTGGATAAATTATTCATAAACTAAGAACAAAAAATCTCATAAGTTACTTCAAATTTTAAAGTTATGAGAGCTAAAAGTCGTAACATTACAAAAAAAAAATACTTTATTGAAATTTCAATTAACTTTTGAGGAAAATATCTTCAAATGACTTGTCGTACAAACGATGTCAATAAATTCCATGTTTCCTTAGCTTTCTAAAAAGGTATAATAAGTGCACAAAATTCTCAAAAACCGCACAAAAAACTCAGTTATTGTCGAGTAGGTAAACCGTAAGCTACACGTGTTTATTACTTAAAGCTCCTGTAACAACGTTATTGACAAAAAACTCCTTTACCATATCGCCTTTCTAACTCTGATAAAGGATCTTATGGATGTACAGTGGCGGTCTGTTCAAGCTTTACCTTTTGACAGCTGTCATGTTCTTAAGTCAAAGCAGTAAAGATTATTTTCCCTATTATGAACACAAATGCCATACGACGTAATAAACAGTAGGGTAAAAACACTTTTAAACTTTTAAAACACTTGATTTTTATTTAAAAAACACTTTGTTTATTTCAAATCTTGTTCAAATTGTCTGCCTTGATTTCTTATACACGCACGGAGTCGTTTTCTCAAGTTGGAACGAGTTACAACCCCGGTAAGTTCTCGCTGTATTTGATCAGCAGCTGCTAATATTCGGTTTCTTAACTCTTCAACATCATTTACTGGTGTAGTGTAGACTAAGTCTTTCATGTAACCCCATAAGAAATAGTCGCAGGGTGTTAAATCCGGGCACCTTGCCGGCCATGGCGTCGGTCCACCCCTACCAATCCAGCGGAGTGGAAAATTTTCGTCCAGCCATTCTCTGACACTAGTGCGGTAGTGCGCTGGGCAGCCATCGTGCTGAAATATCATTTGTTGCAGGTTGGCTAGCGGAACATCTTCGAGAAGTTCGTCCAATTGGTTACGAAGAAAGTCTTCGTAAGCTTCACCATTCAAGTTATTGGGTAAAAAGTATGGCCCAACTATGTATTTGTCGATAATACCCATCCACACGTTTAATGAAAATCTTATTTGATGAGCTCCTTCTTTGGCTACGTGAGGATTTTCACCCCGTGAAGCCCAGTAGTGAATATTGTGGTAATTGGTAATACCGTCACGATCAAACTTGGACTCATCAGTCCACAAGATCCTGCTCAGAAATGTGTTGTCTTCAGAGTCCATATGTTGCATATACCGACAGAAATCCACACGTCTTGCAGGGTCTCCCTCCTCTATGGCGTGGACAGGCGTGTAGTCATTATCTCCATGGCGAACTTCAGTAACGAAGAGTACACAGACATAGTGTTTGTGTATGGATTCTGTGACGGTAATACGGAGAGGCCAGAAGGGAGTACATACGCCGATTCCCAAATCGTCGTGTACCGAGTCATCAAGTATTTTCTGCGGCGTTTCAACGTCTGAGGGAAAGTGGAAGTGTCCACGAGCGACGTCATGATGCCGGTAGACCTCGTGTACCGACTGCAGATCAAGAAGAGGAGATACTGGATCGTTTTACCAGAGATCCAAATACATCTACCCGCGTCGTAGCTAGGGAAATGGGATTATCTCAGTACAAAGTGTGGTTCACTCTTCATTCAGCCAGACAGTATCCCTTTCACTACACGCCTGTTCACGCCATAGAGGAGGGAGACCCTGCAAGACGTGTGGATTTCTGTCGGTATATGCAACATATGGACTCTGAAGACAACACATTTCTGAGCAGGATCTTGTGGACTGATGAGTCCAAGTTTGATCGTGACGGTATTACCAATTACCACAATATTCACTACTGGGCTTCACGGGGTAAAAATCCTCACGTAGCCAAAGAAGGAGCTCATCAAATAAGATTTTCATTTAACGTGTGGATGGGTATTATCGACAAATACATAGTTGGGCCATACTTTTTACCCAATAACTTGAATGGTGAAGCTTACGAAGACTTTCTTCGTAACCAATTGGACGAACTTCTTGAAGATGTTCCGCTAGCCAACCTGCAACAAATGATATTTCAGCACGATGTCTGCCCAGCGCACTACCGCACTAGTGTCAGAGAATGGCTGGACGAAAGTTTTCCACTCCGCTGGATTGGTAGGGGTGGACCGACGCCATGGCCGGCAAGGTGCCCGGATTTAACACCCTGCGACTATTTCTTATGGGGTTACATGAAAGACTTAGTCTACACTACACCAGTAAATGATGTTGAAGAGTTAAGAAACCGAATATTAGCAGCTGCTGATCAAATACAGCGAGAACTTACCGGGGTTGTAACTCGTTCCAACTTGAGAAAACGACTCCGTGCGTGTATAAGAAATCAAGGCAGACAATTTGAACAAGATTTGAAATAAACAAAGTGTTTTTTAAATAAAAATCAAGTGTTTTAAAAGTTTAAAAGTGTTTTTACCCTACTGTTTATTACGTCGTATGGCATTTGTGTTCATAATAGGGAAAATAATCTTTACTGCTTTGACTTAAGAACATGACAGCTGTCAAAAGGTAAAGCTTGAACAGACCGCCACTGTACATCCATAAGATCCTTTATCAGAGTTAGAAAGGCGATATGGTAAAGGAGTTTTTTGTCAATAACGTTGTTACAGGAGCTTTAAGTAATAAACACGTGTAGCTTACGGTTTACCTACTCGACAATAACTGAGTTTTTTGTGCGGTTTTTGAGAATTTTGTGCACTTATTATACCTTTTTAGAAAGCTAAGGAAACATGGAATTTATTGACATCGTTTGTACGACAAGTCATTTGAAGATATTTTCCTCAAAAGTTAATTGAAATTTCAATAAAGTATTTTTTTTTTGTAATGTTACGACTTTTAGCTCTCATAACTTTAAAATTTGAAGTAACTTATGAGATTTTTTGTTCTTAGTTTATGAATAATTTATCCAGTAAACAGAAAACGTAAAAAAAAAATGCATGCAATAAGTATTTATTTTTATTTTTATGCGTTTACCTTAAATTTTGGTAATTTTCGAAAAAAAGTTAAAGTGTCCATTATTTCCGAAACCAGTGATTTTCGACCAGGGGTTCCATACAGTTTTAGACTTCTAATGGGCTGTACTCTTTCCCCTTTAAGCCATACAGACCTATTAAAAATCACCCTATATATATATTATAGGAATATATATGATATATACTTATCTATGTATTGCATTTAGATGTATTTATCATAGGTTTATTCTTGTTTTTTATTTACTGATATTTCTGGTCATTTATCTGAAAACACCGCCTACCTTTCTTCGTACACCGTTTCCTCTACCCTAAGGTTGTCTGGAAGAAATCGCTTCTTAGTGATAAGACCGCCTTATTTTGTGCCTCTTGTATTTTTTTCTCTGTATTTTACTGTTTATTTTTGGTGATTGATTGATTGATTAACCTTGTAGGTATATTACAAAATATTTCCAGGAGAAACAGATTTCATAATTGTGAAAGAATCATTAATTTGCACCAGAATAGAAAGAAATTAAAGAAAATGGCTTGAGTTTAAAAAGTAAAACAAGAGCCAATTGAATAATTAATTATTCACTGTCTATAACTATTTGAAACGACTTAATAACAGTGTCAGTATGAAATTACACCCTATAATTTAGCTGATAGATCTAATTTTAAAGCAAACTATAATTATATACTTAAGTTGGATATACAAACGAGAAAATTATCGGGTTTATTATTAAGAGTCCTCTTACCGTTCAGTGTCGCCCTCACGTCGCCCTCAACCTTCCCTCAACACAATATTAAAGATTTCTCAATAACGAGAACCCATAATGACAAAAGTGCTGTGCTCCAACTTTTTGCGAAAGCCGAAAAGCTAATTTTAAATTATACCTTCTTTTGTAGGTTATAATTATCATCACTACATAGTATATAAATTATTACGAAAAACAAAAAACCCGACTGCATAAAAAAACTATTAACTGAAAAGAGAAAAACAAGCTCTATAATCACTAATCAGCTATAACAACATCATCATCATCATCATCTCAGTCGATGGACGTCCAGCACTGGTAGCATGCACACCCGCGATAGCCGTGATACGGCTTTATCACGTCTTTTATCTCGTTCTTCTGCGCGCGAACGAACGAGATAAAAGACGTGATAAAGCCGTATCAAGGCTATCGCGGGTTGGCATGCTACCAGTGCAGCTGGATATAGGCATAACAACATTAAGCAAATATAATTTGAATGTTATTAGGTAGATCGCAAACGGGGACAAAGAAGAACTCTTTGGCTTGTCCCCGCCTGCAATGTAGGCTTTGAATCAATCAATTATACCTACTTTCTTGATTGAGAAATCATAAATACTGTGATGACGGCGTCATTGAACGACTATACGGTACGAACTGACGGTAACAGGAGCCTTAACAAGAGGTGGCATTAAAAGGGCTGAAATGTTAAACCGGTATTTATATTTACGGAAGGTAATTAACAAAGTTTCAGTTAATTGATAAGAACTTTGAACAGCGAGTGTACTATCAGTTTAAAATAACAATGTGCATGACCTCGCCTGCAAATGTGACGTCACTCAATCACACGAACTTCACTCGAGTCATACAAATGATTATTTATACTGATTATACTTTACATAGAGTCTATATTCCTTTACAACAGAGTGAAGTTATCGAACGGCCCTTCAAGGTCATGCACATTGTTATTTTAAACTGATAGTATCATTATTTTTGATTGCTTTTTGTATTCATGTTGTAATGTCAAATGTAAAATACATTTGACATTTTAACGACGCGAGGTTACAAGTTTTTAAGTTCGAAAACATAAATTCTAAGTAGCTCTTCTTTTTATCGATTTTTGATTTTATTGAGCCTAGGAAATCCTGAGATTGCAAGGGCACTGAATCTTTAAAATGAAATGTCAAACAATGCGTTTGGACCTACAGTTTGGACTAGTTTGGTTAGTCTTGTTATTATACCTATACATACGTATACCGGGTGTTAGGGTAAACTAAACAGATGCATTACTTAAGGCTTTGACTGCCAAATGACCGACAAACAATGGAAAATCTATTGTTATTGTGACCCGCCGGCGTTGTTAAAGGGGATCGTACACATGAAACTGAACAACTTTCCCAAAGAAACCTATAGGAAATAGGCAAAAAAAATGTCGACTTTTCATACAACAGTTCGATTAGATCAAAAATTGTTTAAGGTTTTTTAGGGAAAGTTGTTCAGTATCATGGGTACAGTGACTCTGTAAAGTAATGCAACTAATTATAGTGGGTGGCTACAGTGGAGGTAAATGATAACGAGAAATTAATGATACTCAAATTATATTAAAATTCTACAATAAAAGTCTTAATTTAACAATTTAGAGTGCGTCCGAAGTTAGGTGCGCTTGTGCAAAAAGTGTATGTCTTAGGTTATAACAATTTAATAAAATTAATAACGAGGTCAGCAGTCACGTTTTGTGACATGCATGACTCGTGCGCATCCACGGCGGCGGTGTATAGGTATCGGAGGGTGCCAATACGTAACCAACTGTTTACCCTAACATCGCGTATAAAAAAAAATTTTAACGTGACAATTTTTTTTTTAGGTTTTAAATCTAAACTATTATAAAACTGTAACAGAAGTGTGTCTGTACATTGAAGATATTTACAAAAAAAAGATTACGATATGGTTTTTATATAGATATGGTATGGTCTGTTTGTTTGTTTGTTTGTTTGTTTGTATGTTTGTTTGTTTGTTTGTTTGGGTGTTTGTTTGTTCGAGTATCACGCAAAAACTACTGAACCGATTTTGATGAAACTTTTTTTGTTTGATAGCTTATGATCTGACTTAAAATCTGGTATATAATTTATGCGGACGAAGTCGCGGGTAAAAGCTAGTAGTACTATAAAATTCACAATAAGTAAACGAAGGACAGAATTTGTTATTAAAAAACATATCTTTAAATTATGGTAAGTAATAATAATTTACAAGGTTAAAGCTTTTTTAACCGACTTCAAAAAAGGAGGGGGTTTATATAAGTTGATATAATAGATTTCTCATCTGAAACATTGTCTAGTGAGGATTCATCTTTTCAGCAAATTGTTTAGGTACATTATTTGATTTTGAGTAAAGAAGTATAAAAACTCAATTCAAGTTTCACAGTTTTGACAAAGTGTAAAACGATTACCAAGTTAACAAAATGCAATTTCAAAGACATTGAAAACGAACAAAGAAATTTTTTGCAAATTGTATAAAATGAAGTTGGGTTTTGTTTTAAGGCTAATTTGGTCTTTGTAATTTGAAAAAAATATAAATTACCTAAGGTATTATTTATGACGCCATTTTACTTGAAAGATTTTCAAATCACATCTCATGAAAATTATAATTTCGAATGTAATTTTCATTTATCATGTGTGTGTATTGAACTTTATTTTACGTCTGAAGGTTTTACTGAAACAATAAGAGAAACTTTTTAATAATGAATAACTGGCCAAGTGCGTGTCGGGCCACTCGCAGGGTAGGGTTCCGTAGTTGCCCGTCACAATATACGGATTTAGAAGGGGGCTTTTTATTTTATATATTCACATCTTTAACTATACCCGTTTAGCCAGGAGAAGGGGGGGGGGGGGGGACACTTGACTCTAACAAAAATTTTCACTTTAAAAATTAATATTTCGCTAACGGATTCCTTATACGAAAAATGGTTTTCCCAAACCCACAATATTTTTAAAAGACCTATCCAACGATATCCCACAACGTGGGGTGGACGAGAAAAAAAATGTCATTCCCATTTCACGTGTAGGGGACGTACCCTCAAAGAAATATTTTACAAGATTTTATTTTACCTCTGTGTCGGCGTGACTAATATGTATATCCATGCCAAATTATAGCTTTCTAGTATTAAGCGTCTCTGAGCTAAGCCGCGGACAGACGGACAGACATGGCGAAACTATAAGGGTTCCTTCCCGATTCGAACCCGCTGATAAATAATAGAGAATAATCTGAATATGTTATACAGAATGGCCCGTTTTTAGTAGTCCAACATTTTTTCCTCATTTTGGCTCATTTGAAATAGACATTAGGTACTTTCGTGAAAATCAATAGTTTACAATTAACGATTTTTTAAACTTATTTATAATTCCTCTACTCTCATGAAACTACGACAGTTTAAAATTAGAAGATTATCGGTCAGTTGCAGAAACGCTCATTAAAGTTAATCCTCCATTAAATCTCTTGCTGTCACTTTTTGTCTTATTGGCACAGTAAAAGCTAGCAAGATATTTAATGGAGGATTAACTCTTATGAGCGTTTCTGCAACTGACGGTAAATTAAATTAAAGTTTGTATATAGAAACAGTGTAGGCATGTTGTGATTCATAAATGTGTTTTAAGTCTGTGCCATTGTAGTTATTTTAAAAATGTTGGTGCTTTTTTAATTCACTAGATAAACAATGCACTTTTTTACTTAAAATTTGTCCTAACAAGAATAACTCTAAACAAAAGCAACATAATTTTTGGCACCCTTTGAAAAATGACATTTTGTATGAGTTTTGGCGGCAAGGTGTAGTTTTTAAGGAACAAATTTCGAACACTGTGTACTTTTTTTGGGGTCACTTTTTGAGCTTGATTTACATTTCTATACATTCTTATTCGTAGGTCCTAACCGTATAAAAATCCATAGATATAGTAACTAGATATAACCATAGAGAAATTACACGCTCCCTCTGGATGTAACCATAACGTGGCCGCACATGAAACAGCTATAGTGTGACTTTTCCATACTAAAAGACGATTTGTTTGGCAAGATGTCATCAACATTCCATAGGTTGACATCTTGCCAAACACAAACACCGGCCACGGTGACCGAATCAAAAAATAATAGTTCGGTCTTTTTTGTTTACACAAGTTTTCATAACTGGCTATCTAGCTCTTTCATTTCTTGGCTACATCTTTCAGCGTAAGCGAACAGTTTTTAATCTAAGGTGTAATCTAACAAAGAAAAAATGTATGGGACACTATGTATAAACAGGCCACCCTGTATGTATGTAAATACTTTTGACCCTCTCGGGAAATATAGTTGGGAGCAAGCATACCTTTTTAAGGACAGTCAACACAATATAAGTCTCGAAATTCAAATGTATGTTACCTCACGATATTTGCAGAAGAAGCGGACAAGAGACGGACAAGAGTTACAATATAATAAAAGAATATCAACTTCAAAATATAAAATAATGAAGTTAATTAATTTTGTGGTACAGGACTATGTATCGAATTTACGAAGATATACAACGTGTTTGTGGATACGCAAGATACGATAGCTGCAGCAGAAGGTCCCAAGAAAAACTAAAATGACTTTTCACTTATTTAATAAAATAACCAAACTTTAGATTTATAAAGTAAAGTATAAAAATTAAGACTAAATACAGATGTGACCAGAACAATGTTAGTTTCAAAAGTGACGAAAATGTGGGGTGCGCGGAAGGCGCCACTGGGTTACACGCGCCGTTCGCCGTCGCGTTGGAAGCTGCCTCAGCAGTTTACCGTGGCCGCGTAGATTGGGGTCGCCGACGAGGCAAGAGTGCATCCGATGGAACCGTGTGCAAAGTTGTCCTGGCTCAGCTTTTCCCGTAGGAGCGTAGGGGATGATTACGTAACACCTCCCTCCCGAAGAACAGCAACCATTTTCTACACTTTAAGAGAAAATGTTGCTGGTAGCTTACTTCTTTTCAGGTTCTCTATGTCTTCATATTCATGTTTCTTATTAGAAACTATTTCCTTCATTTCCATCTCATTTGTGTTAGGTTTTCGTCCACGTCGTTTTATGAATATAATTACGGCGGTGAGTGCGACTGCACCGAGTAGTAAGGTGTAGAAAGGAACTGTAGTATGATATAGCGAATAGTCTGTAACATCTTTTGTTGTAATCGGGCTCTGTAGGATAATTTTTCCTTGAATGTCATGAAGTGCTTTCAGATTTACTAAGTTCGTCTGGAGACGCAGGGATGCTGGAGACTGTAGATTATCGGTGTAGGACAATGGTCGGTGGTCGTTATCGTACAGGATCGTAAGGTCGTTTGTGCGCAGCATGCAGTTCGGTGGTAGTGTGACGAGAAAGCTTCCTTGCAGCTGATCGTATTCCTCGCCCTCGCAGCTTAGCATAACTTTGGTAGGCACAGGGAATGACACGATGTAACTCCTATCGTCTAGTTGTTCCATTGCTTCTCTCTGCAGCTCGATGGTAGTGAGGTTACAGTGGCTGCCGAGAGACTGATTAATAATTAACTTATGCACCCAGTCATCTTGCTTGTGTATCTGGTGATTGGGACTCTCTTTACACAGATACCAACTTTCTACCTTCGGGCATTCAGCCTCTATGTACATGAAATTTTTCTCATCGGTTGCTAAAAGTATAGGGATATAGGGGTGAGAGGACTTGATGATTTTTATTCGGAGCTAAAGATAGCCTATACAGGTAGCCTGTAGGTTTCTACGATTACTATGGGGAAATTAAATACTATTACTAACCTTTTCTTTGTGTAATACGATCCCGGTGTCTGCACATATTGAATAAAAGTATGGTAGTGGTAGTGAGGCGAGTCGGTCCCAATTTAAAGGGTAGAAGTCCGGGTCCGTCGTCGAGCCGGTCAAGCTTTACGGCCTGCATCGCCATAGTCAGTCGGGCAGTCATTGTCATCAGTATCGCGTAACAATTTACTTGCCTTAGGGATACGTTTCAAGCGAGATTTCGCTACTGGACCTCGTTTTTTGGTGGTATAAATGTGTATAGGTAAGTCCGCTAGAACTCTGTCCTGAGTAAAACGAGGTGATACCTTTTGACGGCTTGCTAGCGGGTTTTTTATGAAAACCAGTTGTTGGGGCTGATATTCTTCAGCGGGCTCGCGATCGCTATTTCTATTTTCAATTAAATTAGTGCGATCGTGAAGCGATGACTGATTTATGATATTATAAACCTCTTTCATTTGGTTTCTATGAGTTTCAATATATTGCTGCAGTAAGTGCTTACTTAGATCAATACTGATCGGATCACGGGGGTCAAAGTGACCTCTAATTATATCTCCTGGTCTACATTTAGTAAAACTGTGTATCGAGTTGTTATAGGCAATTACCGCATAGGGAAGAAGGTTTATAATAGGTTCAGTTTTTCGTTGAAGACGCAAAAGTCTTAAATGCTCTAATAGTGTAGAATTAAATCGTTCGATGTTTCCGTTATCGTTAGGGCTATGGGGTAATATTTTATGGTGGTTAATATGATGTACCTGTAAAAACTCACTGAAAAGTTGATTAGCAAATTCAGGACCGTTATCGCTTACAATATTTAAGGGTAACCCATGATGAGTGCCGTAGTGCAGTAAGCCTTGAATAACGCTAAGAGCAGTCCCGTCTCGCAGATGATACGCTTGACCGTACTTTGAAAAAACGTCTATGATTGTCAAATACTTTTCATGTTCTATAGTTAATAAATCTAAATGAACAATTTCGAGAGGCTTAGTCGCGGGTGGTACGACGTTAAACCTTTGTTTAATCGGGTTTCTGTCGTATTTTCCCTGGCCACAAACGCTACAGTCACCTATAAACTTAGCTATATGATCTCGCATTTTTGGCCAGTAATATCGTTTTGATAAGGCGAGATAACTCTCGTTTATGCCACGGTGATTAGTTTTCCCTTCATGGTAGAGTTTAATTATCTCTTGTTGCCTTAAATATTCCTTGACATTCTCAACTTCGACTTTGGTAAGGACTAAACTCATGGCAGAACTACGAAAGCTATTTTGTATTATAGGTATGATAGAATACATTGCCAAAGTTGGATTTATAAGTAAACAAGTTTTAACCTTGGGATTTACAAACTCTTTTATTGCATTAATAACGTCATTTTCTAAGTTGAACTGTGAAATTTGAACTAGCGTGCGCGTATGAGTATCAAATGGCTTAGACACCGCGGGGCGTCGTTTGACGTCATCAACTATAGAGAATATCATTTGTCTGTGAAATTTATTTAATGGTTCATCAGTGATTGGTACTTCCAGAATGGGGTTTTCCTGACTGGTATGAGCAGTGAGGGTTTCGGAGTTCTCGAGAGAGGGGGGTCGCTCAGAATGATTGACTATGATGGACCTAGTTTCTTCGGCGTGTATCTCTACGCGCGACAAAGCGTCGGCATTGAGATTATGTTTGCCTTTTTTGTACACTACAGTGAAGTCGTATTCACTTAGTTTAAGGCGCCACCGGGTTAAACGTGAACCGGGCTCTTTTATATTAACTAACCATTGTAACGGCTTATGATCCGTTACGATCTTAAATTTCCTACCAAATAAGTAAGGTCTAAAGTATTTGGTAGCCCATACGATAGCTAACAATTCTTTTTCGATGGTAGAATAATTAATTTCACTATCGTTGAGCGTCCGTGACGCGTATGCAATCGGCTTGTCGGCTCCTATTGCACCTTGCGATAATACGGCTCCTATTGCGTAATTAGACGCGTCGGTTGTTAACACGAATTCCCTAGTAAAATCTGGGTATTGCAGGATGGGGTCGTTCACTAGGAGAGTTTTGCAATGCTCAAAACATTGAATGTACTCGGGGGTTAAAGTTATTTTTGCACCCTTTTTTAGCCTAATAGTCATTGGCTTAGTGATTTTAGCAAAATCGGGAATGAACCTTCGATAATACCCTAATAAACCTAAAAAGCTTTTTATTTCTTTAGATGTTTTAGGTATTGGGTATTTTTGAATGGCAGCGATTTTATCAGGATTAGGTTTGATCCCTTCTCTGCTTATTATGTGACCTAGGTATGGAGTCTCTAATTTAAGGAACTCGGACTTATCCATTTGGATCTTGAAGTTGGATTCACGTAATGTGGTGAAGACTTTTTCGAGATTGAGCATATGCTCTTGAAGTGAGGTACTGAATACTATTATGTCGTCGAGGTAGACTAGACACACAGTATTTTGCAAATCCTTAAGGACATTGTCCATGACGCGCTGGAATGTTGAGGGGCTATTCTTAAGGCCCATAGGCATGCGTAGAAACTCGTAGTGCCCGTTTTCTACGTTAAATGCTGTCTTAGTTATGGATTCGTCGGATGTTTCCATCTCAACTTGATAAAATCCGCTCGCTAAGTCAAGGGTTGTAAAATACTGGCACTTCCCCAGCTTATCTAATACATCCGTGATGTTAGGTATCGGATATTTGTCATCTACAGTTTTCTCGTTTAACTTTCTAAAGTCGATAACGAGTCGCCACTTGGTCTTGCCTGAAGCATCCGCTTTCTTAGGCACGATCCATATGGGAGAGCTCCACGCAGAGCGGGATGGTCGTATTATTCCCTGTTCAAGCATTTTTCCAATCTGGTCCCTAATTTCTTGGCGGTGCACATAAGGGTACCTATAACTCTTCGTATAGATCGGAGCCTCGTCAGTAGTTTTGATACTATGTTTAATTCTATTAGTGAAAGTTAGTGGTTCTCCGTCTAAGTAAAATACGTCGGCGTATCGCGAACAAAGGGTGGTCAAATTAACTTTTTCCTCCGCGTTCAAATGGTCCATTCGTAATCGATCTAAAACATGTTTCGCGCGATCGCTTTGTAAGTCCCCGGTGCGCGTGCACTCCATAGAGAATAACTCGGCGCGCGCGGGCCGGTCTAGAGAAAATATTACGTCATTAGAAGATGGATTTTCAACTTCTAATAAACCGCGGTTGTTATGCACAGTGGTTAAACACTCGTGGATAATACAATTACACAAAATTTGCTCTGGAATATAAACGTCACTGTCAGCGGTATGTATTGGTACCTTAATCATTTTAGAGGTTCGCGCCGGTATAATATCCTCGTAAAGATTTAAATTGTTCGAGTTATACATACAAATAGGATTAACTGCATTTTTAGTAGTGAGGGTCATGGATTTTAAATCAATTTTCGCCTCCCATTCAGATAATAAATCTAAACCAATTAACCCGTCGAAATAGTTATGAAACTTGTAAACGAATAATTTAATTTCGTTGTCGTCATCAAATTCCTGGAAACAAGGCAGTGTAATTGAATAATTATTACGAGAAGTGGCATGTACGTTAGTCACTTCGAATGGATCGTGGTTAAGTGGAACAATTGAATAAAAATTACGTATAGTTTCGGGACTCAAAAACGACTGGTTCGCACCGGTGTCTATAAATAATCTAAGGGGAGGATTGCTAATCTGAATGTAAGGCAACTGGCGTTGAGTTTGTATATTTACTTCTATCCGAATTTTTTTGACTTCGTGCGCCCTTGAAAATTTCCGCTAGTAGAGGGCTGAGGCTCATTATGGCTGTCGTCAGTGATAGCAAGAATGTTAGGATCGATTTCTGTCGTTCCATAGGCCTCGGGGGTTGACTGTGCGTCCTGCGAGTTGTCGCTCGGGTCGTAACCTCGGTCATATTGGTGATAAGTAGGTTGGTAGTCGTTATAGTCATCGTTTTCATACGAGGGGTCGGAATAGTCGTAGTGATAGTCAGGGTAATAGTAGCCTTCGTAAGGGCTAGTGCATTCGTTAAGGTTCATTTCTCTCGTTTTAAAATAGTTGGTTGGAGGAGGGTTTCCTTGCCTTCTCCAATCATGTCCACCCAGCCCTGTAGGGGGTAGAACCTTGGGTGTAAAGTGACGGACGCCACTCATTGGCGTACCCGGGTTATAGTTAGGAGGTGCCGCACGGAACATTTGTTGCGTGCGTGAAGGGAAATGGGGCTGATTTTGGTGGTTAAACCTGTTGTAAGGTTGTTGGAATTTGAATGGTTGACCCTGTGGAGCCGCGTATATTTGTCTTTGTGCAGGTGGCATCTGTACTAAAAACGGTGCCTTAGGAAGCTGCGGCATTTGGGACGATTTAGGTAACGTGTCATTGCGTTGCTGAAGATAGAGAACGTTCAGCTCTTCTTGAATAAATTCGAGAGCCTTCTCGATTGTGGGAGGTCTCATGCATCTTATTCTGGAACCTAGAGGTTCTTTAAGGCCCCTCACAAAAGCTTGTAAAGTGAGTTTCTTATAGAGCTGTCGTTTTGCGTCAATAGTCGTCTGTAATGCCTCATGTAACGTTATGTAGGTCATTATAGTGCTACACGTGGATTGACAGTGGTCGTAAAACTCCTGAGGAGTTCTCGAACCCTGGGTCGCGAGTGAGAGATCGTTGTACAGGGTGGTCTCGTCCCTCTGGTCGGCAAAGTTATTAATTAAGGCGTCCCTGATACCTAACCAAGTGTCTGGTATGCCATTTGAATTTATTATCGTGGCAGCAGGACCAGTAATTTTATTAAGAATGCCGTTAATTAATAATAAATTTCCTAACGCGGCATCTGGCTGTGGAGAAAGGTAAGTAGACACAAGCATATCGCATATTTTAATAAATCTAACTAAAATGTTTGGGTTCCCATCAAAGTCGGGTACCGGCCGTAGTGCCTTGAAGATAGTATCTTGGTCTGGGCACGCTTTATCTTCCATTTCTGGGCTAAACAATATATCTAAATCTAAACTATCTATATCTCTAAAGAAATCTAAATGTTGTCGCCTG
This sequence comes from Agonopterix subpropinquella, assembly GCA_922987775.1. NCBI lineage: Eukaryota > Metazoa > Arthropoda > Insecta > Lepidoptera > Depressariidae > Agonopterix > Agonopterix subpropinquella. Next base: position 8,803,664 of record OV277714.1, read on the forward strand.
CGAGACTGCCGCGATGCAGTATCGCTAGGACCTTTTCTATCTCTAGAAAAAATCGTGAAAATGATTTAATAAGGACTTAGGAATAGGAAAGCAACACGAATAAGAAAATTCAATGCACTTACAGTATCATTTCAGCTTCTCTCAGTGGTATCTATGTCTGGATACGCTCCCTCTTTGCTGCAGACTTTCAGGTTCTTTCTTTCAGGATCTCGACGGGGCGGCGCGTCTCCTCTTGACCAACGGGATCTTGCTCGCCTGGTGCTGGTGGAAACGCGATCGCTCACGCGCGGTAGCGAGGTATCGGGATCGATATACGGGTCAATCCTTGCTACCTATCGGGATCTTTACCGACTGCGCCAGATACGATAGCTGCAGCAGAAGGTCCCAAGAAAAACTAAAATGACTTTTCACTTATTTAATAAAATAACCAAACTTTAGATTTATAAAGTAAAGTATAAAAATTAAGACTAAATACAGATGTGACCCGAACAATGTTAGTTTCAAAAGTGACGAAAATGTGGGGTGCGCGGAAGGCGCCACTGGGTTACACGCGCCGTTCGCCGTCGCGTTGGAAGCTGCCTCAGCAGTTTACCGTGGCCGCGTAGATTGGGGTCGCCGACGAGGCAAGAGTGCATCCGATGGAACCGTGTGCAAAGTTGTCCTGGCTCAGCTTTTCCCGTAGGGGCGTAGGGGATGATTATGTAACACGCACTTTGTACTTTTCGTTTTAAATAAATAATTTTAATATAAAAAAAAAAACAAAAAAAAAAATACAACTTGTTAATGAATAAGCGCAAAACCTCATACACCCCAACAGATTTATAATATAACAAAATAATAAGATTGAAACAATAATTTCATTATTTTGATACTTAAAATTTAAAGTTATTCGCATTTTAAGTTTTGAGGCAAAAATGATTTGTTATAATTTAAGCTATGAATGAAAGCGCTAACATACTCATGGATACATTTTAATAATCTTGTTTTGGTAGTAAAGCGCTCTCACAGACGAGCGACACTTTGCGGTCGCCCCGGTTGTCGCGGAGGGTCCGACCGTAAAATGTATGAGCGCGACGCTATGCGACCCACCGCGACAGCAAAGTGTCGCTCGTCTGTAAGAGCCCTAAGTAGGATGAGTGTGCCCGTGCCCGGTGGGTTGACATCGGGTTCAGTAAATTTAAAATTTTACAAACAAATTATTTAATATTTTGAAAAAAAAAATCCTATGTTTTAACCATGATATTTCGATCTGCTCTCGATTCTATACCAACCACTCTCTAGTGTTGCGTTAATTCATTAACACGTTGTATAACATTTTATTTAAAAGTAGGTACCTTGTTCTTTTTTTTAAAGGTAACGTGAGTGTCATGAAACATGACACGAATTCGATAAAATTAGGGTCGGCATTAAATTTCATCAATAGCATCTTTTTTAAAAACTTATTGAAAAAATGTATCGTTTGATTTTACAAATGTACCGTATATCCAGATTTTTTTTAAAATATAAATGATGGGTTTGCTCTTTACCTCAATCTAGTCCTCAGGACATAGATGGGGTCGAAGATGTAGCGAGCTTACCCAGAAGAAGCCTATTCACTCGTACTTTAAAGAAATATGTGTTGAACTATATCTACAGGGTGGAAAGATAAGATGGGACACAAAGGGCAGCTACTACAAGAAAACGTTCTTAGGAGACTAACCCTAACTTGTAGAGCATTTTAATTCCCCATTCACAGATTTTGAAAAAAGTACAGTCATCGAGAAAAACTGAAATTTTCACAAAACTTGTTTTATGTCCCATTCGATCATCTTACTGATAAGGAATATACAAAGGGTTAATGAATTAACGCAAAACTAGAAAGTAGTTTGTTTAGAATCGAGAGCAGATCGAATTATCATGGTTTCAAAATAGGTAATTTTTTTCAAAATATAAAATAATTTTTTTGTAAAATTTAAAATTTACTGAACCCGATGTCAACCCACCGCACGGGCACACTCACCCGACTTACTACCAAAACAAGATTATTAAAATGTATCCATGAGTACGTTAGCGCTTTCATTCATTGCTGAAATGACAACAAATCATTTTTGCCTCAAAACTTAAAATGCGAATAACTTCAAATTTTTATTATCAAAATAATGAAATTATTGTTTCAATCTAATTATTTTGTTATAAATCAGTTGGGGTGTATTTCTCTAATTCATTAACACGTTGTATAAGTCTCTATGGGGTCAACCGAGGTCGAGGTATTAGAACTCTCAGAAAATGCAAAATTAAATTCCCATACACAACTACCCTACTCACCCTAGTTGTGATTTTGTAAACACTTTCTAAATTTTTAGGGGCGGTTCAGACCATCAAACTGAACAAATTTTACTATGGGAGCAAACATGAAATAGCAAAAAGAAAATCTGCTCTCCATACTAAACTGCAAGGCCTACCTAGAGTGGTGCCTACCTAGAGTGACGACCCGGTTGGTGTAATGGTTACCACGCCGGACTGCCAAACCAGGGTCCTGGGTTCGAATCCCGGTTCGGTTATGGATGTTTATATGTTTCTGCCGTTGTTGTATGGTTTCCATAATAAACAGCCTATCAATAGTGCTTTCTTGGGATCATTACAATGTATGTGCCTGTGAGAGTCTAGAATTTTTTTTTTTGCTATTTAAGGTTTGTTGCCATAGTAAAACTTTTTGACACACTCCAATTATTAAACTGTGATTGAGCCAGGGGTGTCAAAAATGTTCAAGTATGCGGTCTACACTTTAATAATTTGTTATCGACGACCCGGTTGGTTTAATGGTTACCACGCCGCCGGACTGCCAAACCAGGGTCCTGGGTTCGAATCCCGGTTCGTTCATGAATGTTATATGTTTGTGCCGTTGTTGTATGATTCCCATAACAAAAAGCCTGAGGCTTACTTGGGATCATTACAAAATTACAATGTATGTGCCTGTGAGCGTTATTTATTTATTATAGAAGATAGATTTGGTATTATCGAAAGGACAATGACAGATCCCGTTTCGCCTTTTATAAGGATTATGGGCATGAGATGGTTGTTATAATTCATTATGTATTTTAATAGCTCTTCTCCGTTCAGATGGTAGAAATTGTTAGTGGTATTATTATTTAAATTTTTATTAGATACATAACGACTACGACTAGATCCGTCGATAACAACATTATGAACTCTTTACGAAGTCTTGAGAAAAGCTTGAGAATGTATGTTAATCTTCCATAGAGATAGGAAGTACCTGGGAAGTACTAGCAGTACTACGTAAAATCTTCATGCTTGTAGTCTATTCCATAGTCTATAGTATAGACTATGGAATAGACCAGGAAACCGAGGAAACCGTGCATATACCATTCAAACTTCTTGATTCCATCAAAATATGTGTCGTTTGAATAAAATCTTTTTTGTCACTGATGTAACATTTTTCTTTTAGGACTTCTGTCCTGTCATAGTCCTGACCAAAGAGAATATAATCACTACGTGGTCCTGACATTGAATTTTGTTTTTTATGATGTCAGTTTTATAATGAAAATATTAATCCGCAATAAATATTAATTTACGCACGGATTACCGTGTTTTATCATTTCATTGAAGATGAAGACCAACATAAATCGAGCAAGAGAAAGGAAATAAATTGTTCCTAGCAATACCCAGTCAAAGCGATGAATGAGAAGAGAGTTCTTGGTTTGGTAAATTCTAGATTCTACAATCGGCTGAGTATTTGCAAGAAATGTTTGGAAGAACAGAAAATACACATAATGTAAATGAATAAAACAATAAAATGATTGTCATTACTCAGTGAACTATTTTTATTATCTTACATTTTCAACTCATCGTACGCACGGCGACAGATCAAGCTACCCATAGTTCGACCTTATGTCCATGAACATAGAGTTCAACTATGGGTAGGTTGATCTGTCGTCGTGTATACAACGTGTTAATGAATTAACGCAAAACTAGAAAGTAGTTTGTTTAGAATCGAGAGCTGAATCGAATTATCATGGTTTCAACATGGGTAATTTTTTCAAAATATTTTTTTTTTTTTTGTAAAATTTTAAATTTATTGAACCCGATGTCAACCCACCCCACGGGCACACCCACCCTACTTACTACCAAAACTAGATTATTAAAATGTATCCATGAGTACGTTAGCGCTTTCATTCATTACTGAAATGATAAAAAATCATTTTTGCCTCAAAACTTAAAATGCGAATAACTTTAAATTTTAATTATCAAAATAATGAAATTATTGTTGCAATCTAATTATTTTGTTATAAATCAGTTGGGGTGTATGAGGTTTTGCGTTAATTCATTAACACGTTGTATATCGTACATCGTAGCTCGATCTAAGGGCTCTTACAGACGAGCGACACTTTGCGGTCGCAGAGGGTCGCGCGACCCACTGCGACCGTAAAGTCTATGTGCGCGTCTCCATTGCGCGTCTCTTTGCGACACAGGGCGACCGCAAAGCGTCGCTCGTCTGTAAGAATGCTAAGGGCATATACACATGGCGTATTTTCTACGCACAGTCGACGCGTGTTAACGCGCTGGTCGCGCTACACACGAGATTCAAAATGGCTTAATGGAAGCAAATTACGCAACGCACTGAAGTCAATACAGACGCGTGTATTGACGTATCAGCGCGCATTTTGTGGTGGCGCGTTTTTATTGCCATTTAACTCCGTGTTTTGATTAGACTCATCAACAGCTTCACAACGCGGTATCGCGTAATACCTCTCTCTGGTTCCAAACCAGTGGTATTACGGCGAAGGCAAGGCCAGGCCTTTAATTGTCGCCGTACCGTGAACGCTCTTACATACTAACAACACACACAATTGAATATGTATCGCTTTTGTATAAATACAAATGCAATAAACAGGTTTTTGGATCTCTAGGTCGCCGTAAACGCGTGTTCGTGAAAAAAGCGCGTCGTCTCGTCTGCGCCGTCAAACGCCCCGTGTGTTTAGGGCCTACCTTCTATCCTTATGTTACATAACCTCAAAACTACAAACTAGAATTTGAATTTTATAAGAAATGCGACGATAAAATAGGATAATTTCTATTTCCTTTAGAAGTATGATATTGCTCCTATTTTGTGTATAATTGTAGATATCATACTCATTCGTTAGTTGTTTAACGATTCGAAACGTGGAATGTTCGTCACGTGGGCGATTTCCTTTAAAAATCTCAAAGTGGTCAACAATGTTTGTTTATTTTTAATTTATTGAGCTCCTTGCTCCTACCCATAGTCTAAAAAAACAAGGTCTTCTATTTCCCAGAGTGACACAAGCCTACGTCACAAAAAAATGGCCGCTAAACATGGTAAAAGGGTATGATGACGTAGGCTTGTGTCAGTCACGTGATCGGAAGAGAATACCAGGCGCAGTATATTATTGTACCATGGCTCTTACCATAAAAGTAGACGCGGTAACCGACCGCGGTCGATGTCTTGGCCACCCCTGGATCATACGATTCATTAAATTTAATTAACACTGTTTTTCGACGTTACATCTCCTCTGAGACAAATGAAAATTGTTTTTGCAAGTCGATTTTTGAACTCTAAACTAATAAAATAGACTGAATTCTCCCTTGACAAGTGAAGTTTCGAAATGAATGGAATTCTTGTGAAAAACTAATTTCATCTTGAAATAGCGTGAACTTTAAATGTAAAATCAGTTATCTCTGACTCTTTGAGCACAATATTATATGTCTAACTAGCGGCGCCCGCGACTCCGTACGCGCGGACCATTGTCTTTAAATACTCATATCTTTTGATTGAGTTAATCGATTGCGATGAAACAAAGCCTAAATGTTAATCTAAACCATGCCCTATGCTTAAGTGAAAACCCCATTCAAATCAAAACGGCCGTTTTTAAGTGATGCGCGCACAAACAAACAGACAGACAGACAAACAGACAAAAATTCTAAAAATGGTCTCAATTCATTCCATTACGTGTCCTTAACGCCCCCAATTTTTTTTTGCGAATATCTTCAAATGACATTCACTCCAAGTTTAGAATTTTATTATATTATGTATAGGTACAGGGTGAAATTGATATCATTAGCAGCCTTTTAAACTAAGAGTCTACCCATCAAACTGAACAACTTTCACTATGGAAGCAAACCGATCCTAGCAACAAAAAAATTAGCTGTTCCATACTAAACTGCAGTGCCCACGCGACACAAATTTATGCAACAGCAGATTTTTTTGTTGCTCCGATTGGTTTGCTCCCATAGTAAAATTTGTTCAGTTTGATGGGTAGACTCTTAGTTTAAAAGGATGCCAATGATATCAATTTCACCCTGTAGATTGTATCTGGGGTCTTATCTTATACCTACCTGATTCAATCGGTATCAAATTGACTTGGTGTTTTTCGTTAGTTCTTTTCATGATGAAACCTTGTTTCTCGATTTGTTTTTTTATAAAAAAAAATTTTAAATATGTTGCAGATACGTTGGTAATGTTTACTGTTTTGACAAAGCGTTACTGATTCGGACATTTTGTAAAAGTCGTGTTTTTTTCGAAAACTTACGTTTTTTTTCTTTTTTTCAGACAATGTTTGATGATCAGATCACAGAAACAAAATAATACTTCAAAATTGCCTATTACAGTCATAATACGTTGCCGATCTTGTAAACTATGTAATCGGAAACGTGTACAAAAGGACACACTGAAAAAAAAATTGTTTACTTCAACCAACATCATGAATCCATATGAGCCTGTCAACATCATGACTTCTCCGACTAAGAGAACTTTGTTAAACGAATTCGGCTTGTTGTTACAACTAACTATCTTTTGTTTTTAGTAAACAATAATAACGTCATTTCAATTATTTTTACTTCTTAGTTGGCTCGCATTTTTTTAGTGCAGTTTTACCGAAAAGTGGTGTGAAGAGAATATAATAAAAAAATAAAAAACGCAGCAAAAACTATCCTCTTTAAAAACGTTAAGTGCTTAAAAATTCATAGATTATGGTCTGAATCTGAACCAGACTATAAGGTCGAACAACCACGCGCCATCTCCTACAGGTGTAGGCGAGGCGTTATATCCAGCCCGTTTGCTTCTACCTTAATTATGTATTTCGTTTATTTGTTTATCTTAGATCTAATCTACTATAATTTAAAGTAAGATTACATATTTCTTGATATTAAAGTAGTTCACTCTATGTAAATTTTTGTCTATTTACATAATTCTAATTGAGTTCGAAATAATGATATTACTTTGTCAAACAAACAGTTTAGTTTGTAAAAGCTATTTTTTTCAGGCTGACATAACCTCAGGGTTCCCAGCTCCCAAAAAAAAAGAATTAAAAAGATAAAAAACTTTTTATTTGTTTACATAATTCAGAAAAGACGATTGCGACAACTCGCGACTTCGTACGCGTAGACCACTGACTTTAAATACTCATAACTTTTGATTGATAGAACCGATTGCGATGAAATTAAACCTCTTCCGATGAAAGAAAACTGCATCCAAACCGGTTCAATAGTTTTTAAGTGATGCATGTACAAAAAATCAGACAAGCAAGTAAAAATTCTAAAAATGGTTTCAATGCATTCTGTTACGTACCTATATCCTACAATTAATATTTTTGCAAATATCTTCAATGTACCAAAGCCAACAATTTTATTATAACTAATTAATTATAATAATTAATAACTAATAACTATTAATTAATTACTTTTATTTATTATTATTTTATTATAATTATAAATTATTTTTTAATTGTATAGATTATGACAAAATCAATAAATTCAGGGTGTACACAGAGTGTAACCTAACCTAACCTAAACTTGAATGCGTTACATAGGTACTATAAGAGGTGCTTCATTCCTTCAAATTGAACAAGTTTTACGATTCGACAAACTTTGAAGTCGCGGAGAAATGTCAGCTATATCAATAGCTAGTCAACCGTAAACTAAGTACAACTAAAACTGCAGTTTTTAGGGTTCCGAAGTCAACAAGGAACCCTTATAGTTTCGCCATGTCCGCTCAGAGACGCTTAGTACTAGAAAGCTATAATTTTGCATGGATATACATATTAATCACGCTGACAAAGTGGTAAAATAAAATCTTGAAAAATATTTTTTTTAGGTTACCTCTCCTACACGTGAAGTGACGTGACGTGGGGATGACATTTTTTTTCTCATCTATCCCATATCGTTGGATAGGTCTTTTAAAAATATTGCGGGTTTGGGAAAACCATTTTTCAATTTAGCGAAATATTAAGCTTTAAAGCGAAAATTTTCGGTAGAGTCAAGTGTCCCCCCCCCCTCTCCTAGCTAAACGGTTGTAGTTGGAGATGTGAAAAAATTCACGGCACTAGCATATATAACAAATTTAAAAGAAAAACTATCACCGCTAAGTAGGCTTTACAAGTTTACGAGTAATATAATAATCGACCAACTTATAAAATGTACTTTTTAAACTTTATTGGCTAACGGCTAACCGTAGCATAAAACAAAAAGCCTCCTTCTAAGTCCATATTATATTGTAACGGGCAACTACGGAACCCTACCCTGCGCATGGTCCGACACGCACTTGGCCAGTTATTTTGTAGCTATTTCGGCATAAGAGTTCTTGTTCCCATAGAGAAAGTTGTTTAGTTTGATGGTCTGATCATCCCTTTAAAAAACCAGCATAATTATTAAGAAGGACCTTATGTATTCGTGAACATTATTACAATTACATTAAAATGGCAAACTATAAAGTTAAACCACCCATATACTTCAAATTTTCAAACCAGGGTTCGAAATTAATACAATAATTGTTTGCTTCGATAATTATCCGACAATTATTTGATAATTATTGAGTAATTTCGAACAAAAAGTTTTAAAATTGTTATTTTTGCTCGTATCCAGACCAAACAGCATCTAGTCTTCGGTATTGTAGTTTCGTATCACAATGAATAACAAATATTGTTTTAAGAAAAACTACTGAAAATAGTCTGCGAGATCGAATCAGAAATGAAGAGATCCGCAGAAGAACCAGAGTAACTGACATAGTCCAAAGAGTTGCTAAACTTAAGTGGCAGTGGGCGGGGCACATTGCTCGCAGAACCGATGGCCGTTGGGGCCGAAAAGTTCTCGAGTGGCGACCGCATACCGGAAAGCGCAGTGTGCGTAGGCCCCTCACACGGTGGACCGACGCGACGACCTGGTGAAGGCGGCGGGAAAACGTTGGGTGAGGGCAGCGCAGGACCGGTCGTTATGGCGATCCTTGGGGAAGGCCTATGTCCAGCAGTGGACGTCCATCGGCTGAGATGATGATGATGACTGAAAATAGTGACAAAAATGATTTCGCGTTTGTGAGTTTCTTTTTTCACGAATCGTGATCTGATACACATTGCTAGCATAAGTTTTTGTTTTTCCAATCTGTTTTATAAATCATCGATATAATAGCTTAGACGGCATCGACTATCAAAACGTCAAAACCAAACGGACTAGTTGCCCAAATCGTCTAGTCTCAAACTGTCTATATAGTGTCCTAAAATCACTAATACCATATTGTACAATTCCTTGTGACAATCCAATTGACTAATTCCTCAAATCGTTTAGTCTCATACTGTCTAGTGCTCTAAAATAATAATAATAATATGTGTATCTTTTCAACCCTGTTTCAAAACATGCGTGAAAGAAAAGGCGATCTCAAATACAATTACAGCACAAAAAGGTGCAAAGGCAAAAATTCAATTGAAAAATAAAAAGCAATAGCGTACGTCCTTCCTCGCATAGTAACATCGCTTTCTCATTCTGTCTTCATAAAATATTTCGTAGGAAGGGCGTGAGTGACCCGTCACTTCCATTTTGTGAAAGATGGCTTTCTTACTATAATAACAGCCAAGCTGAAGCCATTTTATTACTTAGAAAAATGTTACGCAGAATGCTTTTGACACGTTTCTGAATTGAAGGGTGAGGAGTAGAAATTAGGGTTGTTACTATTCATCAAATATGGATAGGTCCCTACTGTGATAGAGAGGAGGCAACAGGGGTATACGAAATCGTGATTTCATCCCTTTTATGAAGGTAAAGTCAGTCCAAGCTGCAGTTGTCACTTTTTCGCACTGGCAGCTTGGTTGCTCGGGAACAGCGCGACGGCAATGGATAATCTTAAAAACATATATATATTCTTAAAAATTGCAGAACGCCTTTACTCTTAAAGAGTTTTGTATTGTGCCTTGGAAAAGGCAAATATTCAGCAGTGGAGTCATCTCTACAGCAAAACATGGGCCTTTCCCAAGGCACGATACAAAACTACAGGGCGAAATTGATATCATTGGTATCCTTTTAAACAAAGAGTCTACCCATCAAACTGAACAACTTTTAGTATGGGTGCAAACTGATTGGAGCAACTAAAAAATCTGCTGTTGCATACATGTGAGTCGAGCAGGCACTGCAGTTGTATGGAACAGCTGATTTTTTAGTTGCTCCGATCGGTTTGCTCCCATAGTAAAAGTTGTTCAGTTTGATGGGTAGACTCTTAGTTTAAAAGGATGCCAATGATATCAATTTCACCCTGTATAAATCTTTAGTCTTCATTCAGTCACCAGCTACTTGTCTCAGATCATCGGTCCAGTGGGTCGGCGGCCTATCGGGCCAGTTCGTGGTCTCCATTCTAGAACTTGGAGACCCACGCATCGCATCGGTAAGAATTTGGGTAAAAAGGTAGTTCTTCGGAAGATTGACCAACCCATTGCCATTTACATTAAAATAGAGAGTACCTAAGTATAGAATCAAATTAAAGATAGAAAAATTTAGTCTCGGGCGGGACTTGAACCCGCACTCTTTACAAACCGGGGAATTGCGTTATTCCCAGCCCACTACCCAGATAACAAAATTTTCAATCTAAGATTAATTTAATCGATCTGAAGTATTCCACCGACATTTTGGTGTCAGCCAGGCTTAGTTTATTTTACGGGTTTCAAAGGAAAATTGGTTCAAAATTGATTTAGAGACTCGACCCATATAAAATACGTGGAAAGGTAAAATCTACTACCGGAAATAAATTATTGGTGACAGTATTTTTCGTGCTGAAAGTCTTATTTGAATAGGTTGTTCATACGATAATGTTATTAAATACAGTTACAGCAAACATATTTCCGATCATTGTACTAGATTAATTTAATTATTTGGAATCGGATAGGATACATGACTGAACACAAACAAAACACATTTCACGTGAATCCATAGCTACCCACCTACTTTCATACTAGGTAATAGTCTCTAAATAAATAGTAAAAACAATGTTGCTGCCCGCGTCCGTCTGTCCAACTCTGTCTGTTTCACCGCTTACTTTTAAACCGCGCAATGGGTTTTAAGCATGGTACAATAATATACTGCGCCTGGTATTCTCTTCCGATCACGTGACTGACCACGTGACTGACACAAGCCTACGTCATCATACCCTACCTTTACCATGTTTAGCAGCAATTTTTTTGTGACGTAGGCTTGTGTCACTCTGGGAATAGAAGACCTTGTTTTTTTAGACTATGGTTTTAAGAGCCTACCGAGCCTATTGTGCTGCCCCCAATCTTATTTTTTTATTTCTAAACAATTAAACAATGGCCGGCAAACACTTTTGGTGGTTTTAGCGATAATAGCTACAAGCAAAAAAAACATAATAATCCGTAAATGTTTCGATAAATTGAAAGCCAATAATGTGACATTATTGTTTTTTTGGAAATATTGTTTAATTGTTTGGAAATACAAAAAAATACGATTGGGGGCAGCACAATAGGCTTAGTAAGCTCTTAAAGACAGTAACTACAAACATTATAAAAACAAATCCGCAGTGACCCGATAAATTGAAAATCAACAATGACTACAATGTGACATTCTTGTTTTTTGGAAATATTGTTTAATTGTTAAGAAATACAAATAAAAAGATTGGGGGCAGCACAATAGGCTTGGTGCAGCCTTAATACGATTTTCACTGTCATTTAGGGAAATATTTTCAACTAGCTTTAGCCCGCGACTTCGTCCGCGTGGAGTTTGGAAAACCCGAAGTATCCTATGTTACTTCTAATACCTCCAAGAATATGTGTACAAAGTTTCATGATGATCGGTTAAGTAGTTTTCGCGTGAAAGCCTAACAAACAAACTTACATTCACATTTATAATATTAGGGATTTTATTATACACAGTGTTACATTTCAATTAGTGCTTTCCTGCAGTAAGCCAACGAAATATTCGGCACAAAAATAGTAACAATATTTTTGTGCATGCTGAAAAAACAGAACGTTCATCAGTTACTGTTCATCACAAATAGTTGCATCAAATATTTTTCATCAATTAATCAAGCGACATGAATGGTTTCATTTTACTTGCATTGCACTGTTACATAATTCAAATCAATGATTTATAACTTTCAATGCTTTCAATAGAATGATAACAACAATCATTGCTTTTATATTAATGCTTTGAAATGTAATTCACTGACGTAATTATATGGACAAAATCCTGTTGGACAGACTGCGTATAGACGAACTGCTTATTGGACAAAATGCGTATTGGACCGAGTGCTAAATGTCGGATAAAATAATTTGACACTTGACACGAAAAAGACAATGCGGGTTTTGTATGGAAGGTTGGAAGGTTCGACGTTGTTTTTAGCGCGGCCATCAACTAAACTTGAATATTTTAGTTCTGAATAAAGTAACAAACAAAACTTGTTATGACATGGATATCCCCAAACTATGTCTGGACGGAGATAAAAAGGCTTGAAATTAAAAATATATTTATTACTATCACTTCAAGCCTTTATATCTCTGTCCGGACTGAGTGTAAAGATATACTCATAAAGTCATAAAGTTTTGTTTGTAACTTTATTCTGAACTATTATAATCAATATTGATGGCCGCCCTAAAAAAGGAAGCGAAAAGAAAAAGGCACCATTTTTAGTAATTGGCTTTTATTTAAGGTTTCCTTTCCTACATTAGAAGGGAAAAGAAGGGAAGAAGAAAGGCATTTTGTGTAGCTCAAATGTGTTTTTTGAAATTGTTTCAGTTTTTGAATAATCCTCGAGGTTACAATACTCCTAAAATCTACTCGCTTATGCAGTGTTAGACACAAACAAGTGGTGATTAATTAATTTAAACTTGTTCGGTTTTTATTATATGTTGTTTCATTATAAAATATGCACTATAATCACCTTACAGTTAAAACCAAGATGAACGTGTATCAGGCATGCATCTTAAGCACATTCTTGTTTTTTTTCTCCGGAACAAAGGTTCCGGAAAAAAAGTGCTAAAGAGCACGAGACCGACACTCATTTGGCCAGTTTTTAGTATTTGTTGTTATTCTGTAGAGTTTGCTCTATAATCACACTAAGTTTGACGATTGTATGTTTTACCGTTTTTACCATAGAGCGAGAAGAAAAAACGTTGATAAAAACTAGTTTCTTGTTGAGAACCCCCCTTAATTTTTAACTTTTTGACATTTTTATTATTTGTTAGCAAATACGCCGTAACAAAGCACATCTTGCGAAAATTTCAACTGTCTAGCTATTACGGTTCAAAAGTTACAGCCCTAAATAGGTAGGACGGACGGACAACGTAGGCTTAGCAATAGGGTCCCGTTTTCATCCTTTGGGTACGGAACCCTAAAAAAGTTCTAAACCCTTCAAATATGTGGAACGATAATGGAATAAAAAATGTAATAAAAGGATCGTTAAGTGTTCATAATGCAATTTTCACTCTGTGAGTCGATACAATGGCTTTCGGTTTTACATTAAAGTACCTATTAATGCCAATACAGTGTTATGAAAATCCCGAAAGCCGGAAACTTTAATGCCCGCAAATGTTCGGTTTTAAAATGATTTCCTCTTGAAAATTGTCCATTTAAATTTTGTTTTATTTTGAGAGATTATATTGTTCAGAAATGTTGGTTAATATTTTCGTGTCGAAGATCGAATAATGGAAGCTGATTTATTTTAAACCCTGCCTGGTTTTCAGTTGCCTGCTACTCTAAATTATAATACAAATATTGAGCATCTGCTAAGTAGAGGTCCAGTCATATGAATAGGTAAATTCGTAAATTCATATAATATATGGTCCAGTGCAGTAGTATCTACTGGATAGAAAATAACATCAGCAACATATTATTTTAGTCCAGTAAATCTTCAGATTTTTGTATGGAGTATATGTATATGTATAGTTTGTATGTTCAGGGTGTAACAAAACACCCTAGTAAGTACCGACTCAACTAAAATGTATGGAGATTTTAGGGTTCCGTACCCAAAGGGTGAAAACGGGACCCTATTATTAAGCCTACGTTGTCCGTCCGTCCGTCCGTCCATCCGTCCGTCCGTCCGTCCATCCGTTCGTCCGTCCGTCCGTCTGTCCGTCCGTCCGTCTGTCCGTCCGTCCGTCTGTCCTACCTATTTAGGGCTGTAACTTTTGAACCGTTATAGCTAGATAGTTGAAATTTTCTCAGATTATGCGTTATTACGGCGGATTTGTTTACAAATAATAAAAATGACAAAAAGTTAAAAATTAGGGGGGGTTCTCAACAAGAAACTAGTTTTTATGACCATTTTTTCTTCACGCTCTATCATAAAAACGGTAATACATACAAGCGTCAAACTTAGTGTGATTATAGAAGAAACTCTACAAAATAACAACAAATACTAAAAACCGGCCAAGTGTGAGTCGGTATTGCTCTAAAGGTCCCGAACAAAAATGTTTTTTTTTTCTAAGTTAATAATGTTGTGATCTGTGGGTGGTATGGTACGGAACCCTCGGTGCGCGAGTAGCCCGACTCACACTTGACCGGTTTTATTTATTTTTCTAGATATATGCTCCATAGTGAAAGTTGTTCAGTTTGATGGTCTGAAGCACCCCCTCAAGTATTACTAGGGTGTTTTGTTACACCCTGTAGGTTTCATACGAGGCAAGTCAAACTTTCGAGCTCTTGTATACAGGGTAAATAATTGTTTATCAGTGCTGATGCTGATACTTTAGCCATGCATTCTACTCATCAAACTGAACAACTTTCACTATGGAGCCAAAATCGAAATCGCAAATTGAAAAATCTGCTGAATCATAAAATTATAGTAGTTAAAAGTATCCACACTGATTAAAAATGTTCTCTGTATACTGGAATACTATAGTATACAGGGTGTAAGTGACAGCCTAGCAAATACTGAAACGGTGAACTCAGACCATCAAACTGAACAAGTTTGACTATGGAGCCTACCTCAGGAATCGCGAAAAAAATCAGCTGTTCCATACAAAACTGCTGTACCTAGGTACCCGACTAAAATTTATGGTACAGCAGATTTTTTTCGCATTTCCTGAGGTACGCTCCTTTGTGAAAGTTGTTCAGTTTGATGGTCTGTGTTCACCGTTTCAGTATTTGCTAGGCTGTCACTTACACCCTTTATACCTATGACTATCATTAATATCAAAATGCTTCAAGTGAGTTTTAAATAGGAAAGTAGTAGTTTTAATAGTATTATAATAGTTTGCAATATCTTAGTGGTGGAAACATTGCTAAAACTACCAATAACTTTTGAGAATACAGTTGTAGCTATGTTCACTTTACCGTATATTTTCTTTCAAAAAACTGCGGACTAAGTCATATTTCAAAATAGCTTCGTACGGGATAAATAAGGTGGTTTACACTCACGAACATTATGGCAAACTGTAAGCCGGAAACCACAGCAAACGTTGATTGAGTTTATTGTTGTTTACAACGACAAACTCCCAGTAAACTTATACAGGTGGAAATAACGAGCGATACACGAATGAACCAGAAAAATGTTAGTCAAAAGAAACGATCTTATCTGTGCGTATGCCAAGCACGATATAATATTCCGAGAGATAAGTGTACTTGTTGCAACCATCAGCAGCAAGGCAGATTCAGTGTCTATGGGGTGTAGAGCTTCTCTGTGATGGGGATGGACCAGGTCTGCCTGCATAACTCCAATCGGTTTAGGAGTTACTGATGATTAAAGGTCTGTAAAAAATTAACGATCAGCTGCAAGGCTGATCGACTGATCAAGGCTGATCGACCCTTGAACGGCTGTATCTCCTAAACCGACTGATGAACCATATCAGTTTTTGTACTGTTCACATAGCTACAGTGCATACTACAAGAATAACATACGATCAGCCGTGCAGCAGATCGTTAATTTTTTACAGACCTTTAATCATCAGTAACTCTTAAACCGACTAGAGTTATGCAGGTAGACCTGGTCTATCCCCATCACAGAGATTCTCTACACCCCATAAACACTGAATCAGCCTTGCTTCTAATGGTTGCAAAAAGTACACTTATCTCTTATACTAAAACCATCACGCGCTCACTTTCGAAGTAACAAAGACAGGCACGTCTCAATTATTGTCATTTCTCGGGGGTGGTGACTGCTAGGCCTATAGGCGTTTTTTTCTACCCTGTGTACGTTACTTCAGAGAAACTTTCTGATAAGTTATTTTCCCCAGGGCCTACATCCAAAATATATGTCTACAGGGTGAAATAGATATCATTGGCATCCTTTTAAACTAAGACTCTACCCATCAAACTGAACAACTTTTACTATGGGAGCAAACCGATCGGAGCAACAAAAATTCTGCTGTTGCATACATTTGAGTCGAGTAGGCACTGCAGTTTATTATGGGACAGATGATTTTTTTTTGTTCCGATCGGCTTGTTCCCATAGTAAACGTTGTTCAGTTTGATGGGTAGACTCTTAGTTTACAAGGATGCTAATGATATCAATTTCACCCTGTATATTGTTATAATGGAACCGTACTTCTTCTTCTTCGGGTTCCTCTCCATTACTGAAGGTTGGCAGTCAGCTCTGCATATCTCTGTCTATCTCTCGCCAAACGAAACAGCTCTTCAACTCTGGCGATGTCTGTCCACTCTTGCAGGTTCGCGAGCCATGACATTCGTGGCCTACCGACGCTTCTTTTGCCCTCTACTTTGCCCATTATTATAGTCTGGAGCATTTGGTATCGTTCATTCCTCAAGATGTGACCAAGGAGGTGGCTTGCAACAGCTCCCGTAACTTCCTGACAGGTAGAATTTCCATATTGGTGACTCGTTGAACCCAACTAATTCGCAGCATTTTCGCAGCTTCAGTAGAACGACATTTCTATAGCCTCTAATTTCGAGTGACCGTACATAAGCCAGGATTAAGAAAAACCTAGAATATCTATTTCCCGGCTTATCCATAAACTAACAGACTAAATCACTTCTCATTAACTCGGCACTCTTATTACCGGTAATACGTAACATACATTTAAGCTATGTTTATTAAAAGGCTTATTTCAGGCAGCTTAGCTCGTCGAAATAATCTTATAGCATGTGTAGGAGGTTATATTTGAGATCTTAATACATAAACTTCCAACATTATCATCAATACATCATTCTGGAATAGAGTAAGTGACATGAGTTGTCAAATGAAACCGTTTTTGGACGTTTTTTGGAGTCCTCGGCAGGGTAAAAATTCGATTTCTGTGTATTAATTCTCAATCTAACGTGAAATGGTGAATAATTTAATGAAACAGTGTTAGTATATTTTACAAAATTATCTACGATTTCACTTTAGGTTCACGATTATTGACAGAAACTGAATTTTTACCAGGACGTAGAACTATATACTATTACCTATTCTGTGCCAGGACTCCAAATCCCCAAAAACGGTTCTATTGCCTCGCGTCACGTATCTCTTTCTATTATACAGGCATGCCGCTAGGTACATCTCGCTCTCTCAGCTGTCACCGTCTCTCTTACGTAGTATAATACCTTTATGTTCTATACACGTCACCCCATTGTGTCGGAGATACAAATAAATGATTTTTAGGATACCGTACCCAAAGGGTGCTAACGGGATCATATTACTACACTGACCGTCTGTCCGTCCGTATACTAACTCTAAAATGTTGTCTTTAGAACTATCTTCTTTCTTATCGTGTGGGCAGAGCCCTGGGACCCTGGCCCTGGCTTTAGAACAATGATAGGCAGCGAGTTAAAATTTTCACAGAATATTATTTTGAATTTGCACACATTTCTTGTATGATGTACATTTAAGGCTCTCTCTCCCTAGTGCAAGGCTCTCTTTCTTACAAGCAAACTTTTGCAATTAACCATCCCGCTTCAATTACGTGGCTCCGGTCAGAATTTTCCGTTTTCTTTGAAAACCTGTATGATTTTTTATGAATTTTCAAAAAATAAGAAAACCACAACTGATCAACAATGTAAGAGTAAAACGGTTACAACTGGAAAAAAAAGGGGTGACTTTGGATTCGTTTTTCTTCAGTTTTATTAATTAAAATAGATTTCGAGAAAAACCACACCACTTCTCATATCCTGTAGATTGTTCAGTTTTGTTTTCTGCTTAAAAAGTGCCATAGTTAATCTATAAAATGGTTACAAAGTTACTCAAAACCTGGCGGACGCCCCTTAAGGCGAGTCGCACTTAACCGAATTAAAAAAAATTTACCCACTACTATGGCGTACCTACCGTAATATCCTAAACTTTGTAATCCTTGTGGATTAAGATTGTTAATAAGAAACTGTTTTTACTTTACTTCGGGAAGTTTTTGAAAGGTGCGCCGTTTGATGTTTGACTTCAAACACCTCGCTCTGAATGAAAAGTTTGTATGGAAACTCCGAAGCAATGGAGCAGTAATTCAGAATTCATTCAACGTAGTTCCTTCAAGCTATGAAAAGGCTGCTGTAGGGTTAAACCAACTTATCTGACCTAGTTATAACTATAGTTTCGATGTTTAGCAATGATATGCTCATTCATAGGGAATTTTCTGACTTTCTTTTTGTGGAAAAAGACATCCCGTTTCGCCTATATAAAACTGGTAAAATTTGAATTTTATAAGAAACGCCACTGTAGAAAACAACAATTTCCATTTCCTTGAGAAGCCCGGTATTCCTTCTATCCTGTGTATAATTTCAGCTATCATACGATTTGTATTTTGTTCTTGGATCACACACATTCGCCAGCTGCGTAACGACCCGAAACGAATACACTTCGTCACGTGAGCGATTTGACAGTATACTTAAGTGAAAGTTAGAAATAGTAATTGAATAGTAAACTTTGTCATTATAATAATTGCATGTTCGATAAAAGATGAGGTGCTGCTTTCAAAATTGACGGGCACGAATGAGAACATGTAAGTAAAGACGTGAAAAAGGTGAAAGAAGTCTGTTAAGATCGTAGTGAATTGCTTGCCTTTAGTCTCTGCATAGTGCATACCCCATAGGGAAAGAGGCCAGGAGTGCTATTTTTGAACATCACACGTTCAAACGAGTAGTAGAAAGATGCATATAATCTCCATAGTAATTTTTACATTTTTTACTTCTCGTTTGAACGTGTGATGTTCAAAAATCATACTCCAGAAAATCATTTTGGTTATAATTGTGCAGAATATCAACACGTCTCCTCTCCCTCCCCTCCCCTGTTCTCGCCTCGTTTTCAGGTCCATTTCGATTTAGACACAGTTCCCTAAGGATAACCCGGAACTTTTTTCTGACAAACAAAAAACGTAACATTTTATTATATTTTAAATGCGAACGTTATTTAAAAAAACATTATTTTGTTTGACGATTATACTGCGAGTAAAGCTCTCTGTCATATGCCGTGAAACGGGTCGTATAAAAAATGTTATAAACACTGGAACAAAGCCGCGGCATTAAAATTTTCGTTTCAATGACATTCAGAATTAACGAGAAACAAACAGCAAAAAACATTAATCTGAAAATTGTTTGCGTATCTACTTGTAATACTGACTTACCGCCTTAATTATTATACATACCTAACAATTAACGTTAACGTTTGTGGGCCTAGAATAAATTGACTCGTTTGAATTTGAATTCTATTAGAAATGCCACTGTAGAAACACGGACCTAAAAAAAAGACGGACGTAATGTCACATTAAAAAGAGGTGAAGCAGCAAGGTGCTACAAATTTCGTTTGTTCTACAAAGCACCTACACTCACACAGACGCACCAGTTCTAGGCGCAGGTGCTACAACTCGCCGCCATTTTGTCCCGCGCAACAGAGCGACAGCACGCACACTCATATAAATGGGTGCTTCACTTTTGATTAGACGAGATTCCGTCCATCTTTTTTTCAGGTCCGTGTGTAGAAAACAATAATTTCCATTTCCTTGGGAAGCACGATATTCTATCCTGTGTATAATTAATTTTGCGTTTTCTGAGCGTTCTAATACCTTGACCTAGGTTGACCCCATTGAGAATTTTGTTCCTTATTATGGGAAAATAAGGAGACAGGAGACAGACATGGCGTCGAATGTTTCACCCCACTAGAGGGTACATCTGAACGACTGTCAAATTAGAACAGCTTGACAGCTGCTGGCTTGCTCTGAGGTGACTTTGGAAATAAAAAAGGTTTGTGAAAATTCAGTTTTTCTTGTTGTAATTAAATTTTTTAAATGTGAATGCAGAAGTAATTTACTCCAAAAGTTAGTAAGTACGTTTTCTTGTAAATGCTTCTGGTAGCTGCCCTGTGTTTGCCTGTGTGCCCCATTTCAACTTTCCACCCGAACTAATATTAATAATCGTGGCCAATGACACCGGCTGGCTGCCGTTACCTAATCACGTAATACGTAGAAGAAGTTGCATTCAAATTTTAATCCAATAAAAATCACAAAGTACATTCTTTAGCAATTTTTTAAGAGATCACGTCTAAACCAATCGTACCTCATATTTGCATTTGGCAAAAAGCTATTTCCTAAAAACGTAAGTTCTACGCATGTGAATCTCTTTTTTTATATTTGTTTTGTGACAAAGTTTTGCACTTGGCATTATGAAGTGCATTTGCACTCTTCAGTTGCGAGAGGAATCCATCCATAAGGCACCTTTTATTTCTCTGTTACGAAACCCGGATTAGCTATTAAGGCTCTCCCTCCCTAGTGTCCCTTGCTTTCTTACAAGCAAACTTTTGCAATTAGCCATCCCGCTTCAATTGCGTGGCTCCGGTCAGAATTTTCCGTTTTCTTTGAAAACCTGCATGATTTTTTATGAATTTTCAAAAAATAAGAAAACCACATCATTATATATTGTATTGTGAAGAATATTGTAAATTTTCATATTCTTCTGATCAACAATGTAAGAGTAAAACTGTTACAACTGGAAAGAAAGGGTGACTTTGGATTCGTTTTTCTTCAGTTTTATTAATTAAAATAGATTTCGAGAAAAACCACATCACTTCTCATATCCTGTAGATTGTTCAGTTTTGTTTTCTGTTTAAAAAGTGCCATGGTTAATGTATAAAATGGTTACAAAGTTACTCAAAACCGGGCGGACGCCCCTTAAGTACCTAACTAATAAACCACATTACTTGTTTTCCTACAATCTCGTTAATATTATGTATTGATCGATCTAAGTCAATTCCTCATGTACCGTTCTTGGTCATTAATTTCTTCTTGCCTAATGATGCGTAACTTACGTTTATGAGTTTGATCATGGATTAAAGGTACAGTCAAAGTAACGCGGTCTACGGTTGCGTTTTCAACGCGGTCATAGGTTGGATATTCACCAGAGCCATAGTGTAATAAAAACTACTAGTGGTGAAGTTTTGCGATCGCAGCGGGTCTATAAATTAAATTAAATTCTCATTTATTTCGGAACAAAAAAGAAAATCCATAATTTTGTTAGTAGGTTGATTAGTAAAAATGTTTACAATGTTCTATGCTCGGGCGTGCAGGATACCGGGCACCGGCAATGAATCCACAAAGTCGGTATAATGGCTGACAAACATCTTGAGCAAGACATGCATTGCCGCAGATATAATTGCAGAATAAAATTTATAGGTGAAAGGGCTAGCGCATACCCCTAACCGTCACCCATTTTTCAAGTTCTTTGCCGGGTACTGCACTTCGCGCAGGTAATTCGGTACCGAGACGTGCTCCTCAAGCACGGCTAACATGCCATCCACGACAAAGCGTTTAGACGAGAAAAACGTCATGCGCGCTCTTTCTGGCATACGTAAAATAATAAAGATGGAGGCTAATCTCGATTTTTATCGTTTTCTCGGGGGTGGCATGCGAGGCCTTCAGGCCGCACACCACGCTCGATTGCCATGTCGCCACTGCTGAGCTTCACCACTTGTAGTTTTTCTACACTACGCCAGAGATGTGCGAGGAAAAAATCCACCAATAGAACAGCTTTAATTTCCTTATGACGCGAACGTTCAAGCCACCTATTGGTTGATCTTTCTTCGTTTACAGCCTTGCCACTCTCACACAGGTTTGGTGGAAAGCTGGAAGACGTCCACTGCTAGATAAATGCCTCCCGCGATGTTTCTACATCCATCAAATCCCTGCACAGTGTGGGTATCTGCAGATTGATGTGATGACTATGACTATGTTATTGACTACAATTCTGTTAGGTATTTCATTTGGGGTAAATTAAATTAGATTTGCACTCTACAGTAAGTTGAGAGGATCTACGGAATGCTGAAAATTTTTAGTCATCATCATCATCATCTCAGTCGATGTACGTCCACTGCTGGACATAGGCCCAAGGATCGCCATAACGACTGGTCCTGCGCTGCCCTCATCCAACGGGTTCTCGCCACCTTCACCAGGTCGTCGGTCCACCGTGTGTGCCTACCCACGCTTGCTTTACGGTACGCGGTCGCCACTCGAGAACTTTTTTAACTGAAAATTTTCAGTAAGCAAGAACAAGTAACAAAAAGCGACCAGCGTTTCGTGCGTTCAGGAAAATGAAGATACGTAGAAAGTTGCCCCTACAAGGTTCTTAAATATTTGAGTTCCCGATATTTCACAGTCAGGATATTGCGACCGCAATCCGCTTTGATTAGACCGCACCTTATAGGTTTGTGATAAAATGGCAGGCGACTTGGGTAGAAATAATGGACCTGTGTAATGGAAAGTAGATACCGTAACCACTTTATTTATGTCGTAAGTAAAGTAACTTGAGTAAGAGTTTCCTAACGTATTTTATCATCATCACACAGACGTGCCCAAGTGATAAACTTAAGGCCACTCCTCCCATTTGCAAGGCTCTCTTTCTTACAAGCAAACTTTTGCAATTAGCCATCCCGCTTCAATTGCGTGGCGCCGGTCAGAATTTTCCGTTTTCTTTGAAAACCTGTATGATTTTTTATGAATTTTCAAAAAATAAGAAAACCACATCATTCTATATTGTACTGTGAAGAATGTTGTAAATTTTCATATTCTTCTGATCAACAATGTAAGAGTAAAACGGTTGGTAAACTGGAAAAAAAGAGGTGACTTTGGATTCGTTTTTCTTCAGTTTTATTAATTAAAATAGATTTCGAGAAAAACCACATCACTTCTCATATCCTGTAGATTGTTCAGTTTTGTTTTCTGCTTAAACAGTGCCATAGTTAATGTATAAAATGGTTACAAACTTAATCAAAATCGGGCGGACGCCCCTTAACCACCAAAACTTTGGGTAATCATCAAGCTGGTTAGCAAATATCTTAACCACTAGAGCAAGTCCGACATATACTACATGCCATAGACTCGAATAAAGAAAGAAGATCATCAGAATATCATCGATTACTGCTTCTCTTTTTCATGTCATCTTGAGTTTTAATCATCATAGACCTACATTCAAGGAGGGTGTGTGGTTCTTCAAAGAGGGAATCTACTCTCTATCTCTATCTACCACTTGTGCCCAATGCGTATTGGTGAACACACATACGCATCAGACTATTTTTCTTCAGGTTTCCTTTCGATGTATTCCTTCACCGTTTGATAACAGTCTGTATTACGTATTTTTTTATTTGTTTTATGTAAAAACTTCATAGTCGATTACCATCTTTTAAGGAATGCCTGAAAAATCTTTATTTATAAACAAAAACACTCCTTTTCAAATTGCCGTCTAACTAAAGTGTGATACCTACTTAGTTTTGCATGCCAGTGTATAATCACCAGACATTTAAGTTTTTTTCCAAAAATCAAGTAATTTTCTTAAAGATTTTTTTATGTCGGTTTTACGATAATTCTTGTACTCCAATTATTAATTTCCATTTTATTTCCAGAGGGGATAATTTGAACAAAAATTTGAAAAAATTTAATAAATTGTAATAATATTTCGTAGGCGTGGCAGCGAGCCACGAAGTATAAAGTAATGCTAGGAAACTCATTCTCAAACAACTGGACCATGCAAAGACTCCTTTTAGCCCCAACAACTGTTCCACAACAAATTGTACTCTAAACAAAATAATAGCTGCAAAATTCGCAGACGGAATTCAGGTGAGAATCCAAAAGGACGGTTTTAAAATAATCCCCCACCTAAATTAAATCCTACGCCTAAAGGGTTCAAGCAATTTCAAGAGCTGTCATTGTATTTTATTTCATTTACCCACGTGATGTAGTAGCATTTGGACTACGCACGTAAGTAAGGCCAAGTTAATGTATTGTTAAAAAAAATGTTTGGAAAATCGGCGAGACGATTATACGAGATAGTTTTCACCGTATGTCAATACGGAGAAAAATATCTCGTATAATTTGACAACTATCTATTTTAGTAGACTTTACTAGTATGTTGTTTCAAGTAGATTTTAGTGAAAAGAGATTTTATAATAACAATTGTTAGTAAATTCTGCTAAAATAATTAATTGCACTAGCGTAATGGTAGGTTTAGACGACGACAATTTCGCGGCGCCAATTGTTTAGCACGAAAAAAAGCACGGCACGCTTTCGTTTACACGGTGCTAATTTCCAGCGCCAATTTGTTCGCATGCGAATGGATTTGCTAGAGAAAACCGTTTACACGAGTCGAAAGATTGGCGCGGGGGTTGCGAGGGACGCGGGCGGAGGTCACTAAGCACCGAAAAATAGACGCGTGCTCTTTTCTTGCGAACGTTCGCATGCCGTGAAATAGTCGTGCGAAAAGTGTTTATACGGTGTTTTTTTGAGGCGCCGCAGATTTTGCACCGCAAAATTGTCATCGTTTAAATCTGCCTTTATGGGCACTTTTGCACCTGGATCGATACTGGGCGGGCTATTTAATAGTTCAAGATATATATTATGTTTACTTGTAGGGTTTATTTCTCTTTCTTTTGTCTCACTTAATAAGTTTTGTTCAATTATGTTGTATTTTTGTAAATAAATTATCGAACTTTTCAAAAAAACATTGCACTACTAGGTACATTTTTTCTCTGTGCATTAAATGATTTATTTGAATCATATTTTGAACAGTAAATGTTTTGTATTCATTTGTTTTGTAAGTTAATTAAAGTAACAAATCATGCTAGATATAAATTCGGCTTCAGAATATACTTTGCATCTCAGAGAATCCCAAGAGAAGTCGAGGGTGGAGATAAAAAATAGAATATGCTTTTAAAAATGAACCTATTTACGAAAATGTTTATCTAAATGGTAACAGATTCAGATCGCAATGTTAATATTTCTATCAAATATAAGAAATCTACATAATAAGATTTAAAACTGTAATCCTATTACTATATTTTGCAGCAATATTATGTATTAAAATTACATTATGGGAATTGTGAAATATTTTGTTTGAAAAATGCGTTTCTAGAACCAGCGTGCAGCAGCAAAGAGTCTTTGCCTTAGAATGCTTAGGTACTCTACATGCAATAAGCTCTCGAGTAATAATTTACAAGCTGCATTTTAAATAAAGAAAGAAAGCTAAAACGTACAGCTAGAATGTCTCTGACACATTTAAATAGTCTATTACTCTTCTCCTAACACATTCCGCGACGCAGTAGCTATTAAATAATCTGTTTCACGACTCACATTAGAACTTGGCGCTTCACTACCGTGCAATTTCAGACAAAACTCGCGAAACTTCTCGCACTAAATCGGGCGAAAGATAAACGGGGTCCATTTATCCTGTGAAAAGAACAATAGGTGCAAATAAACGCCTGGAATCTCGTCGCCTCCTAAAAGCTTCAGTATAACTATACCCAAATATTCGTGTTCTACGCAAATATTTTATTTTATTTTAAGGCTGGTCTTTGGAATTAGGTTTCTGTTAATTTGTGGCATATTATTATGGGTACATATCAGAATCCCGAAACTCATAATACCTTAATTTAAAATACCTTAGACCAAAATACCCGAATTCAAAATACCTTAAACTTGAAATACCAAAAATTCAAAATACCAAAAGCTTATAATACCGAATGTTTAAATGACCCGAACCCAAAAGACCTTATTTCAAAATACAAATGCCTAAAATAACTTATTTTAAATAGTCAAAATTTAAAACATTCCAGTGTAAGTTTAGTATCGTTACACCATTTACGTTTAAGTTCAATGTTTTGTTACCTATTTTAACGCTTTGTCAAGTTTTATAGACATATTATTCCCATAAATTTTAGTCTGGTAGGTAGGAACAGCAGTTTTGTATGGGACAGCATATTTTTTCGCGTTTCCTTTGTTCAGTTTGATGGTTGGAGTTCACCGTTTCAGAATATGCTAGGCTACTACCTGTATGTATAAATTAATGTATCTATGTATGTAGGTAGGCAGGTAGGTATGTATACAGGTCCAATTTAATATGCTGACGGTTTTTAGGGGATGATCAGATAATGAAATTTTTCTATGGGATGGGACCGACATTGAAATTGCGAAAAAGAACATCAGCTGTCCCATATTATTTGGGTGTAAAAGGATTGCAGTTTTGTATGAAAAATATGTTTGTCTTTTAAACCTTGTTTAAACCCGGAGTGCGATTTTTGAATATCACATGGTAAAATCAGCAGTAGAAAATGTAAAAATTACAATTAAATGGAGATTATGCATCTTTCTACTGCTGATTTGAACGTGTGATGTTCAAAAATCGCACTCCAGAAGCCGTAGCATGCTACACGTGATACGGCTGTATCACGTCTTTTGTCTCGTTCATTCGCGCGCAAATACAAAGAGAACGAAGGTGTGATAGCGCTGTATCACGGTGGCATGCTACCCATGCAGATTCGTATGTAGTATCTTATTTCTGTAGGTACCATACCTACGCAGACGGCAGTGGAGATGGATTAGGACGGCTCGTTGGCTTAAGTGTTGGACTCTGATCTGAGGGATATGGGTTCGAATATCTGTGTTATGGGCACACGCATTTTTATGATGAATACGAAAACGTGTGTATGCATGTATGTATGCGTATGTATGTAGGTTAGTATGTATGAAGAAGTATGTATGTAGGTAGGTATGTGTGTCATACAACGTGTTAATGAAAAAGCACAAAACCTCACACAATCCAACTGATTTATTATCAAATAATTGCATTGGAATAATAATTTCATTATTTAATTCATTTCAAAAAGAAAAGAAAGATATTCTGATTTTAAAATGATTTTTTATTGTTTCAGCAATGAACTATTACAATAAGAATCTTGTTTTGGTAGTAAGTACCTAAGTAGGTAGGGTGAGTGTAAACGTGCGGTAGGTTCACATCACGTTTAGTATATTTTAAATTATACAAACAAATTATTTATTTTTTGAACAAATAAAATAAATAAATAACGCTCACGGGCATACATTGTAATGATCTCAAAGTAAGCCTTAGGCTTTTTGTTATGGGAATCATACAACAACGGCACAAATATGTAACATCCATGTCCGAACCGTTACCGAAATGTTTCCTACTCGAATGTGGAAACCTTAAGAGGATAGACCAGTACGGTTTTTTCCATACAAACGTATTCCCCTGTTTTCTCCCTGGATATTATTATTTGCTCTAGTGTTATCACTAGAGCAAATATTTTTTTACCACACAATCTATGTCACCTCTGCCATGACCCTATGTTTTGCTTTTTTGCATTAATTAATTACAGTAAGAACTCGACCTTCTGCAATTTTACCGCCTGTTTTCAGACACCCAGTAAACAAATTTAACGAATATAAACAAAAAATTAAAACATACAGACATAGCCCAAGTCTTTGTCATATTATTTTTGAAAGAATTATTAAAATCGGTTTAGTTTTGGAGGAGAACACAGGGGACTAAGAAATGCAAAAGTTAGTTTATTTCAGAATTTTCAGTGGTGAATTCATTAGGTCGACTCAGATATCAGTTAAACATGCAAAAGGTATATCGATATGAAGCTAATTTTTTAATCGCCGATGATTTGCTTTCAATTTTTGAGAAGATCTATTATGTAGTTCCGAAGCGCTTCGTCAGATCTTCACCAAATTAAAATGGAACCTTCTCGAGGGTAAATCCTTCGAAACTAAATAAGAATCATCCAAATCGGTCAAGAAATGCCGAAGTTATTACGATTTGCGAAGGTTCCCCTCGATTACTCTGGGATGCCATCATCAGATCCTGGTTTCCTTATCATGGTACCACCGTTGAGATATCTCCTTTCCAACAAAAAAATAATCATCAAAATCGGTTCATAAACGACGAAGTTATCCGCGAACACACATAAAAAATATATATACGGTCGAATTGATAAACCTCCTCCTTTTTTGAAGTCGGTTAAAAAGTTAACTATGCCAAAAAACAATCATACAAAAAGATCTAGTTCCTAAGAGCCCGTTTCTCTGTATCTAATATAAGTTTCGGATTGCATACTGTCATAGTATGAAGTCGGTAAAAAAATGCTCTGTATACTATTCGTATTTGGTATTTTAAGTTAAGGTATTTTAAGTTAAGGTATTTTAAACATTTGACATAATAAGCATTTGGTATTTTAAATTTCGGGATTTCGGGGTAAGGTAAACTGGGCTAAGGTATTATGAATGTTTTGGTATTATGAATTCGGGTATTTTGGTCTAAGGTATTTTAAATTAAGGTATTATGAGTTTCGGGATTCTGATATGTACCCATTATTATACTTACTTTGTGGGATTCTTTTTTAATATTTATTTGAAAAGCTTTGTCGCACTCGCAAGGCGACATTTTTTTAATACGGTTTGCCAGAAAGTGATAGTTTTTCAAACATTAAAGTGTTTCAAACATTTCCATATACAGGGTGTAACAAAACACCCTAGTAATACTTAAGGGGGTGCTTCAGACCATGAAACTGAACAACTTTCACTATGGAGCCAACATCGAGAAAAAATAAAAAAAGCAGCTGTCCCATACATTTTAGTCGAGTCGGTACTACACTTTTGTATGGGACAGCTGATTTTTTTTATTTTTCTCGATGTTGGCTCCATAGTGAAAGTTGTTCAGTTTCATGGTCTGAAGTTACATCCTGTAAATATTAAACTAATTTTAGCATTGAAACTGTAACGGAAATCTGTCAAGCCACAGGTTGCCACAGGCACAGTGGGTTTGCTCTTGACCTCAATCCAGTCCTTAGGACAAAGATGGGGTCGAAGATGTAGAGTGCTAACCTAGAACCAGAAGAAGCCTATTCACTCGTGCTTAAAAGGAATTCGGGTTGTAAGCGCTCGGAAATACTGACGCAGGCAGGGCATTCCCCTCCTAGGCTGTGCGCATTATAAAAGAATCAGAAAAGAGCTTGGTGCGGATATATGGGATGTTGTCCACCAAGAAGGTGTGATATCCCGCAGTGCGTCTGGAAGTCCGATAGTAGAAAGGGGAAGTGGGGATGAGCTCATGTAGCTCTTGGGCACACTCACCGAATTTGACTTTAATTTATTAGCATTGAAAATATATTAAACTTCGTTTGTATGAAGCGAGCTTCAAGGACTATAATCTAGACTATAATCCTTTTAGGCCTGCCACATATATGCGGATTTATTCCGTTCGGAATTACAGAGGCATCAAATGCTAATTCTGATTCGGAATTCCGTATGTATGTGGCAGACGTTGAAGTTTAAAAAATAAGGCACTGGTGCCTAATTCAATTGTTTATGACGTATGAAATCTGGGCACTACAATACACTGTATTTCGTAATAAGTAGGTGCAGTATAATAGGTACCGTACCATACCATACTCTTTCTCATACTATGAATATGTTATTTTGAAGTTCCGCATTCTGCTACACCTAAAAATGTTGTGACAAAAAGTAGTTTATCAACGATAAATATTTCTATTTCTTCCGTAGCTGTAGGCACGAGAGCTATAATGACAAACAAACATTTGTCTAACTTCACCGTCGCCATATTTTTCTCACCTGCAATTTATGTGACATACCACAGAATGGAAGCGACATCGTTGTTGTGGAGTGTTTTATGTGTTTTTTTAGTGCTTGCTTTAAAGTTTATGTGTAAAACAATTGTGAAACTCGGCGGTCACGACAGGTCAAAAGTACGCGTTCGGGTAAGGGGACATTACTATCTGTGTTCCAAAGTTGTGCAATTGGGGATAAAGGGATCCTGGTGTAACACAGTCTTCTTCTTATCGTGTGGGCAGAGCCCTGGTGTCAGAGTTTTTTCAGACCGCCTTACGGCCTCTGACGTGGTTTTTATGTATTGACTACTACCACCAGAGATAGTAGCCGGAACCAACGGCTTAACGTGCCATCCGAAGCACGGAATCATTTTTCTTTTCAGACAATCAGGTGATTCAACCTGCAATGTCCTAATCAACTGGGGGAAAACGCACAAAGTGACATATCAATAGGTGTCCCTCGGTGTAACACAGTGTGATTGCGGCGAACCCATCCAGTCGATGGGTCATCTGCTGAAATGTCCGCTGTGCCCAAACACCTGCACGAGAGAGGATTTAAATACAGCTGCTCCTGACGCTGTCAGGCTTGCCGAACTCCTGGCTAATATAAAAACACCACAGAAGAACCGAAAGAAAGAAGAAGAAAGTTGAAGAAAATCTGCTCAGCCGTTTATGCGTCATTGTGCTACGAACATCGTCATAAACTTTCATGTAACCTAAATACTTTGTAGGTTTGTGCGTCAGAGGCCGTAAGGCGGTCTGAAAAAACTCTGACACCAGGGCTCTGCCCACACGATAAGAAGAAGAAGACTTTGTAGGTTGACATCCTACTATCCTACTAATATTATAAACGCGAAAGTTTGTAAGTATGGATGGATGGATGTTTGTTCCGCTTTCACGCAAAAACTGCTGAACGGATTTTAATGAAATTTGGCATACAGATAGACCATGGCCTGGATTAATACATAGGGTACTTTTTATCCGGGTAACGCAGACGAAGTCGCGGGCAACAGCTAGTAATTTATATGATACAAAAAAACGTGATTGTGTTCAGAATAACCTGGTCTACCTACAAAATTTCATTTATTATACAGGGTGCTTCTAAATAAATGCTGACACTTTTTAAGGGGATGATCAGATCGTCAAACTGTACAACTTTCTCTATAGCACCAACATCTAAATCGCGAAAAAAAAAGCTGTTCAATACAAAACTGCAAACCTACTCGAGCCAAATGTATGGGACAGCAGCAGCTGCTGCATGCTGTTTTTTCACGATTTCGATTTTGGTCCCATAGAGAATGTTGTTTTTATTTTATTTTATTTTTATTTTATTTATTTGGAAAATCTACAGCGTTACAGATGTGATTATGCTAACTTACAGTCTAACAGAATGGCCAATTACAGATTTTCACTTTTATACAGTCAAAAAATTCTCGGTCTAATTGGTATACGTAGTATCAGTTAAACAATCAATGCTATAGTGCTAGTAATTATACATTAGTTAAACAACAATTATCTAACTTTTTGTGTTTGTGTGAATGTGTGTGTGTGTGTGTGTGTGTGTGAATGTGTGTGGGAGTGTTTGTGTGTGTGTATACATCTTTTTGTTGGCAATGAGGGAAACTTGGGAGGGAAGGAAAGGGACGAGTGAAAGGGAAAGGGATATGTGAAAGGGAGGATTATGGCTATTTTTCGTCCAATACAACTTTGATTTTAGATTTAAAATTTTGCTTAGAGTCCGAGAAGATATCTACATTTTCAAAAATATTGTTGTATGTTTTAGTCACGCGTCTTATAATGGAATTTTGCGCGTAAGTAGTGCGGCAAAAAGGTACATGAAACAGCTTAGTTTGCCGTGTACGGCGTCCAGGTGTTAGAAACGCAAGCTCATGAAGCAGAGCCGGACAATCCAGCCTGCCCCGTGCCACATCATACAACAGCATCATGTCCAGTAGAGTTCTGCGATCAGTGAGAGGGGACAGCCCATGGTAGTGACAACCGCTTTCATAACTGGAAAAAGATTTACGCGCTCTGAAATTGAGATAGTTTACAAATTTCTTCTGGATATACTCGACCTGGTCAATGTACGTTATGTAGTGTGGGGTCCAAATACCACTGGCATATTCGAGAGTGCAGCGAACGTAGGCACAGTAGACTGCCTTGATACACGATAGATCAGTTATTGGCTTACACACTCTGATAACGAAGCCAAGACTCTTGTACGCCCTGTCAGTTATAACGTCTATGTGTTTGTTCAACGTAAGTTTGCTGTCAAGGTGTACGCCTAGATCACGTACCACATCGGTTCTGTTGATTGCTGTGCCCTGGATCGTATAGGGATACCTCAAGATATTCAATTTACGTGTATAGGTAATTAATTCACATTTTTCTGCATTTATTTTTATTCTGTTACGTTTATAATATATAGATAGGCGATTTAAATCATCTTGAAGTTTTTCACAGTCAGCGGAATCACAGACATCTAAAAAAATCTTGGTGTCATCAGCGTACATTAGAAAATTAGAATGTCTAAAACAGGCATAAATATCGTACAGATAGACGTTATAAAGCAAGGGGCCCAAATGGGAGCCCTGGGGAACTCCTGAAGGTACGACAACAAAATCAGAGCGGAATCCTCCAACAACAACTGCCTGGGATCTTTTTGAAAGATATGATTGAACCCAACGCAGTTCAGTTTGACGGTCTGATCATTCCCTTAAAAAAGGGTATGCTATATGGATACGGAACTTTCGATACACCAATCCGACTCGCACTTTGCTGGTTTTTTATTTCTACTCACATTTTTTATCGGCAACTATAACTAAGTGGCACTTAGGTTGGGATTTCGTGCGTCACTGATATAACCTACTAAATAAGAAATTTTTGGGTTACACTCATTTTTTTGAAAGTCACGCTAGTTTATAGGCTTTATACATTGACTTACCAACTAATGAACGTACTGTCCGCGCTCAAAAGTGTCCGAACTACAAGAGCACCAAAACGTAAGAAGAGAACCAATTACGCGACAGTTTTCGTTTGATCAGCCGACTACGCACAGTGCGTGTCGTACCTCGATGGGGAGTGGGATGGAAAAGAATTTCAGCATTTTCAATGTTTTTAGTTGGTTTATTTTACTACACGTACTCAAGGGCTCATAAAAAGGCTGAAAGTCACCCAGAGGGCAATGGAGAGGGCTATGCTCAGAGTTTCCCTGCGAGATCGAATCAGAAATGAAGAGATCCGCAGAAGAACCAGAGTAACTGACATAGCCCAAAGAATTGCTAAACTTAAGTGGCAGTGGGCGGGGCACATTGCTCGCAGAACCGATGGCCGGTGGGGCCGAAAAGTTCTCGAGTGGCGACCGCGTACCGGAAAGCGCAACGTGGGTAGGCCCCTCACACGGTGGACCGACGACCTGGTGAAGGCGGCGGGAAAACGTTGGATGAGGGCAGCGCAGGACCGGTCGTTATGGCGATCTTTGGGGGAGGCCTATGTCCAGCAGTGGACGTCCATCGGCTGAGATGAGGATGATGACTACAAGTACTTAGGTTTGTATAGTTTAGTGTCGGACACTTTTTCGAGAATCTGGTACTAGGCCCGGCTTCCATACTATTCTACGTCAATGGCTTTATAGCTATATTTTGTTGGTAGTCTGAAAACTTTCTCAGATAACTATGTTAATTTAATTTATTATTTATCAAGTTTATGATGAAATCGCTTCTATCATCATAATTGATTGGGCAAAATCTAGTAAAATAATTAAACTTTACTACGCCTTAGTTCAACATCCAAGTTGAATCCTAATCAGATTTCAGTTCTAATCACATTGCAATCCAATTACTATTCAACTGTGCTGAATTTCGTATCGCGCTAAACTTGACTTATTTACTATACTGACGTCTGAGCGATCTGTCAAAACGGCTCTAACGGCTGTCAAATGAATAGCGCAATACCGAATGTGTTAAAAGTTATGGTTCGCACGCAGTCCAATCATGGTTCAGTTGCGATTTATTTAGCGCGATTACTCTCCAAGACTGGTGCAGCGAGAACAATAAGGTACCAAAACAAATTGGTATAAATAATTTATGAATCTATTCTTTACGGTAATCTATGAATTTATATCTACATCAAAATCTTCTTCTTCTTATCGTGTGGGCAGAGCCCTGGTGCCAGAGTTTTTTCAGACCACCTTACGGCTTCTGACGTGGTTTTTATGTAACGACTACTACCAACAGAGATATTAGCCGGGATCAACGGCTTAACGTGCCATCTGAAGCACGGAATCATTTTTCTTTTCAGACAATCATTGTGATTCAGCCTGCAATGTCCTAACCAACTGGGGAAAACCCAAAAAGTGATATATCACTAGGTGTCCCCCGTGGGAATCGAACCCACGACCTCCGTGTCGAGAGCCAATACCATGACCACGGAGGCAGTTCTCAATTATCAAATTTATCGTTCGTGAAGGTAAAAAAGTTAAAAATTAATTTTAAAGTCCTGCCATTTTGTTTCATTAGACCGTAAATCAATCGGCTAGGCAGTTAGTTATTTGGCTAATTTATTTAACCGCCCAACCGTGTAATTAACTCCCTAACTTCACCCAATGGTTACGATATAATAATATAAGACTACAAGGTTTAATGTTAAAATCTTTGAATATTTTTTTCTTCAAGCCAATTGTAATGCAAAAAGCGTATAGCATTGTAGAGAAATAGACCTTAACAGAGAAAAAACAAAACTAAAACTCGTACGTGTTCTTCGGGTAAACGGCGAAAACGAAAGAAAAGTATAACGTCTAGAAAAGACAACAGAACTTTGAAACAAAAGAAAAAGTTTACGAAAACATCGCTGTATCGTATATTCCCTCAATTCTCAGTCGAATCTGTATGCGAGAATTGTCACAACCTATTTTTACAAATGTATAAATGTAAAAATGTGCCAGGTTCTGTTTAAAACATATTGAACTGAGAAAACAACTTAATTTTCGCAATCAAATATTAAAATAGTTGGTAATACTTTTCAGTATTATCATGTTATTGTATGTATTATCATCATTTACATGCTGAATAACTCCTAAGACGTGCCACGAAACTCTATTCTCGGCTTATCTCATCCAGTCGCTCCCCGCTACCTTTTTATTAGTACAAATGCTAACATAGACGATTTAAATATCAATGTTCGTAAACGAATGTTAAAAAAAATCCAATCTATAAGAATTGGGAACCAAAAATGGTTGAAAATAAAAATATACGTTTTGTTACCAGTTATGGTCACATGCGGTGATGCGATTAAATTGCATAAATTCAAATTTAATAAAATGTTAATAATATTTTCATGTTATGCTGACTTCGATGGAAAAGCGTATGCATGCACATTTTCATAAAAACCCGTGAATTTATATTCCCCCTGTAATAATTATTATACTCATGGGCTACAATTTATGCTGACGTGATTTATGCCATAAAATATAGTGTAGTTAACGCCCATTGTTTAAAACACGCTCAATCAGTAAATTTTAGAGTGCCAACCGTTATTTATGTTAACATCTCCCATTTACAATAAATTTGGCAACAATTCAATGTGAAAATTCTGTGAAACTACTGTTTTGTAATAAAACTTACCAGTAATGTGTAGTGCCTATTATGTCATAAATTATTTATAAAGATTTAGAGCTCGACCTTAAAACCTTAATATTTCAGTTCAGTAAAATGACTAGAACGTATGCCGCATAAACCTACTAAACTTCACAAAATATGCTACGTTGAAAGATAACTTGGCCTACATAACTGCCAAGCACGTACATTTATCATTTCACAAAACCGCGTGTCGTGTGAAATTGAAGGGGATTCGCGAATAACTTTCATTTCGTGAATGGCCTCTGAATAATTTTGAGAGCTGAACATTTTTGGCGGGTTCAAAAAGTTAAGAAAGGGCAACCAAAAATATATTTCATTGTTCTGTGAATTTGCGAGTCCCGACTCCCGAATATGATTCGCTCGATAAGTAAAGCTGTGGAACGTAAAATGAAGCCAAGTCAGAGACCAAGGCCGTTCGACAATACCCTGAAAGAAAGTTCACCACGAAGTTGTAAACTTGCCGCTAGCACTCGGTCTTTGAGGTGGAGAATGGCTCGACGTCTCTCACCCTTGGCCGCGTACAGACGACCCGAACCCGCCCCGCACCCGCCCCAAAACCGCCTCGCGCTCAACCCGCGTCCTAAAATGCATTGCTTGCAATATGAGTCTTATGACACGATAATAAATCTCGTATTGTATTTTAGGGGTACACCCGCCCCGTGCCCGCCCCGCACCCGTCCCGAACCGGGCCCGCACCCGCTCCACACATGACCCGCGCTTGCCCCGCGACCGCTCATCAAAATACAATACGAGATTTATGATATCGTGTCATAAGACTCAAATTGCAAGCAATTAATTTTAGGACGCGGGGTGAGCGAGGGGAGAGCGCGGGTTGAGTGTGTGGAGGGCGCGGGTCGGGCGCGGGTCGTCTAAACGCAGCCTAAATTGACGAGGCATGTGCATTGCGGAGAATCTTCTTTCAAAGGGTCTTGGCTTCCAACCCTTTAAAACTAAATATTTTTAGTGATAAAATACGAATATAATACCCATTTCTTGCTATTGTACGATACAAGGTAATGAAAGCGAACCGTTTCGATGCAGTGTTTTTGTGGGCAAAAGGCTGTTCTTTTATCATCACCAATATTCCTCATTGCATTGTAAAATATGCACATTCTGTGTAAAATTTCAACTTAACTGTTAAGCTATTACCGTTCAAAAGTTACAGCCCTAAACAGGTAAGACAGACGGACGGATGGACGGACGGATAATGTAGGCTTAGTAACAGGGTCCCGTTTTCACCCTTTGGGTACGGAACCCTAATAATGTGTGACAGTTTGTTCCACATTATCACTACTCGCCAAAAAGTTTAATAATACATAGACCGCCTGTTGCACGTACGTTCATTAAAGATAATCCTAGCTAGCTTTGATTATGTCAACAAATCAAAAAGTGACAGTTTGAGATTTAATGGAGAATTATCTTTAATGAACGTACGTGCAACTGGCAGAGAGTGTAAAGAAGATAACAGTATTTCTTTGTACCCCAAAGAACAAACGGATTTAAAAAAACCTGACAAAAGAATCAAAGGACAATCACAGCCATTCCTTATCAAATCAAAGAGTGGATCAGTCGACCCGACCCCGGAAGCTTAGCTTGTCTGACTAGCATCGGAACTCGCTCGACTCAGCAATTACGAGTCAGCAACGTTGCGTTTTCTATTTCCGAGATAATCACAGTGACTTCCGAAAGACAGATTTCCTTTAGGAACCCGCTAGTTCCTTGATTCTTCTGTTTCATTACGCGGACTGGTTTGTAAGATTGGGAAATTACTGTAGATGATTAGAGGTTTCTTTGAATGCTGCCTGGCTGGTTAAAATAATCGTTTATAGATAGTATAGCTACCCTTGCCATGCATTGATTTTTATCAAACATTGATGTTTATCCAACTTATGTATACGCAATACCTACCGACGGTGAAGGAAAACATCGTAGAGAAACTTGCATACGCTGAAGATCTATATGGGACCAAGATCGAAAACGCGAAAAAAACTGCTGTTCTACAGGGTGTTAGGGTAAACAGTTGCCCCATGATATTGAACAACTTTCTCAAAGAAACCTATAGTAAATTCGCAAAAAATGTTTCGACTTTTCATACAAAAGTGTTTGTGTTCTCTTGCCCATTTCCCATTATTTGGGGTCGGGGCAACTTGTAACCTTCTTCCATCCATCTCTATTTGTCGTCATTCATTTTAGCATTGCACAGCATTAGACACATTGAATCGTCTATTTAATCGTATCTATCTACAGGTTGAAATTAATATCCTTTCGCATCCTTTTAAACTAAGTCTACCCATCAAACTGAACAACTTTTACTATGGGAGCAAACAAAGCGGAGCAAAAAGAAAATCAGCTGTTGAATACATTTGAGTCGAGTAGGAGGCATTGCAGATTGCAGTTTAGTATGGACCAGCTGATTTTTTTTGTTCCGATCGGTTTGCTCCCATAGTAAAAGTTGTTCAGTTTGATGGGTAGACTCTTAGTTTAAAAGGATGCGAAATGATATCAATTTCACCCTGTATAAATTAACATTTATTTCTGTATGAGCTTTTACCCGCGACTTCGTCCGCATAAATTATATACCAGATTTTAAGTCAGATGATAAGCTATCAAACAAAAAAAGTTTCATCAAAATCGGCTCAGTAATTTTTGCGTGATACTCGAACAAACAAACACCCAAACAAACAAACAAATAAACAAACAAACAAACGAACAAACAAACAAACAAACAAACAAACAGACAGACAAAAAATCCAAAAATTGGTGATTTGGAATCAGGGACAGGTAAAAACTATGTCGTAATTTTTTTTTTTGTAAATATCTTCAATGTACAGACACACTTCTGTTACAGTTTTATAATAGTTTAGATTTATATTCTACCACTCCTCGTGTCTCCGCTTCAGCGAATCCTCACCCTTACGCACTCATTCTGACTAACCTTAAAACCGCCACCTCAATACCATAACTCTTTCAATAATTCCTCGTTTCCACATCATTTGCCAGAGCATTCCACCGCGGCACGTACCAAACGACAAATCTCGGTGTTGGCTTTAGTTCATGAATAATTTCGCACTTGGAGGAAAACGCGGCAGTTTTTCACCGAATCGTTATACTGTTCGTTGCTTACATGGAGGTGGAAAAGTTTACACTGTCTCGGGTCGTTGCTATTTAACCTTTTCATTGGCATAGGCAAAATAGTTGCAGGTCGAAGTTTCCAAATACTATATTCTAATCAAACTCAAACTCAAAATCATTTAATTCTAAGGTGGGCTTGGACTACAAGCCCACTTATTACAAGTCAAATCTTTTTTTGAAGCTACCACACCGCGTCGGAACGTGTTGTCGCTCTAGAGAAGATGCGGCCTGAAACTCTGCAACATAACACGACTATTACAATTATAAATTCTTAAGCTATGTTTATGTATTACAGTATAATATACAGGGTGTTACAAAAATATGTACAAATAAACATTTAAGGGGGTGGTTAAGACCATCAAACTGATCAACTTTCACAATGGGACCAATATCGAAATCGCAAAAAAAAAAAATCATCATCATCATCATACCAGCAATGGCAATAGCAATGATACGATGTGTTTGCGATGTTCCATACTAGTTAAACTACAGATCTACTCGAGCTAAATGTATGGGACAAAAGATCTTTTTTTTCGCGATTTCGATGTTGGTCTCATAGTGAAAGTTGTTCAGTTTGATGGTCTAAACACTCTAAACCACACCTCAAAAGTTTAAAATTTTTATTTTTACTTCTGTAACTGTATTTTTATTTATACAATACAGTAAACCACTCAGAACCAAGCATTTTGATCATTTAAATAATAATAAATCTTGTACCTACCTAATACGTAAGTATTTCGACGAGCGGAGGCGAGCGCGTGGTGGATGCGGGGCGGGTGCGGGTGCGGGGCGGGCGCGGGTGCTCCCCTAAAATACAATACGAGATTTATTATGCTGTCATAAAACTCAAATTGCAAGCAATGCATTTTAGGACGCGGGGTGAGCGCGGGTAGAGCGCGGGTTGAGTGCGTGGTGGGCGCGGGGCGGGTGCGGGTCGTCTGAACGCGGCCTTAGTACGCGTCTGACGCGCGCGGCTCGCGGCCGACGGCCGATGCGACAGTACTAGTTACTATGAAAACGTATGGCGCCGCTTCCGATGCCAGCGACTGACGCGCGCGTCAGACGCGCGCGGCCGATGTCTATCGCATCGGCCGCGGCCGTGCGTGGCTATGCTCTGACGTCACGCAGAACAAGAATGTTTGCCAGAAATATTACCGAGTTTTTACCGAAAATTTGCTTAATTTTGTTTACTAATTTTTTACTATTTTATTTGTATTTTATTATCTGCAAGGTCGCTTCAACACCATCTATCGTGCCACTTGAAACAACTTTTTCTTTTTTAATGACTTTCGGAAAATTCCTCTTGCCTTCATAATTATTAGTTAGACAGCGATCCATATACAGGTCAAAAAACCAAGGGGACGCAACGCATCCCTGTGTAATTAAATTACTCCTAAAAATGTATTTTATAAAAAATCTGGTAAAAAATAGCATTCAAAAATTTTCTAAACCTATCAATCAGTCAAATATTCTTTATTAAAATATATATTGGTTTTTTTGTTTGTATTTTTATGTTTTTGTGTAAACACCAAAACATAAAAACATACCCAAAATTTCCGGGAAAATACCCCGAAGTGATAACACTGTGTACAATAGGCACGCGTCAGTCGCTGACCTCGGAAGTGAGGTCTGTCGTCGGCCGCGCGCTTCTGACGCGAGGTTCTGTCACATATGACAGAACCTGGCGTCAGACGCGCGCGTTAGTCGCATCGGCCGCTGGCATCGGAAGTCCACCTTTAGACAATTTAATAGTATGGACGCGTAACGCGTGTCATTCTTCTATCAAAATTTTCTGCCACTTTTTGCGGGGGGCGAGGTAACACGAAATTCGCAACTTTGGATTTTATTCCCTATAACTTTAGATTCTAATTTTTAATGTAAAAAATCATGAAAGTAGTCTCGTGTGAACCCCAAACGTTCTAAATTCAAAATTATTGTTTCGCAATTATAGGCTGTCTCGTTTAGTGATAAGGTATAAAATTGAGTGTAAATGCACAGGATCAATAAAATTAGTCTCATACCGTGGCAGCAGGGAAATGCTACCGCAAGGCCAGTCCTTACTATTAAATTGTCTAAGTATTTATATCACTCCGCTATCACTCCGGACTGCTCCCGTCCCGGCCTGTGTGATGAACATTCATAAATGTTCTATAAGTAGGAAATATATGGAACTTGCGCCAACACATAAATTTTTATCTTCTCACGAAATGGCCGTAATAATAAAATGCCAGTGGTCACCACATGCCAGAGGATCGAGATGTGTTACGGAACACGAGCTTTTAATTTAAAACCGATGTTAAACAATGTAAGCAGTCTAGACAATATGGCGCTCTGCTCTCTAAAGTTCTTCAATATTGCTTTAGTACTTACGTCATTTATCAAACACTTCTGCTCTTGGTTTTGCTTGCACAAGATTTTTAGGGTTCCGTACCCAAAGGGTGAAAACGGGACCCTATCACTACATAGTATAAAACAAAGTCCCTTCCCTCTGTCTGTCCCTATGTATGCTTAGATCTTTAAAACTACGCAACGGATTTTGATGCGGTTTTTTTAATAGATAGAGTGATTCAAGAGGAAGGTTTATGTGTATATAATACATATACTTGATCGAAGAATACATGCATAGTATCAGCATTGCACCCGTGCGAAGCCGGGGCGGGTCGCAAGTTCATAATAAGCCTACTTTGCCCGTCCGTCCGTCCGTCTGTCCTACCTATTTAGGGCTGTAGCTTTTGAACGGTAATAGCTGGACAGTTTAAATTTTCACAGAATATGCGTTATTTTATTACGGTGAAGTTGCTAACAAATAATAAAAATGACAAAAAGTAAAAAATTAAGGACAAGAAACTAGTTTTTATCAACGTTTTTTCTTCTCGCTTTATCATAAAATCTGTTATACGTACAAGCGTGAAGCTTGGTGTGATTAAAGATAAAATTCTACAGTAGTATAATAATAAATAATAAAAACCAAGTTTGTGTCGGTCTCGCGCTAAAGGTCCCGGAAAAACATTTTTTTTAAAGTTAATAATTATGTTGTGTAGTTGTGTGGTACGGAACCCTCGGTGCGCGAGTAGCCTAACTCGCACTTGACCAGTTTTGTAATTGCTACGTCCTTGGGCTATTCATGGTGAATTTGAGAAGTTATATTTAATCAAAAAATCTGTGTAAGTATCAGAGTTTTTGAGATGAGCGTACCTACCTATCAAAAACTGGTTATTAATTAAACTTAAATATAACTGGAATCTTCTATATAATTGCTTTTTAACAATATTAACAATAGAAAACAGTGTCTCAAAACTCAAATGCTAAATAATTTATTCAAACAAAATAGTAATTTTCAACGTAATTTTTTGTGAATTTCCAATTGCTTCGTTTTTAATGCAAATTTTTTCACTATTTCGAATGAATAACAAAGAAGTCTTCAGAAAATTTGATCACTTTGTAAATAATTTATTAGGTATTATAATATTATACTTAGCTATCAAGTTTTAATGAGATTTTTTGAATAGGGGTGCTGCTTTATACGAGATTATACTACATTTTTTATTGAAAATATTTGAAACGACATTGTGGTGTCGTGAAAGACATCATGCCTACTTTTTGTACATTTTAATCTGTCTTATGATTTTGTGGATGCATGTAAAAATCATTAAAAAACAATTTTGTTAAGAACCTATGTTTACCGATGAGCAATTTTTGGTTTTAATAAAAGGCAACCTAGCTTTGTAGCTGAATTAATTTGTGAATCTAAACTATTATAAAAATGAAGCAAAAGTGTGTTTGTACTTACATTGAACATATTTACAACAAGAAAAAATATATACGGTCGAATTGAGAAACTGTTTGTTCGAGCTTCACGCAAAAAGGACTAAACCGATTTTAATGAAACTTTTTTTTTTTCGATAGCTTATGGTTTGACTTAAAATCTAGTACTTGTGCAGACGAAGTCGCGGGTAAACTTTAGCATAACATAAAACGTTTAAGAGAATTCAAGAATTTATTCACGACTTTTTCAGACACGAATACTCCATTGTCCACAGAGCAATAAACTTTTTCTCTATTTATTCTGCTGACCCGACTCAACTTTTAACTGGAATGAAATGCATATACGAGTTAACCCTCTTCTGTCTTGTTTTTATTACATTGTCAGCGTCTATATTATAACGGTCTCTTCACACCCTTTATATTACGTATTTAGGGTTCTGTCTTAAAATCTTAAATAATGTAGCGTTATGTTCGTATGTTCGTAGCGTAAACTCACATAATCATAATAATTTTATTGTAATTCATAGGTAAAATTTACAGATGTTACACAGGTTGTAAATTACATTATAGTTTCGCTATGTCACTATAATTATTCCTAGCATGCATGAAAACAAAATCGGTACATACAAGATATTAGAAGGAATACATTTTAAAAAGACAATTAGCAAACAAAACATGTCACAGCACTACAGTTTACCAATGGATCGTCACCAAAAAATCATCAAGGCTAAAGTAACATTTCTCGACCAAAAATTCAGGCAGTTTATTTAAAAAAAAATTAAGCTTATCTATGTCACGTATCACTTTAGGTGAATCACGAGTATAATCCTTTTAAATCAGTGGCAAGTTTGCTGCGAATACCAATTAAACCCCTGACGCAAAAAAGAAGGGTGTTATAAGTTAGACACCTATGTCGGTCTGTCTGTCTGTGGCATCGTAACTCTCGATGGGTGGACCGATTTCGTTGCGGTTTTTTTAATAGAAAGTAAATTTTTGCGAGTGTGTTCTTAGCTTTGTTTCATGAAAA
Source organism: Agonopterix subpropinquella (assembly GCA_922987775.1). Lineage (NCBI taxonomy): Eukaryota > Metazoa > Arthropoda > Insecta > Lepidoptera > Depressariidae > Agonopterix > Agonopterix subpropinquella. Next base: position 8,847,270 of record OV277714.1, read on the forward strand.
TCGGTTTAGCAGTTTTCAAGCTACTTTAAAAATTACGAATTAACATTAAATTATAAATTTAAAAAACCCCAAAATAAATCAGTCACATTTTTAATGTAAGCAAAAATGTATATTTTACTTTTTATCTCTCTTTAAAATAGTTTTAGATCAAAATTAATGTGTCGGGGATCGCAAGTGATTGTCGAATAAAATCAATAGTCATTTCATAGCGGTCCTAATTATAATAATAAGCGGTTAATTGACCTAAAATATTATTGACCCAAGATTCAGGAACACCTCAACACTACAGGGTGAAATTGATATCATTAGCATCCTTTTAAACTAAGAGTCTACCCATCAAAATGAACAACTTTTACTATGAGAGCAAACCGATCGGTGCAAAAAAAAAAAACAGCAGTTCCATACTAAACTGCACCCGCCGCTGCTGCCTACGTGACTCAAATGTATGCAACAGCAGAGTTGTTTAGTTTGATGGGTAGACTCTTAGTTTAAAAGGATGCCAATGATATGAATTTCACCCTGAATGTCGAACCTTTATTTGTTTGTTTTGTAAATATCTTCAATGTTCGAGACACAATTCTGTTACAATTCCATTATAGTGTAGGTTGCTGACTTTGAAACTTTTGAAAAGACAATAACTAGAGCTCAGTGAGAGATAATTTTGGACTATCAACTACATCGACTTCTAAAACAGAATAATTTTTAGCGAGAAATGAAAATAAATAATGATACTCATTTAATTTGCTGCGGAATCCTATTCAAACGCCCCGACACGTTCTTAATAAGTTTTCATCGCGATGCCAGCTCCCATATTGTGGTCCTATTTCCACACCCACATCGGTATTCGTAATTCGTTTAGACTTACATACTGCGGCTTTCGTACAATGATATAATGTTAAGGAAAAATGCTCACTGGATTCTTTGAAACGGAAAAGATAGATTGTACAAGATTGGAAATTGTTACCTTGTTCTTTACGAACTGTTTTCTCTTTATTTCGCGCTTGAATTTAATAACGCTTTTTATTTTATAACTTCCCGGCAAACGTTTATTTTGCTGACGCTGTTTTCTGAAACATTGTTGATCAAAGAAAATAATATTTATAGGTTTTCATTTATATTTCCGTGTGTACAATAGAGTGTCAAATGATAAATAAATGAGGATGCCCACTGAATGGTAAAATGACTCTTAAACGGCTCAAAACTACTGATTAACTATAACATGAATAAGGAAGAAAAAAACATAATTACTTACTACTACAATACAGGGTGTAACAAAACACCCTAGTAATACTTAACTGGTACTGCAGACCATCAAACTGAACAACTTTCACTATGGAGCAAACTTCGAAATCGTGAAAAAATAAAACGTTTTTTATACAAAACTCCGTCTCGACTGAAATGACGGCAGAATATTTTATTTTTTCTCGACGTTGGCTCCATAGTAAAAGTCGTTCAGATTGATGGTCTGAAGCATCCCTTTAACCCTCTAATGCATAAGAAGCCAAATATGGCCTCGAAACGAAATCATTTTTTATTAAAGGATATTTTTTGTCAATTATCAATTATCAAGTTACTTATTAAACCGTATTGCCAACTACTAGGGTGTTTTGTTACACCCTGTATAGGTACAATTGAAATACACGGTGCTAGGGTAAACAGTTGCATTACTCAGTTTTTTCGCATTTCCTGAGAGCTGGTAGGCTCCATAGTGAAAGTTTGGTTTGATGATCTGAGTTCACCTTTTCAGTCTGCGGAGGGCTTGCGGAGGGATATACAGATACACCCTGTATTAGATATTATCAGTGGTTTAAAACTGTAAAAAACCTATAAAAGTATTGTACCAAAATAGCTTTAAGGCATTTGTAGTAAGTTGAAGTATCACTTTTTAAATTTAGGTTTTCTCGATTGAGTAATTTTAAATATTGTTATGAGGGCGCGACTGAACGGTAAACGGACTCTTAATGTCTTATCACGTCTACACATAGGTCTTTAGGTTTTCTTTTATACTTTTCCGTCACTTCTAACCACAGACGAATAAGATTCCCTGTCTACTATCGGACTTCCAGACGCACCGCGGTATATCATTCCTTTTTGGTTGACATCCCACATATTCGCAAGCGCCATTCCGATTCTTACAGCCAAGGAGTGGAATGCCCTGCCTGCGTCAGTGTTTCCGAGCGCTTACAACCCGAATTCCTTTAAAGTATGAGTGAATAGGCTTCTTCTGGGTAAGCTCGCTACATCTTCGACCCCATCTTCATCCTGAGGACTGGATTGAGGTTAAGAGCAAACCAATCCTTAATAAAAAAAAATAAAAAAAAAGATAAAAACTAATAATTAGTATGATGAACTTGATGAAGAACAATTGACGATATACTGGAGAACATTTATTATTTAGACATTTATTATTTAGATAGGTAAGTATCTAAATTATAAATGTACTTTATTCTTTCATTAAACTTTGTTTCGTATACCAGTTTTTTTTTTTTTTTTTTTTTAAATATCTTGGACAATGTCACACATATTATCTAATCACATTTAAAGTACCAGAATCTAGCCTGGACTTGTATTATGATGACTAGACAACGATACAGAATACATATATAGATACAAACATCCATGACTCGGGTACAAATATTCATATTCATCATACAAATATTTGCCCCTTACGGGATTCGAACCCGCGACCCTCGGCACAGCAGGCAGGTTCACTACCGACTGTGCTACCGGGCCGTCGTTTTAAAATACACGAAATAGTTAAATGAATAAATTAACAACGGTGGTTTAATTTATAGCAAACATTGTTCGTTCCGTTTTCAATTAACAAGATAATTAACTACTTAAATAAACATTTTATGCACAAAGATTTGTACAACTGAGTAATAAATAAATAATACGGGGTTCTTCTTTATATCATCATCAGCCTTTACTGCAGAATACAGACCCTCAAGGCGGGTTTAAGGGTGTCAGTCCACCACGCGTGCCCAATGTGGATTGGTAGACTTCACATACAGATCAGAATTTCTTCTTCAGCGTATGCAGGTTTCCTCGCGATGTTTTACATTAGACAGCAGTCTATCCGTCAGTTGCAGAAACGCTCATTAAAGTTAATCCTCCATTAAATCTTTTGCTGTCACTTTTTGTCTCGCTGACGTAGTAAAAGCTAGTAAGAGATTTAATGGAGGATTAACTCTAATGAGCGTTTCTGCAACTGAGTGTATATATAACTTTAAAAAATCATTGGTAATCATTGGTCAATAATAACAACAAACTGAACAACTTTCTCAATGGGACTAGCATTGAACTCGCGAATAAGAAATCAGCTGTTAGTTGGTCCCATAGAAAAAGTGGTTCAGTTTGATGATCTCATCATCCTCTTAAAAAAAACCATCAGCATTTTAAGTTGGAACCTTTATACGTAACGGTTTTTTAGGGTTCCGTACCCAAAGGGTGAAAGCGGGACCCTATTACTAAGCCTACGTTGTCCGTCCGTCCGTCTGTCCTACCTATTTATGGCTGTAACTTTTGAACCGTAACAGCTAGATAGTTGAAATTTTATCAGATTGTGCGTTATTACAGCGGATTTGTTAACAAATAATTAAAATGTCAAAATGTTAAAAATTAAGGGGGTTTCTCAACAAGAAACTAGTTTTTATCAACGTTTTTTCTTCTCGCTCTATCGTAAAAACGGTAATACATACAAGCGTCAAACTTAGTGTGATTATAGAGTAAACTCTACAGAATAACAACAAATACTAAAAACCGGCCAAGTGTGAGTCGGTCTTGCACTAAAGATACCGGACAACAAAAGTTTTTTTTTCTAAGTTAATAATGTTGTGTTCTGTAATGGTGTGGTACGGAACCCTCGGTGCGCGAGTAGCCCGACTCGCACTTGATCGATTTTATTATTAAGTATTACGGATAATAAGTATATCGTGGTCTTTTTTCTGATTCTTTTGATCGTGTGGAGAGTTTTTTCAGACCGCCTCTGTGTTCTCCTCTGTATGATTAATTCATTGTGACAAGATAGTAACGCGATTTCGTGTATAATTTTTTTTATAAGTCAGTCTTATTCGTAAGTCAAGTTTTAATAGAAGTCAGAGATATTTTGAAGACTCAGAATATCCACGCTACCGTTTTTTATAATATCTCGTTAATTGAAATCATTCACGAAGAGGATTGTTTTGTCGTTTTCTTTAAAACTTTTTAACTACATCATATTCATATTTTACATTCGCTTCAAGTTTTTTATCGAAATACAAGGAAATTGTTCCTTTTTTAAACCAATTTATGATTCGACAAAAACTTTACTTTTAGCAAATAATTAGAAGTTTCTTCGAAATATCAGTCCGTGTTTGCTTTAAATGAAATTTTAAAGTGATGATCAGACTAAAAAACTGAACAACTTTCTCTATGAAACCAACCTCAAAATCGCGAGAGAAAAATCTGCTATTCCATACTACATTGCAATTCTATTCGACCCAAATAACATTTTGGGTCGAGAGCAGATTTTTGTTTTGCGATTTCGTTGTTAGTCCCATAGAGAAAGTATGGTCCCAGTGTGATGGTTTGTTTATCCTCTTAAACAATCAGCATTATAAGTTTTGTTCATGTATCTTCCCCATTTCTTCCCGTCGTAAAAGGCGACTAAGGGATCTACCGGAGGATGGGCAGCAGAATCCTCTGAGTACACATTCGATCGCCAACCCGCCTGCCAAGCGTGGTGATTGTGGCAAATCCCTCCACTTTGGGGGAGACCTATGTCCAGCAGTGGACGTCTGTCGGCTGATATGATGATGATGATGTATCTTCCGTGACTCTTCAAATTTTCTTCATTCAATTACTATAAAATCACAGAGAAATTACGCGCTTCCCTTCGCAAACCATCACACTGAATTACTGTCTCTATGATGGGACCAACAACAAAATCGCGAAACAAAATCTGCTCTCGATCCAAAATGTATTGGCATTTTGGGCTTAGATCAAAGTATTTTGGGTCGAATAGAATTGCAGTTTAGTACCTATGGAACCGCTGATTTTTCTTTCGCGATTTTGAGGTTGGTTTCATAGAGAAAGTTGTTCAGTTTTTTGTTCTGATCATCAGTTTAAAATAACTGCCTTCGTGGTCTAATGGTTAAGAACATTGGGCTCTCGATACGGAGGTCGTGGGTTCGATTCCCACGGGGGACACCTAGTGATATGTCACTTAGTGCGTTTTTCCCCAGTTGGTTAGGACATTGCAGGCTGAATCACCTGATAGTCTGAAAAGAAAAATGATTCCGTGCTTCGGATGGCACGTTAAGCCGTTGGTCCCAGCTACCTATCTCTGGTGGTAGTAGTCGTTACATAAAAACCACGTCAGAGGCTGTAAGGCGGTCTGAAAAAACTTTGCCCCTAGGGTCAAAATCAACGGAAACTCGTATAGGATACAAAATGTTATCGAAACCTAAAACCAATAATCTATCTAAGCTGATAGATTAATTTTAGTCATCCTCATGCAAACTATAGCATCCATTTAGCAGTAAATTATCGGCTAGACCGTGACCAGACCGCATCGTAATAGACTAGGAAATAACAGTTTAATATAGCTATATACCAATAACGATGGCTCCCAGAATACGCCAATGTCACATTTATTACTTTCACCATAAGAGTACTCATAAAGGAAAGGACTGTGTTTAGCCCAGTCATTTTACGGTTTGAACCGGGACTAATTAGTAATTGATACTTTTTTTCGGTATAGTATTTAAGATCCAATTTGAGCTCAGAAATGTACCAAAATGGAATGTACCAAATGTACCAAATTTCGAGGCATGTATTGTGCCCATTGTCCATTAAAAGTGGCGACGGGCTCACTCCCCGTCACACTGGACACAGAGTTTCGGTACTACTAGTGAAACGTGGATGTTCTGAGGTTTCAGAATATCTCTGAGTACCCCCTCGGGGAATATAGTCGTGAGCATATGCTATGCTATGCTAAATTTCAATGCCTATTTTATTGCTCAAAAATAATGTATATTGTTAAATCTAATTCAAATGAGTTCATTGGTATTAATATTATCAATTTAAAAGCTTTCTGGAACTCACAATTTTGATTTCTATGTTGAGCAGCGATTTTTTTTTAAATTTGATTTCAGATATTCTTTTTGTAACTAAATAGTGCAGGTTACAGTTTAAAAGTCCAATTAATAATATTACTTCCCACCTCTCCTACCAAAACTCCGTAAAATGACTGGGCTAGTTGTGGAATGTAGTATGCTATGTTTCTCGTATCATTCTTATGCGTATATCATAGAGATGAAAATAGCTTGACTCAGAGGGCTTTCCAGTGGTAAATAGAACAATAGATGTAAAAACAAATAGAGTTAGAATAGCTGCATGTGACTGGTTTATTATTCTTTGAGAAATTATGTACCTAGGTTTGGCGGTAAATTAAAAACGTTGGCTGTGGATAGAATGAGGGATTCGTTTATGTTTTTCCTGTTCTCTATTTTGTGTAGAGTTGATAAAGAAGGTGTGGTGTTTTAGTACTAGACTAGATAATATTTAAATAAAACCGGTCAAGTGCGAGTCGGGCTTCTCGCGCACCGAGGGTTCCGTACCACACCACCACAGAACACAACATTATTAGCTTAGAAAAAAATGTTTTTTTGTCCGGGACCTTTAGCGCAAGACCGACTCACACTTTGCCGGTTTTTAGTATTTTTTGTTATTCTGTAGAGTTTGCTCTATAATCACACTAAGTTTGACGCTTGTATGTATTACCGTTTTTACGATAGAGCGTGAAGAAAAAACGTTGATAAAAACTAGTTCCTTGTGAGGACCCCCCTTAATTTTTAATTTTTTTATTTTAATTATTTGTTAACAAATCCGCCGCAATAAGAAAAATTCAAATATACTGTATTTTAAAATATACTGTATTCAAATATACTGTATAATATTTCTGTGAAAAGTTCAAATATACGCTATTACGGTTCAGAAGTTACAGCCCTAAATAGGTAGGACAGACGGGCGGACGGACGGACGGACGGACGGACAGACAGACAGACAGACGGACGAACGGACAGACAGACAGACAGACGGACAGACAGACGGACAGACGGACAGACGGACAGACGGACAGACGGACGGACGGACGGACGGACGGACGGACGGACGGATAGACGGACAGACGGACAGACGGACAGACGGACGGACGGACCGACGGACGGACGGACGGACGGACAGACGGACAGACGGACAGACGGACGGACGGACGGACGGACCGACGGACGGACGGACGGACGGACGGACGGATGGACGGACGGACGGACGGACAGACGGACAGACGGACAGACGGACGAGACGACGAGCAACAAAAAAATCTGCTATTCCATACTAAACTGCAATGCATACGCGACACAAATGTAGGCAAACAGCTGTTTTTTTTTGCTCCGACTGGTTTCCCATAGTAAAAGTTGTTCAGTTTGATGGGTAGACTCTTAGTTTAAAAGGATGCTAATGAAGTCATGATATTGTAGGGGTGACGGATGTAGTTGCGTGGGATGATAGAAAAGAGTTCTTGTTTTACATATTTATTAAAGTGCACCTAATCAGAGTTACATAATGGACCTAGCGGTTCGATGGTATGGGAACGACTGGCGAACATTCCAGTCGCTCCGTAGGACTAATGCAAAACTGCATAATTGACAGATTACAAAATACAATGTGTCCCTATCATATCAATTTCACCCTGTATAATTATATACGGTATAGATGAATAGAGAACCTCCACCTTTTTTTGAGGTCTGTTCAAAACAAATTGGTGGCGGGTTTATTGCTCTTTTCACAACGGAAACATCAATTCAAGTATGTTTGTTTAGGACAAGATAATAATGTAGGGTTAATTATACGCAGTGTAACCTAACCGTGTGGGTTAAAAAGGGTAGAAAAGTTTTGGGTAAAAACAACGACTACGAAATTAGAGTAAACTACAATGGTAGGGCTGTTTAGTTAACGTACGGTGGCTGCGGTCGTTGGACTAGGGATGAAAACCGGTAAAATTACTCCAGTAAAGTACGGTGAAATTCAGATAATACAGGGTGTTACAAAAATACAAATAAACATTTATATGGGGGTTTAGACCATCAAACTGAACAACTTACACTATTGGACCAATATTGAAATCGCGAAAAATTATGTTTCATACTAAACTACAAATCTGCTCGAGCTAAATGTATGGCGCAGCTGATTTTTTTGCGGTTTCGATGTTAGCCTCATAGAGAATGTTGTTCAGTTTGATGGTCTGATCAATCCCTTAAACTTTAAGGGAATGATCAGACCATCAAACTGAACAACTTTCTGTATAAAGCTGCTTAAAGTATAACCCTCCTTCTGTAGCAGTCGGGTAAATATAAATGAGAGAGATTTTCCTATATTTCAAATAATTAAACATCTGTAGTAGTATCTGATTTCCGATAGATGGCGTTGCCAGTCTCGAACGGGGCAAAGATGCAATGTTTAGTCCGTAGGTGGATTTAAAATAAATTTTATTTATTCATCGGGGGTAGACATTTTGTGGGAAGAAAGACATAGGATTTGTGCTCCGTATCACGGGCTACACATTTAAACTCCTGTTAAATATATTTGTGGTGTAGATATTTTGGTGATTAAGTTCATACTAAGTGTTATGGTGTACGGACATTTAGAAATGGGGTAAGTGTTTTTTTTACTCTCGCGATCGCTTGAGAAGTTTCCTCTGCGCGGTTTTAACGCCCGACTACAGTGCGATCGTTTTTGTTCACAGCATAACGAAACGCCCTTTCCGACATTAGAGCTCGAACCTGGCTCCTCGTTTAACCCTTCGAGTCACTTGGGTCGAAATATAACTTTGATGGGCTGACGTCACACGCCCTGCACCTGACTGTGATCGCCTATTTCGCACGCTAACTATAAAGTCACCGTGGTCGAGCGGTCACACGGTTGGAACGACGATTGGAAGTTCCATGGTTCGATCCTGTACAGTGGAATACTTCTTTTTGTGTTTTTAATTGTTATTTTATTTTTTTTATTTTCTTGTTGGCGGCATTCGTCCGAACTGTTTGTGTTTATTGTATTTGCACTTCAAGTGGTTAATTTTAAGCAAACTATTAAATGTAAGGACAGGGTGTTGGTACCGCACCTTGTAGCCAATATTGTTTCTCTCAGTTGTACGGTAATGTGAAACAGTAATCCGATACTGCGCTGAAACTTAGATGTAATCTTGGTGTAAATTTCTATAGGTTAAGTCGTTTGAGCTAGCCGAGTAAAGTCAATACCTAAACTTGTGTCCTTTCATTTCCTACCGAACCAGCCCTTATGTCCAGGCATTCTCGTTCACTACACATCCATTTCATATAATTTAATTTCATCCCCTGAATACAACAAAAAGGGGAAGAAAATAAAATTGTTTACTTAGGATAGTTTATATAAAATAGAACAAAACACCCTTGAAGACCAAGACGTCATTTATAATGCTTTTATGTCAAGATATTTGCCCTGTTTGTGACAACCCTAGACTAGACGCGCGTCTTTACGGCTATTAGGAAAAAAAATGGCCAAGTGCATGTCGGGGCACGCGCAGGGTATGGTTCCGTAGTTGCCCGTCACAATATACATATCTAGAACCGTTTAGCTGGCGGGAGGGGGGGGGGGGGGGGGCAAAAATTGGCACTTTAAAGGTTTATTTCGCACCTATCAAACGATAACCCACATAAAAAAAAAAAAAAAAAAAAATTCTCCAATACAATTATATTAACATAAGGGGGTAGACGAGAAAAAGTCATCCCCACTTCACGTGTCAGGGACCGCTCCCTGAATAGGTACCATTAAAAAAATATTTTTCATGTTTTATTTTACCAAGCAATACTAACAATGAAATTTAATTTGTGACATTGCTATGGAATTTATGTTCTGAAATAAATGATTTGATTTGATTTTGATTTTTGATTTACCACTTTGTCGGCGTGATAATTATATTAACGACAATTTTACGCCGTGCCTTAAAATTGTTTACACGGTGCTAATTTTAGGCGCCGCAGAATTGGCGTCTTGAAATTGTCATCGTATAAACGGTCCATAAATGCTAAATATCAGCTTTCTAGTACTAACCATCTCCGGGCAGACAGACTGACAGACGGACGGACATGGCGAAACTATAAGAGGTTCCTTGGTGACTTCTGAACCCTAAAAACCTAACTATGTAGGTACTGGTTTAAACCTTAAAAATATAGTAAAAATCTACAGTAAAAGCATTCTTGCTCTACAATCGAATGCGAGAGAGCCCCATTAAAATAGTCTGTGGTGACAGTTTTAAATGACAATTTGTTTTTATGTGACAGCTGGGTTTTGCCCGCGGCTCGACACTGCTGGAATTTCGTTTATGTTAAACAAACAAACTCAAATACACATTTGCAATTTTGGTTTTGAGTAAGGCCAAGCCTCCGTCCCTCGGCCGTAGGTCCGGAGATAAGCACCTACACTTTGGGGCATCGTAAGCGATGTGCTTGCTCGATTTCTGCTACTCGCGATTTTTTTTTTCCATAAAAACGTTAAACGTATGGCAGTAAACTCTCGTTCAGACTGCTGATGCTGATCTAACCGCTCTGTAAATGTATGTGTTTTTGGAATTTAATTAATTTTTTATGTGTTTTTAGGCGCGGTTTATACAGAAGACGAAGAGACGTGTGGCTGGTGCGGATAGTCAAAGCAACATAATACAGGGTGTAACAAACCACCCTAGTAATACTTAAGGGGGTGCTTCAGACCATCAAACTGAACAACTTTCACTATGGAGTCAACATTGAAATAGCGAAAAAAAAGCTCCTTCAGACAAAACTGCAGTACCGTCGCAACTCAAATGTATGGGACGGCTGACTTTTTTGTTTTTTCTCGACGTTGCGTTGGCTCCATAGTGAAAGTTGTTCTGATTGATGGTCTGAAGCACCCCCTTAAGTATTACTAGGGTGTTTTGTAACACCCTGTATAAATCTTATACAGGGTGAAATTGATATCATTAGCATCCTTTTAAACTAAGAGTCTACCCATCAAACTGAACAACTTTCACTATGAGACTAAACCGATCGGAGCAACAAAAAATTAGCTGTTCCATACTAAACTGCAATGAATACGCAGATTTTTTTTTGCTTCGATTGGTTTGCTCCCATAGTAAAAGTTGTTCAGTTTGATGGGTAGACTCTTAGTTTAAAAGGATGCTAAAGATATCAATTTTACCCTGTAGTTCGTAGCATACAGGGTCCTTCTTAATATGCTGACACTTTTTTAAGGGCATGATTAGACCATGAAACTGAACAACTTTCTCTATGTGAACAACATCGAAATCGCGAAAAAAAAAATCAGCTGTCCCATACATTTGGCTCGAGCAGGTTTGCAGTTTTGTATGGACGAGTTGAATTTTTTTTCGCGATTTCGATTTTGGTGCCATAGAGAAAGTTGTTCAGTTTCATGGTCTAATCATGCCCTTAAAAAAGTGTCAGCATATTAAGAAGGACCCTGTATAGCGTCGTTTGGAGAATTACGCCGGGTCTTCTCTGGTGTCGTGGGCGCGATTTTCCTTTACTATAAAAACAACGCTATGCTACGTACTATAAGGTTTATATTATGTTACTTTGACCATCCGCCATCGCTACACGTCTCTTCTGTATAAACCGCGCCTTAGGTTTACCAAGCGTAAGCGAAAATCCTAGGTCACACCATTTTCAGACAGACTTCAAACATATCCGTCAAAGTTACAGCCACACGTCCCAAAGTAATTAGCTTAGTTATGTTAATTAGCACCTAATTAAGGCCATACTAAAGTTGCGTATCAAATAAATTAGTTAAATTATGAAGTTTTAAACAAAGTAGCATTTTGTTTGTGTAGAACCAGTGTAGAACAAAGCAATTTTCATAAACAAATATGTAACTTTTTCTTTGTAAAATAAATTGAAAAAAAAATATATATATAATTAGAATTATGTGCAAAAATCTACTCTCAATTTACACCCTAGTAATATTTAAATCGGTTTAGTTAGACCATCAAACTGAACAACTTTTACTATGGAGACAAAAGGTTTACTTTAGCAACTTTTACTAAGGTTGTCTGGAAGAAATCGCTTTTTAGCGATAAGACCGCCTAATTTGTACCAGAATAAGTTTTATTTCCTATAATGTAATTTGTATTTGGTGTAAATAAAAGTATATTTCATTCATTCATTCATTCATTCAAAAGTCGAAAAGAAAATTTTCCACAGGGAAAGTTGTTTAGTTTGATGGTCTAAACAAACCAGTGGTGCTATAGCACTAAATACATGGCCTGGACGTGGACGGGGATCGAACCATCGCCTCCTGCACAGCAGCAAGGTTACTCGCAACTGGACCACCAAGGCTTCACGGCGCGGCGCAACGCTGGTACCAACTCGATAGAAGAAAAACTCACAAATCAACCCTTTATTGACTTGCAACACCAGGGCCTCAATCGCCCTAAGTTTGAACGATACTACCAAAACAAAACCACAACCAAAAACGTTACGTTATGCACAATTCGTATCGCGCATATTATATTAACGGTAACGATTTAGCTTTATTTCGGAAGATACTTTGGCGTAATTAGCTTACAGTTATTTAAAGTTGTGTTTAGTATGTAATCAAAGCTGTAAATCTTCCTAAGAATAATAAAATAAAATAAAAATAAATAAAAGGAACGTTTAATGTCCGTTCGATCGAATTTTCTGTATTGTGCGATTTAGCCATTCAGAAAAAAATAACGCGATAGCATTTTTACATCAGCTTAACCAAATCTAAACCAAAACTAAACCAAAAACGTTCCGTCCGAACGGTAAAACCGTATAAAATAGCGCAATTGAGACCCAGGTTTGAGAGCAACCATAACCGTTAGCGTGCTCCATACAAACTAAGTTTAATTCTATTTTGAAAATTAAAAAATGTAATATAATGATTTTTTTAATCTACACTAATATTATAAAGAGGAAAGATTTGTACCTATTTTTGTATGTTTGTAATGAATAGGCTCAAAAAGTACTGGGCCGATATAAAAAATTCTTTCACCATTAGAAAGCTGCATTCACCCTGAGTAACATAGGCTATATTTATTGCTAGAAAAGATTAGACGTCCACCCGTGCGAAGCCGGGATGGGCCGCTAGTAATTTATACAGAGGGTGAAAATTGATATCCTTGGCGTCCTTTAAACTCATCAAACTGAATAACTTTTAGGAGCAAAGCTATCGGAAGAAAAAATAATCTGCTGTTGCATACATTTTGACGACCCAGTTGGTCTAATGGTTACCACGCCGGACTGCCAAACCAGGGTCCTGGGTTCGAATCCCGGTTCGGTCATGGATGTTATGTTTGTGCCGTTGTTGTATGGTTTCCACAACTAAAAGCCTGTTAGAGCTTACGTGGGATCATTACAATGTATGTGCCTGTGAGCGTTTTTTAATTATTTTATTTTATTAACATTTGAGTCGAGTAACTGAAGTTTAGTATGGAACAACCGATTTTTTTTGCTTTGATCGGTTTGCTACCCATAATAAAAGTTGTTCAGTTTGATGGGTAGATTCTTAGTTTAAAAGGATGTCAATTATATTTTCACCCTGTATTTACAGAAGCTAAAAACCAAATTTTACAGCCTGTGCCCTCAATTTAAAGTTCAAACTTAATTGCAATGTAAATTTTATCACGAAAAAGTAACGTGCCCCAGGTGTGTACTTAACTGATAATAGGTAAGTAAGTAAAGGCCGGTAGGATCTACAATACCGGCGAATTAACTTGGCACCTGGCTCGCACGTGGCTTGGAATAAAAACTCGGAAATCTCTGAAAGAATAACTCGAAAATTCTAAAGCGCAGGGACACGTGCAACGGTAACTGAGATGCTATGCTACGGCCTCGCACGGCGTCGGCGGGGTCCCGCGTGGGGTAGCAAGAGGGGTGTCGAATTCCGAGCCACGTGCGAGCCAGGTGCCAAGTTAATTCGCCCGGGTTGTAAAGAGGGTGAGAGGGTGGCTTATAGTCCACTACGCTGCCCCAGTGCGGTCTGTGGAGGATAGTTATAGTTAGTGCTCTACCAGCTGTTTATTTTCACGCTTGACATAATCTGTGACTTGGCATAACAAAATTACCTACATTTAAGGACAACCGCCGCTCTCCCTTGAAAAAATACCTTAAAATGTATAGAAGTTTTGACTGAAGTCAAATGTGTAATAAATTATGAGGTTCTATAAAAACGACTCAGATAGTATCATAAATTTTTATTTAACGAGTTATTTAATCATTTATTATTAATTAATTATAAAAAATCAGCAACCCCAACATGGCTGTCAATGTTGTTTAGTAGGAGGTGTTGCAAGCACTAGATTTTTTTTTATATAAAAATGATAAAAACTAATAAATCATTATAAAATAAACTAATGCCTGTAGTTAGTTTCTAGTGTTCCATAGTCCATAATAAAAATAGAAGGACGGTTATACATTTTTGGGTATTATGTGCCAGATGTCCTTTGTAAATAAATACTTTGTAACTGTAACTATCCTTTGCCCGCCGCCACTTCGTCTGCGTGGACATTGATTTTTCCTAAAATCATAAGAAGACGCGAGCGCTCTACATACAATTATAAACTTTATTTATACAGGGTCCTTCTTAACATGCTGACACTTTTTTAAGGGGATGATTAGACCATCAAACTGAACATTCTCTATGGGACCAACATCAAAATCGCGAAACAAATATCAGCTATCCCATACATTTGGCTCGAGTAGGTTTGCAGTTTTGAATGGAACATCAGATTCTTATTTCGAGATTTCGATGTTGGTCCCATAGAGAAAGTTATTTAGTTTGACGGTCTGATCATCCCCTTCAAAAAGTGTCAGCATTATTAAGAGGAGCCTATATTTTTTAAATAATAATCAAATGAAATTTTATAAACAAGATCTAGAGTGTGTCTAGAGTGTGTCTAGAGTGTGTCTAGAGTGTGTCTAGATTGTGTCGAGATTTTCATTTAAATTTACAGTTTCAAAGTTACAACTCCCATACATTTTTTTTAATTAATCCTCGCTCTGAAACTATAAGAATTAACAAAATTAGCTGAAACTATTTTAAGGGGATGAGCAGACAATCAAACTGATCAATTTTCTCGATGGGACCAATTTCGAAATCGCGAAAAAAAAATCATCATTCCCATACAAAACTGCAAACATACATAACTCGACTCAAATGTATGGGACAGCTGATTTTGAAAAAGGAATTTCGGCATTTTCAATGTGTATATTACTATACACGTAGTAAGGTTTGTGTAGGTTAGACACGGACACTTTTTTCGAGAATTTTGTACTAGACCCAGCGTCCATTATATTGTATATCAATGGTGGCAGCCCTAATTTGTCGACGGCAAGGGGTGGCCAAACAGTATTAGTGTTTTTGTAAGCTTATTTTCTGGAATTTGTTCATGACCTTCTTTTTCCTTTGTTTTGTTTCTAAATTAACTCTGTTGCGGTGCGGGTTGCGTAAGTGTGTTTATTATTATATTGCTGCCGAAATTAGATGGGACTTTAAGGCACTCTGTTTATGATGTTATTGTTCTACTGACTATGTTGATTTCAAACAAAGGCGCTGAAAAACGATGTGAGACAGTCTCTCCACGCATTAAGTTTCCTTTTACAGTTCAGTGGCGCCCTTACAACAATATTAAAGATTTATACAGGGGGAAATTGATATCATTAGCATCCTTTTAAACTAAGAGTCTACCCATCAAACCGAACAACTTTCACTATGGGAGCAAACCGATCGGAGCAAAAAAATAATCAGCTATTGCATACATTTTGAGTCGAGTAGGCATTGCAGTTTAGTATGGAACAGCTGATAATTTTTTTGCTCCGATCGGTTTGCTTCCATATTAAAAGTTGTTCAGTTTGACGGATAGACTATTAGTTTAAAAGGATGTTAATGATACGGATTTCACCCTGTATGTGAAAAAAAAGTTTATGCTACTATCTTGACACTACCTTGTATTCTAATATCTGTGACACTACCCTAAAAAGTATAAAATAAACCACTTCATTAGATTATGGTACTTTAAATACGACTATAATTTGTGTGACAATGTCTCCAAGACATTAATTTTTAGGGTTCCGTACCCAAAGGGTAAAAACGGGACCCTATTACTAATAAGCCTACGTTGTAATTTTTTTTTTTTTTTTTTTTTTTTTTTGTGTTTTTGTTTTTTAGTAAGTATAACCCAAGCTGTCATTTATAGACATAGTTTGATTTATTTTTTATGATTTTGTAAATGTTCGTTTATTTGTTATGAAGAAGACACTGTCTGCTTCCATTTTGCAGTGCCCTCACGGGGTGCATGAGCTGTACTATAATATACTTATAAGACCTATGTAACTACCTCATGTAAAGCAATAAAGATTATGATTATGATTATGATTATGATTATGATTATGTCCGTCCGTCCTTCCGTCCGTCCATCCATCTGTCCTACCTATTTATGGCTGTAACTTTTGAACCGTAATAGCTAGATAGTTGAAATTTTCTCAGATTATGCGTTATTACGGCGGATTTGTTAAAAAATAATAAAAATGTCAAAAAGTTAAAAATTAAGGGGGGTTCTCAACAAGAAACTAGTTTTTATCAACGTTTTTTCTTCACGCTCTACCGTAAAATCTGTAATACATACAAGCGTCAAACTTAGTGTGATTATAGAATAAAATCTACAGTAATAAAATCTACAAATAACAAAAAATACTGAAAACCGGCCAAGTGTGAGTCAGTCTCGCGCTAAAGGTCCCGGACAAAAAAAGTTTTTTTCCGAGTTAATAATGTTGTGTTCTGTGGTGGTGTGGTAAGGAACCCGCGGTGCGCGAGCAGCCCGACTCGCACTTGACCGGTTTTTTTATTTTTATTTATTAAGAGAAAGAAAACCCAACTGGTTTTTCTGCTCTACACCAAAACCATCCATCTTTGAGGGAAACATTTATTTTGCCACATTTTATAAAATACGAGCTTTTACCCGCGACTTCGTCCGCATAAATTATATACCAGATTTTAAGTCAGATGATAAGCTATCAAACAAAAAAAGTTTCATCAAAATCGGTTCAGTAGTTTTTGCGTGATACTCGAACAAACAAACACCCAAACAAACAAACAAACGAACAAACAAACAAACAAACAAACAGACAGACAAAAAATCCAAAAATTGGTGATTTGGAATCAGGGACATCTAAAAATCATATCTTAATTATTTTTTTGTAAATATCTTCAATGTACAGATACACTTCTGTTACAGTTTTATAATAGTTTAGATTATTGTTCTATAAATTTATTCTCAAAGATCAAATTTGATTCCGGGATAAAACGTATTTGTGAATCGTGACCGAGTTTCGGGTAAGATGAGGAATGAAGCCTGTAGTTTCAATTTACAGAAGCGATCCTTACATTCAATGTTAATAGAATAGGGTTCGAGTTAGAGTAATCTGAGAGATTCTCGATACGTTATGAGATCTTTGATCTATTTGATATGTTTCTGTGCTAAAAGGACTCGTAAATAGTTAACGGGCTCTTATTATAAGACCATTCAGGATTTAGAGCGACAAAATGTAAAGAAACTAAACTTACGTATTCTGAGTCTGCCGAGTATATGTACACACGGCGACAGATCAACCTACACATAGTTGACCTCTATGTTCATGGACATAAGGTCGAACTATGGGTAGGTTGATCTGTCGCCGTGTGTACATATTAGAAGTATTTAAGTTTGAAAGAAAGAATCCGCACCAGCTGGCTGGCTGGTAAGCTGGCTCAAATCCTAGAGCTATTTGACAGCCCGGTAGCACAGTCGGTAGCGAACCTGCCTGCTGTGCCGAGGGTCGCGGGTTCGAATCCCGTAAGGGACAAATATTTGTAGGATGAATATGAATATTTGTACCCGAGTCATGGATGTTTGTATCTATATATGTATTCTATATCGTTGTCTAGTCATCACAATACAAGTTTAGGCTAGTCCAGGCTAGATTCTGGTACTTTAAATGTGACAAGATAATTTTTATGACATTGTCCAAGATATTTATCAGGCGCCCAAGTATTAGCCACTATCCATGTACAACAGTCTACCAAAAAAACTGTTACAGAATTTGTGTTAATATCTACAATAAGATATCTGATGGAGACGTGCATCTTTTTACTGCTGATTTGACAATAAAAATCATACTCACGGAGTGCGATTTGTAAAAGTCAACTCAGCAGTAGAAAGATGCGTTTCTCCATACATTTTCAACTGCTGAGTTCAGCGTATGAGATTCAATAATCGCACTCCAGGCCCCAAACCTCGGAACAAAAATACAAGTAGGTAGGTAGTCAGAAGTCTGCATATAAACATAGTTACGTTATAAGCAAAATTTGATAACATAGTAAGTACTTAAATCAGAATTTTGGTGTAGGATGAATTGTGATACGTGTATGTATGTTTGTGTAGTACACAAAAAATTCAGTATCAGATAGACTTGAAAGGACATCCGTATCTGATTCACTGTTACCTTTTAACATCAGTTTATGAAACGTCGTGTTTTTAGGGTTCCGTAGTCAAACAAGGAAAAGGAACCCTTATACTTTCGTCCATTCTGTATGTCTATCCGTATGTCTGTCTGTCCGTCTGTCTGTCTCTATGCCCTACCATTTTACTCGCTCGTATCTATTGAACCGAAATTTGCCATGAAGACAGATAACAGTAACCCAAAAATATAAATGAGGTAGTTATGAAGAAACATTTTTTTTCCTCCAACGAAAAGGGGGTAGGAAAAATTTTGTTTTTTTTAAATAAATCAAGTGAGGTGTCATTGGATAGATTTTATTGTCCAATAGAACGAAACTCCCATAGAAACTTAATCGTATTGCTTCTGTCTCGAGATATCTGCGCTAATAGTCAAAAATAGGGCGCAATTGGGCCCTCTAACTTCTAAAATACTCGATGCAAAAATCTGAAAATTTTCCAAAATATAGCTTTTTGCAGGTACTTTCAATGAAAATTATAACAGATACTGTAGCGCAACTAGTTTCAGAAAAAACCTGTGACAAAGATTTATTTTGTAGTTACACACTATTGCACGAAAATAAATCGCGTTATTGTTATGTTGATTGATAGGTTTCTACTTATACAATGGCTACGGAACCCTATCAAGGGCGAGTCCGACACGCTCTTTGCCGGTTTTTTATAAAGCTGAAAGCAAAATCGAGCTTGGTCATCAGACCGAGGTCATTTCGTTATCGTCACGTCGTTGGGTCGCGTGTGATCACAATCGTCGTGGGGTCAACTGTGTTTTTCGTAGTTTACCTTCGATGACCTGTAATTTAAATGCGGTGTGTATTTTGGCTTCGATCATTTTTCAGTAAAAGAATTTCTTTATGCAGGGTGTTAGGGTAAAAAGTTGCACTACTTTAAGGCTTTAAGGGGTGATTGTACCCATGATACTGAACAATTTTCCCAAAGAAACCTATAGGAAATGCTTGAAAAAAAAAAATTGACTTCCCATATTAAAGCAATCAGCTGATCAAAGTTTTGTATGAAAAGTCGAAAAAATTATTTGCTTGTTTCCTATTGGTTTCTTTGGGAAAGTTGTTCAGCGTCATGGGTACAATCACCCCTTAAAGTAATGCAACTGTTTACCCTAACACCCTATAGACTTACGAGCTCCGCAAGTTGATATTGCGATTGGTGGCCATCTTGGTGACGTAATTTTGACGTAGTCGACGTGCACCGTCAGTACCGTTCGCAAGGTCAGCCCGCGCTTTCGTTGGAGTTTTTTGCGACGGATGACGTCACGCAGCTGTTATTGTGACAAGGTTCCATCGCAATATCAACTTGCGGGGCTTGTACACCTTACGAGTTACACCTTTTTGTTTAACCTCTTGCGCGTCAAATCTCGAAAGCGTTTATACCTGTAAACTTAGAGTCATGACTGTATTAACTTTTGGGTTGGTCAGAAACATTGCTACAACCACAAAACATTATAAGAGGGGTTAGAAAGTGCAAAGTAGGCATGGAACGTGTCGCCACAGGTTATGCAATGATTTGCATAACACCATAAGGTGCGCGGCGTGGTGCGAGCGAGAGGGCATGAGTAGTAGTAGTGTGAGTTGGAAGGCGACCGCAGCAGTCTCTTTGTATTTCTAACCCCTCTTATAATGTTCTTTGGCTACAACTAGGTACCAAATACCTTCCAACTTTCTGTGCTTTCACCCACAATAAACAACCACTTTGCAACAACTACCCACTAGGTACTTAAAAGGTCGTAACTATGAAATGGCTCTATTTTATTTAGTTTTAATATTAAAAGTAAGATTAGTAGCGTAGGAATACTCGTATCTCTAGTTCTCTCGGGGTATAAATTCGTGAGTACAATATTTAAACTTTCAGAGGAAGCTTTAACAAATATTGCGTAAAAAAATATTAATTAGATAAAAAAATGTTTCTCTTGGAGGAAACAAGGGAATACATTAAAAACTCAATTATTTTTCTTCTCATAATACTTAACATTATTCCTATTCTTTCATTTGAGATGTATTTGACTATACGAAATTATTACCAATAATTACAAATGAATGTTGGTCATTGCCCATCTATATTTTTGGGATTCAGTTGCCTCAAAAGGTAGACCAGTTGCTGTCAAGCTGGCCTAATTTGACAGTCAGTCAAATGTGCCCTCTAGTGGGGCAAAACAAGCTAAGTTGAACAATATATTTCCTCGCTGAATGCTCGTATGTATGTTGATCTTCATAACATTCGGTTTCGCCCATTTCCCCACGTCGTAGTTTAGAAGGAGACTAAGGGAAAAGGTTATTTTAATGAGAAGATATGGGTATCGTTACTACGTTGACAATGAACAAAAATGTGAGAAAACAGATTTAAGTTGAATCTGCCAGAATTAAAATTATAGCACAGAACAAATTTTCTAGCAAGGCCAAGGTCTACTGAAATTAATAGTTGTCACATAATTAAAAGGTTCTAGTAGCGACTAGACTCGGCTAGATTCGAATTATTCCAAAAAGCGATTAAAATAATTTATCTCCGTGCTAAGATGTTTTTATATGTAGATGCGTTGCCCGCGCTCCAAAATGGCAATAGAAAAAGCAAGGTGATTGCCCGGCTTTCACATAGTCACGCGCCGTCTAGTGCATGGGCTACACGTCACTATAACGCGCCATTTTAAAGTGCAGTTATGTTGGAATATGACGCGTCTATTTGTAAAACGGCATTGTCTCCGTGTACCTACCTACATAACATTTACTAAACACGGCGTATGGTGGCGTGAAAATCAACAATGCATTATCCCATTTCATTTTGAAACAAAACGTATTCGAAGCTAGACCACAAGCTTGAAACAAAACATTACCAGATCGAAATTATACTGAACCGACTTTTAAACTGTTAACACAGATTTAAAGTAAACAAACACGCTATTGAAAACAACTAAAGTTTCCAGCTGAGTAACAAAAACGTATAAATGCAACGATTTCATTCCTTTATCCCGGGTTTCCTGATAAAAAACAACAATTGCAAATCGCGGTTTTCAATCGCAAAGTAGATTTTCCAGTTCAGCTGTTTTTAAGGACGAAATCGTGAAACTTAATAGACGTTTAAAGAGGAACCTTCGTATTTATTTTGCTCTTTTACGATTATAAAGTGGGAGGGAAAAGGTTTTGTCGGATTTTGATATCTATAGCTCGTTTTTAGTATTTTTTTAGTGTCCTATCCTTGAAATAAAGATATTGTGCCTGTATTTACTTGAAGAAAGGCCGAATCTTTTAAATCTGTAACACCTATGAATGAAATAGATTTACTGTCGCAGCACAAAAAGTTTTACAAAATAACTTTATCTTAATACCAATTATAAGCTTAAATAAAAGAGTTCTCGAGTGTTGGGCTCACTCCCCGTCACATTGGACAGAGTGACGTCTGAGGTTTCAGAATATCTCTGACTACCTGTAGGGTTTGCTAAATAAGTACACATTTACTGTTGCTCACTAGGCAGGTAGTATATGCGGAGCGCGCACGTCCGCACCCGACAAAGGCTGGCAGGCAACTGCCCCCACTACGCGTTCGCACAGACACTACATCCCTTCTTTATTTTAATTTAATTTAAGATGTATTTTGTAACAGTACACTTCATATCAAAACTATAAGCAATACAGTTACATATGAATATAATTATTATTATAAAGTCAGTAGTACTACAGCTTGCATTTATTTTATATTTTCTTAATATTTTATATATTTCTATATGAATCTACCACCGCTTCGGAAGGTGCTTCGCTTGGGAGAAGAAACGGCGCAAGAAACTCCACTATGCACATCGCTATAACATAACAATATAATGTGTTATGATTGATAATCTTTGATTATTAAAGGTTACGTTTCTTACTGCTTAATTTCATTTCATTAATAGTTAATAAAAGCTTTCCAGTACCCATAGTACTCTGTGCCAATACTGAGCCCAGTAGGCATTTACATTCAACTTTAGCTTACTACTCTAGAGTCTAGACTATCCCTTTCCTTTTTATAATATTTCAAGATTTTAACTACAATTTGTATTATTACAACATTTAGTTTTATTGTGTAAAATTTAAAGTCTAGTCCCACTTTATATGACACACTATTAATTTTGTAACCTAATTACATTAAATTAATAAACCCTAATTTATTTTTCCTCTTGACCTGTGAACTGTGATCGTTATTTCAGGAGTGAGGGTTGGTTAAGCAAACAGCAAGATAAGATTGACAAATCGCGATCAACTTCCATTCCAAGTAATTTTAAAACTTTGTGGTAGGATAGTACAGTTTATATACTTTTGTCACGTTTGTTAAGTTTGGATTTAAGTTTACTTTTGTTAGGTACTTATATAAAATCCAACTAAGTTTAACCGTACGTAGAACAATTTAAAAATATATTTTTTTAGGTTTTATTAAACCAACGTGAGATTGCACATTGTTACTAGAAAAGGTGTACTGTTGAACTACAAAAGTATTAGCAAGACTACTCCTAATTTCTAATTAGGCATATGCCTTATTCAATTTTTACTTCAATAGGTAATTGGATTTGATCACAAAACATTTTCATTAAGTATCACTTATACCTTGATTTACTCTCTGGCTAAAATATAAACATTTTCTTTTGGACAATATTGGTGGTGCTCTTAAATTGAAAAGAGTGGCCATTCGAAAATAATTTGTTACTCAAACAAACTTTGATTATGTCTTCGTAAAATATCGTTGTCCATGGCACTTAGCGTCAAAATCAATTTCAGTGTGATACGCTCCTTGTACCTGTGGACAGATTTCGAGTAGTATATTATTATTGGCTAGATAGCTATAATGCTTGCCTCATGTTTCCAGTTTCTGCAATGAACTTTATGGAATAATAAACAAAAGGTGTTCAAAAGAAACCTAGTATAGGTACAGGACTATTGCATATAATTGTATGTCTTGTGTGTTCAATTTCTTTGCAAATTTAGAATTAAGTGTTTAGTCTATGTTTTCGCTGTTTATGATTGCATTTTAGTACATAAAGACTGTGACTATTGGGTCACGTTACTTAAATTGGTACATATGTTCCATTTGACAGCATAAAATATAGCTCTAGTATTTGCTAACCTTCCATAGATCTTTATCATTTCTTATTTATTTATTTTATATTTATGTCCAATATATATTTATTCTAGACATTTAATAGCCCATAGTTTTAGTTTTACATTGAGTTTTTTGCCTATGGCTCATTTAGGATTATTTGAACCCGAAAGTTTTTGCTTGTTAATTGTCCAGTTTTGACTAATTTTCATGGCCTGTATTATTTTCGATACTATAAACATAGTTTTTTTATTTTTATTTGGTCCTTTGCATTTCGTGTATCATGATGACACTTTTAAGTAGGTATGAATGGTCGTGTAATGTCCGGCTTAGAATAGCACCAAACATAATATTAATGTCGTAAAAGGAGACTAAGCAATCCCCTCAGGCTTCGTCAATATCTCGGATGTGCACCGGATGCTCGAATAATGTTTTAATGTCACATTAATATATGCACGCAATATGACGACCCAAAATTACTTTTGGACTATAAATTGACCATTATTCTTTCAATGAAAAGATTTTAACATTTCATTTGATTTAACTCGAATTGATTTGATTTCATTTAATTTCACTCGAATTTATTTGATTCTATTTGATCTCCTCTCATCTCATCTCATTCCTTTCCTATCCTTTCCATTCCTTTTTTTTATTCA
Source organism: Agonopterix subpropinquella (assembly GCA_922987775.1). Taxonomy (NCBI): domain Eukaryota; kingdom Metazoa; phylum Arthropoda; class Insecta; order Lepidoptera; family Depressariidae; genus Agonopterix; species Agonopterix subpropinquella. The sequence continues at coordinate 8,871,579 of OV277714.1, forward strand.
TTTCATTCAGATAACTACTGGTCAGAGTTACCTGCTTCAGGATCGTATCAATTTACGATTTATAATATTAAGGAAGTAAGGATAAGAGAGTAAGTCTGTGATAAGCACATACACTTAGGCACTTAAAATATTCAGCGTAACCGCCAGCCACTGCAATTAAGGACTTTTAATTTAACTGCTGTTATAGTTCATGTACAATTATATAATATGAGTGCAGTAACTATTTTATTTTCATGACCCTTTAGCTTTTGCTAACAACTTGATAGTTGCATGATTCTATAGGTTATAACCCATATGATTTTATAGTAAAGTTGTATGACACTTTAGCTTTCGCTAACAACTTGATAGTTGCTTGGTTCTGTAACCCATATCATTTTATAGTTGCATGATACTTTAGCTTTTGCTAACAACTTGATAGTTGCATGGTTTTATAACACGATGATGATAAGATGATGATATCATTTTATAGTTGCATGATACTTTAGCTTTCGCTAACAACTTGATAGTTGCATGGTTCTTTAACCCATATCATTTTATAGTTGCATGATATTTAGCTTTCGCTAACAACTTGATAGTTGCATGGTTCTGTAACCCATATCATTGTATATTTGCATGACCCTTTAGCTTTCGCTAACAACTTGATAGTTGCATGGTTCTATAACACATAATTATTATCATTTAATAGTTGCATGATACTTTAGCTTTTGCTAATGACCTGATAGTTGCATGGTTCTCTAACCAATATCATTTTATAATTGCATGACCCTTTAGCTTTTGCTAACAGTTTAATAACTGCATGATCCTGTCACCATTGCATTTGCATGGGTTTGCATGGCCTTGCATGGCCTTGTATGTAACTGCATGACCTTTTTGTTTTTACTAACAACTTAGTTACTGAATAGTCCTTTAACTATTGTAGTTGCATATATTTGCATGGCTCTGCATGGCCTTGCATGGCATTGTATGTAACTGCATGACTTTCCCGATTTTACTAACAACTTAGTTATTGAATAGTCCTTTTACTATTGCAGTTTCATATTTTTGCATGTTTTTGCATGGCCCTGCATATCCCTGCATGTATGATGCATCTGCTTGACCTTTTAGTTTTTACTAACAGTTTAATCACTGCATGGTCCTTTAACTACTGTAGTTTTACCTACTTCGCACTTTATACTTATCGCCTTTTAGTTAGCGTGACTCGCGCTTGGAACCTAATATTCGGTAGGTATGTATAAAGTGTATTATACTGATACGCAGTCAAGTCAGTAACGATCGGTGCAAACGATATAGCATATTCAACAGTGTATTTAGAATTGAATTCAGCTTGAATCGCTAAGTTAGACGTATGGTATAGATGTAACGGAAATTTGCAAGAAATCCCTTTTTGCCCCCTTGTTAAATAGTTGCAACTTTGCAAGTCATTCCCTTATCACAAGTCCTTAGGGATAACTAGGTACAAACAATATTGATTGTGATTGAATATCAAAATAGTTTTACACTGACATACCTATGCAGAAACCTTATGTAATCCGGTAGGTATTTGTGTTAAATTTTATGAGCATTGGCTACTGTTTTGCACCGATTTACTCACTCGTATCTATACGTACGCAGCGTTACATAATATTTATAATAAATAACACTATAATATTCAAGATGTTATTATACGCCTGTTTTCTACAATTTATAGTATTAATCATTGTAACCAGACAATTAGTAGTCTTCGTAAATATGTATCTGTCTGTTTAACCTTAACCTTAACGGCAACTGTAACCGACCGACCAACCGACCGACCGACCGACCGACCGACCGACTGACCGACCGACTGACCGACCGATCGATCGACTGACAGACGGACCGACCGACCGTATCTGACCTTCAGCTTAACCTTTAACGGTACGCGAGTGCCATAGGGCACCTATTGCTACTCCGTCGAGTTATGTGTAGGTAGGTAACATAGACAGAGTCACGATTACGACACTCTTACGATTTTATGTATTCTGGGATTTCGTAAGAAAGGATTTTGTAAGATCCTCAGACGGCGTCGACTGTTAAGTCGAGGTCCTAATCAAACGGCTTGCATAGATATACATACTCCTCAATCGAGCTGAATAACTTCATATTATGAGATAGTCATTGTGGTAGTCTCTGCCTACTCCGTAGGATTATGGCTTGAGCGTAAGTCTATTATAAAAACATGTATGGTAATGTATTGTACATGACCTTTAGGATTGGAGTCTAGTCGCAGCAATCGTTCGAACAGGTGCTCGATTTGTGGTATGTATATTCTTATGACCTCGACCCCAGCATAGCGTCTATCGTCCTGATGTGTCCCCTTTCCTCTTTTTCCTCCAGCGTTTGATGGTCATAGTTCATGAAAAGAAAAATAATCACTGTTATAGATTGTCAACCACCGCACAAACTAAGAATCCAATGTTTTTTGACATGAAAACTAATGAAATAGGCATAGTAAATAAATGAAAGTACCATGATAGCCCTCGTGGATAAAATTATAATGAATTATCGTTATTGTCCTTTTAAATCAAAATAGAACGTTATTTTAGATAATAGATATTCGCTTTGTTCGTAGTTTTCGGAATATCACTGACCACCCCCTCGGGGAACATAGTCGTGAACACACGCTACATAGTCTGCTGTACATATCATGTGTGTCATACTCTGCTGCGTGAAATAATACTTTACAACGTCGCTTTAATTTCAAAATTCCGACGTTGTATTTTGTTTTTATTTCAAAACCAGATAAAATACAGTGTGCAATTACGTAAAATAAGATCCCGTCGTCGCCACATGTAGGGTTTGCTAAATAAGTACACATTTACTGTTGCTCACTAGGCAGGTAGTATATGCGGAGCGCGCACGTCCGCACCCGACAAAGGCTGGCAGGCAACTGCCCCCACTACGCGTTCGCACAGACACTACACTACCCCCTCGGGGAATACAGTCGTGAGCATATGCTATGCTATGCTATGCTCGAGTGGCGACCGCGTAACTACCGGAAAGCCCAGCGGTAGAAGGTGACCCGACGACCTGGTGAAGGCGGCGGAAGACCGTTGGATGAGGGCAGCGCAGGACCTGTCATTGTGGCGATCTTTGGGGGAGGCCTATGTCCAGCAGTGGACGTCCATCGGCTGAGATGATGATGATGGAGCTTAGAAATTAATACTAGTACGACAAGGGCTTCAGCGTTTGCAGGTGGTGTGATAAAACACCACAGAACATTATAAAAGGGGTTAGAAGTGCAAAGTAGGCGTGGAACGTGTCGCCACAGGTTATGCAATTTGCATAGCACCATAAGGCGCGCGGCGTGGTGCAAGCGAGAGGGCATGAGTAATTGTAGCAGCGTGAGCGAGAAGCGCTACTTTGAATTTCTAACCTCTTATAATGTTCTGTATAAAATACACTGACCAACTCAACGGCAGCGCTGTGTTTCATCATAACCCCCGACATAATAGTGCATAATAGTGTCAACACTGTTGCAAAAACACACATCACATAACGAACGGGTGCACACAATGCCCTATCCACTGATAAACGAGTTCGATAGCTTGTCATTTAGCCCTATCGGAGTTCCGTGGCGCCCTCGTCACAATAATAAAGATTTCTCAATAAAGAAATCCTAAATTAAAAAAGTGCCCACTAGACAAACTACAAAAGTCTTCATGCCATTGTTATACAATACTTTTATAGCTTCTAAACATTCCACTTTTAAAAAATTTCGAATAAAAACAAAAGCGGCCGTTTTTTTCTTTTTTCAAAATTTGTATGTTTTTTAAAGGTAACCTAACCTTTAAAAAACCTATAAAAGTATTTTATGAAAATAGCTTGAAGGCTTTTGTAGTTTGTCTAGTGGGCACTTTTTTAATTTAGGCTTTCTTTATTAAGAAATCTTTATTACTGTGACGAGGGCGCCACTGAACTCCGATAGCCTTCTTAATTTTCAGTTTGATTAAAATTTTGTAAAGGACTGTGAATGGAGATTCCGAGTAACCTAATTGTATTTTCTCATTTCGGTTAGGTATTTGGCGAAGGAAACATTGTATGGAAACCTGTATAACGTTGAAGAAGAAATAGGGATGACGACACAATCTTATTTTACTTGTTCCCATGTTAAACAAGTCCTCTGTAAAAAAGGTTACTATAAACTCGATGATTATTTGAATGACCAAAATGTCTGGTCTTGACAATTTTACTCTATGTAATGCAATAAGTATTGTATTTTAATTGTACTTTGTATATTTTGTTTTGTTTAAAAGATGTGTGTTGTAGAGTTTCTGGCCGCATCTTCTCTCAACGGAACACCTTCCGACGCGGTGGTAGAGTCAAAAAATGACGTCAAAAAGCTATCTATTTGATATTATTTTGAATAAAAATTTTTTGAATTAAACTGTTTTATATCTTAAATACTAAAGTGACATGAATTTACGAATATTTTTAAAAATAACTGAAATTACATAGGTATATGTATGTCCTTCTTAATATGCTGAATCTTTTGTAAGGGAATGATCAGACAGTCAATCTGAACAACTTTGTGTATGGCACCAACATCGAAATCGCGGTAAAAATCAGATGTTCCTTACAAAACTGCAAATGTACTCGAGCCAAATGTGATAATTTTCATTTCCTTGGCAACTATGATATTCCTCCTATTTTGTGTATAATTTTAGCTATCATACTATCTGTATGTGTTCTTTGATCTTACTCATTATTAGTTGTGGAACGATTTGAAACGAATACATTTCGTCTCGTGGGAAATGTGTTTTCTACATAACTTTTTCAATTCAGAGAAATTCGTTCGACGATATGATAATATTTGTAACTAGCTGTTGCCCGCGACTTCGTCTGCGTTACCCGGATAAAAAGTACCCTATGTGTCAATCCAGGCCATGGTCTATCTGTATGCCAAATTTCATCAAAATCCGTTCAGCAGTTTTTGCGTGAAAGCGGAACAAACATTCATCCATCCATACTTACAAACTTTCGCGTTTATAATTAGGTAGTAGGATAGGATAGGTGAGTAGGATTTTTTAAAATTTGTTTGAAACAACAAGAGCGCACGTTCGAATTGCATTTGGACTGATTAGAAGGTGTAGGGAATGAAATGTATTTTGTAAACAAACTCTGTCAGAATTATTATAATATACGAAAGCACCTATAATCATCATTTGCTTCCACCTTTTCGAACTTCATAGTTCCTATTGGCTATGTGCACGACACTAGCGCCACACTACCGAGGCGTACTGACGGAACTTTTTCGGGCAGCCGTGAATTATTTACACTATTATAGTACTGTAAAAGTCTGTGTTTGTTCGAGGATTCTGCCAAAACTACTGGACCGAATTTGATAAAACTTTTTATATTTAAAAGCTTATTATTAGTGTTAAAAGCTAGCTTATATTTTATTCCGGTACAATGACGGGAGCGGATGCGGACGAAGCCAAGGACAAAATCTAATTTGTATCGGAATTCCCATACAAACTTTTACCTCAGTTTTAACACCTTTGGGGGGTTAAAATACGACAAGCCTTTTTTAAGTGAGCATCTAGATGTAGATGCCAATAGAAACTTTCATGCTAAATTTTAAGTTTGTAGTATTGATAGTTTTGGAGATTTCAGGTTAAGTTAGTGTGCTGATTTGCATAGATTCAAGCAAATCTGACACAGCTTCACCGTCAGTAGTACAAATTTCTGCCACGGCGTGCGCTGCGATCGACTTGACAGTTTCCAACACCCACTTCGCACATAGCCAATAACAACTTATTAATTAAAACGACATCTCCCTAACGTCACATCCTCCCAAATTAGTAATTAAACAAGCGAAGGTAAGTGTTAACCATAATAATTTAAAAGCCAATAGTGTTGAGCGTTCGCCCAAGCAAATGTACCGTACCCATGGGGGAGATAACGCATAATATATTTTGTCGGGTTTCCACAGCTCGCTTCCAGGCACGAGGCGATGGCTACGCAATGCGGCATTATGCAGGTTCCGCGTTCCTTTTTGAATTTAAAATTTTTGTCGCCTTTTAGGTGTTCAAATTTGCTTGCTGATGGTAGATTAGGAGAGTCTTTTACGTTGATTTATATGCACATACAATACATAAACTCTGCTCTGAAAGATACTTACGCATTTAATTTATCAAAAAAGAGGATATAGGCGGGATGGAACGAGGGAAGTGGAAATTATATAGCATATGCTCACGACTATATACCCACGGGTAGTCAGAGGTATTCTGAAACTTCAGAACATCCACGTTTCACTAGTAGTACCGAAACTCTGTCCAGTGTGACGGGAGTGAGCCCGTCGCCACTTGTAATGGATTGTAGGTACAATACATGCCTTGAAATTGAAGCATGCATCCTTCACCGAAAAGCCAGTGGTGTTACAAATCGTACATAAATTCCGAAAAACTCATTGGTACGAGTCGGCCTGGACGGGGATCGAACCATCGCCTCCTGCACGGCAGGCAAGGTTACTCGCCACTGGACCACCACGGCGGAAATCATATAGGTATAGAGAATAGGCCACTTTTCCCACTCTATTCCTATCTTATAGAACCTTTACTTTAATTACCTATAATCCCCGCAAGTTGATATTGCGACTGGCGGCCATCTTGGTGACGTAATTTTGACGTAGTCGACTATGCAACATCAGTACCGTTCGCAAGGTTAGCCCGTGCTTGATGACGTCACTCAGCGGTTATTGTGACAAGGTTCCATCGCAATATCAACTTGCGGGGATTATACCAAATAAAATTTTCAATACAGGTTTCTTTACTGTGTTTTACTTCACCGTTTGAGAGCACTCGAATGAATTGGTATTGCGGTATTGCGTACACAAAAGTTAGAAGAACTCATTGGTGACACGTTGTCCGTGCTGATTCAAACCCATGATTGAGTGTCCACCCGTACCTCGTCACCTCGCCACAATGATAGTTACTACTGCTTCGCCACAACGCGTCCAACGCTCTAAGCAACGACTATGTTCTAATAATATTCAATTTTTGTTTCAGATCTAAACAACCAGTATCTTTACTGTTGGATATCTCTATGGTAAGAAACAAATGAAATTATTATCCTGGATTGAGTCCAGGTGCACTCAGGGTTGGCAAAAATACGATAGGCATTTTGTTTATTAAATGACTTTTTAGTGGACAGAATGCTTTTGGTTTGGAAATTATTGGGGTTTCACTGTCCTTTGCCTACCCGGAGTGCAAAAGACCTAATAATTTCTAAACTAGAGTTTAGTAGTTAGAGACTTTGATTTGTTTAAACACATGCCTATATTTGCCATGCCTGCTGTGCCGAGGGTCGCGGGTTCGAATCCCGTAAGGGACAAATATTTATATGATGATGAATATGAATATTTGTACCCGAGTCATGGATGTTTGTATTTATATATGTAATCTATATCGTTGTCTAGTCATCATAATACAAGTCCAGGCTAGATTCTGGTACTTTAAATGTGACTAGATAATTTGTGTGACATTGTCCAAGATATTTATTTTATTTATTTATTTATTTATATTTAAACAAATAAAAGTCAAGAATTAAACATTTTAACGGGTTCTTACCGCGTTTTGGTATTTGTGAGTTCCCGATATTTCGGCAGTGTTACAACTGCCATGATCACGGGATGACTGATTAAATAATAACCGCGTAGCTCTCAAAAACTGTAAATAAAAGTCATTTAGTGAAAAAATGGTTTTTTAGAAATTATTAGGGTTTCACTATATTTTTGCCTATATACCCTGAGTGCACGCCACTGCTGGACTCATGTTGCTCGACACATAATACCTTTCCCAGAATGGTATCATGAGACCACAGTCGAATTTCGTAGTCTGGTATAGACTGGGTCATCGGTCATCAGTCCGTCCATCATCGCTTACATGATGATCAAAGTGACACCAGTCTGACTACAATCGTGGCCTGTACTGATGCTAAACTGAATGTGTAACGAAGGTGTTTAGCATCATCAAGACGTAGGTCTTCAATTTCTTGACTTAGGCGATTAAAGGAGTCAATCATGAGTTCCATAACTATACTATACGCTAACATTTTTTGGGGGAATTTTTCCCATAGCGGGAGATTTTTTTTAATGTCAGATTCTTAGGAGGCAAAAAAGTACCCACGTCAGATTATTATTAGATTAGATACAGACTAGATCAGATTCTAAGATCAGCTACGTTTAATCGGTACAGCCAGCCACCCACAGATATTATATCTTAACAGTTTAAGCACCTACCGGACCGATGATACAGGGTACTGAAACAGTGAACTCAGACCATCAAACTGAACAACTTTCTCTATGGAGCCTACCACAGGAAATACGAAAAAAAACAGCTGTCCCATACAAAACTGCTACTTACCTACTCGACTGAAATGTATGGGATAGCAAATTTTTTTGCGTTTCTAAATGCGTAGGCTCCAAAGTTCAGTTTGATGGTCTGAGTTCACCGTTTCAATATTTGCTAGGCTGTCACTTTCACCCTGTACAATATAATGTGACAAGCAAAAGTACCTAAATTCATATTGGAGCATTCTACGTGACTATAATATCATCTATACACATCATCATCATCATCATCATCATATCAGCCGATAGACGTCCACTGCTGGACATAGGCCTCCCCCAAAAGGGGGGGATTTGCCATAATCGCCACGCTTGGCAGGCGGGTTGGCGATCGCAGTTGGATTGAATGTGTGTACTCAGAGGATGCTGCTGCCCATCCTCCGGTAGATCCCTTAGTCACCTTTTACGACACCCACGGGAGGAAATGGGATAGTGCTATACTTAGCCGACACCACACGGACACATATATACACAATCAAATATCAATTATGTATATTCAAGATACAAGCAATAATTTTAGAATGATCTAAATTCAATAGAATACAATATAGAGATCCCGTTCTCATACATGTATGTACAAACTTATTTATAGATAGACTTTGCCCTTTGTATTCGGACAAAAATTGTACAGGATTTTATAGGATAGGATAGGTACATACATGTACAATTGTACATCTATAGCTAATGAACGAAGGTCATCATAAATAGAATCTGTCCTCAACCGAATAACGTCGTATCGCGAACCCGCCGCAAGTTAAATCTCTCGCTGTTTCTTAGGCATCCAATTATTCCACAAGGGTTTGATTAATCCTTTCTAACATCTAGTAAACTTCGCTAACTTCTACCAACAGCAAAAACTTACCCCCTCAATCATCGCTAACCTGCATAAATCAGACGAGATACCAACAATATTTTATGTACCGAAATAAATAAACAGCATATTTTACTATCCACTACATTAAATCTTATCGTGGAATCGCAATAAAATTAATGAAAGTCACCGCCTCATTAGCTTTCTCTTTCCGTCCTACCCGACCCCATATTCTGATATTTGGATGTTGTCCAAACGGGACACTTTTTGTCCCGGTTTGTCCCGGGAAAATATTATTTTATTACGGCGACATGGCCGGTTATTGTTTCGGGGTTTTTGTTTAGCGAATAACAATGGAGTGTGAGGGTAGGAACGACTTTGGTTCGTGTGTAATTCTGCCTTGTTTTCTTGTAATAAGGCTTGTTCGTATTGATGGAAGTTATTTGCTTTTGTATTGGATAACATAGCTTTATTAATACGTTCTTTTTCAGACGATTTTACTATGAACATCATCAAATTGATGATGGCATCAACATAGGTAATGGCGTCAACTATGTATGTATGGAATCCATACCTATCAGTTTTGCCACAGAGTACTATAAGTTTCCTTTCGTCGAATTCACGGTTCTCAATGTTGAATGAAATGGTCAATGTTGAATGCACTGTTCGTCGAATAACCATTCACCAACGAAATCTTTGACTGAATAAATCTTTTCCGATTGCACGGATCGTCCAAAGAACCGTTCGCCAGCGGTCTCTTCGACAAAATAACTTTTTACTTATAGCACTATTCATGTTTAAGCAGTACCTACGTTGATTAATAAACAGCAGTACACTAAATGGCACAAGAAATCTATAGCACGATAGAAAGATCTACGACTCAGCTGAGCATATTGAACGTTATTATGTTTTATATTTACCGCCGCTGTTAGTCTGTCAAAGACAAGTAGTAATAAACAATGAATTATTGTGTGTAGTTAATAGGTCTATACTTATTCAAGGGGGGACCACCCCATCACCGAGTTGTCGATGTTGAAGAAGCGAGATAATTTCGTGCCTGAATCTTAGAAAGTGGCGATTAACTCTGAAAAAACCATTACGGTGTTGTTCGCCATCATGTTGTACCTACCCAATGTCTTAAGTTGTCTATGTCCGTTTAGGCCAAAAGTGATAATTTAACTTAAAAATCCTAGTATCAACATTACCCTCCTCTTTGTTTCTCCATAGTCGGATAAAAAGCTTCAGTCAGTAAAAAGAATCCCTATTTATGCCTCGTTTATCTAAAACCTACGTCAGGAACGGTTGACTCGTAATAGCGGATCAGTCAAGACTCATGACCCAGGGTAGGGTTTTGGGGAAAAATTCCTTTCTTAGGACATGCCTAAAAATACTTAGCAAGAGCTATCGAGAATGTCAAGTAGATAAAATTTTTAGGGCTGATCTTGAAGGCTAAAAGCCTAGCAATATTTTGCCTCTAGGTTTCAATTATAAATTGTCAAGCCTAAAAAACGTCATAAAGTCTTATAGTCCGAGATCCGACCGTAAAATTATGCACCTATTCCTTAGGCGAACGAAATTTAATTCAAGTGTATATTTATACAAGGGTTAATTCAACGCCGCCAAGTTGCCTAGAAAAATCTTGCCGCAAGTGCCTTTTCCATAAAAAATTTTGGTATAACTTTTTTCACGTGTTTGTTAGGGAAGTGAATGAGGTGCCATCGGAAGGAGACTGGTCTGAAATACTTTAAAAACTAGGGTTGCCACCTCTCAATCTGCCCCAACTATAGGGTTGCCAGGTCCAAATATGTCATTTTTGAATCTGGCAACCCTAGTCTTGTGGCAGATTGAGAGGTGGCAACCCTATTTTTTAAAGTACTTTAGACCAGTCTCCTTCCGATGGCACCTCATTCATTTCCCTAACAAACACGTGGAAAAAGTTATACCAAAAATTATAATGGAAAAGGCACTTGCGGCAAGATTTTTTAGGCAACTTGGCGGCGTTGAATTAACCCCCGTGTAAACATACACTAGAATTACATTTCGATCGCCTAAGGAATAGGTGCATAATTTTACGGTCGGATCTCCGTCTATTAAGTCGTTTCCTCTTTTACCCACTTATACAAGTGATGTCCAAGATTGTGATATCAATTTCAAAGGTTCAAATTAAAAACTTCTAACGGGAGGGTAAACAAATATAATTCTTTCGCGTGGTGTCAGTGGACCGCTTCCCGTTCCGTTTGATCTCGGGAGAATCCCACTATGGTAGTTACGGAGTCGCGTGGCTAGAGGGCTCTCGAGTGGACGTCTGTCGTTGGCTCGCGATTTAGGTAGCCACGCGGCTCCGCCATTTTATGGCGGTTTCGAGTGTGTTTTTGGTTAAAAACAGGGCTTTGAGATCGCCATATCCATTACCGTACAACGTCAAGCACTAATTGCTCTTTTTAAACTAGATATTTGCAAAATCCACCAAGGAAACGCCATTAAACAAAAATAGAATAGAATAGAATATGGTAGTTACTAAATTAGGCCCTAAAGACTTCCGAAGAGTGAAAGGATCAAAATTGGTTCAGTAGCTTCGCGTGAGGCCTGAAGAAATAGACAAAAATAAAATATATTTTTTTTCAGTACGGAGACATTTTTTTTTAAATATTTTGTTTCACTTCGCTTGGCTTCAGCTCACTTGATGGGAAGTGTAGATGAAGCCCAGGATGTAGCGCGCTCGCCCAGAAAAAGCCTAGTAGCTCTTCTTTTAAAAATATCCCGATTGCATTTGCTTGGAAACACAGACGCAGGACGTCCCGATCATGTCCCGGTAGGTTCCCAAAAACGAGTATTTTATCTGGATTTTATGTAAAAATCTATATTTGACGCCCAGGCAGCGCAGCGCCCCGCTAGTATCAGAAATCTAAACTAAAAAGGCTGCGATTCATAACCTACTAAATTACATCACAACTAGCGTATTTTAGCCGTATTGATGCGGCTAAAATACACCATAATACATTCCGGCTAATCGTTGATCCTCCGTAATTTTGGGAAACAGCTGATTCTTAAAACGGTTAGCCGTTATGTAATACGGCGAATTGTACAATTCGGCTGCGACATGATATTACAAACATTGCTCTTTTATAGTAATACACGTAGTACAGTTACCAGTAGATATATCGTAGCAAACAAGGTAGTCAAATATTTCTGAGCAGTTCTAATTTTCAATAATTTCTTTCTTCATTACCAATCAAAAATATAAGAACGCCTAGAACATCAAATATATCGATTATCGACGCAGTCAGGGGGTCATAAACATCTGAACAGTTTCGGAAAAAACCTTACTCCGTTGTTTTACATTGTAGGGGACACATTGTTAATTTTAAATAACATTGTACAGAAATTATTGAAAATTCGCTGTTCACATATTTATGACAAAATACACGTTTAGATATAATTGGTAACATTTACTGTAAATAATTTAATGAAAATTAGCACTGCTCAGAAATATTTGGACACCTTGTACGCTACGATATATCTGATGGCGACTGTACAATAATTGAGTTGATATTACATCACTCGAAGTACTAACATGATTGCTAACGTCTAATAAAGAGTCGATCAAAGAACAATCCATTACAAGTTTTGTCTCCTCATGACATTTAGGTTCGGATTCCCTTATCGAGTTTCAGTAGCGATCCAAAAGTTTATAAGAGGTTTTCGGTGCTAATCCTCGACTTTTTTCTAGCAAAAACAACTTAGAAATAAGTTGTAATTGAGTTGTTAGGTAGTAAAAGTTTTTATAGACTTCTGATTGAAAATGACTGTGTTAGGACTATAGAGTAAATTTTAGGTTACCTATAGATAAAAATATCTTGTATGTGAGGATATTACTTACGAGTTATTTGGTTAGGATTAACAACAAATTCATTCAGACGTTTCTAACCAGTAGCCCATGCAAACTTGCTGGTGTTTTGAAAATGATTTTTGTTTTTTTAGAAAACAGTGGCTGAAATGTAATGATGTAGTTTTTAGAATCAGCTCATGAAGCCATTATATTTTGTACCCTACACGGCAGGTTTTAGAAATGAAAGTATATTTTAGTTCAGGGTTTAGGAACAATCCTAGTTCTTTTGGACTTCTCGCGGGCTTTCGACTGCATAAGCACAAAACTACTACTGAACAAACTTGCGTACTATGGAATAACTGATGAAACTTGCGAATGGTTCCGTTCCTTTTTAAGCAATAGGAAACAACAGGTTGAAGTTGATGGTTGCGATGGAAATAAAAAGCTTTCAGAAGTCAGGACATTATCCAGAGGGGTCCCCCAAGGATCTATTTTGAGTCCAATTCTGTTCGCGACTTACACTGCTGATATAATTAATGCAGTGGAGTTTTGCAAACTTCACCTTTATGCTGATGACACACAGTTATATTTTTCATTTAAACCTCAAGACAGTCATAATGCGATAAATAAAATAAACAAAGACTTGGAAAAAATAGGTCAATGGGCGGAGGATAACACGCTAGTTTTAAACCCAGATAAATCAAAGTTTCTAGTAATGGGCACCAAAAATCAGATTGCAAGGATATGTGAGTATGACCCAAAACTAATTATAAACAACAGTGAGATAGAGAAAGTGCAGGCTGCCAGGAACTTGGGCCTGTGGATGGACAGTGAACTAAGATTTCAAGATCATGTACAACAGAAAGCTAGAACTGCATTCTATAGACTTAAAATTATATACGGAATTAGGAACTATCTAACAAAGGATGTTCGCGTCAAGCTAACGGATGCATTGGTTTTGTCTCTCTTTAACTATTGCGATGTGGTCTACGGTCCTAGACTATTTAAGAAAACTGAATACACAATTCAAAGAGTACAAAATGCATGTACACGTTATATTTACAACGTACCAAAAAGGAATCATATCAGCCCATATCTTGTCAATGATAGCATTTTGAAAATGGTTAACAGAAGAAAATTGCATTACGCGGGATTGCTTTACCGGGTTGTAAAATTTAAAATGCCTAATTATCTGTACAGTAAACTATCTTGGTGTAAAGACTGCTACCAAAAAACAATACGCGCCACTTTGTACAACAAGTTATGTATTCCGAAACATAGAAGTCAGGGTTTCAAGGGTACTTTTAAATACGCAGCAGCAAAAATTTGGAATGATTTGCCACCACCGTTTTGGGTGATAAACAAAAATTTTACGTTTAGAGACAAGGTTAAAAAAATGATTATCCAAGAACAAAAAACCGAGTTCCTTATTGAATTCCGAGATGGCGAAAAAATCCTTGAAACCCTGAAAATGGGATCGCGATGATGTAGAATTTTTTGTTTTTTATTTTTATTGAATGGACAACATTTGATTTTATGAAGGACGAGTTTTTTACCCGCGACTTCGTCCGCATAAGTTATATACCAGATTTTAAGTCAGATGATAAGCTGTCAAACAAAAAAAAGTTTCATTAAAATCGGTTCAGTAGTTTTTGCGTGATACTCGAACAAACACACTTCTGTTACAGTTTTATAATAGTTTAGATTAGATATCAAAATTTGAAAACCATTTGGAGATTATATGATTTTAAGCTTAAGAATATTCATCCAATGTGTTTTGTCAGACAAATTAAAAGTAAATAAAAAATGGAAATATCGATCAAAATTTAAATTAAAAAAAAATTATGTTTGGCCTATTTTTGTACTTTTGTACTTTTCTATGAAAACAGGTGGTTGAAAAATTTAAATGTTGTCCATTATTGTGTGGGTAGTTAGCTAAAGTTTCTGCAGGTACCGTTTTTGTGGTTTTTTCTTTTTATATAAATGGTTTATGTAATTAATAATAATATCTAATGTCTATAAGACAAACTCGTTTCGATAAGGCTATAAATTATATTTACATTCGATAAGTTCTGTTAAAATATAGTAATATGTTAATTTAAGATTTTGGTATGTTTAACTTAATGATAATATTTTCTATTTTTTTTTCTCCTCTATTTTTCTTTTCTATGCTGACAAAATGGCTCACAGCATAATTAATGGCCACTCTTATGATTGACCACCTCCCTACGGTAGGGGGCCAAATTGAAAAACAGCGCTGATCAAGTTGGTCAGTATTATCTGTCTGGTCCTTTTGTCACATTTTAGCATTAAGTTCTATTTTTTTTATGTTTAGTCTCCTTATTGAAATGTGACAATAAAGATTTTCATTTTCATTTTCATTTTTTAGTCTATCATATTACTTATACAAAAAAAAACGTGACAAAAATTTTTGGACAACGAAACTTGCCGGTAACATGGAAACTAAACGTCCGGGTTCTTCAGAGCACCAAACTGGACAACTTTTACTATTGGACCAACTTCAGAAGTTCATACTGAACAACAGCAGGAGCAAGGCTAATGCCATAATCGGAGCCCTCACCGGGCACTACGCCGCTAAGCCACAGGCACGATAATGCACAAGTTGAAACTCAACCTAGATCCCAATCCCAGCTACCGAGCGTGCTGAGAGGATAAGGAGACCATGGATATTCTTTGTGACTGCGATGTCTTGGCGGCAAAACGCATGTGCGTCCTCGGAGATGGATACCCAAAACCGGGAGATCTTAGGTTTCTTCCCCTAAATGGTATTGTCTCCTTCATTGACCATGTATTTGAAGGGTGAAGAAAGCAAAAAGTAGTGGGGCTAACACAAAAGATCCCACTGGGTCGAAGTGTTGCTGGCTGGTTCCTGCCATCTTCACCAGGTCGTCGGTCCACCGTGTGAGGGGCCTACCCACGCTGCGCTTTCCGGTACGCGGTCGCCACTCGAGAACTTTTCGACCCCATCGGCCATCGGTTCTGCAAGAAATGTGCCCCGGCCACTGTCACTTTAGTTTAGCTATTCATTGGGCTATGTCAGCTACTACGGTTCTTCTGCGTGATCTCTTCATTTCTGATTCCCCTGTACAGGGTGTAACAAAACACTTAGTAAACACACTAGTAATACTTAAGGGGGTGCTTCAGACCATCAAACTGAAAAACTTTCACTATGGAGCCAACATCGAAATCGCGAAAAAAAATCCGCTCTTTCATACAAAACTGCAGTACCGTCTCGACTCGAATGTATGGGACGGCAATTTTTTTTTTTTCTCGACGTTGGCTCCATAGTGAAAGTTGTTCAGATTGATGGTCTGAAGCACCCCCTTAAGTATTACTAGGGTGTTTTGTTACACCCTGTATACATGTTACATGTAGATTATACCTAGAGTAGGATAAAAGATGATTACATTGCCGAGGAAGCTGATACTAACTTGAAAACAAAAGCCTAAAACTTTGTGTCTCTGTCACCAGATTCCAGATAAAAACTAGATTAAACTTGAGAAGTTTGCTACAATTCTTTCTCTCTAATGTTCCCTCCTCACGAGTTAGAACTTTTGTCGAGCATTTGAGCAGCGGTCGCTGCCAAGAGGTTTGAGTCTTTTATCTCTGATTTATCAAACGTTCAAAGTACTGTACCCTACAGCCTGCTACAGGATGTAACAAAACACTCTAGTAATACTTAAGGAGGCGCTTCAGATCATCAAACTGAACAGTTATTACTACGGTGTTTTGTTACACTCTGTATACACACACATACCCCAACATAATAATTAGAATAGCCATTGGGCTATTCAAATAATCATGTTTACCCTGTATTGACAGGGTGAAACAAAACACCCTAGTCCTACTAATATTATAAACGCGAAAGTTTGTAAGTATGGATGGATGGATGGATGGATGTTTGTTCCGCTGTCACGCAAAAACTGCTGAACGGATTTTGATGAAATTTAGCATACAGATAGACCACGGCCTTGATTAACACATAGGGTACTTTTTATCCGGGTAACGCAGACGAAGTCGCGGGCAACAGCTAGTAATAAATACTTCAGCACATCAACCTAAACAACTTTCACTGTGGAGCCAACACAGAGAATTAAAAAAAAAAATCTGCGGTCCCATATAGGTATTTTGAGTCGAGCCGGTACAGCAGTTTTGTATGAAACAGCTGATTTTTATTTTACGATTTCGAAGTTGGCTCCATAGTGAAAGTTCTGCGGTAGAATTGATGCATTTGTGTTTATGTATTTTAATTAACAAAAACAAATGAAAACTAAGAAGCGTTATTAATTTAATTAAAGTATTAAATACTCTTTAAGATACATTTTATTTGAGCTATCATTCAGCTTCTGAGATATAAAGGTATGTTTGTGAACCGGATTCATTGCTCTCGAGAGAGTGTATCTAAACTATTATAAAACTGTAACAGAAGTGTGTCTGTACATTGAAGATATTTACAAAAAAAAGATCACGATATGATTTTTAGATGTCCCTGATTCCAAATCACCAATTTATGGATTTTTTGTCTGTCTGTTTGTTTGTTTGTTTGTTTGGGTGTTTGTTTGTTCGAGTATCACGCAAAAACTACTGAACCGATTTTGATGAAACTTTTTTTGTTTGATAGCGTATCATCTGACTTAAAATCTGGTATATAATTTATGCGGACGAAGTTGCGGGGAAAAGCTCGTTTAACATAAAGTCATTTGTTAACAGATGCACAGGTTAGCCAGATGAAATCTATGGGCCAGCCAGTCCATTCCTGGGGCTGACACGATGACACGGGCTGGTCTTCTGGTCTTCTGCTCCATGTTGACGAGGACACTATGCGTCATAGCGCCTCAGATACCAGGTAAATACACTAAATTATTACCATAATCTTAGAGGGAGGTTACACGCTCAGTATTTCGTCATTATGGTCCATCAGTCTGGTCATGTTTATTTGATTTGAAACTGATATACTGAAGCACCATGTTAGTCGGGTTAGTCTCGAGTCAGTTTCCCTTCAAATAAAAATAAAATATATCTAGTCACATTTAAAGTACCAGAATCTAGCCTGGACTTGTATTATGATGACTAGACAACGATATAGAATACATATATAGATACAAACATCCATGACTCGGGTACAAATATTCATATTCATTATACAAATATTTGTCCCTTACGGGTTTCGAACCCGCGACCCTCGGCACAGCAGGCAGGTTCACTACCAACCATAAAGGTATCATAGAGAGGAACTGACAGCTAAGAGAGCGAAATGTACCTAGCGGCGCCACTGTATAATAGAAAGAGATACGTGACGCGAGGCAATAGAACCGTTTTTGGGAACTTGTCAGCACAATCGACTGGGTAAATATTCGTGCTCTGTGAATAATTAGTGAATCTAAAGTGAAGTCGTAGATTATTTTGTGAAATATACTAACACTATTTCATTAAATTACCTACGATTTCACGTTAGATTCACAATTATACTCAGAACTCGAAGTTTTAGGGTGCCGATAAGTGCCGACAAATGCACAAAAAACGGTTTCATTTGACAACTCATGTCACTCTATTCCGACAGGTATAATAACTTTATGCTACCAACTGTGCTACCGGGCCGTCAAATCAAATAAAATGTCAATATACATGACCAGACTGATGGACCACAATGACGAAATACTGAGCGTGTAACCTCCCTCTTACAGTACATAATCATACTACGTCCAATAAACATTTTTTGACGGTACTTGGACCATTTGATTATACAGAGTGTTAGGGTAAACAGTTGCATTGTGTTAAGTGCTCTCACAGACGAGCGACACTTTGCGGTCGCCGGGTGGGTTTTACGGTCCGTAAAATGTATGAGCGCGACGCTCTGTGACCCACCGCGACAGCAAAGTGTCGCTCGTCTGTAAGAGCCCTAAGGAGTGATTGTACCCATGATACTGAACAACTTTTTTTTTAATAACCAAATTTTTATCCACGTCTTTTCTTCTCGCTCTATCGTAAAAACGGTAATACATACAAGCGTCAAACTTGGTGTGATTACAGAGCAAACTCTACAGTATAACAAAAGAGTAATAAAAACTGGCAAAGTGTGTTTTTTTTTGTAACTTTGTTGTGTGGTACGGAACCATCGGTGCGTGAGTAGCCCGACTCGCACTTGACCGATTTTTTATTGTTTTAACTTAAAATATTGGTATGAAATGAAAGCTAGTGAACGGACAATTCCAAATATATAATTATATTATACTACTTCTATACTACCATTTATACACAAGACTAGAAGGTATCCAACAGTCCAACATATAAATTAGTGTCCAGCTGGTGTCCAGGAGGTTGTTAGATCGTATTAAGGGGCGTCCGCCCGGTTTTGAGTAACTTTGTAACCATTTTATACATTAACTATGGCACTTTTTAAGCAGAAAACAAAACTGAACAATCTACAGGATATGAGAAGTGATGTGGTTTTTCTCGAAATCTATTTTAATCAATAAAACTGAAGAAAAACGACTCCAAAGTCACCTCTTTTTTTCCAGTTGTAACCGTTTTACTCTTACATTGTTGATCAGAAGAATATGAAAATTTACAATATTCTTGACAATACAATATAAAATGATGTGGTTTTCTTATTTTTTGAAAATTCATAAAAAATCATACAGGTTTTCAAAGAAAACAGAAAATTCTGACCGGAGCCGCGCAATTGAAGCGGGATGGCTAATTGCAAAAGTTTGCTTGTAAGAAAGAGAGCCTTGCAGATGGGAGGAGTAGCCTTAATACGATATAAAGGGTTATATTAAAATGTTTCGCTAAATTTTCAGGGGTGGTTCAGACCATCAAACTGAAAATCTTTTACTATGGGAGCAAACTAGAAACAGGAAAAATAAAATCAGCTATTTCATATAGGTATTTTAGTTCAGTAAATCTGTTTGGAAAATGATACCCTACCTTACAAAAGGTCGGGTATCCGGGATTTTTGGATATGTTATACAGGTAGAGGTCCTTAATAAAAATACAAGTTTTCGACCTTGGGGTCCTGCCGCGGGCTCTGGTGTGACCATAAAACAACGAAAATTTTGAGACTTTTTCAGTAAAACTTAAACGTTGGGTTTTAGAGCAAACTTGTTTACTAAAGCTTTAAAGAAGACCAAATCCGCTACAATTTGATAGTTTATATACTGAATAGTTCCCAAGATACAACACCTCAAAGTATGGAGAGGTATGACTAATTCCTTAAAATTTCGTTTTTTTTTTTAAATTAAATATGTTATTAACTTTAGGTTTCACTGTGAAGGTGTTCAGAAGAAGTATAAATAATGCGCTACAATATGTTTTTTGAACCATAAGATGCGACACTTGTAAATTTTCAGTAAATGTCAATTGGTAAACAAATACTTAGATATAGAACAGAATTTTTTTTTTTACAAAATAAAATGTAACCTATGGTAATCAGGGATAGTGTAGCTTTCTATCAGTGAAAGAATTTTACGAATCGGTTTGGTACTTCCAGAGATTACCTAAATACAAAAAACCCTCTTGAGCCCAGCTTTTCTGCACCCACAGGCATAGGGCAGTTAGGAATTAGCCCTAACTGCCCTTATTTTGAAGTGCTGTATCTCGGTAACTATACAGTATAAAAAGATGATTCAAAAACTAAACTGTAGCGCATTTAGTGTTCTTAATTCCTCTAAAACATAATTTGACTCTAAAACCTAAGCTTTAGATTTTAAATGATGACAACTGAAAAATCTTCGAAATTTTCTTTCTTTTATGGACATGGCAGAGCCCGCGGAAGCACCTCAAGGTCGAAAACTTGGGTTTTTAATAAGGACCTATACCCGTATAACATATAAAAAAATCGTGGATACAGGACCTTTTGCAATGTTTACATTTACTAGGCTATTTGAGTCGAGTCACTTTACCACTTTAGTATGGAACAGCAGATATTTTTTGCGATTTTTGGTTTGCTCCCATACTAAAAGTTGTCCAGTTTGATGATCTGAACCACCCATGAAAATTTAGGTAAACATTTTATTATACCCATATCCAAGATGACGTCATGTACCAAAATCGTATTTAAGCTACTTTTTGTTATTTCGCCGACCTACTAAACTTTTCTTTCTTTAGTTTTTTTAGTTTGGGCGGTTCAACTATTGGAGGAATGCAAGCGACTTCATCATTTTCTAATTTCGCTGCAGCAGTCAAATCTTGCTTCTTTGCTCGCCTAATACACAGGCAGGAAAGCAAGAGCGTTATAGAATATATACCTGCGACTATCAGACACTGTGTTGCAGTCTGAAAAGAACAAAAACAATTTTTATTTCTGCCACGCTTGCAATAAAAGAAGTAAGTACGATTTATGACGAAATTGAGTTATGTATTGATTCGGAATCAGCATAATGAGCTCTATATTATGTTGTCACTCTTATTTTGAAAGATTAACAGGCAGGCACGTATCCAGGGGTAGGGGGGAAACTATACGACTTTCATTTCAAAATAGATAAAGCCAGCGAATCTAGATTGACCATTTCTAGTGTTGAGAACAAAAGTTGGTTATCATCTAAGTCTGAGCCGAAACAATTAAGGATCGTCGATCTCAAAGAAAGCGCAGCGTGGGTAGGCCCCTCACACGGTCGACCGACGACCTGGTGATGGCGGCGCGGCGAGAACCCGTTGGATGAGGGCTAAGTCCAGCAGTCTAAGAGCAAGGACCTCCTTTATTCTAAAGGCATTGAGGGAGCCATACCATTGCTAGAATGTCCACTTTTTTGACGTTTGTGTTTGAATGTGTGGTGTCAAGTAGTATGGACAAAAGAGACCAATTAAACCAAAGCACAGCCCGGACACTGCATACAAAAATTTGAAATTGACAAGATGACGTCAGCACATGTGAAACAAAAGAAATTGAACCTTAAGTCTTCTTCGTAGGTAACGAGTAACCAGTGCGAAGTAACCAGAAGGCGATAGAGGGGGTGAGGTAAAAAGTTAGTGGGAGGAAGGGAGTGTCCGTACTGTATCTAGTAATAGATACTCTTTCTTATACTGTGACCAAAGTGACAACTGATGTTTATGGTCACCTTTCACACACACTAGCACAAAAGTGACAAGTGTAAAGTGAACATCCGCATAAACAAAGATCTATAGTTCCGTGTCCTTACATAAGACAAAAGAGACTTAACTACAATCGTAAATTGATGCGGTCTCTATGCATTAGAATAAAGGAGATCCCTGCTCTTAGCCAGCAGTGGACGTCCATCGACTGAGATGATGATGATGATGACCTCAAAGAAGCAGACCAATCAAATCGAAGCAAATTAAAATTACTGTATAAATAATTAAGGAAAAGTAAAATTGTTTCGAAAACTTTACGTGCCGTTTTCTCGAAATCAAGTCACACGTACTACTGCTGTTATTACAATTTTGTTGTTTGTATGATTTTTGTTTGTTTGTTCGATTTTTGACGAACCTGTTTATAGTTTGCTGCTGTCTTCTTTATATAGTCTGAGTAACTCTCTGCTTGGTGCGCGTTTACATCACGTATAAAAATAGGCGACTCATAGAACAATAAAACTGACATCACACTCTGAAATAAAAATAAAAAATTTCAACATAGAGCGGTATAAAATAAAAAATAAAAATAAATTCATTAATTTTTTTCTTTTATTTCATTTCATTAGTAATTAATACAGAAATCATTTATTCATTAACAATTAAACTGCAATTGTACAATAAAGTGGTCAGTTCAAGCGTCGTCAAAAACAAAGATACAAAAACAAACATAAATCAGCAACATGCTTCGTCAAAACAATGAAATACAAAACAGACATAAATTAGCAACATGCTTCGTCAAAACAATGAAATACAAGCAAACGGTCGTTTAGGTGCAAAATGTCCCTTTCCAAAAAAGTCCCCGGTTTCAAATCGTCCCTTTCCCAAAATGTCCCTTTCCTAAAACGATGTGCCGCCGCGCTGCAGAAGGTTCGCACCAGCACCAATAGCATCCTGAACATTGTGACAGTAGCTTTGCTAATAACCCCCCAAAAGGCCCGGCTCAAAGGAGCTCATAATGCTAGCAGCTTTGCCACGTTGAATTGAATTGAATTCTTTAAATCAGACATTACATCAATGATGTTAGCAAAGCTACTGTCACAATGTTCAGGATGCTATTGGTGCTGGCGCGAACCCTCTGCAGCGCGGCGGCACATCGTTTTAGGAAAGGGACATTTTGGGAAAGGGACATTCTGGGAAAGGGACGATTTGAAACCGGGGACTTTTTTGGGACATTTTGCACCTAAACGACCGTTTGCTGTATAGGATCTAAGAATCATCATCATACGCCTAGGTCACCAAGACGCGCCCGCGCGCCTCGAGTCCTTCTGTATGCGACGCGCTTTACGGTGGAAGTAGAGATTAAAATCATACGAAAGAGAACCCACAGACTAAAGATAACCCTTTCGTCGTCTCGTACCCAGTAGGTAATTCAGTGAGAAATCACTGCAAAGGTAACAACTCATAATAATGTATGTAGGTACTCACCAATTGTAAAATACCCCATACACTTATAACCATACAACACAGGCCACAATTGCCCAGCATAGACATCGTATATACCGTAAATATGTTAAGAAGGTCGCATGACTCTTCCTTTATGGTTCTTAGTGTAACTTAGCAACCGTGTGTTTTGTCATGTGAGATTGTCAGATAAATAAAATATACTTTTGCATTGCGCTGTTTTTAAGTAAATTCTTAAAGTGGTAGCAGAGTCATGGAAAAAGCGATATTAAACGCTTCCAAGGTTCAGGTTGCAAACCTGACTGACAAGAATTACAAAACCTGGAGATACAAAATTCAAATAGTGCTTAAGGCAATGCCGGGATGTGTAGAAATTTTAGAAGGAAAAATTTCACAGCCAGCCTTGGCGCCGACAGCAACAGCCGATGAAAAGGCTAAATTTGAACGAGATCTACAGAAATTTGAAAGCTTGAATAGCGCAATTTTAATTTTATTTACGACAAATATGTCCGACGAAATTTTGCAAAAAGTTCTACGCTTTGACAAAGCCAAAGACATGTGGGATGAACTAGAGCGCCTATTTGGAGGCACTTGTGTGGATAAAATCTACGACCTATGCCTGAAATTCTTCAGCTACAAGAAAGATAAGGATCATGACATAATATCACATGTGTCAGCTTTAAAGAATATCTGGAGTGAAATGAGTGTGGAAATACAAAATGAGGCCAAATTGCCCGAAATTCTCCTCATATGTAAAATCCTAGACACCCTACCCTCAGAATATCTTGGATTCAAATCTAGTTGGCTGTTGATTTCGAAAAAGGAACGCTCAGTTGAAAATCTGACAAGTCAGTTATGCGCACATGAAAGAGTTCTACGTCAGAATGACTTAGCTGTCACAGAAGACGAGACTAATGTAGAAGCTTTGTATGCAAAGAACGATAAGGGTAACAAAAAGAATTTTACCAAGAAGGACCTAAAGTGCAATTATTGCAAAGAAAAGGGACATAGAGTCAGAAGCTGTAAAAAGTGGATTCTAGATGGCAGACCGCCCAAGGAACCCAATAATGTAAAGATGAATAATCTGACAGCAATGACGGTACATACGACAGAAGCATTAATTGGAGAAACAAAAGATATCCAGAACTGGTACGTAGACAATGGTTGCACCAGTCACGTCACCAATCGAGGAGACATGTTCCAAAGCTTTAGCTATTTCAAAAGCCAGCATACAGTGACCGGCGCGAATGGCGTATGTATTAAAGCCCTAGGCAGTGGTAATATTCTTATAGAGGCTGATGTGAAGGGCAAAGTAGAGCCGATTCTTTTACAAGATGTATGGTACGTACCCAGCATTACCAAGAATTTATTCTCAGTCCTCGCTGCCCATGATAAATTAGACAAAAGCATTTTTAAATCCACCAGATTGGAATGCTCATTGGACGTGGATGGACAGACAAAAGTCGTTGGCACTCGTGAAAAATTTGGAGGGCTATTTAAACTGAAAATAAGATGCCTGAAACCCAATTTGGATGTAAACCAACGGACAACGCCCAACCTGTTGCAAATCTATCATGAAAGATTTGGACATCAAAACAAAAATCACGTCAAGAAGTTGATAGAAAGAGAGTTCGACATTAAAGTGGAAGTAACCAAGGAGCTCTGTGAAGGTTGCATCTATGGTAAATCTCACGTATTAAAGTTTGGAACCAGAGAGAAAGCAACACGACCTGGAGAATTGGTATACGCTGATGTCTGTGGACCCTTCCCATACTCAATTTCAAAGTACAGATATTTTGTTCTCTTCAAAGATGACTACACTCGGTACAGATTTGTATATTTTATGCGAGAAAAAGCTGAAGTACATGCGAAGCTGTCACTTATGCTGTCTGAAGTGAAAGCAGCTGGCGTTGTAATTAAGGAACTGCTAAGCGATAATGGCGGCGAGTTCCACAACGGCAAAGTACACGCTATACTCGACAAAGAAGGCATCAAGCAACGACTCACAATGCCCTATACCCCACAGCAGAATCCTACAGAGAGGGAAAACAGAACTGTTGTGGAAATGGCACGAAGTCTTATGCATGCACATGCCAATATCTGTACGGCACTATGGGCTGAAATGGTTTCAACAGCGGTGTACATCCTGAATAGATCAGGACCCACCAGTATCGATGGAAAGTCGCCGTATGAACTATGGCACCATAAGAAGCCGAGACTAAGTCATTTAAGAATAATTGGATCAAACTGTTATCCGCATGTTCCAAAACAACGAAGGAAGAAGTTGGATAAAAAGGCACAAAAGGGTGTCCTGATTGGCTACGACTCTGATGAGGGCTATCGTATATGGAACAGCGATACCTGCAAACTAATACGGTCGAGAGATGTTGTCTTCGATGAAAATCCCATACTGGACCATATTGCAGAGACCAAAGAACCCAATGCCCCGCGAAGCAACTTCAACTTCGGATTGCCAGTTTATGACAGCCACGATGACCAGCAACCATCAACAAGTCAAGATGAATGTCCAGCTGATAGAGATAGTATGTTAAACAATCAACAAGATCAGACTGAACCATCGTCAACTCAAGATGAACCTGCGGTTGAGGCGCGATTGCCTGTGGCAGATACACCAGAGCCAGAACAAACTATGGATGAGCCATTACAGGATTTAGAGGCAAATGACATAATCGAAGAAGATCAAATGTATGATGCAGAAAGCGAGATAGATAGAACTGGTTCACCACTGTCTACATCTGAGATCGAGGCAGAAGGCAGGATGACGCTACGAAATCGCTCAAACCTAAAGCCACCAGCCAGATACACAGATTTTGTCTGCAACATTTGTTTCAACGTGAATTCGATATGCGACCAACCTCTTACAGATCCTAGCACCTTCAAAGAAGCAATGACATCCAAAGATTCTGAGCAATGGCGCAAGGCAATGGATAGCGAGATCAGTTCCTTAAAGGAAAATAAAACCTGGGAAATGGTAGACTTGCCGAAAGGAAGAAAAGCCATACCCTGTAAATGGGTTTTCCGGATTAAGACAGGCCCTGATGGCACAATAGAAAAATATAAAGCCCGTCTTGTTATTAAGGGTTATTCACAGAAGAAAGGATTAGATTACGAGGAGACGTTTAGTCCTGTCGCTAAGACAAGCACAATAAGAGCGGTACTCAGCATCGCTGCTCAAGAAAAACTTTCACTTTCTCAATTCGATGTCTCAACAGCATTTTTGTATGGAACATTGAAAGAAGAAATTTACATGAAACCTCCTGAAGGATACTCAAAGAATGACGGAAAAGTTTGCAAGCTTACAAAAAGTTTATATGGCTTAAAGCAAGCTCCACGCTGTTGGAACAGCACCATTACCGAGCACATCCTCAAAATTGGATTCAAACAAAGTGAGAGCGATCCCTGTCTGTTCAAAAGAGGAGAGGGGAAACACAAGCTGATACTAGCCCTTTACGTCGATGACGGTCTTATTGCTTCTGCAAGCCCAGACGAAACAGACAAATTTATGAATGAGATGAGGCAACGTTTTAAAATAACAACAAAAAACGGCTCGTACTTTCTAGGAATTGAAATAGATCAAAAAGCTGATGGATCTATAAAAATTGATCAGAAAGGATACGCAAAACGGCTACTAGAACGATTTGGTATGCAGGACTGCAAAGCAGCTGTAACACCAATAGTGAAAGATGATGTGATATTCCCAAAGGATAACAATGAAGTCGATAACTTTCCATATCGTCAAGCAGTTGGTGCACTCTCTTACCTAATGGTTGGTACAAGACCAGACATAGCGTTTGCCGTCGGAGTAGTGTCCCGAAAACTCGATAAACCAACAGCAGAAGATGTAGCAAAAGTGAAAAGAATCCTACGCTATATTAAAGGCACAATGAACTATGGAATTATGTACAAGCCTTCCACTGCACTCCAGAGTTTAAAGTGCTACAGTGATGCTGATCACGGAGGTGACAGCTCTACTGGTCGCTCAACAAGCGGCATGATATGTCTCTACGCCAATGGCGCTATAGCGTGGCAGAGTAAAAGACAATCTACCGTTGCCATTTCCTCTACAGAAGCAGAAATTGTAGCTGCTAGCGAGGCTGCAAGGGAAATTATATGGCTCACTCGCATTATAAAATTTATGCAGAATGAAGGTAAAAGAAAAATACCAACACTGTACATAGACAGTGAATCTGCATTAAGGTTGGCTCATGATCCACCGTATGAGACCCACCAGAGGACAAAGCACATCAAGCTCAGACATTTCTTTGTGAGGCAGTGTGTCCTAGAAATGGATCTGACGGTTGAGAAGGTAGACTCCAGCGATCAACTGGCTGACTTCCTTACAAAGCCTCTCTTCAAACCTCGGCTTCAGAAGCTATGCAATATGGCAGGAGCCTTTATTTAAATAGAGGGGATGTTAAGAAGGTCGCATGACTCTTCCTTTATGGTTCTTAGTGTAACTTAGCAACCGTGTGTTTTGTCATGTGAGATTGTCAGATAAATAAAATATACTTTTGCATTGCGCTGTTTTTAAGTAAATTCTTAAAGAAATATACTACTACTACATACATTACATACTGTACATATATTACTATATTTAAAGAAAATACTCCGCTTGATGTATTAAATCTGAACAAAGAAAATTATATTCTGAATCCGTGTGATGCAGGTGTTCTGATTCTGAAATATTTATAAAATTTTGGCAGACATTTGTCAAACTTCTCGGTAGAGAGTAGTCTGTGGTAGAGAGTACATAATTACAGTACGACCGTAAAGTCTAGAAATTAAATAAATCGGAACTAAACTTTTTCATTATCATGACAACATTATGGAAAACGTCAAACTGTCAATCACCAAAATTTCAAATGCAGTTTTATGCATTTCTAATAAAAATTTACCGTAAAATATTTGAATTTGTCCTAATTATTATTACTAATGGATAAAGTAACAAAAAGTGGTGCAAGTTTAGTAATTTACTACGTTATTTTCTGTTATGTTTGGAGGTATATCAAGCGGGGAAAATTGGAATAGATTGGATGTTGTTTACAAGCGATTTGCTGATATGGTAGGTATTTATTTACTCTCATGTTGCTTTTTAACAATAGTTTTCAGCGTAATTATATCAATTATCGTCAGTTATCATCTGAAAAATAATCATTTAGGGCATTTTCTTTCGAGTTTGGTTCGTTTGGGGTTATGATCGTTTGTTGATAAAACTGACGTTATTGTATGCGTGGACCGCATAATTTTGATCCTTGCATGTCATTCCTACATGTTTAGTTTATCTTCACTGCGACTAGTTAATATTTTATCGATTACCTACTTTTTTTTTGTTTTCAGGAAAACATTTACCTATATCGCAAAATTTTTCTGTCCGGAATCCGGAATGCATCGATAAAAAAACTGCCATGCCTAGAAATAGAAATCTTAAATAGAAGGAATGTAAATATCAGATCTACGAATATACGAAAATAGTAAACATCGTATTCAAAAACAAATAATTTGAAAGTACAATATAAAGTAATATGCGTTTTCATTATTTTCTTCTAGAACTAGAATACAGGAGGCGTACGAAGCATGTTACACGTGATATGGCTATATCATGGCTTTTATTTCGTTCGTTCGCGCGCAAATAGAAAGAGAGCGAAGGTGTGATAGCGCTATATCACGCTGCCATGCTAGCCATGTAGTTGCCGAAATTTAAAATGTATATTGGGTGTAAAATGTAGCTGCTGTCAGAGCCAAATTTAGCTAAACATAGATAACGTTTTGCATAAACTTTCGGAGTAAATACAGCAAGTATCAAAATAGTTTAGGTCGTAGTGTAGTGTTGCCGTGTAAAGCGACAGTGGCGCCCTCATTTAATTTCTACTCTTTCTGGTCGGGCGTATGTTCCTTGTGTCCAGCTTGTGTCAAACAAACTTCCATCCAAGGAATATAAGGGTGCGTCATAAAGTTATTATAACTGTCGGAATAGAGTAACTGACATAAGTTGTCAAATGAAACCGTTTTTTGTGCATTTGTCGGCACTTATCGGCACCCTAAAACTTCGAGTTCTGTGTATAATTGTGAATCTAACGTGAAATCGTAGGTAATTTAATAATAATAATAATACCCCGCGGGGGCAGCTTGTGGCGAGCTGACGGTGAGTGGCGACACCGCGGACCCCTATCCAGGGGGACCATACAGACATGCGCTCACACACACACACACCCACACACACACCCCCACACCCACACACACAGTAACACACCCCCCTACCTCTGGCTTGCCTTCATTGGCCGTCCAGAGTGGAATCGCAAGAGCAGAACCTATGCTCCAGGTTGGAAGTGTATTGCACGTAATGGCGTAATAACGGGGAAACCCGCTCACGGGGGTAAACCCCGCGATGGTGAAACCGGAGCCGCACCTCTCGACAACCTTCAGCCGCTCAATGAGATGTTGCCCCATTGTCGCACTTTGTGCGTGCGGCCGTTTTATGGGGCCCACTCGACGAGTCGGCGAGTCACCGCCTGCCCTATTTACAATTTTGAGACTAGTTGTCATGGCAGGCGTCCGTTAGTCTCCTCCCATAGCCCAGTATCCATCCATCCAACTTTCACCTCCATAGCCCAAGACCTTATTTTTCCATCGCGGCCATAGCGCCGTACTCCAATAGTCTTTACACAAATGGCGGGGACCATCCCCGTGGGTATCACGTTATACGCTCGGAGATGGTATCCGCCATTTGTGTATCCCTTACATTTAGATTAACTTGTCTTTTGAACGGGCCTCTACATGTTGGCTTCGGCCCCATGCACGCCTTCCAAAGGTCCGGGACTTAATTGCCCGTGATTACGGAACGTAAGACATACAATAATAATAATAATAAGACTTTATTCTCTCTTCACAAAATAATACATGATATAGACAACAATGATAATTGGTAGGCAGGTACTTAATTAATTTGTGAGAGACTGGTGGCTGTGTTAGGTACATCCAAAAGGAAGACCTGTTTGACAGCACCCCAGGTCCTCACCATTCCAGACCCGTGCTGGCCATACAAACATGTTCACAATATGTAAGTAGAAAAGAAAATATCAAAGTTAAGTATAAATAGAAAGAAAAATAAAAAGTAAAACAGGTAAGCATGCAGGTGAGTGTGAGAGTGTGGTGTGTGTGTGTGTGTGTGTGTGTGTGTGTGTGTGTGTGTGGGGGTTGAGTGTGTGTATGCGTGGATTGGTTGTGAGTAGGTACATGTGCGCAAGGTGAATTATAAGAGCGAAGTTTTTGCATTTTGATAAAGAATATTTTTGGTAGGTATACTACGACAAAGGCACTATGAGACTTTCAGTGCTATGGTAGTCCATACAATTTTGAAGCCATTCTGTAGTAACATTTTTACATGAGTACTTACTAAGGGAGTAGATGGACAACGATTTATTTATTTTGTTGTAGACAAAGCTACCAAGGAAATAGAAAAATTTTTGTGCAAAGCTTGTTTTACAGGTTACAGATGGGAAAACGATATCATGTCTGCGTTTAGTGGTGATGGTAGGATCATAGACGACAGAGGTGTGTTTCTTTAAAACTGTATGTAACACGAACAATTGCCTTACAGTAAGGACGTTACACTTTTTGTACAGCTCTGCTGTTGGGTAGAGGAAAGGAAGAAAACAGCTAACTTTTAGGACAGCCCTCTGGGCTCTTTCCAACTTAAGTAAGTAGGATTTAGCAGCACCACCCCAGGATGTGATGCAGTATGTGAGGAGGGATTGGCAGAGTGCGAGATATACCGACTTTAACAAGGGGTTGATCTTTGTTTGCTTCGCTACTCGGGACGGAGCTACATGGCGAAGATTTTTAAAAATGAAAATGAGCTTGCGAATGCGAGACGTGAGCAGATCTATGTGAGGCTGAAAACTAAGTCTGTCGTCAAGTTGGATCCCCAGGTATTTTATGGAAGATGCAGATTGGAGGACAGGACAGGAACAGGAAATTGAGTACGGGTCTAAACAGGAGTGAGTAACTAATTTGTACTGTGAAGCAAATGTAGCAGGACTTTTTCTTAAGGAAAAAGTTAAGTACCTAGTTTTGTCGACATTTAGGGTAAGGACGTTATCATTTAGCCATTTCGTAACGAGATTAAAACCTGATTGGGCACACTCATAGACGTTTTTCCACGATTCTGCACTGAACATGAGAGCCGTATCATCGGCGAAAGCAACAACTTTACCCTGTTTAAGTTTTAGTTGACACAGATCGTTGATGTACGTGAGAAATAGGGTTTAATGAAATAGTGTTAGTATATTTCACAAAATAATCTACGACTTCACTTTAGATTAATATTTACCCAGTCGATTGTGCTGACAAGTTCCCAAAAACGGTTCTATTGCCTCGCGTCAAGTATCTCTTTCTATTATACAGTGGCGCCGCTAGGTACATCTCGCTCTCTCAGCTGTCAGTTCCTCTATATGATACCTTTATGGGGTGCGTCCACTGAACAAATAATCACTACGTAGTGATTATTTGTTCAGTGGGTGCGTCCACATCTGGCGAACGCGCCGCGAATGTGCAGCTCGCGCGCCGCTCGTGAGCGAACAGCGCGCGAGTTGCGCGGGTGCATTTGTTCCTTGTGTGTTGCTACTGTGCAGTTCGCGGCTTTCAAGCTGCGCATTCGCGGCGCGTTCGTTAGATGTGGACGCACCC
Organism: Agonopterix subpropinquella; assembly: GCA_922987775.1. Classification (NCBI taxonomy): domain Eukaryota; kingdom Metazoa; phylum Arthropoda; class Insecta; order Lepidoptera; family Depressariidae; genus Agonopterix; species Agonopterix subpropinquella. The sequence goes on from OV277714.1 coordinate 8,903,802, forward strand.
TCATACTGGAAAGAGAATCGTCTATGGTCAGGATCAAGACGTACGAGTAAAAAGATTGAAATAGGTACCTAATTTACGAGAGGCATTGCATATAAAAAGCAAAGAGATTTAACGTAATAAATATATTGAAAGTCTTTGTTCATATGGCAAGGGATTGAAGGTGGCACATCCTGAATATAATTTCGCGATTTTCGCGAAATTTTTCAACTGCGCAGGTACGTCGGAGAGACTTATAAATCTGGTATTCTGTACTAGATACTCTTTCTTATATTGTGCTGTAGCGCTAGACAGAGGAAGGTGGAATTTTTAACTTAAAATAATTCCATATTATTTCTATCGCCACGCCGGATTGCCAAACCAGGGTCCTGGGTTCGAATCCCGGTTCGGTCATGGATGTTATGTGTTTGTGCCGTTGTTGTATGATTCCCATAACAAAAAGCCTAAGGCTTACTTAGGATCATTAAAATGTATGTGCCTGTGAGCGTTATTTATTTATTATTTAATTTTTATCTTCAACAGATTTCAAAACCGGTGACAAGAAAGTGATAAATGGACCCTTCTGGCACGAGGTGTTCACAGAGATTTACGAAGAGGAAGAAGACGTATCGACGACCACTTCGGAGCCCCTGCCTTTCTTCGAAGATGACCTTTCGACCAACAATGTGACGGCCCAGCTCGGCAGCAGGGTCCACCTGCACTGTCGAGTCCATGACTTAGGAGAGAAGACGGTAAGAACATCAAAGTCTATTATTATACCAGAAAAATTATTCGTTAAGTTAAAATCTACACAAACCGAACAGTCAGCACATACTCCGTCAATCTTCTTCTATCGAGTCGATATTGGCTAAGTGCACGACACTAGCGCCATCTAGCGCAACACGGCCCCATGGATTATGTGTACATAAAATGTTAGGATAAAGTTTGTTATTTTAATTTAAAATTAAGTAAAAACTAATTAAATGAGCGTTATTGACGATATTAAAAATGTTATAATACCTAACTAGCCGGGATTCCCATTCTTTGTTACAAAATTCTCATACAAACTTTCACCACCGTTTTCACACCTTTGGGGGTTGAATTGCGAAAAATCTTTTTTTTGTGAACACCTAGACGGCAACAAAAACATCCCTGCCAAAGGACAACCGCCGCTCTCCTTTGAAAAAATACCTTAAAATGTATACAGGGTTATTTGTAATTCGACGTATTCCTTTCAGGACGTTAAGGGGCGTCCGCCCGGTTTTGAGTAACTTTGTAACCATTTTATACATTAACTATGGCACTTTTTAAGCAGAAAACAAAACTGAACAATCTACAGGATATGAGAAGTGATGTGGTTTTTCTCGAAATCTATTTTAATTAATAAAACTGAAGAAAAACGACTCCAAAGTCACCTCTGTTTTTCCAGTTGTAACCGTTTTACTCTTACATTGTTGATTAGAAGAATATGAAAATTTACAATATTCTTCACAATACAATATAAAATGATGTGGTTTTCTTATTTTTTGAAAATTCATATGAAATCATACAGGTTTTCAAAGAAAACGGAAAATTCTGACCGGAGCCGCGCAATTGAAGCGGGATGGCTAATTGCAAAAGTTTGCTTGTAAGAAAGAGAGCCTTGCAGATGGGAGGAGTAGCCTTAAAGGGCAGCCTAAATGCAATTATGTGAACTCCCATATGTGGGGTCGGAAACCAATAGTTATCGAGATATTTTGAATTTAAGGTTTTTTACCAAAAGACCCATCTTTTCACACATTTTCTTAAATAAAAAAAATTTGCTTATTCTATGGCGTCGATTTGAATTTTAATTCATAGCTAACACTTTTCCCGAGATTTTCTCATAAATCGATGTCCGATCATACTGAGCAATTCAAAATAAATCAATAACAATGACGGTTAATTTTTGAAAAAAAATTACGAATTCTCGAAATCATGCGATTTTTCTCAAAAAAATTGTATGAAAAAAAGTGTGCGTTTTACTTAAATAACTTCCTCGTTTTGTTAGCTTTCTAAAGAGGTATAAATGTTCTAGAAATAAATGGAATTACAATGTCAAAAAAGGTTTTTTATTTAGTAAGTGATACGTAGAGGCAACATTCTCTTGGAGAAAAATTGTATGAATTTTTTTTAGATAACATTTTTTACTAATTTAATTCTACACATCTTACTCAGAGTGAGCCCCTCGGTTCCGAACACATACACGCAAGCACTTTCTTAGTTCATTTTTGTTACTCTTGAAGTAAAGGTAAAATCTCATTACCTCCGCTGCGTTTGTTATGCGCTGCCTTAAGTCTTCAATTACTTACTTACTTACTTAAATTACCAAAATCTACTAAATTCGACAATAATACGAGAGCCAAGGAGTCACGTTGCAGGAACTGACCCGAGCACTTGTCTCGCGTGGTTTCGCGCGTCGCGTTTTTGCCTGCCACGAGGCTCCGCAATCCTCAATCTCTTCTTGTTCTTGTCCAAAAACAATTCCTGAGATTGGGATAGATTCTCCCATAAACTACTTGACACTGACGGAAATGCAGTGCTAAACGCACAAGCAAGAGTCCATTAATTATAAATAAAATAAAAATACGAGAGCCAAGAGCAAAGAGTAATATAAGTATATTAGAAAAGAGAACCCACTCGTGGCAACATTATGCATCCACCTTATGTCAAATTGAAGGCTAGCTAGCGCCATCTGTGTTTCTCTGAAAATAATTCTACTTATACTATACATACCTACTTATATATATATGCTTATATACTCATACCGTTGTTTGAATGCTAGTTTTCGTTCAATCCCGCACCGATCGAGTGAAATTCCAGTATCCTTACTATTCCTGTAATCTGTACATTGGTAAGAGAACAACTGAAACTCCAAAACATCACTAAATCGGCACAAAATTGAACAAAAACTACAAACAACACGCACATTATGCAAGGAAGGTCGCCATTTTGTAAATTTGTCAATTTGACAATGACATAGACAATATAATCTTTTTTTTTCATAGTAAAAGATATATTTAACAGATGGCAGCACATTCTATGCAAACTGAATCGGAAAAACCACCAAAAGGCAAATGTCCTCCGCCTGGCCAAGAGGTAGAAGGGAGAATATTCTTTATATTATTACTTTTGACATTGGTTATTTCAAAAATATTTATAGCGGCACCAAATTGATGTCCCTTTTCGCAATAACAATTCTATGTGAATAACTTGTGAATAACCAACGATTCTTTATTGAGTAGGTACCTACCTATTTACTCAGAAATATATTATTTTAGGGTTCCGTATAGTGCCAACGGGACCCTGTTACTAAGCCTACACGCTGTCCTTCTTTTACAAATGTATTGCCATTATTAAGTCAGAAAAAAATTTGTTTTTTTGCTTAATCTTGATGGAAAAAAAAACACGTTTTTTGTATCGCAACGTAAAAACGGTAAATACATGTACAAGCGCTAAACTTAGTGTGATTATAGTGCATACTCTAAAGTTAAACAAAAAATAATAAAAACTGCCTAACTAAGCCTAAGGTGCGGTCGGGCTCGCGCTAAAGGATACCTACGGAGACATTTTTTGTTTTTGTAATTTTGTTTGTTGGCAAGGAACCCTCCATGCGCGAGTCCGACTCGCACTTGGCCGATTTTTTATTAACTGTATTTGACTGTAACACAATTCAGACGGTATTGGTAAAATGTATTTTACCAAGTGAATATTCCGGGAATCGATTGATCGAGGCTTGTTATCTGGTATAATTTAATTTCTTCACCGAGCTTATTGTTATCTTTTCATGAACATTTCTACAGAAATTGCCTTATAATGGTTGCCCCATTTAAAGATATTGAGTATCATCGGAATATAATATGAAGATTTATTGTTTAAGGAAATCGAACACAGAAAATATTTCTTTGCCTAAAACATCAAATGTTCTCAAGTTATTAAATGGTTGATGAGATTTAGTCATTTTCAGGCAACCTGTATCCTAAACAGGTCTATTGGAACTGCTACCCATGACGGGCCGTATCAGGGCGGGACGTAGCCCAAAAATCCGCCCAAATAGCTTCTATACAATTTATAAATATGCACTTTCGCATACTACGCTGGGGCGGAGCATTTCCATTCGTACGATGCGGCCTGTCGTAGTGTGCACCAAGCGCAACGATATACAACTCGGGCGAATTAACTTGGCACCTGGCTCGCACGTGGCTTGGAATTTGACACTCCTCCTGCTACCCCCCGCGGGACCCCGCCGTCGCCGTGCGAGGCCGTAGCATAGCATTTCAGTTACCGTTGCACGTGTTCCTGAGCTATTCTTAGCGAGTTATTCTTTCCGAGTTTTCCGAGTATTTTATTCCAAGCCACGTGCGAGCCAGATGCCAAGTTAATTCACCGCTGTTGTAAACGTAAGAGTGTAAGTCAATGACCAAGCGGAACTTTTCACAACGCCGGACAGTATTACGTCAAACTAATAATCCGTCAATGCGTTGCGACTCGGCTCGCTGTCTTGTGTGCGAAGAGGGTTTTTCGCGTTTTCCACATGTTCCGCTGAGATGCGTCCTGTTCAGCCCCGATGATGCCCGCCCTAGTATGCGCTTACCCTTAATTTAAAGCTGTGCCTAAAGTACATTTCCGAGGTGTAATATACCCTAATACCTGAAGGTGACACTCTCAATTTCTCATAAGTTCTTTGGTGGAAATTGTTCAATATCATGAGCTACGTGTATTACTACAGGTTGTAAGTGTAGAAAGTTTTGTACTCATCATCATCATCCACAGCCAGAATCCACCCACAGATGGGTATCAATACTATCAATGGGCCTCTATTTGTTTATGCCATCCTCAACTGTACCACAGTATAAGACAGTAATCCATCTTCATAGAATGGTACCAAACGCGGCTTGTTTATGTGCTCGCTAGACTCGCCAGTACGTACGACGATATCTAAGGCAGCCAAGGCAGCGCCAGATGGGGCTACTCGGAGATATTGTCAGTGTGTGGGTGCTACGAGGCGTACGCCGCGTTTGGTACCATTGTATGAAGATGGATTACTGTCTTATACTGTGGCCAGTCGGGGCTACGCGGAGATATTGTCAGTGTGTGCGTGCTACGAGGCATACTCCGTGTTTGGTAACAATGTATGAAGATGGATTACTGTCTTATACTGTGGCCAGTCGGGGCTACGCGGAGATATTGTCAGTGTTTGCGTGCTACGAGGCATACTCCGCGTTTGGTAACAATGTATGAAGATGGATTACTGTCTTATACTGTGGCCAGACGGGGTTACGCGGAGATATTGTCAGTGTGTGCGTGCTACGAGGCGTACTCCGCGTTTGGTAACAATGTATGAAGATGGATTACTGTCTTATAATGGGGCCAGACGGGGCTACGCGGAGATATTATCAGTGTGTGCGTGCTACGAGGCATACTCCGCGTTTGGTAACAATGTATGAAGATGGATTACTGTCTTATACTGTGGCCAGACGGGGCTACGCGGAGATATTATCAGTGTGTGCGTGCTACGAGGCATACTCCGCGTTTGGTAACAATGTATGAAGATGGATTACTGTCTTATACTGTGGCTAGACGGGGCTACGCGGAGATATTGTCAGTGTGTGCGTGCTACGAGGCGTACTCCGCGTTTGGTAACAATGTATGAAGATGGATTACTGTCTTATACTGGGGCCAGACGGGGCTACGCGGAGATATTATCAGTGTGTGCGTGCTACGAGGCATACTCCGCGTTTGGTAACAATGTATGAAGATGGATTACTGTCTTATACTGTGGCCAGACGGGGCTACGCGGAGATATTATCAGTGTGTGCGTGCTACGAGGCATACTCCGCGTTTGGTAACAATGTATGAAGATGGATTACTGTCTTATACTGTGGCCAGACGGGGCTACGCGGAGATATTATCAGTGTGTGCGTGCTACGAGGCGTACTCCGCGTTTGGTACCATTGTATGAAGATGGATTACTGTCTTATACTGTGTCTGTACTGAGCATCTCGCATCTACTAGCTCCACGTAGCTCATGTTCATGACGTCATGATACTACACCAAGAACATTATATATATTAAAAAACTTTCGCCAAAAAACTTATGGGAAATACACATTGACTTACCAACTACGGCACGTAGGGTAGGGACAAAACGGGGTAAAAATTATTTGAAAATATTTTTCCAACCCAAAGAAATCACATCGTAATGTCGCTTAGAAACGGCTCAGCCATACATCACTTTAACTATTAAACTTAAACAATAAAAACTTTCACATTTTACTTTCCAAACGCACATCTCAAGAGAAAACCGTTCCGACTATAAAACTTAGCTACGTCTCTTTAAATTGTCCTACTTAGGACAATCAGAATAACGAAGCGTGAGTGCTCTTAGTTTTTATCTTTCTAACGCAGACGATAAATTGCTTTTCTCTCCGTACATTTTTGATGTCAGAGAAACTGAGAATTACGACATACTGTCAAGGAGTAAAATAACGCTAAATGCAAGCTGTACTCTAGAGCACATGCTTTCTTTTATACCGTGGTTACTTGGTCGATGGATTATTTCTGAAATTCCTGTTGGCATTTCCCCACTAGTTAGGAGTCGAACGATACAAGGAGCTTCGGTGGCGCGAGGTATGGAAATCCAATGTTGAGATCCGGTACCGTTATCATGCTCTTTTCCACTACCGTAAAAACATAACGGTACCGTAATGCTATAAAGGTACCGTATCTTATAAAGGAATACGTACGTATTGAAAAACGCGGCTGGCCGTTGTTGCTGCCACGTAGCGAATGAAACGAATAGAAGCACTGTAAGCATGGTAGAAGCGCGGCGCGGCAATTTATCAATGAAAACCTTTATTCATAAAGGTTAGGTACCGGTATTTTCAGGTACCTTTATTTTCCGGTACCGTAATTTATTTCGTTATTGAAATTTTCCGGTATCCAGAATTTATCGGTATGATGTCATACCGTTAACCGTTTGTACCTTATTTTTCGGTAATTCAGTCCCTGCTCCAGGGCATAGGCCAGCTTTAATTGAAATTCATGGTGAGCGTAAAACTCTAGGAGTTTTTCATAGAATTGTTCGATAGAATGAGGTGGACCCACACATATTTTCATCTTTATATGGATCGAAAATTGGATGGTAGTCTTAAGAATTTTAGATGGTAGAGGCTGAGTGGAGAGGACCCTGGATAGTATTCCTTCAGAAGTAAGCATATTTTATTCCTACCATAAAACCCTTCTATTTATTAGTTTACCATGCAGTTTACCAGTATAAATAAAGAGTGATCGAGATCGCGGAGAGCGCGATTAGAGTTGCGCACACTAATTTCGGGTTTCCGCGGGTTCCGTGCGGTGCGGTGCAGTGCGGTGCGGTGCGGTCTAATGACCAGATAATTGAGCGGCACGGCACGGCAGGTGCGCGCGCGCCGACCACTGCTCTGCACGCTATGCGCACACGCCAAGCGTCGCGCTAACAGCCTAGCACAGACGAAAGCCTTTTCACCTCCTCTATTACTCTTGTTATAAACCTTAAGGGCAAGTGATCCCAGTGCAAGCGTCTCTTTCTTACAAGCATACGTTTGCAATTAGCAATCCCGTAAAAACATAACGGTACCGTAATGCTATAAAGGTACCGTATCTTATAAAGGAATACGTACGTATTGAAAAACGCGGCTGGCCGTTGTTGCTGCCACGTAGCGAATGAAACGAATAGAAGCACTGTAAGCATGGTAGAAGCGCGGCGCGGCAATTTATCAATGAAAACCTTTATTCATAAAGGTTAGGTACCGGTATTTTCAGGTACCTTTATTTTCCGGTACCGTAATTTATTTCGTTATTGAAATTTTCCGGTATCCAGAATTTATCGGTATGATGTCATACCGTTAACCGTTTGTACCTTATTTTTCGGTAATTCAGTCCCTGCTCCAGGGCATAGGCCAGCTTTAATTGAAATTCATGGTGAGCGTAAAACTCTAGGAGTTTTTCAAACATATATACTCAATGCGGATTAGTGGACTTCATTCAGAGTTTCTTCTTCAGCATAATCTTTAGGCAGATTTCCTCACTATATTCTCCATCACCAAACAGTGTTCTCCAAAATTCTGTCGAATTTTCAGCCAAGCCTTGGCTAAGATTGTACCCTCTGCATGAAAGTCAGGCTTACCCATAGTATGGGCTTACCAACCTCTGCCTCTGTGGTCTAATGGTTAAGAGGTTTGGGCTCTTGACACTGAGGTCGTGGGCCACGACCTCAGTGTCAAGAGCCCAAACCTAGTCGTGGGTTTGATTCCCACGGGGGACACCTAGTGATATATCACTTTGTGCGTTTTTACGCAGTTGGTTAGGACATTGCAGTCTGAACTACCTGATTGTCTGAAAAGAAAGATGATTCCGTTCTTCTGATGGCACGTAAGGCTGTTATTCCCGGCTACTATCTCTGGTTGTAGAGTTGTAGAAGTTTTTACATAAAAAAGTCAGAGGCCGTAAGGCGGTCTAAAAAACTCTGTCACCAGGGCTTGCTGCCCACATGATAAGAAGAAGACCAGCCTTTAAAATCAATTCTTCTGTCACTAGATATCCTGGGTCCGACGCCGCGGCGAAGACCTCCACCTGCTCTCCTTCGGGCGACACACCTACTCAGCAGACTCGAGATATTCCCTTGCCTTCGAACAACCCAATGATTGGCGCCTGCTCATTCAATACGTGAGTGAAAGGGACGAAGGATTCTACGAGTGTCAGATATCGACGCATCCGCCGCTGGTTCGGAGGGTCTTTCTTTCTGTTGTCGGTGAGTAGAAAACTTTGGTTTCTATTTTTATTGTTAGATGTACTATCGCGGACTATCGCCTGACCACCAGAAGGCTTATTTTTACTTGGATAGAAATAGAAACGCTATCTAGCCCCGCCCTATTGATGAATAGACCAATGAATGAATAGTTTCCAGGCAATAAATTATGCGCGAAATTATGTGATTTTTTTTTATGTGATCAGACGAAAAAGTCCGCGATAGTACTTACACTGACTAAAATAGTGACCAGCTTTAAATGGGACATGCAAGCCCCGTACGACAAAACGTGGGCTCTCATTTTAGCATGCGTGCACGACAATGTGACAAAACGTGGGCGCTCATTTTAGCATGCGTGCACGACAATGCGACAAAACGTGGGCGCTCATTTTAGCATGCGTGCATCACAATGTGACAAAACATGGGCGCTCATTTTAGCTTGCGTGCACAACAATGTGAGAAAACGTGGGAGCTAATTTTAGCATGCGTGCACTACAATGCGATAAAACGTGGGCGCTCATTTAAGTATGCATCCACGACTCATTTTAGTATGCGTCCATGACAAAGCGACAAGACGCTCTTTTTAATATGCGTAAATTAAAAACAAAGACGGACTCATATCTATTTTCTCGTTATGTCGGGAGTGGCATGCCATATCCACTGCACTGGTCAGCAATATAGCCGATATCGACGAGCATGCATGAGCGGTGTTGTTCTGCAAAGAAACTACAAAGATTTTTGAATTGATAATACTCAGTGAGAATAACTTTTTACTTTGAAGAAAAGTAATTAAAATTACGATTGAGATATTAAATTAGCATCTTACGTTATTTTGATATTTTTTACATTTTTTCAAAACCGCGTTAGAAAACCGGCGATCATATAATAGTCTGTGCCGGCGATTTGATTTTTTTTCGGGTTCGTTCAAAGGTCGCGATCGGTAATAGTCTGTGGTCGCGATATCGACCGCATATTTGGAAGCGTTCAAAAATAACAGTCATGTTAAATGTCACTTTATACAGAATATGAGCTTTACGAACACATATTTTAGGTGTCTTGGTATGATCCAAAGATAAAATATAGGGGTAGATAAATAACAAAAAGCAAGACATAGAAACGCTACTTGACATCCATTCACACTTATGACAACCGCTCATTAGAATAAGTGATATGTCAATAGTAAACGGAACCGTCTTGAATCATTTTGTCTCCAGACCTCCAGCGGGAAGACTCAGCTATTTCCCTACGTTAAGAACGAATTTTGCTTGAATTTGCTTAAAAAGTGGTGACATTTGTTTAACAGACGTAACAGATTAACGTTTAATCTAGCTCTGTCAGTCTTATGGCAATCTGTGTGCGACTGTAAGGAATGACTATACATGTTTTTGTACAGTTTGATATTAAGTAGACCTAATATGATCGTTTTTGGCTTATATGGCCCTATTAGGTTAAAACTGGAAAGGTCACTAACGTGGCGATATATGAAGACCAAATATAATGGCTCTGACACGCAGTGCGGCAAACCGCTTGAAGATTATATTCCACAATTTATTTACCTCCAATTTTATTTCGATTCATGCACGTTTATTTGTGGCTTTTCCTGGGAATATTGCTGGGAATCATTGAAAATGGTATTGGATTAATCCGGTTAATCGTTGTGCGGTTTAAAACAGTGCTGTGTCTTATGACACTTATACGCAAATTTTAATATACAGTATGTAACAAAAAACCCTAGCAATACTTAGGTACTTTAGGGGGTGCTTCAGGCCATCAAACTGAACAACTTTCACTATGGAGCCAACTTCGAAATCGCGAAATAAAAATCAGCTGTTTCATACAAAACTGCAATTCCGGCTCGACTCAAATATATGGGACAGCAGATTTTTTATATTTTTCTCGATGTTGGCTCCATAGTGAAAGTTGTTCAGTTTGATGGCCTGAAGCACCTCTTTAGTGTGTTTTGTTACATACTGTAGTTACGAAAGATCTATAATAACTACATATTAGCATTTGAGATTAATTAACTTATTTAGATATTTGGTACACTAATTTTGATTGCATCTTGTTCTTTTCTGGTCTTCAAGAAGATACGAAAGAATTTTTTATTTGATGTTGGTTTTTATCCTGATATTTAGCGAAAGAACTCTAAGATTCTTGACAAATGCCATCATTTCTGTTTAATTCTCAGTGCATTTCGTTCAGATTTTTTATGTCGACTTATAATTTTTACAATAACGTTTACAACCCTAGTTCTGAAACTGCGTCAGTATCTGGAAATCATTTTGTTCCGGTTTTGCAGTTTCTCTTTAAACCTTTTCGATTCCCAGAGATAAAATTGAATCGGACTTGAATCGGACGTTAAAATGTCAACGCATATTAAACACTTTTTTTGCTAAGATTCCTTTTTCCTATTAAAACGGCACATATACCACAGACTTACATATACAGGGTGAAATTGATATCATTGGAATCCTTTTAAACTAAGAGTCTACCCATCAAACTGAACAACTTTTACTATGGGAGCAAACCGATCGGAACAACTAAAAAATCAGCTGTCCCATACTAAACTGCAATGCCTACTTGACTCAAATGTTTGCAACAGTAGATTTTTTTTTTGCTCCGATCGGTTTGCTCCCGTAGTAAAAGTTGTTCAGTTTGATGGGTAGACTCTTAGTTAAAAAGGATGCCAATGATATCAATTTCACCCTGTATACAGCAATGCGTGTATTTGAACATCATATAGATGTAAATACGAAAAAAAAAAACAGCAAATGACAAGATGTGCGCCAACTGCGATTACGCGACACTCTGTTTAGATGAGGTATAGCTAATATTACCACTATAATCTGGAGATTATGAGAAACAAATCGACATGAACTATACGCCAACTATACGCTAACATTTAATTATGTTAGCCTATTTCCCATACTTACTAAGATTGAGGATCTTTTTTGCATGACGTTGTTTGGTAGTAGATACTTTGGTAGTAGATATTTGGGTAATATCAAGGATTGTTTTTGTACAAAACCACATGCTAGAGCCACCACAAAATGGTGGAGGTTCTAGACCGAGATCTGACCGTAAAATTATGCACCTATTTCATAGGCGAACGAAATATGATTCTGGTGTATGTTTACACAGGGGTTAAACTCTCTAAAGTACAAAAACGTATTCATTGCGTTTCTGTTCTTTTCGGTGGCACGTGACAGGTCAAGGATACTAGATAATTACGATATCATCTTGCCCGACTTCACCCACAGCAAGTACATACAAACAAAAGGTTAATTATAATATCGAAGGTGCTTGGTGTAGTGCCCTTTGGTGCGATCTGATAAGGGTCACGATATCAGATCGCTCTTTATGTGCGAGCACACGCGGTATACGTGATCAGTTGATCACACCATGTTTTGTATTAGCTTTTGCCTATGAATTCGTCCGCGTGGATTTCTACACCCCTCTGGACTTCTTTAGGGTTTGATATTCATAAAATCATTTTTTGGTGCACTCCTACATCATAATTCATAATGTAGAATTATATCTTCCCAATTTAATGTTTCTATCAACGATATTTTTTTGTTGGTTTCTATCTTCAGTGTTAGTCATTTAGTCAAGGAACAGTTTTATATATGTGCAGAATTTTGTCAATAAAATTATCTAATGAGGATTATTCAGACCATAGTTTCATCATAGTGTAAAGAACTAATAGTGGTGAAGCTCAGCGGTCGCGGCAGGCCAATCGTGCGGGGCGTGCGGGGGCCGGGAGGAGTGCGCCCCGGCCCACGCTGCCTGCGCGCGTACCCTAACAGCGAATTGAGTTAGGGTACGCCCGTCCCCCGCTGTACCCCGCACGCCACGCGGGCATAGACCCGCCGCGACTGCTGAGTTTCATCACTATTTTATTTAAACTATGGTTTTATAAACATTATAAAGTGTCGCGCTATCAGGAATCTGTCATAGGTAATTAGGCATGGTCTAAAAAAACAAGGTCTTCTATTCCCAGAGTGACACAAGCCTACGTCACAAAAAAATGGCCGCTAAACATGTTAAAAGGGTATGATGACGTAGGCTTGTGTCAGTCACGTGGTCGGAAGAGAATACCAGGCGCAGTATATAATTGTACCATGGAAATTAGGTATTGTAGCGCGATGATCAAGGCAATGAGAGATGGATAGACATTGTGGCTACCATAGACGACATTTTTAGGGTTCCGTACCCAAAGGGTGAAAGCGGGACCCTATTACTAAGCCTACGTTGTCCGTCCGTCCGTCCGTCCATCCGTCCGTCCGTCCGTCTGTCCTACCTATTTAGGGCTGTAACTTTTGAACCGTAATAGCTAGATAGTTGAAAATTTCTCAGATTATGCGTCTTTACAGCGGATTTGTTATGAAATAATAAAAATCTCAAAAAGTTAAAAATTAAGGTCGGTTCTCAACAAGAAACTAGTTTTTATCAACGTATTTTCTTCACGCTCTATCGTAAAAACGGTAGTACATACGAACGTCAAACTTAGTGTAATTATAGAGCACACTCTACAAAATAACAACAAATACTAAAAACCGGCCAAGTGTGAGTCGGTCTCGCGCTGAAGGTCCCGAACAAAAAAAGTTGGGTGGATACCCACCCCCCAATAACGGGGACAGGAACATAAATTAAGAAGTTTTTTTGAAGAAATTAAACTTTTCAGTACAGTTTTATCTTACTTCTTTTCATTTTTTGACTTAAGAGTCAATCCTATTGTAAGATACCATTTTGATGGCCTTTTCTGCTTAATTTGTGTTAGGATGTAACCGTCTCATTTTTCTAGTGACTATAAATGATTACGTTTGATGCTGACTTTGGCTTAAAACTGGCTATTACAATCTAGTAGTAGAGTCTGGTAGTCTTTGTAATACTTCTAAAGAGAAGAAGAAAGTGTAAATCCTACTAAAGCTCACATCAATTTGCTGACCACGACATAGCTTAGCGCGCTTAGCTTGCGCTTACTGCAAAAGTAAGATCTAATCCCGACAAATATCTTCAACTTTCATCTTTACACCAACAATATAGAGTATCTTTTAGATTGTGGGATTGTATAGTACAGGATCCGGCAGAAAGATTTATATCCTCTTTCATTTTTATCGTAATGCAAGTATGATTAATACAATATACGGAAAGCCTAGCGAAACCGCCATAGCCTATGTTTTCGATACAAAAAATTAAATAATTTTGTTTTTTTATTTTAATTTATTTATTACTTGCATGTTTTGCCCCACAAGAGGGCACATCTGACTGACATCATCATCATCATCTTTATTTGAAATGATCACACATTTTTAACTATACCCTTTTAAAGTATACTAGAATCTAGCCCGGACTTGTATAATGATTTCTAGACAACGATATAGAGAATACATAAGTATAGTACATTATTTAGATACAAACATGACTCGGGTACAAATCATATTTATCATACAAACATTTGAACCGTTCGAGATTCGGACCCGCGAACCTCGAATCAGCAGGCAGGTACTTTGCGAACTGATCTATCAGGCCATCGATACATTTTTTTTCGAGGCCTCTATAAATGTAACTTCAATCTGACCCAATAAGAAAATATCGGCTAAAAACTACCTGTTGGTAAAAGGGAATTTTAGATAGTGGAATCTAAAGTTTCTTTTTTCCCAACAGGTTGTTGGAGGGGTGCGATAGGCTTTATGTAAGATGGGCCTGCGTTTGGCCTCGGTGTCACTAAATGATAAGGTGTCGAGGGTGTCGAGGGCAACTCGTTTACTATTTGTGGTGGTACGGAACCTTCGGTGCGCGAATCCGATCCACATTTGAACGTTTTTTCTAGTTTTTACATCATGTTTGTTGTGTAGTGAATCTGGTTTATATCGCCAATTGGCTGTTGACTTGTTATAAATTTTTGTCTTTATAATATTGCATTACTTCACATTCACACACGAAATCTGTCAGTGAATGTATTTTTACTGCCAGATTTTGTACTATTAGCGTGGGACCTCTTCCAATTATTTAGCTAAAAATAGCGTGTAATGTTTCGTCGCGTAATAGATTAAGAGGGGACCGTTGGCAACCCTACCTCATCAAGTAACAAGATGCGACCTACCTAGGGTGTAGCACATGAGAAAGGTACGTCTTAAAGTACAGGGTTGCCTGGGCGTGACCTGGAGCGTTTTGTACAGTGAGCAAAAAAGTGGGTATTTTTTTCGGTGTCAATTACCTCATCGGGTAACAAGTTGGTATATAGTACATTCGATAGAGCTCATCAAGAAGTGCCAAAATATATAGGGTTGCCTCGCGTAGTCCTGGGACTTTCTCGAGTCGGCCTGATTTTAGAGTGGCAAAAAATTCAAAAAATTACCTCATCTAGTAACAAAATGACACTTATGCCATTTGATAGCTCTAGTCATCCTATCAATTATTAATAAAGGTTGCCGGCCCTATACCTGGAACTTTTCTTAGTCGGCCGAGTTTTATGTTCGAATTTAAATACTGATTGATGCTACAACGTCGTGGAAATGAGTCCAATGGATGGTTTAGAGATTGGTGGCATGTAGTGATCGATTGTAGGTATTAATTTGGAGGGACACAACCTTGAAAATTTTGTACAGTTAGCAAAAAAAGAATTTAACTTTGCGTTTTCTGAGAGTTCTATTACCTCAACCGCAGTTGAACCCATAAAGACTTATGTTCCTTATCAGTAAGAGAATCGAATGGGATGAAAAAAAAAAATTGTTCAAAAAAAGTTTTGTGAAAATTGCGGTTTTTGTCGATGACTGTACATTTTTTCAATATCGGTGAATGCAGAAGTAAAAGTCTCCAAAAGATAGGGTTAGTCTCCTAAGAACGTTTTCTTGTAGCTATAATGCTTCTGGTAGCTGCCTTTTGTGTCCCATCTTAACTTTCCACCCTGTATATTAAATTAAATAATTATGTTATTAAAAACCGGTTCGAAAACAGACAAAAAACGTTAAGTTAAAACCGCAAGATATTTGAAGAATAGGTATTTAAGAGATCTTTTACTGTCGCGCTATTTCTGAGCAACCGAGCTACCAGTGCGAAAGTGACAACTGCTGCGCGGACCGATTTTACCAACATAAAATGGACAAAATCACGGTTTCGTATTCCCGTTTCCTCCTCCACAACTAAACCGAGTTTAATAATTCTTTCAAGAAACAAACAAGCTAAGCTTATAAAAGAAGATTGGCAGATTTGGACCCAGCCATTTTTTACGAAAACTAAAAGCCATTCAGGCCAGGACGGCGGTCATAATTATTATAAACAGAAAAAATTAAGGCATTTTTAAAAAAAACTTCCATATCTCCAGAAGTCCGGATTCAAAAGTAGAATTTACTAGTAAAACAGACTAATCGTCCAAAAAGCAGTAGCAAAACGCAACCACGTCAGCTATTTTCATCTAATATTATCACTGAAGTAATTTCGGTCGTTACAGAACGTATTTTGCTTGGTTGATCTGATAGTGTGTGTGATTTCGTTTTCTTCCATTATCATAATATGGTACGGTTATCGTGAACTTTCATTAAAATATACACAATGAATGTGTAGAAGATTGAGTGGACTATCTAATAAGAAAGATTATGAGTTTTACACACTTGATACAAAAGGTATCATAAGGAGAAATACCTTTCCCCCAACTTCTACAGATTACAACTAATGAACATTTTTGTTAGTTTTGTTTCACTCTACACGTATTATTAAGTTTCATTCATGTATGGGACCTCTATGTCAGGGTCTCAAATTATATGGCCTTCCGCCAAACTTCTTTACTTTATAAGGTCTAAGTTCTTATAATTGTTTTAAAAGAGCATTCATTATGTCAATGTACCTTATAAGAAGATTTGGCTAATATTACCTACCTTTATTCTTATAATTTGGTTGGGTAAACGTTAATAAATCCGATTTATATAGCTATAATAAGAGTTCAAAATGTTGTCTTCTTAAAGAGGCTAGTAACATTGCTTTTTAGATTATGACGATAAATATACGACATATTTGTCCACGGTCGACTTCGGTCAACAATATATTGTTGATCGAAGACTGTCGATATAAGAAAGACTTTTGCTATGTCAGGAGTGCGATTTTTGAATCTCATTCGCTGAGTTCAGCAGTTGAAAATTTAAAATTACTGTGGAGATATGTATCTTTCTTTTGCTGATTTGACTTTCAAAAATCATACTTCAGGAGTGCGATTTTTGAAAGTCAAATAAGCAGAAGAAAGATGCGTAGCTCCATAGTAATTTTGACATTTTCAACAGCTGAACTGATTCAAAAATCGCACTCCTGTATGTTTTTTTTTATCATGTTCATCAAAGGGGTATGGGTAATATTGGCGTCATTTTTTTTAAGCGGCCGGGTACCAAATGTTACGGTTATTTTAGGGCTAATATCACCTAACATTATTATGCAAACTAAATAGTTCTGTGGTGTAACGTTTCGGAAATATTTAATTTTAAAGTTTAAAAAATTACTCTACGAAGCTCATTAAAAGTTACTCATTTTGGTTTTTTTACCACTTTAATTTTAGACTGTTTGAATTAATTTGAGTTTAAATGCTAATACGGCCAGGTGCCAAATGTAGTGGGTATTTTAAGGCTAATATTACCTTACATTATTATGCATTAAAAATTGTCCTACAGTGTAACGTTTAGGAGATATTTAATTAAGTTTAAAAGAAAAGACTCTACGAAGCTCGTTAAAAATTACTCATTTTGTTTTTTTACCACTTTATTTGTTTTTATAGCCCATAATTATTAGTTTTTAATTATTTGTGACATAATCACGTATATTTCATGTTAACGCGCCACAATCCTCGGCTCCTTGCTAGTTTCCGCTCGTCTGTTTGAATTAATATGAGTTTTAATGGTGCCAAATGTTGGGGATATTTTAAGGCTAATATCACCTTACATTATTATGCAAAAAAATGTCCGACGGTGTAACGTTTTGGAGATATTTAATTAACTTTAAAAAAAGAACTCTACAAAGTAGTGGCGATGACTGGGATTTTTTTCCCATTTGTCTCCAGCAGCGATGGAGGCCATGGCGACAACTGGGTATACACGCCGCAAACGAGTATTCCCAGTCATCGCCACTGCTTTGTCACGGCACTGGTGACAACTGGGAATATAAAACCAAAACTATAAAAACAAATAAAGTGGTAAAAAAACCAAAATGAGTAACTTTTAATTGGCTTTGTAAAGTTATTATTATTTGTTATTTAAAATTATACCGTTTGATTTCTTTTACAGTTCCGAAACTTTCAGGGGTGGTTCAGACCATGAAACTGAATATCACGAAATCAAAAACCGGTGGACTTTGAAACACTCTGTTTTATTTTCACTTTTACTGTCTAAGTAATTATTATTATTATTTTACGAAACTATTTTAATTTGAAATATATCACAATCACTTCAAGAATACTAAAAATCGTCTGTCTCATACATTAATTACTAAGCATTGCAGTTTAGTATGGAACAGCAGACTTTTTTTCGCGATTTCAGGTTTGGTCCCATAATAAAAATTGTTCAGTTTGATGGTCTGAACCACGCCTGAAAGTTTCGGAACGGTAAAAAAAATCTTCCTGTATATCTCCGAAACGTTACACCGCACGACTATTTATTTTACATAATAATGTACGGTGATATTAGCCCTAAAATACCCGTAACATTTGGTACCTGACTGCTTAAAAAAATGACGCCAATATTACCCACCCCCCTTGTACCCCTTTGACGAGCATGATAAAAAAAAGGAAAACAAACGGACAAAGCAAAAGTCTTTCTGATATTATTTTTGAAAAAAATGTATTAAAATCGGTTTAGTTTTGGAGGAAGAAACGGGAATACGAAACCGTGATTTTGTCCATTTTTATGTAGTTAAAATCGGTCCGCGCAGCAGTTGTCACTTTCGCACTGGAAGCTCAGTTGCTCAGGAACAGCGCGACATTAAATAGATCACTTAAATACCTATTCTTCAAATTTTTAGTGGACCAGCTTTCCTCTTAACGTTTTGAACGTTTTTTGTCTGTTTTCGAACCGGTTTTTAATAACCAAATTATTACTTTTATACTTACAGGGTGGAAAGTTAAGATGGGACACAAAGGGCAGCTACTAGAAGCTTTATAGCTACAAGAAACCGTTCTTTGAAGACTAACCCTAACTTTTGGAGTGTTTTACTTCTACATTCACGGATTTTGAAAAAAATGTACAGTCATCGACAAAAACCGCAATTTTCACAAAACTTTTTTTTTCATCCCATTCGATTCTGTTACTAATAAGGAACATAAGGAGCAAATTGGTAGCCGACCGCAGGAGGCGTGCGGACGCGACGTGTCGCCGCGACACGTCGCTGCGGTCGTGAATTGGAAGCCGACCGCACGCCGCAACTGCACGCCGCAGCTACAGACAGTATTGCCAACTTAGAGTATTTTTTGGGGTAATAATTTTCAGTAGGGTTTTAAGATTTAGGATGATGCTTTATATCTACTATGCCGTAACTTGAGCTCTAATAAAGGGTGAATAGAAAAGATTTTCGTAAAAACGAATAAGTAGAAAAAATTTCCGTAAAAAGTAAAAACA
Source organism: Agonopterix subpropinquella (assembly GCA_922987775.1). Lineage (NCBI taxonomy): Eukaryota > Metazoa > Arthropoda > Insecta > Lepidoptera > Depressariidae > Agonopterix > Agonopterix subpropinquella. The sequence continues at coordinate 8,923,175 of OV277714.1, forward strand.
TGTTTTTTTTATTTGTTTCCCAAAATTATCATTTTTATGTCTAGTAATATTTAAACACTGTTTTACCAAATACCAAACGCCAGTATGATTTATTGTTGGAATTTAACGGAAAATGTGGTTGAAAATAGAAATTTCATTAAATTAAAGAAATATCGTGGAATTTGTATGAATTATCGTGTTATACCCGACTTTTATGTTCTATCGTATGCCACTCAAAAATATCGTGAATCTAAGATAATTATCGCATGCTGGCAACACTCGGCGACACTACTGGTTTGCGGTCGAGCGTCAGTGAAGCTCGACCGCACCGCAGTGAAGTCGAGCAGCGTGTCGCCGGCTGCGCAGGGTATTTCATAGAATTACATACAAACCAGTAGTGTCGTCGCGACATGCGGTTGCGGCGTGCGGCGTGCGGTCGCCTGTCAACCGCCACCTTAAGTCTTTATAGGTTCAACTGCGGTTGAGGTATTAGAACTCTCAGAAAACGCAAAGTTAAATTCTTTTTTTGCTAACTGTACAAACCTTTTAAGGTTGTGTCCCTCCAAATTAATATCTACAATCGATCACTACATGCCACCAATCTCTAATCTAAACCATCCATTGGACTCATTTCCACGACGTTGTAGCATCAATCAGTATTTACATTCGAACATAAAACTCGGCCGACTAAGAAAAGTTCCAGGTATAGGGCCGGCAACCTTTATTAATAATTAATAGGACGACTAGAGCTATCAAATGGCATAAGTGTCATTTTGTTACTAGATGAGGTAATTTTTTGAATTTTTTGCCACTCTAAAATCAGGCCGACTCGAGAAAGTCCCAGGACTATGCGAGGCAACCCTATATATTTTGGCACTTCTTGATGAGCTCTATCGAATGTACTATATACCAACTTGTTACCCGATGAGGTAATTGACACCAAAAAAAATACCCACTTTTTTGCTCACTGTACAAAACGCTCCAGGTTACGCCCAGGCAACCCTGTACTTTAAGACGTACCTTTCTCATGTGCTATACCCTAGGTAGGTCACATCTTGTTACTCGATGAGGTAGGGTTGCCAACGGTCCCCTCTTAATCTATAAGATATTGTTGACAAGGGTAGGGGCTGTAATGGCCTGACCGGTAAAGCTTAACCGTACAAAATAATAACTAAGATACGAACGATCATTGTATACGTATAGGTACATTATATTATCTCCTATAGTAAACTCTGAGGGAAACTGAAATCAGATTATTGAAAAAACTGGCTAAGAGCTTGTACGTCCTATTTTTTACTTTGAGCGCAAATATCTCGAGATACAAGATTTTACAAGACCTGTCCAAATTCCTATTGTTATACAGGGTGTTACAAAAATACAAATAAACTATTAAGGGGGTGGTTAAGACCATCCAACTGAACAACTTTCACTATGGGACCAATATCGAAATCGCGAAAAAAAAAATCATCATCATCATCATACCAGCCGATAGACGACGAGGACGACGACGACGACGACGACTGCTGGACATTGGCCTCCCCCAAAATGAGGAGATTTGCCATAATCGCCATGATACGATGCGTTTGCGATGTTCCATACTAAACTACAGATCTACTCGAGCTAAATGTATGGGACAAAATATTTTTTTTTTGTGATTTCGATGTTGGTCCCATAGTGAAAGTTGTTCAGTTTGATGGTCTTAACCACCCCTTAAAAGTTTTCAATTTTTATTTTTACTTCTGTAACACCCTGTATTTATTTTTGGTGCTTTTGCGGTAGGGTCTTCAACACTGCCATAAATGATATCTGGAATTGGCTCTCTAATAGCCATGCTGTTTTCTTATTGCTGTCTCCCGTTTACAATGGAGGGAAGTCGGATATTTCTTTTTCTTACTCCTCCTATCTTCTTTGATTAATACATTGCGGCATCCAAGACAGATTAGAGTCATCCCCCGGGCTCGCTGGACTTCATTGTCTAGTGTTGTGAATGGTCGCCGCTCTTGATCCTGGCTTACAGGAGTTACAGTGGTGGGAATGTGTGGTGGGCCTATGCCCGATAAAAAAAAACATGTCCAATGATACCTATACTTCATTTGATTTTGACGACCCAGTTGGTGCAATGGTTACCACGCCGGACTGCCAAACCAGGGTCCTGGGTTCGAATCCCGATTCGGTCATGGATGTTATATGTTCGTGCCGTTGTTGTATGGTTTCCATATTAAAAAGCCTATAGTGCTTAACTTGGAATCATTACAATGTATGTGCCTGCGAGCGTTATTTATTTTATTTATTTATTTATTTATTAGAAAAAAACTTTTTTTTTAATTCCCTTTTAGTTTTGATAATGGTAATCATCACATCAGCCGATATACGTCCACTGCTGGACATAAGCCTCCCCCAAAACGGGGGGATTTGCCATAATCGCCACGCTTGGCAGGCGGGTTGGCGATCGCAGTTGGATTGAATGTCCTACTCAGAGGATGCTGCTGCCCATCCTCCGTTAGATCCCTAAGTCGCCTTTTACGACACCCATATGGGAGGCAATGGGGTGGTGCTATTCTTAGCCGACACCACACGGACAACGATAATGATAATGAAGATAATGGTCGTAACTAAACTCCTATATCTGATGGAACTGGAGACCGATACGATCAGAGGTGAAATCAGATGCAGGTCATTGTATCGAAGGCGTTTAGACCAAATATTATTGTTAGGCTTTGCCCGCAGGGAAATAGCTTTGTATACACGCTATAGGCTATCTGCATACCAAATATCATACCGATTGATTGAACTGCTAATGCGTGAAAGTGGAACAAACTTACGCGTTTGTGTACAGTATGAAAGCTTCGGTGGCGCATTGCGGAGAGGTATGGAAACTTAATCATCATCGCAGTATAAGAGAGTAAAACATCTTCATACACTGGTACAAAACGCGGCTTGTATGTGTGTTCGCCAGTACGTACGCCTCGTAGCACGCACACACTGACAATATGTCCGTGTAGCCCCGTCTGGCGCACCCGTGGTACGCGGAGATATTGTTTTGCGCGTGCTACGAGGCATACGTACTGGCGAGCACACATACAAGCCGCGTTTGGTACCATTGTATGAATATGAATTACTGTCTTATATTGTGTCATCATAAAGGTCCGGGTTCGAATCCGCATAGACAACCGACACGCTTCTCTAACTAAACAGAAGAAATTCGAATGCGTTGTGAGAACAGGGTTGCGGCTTATGAATTGAAAATATTAGTTGCGGGTCAGGCATGGATCAGATTGGCACAGGACCATGAGGAGTGGCGCAATAAATGGGAGGACTATGCCCAGCAGTGGGTTGATGTGAGGTGATCTGATTGATTAATTGATGTGCAAACTACGAATACGCATTAGGAACTGTGCCCTGCAGTGAGACGTTCATAGACTTCAAGATCAATCGGACATTTAAAGATTTCAAGATCCTATACTCGCAGGGTCCTTCTGATATATTGTACAATATTTTAATAGGATGATCAGACCGTCAAACTATAACTACTTTCTCTATGGGACTTCCATTGAAATCGCGAAGAAAAATCAGCTGGCCAACACATTTGGGTCGAATAGGTATTTGCAGTTCTTTGTGTTTGCGTTAGTAGGTATATTAAACTGTGTTTGTGTATAGAGAGCTTATATAGTAAGGACTGGCCTTGCGGTAGCATTTCCCCTCTGCCACGGTATGAGACTAATTGATCCTGTGCATTTACATTCAATTTTATACCTTATCAATAAACGAGACAGACTATAATTGCGAAACAATAATTTTGAACTTAGAACGTTTGGGGTTCACACGAGACTACTTTTCATGATTTTTAACATTCAAAATTAGAATCTAAAGTTATAGGGAATAAAATCCAAAGTTGCGGATTTCATGTTACCTCGCCCCCCGCAAAAAGTGGCAGAAAATTTTGATAGGAGAATGACACGCGATACGCGTCCATACTATTAAATTGTCTAAGATAGAGAGTGCATAACTGTTTTACGAAAACCCGTTCGTCGAAATCACGGTTCACTATTATTTCGTTCGACGAAAGAACTGTTCAACGAAAGCACGGTTCGTCGAAGTATGTAAAGAACTGTTCAACGAAAGCACGGTTCGTCGAAGTATGTAAGTTTTCATACTTCGACGAACCGTGCTTTCGTTGAACAGTTCTTTCGTCGAACGAAACAGTTGTGAACCGTGATTTCGACGAACGGGTTTTCGTAAAACAGTTGTGCACTCGTGTATAGATAGACCAGTAAATTTTTTGATCATTCTTAAAACTGATTAATTAGCTTACAAAAGAAAGAGAGAGAGCAATCGAAATGGCAAACAGTAAACTCAAGCTTGAGAAAAGTACTGAAAATCTAAACGTAGACTCAGTTATTTATATTTTATACCTCTTGTTGTGTTTGTAATGCTAAGTCAATATGACTAGTAGAATGTCCACAATTTATACAAAGTTTCTGCAGATATTTTTCTTACCGCATTCTATTTACCTATTACCGCATTGTTCTCGATTTGTGAAAAATGTATGTTCTTTCTTTGTTTAGTTTAGATCCTTCAGATCAACAAACACTGTATATTATTCCGCGTTCCAGTCTTTAGTATACAAACTGCGGTTGCAAAATGCGGGATCTCGTAAAAGTTGAATATTTTATTCGAAATAGAGGTTTTACCTCATTTCCATGTATGAGAATAGGTTATGATGCCAAATAGTAAATAATATATTCCAGAGTTTCCTCGCGCGTAGCTGGCCGAGTTGGCAAAATGACCAAATGTAGATTATTTGCCTGTTTCCAATGATATTACAATGAATGTTATCCCACAAAACAGGGTAGAACTATTCAGAAATTTGTGACTAAAATTGAGAATTGTGGCGCGTCCTACGTTCAAATAACTGACTGGTCGTACAATAACTTTCGGTTCTATCCCGCACATCTGCTGTTCAAATTTTCGTACTGAAATGTACGCAATCTGTAGGGTGAAATTGTTATAATTGGCATCCTTTTAAACTAAGAGTCTACCCATCAAACTGAACAACTCACAAATGCATGCTGCATTTGCGTTGGAGACATTGCAGTTTAGTATAGTTTAGCAGATTTTTTTGTACGATCTGTTTGCTGCCATAGTAAAAGTTGTTCAGTTTGATGGGTATGATGCTAATGATGATATCAATTTCACCCTGTATATACTGTTTTCAGGATTACACCTATTTTCTATTTTTATAACTACATAAATGTTTGATTATGTGCTACACAACAGTTGTTAATGTCAATAAAGTTTGGTTATGTTTATTTCAGTGTAGTGATAACAAGTAGTATAAAGAAGGCGTAGCATGTTGCACGTAATCCATATATTCACGCCTTTTATCTCGTTTGTTTGCGCGTAAATAGAAAGAGCAGTGCTATGCCAATGTAAATTTGTTGATTCCCCGCTTAAGTAGGCTCAATTCCCAGAATTTCCCCGATTTCCAATCATGCATTCCCCGAAAATTCCCCGACACTGTAATATTCACGAAATAAAGCATTTTTTCAGACAAAATGTAGTTTAACGTTTCACAAAATTAGCTTATCAATTTCTTCGTCTTCTAATTTTTATAAAAAAATCTACTTAAATATTTAGAATACAATGAGTTTTATTTATTATTTATATTTCTCCCACACTTTCGATCTAAGAATAGTCCGATTCCGTTCGAATTTCAACAATCCCTCTTCTTTAGACATCCTTTGTTCGACATTTATTACAAATAGTCGATTCCCCGAAATTCCCCGATTTGAATCGTTCCCCGCGCTCTCCCCGCACGCACCCCTCATTCCCCGAAAATCGGGGAAATTCCCCGGAATTGGCAGCACTGTGATAGCGCTGCATCACGCTGCCATGCTATCAGTGCACAGCATGCTTGTCCAATATTTCGTATTTCATGGCTTTCCCACATAAAGGTCAAAATTCTGATCCCGTTTCAAATATTTAGGACACGGCAAGCATGCATGCAAAGGAGCTTGTTATGTATTGGATGTTCTAACACATACAGCACGCGCTGGCACTATATCTTGGTTACGTGATACGTCACAGATGCAATGCATCCGCAGTATCATTTATTTTTAAGATGGAAATCTTATTCGATATAGGAGCAACGTGCAAAATTGATTGGTAAACTAACCTTTTAAAATGCACAGAAATAATCTTTCTTTTCATAGATAATTACAAAGTTGACTCGGGTTTTCGAAAATCGGTGAAGCAAATTCATCGGTATTACCTACTGGTTTGATAGATTTTAATTATTTATTTAAAAAGTTACGTATCTAACGTTTCTCAAATAAAAATAATTTCAACAATACAGCACCGTTAATTAAAATTGCTTGGAACCCAGTTTGAACCGTTTTATTTTCCACAGAATTCCACACTGTTATTTTTCTAAAGAATTTACAACAAAAAAATGCATTTTGTGGCAATTCTGAAATAACGAAAAACCCGAATGGTTCAAAAGAACAGCATGGCAAAAAAGAGGCAAGGCAAGGACGAAAAAATCGTGAGGAAACTTGCATACGATGAAGAAGAAATTCTGATGCGTTTGTGAAGTCTACCAATTGTGCAGGCGTGGTGGACTAACGCCCATACCCTGTAGGGCCTGTGCCCTGCAGTGTGACGTAGGTAGGAAGCTCATGACGATGATGTCACCACGTCAAAATATTTTTTGTAACGTTGGTACAGTCAGGACAAATAAGTTGTATACATTTTGTTCTACGTCGTAGAACTAAAGTGGATATAACATATAGCTGCTGACTGTACCTAGTGTTCAAGCCATATCACATGTAGGTACGTTTTTTGAAGTACCTAAGCTGTGAAGGTATAATAGAATGACTAAATTTCGCCTATGTAATCTACTAGTCCCTTCTACTTCAATAAATTTCCCGAAAAAAGCACCTGGTTTAGATTTTTTGTCGAAAAAAATAGCAGCTTTAGCATAAATGGCCAGTATAAAAATTCAGTAAGGACAATTTAACGAAATTTATTACAAGAGTCATTGAATGGATGAGTGAACTCGAGATAGCGGCGTTTTTACCGCGTAGCGTAGATCTATAGGGATATTTGATTCTTCAATGTATGCACATGGTTGGTGGATTGCTTTTCAGAGATGGGACTGTTGTGTGAACTATTGAATGATTCGCATCACTGAATTAGATCCTTTTCAAGTTTTCTCCTTTACTACAAATTGTAGCTAAAAGTAAATGTAAAAAAATCATGCCTACGTTATTATAATCATTATTATACTCTGACACCAGGGCTCTGCCCACACGATAAGAAGATACTGTTCCTTGAGTTGATTGAAGCACCTCCTTAGGTATTTAACGCATTTAAGTTAGTGCTTATAATACAGGGTGAAATTGATAATCATTAGCATCCTTTTAAACTAAGAGTTTAAACTACTCATCAAACTGAACAACTTTTACTACGGGAGTAAACAGATCGGAGCAGAAAAAAACAAACAGCTGTTCTATACTAACCTACTCGACTCAAATATACAGGGTGAAATTGAAATCAATCGACAAAATTTAAGAGAGTGTTATACTCGAGATATGGCTGGTTTTAAAAATAGATTTAGACCAAATTAAATAACGTCCGAGATTTTAAAATATCGTAATTATTAATTGTGGCTGATTTAATTTGTGACTGACTGTACCTACAGATGCGCGGCCGATACGCGGCGAGCGAGAGTGAGCGGTACGAAACAATAGCGCCATCTGTTGAGTTTTGGCGAATTTAAGCATTTAAAGCACGATATTTTTATGGTATAAAAATCAATGGTAGGTATACCATTGTCCGTTAAGTACTAAAAGAAAATGTCCTTACCTAATTTTAACAGATGTTCAAAGTGACCACCTCCATTTCGTATGCACAAATTGAGCCCGACACGGCGCTGGTTGTAATTTACAGCTTCAAATGCACTGACATTTTTTTCTCTCAGTTCACTCACTGTGGTCGATTCAGTTTCATACACACATCTTTTAATTTCCTTTTCCCCCCACAAATAAGGGATGATACTTGAGAAGCAGGGTGCATCTTGCGATAGCGTCTTTGCGTTTCACGAAGCCTCCGTGTTTCTCACTAATAAATTATCACCATATCCAAAAAAACTGCAGATTTGTGTACGATTTTTTTTTTACAAATTCAGGTTGAACCTAATATACGACACTGCACTGAAATCCAAGTTCCGATACGTAAGCGGGCACTGATTGATTACAGAGCGCGGTAACCTCTTAATCAGGTCGCGATCAAACGGAAACTGTTTTTGTTTTGTTTGCGCGAGGCGCGTGCGACCTTGCCGAGCGGTGGGGATGCGCTCGCTAGAGTTGTGCGGGGGTGCTCCGCCTGCGAGGGGATGGACGTTGACCGGGCCGCCGGCCGGTGGAAATGTACAGTTCGAATGAGAAAATGTTTATTTAAGGAATTATTTAATTTTAATTTAAAAAACATTTTTTTTATTTAAAGTGTGTATGACACAGAGCGTTTGTTATGAACCCCTTCTGAATGTTTTGGCATGCTTAGAATGTTTTTTATTTTCATAATTTAGATTTCAAGAAAACCCTGCAATATAAGATCTAAATCAGGAGTACAACTCGCCACCAAAATTTGTCGAATGTCTTCGATTTCACCCTGTATGCAACAGCAGATACTTTTTTTGTTTTGATCGTTTTGCTCCCGTTGTAAATGTTGTTTAGTTTGATTGGTAGACTCTTAGTTTAAAAGGATGCCAATGATATCAATTTCACCCTGTATTATAAAGACATTTTGTATTTGTAAATTATTAGGTAAATTCTTTAAAAATTTGCTAGTATCTGTAGCAAACTGAAAAAACTAATGTCATAATATTCGTGTATAGTATAGTTATAATCATAGCCTGGAAAAAGATCTTCACAAAATGGAGATAAAACAAAAATTATGGAGTAGTGTTACATTATTATTTATTTTTCTCCACTATTTGGCTTCAATATGCTGATTACTTATAAAATATTAACTTTTATAAACATTACTTCTTGTTCTATTTCCGTTTCGCAATTATTTTGCGATGACCATTCCGGGTTATGGCACAGAATATAGTTGTTAAGGTAATGATAGTACTAAATGTTTATTTGATACAACGATGTCTTCATCATAGTCTGTTGATTTTGTACCAAAGTATTGTACATTCAATAAAATCCCTGCAGCATGAGAGAGCAAGCTGTGGTGGATATTTGCAGTATGAATTGTTTATGACTCAATAAAGTTGTCAGAACCTATTTCACTTAATGAGTCACCTAGCACATCACTATCCTTAAGTTTCGAAGGCTCGGGATAATCCCCAGACTGTGTTCAATTACACGTTTGTGTCAGAGGAACTACCGAAAGCCCTGTAAACCTAGATTTAGGGTCACACATAATATTGGAGATTAGGGGAATCTATGAATCCGTGTTGAAACATAAGTTGTAGTTTTATCTCTTGAGCCGTTCTTATGAGTTTGTTGAAAGGAACTATTGACTGTTGGGCGTTATTTTTTTCATATAGGTACTTAGAAAATACACAATTATGCTAAGGTTAAGGTTACTTACTAAACAGTGGGCCTAGACAAAGTTTCTTTCGATTAGCGTTAACGACAGTAGAAACGATAAAAAATGTTTGGGACTGTAGAAAAGAACGAAAACGATTAGAAAAGGCCTAGACAACATGCAGTTTTTGACAGTTGCTGTCGACAGTGAGCTTTTCGTTTTGAACGCTTCCTGGCGACCAGACCAGACCAGACCTTGCAGCTAACGCTAAATAATGGCGGGCGTCAGGAATTTGACAGCAATCTCAAATTTCAATTTTTTTTGAAAATCGAACACGATTTAGCATATAAAAAAGAAAAAAGAGTGAATGATTGAGTGAACTGAACGCTAACCATAGAGCGATTGTCAATAATTTGTGACATTGTCTAGCATTCTGTCGTAATCGTCGATAATGCTGCGGCGTTTTCATTTGTAGAATAAGAAGTGTGTGCAGAGTCTAGGGGGACTGGTTCTGGCTTGATTTACTAACTACTTTAGGCGAAAGACTAGATCCTACCTTGTTTTACAAATTAAAAATAATATACCAAAGTCTTTAAAAGATGTAAGTGAGGTTAAGAAAAAACTTTAAAAAATTATGCTTGAATTTTTCGATGACAACTTGTAAAATGATGCTTGAATTTTTCGATGACAACATGTAAAACACAAATTGTAAATTTCGTGGTCTTTAAAATATGTTGATGTTAAAAATATACATAAATATTAGGGTGGTAAAAAAAATTACAGGTTTCGAATGTTGGAGCTCCACCAGGCTCTTAATGTTTCATATCGCCCCATGTACCCCTTTGCAAAATTTGAGCCAAAACTAAATAATATTTAAGGGTCGCCTTGAAATTTCTCTTTGATGTTTTTTATTTAATGAATCATAATGAAATACAAATACAGCAATCAGCGCGACCCCTGAATATTATTAAATTTCGATTTAATAGGTACCTAGGTAAAAAAATGCAATAGGTTAAAAAAAATAATTGAGGTGGAACATACAGACAGAATGGACGAAAGGAACCCTTAGAGGGAGGTTACACGTTCAGTATTTCGTCATTCTGGTCCATAAGTCTGGTCATGTTTATTTGATTTGAAGGGAAACTGATATACTGAAGCACCATGTTAGTCGGGTCAATCTCGAGTCAGTTTCCCTTCAAATCAAATATACATGACCAGACTGATGGACCAGACTGATGAAATACTGACCGTGTAACCTCCCTCTTATAGGTTCCTTGTTTGACCACGGCACCATAAAAATAAAGTCATAGAAACACACCTTAACACCATCCACACACATACGGAATTCCAAATCAGAATAGGATTTCGTATGGATTTCACCTCTCCAGAATTCCGCTCGGAATTTCAAATCCGTACGAACTCGTAAGGAATAGTTCTAGCTCATGATATATTTTGGTCTTATTCTAGCTCATCTGTACAAATGTAATGCTTAAAAAAAAATTTATAAAGTAATAAGTATTAGTTAATAATTAATTAATTATTAATTATACCTAATTATTTTTGATAACTTTTGACGAAGCATGTTGCAGATACGGACATGTCGCCGTTTTGGACGAAGCGTGTTGCAGATTTTGTGTTTGTATTTTCTTATATCTATGCTTAAAATGTGACTATATATTATTATCTTTATTTACTCATAAAAACGGCTAAATACTAAATGACACCGAAGTCCTCTATCTAGTTATAAAGATGAAGTGGAACTGACGTTCGTAAGTCTATTTTGAAACATAATCCGGGCTTAGTCCGCGACTAAACTGCTCTTTGCTGAATTTAAACCCCGTAAAAGTACTTGACTGGCTTTATTTTAGCGTTCCGCATAAAAATTGCAAAAACGGAATTACTTAATTTTGATGATAGGTACTAAACACAACCAAGTTTTTTGAGATACGTACCTGTCTACTATGTACGTAATTTAGCTTTTTGTTTTTTGAAAGACCCTTTGTTAGAGAAACACAATGAATGGAAACGATCAAAAGACGACAGATAAAAGTAAAAAAAATTGTAATAGTTTTTCCAGAATTAATATTTTGTTTATAAAAATTTTTCTCACAGGTTATAAAGATTGTATAAAAAGTCGTAAAGAGCTGTGTTTCATCAAAATGGATGTACAATCGAAAATCCACGACATACTTCATCAAAAGAATGTACAGACACAAAACCAAAACATGTTTCGTCAGCACTATTATAATAATAATGATCTTTTATTTTATTGATTATGCACAGGTTATTCAATGGTTTAAACAAACAAACTATGTTTACAAACATAAAACGGACACAGATTGTGAACTACTTTTATTTTAAAATACAAATTGTGCAAGGAAAGAGCCTTTCCGAGTGACGAAATCTGAATTCGTCTGGCGCACCCTACGCAGTCAGCATTGATATTCAGCATTCAGTCAGCATTGCTGACTGGCTAATATTTTCACTAAGTCATGAGTTATGTCATGTGATATAAGTAGCTCATGCTGTCACGAAAGAAAAAGAATAATAGGTACTAAATTTATATCTGATACGGAACACTTAGCCTAGCGTCCGTCTCGCACTTGACCGGTTTTACTGATTTAATGTACCATGCATTTTTCCGTCAGTTTAACTTTATTATGTCGAATCCTTTCATATTAAAGGGGTTTAAGAGTTTTAGAATCTGCGTATTTTAAAAATCGGTATAAGGTAAAAGGTAAAATTGAGGCGAGATTATGACAAAAACGCAATGATGGTAGAAGATAGCAGCACATTACGTAGAGGAAAGAGAGTTCATACTATTTGTACTAACATAGTGTACTAACATAGTTTTAAGTCATTAATGTATCTACTAACAACGCTATGGACATTTGTCTGAAATAAATAGTTTTTTTTTTTGATAATTTATCCAAGCTTATTCTTAGTTTGAGTAAAATTTCTAACTAAAAACTCAGAGTATCAAGACAAACCGGCACCTTCGCCATTTCCGTTTCATATCACAACGAATAACAACGAATTTTGAAAAACAGCCGAAAACAAAAAGAAAATCTATTTTGTGTTTTACGTCGATCGTGTTTCGGGCCGCATTGCACGGATGAAAATCCGCCGCGAAAAAATGCGACCCGGTGCGCCACAATGCGGCTCGGTGTAGTGCGAACGTATGCGTTAGTTCCAAAGACATTCAATATATTACTAAATCTCTTTGGTTAGTTCATATACTCTCAGTCTTGTCGAGAGGCCATGGTGCAGCGATTAAACTTGGCCCTTGAATTTGTGTCCGACTGGGGTGACGCTAATCGGGTCAGTTTCAACGCAAACAAAACACAGGCGTGCCTTTTCTCCACAAAACGGAGTCCCGGGACGGGTCTGCCCAATACCAGCTGGCCGCGTTGGACTCAATCGACAGGCGTGCCAGGAAGCTCATAGGTGATCCAACCTCTGTGGCGAAGCTACAAAGTCTTGAGCATCGTCGCAAGGCAGCCTGTCTATCTGTTTTTTATAGGATACATTTCGGAGAGTGTGCGACGGAATTACACGATTTAATACCTCCGTCTCCCTTTCATCTGCGGGGGACGAGACGCAGGCTGGGTTTCCACCCTTATGTCGTTGACCTACCAGCAATTCGCACGAAGAAGTTTGCTTCTTCTTTTATAATGCGCACGGCTAAGGAGTGGAACGCACTGCCTGCGGACCTGTTCCCTGAGCAATACAACCTGGGCCTCTTCAAGGCAAGAGTGAATAGGCATCTTTCTAGGTAAGCATGCTACATCTTCGGCCTCATCATCACTGAACATCAGGTGAGATTGGGGTCAAATGTTTACATATCGAACATAAAAAAAAAAAAAAATATAAATTGTATAGAAGCGATTTGAGCGGATTTTAAAGCCACGTTCAGACGACCTGCGCCCACCCCGCACCTGCCACGCATTCAACCCGCGTTTACCCCGCGTCATAAAATGCATTGCTTGCAATTTGAGTCTTATGACACGATATTAAATCTCGTATTGTTTTTTTGGGGAGCACCCGCGCCAACCCTGCACCCTCCCGGCACCCGCCACGCGCTCGCCCTGCGACCGCTCGTCGAAATACAATACAAGAATTATTATGGTGTCATAAGACTCAAATTGCAAGCAATGCATTATAGGCAGCGGGGCAAGCGCGGGGAGAGCGCGGGGAGAGCGCGACTCTTCTTCTTTCATGCGTATAGGAAATGCTGTAGTGTAAAGATTAGCCAGTCACCAATGGTCGTATCGAGGCTGACTGCCCAGGGTGCCCCAGACGAACACAGGTTTCGTCACTCGAGGAGGTTCTTTCCTTGCACCCCCTTGCAACGCGAATCTGAAAGCACAGCATTGGAAAAGGCTCTTATAAACAAGCCTGCATAGCAACAAAACTTAGGCAGTTTTCTCATTAATAACAAAGATAAGTTAATGGAATAAGGTCTGCAATAGCAATGAGGTAGTTAGTTAAGTTAATCCATCAAGGTGTTCCACTGGGGATTACAGTTTTCTAGCAATAGTAAGTTTGTATTTTCTTTAACAACTAAGATTGATAAACTTTATTTCTTTTGCACTAAGAAAAATGCATCTGCATTATTTTATTCAGGGCGCAGTTTGAGAGACCACTTGAGGAACGGAACTTTGTCAAGGAAAACTTGCTGTAACGTAAAAGGAGGTGACACATTAAACATAGTGTGCTCGTTAGAACTAACCTGGATATGTGTGTGTGTTTGTTGAACATTTATTCATATAACAGGGTAGTAGGGTAAGGACTTTTAATAATATTTTCAAAACAAGAAAGTACCTAATGGCACAAACTAAAATTAGACAAAGATGGATCACTAACATGCCCATAACAAAATACTTCCATACAGATTTTTATTTAATTTAATCTAATAGTTTTGAAACTGTCGTGGTTTATTGAGAGTAGATTAAAAAAAAACATAAATAAATTAAAAAAAAAAAAGTCTTTAACAGAACACCTGCAATAATTGGTAAAAAATAGGCATATAGGAAATCCTATAAGGGCCAGAAGTAATCAGATCAATAATTTACATTCCTTTTTATCGCACATACAAATAAGATTTTTGATCGAATGATCGATTTCGGCCACGGCAACTGCATCAACTCTGTTGTTGGCGTTGATAAGCTCTCATGTGGCTAACATAGCCAATTTTCTTGGAGAAGATCCTCGCACATAGCGGCCACAATCAAGAAAATGTGCAAAAAAGGTTTCAAAAGCACACTAAAGCAAAGAAGATGGAAAAGCATAGAACGCTATTTCCTTGTATAACTCACAATAATTTTTAAAATGTCACTAGATGGCATTACTTGGTCCGCTAGAAGTAAAATTTGTCTGAAATCGACGAAATATCGCATTTTACTGTTCTGGTTCATCATATTTATTTATTTTGAGCAACAAAATATATTATTTTCATAACATCACATTGAAAATAACAATTTCATAAGCAGGTTTTTTTACATTTTTTTCATTGATCTACAATACGATATAATACTAAGCGGGAGTAGCATGCAGTTATAGAGAATTCCGGTAGATGGCGCACATTTCAAAATTCATACTAAACAAGATTGCTAGGAGTGCGATTTTTGAATCTCATTTGCTGAGTTCAGCAGTTGAAAATGTCAAAATTAGTATGGAGACGTGCATCTTTCTACTGCTGATTTGACATTAAAAAATCATACTCCAGGAGTGCGATTTTTGAAAGTCAAATCAGCAGTAGAAAGATACTTATCTCCATAGTAATTTTGACATTTTCAACTGCTGAACTCACCGAATGAGATTCAAAAATCATACTCCAGGCTATTGAAAAAAAAACTAAATTTGAAATTGTTAAGCTTGCGTATATACTCACACATTTAAAAAAGAAAATATCAATGAATAAAATATTTTAACGCGTGGTGGACTAACGCCCCACCCGCCCTGTTCCCTACACGTTCAGTTTTGATAGCAAAACATATTTAACCAGGATCTGGTGCTGAAGACAGGAATGTCTCCGTACGATGGTACTCCTCAACGGTAAAGAGCGTGGGCTTGATTTTTTTTATTCTTGTTCAGTTTTGAAAGAAAAATACATTATTTAATCGGGAACTGGTGCTGAAGCCAAGAATGTCTCCGTACGAGGGTACTCCTCAACGGTAAATAGCATTGGCTTGTATTTTGTTTGTTCGCGTTCAGTTTTAATAGCAAAACACATATTTAACCAGGATCTGATGCCGAAGCCAGAGATGTCTTCGTACGAGGGTACTCCTCAACGGTAAATAGCATTGGCTTGAATTTTGTTTGTTCGCGTTCAGTTTTAATAGCAAAACACATATTTAACCAGGATCTGATGCTGAAGCCAGAGATGTCTTCGTACGAGGGTACTCCTCAACGGTAAATAGCATTGGCTTGAATTTTGTTTGTTCGCGTTCAGTTTTAATAGCAAAACACATATTTAACCAGGATCTGATGCCGAAGCCAGAGATGTCTTCGTACGAGGGTACTCCTCAACGGTAAATAGCATTGGCTTGAATTTTGTTTGTTCGCGTTCAGTTTTAATAGCAAAACACATATTTAACCAGGATCTGATGCCGAAGCCAGAGATGTCTTCGTACGAGGGTACTCCTCAACGGTAAATAGCATTGGCTTGAATTTTGTTTGTTCGCGTTCAGTTTTAATAGCAAAACACATATTTAACCAGGATCTGATGCTGAAGCCAGAGATGTCTTCGTACGAGGGTACTCCTCAACGGTAAATAGCATTGGCTTGAATTTTGTTTGTTCGCGTTAAGTTTTGATAGCAAAACACATATTTAACCAGGATCTGATGCTGAAGCCACAGATGTCTTCGTACGAGGGTACTCCTCAACGGTAAACAGCGTTGGCTTGAATTTTGTTTGTTCGCGTTAAGTTTTGATAGCAAAACACATATTTAACCAGGATCTGATGCTGAAGCCAGGGATGTCTTCGTACGAGGGTACTCCTCAACGGTAAACAGCGTTGGCTTGAATTTTGTTTGTTCGCGTTCAGTTTTGATAGCAAAACACATATTTAACCAGGATCTGATGCCGAAGCCAGAGATGTCTTCGTACGAGGGTACTCCTCAACGGTAAACAGCGTTGGCTTGAATTTTGTTTGTTCGCGTTCAGTTTTGATAGCAAAATACATATTTAACCAGGATCTGATGCCGAAGCCAGAGATGTCTTCGTACGAGGGTACTCCTCAACGGTAAACAGCGTTGGCTTGAATTTTGTTTGTTCGCGTTAAGTTTTGATAGCAAAACACATATTTAACCAGGATCTGATGCTGAAGCCAGACATGTCTCCGTACGAGGGTACTCCTCAACGGTAAACAGCGTTGGCTTGAATTTTGTTTGTTCGCGTTCAGTTTTGATAGCAAAACACATATTTAACCAAGAGCTGATGCCGAAGCCAGAGATGGCTTCGTACGAGGGTACTCCTCAACGGTAAACAGCGTTGGCTTGAATTTTGTTTATTCGCGTTCAGTTTTGATAGCAAAATACAAATTTAACCAAGATCTGATGCCGAAGCCAGGAATGTTTTCGTACAAGGGTACTCCTCAACGGTAAACAGCATTGACTTGCATATACCGTTTACAGTTGAGGAGTGCCTCCGTACGGACCATTCCTGGTTTCAGCACCAGATCCTGGTTAAATGTGTGTTTTGCTGTCAAAACTAAACAGGAAGAGATAAAAATCAAGCCAATGCTGTTTACCCTCGTACTAATGAGTACCCCCGTACGAAGACATCCCTGGCTTAAGCACCAGATCCTGGCTCAATATGTGTTTTGCTATCAAAACTGAACGTGAACAAAAAATTTCAAGGCAATCCTGTTCACCGTTGAGGAGTACTCTCGTACGAAGACATCCCTGGCTTCAGCACCAGATCCTGGTTGAATATGTGTTTTGCTATCAAAACTGAACGCGAAAAAAAAAAAATCAAGTCAATGCTGTTGACCGTTGAGGAGTACCCTCGTACGGAGACATTCCTGACTTCAGTACCAGATCCTGGTTAAATATATGTGTTTTGCTTTCAAAACTAAACAGGAAGAGATAAAAATCAAGCCAATGCTGTTTACCGTTGAGGAGTACCCTCGTACGAAAACATCCCTGGCTTCAGCACAAGATCCTGGTTGAATATGTGTTTTGCTATCAAAACTGAAAGCGAACAAAAAAAAAATCAAGCCAATGCTGTTTACCGTTGAGGAGTACCCTCGTACGGAGACATTCCTGACTTCAGTACCAGATCCTGGTTAAATATATGTGTTTTGCTTTCAAAACTAAACAGGAAGAAATAAAAATCAAGCCAATGCTGTTTACCGTTGAGGAGTACCCTCGTACGAAGACATCCGTGGCTTCAGCACCAGATCCTGGTTCAATATGTGTTTTGCTATCAAAACTGAACGTGAACAAAAAAAGTGCAAGCCAATGCTGTTTACCGTTGAGGAGTACCCTCGTACGGAGACATTACTGGCTTCAGCATCAGATCCTGGTTCAATATGTGTTTTGTTATCAAAACTGAACGTGAACAAAAAAATTTCAAGACAATCCTGTTCACCGTTGAGAAGTACCCTCGTACGGAGACATTCCTGGCTTCAGCACCAGATCCTGGTTAAATATGTGTTTTGCTTTCAAAACTAAACAGGAAGAGATAAAAATCAAGCCAATGCTGTTTACCGTTGAGGAGTACCCCCGTACGAAGACATCCCTGGGTTCAGTACCAGATCCTGGTTGAATATGTGCTTTGCTATCAAAACTGAACGCGAACAAAAAAAAAACAAGCAAATGCTGTTTACCGTTGAGGAGTAACCTCGTACGAAGACATCCCTGGCTTCAGCACCAGATCCTGGTTCAATATGTGTTTTGCTATCAAAACTGAATGTGAACAAAAAAATTTCAAGACAATCCTGTTCACCGTTGAGGAGTACCCTCGTACGGAGACATTCCTGGCTTCAGCACCAGATCCTGGTTAAATATGTGTTTTGCTTTCAAAACTAAACAGAAAGAGATAAAAATCAAGCCAATGCTGTTTACCGTTGAGGAGTACCCTCGTACGGAGACATCCCTGGCTTCAGCACCAGATCCTGGTTCAATATGTGTTTTGCTATCAAAACTGAACGTGAACAAAAAAAGTGCAAGCCAATGCTGTTTACCGTTGAGGAGTACCCTCGTACGGAGACATTACTGGCTTCAGCATCAAATCCTGGTTCAATATGTGTTTTGCTATCAAAATTGAACGTGTACAAGAAAATTGCGAGTCAATGCTGTTTACCGTTGAGGAGTACCCTCGTACGGAGTCATTCCTTGCTTCTGCACCAGATCCTGATTAAATATTTGTTTTGCTATCAAAACTGAACGTGAACAGAAAAATATCAAGCCAATGCTGTTTACCGTTGAGGAGTACCCTCAACGGTAAACAGCAGCAGAGTACATTTTTGTATGTAGATAAAACATGGTAAGTCGTGGTGATTCATAAAAACAAACCCCTGCTGTATTAAGAATTATCAAGCAGACACTTTAACCACTAAGCCAAGGTGTACTCATAAGGTACCTTTTACCTACCTACTTTATAAAATTGCGAATGTAATCTTTCTTTCAACTCGAGAAGCTAAAAGACACACACACTCCTATGTCATCTTAGGTCTACGCACACCTGCATCGAAGTTGAGTTTCATCAAATTTTTCGATAGATGGTACTAGGTATTCCACTTATAGGCGCGACTTCAGCTAGTATAGTAACGCCATCTAATATAATAAGTCGAACTACGAGGTACCGGCGACAATAATAAGTTTTACGAGAGCTTTGTTCTTTGTTTGACGTGAGCAATCTTGCCTACTTTAATTCATCTATGATAAAAACAAACCCCTGCTGTATTAAGAATTATCAAGCAGACACTTTAACCACTAAGCCAAGGTGTACTCATAAGGTACCTTTTACCTACCTACTTTATAAAATTGCGAATGTAATCTTTCTTTCAACTCGAGAAGCTAAAAGACACACACACTCCTATGTCATCTTAGGTCTACGCACACCTGCATCGAAGTTGAGTTTCATCAAATTTTTCGATAGATGGTACTAGGTATTCCACTTATAGGCGCGACTTCAGCTAGTATAGTAACGCCATCTAATATAATAAGTCGAACTACGAGGTACCGGCGACAATAATAAGTTTTACGAGAGCTTTGTTCTTTGTTTGACGTGAGCAATCTTGCCTACTTTAATTTATCTATGACTAAAGTTACTTTGACGTGTTATTTTCACGCAAAACACTACGGCATATACTGGGTGAAATTGATATAATTAGCATCCCTTTAAACTAAGAGTCTACCCATCAAACTGAACAACTTTTACTATGGGAGCAAACCGATCGGAGCAAAAAAAATCAGCTGTTCCATACTAAACTGCAATGCCTACTCGACTCAAATGTATGCAACAGCTGGTTTGTTTTTGCTCCGGTCGGTTTGCTCCCATAGTAAAAGTTGTTCAGTTTGATGGGTACACTCTTAGTTTAAAAGGATTCTAATTATATCAATTTCACCCTGTGTATAGCCGTAGTGTTTTTGAAACACTTTTTGCACATATTCTTGAGTGTAAAAGAGAATCTGATTCTCTTTTAAATTAAATCTGAATAATTTCGCAAAAAAAATGTGATGGAATCGTACAATATGCGTATTCAAGACATTCAAAATTACAAATTTAAATGAAAGTAACTCGACGTATAAATTTGGTTACAGAAATCTGACCTTCAAACGTGTTTTTATCGCTTTACCTTTAGGTAGGTACTTGGAAAAAATATTGGTATTTTAGCCCATTGTTATTCCGAGGTTTTCGGCAATAAAACTACCTTAATATACCTTATTGGATAATAAAGCTTAACGCTATGTTATCAGAGAGCTTATTGATCGCCACAAATTCTAAGCAAGGCTATTTCTAAGCGTAGAAACTACGTGACCTATTAATATAATAAACAATTATTCAAATTAGGGTTGAAATGGTCTTTAATAATTATAATATTATTGCCCGTTTGCACGCAATTGAAATCCAACCTTTTTTATCAACCTCTATAATTATAGAGCGTGGACCAAGATCCAGGCCAGGCAACATTTTGACTATAACGTTCTCAAAATCTACCTGGCGTGGGAAGCACGAGTTTACATCTAGGTACATACGTAAACATTTTCTCACTATACAGAATAGAATAGAAAATGTATTTGCTGTAAGTATGGTTACATAATATTATATGTGGAATGTTATAATTTACAATAGGTTTCTCACACTTAACCACTTAAATAGGCATGCAAAATGTTACAAAATAGGGATTACCTATTCTCAAAATAGAATCTACGTTATACATTTGGTTCCAGAAATTCTTTAACAGTATAGAAACATTTTTCGATCAACCACTTTCTTAATGAGCTTAAAAATTTATTATGTGACAAATCTATGTATCATGTGAGACGTGGACATTGACTAAACGAGGTTAGACAGGCTGGAAGCTTTAAGATTCTGTACCACTCTGGAGGAGAATCGAGGGGATAAGTTGGACGGATCGAATAACAGGAAGTATTAAGATTGGTTAAAGAAAATATAAGTATTCTAACCGCCCGTTTTAACCTAAGAGAGTTTGCCATTTTTCAAATTACTCATGAAATAGTTGATAGAAAAATGAGATAATTTGTATACATGCTTTTTATCACAAATAATGTCCAATAGGTTTTTAAATTTTGATACCATACAAAAAACGAAATTTTCTGTATTATCCTTTAAGACAACAAATTAAAATTTGAAATTAATATTGTATGTAAGTACGTTACGTTATAAAGTACCGATGTGTAAAGTGTTAAAATAACCAACCAAATTATAATCACAAAACTCAAATAAAAAGTTTGTTTCCTAAAAATTTTACCAAAAATTTAACAACCCTGTCTAAAAAGGGTCGAGTAAAAATGCAAACAAAGTAAATTAATAGCGAGTATACTCAAATTAAGGACCTAAACCAACCGGCCTGTCTGGTGGACAGCTAACCTAACCGCAGTGGTTCTGATTAACGAACATGATCCTTAATTAAAGAGGCTTAAGGTCGATGAGTTGGACACCTTTTTGTCGGTTTAGTGATATATCTTGGGGCTAAGAGGATGAAATAATAATAAAACCGGTCTAGTGCGAGTCGGGCTACTCGCGCACCGAGGGTTCCGTACCACACCACGACAGAACACAACATTATTAACTTAGAAAAAAAACTTTTTTTGTCCGGGACCTTTAGCGCGAGACCGATTCATACTTGGCCGGTTTTTAGTATTTGTTGTTATTCTGTAGAGTTTGCTCTACAACCACGCTAAGTTTGCCGCTTGGATGTATTACAGTTTTTAAAATAGAGCGTGAAGAAAAAGTTACAGCCTTAAAAAGGTAGGACAGACGGACGGACGGACGGACGGACGGACCAAATAGAAACCGGCCGGCCTTAGTAATAGGGTCCCGTTTTCACCCTTTGGGTACGGAACCATAAAAAAGGAAGTAAATCGATGTACCTATGATGTAGTTGCTTGCGGATTTACGGGATTACAGGGTTAATAATTGAAAAAGAGAACTTCAGAACGAAATAAAATCGCGCTATTGATTGCTTTTGAAGAGTTCTTATGTTAGGATAAGTTTTTATAATAATGACTACAGAACCATATCATGGGGGAGTCCAACACGTTCTTGGCCGGTTTGTTTTAGATGTGATAATAATAGAAGGTACCGAGTTTTTCGGTTTCTAGTAGTAGTCTGGTCATGTGCTAAATGTTGCCGTCTTACGGGAGAGTGCCTAAGACTAAGCAGCATTACCTCGCTGGATGGCAATGGATATGACTGTTGCCCGAGGTAAGCGCTAGCCCTTCAGTCTCCTGACACTTCGACCAATCATGTCATCTCATTAAAGAATTTTTTTTTTTTTTTTTTTTACAATGCCACACAAATTATCTAGCCACATTTAAAGTACCAGAATCTAGCCTGGACTTGTATTATGATGACTAGACAACGATATACAATACATATATAGATACAAACATCCATGACTCGGGTACAAATATTCATATTCATCATACAAATATTTGTCCCTTACGGGATTCGAACCCGCGACCCTCGGCACAGCAGGCAGGTTCACTACCGACTGTGCTACCGGGCCGTCAAATTGACGGGGGCGTCCAGTCACCACGGCCCCAGTGTCTCTACACTATTAGGCCGCGTTCAGACGACCCGCGCCCGCCCCGCGCCTGTCACACACTCAACCCACTCTCTCCCCGCGCTCACCCCGCGTCCTAAAATGCATTGCTTACAATTTGAGTCTTATGACACGATAATAACTCTCGTATTTTATTTTCAAGACAAGCGGTCACGGGGCGAGCGCGGAGCGGGTGCTGGGCGGGTGCGGGGTGGGTGCGGGGTGGGCGCGGGTGTTCCCCTAAAATACAATACGAGATTTATTATCGTGTCTTATGACTCAAATTGCAAGCAATGCATTTTAGGACGCGGGGTGAGCGTAAGGCGGGAGCGGGCCGGGTGCGGGGCGGGTGCGGGTCGTCTGAACGCGGCCTTAGACTAGATTCTGGTACTTCGATTGGGACTAGATAATCAGTGTGATTCTTTTGCCCATTTGCCATTATTTGGAGTCGGCGCAATATTTCATCCTCTTCCATCAAATCTGTGTGACTATATTCAATTAATTAAGAATTTAATTTAGAATGTATAGGATTAAGTTTTTGACGAAGCGTGTTGCTGGTTGGGTTCCTGTTTCTATATTTGTTTTTGACGAAGCATATTGCAGATACAGACATTTTGCCTTTTTGACGAAGCGTGTCGCAGATCTGTGTTCTTTCTTGTGCATTTAATTAATAAATTTTCAGTTATTAATTAACTACCTACTTTCTTTTGTCCACAGTGCCAAAGGTCGAGATAGTGGACGAGCGTGGCCGGCCGCTTCAAGACAAGTTCTACAAGGAGGGTTCCATCATAGAGCTGCGGTGCATCGTCAGCGAGGTGCCCCAGCCTGCACGCCAGGTCAACTGGAAGCACGGGACGAGGCTGCTGAATTACGATACGAAGCGCGGCGGCGTTAGGTGAGTTTTACACTCTAAAGCAGGAGTGGCCAACTAGATTAGACATAAGATCTACTCTAGGATCTACTGTTTACTAACGAAACCCTGTGCGATCTACCACTTATATACTTCATAAAACAAAAGACAATACTGCGTAGAATAGAGGATAAATAGATACCGTGACGGAACAGCGATTGAAAAATGATACAAGATGATGCTGCAGTAGTTGGTAGTTACGTTGCGCAGTCTGGTCTACTAGTCGAGTTTGCTTCGAGTTGGCCGCTCCCTCCCTTCCCGCTTCACCATACCGCACCCCTAAGAGACGCAAATAAACGCAATAAACCCCCCGCCCCTATTAAACGCAATTTTATAACCTTTAGCAACGCAACCACGTACGGCACGTCTGTCCCGATCACTAATATCGCTTCTAATTTTAAATTGTTATTTGCTTGTTATATTATTTTTTGTCGACGGGACCATTTAATGTGCCTGTGACGAAATTAGGTAACGGTCATCGACGGCCAACTCCAAACAAACGGGTAGTACTTATTTATATTTTTTGCCTTGCCATGATCGACTAGACTAATATTCGCGATCGACCGGTCGATCACGATCGACCGGTTGGCCACCCCTGCTCTAAAGCACTTAAGGCGTTTCCCCGATGGAGCGACCTTGAGCATTTCAGTTCCTCCTCGCCCCGCCTCACCTCTACTTAACTACGTAATTTTAGTAGCGACACCTATTGGTAGCTGACTTGTACTTCATTACGTCACTGTGGTGCCATCTAGCAACAAACTGTGTAGAACCTCTGACATTGGCTAAATTGCCTCATAGCAGATGCCAAAAAAAAAAAACAAACTGTCAAAGGAAGCCCAATACGAAAAGCCTAAGAGTCTAATAGAAGCGGCAGCGTACAATATTTTTTTTTTAACAATACAAGAAATTTATTGAGCGTCAGGATGTCTGGACCAAGCCGGCGATTCGATTTTTAAGCTATGCACGATTTAGTACCTATTTAGTACTATTTGATACTTATCATCATATATTAAGTACCTCGCTACAAACGGAGTAAAATAGAAAAACAGTGGTTTAGTCATCCTGACGACCATTGTCTGGACCATTTTTTTTACCTAGTTTTAGTCCTCCTACCTTTTTTATTTTTACATAATGATTTAGTACCTAATTAGTACAGGCAAAAAAAAATTTGCCAGATTCTTTAGATGTACCAAAAAAAAGTAGCATCTGAAAATCAAGGTCATGAGAGATATTGAACTTTAAACAATACTAAGTTTTAGTACGGATTAGGTAAGTACTAAATCATACTTACCTTCAGATACTTAGTACCTCGCTGTAATCCGAGAAAAATAATAAAAACAGTGGTCTAGTCATCCTGACGGTCAGGTTGTCTGGACCATTTCGTTTGACCAAGTTCTAGTCTTCCTACCTTTTTTATTTGTCCATTTGTACAACTATAGGTATTATATATTTTTCCAGATTCATTAGAAGCACCAAAAAAAGGGTAGCATCTGAAAATCAAGGTCATGCGAGATTGAGAGATATTTAACTTTAAACAATACTAAGTTTTAGTACGTATTAGGTACTAAATCGTACTTACCTTCAGATATTTAGTACCGTCCCACCCATCGTTTCGTGCGTATGTGTTTGTAATGGTTGTTATTACAAATAATTAATATTATCACGATATTGTGCTTAGAACCAGATACCAAATGCGTCTGTTAAGTTTTCTCATCTTTTGCTCGGATTACCGTGAGGTACTAAATATCTGAAGGTAAGTAAGATTTAGTACCTAATACGTACTAAAACTTAGTATTGTTTAAAGATAAATTCTCTTATGACCTTGATTTTCAGATGCTACCGTTTTTTTATGCTTCTGGAAAAAATATATGTACATGTACAAAAAAGTTACTAAATCATCACGGAAAAATTAAAAATGTAGGAAGACTAGAACTTGGTCAAACGAAATGGTCCTGACCGTCAGTTTCCCGAATTACAGCATATGGTAAGTACGATTTAGAACCTAATACGTACTAAAAATTTGTATTGTTTAAAGTGCAATATCTCTCACGACCTTGATTTTCAGATGCTATCCTTTTTTTTGGTGCTTCTAATGAATGTGGAAAAAATATATGTACATCTCAAAACTAGGTACTAAATCATAATGGAAAAATAAAAAAGGTAGGACGACTAGAACTTGGTCAAACGAAATGGTCCAGACAACCTGACCGTCATGATGACTGGACCACTGTTTTTATTATTTTTCTCGGATTATAGCGAGGTACTAAATATCTGAAGGTAAGTACTTTTTTTTGGTACATCTAAGGAATCTGGCAATTTTTTTTGGCCTGTACTAATTAGGTACTAAATCATTATGTCAAAATAAAAAAGGTAGGAGGACTACAACAAGGTAAAAAAAATGGTCCAGACAACCTGATCGTCAGGATGACTGGACCGTTGTTTTTCAACTTTTCTCCGTTTGTAGCGAGGTACCTACTAAATATTTGATGATAAGTACCAAATAGTAGTAGTAATGACGACCCGGTTGGTGTAATGGTTACCACGCCGGACTGCCAAACCAGGGTGCTGGGTTCGAATCCCGGTTCGGTCATGGATGTTATATGTTCGTGCCGTTGTTGTATGGTTACCATATTAAAAAGCCTAATTAACTTGGGATCATTACAATGTATGTGCCTGTGAGCGTTATTTATTTTAATAGTGATCCCCCCATTTTGGGGGAGGGCTTATGTCCAGCAGTGGACGTCTATCGGCTGATATGATGATGATGACCAAATAGTATTAAATAGGTACTAAATCGTGTATAGCTTAAAAATCGAATCGCCGGCTTGGTCCAGACATCCTGACGCTCACGAAATTTAAGAGGATGATTTGACCATCAAACTGAACAACTTCCATTTTAGTGCCAACACCGCAATCTCGGTACTATGGTTACATTCACCCCTTAAAGTAATGCAACTGTTTACCTTAACACCCTGATAAATTTACATTTAGATATTGCAGTTTTATATGAAACAGCTGATTATTTTTTTTTGCTTTTCTTGCGATATCAATACAGGGTGTAACAAAACACCCTAGTAAATACTTAAGGGGGTGCTTCAGACCATCAAACTGAACAACTTTCACAATGGAGCCAACATCTAAAGCGCGAAAAAGAAATCCGCTCTTTCATACAAAACTGCAGTGCCGTTTCGACTCAAATGTATGGGACGGCAGATTTTTTTATTTTTTCACGACGTTGGCTCCATAGTGAAAGTTGTTCAGATTGATGGTCTGAAGCATCCCCTTAAGTATTACTAGGGTGTTTTGTTACACTCTGTATATGCGCAATTTGTTCAGTTTGATTGTCTGATCATCACTTAAAAAGGAACGCATCTGATAATGCAAAATCGCTAACGCCCTATACAAGGTCTTTCTTAATATGCTGACGGTTTTTAACCGACTTCAAAAAACAAAATTTTAAGAAAAAAATTAAAACCGCCTTCTAAAAAACTAAACAATTAAAAACAATATTGCAGCCGATGACTTTTTCGTTCGCATCTATAGGAACATTAATATGTTTTATTGAAGTCGCTGTCTGTTTTTAATGTTAATTAATGTCCCTATACAGGGTGAAATTGATATTATTAGCATCCTTTTAAACTAAGAGTCATTGTTTGCTCTCTGTATACTATGTTTTTTCTTTTTGGTGTGAAATAAAGTATAATTGATTGATTGATTGATTGAGTCTACCCATCAAACTGAACAACTTTTACTATGGGAGCAAACCGATCGGAGCAAAAAAAAAGTCTGCTGTTCCATACTAAACTGCTGTGCCTACTCGACTCAAATGTATGCAATAGCTGATTTTTTATTTGCTCCGATCGGTTTGCTCCCATAGTAAAAGTTGTTTAGTTTGATGGGTAGACTCTTAGTTTAAAAGGATGCTAATGATATCAATTTACCCTGTAGATGCGAACGAAAAAGTCATCAGCTGCAATATTATTTTTAATTTTTTAGTTTTTTTTTAAGGTGGTTTAAATTTTTGTTAAAATATTGTTTATTTCACAGTTTTTAGTGGTGAAATACATTAGTTCGACTCAGATATCAGTTATACATGGTGTAACAAAACACCCTAGTAATACTTAAGGGGGTAGTTCAGACCATCAAACTGAACAACTTTCACTATGGAGCCAACGTCGAGAAAAAATAAAAAAAATCAGCTGTTCCATACATTTTAATCGAGTCGGTACGAAGTTTTGTATGGGACAGCTGATTTTTTTTATTATTTCTCGATGTTGGCTCGATAGTGAAAGTTGTTCAGTATGATGGTCTGAAGCACCCTCTTAAGTATTACTAGGGTGTTTTGTTATACCCTGTACACGCTAAGGGTACATCGATACGAAGAAAATGTTGCTGACGGTTGACGGATGACGGTTTGCTGTCTTATTTTGAGGAGTTCTATTGTGTAGCTCCGAAGCGCGTTATCAGATCTTCACCAAATTGAAATGGAACTATCTCGGCGCTAATTCCTTCAGAACTAAAAAGGCTCATCCGAATCTGTCAAGAAATGCCGAAGTTATCGCGTAAATACTTACAAACCAGACCATTACACTTACACGTATAGTCCAAATCTTGAAAACTACTAAACCGATTTCGATGAAACTTGCACTGTTCCCTAAGTTGGAGTAAATATAAGCCAATAAAAAATGCTCACAATCCGATTAATAATTTCGGAGAAATGCTTGGATACATTCGATATATTCGGGTAGACTTAGGCTTGCTGTTTTGTAGGGAACAGCATTGGATATGGAACGATTTCCATGTTGTTCACTTAGAGCAAGTTGTTCAGTTTGGTGGTCTGATCATACATACCCTTAAAATACTTTCAGCGAATTGATGAAAAAATAAAGCGAATATCGATGCTTCAAAAACTAAATTATTAAGAGGGTACCGAGTCTTTGGTGTATGTGTGTGTGCAATGAGAGATCACATCGCGAAATCGTAAATAAAATAATGCAGGTTTTAGCAGTAGTTCTAAAACAATTGTAGAATTGCGTCCTAGAATTTTAAAGAGATAATTAAAAAGATACAACCTAAAATGTGTGATCTCTCAATCCTCACAGAGGACCTTCTACATCTGGGAAAGTATTAAGTTTAAACAAAGTTTTTGCTTGCGGACATTTAGAAGTACTTTATTTACAATAAATCTACCATATTTTATAACAAGATACAAAGCATCGTATTGGCTATGTGCGAAGTGGGTATTGGGAACCGTCAAGTCGATCGCATTCGATCGCAGCTTGAATCTATGCAAATCCGGACACTCACTCAACGCTCAAATACCTAAAACTACAAAGACTCCTAACTTAAATCTGGCAGGGATGTTTTTATTGTCATCTACGTGTTCACCAAAAAATATTTTTCGCAATTCAACCCCCAAAGGTGTGAAAACGGGGGTGAAAGTTTGTATGAGAATTTCGTAACAAACAATGGGAATTTCACCTAGTTAGGTATAATAATATAATTTTTAATAGCGACAACATTGCTCATTTATTTAGTTTTTACTTTATTTTAATATAAAAGAACAAACTTTATCCCAACATTTTATATACAAGCAACTCACGGGGCTGTACTGCGCTAGATGGATCTAGTCTGGTTAAGTAACTTGTTGTCAGCATCTGACCATCAATTTGTCTTTGTTGAAACCGAACTGTTATTTAGCTGTAAGTTCTCCAAAAAGGAAATAAATAAAATAAATAGTGTCGTGCATATAACCAATACATTTTTTACTGTGCTTTCAATCCACACGCTGCATCAAGAAAAATGTAGAAACTCAAGAAAAATGGCTAAGAAATTAACAAAACAATACGCGTTTGGTAAATGTGTTTAGATGCCCATTTAGACTGACATAATGACTAGTAACGGTGGTAATTTTGCACATAAAATTCATTTCTTCATTTTTTTTCATTTTTTTTATTATTTATTAAGAAGCGCTATTTTAAACATTTTTAAAATCTAGATACCGAGAACATATAGGCATACTGACATCGACCAAAACATCTGTATTATCTTCCATTTCTCTGGTTTCCACTTTAGTTTTCTTAGCGTCCTCAGCACTTTTTACTAGTTTTTTAACCGGCTTAATATCTGCATCCAAGCGGTCCATGGTTTGAAATTTCTTGCAATTTTGAAAAAAAGTGGGTAACTGACACTATTCTTCTTCCAACAACTTTTTCTTTTTCTTCTCTTTCTTTTTCGTACGTTTGAAACTGCAAATAAAATCAATACCTAGTCAAAAAAGTGTATTAGTGTAGAAAGTTTCTTTATGGAACCAACACCGAATCGCAAAAATAAAAATTAACTGTCCCATACATTTGGGTCTAGTAAGATTGCACTTTTATATGGAACAGCTGATTTTTTCACGATTTCGAATATGCAAAAAACCGCAGCATATAAAGAGGGCTATCGGAGTCCAGTGGCGCCCTCATCACGTTAATAAAGATTTCTCAATAAAGAAAGCCTAAATTGAAAAAGTGCTCAATTGACAAACTACAAAAGCTTTAAAGCTATTTTCGTAGAATATTTTTATAGGTTTTTTAAAGGTCGAAACATACACATTTTGAAAAAAGAAAAAAAACGGCCGCTTTTGTTTTTATTCGAAACTGTCTAAAAGTGGAATGTTTAGAACCTATAAAAGTATTGTATAACAATAGCTTAAAGGCTTTTGTAATTTGTCGATTGAGCACTTTTTTAATTTAGGCTTTCTTTATTGAGAAATCTTTATTAATGTGACGAGGGCGCCACTGGACTCCGGTAGCCCTCTTAAGAATGACCCTATAGATCGTTCATGACCTAGATTAACAAAAGGCTACATTATTGGGATATTCCCGTTGTTCCCCACCGCTTCGGCGTTAAATGTTATGAATTCGAATACAACACTTACATTTACAACAAATCAATATTAATAAAACTGAAAATTTTATATAGTTACGTTATTCGTTACGATTAGCGAAGTATATTACGAATCTTTCTTCAAAACATAAATAATTAATATGTGTTGTATTCGAATCTATAACATCATCATCATCATCATCATCAGCCTATAAACGTCCCACTGCAGGGCACAGGCCTACCCTCAAGGAGGGTGTATCTATAACATTACAAGTTAATTATTAATGTTTAAAGCACACTATATTATTGAAAAAAAAATCAAAATACAGTTGATTATAGAACTATTTTCAGTGGTTCCCTATTAAACGCAACTTTATAACCTTTAGCAACGCAACCTCGTACGGCACGTCCGTCCCGGTCGCTAATATCGCTTTTAATTTTAAATTTTTATTTGCTTTTTATATTATTTTTTGTCGACGGGACCAGTTAATGTGCCTGTGACGAAATTTTGTAACGGTCATCGACGGCCAACTCCAAGCAAACGGGTAGTATTTTAGTGGGGGACATCGATCATTTTTTTCCCGTTGGACACCACTGGGGCCGAAGCGGTGGGGGACAACGGGAATAATCCACATTATTACATGTCAATGCGGACAAAGACGCGAGCAACAAAAGCAAGTAACACACAACAACACATCAACATAATACGAATATTGACGGCCCGGTAGCACAGTCGGTAGTGAACCTGCCTGCTGTGCCGAGGGTCGCGGGTTCGAATCCCGTAAGGGACAAATATTTGTATGATGAATATGAATATTTGTACCCGAGTCATGGATGTTTGTATTTATATATGTATTCTATATCGTTGTCTAGTCATCATAATACAAGTCCAGGCTAGATTCTGGTACTTTAAATGTGACTAGATAATTTGTGTGACATTGTCCAAGATATTTATTTATTTATAATACAGGTTACAATATGGTTTCAAAATATTGTATGTAGGTACACTCACCAATTCAGAATCTTCATACTCAGTATCTTCATGGGTTTCAGTGGCGTCAGTCCCGGTCTGCTTTAATTCTTCGAGTTTCTGCGTTAAATAAGACACTCGAACACCGATCGCATTCAGTCTGCAATAATACAAAGTATTAGAGTTCACCCGCGACTTCGTTCGCACAAATTGTATACCAGATTTTAAAAATGATGAGCTATCAAACGAAAACCTTCTAGGATTGCGCCATTTTGAATTTTTT
Organism: Agonopterix subpropinquella; assembly: GCA_922987775.1. Taxonomy (NCBI): domain Eukaryota; kingdom Metazoa; phylum Arthropoda; class Insecta; order Lepidoptera; family Depressariidae; genus Agonopterix; species Agonopterix subpropinquella. The sequence goes on from OV277714.1 coordinate 8,954,968, forward strand.
TTCACCGCTAACCAAATCTGACCAGGGTCCACTATGAAATTTGTTCGAGGTCCATACTACTATCTGTCATAGTTTCCGCGGGCTGTTGACCTCATCCGTCAAGAGTCGAGGAAGTCGAAATCATTATAATCATTTTCCTTTATTCATTACTATTATTCCCATCGTCGCAAACAAACAAAACACGAAAAGAAAATCGAGAGAACGCTGTGCGTGTCTGTTGTTTTCATAACTCTATGGATGCGTTCTGACAAATAAATTTTATCACTTGTTATCACTCATATCCAAGGAATATAATACTCCCTAGGGAGCTCATATCACTTATCAATTATCATAAGCAGATCATTTAGTGAGTAAATCTTTATTAGTACTCACCCGTTATCATATTGTTGAGATTTGGATGATGACATGTCATGTTCTCTGGATTTATCTTGACCTGTCGTTTGCATATGCCTAAAACAAATATCATAATTATTTATAGTTTACAGATGTTTACAGATAGCATGCAGCTTGCATGATTTGTAGGTTCTTAGGGGGGTAAATACAGGATGTAAAATAAAATGGGACAGCTACTTAAACCATCAAACTGAACAACTTTTACTACGGGACCAACACTGAAATCGTGAAAAAACATTCCGCTGTCCCATACAAACTGCAAACATAACTCGGCTGAAATGTAGGTATAGGACAGCCGATTTTTTTTCGCGATTTTAATATTGATCCCATAGAGAAAGTTGTTCAGTTTGATGAAATAAAATTTACACACTGCAACTAGGTAATATAAATTACTTACATGTTATGTGCATTCCTTATGCTCGCTCACTTTTGTCTTCGATATTTTGGGATTTTCACTCGGATAATAATGTCCAATTAAATGTCCAAAATAAATCCAGCACAATTGAATATAAAACAAATTCACAGCTTCCTTCTCGGTAGATATGTTAGAAAAACGTCTTTTATTAAAGATGATTAGCACAACTTTAATCCACCTCTAACAAAACCATAAAATCCATAAATGAAATATAATTTCACGAAAAGAAAATTCGAAACGGCCGACGGGTGGCAGCGGACGCGAGAGTGACACGTACGTTTCGCATAAGCGCCGGAGGCGAACTGCGAAACCACCCGCCCGTCGCCCGCGCACTCTCTTCGTGGACGAGATTTTAAAATTTTCAAATTAACTCATTAAATATTGGTCTTAAAAAAAAATTTTCAAATAGCAATTTTAGATCATAATATTGTCTACACAATGGTGTGCGTCGCAAGTAAAAGCGACTTCAACTTGTAAAGTAGATGCACATAATACCGATTTTTTCCAATATTTAGGCTTTACTTTGAGCACAGGTTTCATATGTATTTTATAGAAAAATAAAAAATATGTTGTATGGCAACTAAAGCCGAGAAGCTGAAGATTATTGCTATACTTTTATAAATTTCTATGTCTTTCAAATAAGGAGAAGATAGCTTTTGAAAACCAGCAAAATATGGCCCGGCCGTGCACATGCCATGAGGGAGCGTCTTAAGAGCATGGGTCCCGGAATTACCGAGGAAGGGGTCTCTTATTTTTCGTTTTTCTACAAGATTTATTCAAGTTATCGAAACGAAAAAAATACACAGTATTCTTGAATATTTTATCTAGTGAAATCATTAATTGAAAACACGATTGAATATATTTCACTAGATAGAATTTCCTTTCGAAAAGTTACGAAAATAACACATTTTTAACATTATTTAACTCAAACTAGAATAACTTGCAACTGTTTATAATTACTGGAATTTTACTCCCATATTCACCATTAGTTTATTTAGTGAAATCAAAAAAAAACAACGGGTTGCACTCCGGGAGTGCCGGCAGAAGTGAAAACTAAGACTTACGTCTTACGAATGTCACGTGATCTTACGTCATCGTCTTACCAATTTTGTCTTACGAATTTTCGATCAGGGTGATGTCACGGTCCTGACGCGAGTTTAACATTTTTTACCCATCCCAAAAAGTGCACAACGCCGCTAAAGAAGTTTTAGCTTCAAAAACTATAAAAAGTACGTTTATTAATCGAAAATACGGCACACGACGCACTTTTATGAGCAATTGCGTTTCTCATAGAAAATATTCACTAAACAAGCACATGCACACACTGAAATTAAGACGACTAGCTGCTGATTTGGAAGGAGATGGAAACTCCTCTGCACCTTCTATGTGACTGTGGGCCCCTGATTTATAAAGTATTCATCTAGTTCTAGGCAGACAGGTGACACTCGATGGGATACAAACTATCTCGATCAAAAAACCTACTACGATTTCTAGCCGCTCGATAATATGTGTGACAATGACTTAGATATTATTTATTCATAGCATATGCTCACGACTATATTCCCGAGGGGGTAGTCAGAGATATTCTGAAACTTCAGAACATCCACGTTTCACTAGTAGTACCACACTAGCTGAGAGCAACCCGCGCGTCATCGGTCCCACGTACTACGAACACCTACCCACTGATCTAAGAAACGAAACAAACGACGAAACATTCGATCGCCGACTGAAAAACTTTTTATTGGATAATGAGTTCTACTCTGTTGACGAATTCTTGAAAAAAAGTTTTTAAGTTTTTTTTATATTCATTTTTAATTTGTTTGTTGTTGTTGACATTTTTTCTATTATTAAAATAGTCAATAGACTATTTTTAACTTTAAGGTTATATTGTTTTGACATTATTTTATTTGACATTACTATTTTATTTTAATTTTATTATACAATATACAATATGACGATCATATTATGAATGGACATTTTATGTAATTATTTATGTAATACTGTGACATGTTATAATATGAAATAAATGAATCTAATCTAATCTACCGAAACTCTGTTCAGTGTGACGGGGAGTGAGTCCGTCGCCACTTTTAATGGACAGTAGGTACAATACATGCCTCGAAATTGAAGCATGCAGGTTTCCTCACGATGTTTTCCTTCACCGAAAAGCCAGTGGTGTTACAAATCGTACATAAATTCGGAAAAACTCATTGGTACTAGTCGGCCTGGACGGGGATCGAACCATCGCCTCCTGCACGGCAGGCAAGGTTACTCGTCACTGGACCACCACGACTTATTATTTATTCATAATTTACTTTATTCAAAGTTTTAGTGCAAATCCGATCTCAGGAAACAATGCGCTAGTTACCTATAAATATACATGACCATATAAATCTGTACCTATAAAGCTGAAAACCCTAGGTATGGAATATCAGAGTGTTCCAAATTGAGTTACGTCAACACGCTATATCTCTGAGATTTAAACGCGACTGACGAATTCCGCATTCAAATGTGGATTTTCTGAAATAGAATTCAAACTGGTTGCATTGGCAGAGCCTCAATAGAAAGAGTGCCTTCTACTGAAGCTCTGGCGTTTGACGTTGTCTTTTTGAATTGATACCAGTTGCTATAAATATTGTTCTGAATACTAAAAGCCCACTTTTTTATCGGGCATAGGCCCACCACATATTCTCACCGCTGTATCTCCTGTAAACCAGGATCAACAGCGGCGACCATTCAAACACTAGACAATAAAGTCAAGCGAGCCCGGGGGATGACTCTAATCTGTCTTGGAACCCGCAATGAATTAATCAAAGAATCTTCTTTGATCTTCTTCTTTCTTCTTCTTCTTCTTCTTTCTTCTTCTTATTTCTTTTTCCTACTCCTCCTATCTAGGAGGAGTAGGAAAAAGAAATATGCGACTTCCCTCCATTGTAAACGGGAGACAGCAATAAAAAAAGCATGGCTATTAGAGAGCCAATTCCAGAGATAATTTATGGCAGTGTTAAAGACTATCGCAAAAGCACCAAAAATAAAAAAATAATAAAAAATATAACAATGGGGACCTAACATTATACTGAAAACTATGACCTATTTTGCTTCCAGTAATAAGTATGGCAAAAAAATCTGAACGCACGGAAGTTATCCCTAGTTGCAACAAGATAGTTGCCATGTAGTAAAGTAAAGACACCAGAAAACGATTTTATTGAGTCAAGCATGGTCTGGCGCTCGGCGTACCAGAGCTCACACTCCCAAAGAATATGATTAGCGGTTTGTTCGAACTCGTTACCGTCAACCGATGACGCAACCAAATAAAATAGCTTTCCCTTGAAGCTTGAAGTTACCATATCCAGTCAGAAATTGGGCTACGCAGTGATCTACCTCTAGCCACGAATACATAAAAGCCCACTTGAATACATAAACTCAATAATTATTAGCGGGGTAGCCTGCAACATTGCTACACCAACCAACTTGATTTTAGTGGGCGAATGGCTAGATAATAATATAACCTTTAATAAACCTTTAATACGCCAAAGGTCAGCCTTGTGACAAGCGTGCAAAGCTCACTTTTAGCGCATTAAATATGTCCTATAGGTTTAGGTTTCTTAGCAAAAGTTGTTCAGTATTATCATGCGGGTAGAATTACCACTTGAAGTGGTGCAACTGTTCTCCCTAACGCCCTGTAATGTATAGGTATACCTACAGGGTGCTTCAGACCATTAAACGGAGCCAACATTGTATTCACGAAAAAATAATCTGCTGTTCAATAGAACATGTCACTACGACTCGATCAAAATGTATGAAACAGCTGCTTTTTCCGCGATTTCAAAGTTAATGCCTTTGTAAAAGTTGTTCAGTTTGATGATCTGAATCGCCCCCTTAAGTATGTAACACATTTAAGTTTATATGCTGTATACAGGGTGAAATTGATATCATTAGCATCCTTTTAAACTTTTAGCCTACCCATCAAACTGAACAACTTTTATTATGGGAGCAAACCGATCGAAGCAAAACAAAAATCTGCTGTTGCTCACATTTGAGTCGAGCAGGCATTGCAGTTTAGTACGGGACAGCCGGGATAGCAGATTTTTTTTTGCTCCGATTGGTTTGCTCCAATAGTAAAAGTTGTACAGTTTGATGAGACTCATAGTTTTAAAGGATTTTATTTTTATTTTTTTATTTTATTATTCTTAGGAAGATTTACAGCTTTGATTACATACTAAACACAACTTTAAATAACTGTAAGCTAATTACAAATCTTGCTGATATCTTGATGCTAATGACATGTCTGGTCAGTTCCATATATTTTAGATTTAGTATAGTCTTAAGTCCTAAACAGATGTCGCTACTGGCCTGAACGTGAGATAAATCTTAATTAAACTTTATTAGATCACTATTATTTGAGTTTTGTTCCACGGAAATAAATTATATACTTAGATTAATTTTCTTAAATTTTTTTGTAACAAATGTGTTTAACACGTATTTAAACGTAATTAAACATTTCTGTAGTACCGTTACTCACCACCGTCGCTGTACTTGCGCGAGTTTTCAACTAAGAAGGTGGAAACTTTCTTAGTATGGGCATTGACCCTTTGTTGTGTATAATTTATTTTAATTTATTTACTCTATGCTAATGATATCAATTTCACCCCGTTTAAACTATTATAAAACTGTAACAGAAGTGTGTCTATTGAAGATATTTACAAAAAAAAGGTTACGATACCTATGGTTTTTAGATGTCCCTGATTCCAAATCACCAATTTTTGGATTTTTTGTCTGTCTGTTTTTTTGTTTGTTCGAGCATCACGCAACAACTACTGAACCGATTTTGATGAAACTTTTTTTGTTTGATAGCTTATGATCTGACTTAAAATCTGGTATATAATTTATGCGGACGAAGTAGCGGGTAAATGCTCGTATAGGTACTATAAGAGTCTAAGGTAAATACAAACCCTTGTACTTGAGATATTTTCTACCTGAGCTTCTCATTTCATGTTCGGTAGCTTTAAACAAACAAGGCAAAAGATAAATGAACCTCCATGTTCTGAAATCAACAAGAGCCTAATTAAAAGGGGGTGAGAGATCATAAATTTTAAGGATTTACTTATTTATGTTGCTTTCGACGCCGCAGCACTGTGAACTTATTGTTATCATCTAGAAGTTAATTAATGTTACGCTGGGGTGATACCCTGGTGGCCTTTTGAACGATCCATTCTCAGTTTATCTTCTTTATTCTTTCTTATCGTGTGGGCAGAGCCCTGGTGTCAGAGTTTTTTCAGACCGCCTTACGGCCTCTGACGTGGTTTTTATGTAACGACTACTACCACCAGAGATAGTAGCCGGGTCCAACGGCTTAACGTGCCATCCGAAGTACGGAATCATTTTTCTTTTCAGACAATCAGGTGATTCAGCCTGCAATGTCCTAACCAACTGGGGAAAAACGCACAAAGTGACATATCACTAGGTGTCCCCCGTGGGAATCGAACCCACGACCTCCGTGTCGAGAGCCAAAGCTCTTAAACCATTAGACCACGGAGGCAGTCATCTTCTTTATTGAGTTCGGTAGACAAATATCAAGTTGAAATTGAGGAATAATGGGTGGTTTCAGCAGCATAGCATAAGCATATGCTCACGACTATATTCCCCGAGAGGGTAGTCAGAGATATTCTGAAACCTCAGAACATCCACGTTTCACTAGTTGTACCGAAACTCTGTCCAGTGTGACGGGGAGTGAGCCCGTCGCCACTTGTAATGGACAGTGGGTAGTACAATACATGCCTCGAAATTGAAGCATGCAGGTTTCCTCACGATGTTTTCCTTCACCGAAAAGCCAGTGGTGTTACAAATCGTACATAAATTCTGAAAAACTCATTGGTACTAGTCGGCCTGGACGGGGATCGAACCATCGCCTCCTGCACGGCAGGCAAGGTTACTCGCCACTGGCACAGAATAGGTAATAGTATACCACTGGACCACCACCGCTAATGGTTGGTTTTAGCTCTGAGAAAAATATCTAGAAGTAAACAGGGTCTTTATCTTTGCCTTAAAATAGTTTAAGCTAATTTTGTTAGACCTTATTCAGAATGTAAGGAAATATACTCTACCCATCAAACTGAACAACTTTTACCAAGGGAGCAAACCTGTCAGAACAACAAAAATCAGATTGTATATTTGGTCAATTTTATATACAAAACTTTGACGCACAATACGCGTAGATGGTAAATATAAGTGACTTTGTATATTTGGAAAAATAGTTTAGAAAATCTAGATGTCGCGTATCAAATAACATTTGCAATTTATAATATAACGAGATTTTACCCGCGACTTCGTCCGCATAAATTATATACCAGATTTTAAGTCAGATGTTACGCTACCAAACAAAAAAAAGTTTCATCAAAATCGGTTCAGTAGTTTTTGCGTGATACTCGAAATAAACACCCATACAAACAAACAAACAAACAAACAAACAAACAAACTAAATTCTTTTTTCAAAAATATACAGTTTTATAATAGTCAAGATTACGAAGATATAAAGCTTTGAAGTTTTTCATACAAAATTTTTAAAGCTTTATAATTATCTTTGTAATTATATTATAAATTGCAAATGTTATTTGATAACATCTAGATTTCCTAAACAATTTTATTTTTCCATATGTAAAATATTACTTTTATTAATTCCGTCTACGCGTTTTGTGCGTCAAACGTTTGTATGGACTGAAACCACCTTAAGTTGGTATGTTAAATTACTGATTAAGATTTACTTACTTAGGTATTTAAAAAAAGTAGTAGGCGCTGCAGTTTAGTATGGAACAGCAGATTTGTTTGCGCTGACATGTTTGCTCTCAAAGTAAAAGTTGTTCAGTTTGATGGGTAGAGTATGTGGTTTAATGGTTAATGATAGTTTTCCTTACAGCCTGTATAAGACTGGAGCTCTGTAATGCTCGGCAAGAATCATATTTGTTCGCTTTAGTTCAGATGACCTTTGAATTTTAAACAAAAAATCTGATAGACAAAATCTATGTTCGAAAAGGAATAAAAAACTCGGTCAATGCGAGTCGTGCTACTCGCGCACCGAGGGTTCCGTACCACAAAACATCACAACATATTAATAGAAAAAAAGGTTTGTTTTTCCGGGACCTTTATCGCGAGACCGAGTCACACTTGGCCGGTTTTTATCATTTGAGAGTTTGCTCTATAATCACAACAAGTTTGACGATTGCATGTATTACCATTTTTAGGAAAGAGCGAGAGGAAAAAAACGTTGGTAAGAACTAGTTTCTTGTATAAGACCTTAATTTTTAACTTTTTGACATTTTTATTATTTTTGCCATAACGCACATTCTGTAAAACATTTAGCTGTTTATTTGCTATTACGGTTCAAAAGTCCGTAATCAGACAGACAGAAGGACGGACGGATGGACGAACAGCAGCAGCGTAGGCTTATGAATCGGGTCCCGTTTTCACCCTTGGAATACAAAAAATAATAGCTCAAAATTTTTAATAATTTTTTTATCCATTCCTAAATATATTTTACGCCTCCATGTTTAACATAAACATCACGTAGGTAACAAAGCCTTCTTCAAATGTAATGTTTTTATGAAAATCTTATCTTATCGTTACATCGAAATTGAAAAGAAACATTTAAGAATCAGAAAAAGCGAATGAAAATATAATTTTCTTTTGAATGGGTTCAAATATGTTTTATGTAAATTATCATTCGTTATCATTTTTCTTCTTTTAGGATTCCGTACATAAAGGGTGCAAAATAGGCCCCTATTCATAAACCTACACTGTCCGTCCATCTGTCCGTCCGTCTGTCTGACTGTCTGTCTAACTGTCTGTCTGTCTTCCTATTTAGGGCTGTAAATTTTGACCGTAATAGCTAGACAGTTGAAATTTTCACAGAATGTGCGAACAAATACAAAAAAAAAAGTTACGAATTAAGGGGAGACAAGAAGCAAGTTTTTATCAACGTTTTTTTCTTCTCGCTCTATCGTAAAAACAGTAATACATACAAGCGTCAAAACTTGGTATCATTATAAAGCAAACTCTACAGTATAACAACAAATAATAAAAACCAGCCAAGTGTGAGTCGGTCTGTCGCTAAAGGTCCCGTGTGGTGGTGTGGTACGGAGCCCTCGATGCACGAGTAGTCCGACTCACCCTTGACCGATTTTACTATACGTTTTTTTCACTTTAGTTGTTGGAGCAATCGTCCTGAAATTGTCTCTACCTCCTAGCTGTGCTCCTAGCATGACCCGATTTATTTTGTATTTTTGAGTCGTAGTATTCACAATTATATTTTTCACCGTGAACTTTGCTTTCGAAGGAAAAATCTTATCGGCAAATCTTCGCAAATGATGCCTGTAGGAAAACGCTCGTTCATTATTAAGTTAATTGCTATGCAAATTGCCTCTTAAAGAACCCAAACGGTCGAAAGAAGTTAAAAACTTGGAAATTTTGAGAGCCTGAGTTTTCTTTAATTTTGAGTTATCAATCAACATTCACTTAGCTGAAACTGCCAACTTTATGAGATTGTATACAACGTTTTAGCATTATTCGGCGGTTTATCAATTGTTATGGCCCATTTCGGCTTCGGAGAAAGAATACAAAAAACTCTTATTAGTGCACGCTTCACCTGCCATCCATCTTACATGGAGAAAAATTTATAACTATGATAACATGATTAATAATAATTTAAGATGAAGAAAACAGACTAAAGGTAGGGTTAGGGTTAACAGGTTAAAGGTAAAGGTAGGGACACTTTGTAGGGTTTATTTCTCTTTATTTTGTCTCTCTTAATAGGTTTTGTTTGTTATGTTGTATTGTTGTAAATTAATATTTCCTTTTAAACAAAATAAAAATTCTCTTAACTTATAAAAGTTAAATTTTCCTTCCAGTAATTAAAACCGCCTTCAAAAAAACTAAAAAGTTTAAAAATAAGATTGCAGCCGGTGACTTTTTCGCATCATAAGAACATTAATTTGTTTTATCGAAGTCGCTGTCAAGCCGGTACGATTCGCGACAGGGCTTGCATTAGTTTTTTGGCTTGGCTTGACACCGACTTCGATAAAAGAAATAATTTTCTTATTATGCTACCGAAAAAGTCATCGGCTGCAATATTATTTTTTACCTTTTTAGTTTTTTTGAAGGCGGTTTGAATTTTTTGATAAAATTTTGTTTATTTCACAATTTTCAGTGGTGAATTCATTAGTTCGATTTAATAGAAGTGCTTTGAATTAAAAAACGCACTAGTCGGTACTACGATTTTCGAAGGTTCCCCTCGATTTCTCTGGGACGCCATTATCAGATCCTGGTTTCCTTATTATGGTACCACCCTTGGGATATCTCCTTTCCAACAAAAAAAGAATCATCAAAATAAAAACACAAAAAAAAAATTATATATACGGTCGAATTGGAAATCCTCCTCCTTTTTAATCGATTAAAAAAAAGGAGGTTATTCGAAGTCGGTTACAAAAAATTGTCAAGGTCTACTACTGTTCTACTGAAATGAATTTACTAGCCAGTGGAACGTGTATAATGATAACAATTGTTTATATAGGGTCCATCTTAATATGCTGACAGTTTTTTAACCCTTTATAGGGCAGAAATTTTATTATTATTTATTTTGATAAAATTAAAGAAGATAAATAAAACCGGTCAAGTGAGAGTCGGGCTACTCTCGCACCGAGGGTTCCGTACCACACCACCACAGAACACAAAATTATTAAACTAGAAAAAAAAAACTAGAGTTTGTTCTATAATCACACAAAGTTTGACGCTTGTATGTATTACCGTTTTTACGATAGAGCGTGAAGAAAAAACGTTGATAAAAACTAGTTTCTTGTTGAGAACCCCCCTTAATTTATAACTTTTTGACATTTTTATTACTTGTTAACAAATCCGCCGTAATAACGGATAATCTGAGAAAATGTCAACTATCTAGCTATTACGGTTCAAAAGTTACAGCCCTAAATAGGTAGGACAGACGGACGGACGGACAGACGGACAGACGGACAGACTGACAGATGGACAGACGGACGGACGGACGGACGGACGGACGGACAACGTAGGCTTAGTAATAAGGTACCGTTTTCACCCTTTGGGTACGGAACCCTAAAAACGGTATTGATAAAATCGGCCTTATTGTCAGACCAGTTATGGCTACAGCCGCGGTACTTTCGGAGTTGCCCTATAAAGGGTTAGGGAATGACCAGACCATCAAACTGAACAATTTTGTCTATGGGACCAACATCGAAATCGTGAAAAAAAAAACTGTCCCAAACATTTGGCTCGAGTAGGTTTGCAGATTTGTGTGGAACATCTTATTTTTATCGCAAGTGTTGTTTGAGCCATTGAGAAAGTTGTTCAGCTTGACAGTCTGATCATCTACTTAAATTATTAAGAAGGAACCTATCTAAACTATTATAAAACTGTAACAGAAGTGTGTCTGTACATTGAAGAAATTTACAAAAAAAAAAATTACGACATGGTTTTTACCTGTCCCTGATTCCAAATCACCAATTTTTGGATTTTTTGTCTGTCTGTTTGTTTGTTTGTTTGTTTGTATGTTTGTTTGTTTGTTTGTTTGTTTGGGTGTTTGTTTGTTCGAGTATCACGCAAAAACTAATGAACCGATTTTGATGAAACTTTTTTTGTTTGATAGCTTATCATCTGACTTAAAATCTGGTATATAATTTATGCGGACGAAGTCGCGGGTAAAAGCTCGTATTATTATATTATTGTGTCTGGCATATAAGGGTTTTACGGATTAATTTCTTATTTTATGTAATTTATGTAATTCAGAAGGTTTCACAAAAGTTTACTCTACTTAGTTGGATTCCGAGGTTAAACCCTAAGGGCACACTCTATTTATAGAAGAGCTTCAGTTTGGGATCTGAACAATGCTTGTTTAGCATTATTATATTTTTTTGTGATGATATCAGCCAAATCAGTATGAAGGTATAAGGCCTACCACATACATTCGGAATAAACCTGATTCGGAATTCAGTGTTGTTGACTATGGTTACAAAAAATACTAGAGTGCTGTTTAAAAAATGTCTAAAATTAAAAATGTATTCAGAAATGCCAAATTAATGACAATTGCATTTTTAGGTTATTATTAAAGCGAAACAAACAATTTCTATAGGTACATGATAATGTGATGTGATGAGGTCATGACGTTACAATGATGATTTGTAAATTGTATTTCAATATTATGAAACTATATCAAAAGACTATCGATAGTTTTAACATTAGACATAATCTGCATACAAAATGGCTTGAACCATTATCACTCAAACTATTTTTGAGCGTAGGCGATATCGACGTCGCAACTGCACCGTCACGATACGGTATCGTTACGTCATCGCCTACACTCAAAAATCGCGTTTGTGATATGACTGTAAAATCTTTAAAAAATTCCACCTAAGATATAAAATATGTATAGTTCTAGTGAAAAAGTATCAGCAAACGGCAACACTGAATTCCGGATCAGGTTTATTCCGGATCCGGATGTATGTGGTAGGCCTAAGTACTATACTACCTACATGAAAGAACATAAAGATTATTATTATAACTATTTCTAAAAGTAACATTATCTGCTATTTAGAAATAAATTCGGTTAACATTAATTAGGCAATAGGTATGCTTAAAAGCTCATTCATCGAGAGAAAACGCCTCTGACAGCTTTTGATCGTAAAATGCTGAACACAATTGAAGTAAACATTAAACGCTTTGTGGTATTTAATTTAACTATCAGACAAATACATTTTCAATATTAAACGAGTACCTACACGGGTAAAAAGGATTTCTTGAAATAAGAAATCACATTATTTTCGATATAATTATAGGGTCCTTCTTAATTATGCTGACACGTTTTTAAGGGGATGATCAGACCGTCAAACTGCACAACTTTCTCTATGGCACCAACATCAAAATCACGACATAAAGATCTGTTCTTCCATACAAAACTGCAACCCTACTCGAGCCAAATGTCTGGGACAGCTGTTTTTTTTTTCGCGATTTTGATGTTGGTCTCATAGAGAAAGTTGTTCAGTTTGATGGTCTGATTATCCCCTTAAAAAAGTGTCAGCATAAGAAGGACCCTATATATGAGATCGCCAAATTCTTAGTTCAATGCAATTTGCTTTCAGTCAAGACAATTGTCTTTTTATACCTTTGACAGATGAAAATGAATCTAAGTAACTTCAAGTAAACCGTTTTCCAAATTGTGTTACAGTAACGCTAAAATTATCTCTCAACAAAGGGATAGTTTAAAATGAGATCCTTTGTGCATATGTTTGAATCGAAACAGTAAAGGGACCATTTTGTCCTATAAGATTTATTGAGGGTAGAAGAAAATTCGGTCTGTAGCAGTTAATTAAACTTCGCTTTTGTTAACTCTCGCGATATGTTTCGGCCGAATGAATGCTTTAATTAAATTGCAAATTTAGTATACTTAGTTAAATTTCTTATGCTAATATTGTTCTAGATTTAAGGGAGGATGTTATGCTATGTTTATGTTGGATCGTAAATGCTCCCGCAACAGAGCATAAAAAGGCATGTGAAGGTCCACGTCTTTGAATATAAATCGTCTACGAATTTTATATTTTTTTTCAGTGTGAACCATATTATACAACGTGTTAATGAATTAGCGCAAAAACTCATACACCCCAACTGATGTATAACAAAATAATTAGATTGAAACAATAATTTCATTATTTTTATAGTTGAAATTTAAAGTTATTCGCATTTTTAGTTTTGAGGCAAAAATGATTTGTTATCATTTCAGCACTGAAAGAAAGCGCTAACGTACTCATGGATACATTTTTATAATCTTGTTTTGGTAGTAAGAGTGAGTGTGCCCGTGCGGTGGGTTGACATCAGGTTCAAAAAATTTTAAATTTTGCAAAAAAATTATTTAATATTTTGAAAAAAATTACCTATGTTGAAACCATGATAATTCGATTCTGCTCTCGATTCTAAACAAACTACTTTCTGATTTTGCGTTAATTCATTAACACGTTGTATAGAGCTTCTAAAATACTGTAATATTATCATTATCACACAGCATTATCATAATTATCTCATTCTAAAAAATCAGATGGTAAATTTTTCTTGCACATTTATCAGCTTTACCATTAAGTATACATACACTTCAAACATGGTGTTAATATTTTTGTCTACTTAGAAGCCTTTGAAAAATACATTAGTATTTTCTATCTAATATTTCATTTTTAAATTTCAATGCCTATTTTATTGTTAAAAAATAATGTATATTGTTAAATCTAATTAAAATGAGTGCATTGGTAATAATATTAATTAGATAAAAGCCTTCTGGGAGGTACAATTTTGATTTCTATGTTGCGTAGCGAATTATTTTAAATATGTTTTCAGATAGTCTTTTTGTCACTAAATGGTGCCGGTTACAGTTTTAAAGTCGTATTAATAAATACTCTCCACCCCTCCTAACAAAACTCCATAAAATGACTGAGCTATAAGAATAAGAGAAGACCTTTCTTACACATAATTATTATCCTTCTGAATCCATCCATCTTTTCTCTGGCCTTTCTATCCTACCACGGCTATCCATATTCATACTTAAAACTTGTCTCTCAGCATGCCCATCCAATGATAATCTATTGCCCGCAATTCCTAATCCTTCCCTTCTCGTTACACCTCACACCCATCTCAATTCTAATTTTACTGTATAGTATAAATTTGTTTTTTCTCAAAAGGTTATTTGTCGCCCCCAAAGGCGTCTATGTAGAACCTATTACTCTAGTGTCTTGTGTTTGTAATAAGGAGGTACTAAATTAGATTATATTGTTCACAGCGTCAAAACGGAGGCGACATCCAACGGTGCGCTATCTCGGCTCTACATAGCGAATGCGAACAGAAACGACTCTGGGAACTACACTTGCTCTTTAGCGGACGTTGCCACGTCCGCAGTGTCCGTTCATGTTTTAAGGGGTAAGTAGCTATAAAGGTAGGTTTAGACGATGACAATTTCGCGAAGCCAATTTTTTTCGCACGGAAAAAAAGCACGGCAAGCTTTCGTTTACACGGTGCTTATTTCCAGCGCCAATTTATTCGCATGCGAATGGATTTGCTAGAAAAAACCGTGCCAGCGATTAGCACGACGCGTTTATACGAGTCGAAAAATTGAGGGGGGTGCGAGGGACGCGGGCGGAGGTCACTAGCACCGAAAAATAGACGCGTGCTCTATTCCTTGCGCACGTTCGCATGCCGTGAAATATTCGTGCGAAAAGTGTTTATACGATGCTTTTTTTGAGGCGCCGCAGATTTCGCACCGCGAAATTGTCACCGTATAAACCTGGCTTAACAGTAATTTTATTTTAAATTATTTATTGTACACACGGTGACACTTCAAGCTATACCTGCATAACTGGTCTACTCTGGCTACGCGACGTTAAATGTAATTCAACCTACGCGTGGCCAGGTGGTGGTTATGTAGGGAACAGAGGTTCAGTCTGACAAACAGGATTTAAACTTACCACTGGTCAGATTGATCGGAAAATCCGATTGGACCTCCGGGAAAACCCAAAACTTTTAGATCACGCAGTCTTTGTTCATGATTTCCGTTTTACTTCCAGAACAAGACTTGTTCAGTTTGATACTGAAAAAAATTTGGCCATTGATTCAAAATTTGTTCCTGTTAATCACAGTATGGAGAAGCAGTTATTCAGTTATCAGCAGTTTGAAATAAATGTTTTTTTATTTCTTCTCACATACAGGGTGTAACAAAACACCCTAGTAATACTTAAGGGGGTGCTTCAGACCATCAAACTGAACAACTTTCACTATGGAGCCAACTTCGAAATGGCGAAATAAAAATCAGCTGTGTCATACAAAACTGCAGTACCGGCGAACTAAAATGTATGGGACAGCAGATTTTTTTTATTTTTTCTCGATGTTGGCTCCATAGTGAAAGTTGTTCAGTTTGATGGTATGAAGCACCTCCTTAAGTATTACTAGGGTGTTTTGTTACACCCTGTATAATATTAGTTCAGTTATTTAGTTATGTTTCCGTTAGGTACTAAAATGCTTAACATACTTTAGGGGGTGCTTAGGACCATCAAACTGAACAACTTTAACGATATGATCAAGTTTGAAAAAAACTTTTTGGTCAATTAACATTTCAACTAAAATTCTCTGGGACAAGAGATATATTTTTCACGATTTCAAAATTGGTCCTAATAGTAAAAGTTGTTCAGTTTGAGCAAGTCAAACTCAATGGCAACAAGTACTCGTATCTACCTACTTACTTAAATGTACACCCTGCATAGTATCTTGGCCTGACAATAAACTAAAGTGCCAACACTGCAATGCGTCTTTACACGGAATAATGTCGCAATACTTCAAGTGTTTAAATATTCTAAAGCAGATGTTTCCGTTTTGCGACATTATATAGGAGTGGAAACAGTAGTTTGGACACTTCATACAAAGGGGCTCGTACTGACAAAAAAAGGTTAGCAGTCTTAGCACTTTATACTGAGGGAGTGCAAGTGTGAGATGACTTAATAGACGGAGATCCGACCGTAAAATTATGCACCTATTCCTTAGGCGAACGAAATGTAATCCTAGTGTATGTTTATACAGGGGTTAATTCAACGCCGCCAAGTTGCCTAGAAAAATCTTGCCGCAAGTGCCTTTTCCATTAACATTTTTGGTATAACTTTTTCCACGTGTTTGTTAGGGAAGTGAATGAGGTGCCATCGGAAGGAGACTGGTCTAAAGTACTTTAAAAACTAGGGTTGCCACCTCTCAATCTGCCGCAAGACTAGGGTTGCCAGATTCAAAAATGACATATTTGGACCTGGCAACCCTATAGTTGCGGCAGATTGAGAGGTGGCAACCCTAGTTTTTAAAGTACTTTAGACCAGTCTCCTTCCGATGGCACCTCATTCACTTCCCTAACAAACACGTGGAAAAAGTTATACCAAAAATGTTAATGGAAAAGGCACTTGCGGCAAGATTTTTCTAGGCAACTTGGCGTTGAATTAACCCCTGTATAAACATACACTAGAATTACATTTCGTTCGCCTAAGGAATAGGTGCATAATTTTACGGTCGGATCTCGGACTATAACCAAAAACTGCCTGCTGTCGGCTACCTCCCGTACCAACAAGAGAAGATGAGGTCAAAATTGGTGGGAGCAGAGAGTGTCCGTATTGTACGTAGCTACGTACTCTATCTTATACTGCTTATACTATGGTATTTCTAATCTTCCCAGTGACCAAAATTAGCAGAAACTTACAACCTTAGTCCCATTAGGTATGGGCAGAGCCTTTGCTACAACTATACAATATCTTAAGCGTGCATATTGGCTATGTGCGAAGTGGGTGTTGGGAACTGTCAAGTCGATTGCAGCGCCCGGGGTGGCAGAAATTTGTACTTTTACCGGACAAGCTGTGAAAATATGCTTGAATCTATGCAAATCCACACACTAACTTAACACAAAATCTCCAAAACTGTCAAGACTACAAACATAAAATTTGGCATGGAAGTTTCTATTGGCATCTAGATGCTCGCTTAAAAAAGGCTTGTCGCATATCAACCCCCGAAAGGTATTAAAACTGAGGTAAAAGTTTGTATGGGAATTCCGAAACAAATTAGATTTTGTCCGTGGCTTCGTCCGCATCCGCTCCTGTCATCGTACTGGGATAAAATATAAGATAGTTTTTAAGACTAACAAAAAGTTTTATCAAAATCGGTCTAGTAGTTTTGGCAGAATCCTCGAACGAACACAAACTTTTACAGTACTAATAATAGTGTAAATAATTCACGGCTGTCCGAAAAAGTTCTGTCAGTACGCCGCGCTAGTGTGGCGCTAGTATCGTGCACATAGCCAAATAGCAAGGCTTACGTTTAGCAGATTGGTTTTTGGATGGAATGACTTGTAACGTGATGATAGGGGGCCAGATTTTCTACAACAATAAAACTTGATAGGAAGCCATAAAGTCGAGCGAGTCGAAGTCGATGCAAACCCCGGAAAACGTGGTAGAATGAGTTGGATGCCCACTGAAATGAATAGCGGGATGACGCCGGTCAGAGAGATGTGAAAGAGTTTAGAGGAGACCTTTGCCCAGCAGTGGGACAGCACAGAAAGGAAACCTTATCTCTCAGTCACCACTGAAGTCACCACGCGAAGAAATGGGGGTGCTCCGTTCTAAGCCAGAATGATTTTCTGATTCTTGTTATAAATATACGAGAATGGGTGGTGGGTAAATAATGAATCAATTTGCCCCTTTTGGTATCTCATTATTTGTGTCTGTTTGTTTTAGGCTTCGGCTTCATTCGGTTATAATTTATTATAACCATCTATTATTAAATTATGCCTAAGTGCCTAAACCAATATCATTAATCAAACCAATAAATTTGTTTGCGTAGCTGAACCTACATAAATCTAATTTTAGTGGGGGGATCAAGAGGGTAGAGGGGTGCTTGATGACGTAGTGGACCTTCCTTCTGGAAAAGTTTACCGATGTAAAGTAAAGGCAGGTCAGGTCTTTATTGTGTAACTACCCGGTTCTTGACTAATTATGTATAGAACAGAAAATGCGAAAAAAATCTGTTTATCACGATCAGTAGTGCGGGGCGCGCACTGGGGGCGTCGCGTTGCAGCACGCGTCCGGCACATGCTATATGTACGGTTGAGCCAATTAGCTTAAGCTGGTGTTACAAAAAATTTGTATGAGTGTCGCCTCTAGGTACCTTAATCGCTTCAAGCTCCTATCCTACTATCCTACTAATATTATAAACGCGAATGTTTGTTTGGATGTATGGATGTTTGTTACTCTTTCACGCTAAAATGGCTGAACCGATTTCGATGAAACTTGGCATATAGATAGTTCTTATCCCAGAATAACACATAGGCTACATATTATATGTCCACGCAGATGGAGTCGCGGGCAAAAGCTAGTATTGAATAAATAATGTTGAGTCTGACTTTGAAACCAGCCTAAAATATAGGTGTAAGATAGTTCTTATCCCAGAATAACACATAGCCTACATATTTCATATTTCATATTTCATATATTTATTGCTTTTCTATGTGTTAGTTTACATGGTCTTAGGTTTTAAGTTAGTAGGTACAAGACATAGAAACCCTGTAAGGGCACTGCAACACAGTATAAGTCTAAAATACATTATTTTAAAGTTGGGTACATTTTATCGGTCGCTAGTATGCATGAGGAATTAATAATTGATATGTCAAAGGATAAACTATAACAGAAACAATAGATACAAAACAAATAAAATAAGAATAAATTAGGAATTCATTAGAAATAATCATGCTAATCGCCTATTTATAAATGCATGTCAATAGTATTATAGTTTTTTAATATCTAGGTACCTAATGTTTATAACCTACAAAGGATCGGCGAAAAACTCTTGCAGTGTATAGTATGCCCTATTGTTTAAAAATTGTTTTAGTTCTCTAACAAACGTTTCTTGCCCATGGGTCTTTATAGTTTCCGGGATTTTATTGTATATCTTGATACACATCGAATGCGGACCGTCTCTGACCATTTGGAATCTCGAGGAAGGTAAAGCTAACTTGTTTTTTGGTCGTAGGTTAGCTGGTCGTATGAGCTGCGGAAATAAATTAAAATGTTTTCTTACAAACTTGCAGTTTTCTAAAATATATATTGAAGTTAGGGTTAGAATTTTTTGTTCAATGAAATGTGGCTTGCATGACTCTAGTTGCTTGATATGAACCAAAATTCGAATGCACTTTTTTTGCAATACAAATAGTTGATTTACTTCCGTACTATTACCCCACAGCATAACGCCATATGATAGCCAAGAGTGGGCATATGCGTAGTAAACGATTTTCGCCGTTTTTAAGTCTGTCGATTGTTTTAGTTTATGAAGTGCATATGTGAATCCAGACAGCTTACTTTTCAATTTTTGGATGTGGGCTTTCCAATTAATGTGGGTGTCAATATTCAGACCTAGAAGCTTAGAGGTGTTTACACATTGTAACTTTGCATCGTTCAGGGAGAATTCAATTGTCAAAGGTGATTTTTGATAGGGTTTAAATTGCATTAATTTTGTTTTTGTCAGGTTTAATTGAAGATTGTGGTCATTTAGCCAATTTAGGAGTATGTCAAACAAATTATTAAGATACGAATTAAGGTATAATTCATTTACAGCAGGAAATATAATTGTAATGTCATCAGCAAACAAAAAACACGTATTGTCAAATATTTTAGGTAGATCATTGATGTAAATGAGAAAAAGTATACATCCGAGTACACTTCCCTGGGGAATCGAGCCCGTCATATATTTCTCCTGTGACCTCACGTGTTCCCTAGTACCTGTATCTGTATTTAAATGCTCTATTTCAACGAATTGTTTACGGTTTTTAAGATATGATACAAACCAATCGTGCGCTAAACCTCTTACGCCTATACCGTACAATTTTTTTAATAAGATTTCATGTGAGACTCTGTCGTAGGCTTTGCTCATGTCGAGTAGTAGTCCAATCGCGTATTTTTTGTTCTCTATTATATTAAGCGTTTCTTGGATTACTTTGTACACAGCTAATGTTGTTGATCGATTTTTCCTAAATCCGTATTGCCTATCGTCGAAGATGTTATACTTTTCACAGAAGGGATAAAGTTGTTTAGTCATAGCTGTTTCAAGTATTTTAGAGAACGTAGATAGTAATGCGATGGGACGATATTGGTTGGGATCTTTACTATTTCCGCTTTTGTGAATGGGTTTTATAATGGATATTTTCAAAAGGTCCGGTACAACGCCCTCAGCAAAAGATTGGTTGATTAAGAAGACTAGAGGTGAGGCAAGTTCTTTAGCACACCTCTTTATTAGGATAGGTGGCATGTCATCGTAGCCAAAGCTCCGTTTGTTTTTTAGTTCGCGTATAATATTCATAACTTCGCAATGGCTTACAGGTTTTAAGTAGAGTGAGTTTTCAGTAGGCGATAGCACCGGCCGGCCACGGGGTAACTCATCCCTTTGTGATGCAGGCTTGCCAATCGACGAGAAGAAATCATTAAACGAGTCTGCAATCTCAATGGGATCCTCTATAAAGTTTTTTTCAATTTCCAGTGCAATGTTTTTTGTAGTTTTTGTAGTATTTTTATTTAATGTAGTTTTAACAATGTGCCACATTGTTTTTATTTTATTTTCGGATTTAGTTATATTTTTAATGTTTTGAATTTTTTTAGCCGTACATACCGTCTTTTTAAGAAGCTTTTCATATGATTTATAATAGTTTTGTAAAAGATAATTGTCTGTTTTACTTACGAAGATTTTCAAAAGACGTTTATTAGTACATGATGTTTTTATTCCAGTGGTTAACCATGGCTTGGATTTTGAATGTTTTAATTTTATCTTTTTTATTGGAATGCACCGGTCGAGAACAGTTAATAGCAAATTCGAGAATATTGTGTAGTTTTCGTTTATAGTTTTATTTTCCATCAAGACGGATCCCCAGTTTATCGTCTGTAGCTCAGATTTAAAGTGATTCATGTTAAGGTCGCTATAAGTTCTTTTATTTGTGAACAATATCTTTTTTTTAGCTTCAAGACGCGTTGGTATGTTTATTTCGATGCATTTATGGTCCGAAAGTGCATAATCGTTTACTTGTACAGCGATTTCTGCGTTGTGATAGTTAGTAAATAAGAGATCTAAGCATGTTTCAGTAGTGTTAGTTATTCTTGTTGGTTCCGATACGTGCTGGACAAAATTGTTTATTTTCATTAAATCTATGAGTCTTCTTGTAAGTTTTGTATTCTCTAAGATGTTGACATTAAAGTCACCGCCTATAATAATATTTTTCCGTGTATTTTTTGGTAGCATCAACAGCTGCAAGAGCCTTTCTAACGATTCAAAGAAACTTTCAACTTCCCTTTTACTATCTGGCCAATATAAAATAATAAGCAACATGTTCATACGAGGGATTTCAATAGCACATGTTTCAAAAATATATTCTATGGTCAACAATTTTATATCTTCCCGTTCTATGAATTCAACCGCTTCCCTTGTAAATATGCACACTCCACCGCCTTCGCGGTTTTGACGACAATATGCCGAGGCTACGGTGTATCCATCTACAGCCAGTAGTTCCCTTTTCTTTGTTGTTATCCATGTTTCCGAAAGGCACAACACCTCAAGGTTTTTTTTCTCGTCTGTCAGAGCCTCAATTAAATGTGTTTTTTTGTTCAGACTACGTATATTTTGAAAGATAATAGTAAAGTTGTTCTTGGGGTGGTGGTGGGCAGAGCTTAAATTGCTTTTAGTTTCGAAAGTTGTGGTTGCGAAAGTTGTGGTTCTCACCGGTGGCGCTTTTTGATGTTGATGCGGTACTATTTTCTTCTGATGTGTGTGTCAGCTCAAGTGTATTCTGTCCTTCCAATAGTGTGTGACGGGTATGTGTTTCCTGCTTTTCATTGAATGTCGTTAATTGCCAATTTGAGTATCGCTTTTCCCTAAAGTCCTTCCGTTTTTGAAGTTCTTCCCCGTTGAGTAGTTTTGAGATGTAGAGGCCGGAGTTCTTAAATACGCGTGCTTCTTGTAATATGTAGTTAGTCATTCGTTTGCTAATAAGTTCAATTTTAATTGGCCGTCGGAAACCTCTTTTCCCAATTCGTGTGAGAGATTCAATATATCCTGTGATGTCTACGTTGAGTATATCCTGAAACGCGAATACTATTCTATTTTCTAGTTCATATTCTGTCTCTCTCGGATATTCTGTGAGTCCATATAGTACTAATATTTTTTTACAATCACTATCTTCTATCGTTTCCGTATTCCTTGGCTGTTGGTTGAATTTATTTATCTCGCTTTTTAATTCAATATTGTCTATTTCTAATATTCTAATTTTTTCGTTTACATCCTTTAGTTGAATATTTATGTTGTCTTGCTCTTTTATTACTGCATTTGTTTTACATAAAAATTCCTGTTTTAATTGGTGTATAGCAACATTTACCTCTTTTTGAATAGTTGAACGTAACTCGGACAGTAATGATATTCGGTTGATCTCAAATTTTGTATCCAGTAGTTGGCTAATTTTATCTAATATTGTAGGGTCATTGTTGGGGTTGGGCGTCTCTGTATTTCTCTCCTTCTCGGGCGATATGATCACGTTGTTTGCAGTTTCGCATACTTTGCTTGCATCTTCTTGATTTAAGTCATCTACGGACATTGTTGATTCGTCCAACGAGTACGATGCGGTTTTCCTGATGGTTGTCTCATCGTTTTTACGTCTCCGTGTTATGTTTTCACATCTTGGACATTTCCAAGAACGTTCTAAGTAGTTTTTATTTTCCCTAAAGTATGCAGTAGTGATATTAAGGCATCGGAAGTGGTAAGTACCGTTACATGCATTACATATCAGCAGCTCTCCGCGGTCTATAGTTTGGCGGCAAGCTTCGCAATGCATATTATTTATTATTTTACGTCGTACTAAGGTGGTAGGTAGTGATGAATGCAGCGAGAAGCGCGAGCAGTTGGGACGGCAGGCAAGTGGGCAGGCGCGGGCGGCAGGCAGGCGGCGGGCGGCAGGGGTGGCCGGTGTAGCGAGCGCGGGTTGTCGTAGGTCAGGTACGCTTGCGCCCAACGATTTAATTTTGAATTGTTTTTGAGATAATGTTTTTATTCAAATGTGTTTTGCGCTAGAACTTACACAATTCTGTAGTCCAATCCAAGGGGCACCCGTAGGTATCAAAAACGTCACTAAACAGTCACTTTTTTCCACTTATTTGAATAAAATTGCTCAGGAAGGTCATTAGCACTTCTGCTTGTTGTGATTTCGCGCGCGTTCATCATATTATATATAACCTATTACTTTTAGTTGGCAATGTTGTTTTAAAAAATGTTGATACCCTACTATCATGTAATTAGTCCGTAAGTTTTCCTAAAATGAATAAAATAAAATAAAATAAAAAAATTATATGTCCACGCAGATGGAGTCGCGGGCAAAAGCTAGTATTGTATAAATTATGTTGAGTTTGACTTTGAAACCAGCCTAAAATATAGGTATACAGGGTGAAATTGATATCATTAGCATCCTTTTAAACTAAGAGTCTACCCAGCAAACTAAACAACTTTTACTATGGGAGCAAACCGATCGGAGCAACTAAAAAATCAGCTGTCCCATACTAAATGTCTGTGCCTACTCAACTCAAATGTATGCAGCAGCAGATTTTTTTTTGCTCCGATCGGTTTGCTCCCATAGTAAAAGTTGTTCAGTTTGATGGGTAGACTCTTAGTTTAAAAGGATGCTGATGACATCAATTTCGCCATGTAGATAGTTCTTATCCCAGAATAACACATATGCTACATATTATATGTCCACGCAGATGGAGTCGCGGGTAAAAGCTAGTATTGAATAAATTATGTTGAGTTTGACTTTGAAACCAGCCTAAAATATAGGTATACAGGGTGAAATCGATATCATTGGCATCCTTGTAAACTAAGAGTCTACCCATCAAACTGAACAACTTTTACTATGGGAGCAAACCGATCGGAGCAACTAAAAAATCAGCTGTCCCGTACTAAATGTCTGTGCCTACTCGACTCAAATGTACGAGTATGTAGCAGCAGATTTTTTTTTTGCTCCGATCGGTTTGCTCCCATAGTAAAAGTTTTAAATATTTTTAAATATCTTGGACACAAACACACAAATTATCTAGCCACATTTAAAGTACCAGAATCTAGCCTGAACTTGTATTATGATGACTAGACAACGATATACAATACATATATAGATACAAACATCCATGACTCGGGTACAAATATTCATATTCATCATACAAATATTTGTCCCTTACGGGATTCGAACCCGCGACCCTCGGCACAGCAGGCAGGTTCACTACCGACTGTGCTACCGGGCCGTCATGCTACCGGGCCGTCAAGGTCAAGTTGGTCAGTTTGATGGGTAGATATCAATTTCACCCTGTATAGTGGTTGTGTTAGCAAAGTTCTGACCCTGAGAGACTATGACCGTGGGTTTGTGTATGTTTAAGTACCTAACCTATACTTCTTCCTCAGGTGAGAACCCGCTTGCAATGCAGCGAGGCAGCGCTGCAATTCCACATCCATCACTCGCTGTCCTCACCGCTGTCATCAGCTGACACATGTTCAGCGCGCTACGGACGCGCTACAATCTATAAATGTTATATTATTACAAAGATAACCGCTAGAAGGTAATGTTTTCTTCTGGTGCCCGGGAGTTGTTTGCGGTAAATGAGGTTTTAAATGTTAACCATTTAAATATTGTTAAAAATTTCCAATCACGCAATTCAGAGATTTATTTTCTTGTAGTATAAAATTACTTTGCCTCGGTAGTTTAATTGGACGAAAGCACACCCCGGTATTAGTAGATTGCGGGTTTAAGTCCATGCCGATGCAAATTTTTCAATTTTTAATTTTAATTACATTGGTTAAGACGAAAATTGATTGAAGTTTCGTAATAATTATATCAACACTTCAGTTAGGTTTTTGCAGGATCTATGATTTTTCGTTATTTACATAATTTTTTACTTAATATCTTACATGCACTCAGAAGATATGTGAGGTTGATGTAATATTCATACTGCGTAAAGGATGCTTATGTCTGAAATGAAAGAGACGTCAATGGTAGAGTACGACAGCCTGTTGAGACTGGTCTTGCATAATTTATAATTGAGATACGAATTAACTAAGTAAGGACGCCCGTTCCAGTCCCAATAATCACAAGCGGTCTAGTCTCTATTTTTACCCAACTGCGCGACGCAATGGAAGGGTAATATGTTTATCAGCCTATATGTATGTAAAAGACAATGCATTGTACCTACTGTCCATTACAAGTGGCGACGGGCTCACTACCTGTCACACTGGACAGAGTATCGGTACTACTAGTGAAACGTGGATGTTCTGAGGTTTCAGAATATCTCTGACTACCCTCTCGGGGAATATAGTCGTGAGCATATGCTATGCTATGCTAAGACAATGCCCAAAACCAGGCTAAAGACGCGTTATCAATGCGTCATCATCATTAATTTATCAAAAATATTTGGTCTGAATTAGGAATATAAATATGAAGGCACTGAACGGTAAAAGGAGCCTTAACGCATTCTTAATTATACGAAATGTTGTAACTTTTATGAGACGAAAAACAATTTCACTTACAATTTAATCTTCTGTTGTTTTTAATTAAAATTATCTCTACAAAAACCATTTACGCAAACAACTCTAGCTATGCGCCGAATCTTAAATATGGGTAAAATTCTAAAACTTCAAACTTAATTTTAACTTTATAGTCTAGTCATAAAGATGTTTGTTGGCCATAAAAAATTGTGTTTAAAACTCGTTTAAGTTTTCTAAGAAAACTAAAAACTTCTAACTGTTAAGTTTACTACAGGGTGTAACAAAACACCCTAGTAATACTTAATGGGGTGCTTCAGACCATCAAACTGAACAACTTTCACTATGAAGCCAACATCGAGAAAAAATAAAAAAAATCAGCTGTCCCATACATTTTAGTGGAGTCGGTACTGCAGTTTTGTATGGGACAGCTGATTTTTTTTATTTTTTCTCGATGTTGGCTCCATAGTGAAAGTTGTTCAGTTTGATGGTCTGAAGCACCCCCTTAAGTATTACTAGGGTGTTTTGTTACACCCTGTATAAGGTTTATTTGTTTATTCCTTGAATAGACTGTAAAATTGTGACGTTATCGTTTTAAATTTGCGTAAAAACAAAACTAAAAAAGCCTTCGCCCTGCAATAGGTCGAGTAAGATTGCCGTTTTTAAGGAACAGCTGTTTTTTTTTCGCGATTCTTCATTGGGCCTATAGATAAATTTGTTTAGTTTGATGGTCTAATCATCCTCTTGAAAAACCATCAGCATAATTATTAAGAAGAACCCTATACAGGGTGAAAACTGGAGATAGGTGAGTTTATAACTGTTCAGGGAAAAATACAAAAAAATTCCCAGTTTGATAGTTTTCGAAAGATTGAAATATTTTTAACATTGGAAAATTTCGCCACCCTGCGCTCAACTTTTAGATGTAGTTACTACATGTACATTTTTTTAAGAAAAAACTTGTTACGCATCCTGAATAACCTTTTTAGTCGACTCAATTTAAAAATAAAGAATTAGTGCCATACTTTTACAGAAAACACTAAACACACAAACTCAGGATTGCGAAACAAATATTTTTGTGAAAAAATGTAAAAATTTGCAGTAACTAAATTAAAACTTTGAGCGTATGGTGGCGAAATTTAGCAATGTTAATAAAATGACAAAATCTTGAAAATTATCAAACTTGTTTTTTTTTTTGTATTTTTCCCTTACCAGTTATAAACTCACCTATCCTGTCCTGTTTTCAAGTTAACGTTGAGTTCTGGGAAACCCTGTATAAAAAACGTGCATGTCTGCTTAGCATGATGTAATTTACCATATCACATTTTTGTCAGTCTATACAAGGTTTAAAAATTGTCGAATAATTTCTTCCACTCAGATGCATTTGGGCGCAAGACTAAGCCATATTACATTGGTATTGTCGCTCTTGTCTTCTACTCAGTATCCATCCATACATCATCATCATCATATCAGCCGATAGAAGTCTACTGCTGGACATAGGCCTCCCCAAAGGATCGCCACAACGACCGGTCCTGCGCTGCTCTCGTACAACAGATTCCCGCCGCCTTCACCAGGTCGTCGGTCCACCTTGTATAGAGGCCTATATCCATGCTGACCTTTCCGGTACGTAGCCTAACTCTTCGGCCCCATCAGTCAGTCCAATGCAACCTTGACCGGACTTTCAACCAAATGCGTGGAATGAGTGGAAGATTTTCTTTTTTCTTTGAATGGTCCTGAATTTCTCTCAATCTAATTTCTGTAACTATAAAGGCGAGTTCTTAAAGGAAGCATTAGTGAAACGAGAAAGCCAAAACGGTGAAAGAAGTGAAAACGGTGAACAATGCAACAATAAAATCTTATATTCGAATAGATTTGGCAAAGGACGTAGATAAATAAAATAGAACTAAATCAAATCGAAAACTTTAACGTGTGAACTTTGTAAGCAGAATCATTTTGCTTGTTGCTTAGTTTGGTTATTAAATTTTGAGTTTTGACAACAATAGGGATGATGACTGATTCTAGAAATTCATATCTTATAACGAATTCTAAAAAAAGGCTAAATTCAATAACAAAATGTTAAAACGAAATTACAATCAAATAGAAAACAAAAAAGTTATAAGCGATTGAAATACGTTTTTTATCGTCTTCTCTCTTTTTCATTCAAAACAGATGTTTGTTTGACACTTCGTTATTATTTGTCATAGATATATTATAAATTTGTATTAAAATACGAGGGTATGACGTCACTCCCTTTATATCTGCCTCTCGCTCTAACCGTAAATTTTAAACACTTATATTTCGGTTATTTTTGAAGATATTAAAAAAATCTGTTTCACTTTAGTGTTTAAGATATCAAACAGTTTTTAAAAAAGAAATAAAATAAAAACAGTCATCATCCCTATTCTTCATTTTCAAATGCTTACATACCTCAGTAGGTACTGATGAATGTCTTGAACGAATCGCTCATCGCGTGCTCGATAATTAAATTACTCATTATCACAAAATGCTTCCGGTGAGAACACACCTTAAAATGTTACCATGCCACATGAATGGTGGTTTTTAATCTAAATTTATTTATGCGAGGTTTTTCATACTACTAGGCTTAAGAAATTACCGAAGTAAAAAAACTCCATTACAAATTGTTTTTATTAATAGATTTTCTTTTTTGGACAGCGGATGTACAAATGTACACAATTTGTACACAATTAATAAGTTAAAAACAGCCAGCCACCCAGTTTTAAAATTAACCTCATCTGAAAATGACTTATTCTTCTTGAAAAAGCTCCTCCAAAAATTGGTTACTTCTGGAAATGAACTTCTGGAAATGAAACCGTGTAGGCTTTACGATAGATACTTCTTCTTTACTTCTTTTTTTACTTATTTTCCTATACTGACATAATATTAAAAATAATAGGAATTAAAAATACCGTGAAAAAACCCCGAATTTGTAACATAAATAGCGAAATTGTTGTACATAATGTGTTTGTAAATAAAATGTAGATAGAATTCAATACTGTATACCTAATCAATGTATTTTTTTCGAACATGTTCAACGACATTTTGTCTTTTTTTTATTTTGTGTAAAACGTCAACCTACTGGAATTGGAAAGGTACTTGTTAACTTTCTTATTTACACATTCATTACACACTTCTTAAATTTTTTTGTGGTAATAAAAAATAATACATTATTTACTACATTTGTTTATAATTGCTTATTAGTTTAACGTAAACTAATAATACAGTAAAATAAAACAAACTATATTTTGATATAAAAATAAAACAAAAGAAGGTCAAATGAAAAGAAGAGAGGTAAGAAAGTCAATGGGACACTGTTTAGCAAAAGTGAAGGCACATAGTACTATTATTTCTACCGTTAGGGTGCCTGTCCATTGACGCGGAGCGAGCTGGCGGAGCGGGGAAGCGGAGTTTTATTAAGGGGCTATGTGAATAAAATAGGATTCTTCAAAGCTTCATATATCATGAACAGTAGGAGTATGATTTTCGGATATGTGTAAATTGAACATATAATTGAAGTTTTGATTAGAGCCAAAACACGATTAAGACAAATTTTCTCGATAGAAAAACAAGCCAAAGTAGCCTCCATTTTTATCTATAAACGCTTGGAACTGCTAAACGGTGAATAATAGAAACACGAGACTTGATTTAAAAAAAGTGATTGATATTTTCTAAATTTTGAGTAGAGCAGAATTGAAATAACATAAATAGTACAATCACAATTAAATAAAGTTTGATTTGGCGCTCGATTCGCTTCAGGCGCGCGCGGCGCCCCATCTCTTTCTCTCGCATCAGCCCGTAATATAAGCTATCCCACGCCTGTTTCGCTTAAATTATTTTTCGACATAGGCTCTTAACCAATGAGATTGCAATCAAAATCTCGGCCGAGATTTTACGCAATCCTGGCCCTTTACCCGCACTTTCGATATTTGCTATATCACCGCTGTTTCGGTCCGCACTTCATAGTAATAGAGTTGACATTGGAACGAAAATGTTCACGCAATTGCGAAGTTCGAATGTGCGGGTAGAGGCCCTGATTGGTTAATATTTCCTCGCTACTCCGCTCCGCCAGCCAGCTCGCGTCAATGGACAGGCAGCCTTAGTCAAGATAGAGCTGACTGCCCACCTCCAGTAATGGAGAGGGACCCGAAGAAGATGAAGTAAAGGTAAAGATTTGTATAGTGTAAGTAGTAAGATGAAGTCAAAAGGCTATAACAGAAAGGAGACAGGATAAGCGCAAGCGCCTCTCACAAAAATAGCTGTTTAAGATGATGAAGGCGTAAGTGTACTACGTTGTGCTGAGTGAGTTAGAGTTAGAGGTGACTATACCACTGGTTCCTGTCAGTAACCAAGAGAGGGTGAAGTAGAAACTGGTGGGGGGGAGGCAGGGAGTATCCGTATTGGACATCATCGTCATATCTCAGCAGGTAGACTTCCACAGCTGGACACAGGCCTCCCTTGAGTCAATAGGCCTCCCACTGGTCCTGTGGCATTTCCTTAACATTGGTAACTGCCGAGGTAATCAGAGGGCAAATAGAGGGGGTGAGGTAAGAAGTTGGCGGGAGGGAGGGAGTGTCCGTACTGTATGTAGTAATAGATAGTCTTTCTTATTAACGGTGCCGATGGGCAGAATTAAATTAATACAAAATATACCTTCTTCTCTGCTACCTACTCTTTGGCTTCAATTTGTGCATGCACATACATACATAACACAACAATCTGAACTCGATGCAAGATTCTTATTGTATCTTGTAACATTATTGTTCGTTGCGTCACATTGTACTAACTGAATGCTTCAAATAACAAAAGCTGTTTTATAAAAGATCCTTTTCAATCCAGTATGGTTAACGGCCCTTTGATTTTTAAATTGCTATTTACTTTCTATGTTTCGTCTATATAATTTTTCTAATAGATGGCGTGGAATTGTGTGTATATCGGACGGACATTTTGTGTTTTTGGGTCGATGAAAATTGACAGAAAATTCAGTACAATAACTTTTTTCCTGCACGGAAAAAAATATCTAGTTGCTCAGACTAATAAAAAGTAACCGACATTACATTGCGACTTCACTAGAAAATTTCTTGTCATAAAATTGAATTCTGGTAGATGTACTTAACTAAAATCAACTTAAAACCACTTTTCTAATAAAGTGACACTAAAGTTTATAAAATATCGATATTTCTCCGTGTACTACAATCATCTTGGGGGAATTGGCTACTTGACAACTAGTCAAATCAACTACTCTTTATCGGACGTCAAAACATGCGCTTTGTATGAAGATTTGTACTAAATATTGAGTTGTGACGTCATCAACATTTTCATTACTTTTTATAGTTTATCTTGTTATTAAAAATAGTATTCAAGCCAAAAACTCAATGAAAATGGGAGTTAAGCGTTATTTTCTAACCCTTTTTTTATTGAGTAGATAAAAATAAAATATATTGAATGTAGTCAAATACCCAATTGAAAAAGTGTTTTTATTTTTACTGAAACTCATTATCATTAATTTATTATATTTGAGAATGTTGTAAAATGTTTTTTCCTTCCTTATTTTGTTAATTTAATCAGTCACTGAACATTTTCAGGGCACCAATAAATAATTGATGGCGACTTCCCTGTCCATCTTAATTACATCACTTAATTATGTAAACAACGAGACTTACAACAACAACCCGACTATGACACTCTAAGTAGGATTGTGTATTTATCAATTGAATGACAAGCGTAAATACCTACATCATTATCGAATAAATTATTATACCAATACAAGACCGTAGACTTTTCTGTTGGATTATTTTCGCCTGGCGCACGAGTTTCATCTCACATAGTACAATGTTTAATTGTATATTATGATACAATAGTAAGTTGGTCAAAATTTGAGGCTGGATTGTAAGCTCGGGCCGAAGACGAGAACGGTAAAGAGCCGAGATTATAATGACTAACACTCAATTCCTTTGACGTTTTTCAACACACTTGCGAGAAAAAAAAATTAAAAATTTTGTTATTAAACACAACTGTGTTTAAATATTTGTGAAAAATGGCGCTGGTTTTTTTCCGCAATAGTGCGGAAATATTAAGTAAAACGCACGCGTGTTTTATAATTATAAGTTGCGTTATTGTACCTAAACGCGGTTTAATTAGAGTTACTTTACGAGCAAGTGTGTTGAAGTGTATTCGTTATTCTTTTGATATGAGTTTGTATCATAAACTTGATCGTTATCGTTAAGAGCCTATGTCGAAAAATAATTTTAGCGAAACGGGCGTGTGATAGCTTATATTACTGCCAGATGCGAGAGAAAGAGATGGGGCGGCGCGCGCGCCTGGATCGAATCAAGCGAAAAAACAAACTTTATTTAATTGTGATTGTACTATTTATGTAAGTTCAATTCTGCTCTAATCAAAACTTAGATAATGGCAATCTCTTTTTTTTTAAATCAAGTCTCATGTTTCTATTATTCACCGTTTAGCAGTTACAAGCGTTTATAGACAAAAACGGAGGCTACTTTGGCTTGTTTTTCTATCGAGAAAATTTGTCTTAATCGTGTTTTGGCTCTAATCAAAACTTCAATTATATGTTCAATTTACACATATCCGCAAATCATACTCCTACTGTTAGTACTTCATGATATATGGAGCTTTGAAGAATTCTATTTTTTTCACATAGCCCCTTAATAGGATTATTGGGTCGATGCTTATCGTGAATCCTTCGGGTGTCATAGACTATTAAATATATATTTTATCAGTCGTAACAAAAAATTCAAAATTGCCAGGCGTAAAATTGTTACAACAATATAGGTATTAAAAAAAGTATTATATATTTTGATTAAGCTTGATCCCAACTACTGATCTACAGTAAAGGCAAAGTCTTGATCAAATATCGAAAATCTATGCAAGAATGTTTTTGTTTTGTGACAAAATAATTTGTTTATTATTTTTTTGTTAATTAATAATTAAATGGCACAGTTTTGAAAAATGATTTTTTTATTATTTTACTCCTGACCGAAATTAAATTCTCCTTTATAGTTTAGTTGCTTTATGTCATTTAGGTATACTTTAAAATATGAAATCAGAAAAATGTAATTAATAATGAGGAAATAAGAAAAGTGATGTTATTTATAAAAAAGAAATAAATGTTTAATTCAAAATTATCTTGTTTTTTATTTACTAAAGGTGGCTTGCACCAACAAGTCGATACCTATAATCTCAATTTTGGTAAAAATGAGATTTGAATGCTGAACGGGGCTCCGATTTTAGGCAAAATGGCGTTTACACCCTTTGAGATTATAGGTATCGAAGCATTTAGGCTTAAAAATATTAGGTGCCTCTTATATTGCTCAATCTATTGAGATTAAGAAGTCCATCAATCTGCATTGAAGACCCAACTTGTCAATGATTTCATACAATATCAGCTCTTCAGCTTTTATTCTATGCAATGAAATGACATTATGCTATGACGGTTTCTTCAAAGATAGATGATACAGATACGGCGTGGCAGTAACCGGGGAAAAAAAAATTTGTAAATTTTTCAATTCTTACCTTTTCCTGGATACAGAAACCGTTGTAGAGATGATGACATACGGTTGGTATGGATCCCGATACACAAAACGCCGCCTGCATCATTCTATTTCCAGGGCCTATAGACAAAGTAACATTTCTATTGGCGTAGACGCTAGTAGAAATGACAGAATGTATGGATTTGACATTGACGATCGAAAAATTTTGACGTTTACTTTCGTCACCATACGTCAAGTCCATACATTTTTTATGTTTTCTACTGTCGTTAACGCTAATCGAAAGTACTTTGTCTAGAGGCCCTGGTCGTCTGCGGAGACGTAACGATCGATCATGTCCTAACGAAGTTATCCATTGTTGTAAAACAACACATCAAAATCTATTTCGATGTTCTCCAGAAACCAGAGGGCCTACTCGGACATTCGAACCTCGCAATTGCGTGAACGTTTTCGTTCCAATGTCAACTGGCGGTGTCCTATTGCCTCGCACGCGCGATGGTGCGATGCGATGTGATCGTACTGATGGGTAATTCTCCGAAATTTTTCAAATTTTCAAATTTTTCTATGGAAAAATTTCAACGATTTGTAAAATTTCGGAGAATTACCCATCAGTACGATCACATCGCATCGCACCGTCGCGCGTGCGATGGCAATAGGACACCGCCTAATAATGTTCGAACCGAAACGGTGGCGATAGGTATATCGAAAATCGAAAGTTCGGGTACCGGGTACACGGTACAGGGCCTGCACGGCTAGCATGCCACCCACGACAAAGCGTTTAAACGAGAAAAACGTCATGCGCGCTCTATCTGGCATACGTAAAATAATAAAGATGGAGGCACATCTCGATTTTTATCGTTATCTCGAGGATGGCATGCTAGAGGGGCTGCACGTCTAGAATGATTTCTCTACACGCGCCTTCTCTGCATAGAAAACGACCCTGTCCCGCACTTGTAACGTGTCGCGCTTGTAATGTTGCGCTTGTAAAAAAGCTTTGTCACGCGCAATTATCAAGAAGAGAAATCATACGCACACAATAGAAGGTAAAAGATGAAAGCCATAAATAATTTATAGGTGTACCTATTGTCAATTCCAGGATCGATTTACGGATATCAATACAATCGAATCCAGAATTGTACATAACAATTTTATCTCGACTCAATCGGATGAGAATTCTAAGAAATTTTCTCCTATAATTTCCATTGGGATTACATATCGTACAGTTTAAAGGACTGACAAAGACGAGCAAATCGAGCCATTTTCATACTTACGCCGTAGATGATAAGAATTAACTTTTGTTTATTGAAATGTAAGGTATCTCTTAGGAAGACAAACAAACTTAGATTAAATTAAAATAGGAAGATAGGTGACTAGCCTAATAGCGCATAGACAGCATAAATTAGGCCCCGCCCCGTCGTCGCCTTATTTACTTAGAGCGGCATTGCGTGATTGCGATACTTTTTTTAATTTTATGCGCAATAAAGGTAGCAAAGGAACTGTTGAGTGCTTAAAACTGGTTTTACAAATCATTCAAAAAGAAAAAAACAAAACACACAGCATTACTTTTCACTCGTAAGTAGGTACATGAAAAGCAGGTCCCTTTTTCGAGTACGTAATGCAATGAAGAACGTCACCTATATTCCGCTATTTAAAGAAGTTTGGCGGAAGGCCATATAATGTGAGACCCAGACATAATAGGTCCCATACATGAATGAAACTTAGTAATACGTGTAGAGTGAAACAAAACTAACAAAAAAGGAAATCGGTTGTAATCTGTAGAAGGAATCTGGGAAGGAAAGGTATTTCTCCTTATGATACCTTTTGTATCAAGTGTGTGAAACTCATAATCTTTCTTATTAGATAGCCCACTCAATCTTCTACGCATTCATTGTGTTTGTTTTAATGAAAATTCACGATAACCGTACAATATTATGATAATGGAATCAAACGAAATCACAGACACTATCAATTCAATAAAGCCAAATAAATTCCGTAACGTCCAAAAACTACCTCAGTGATAATATTAGATAAAAATAGCTGTCATGGTTGCGTTTTGCTACTGCTTTTTTGATGATTTGTCTATTTTACTAGTAATTTCTACTTTTGAACACGGACTTCTAGAGATGAGGAAGTTTTTTTTAAAAATGCCTTAATTTTTTCTGTTTATAATAGTTATGACCGCCGTCCTGAAGGGCTT
Source organism: Agonopterix subpropinquella (assembly GCA_922987775.1). NCBI lineage: Eukaryota > Metazoa > Arthropoda > Insecta > Lepidoptera > Depressariidae > Agonopterix > Agonopterix subpropinquella. The sequence goes on from OV277714.1 coordinate 8,990,615, forward strand.
TTAGTTTTTGTAAAAATGGCTGGGTCCAAATTCGCCAAAGTTCTTTAATCAAAGCTAAAAACGCAATTTATTTCGCAAGTTTTTGCATGTTGAGAGACAATTACAAAACCATTTCTTTTGTACTAAAATATTTGCACTTTGCTCGTAGACTTTTGAGATATTGTCAGTGTGTCGTATAAGGTTAGTAATTAAATAAGTATCCTTCGTAAATACTCGTGAATGGGCTCTCTATCCTCTAAGATCTAATTTGAGAAAATTCGTTCTTAAAGATAAATTATACAATCTTCACAATGTTATAATCTAACTCAAGTAATTTAATCCTCTATGTAATACGTATTCTCCTCGTTTAGTACAAGGTTTAAGTTTAGAACTTGTAGAGATGCTGAGAATGTTGTAATCATGTTTCATGCTTGTTTCATACAGCCGTGTTTCTATTTAATGTAATTATGTACGTCATCTGCCTATGTGTGTCTTAGGCAGCCTGTTCATTGAAGCGAGCTGGCTGTGCGAGCTGTGTAGCTGTGTAAATATTAACCAATCAGGAGCTCGGCCGATCTCGGTCGGATCTCTGATTGGTTAATATTTACACAGCTACACAGCTCGCACAGCCAGCTCGCGTCAATGGGCAGGCAGCCTTACTGTAGGCACAGAAAAGATATATACAGTAAAGCAACTTCATACAACCGCTAGAATTGACACACGCACACAGACGGCGCCTAGTACACGTTGCCTCGCGTCGTTTATCTATGATTGGTACCTACCCATGGATTTGAAACTAAAATACTAGCTTCCTGGTGATGTACCTAGGTACCTACATCTCGCTCTCTCTGCCGTCTGTTTCTCTATTCCTGGTATTATTATGTTATGACGAGCTTTTTTACCCGCGACTTACAATGTATGTGCCTGTGAGCGTTATTTATTTATTTATTTTATCTATTTTACTTCGTCCGCATATACAGGGTGTATATTAAAATGGGACACCTACTTAAAGGGGTGCTTCAGACCATCAAACTGAACAACTTTCTCTATGGGACCAATATCGAAAACGCGAAAAAAAAATCTGCTGTCCCATACATTTCAGTCGAGTTATGTTTGCAGTTTTGTATGGGAGAGCGGAATTTTTTTTCGCGATTTCGATATTGGTCCCATAGAGAAAGTTGTTCAGTTTGATGGTCTGAAGCACCCCTTTAAGTAGCTGTCCCATTTTATTGTACACCCTGTATTATATACCTGATTTTAAGTCAGATGATAAGCTATCAAACAAACAAAGTTTCATCAAAATCGGTTTCTTATCTTATCTTATCTTGTTGTGGGGGCTGGCAAGCCAGCAACACTTCGACCCAGTGGGATCTTTTGTGTTAGCCCCAATACTTTTTACTTTCTTCACCCTTCAAATACATGGTCAATGAAGGAGGCAATACCATTGAGGGGAAGAAGCCTAAGATCTCCCGGTTTTGGATATCCATCACCGAGGAGGCACATGCGTTTTGCCGCCAAGACATCACAGTCACAGAGAATGTGCTCCATGGTCTCCTCATCCTCTCCGCACGCTCGGCAGCTGGGATCCAGGGTGAGTTTCATCTTGTGCATCATCGTGCCTGTGGCGTAGTGCCCAGTGAGGGCTCCGACGATGGCACGAGCCTTGCTCCTGCTGTTGTTCAGTATGAACTTTGAGACACGAGTTGTCGCATTGCTGATAAATTTCTTGGAGTGCTGTAGACCTGTAAGGCTAGACCACTCCAGCTTGTGTGTTTTATCAGCCCAATCCCTAATGGCCATTCTTATGTTGCATGCCGGGATTCCCACACTTGGTTCTGGGCCAACCATCTTTCGTTCTGACCCAGCCCTTGCCAGCTCGTCAGCATTCTCATTACCCCGAACACCGGTATGCCCCGGGACCCAGACTAATCTCACGGTATTGTGTAGACCAAGCTTGTTGAGGGTCTTTACTCCGTTTAGGATTAGCCTGGAGCTCACATAATAGGAGTTCAAGGCTTTGAGAGCTGCTTGGCTGTCGCTAAGAATATATATAGTCTTGTTGGTTACCTTCCTATATATATATTCTCCTGCGCGCAGGCTATGATAGCGTACGTTGAGACGTACGGAACCCATCAAACTGAGGTTTGATAAACAGTTGCAAACTCCCCTAGACTGATACTCTCGTTGTAGTCATTGGAGTTTATGCCTGCACCCGTACCCGAATCGGTTTTTGAACCGTCAGTGTACCAAACAAGAGTGTTCGCGTCCGGGGTACGCAGTCCACGCTTCCATTCATCCCTTGAAGGGATATGTGTTTTGTAATTCCTCTTGAAGATTCGTATGCTCGGCATTGTGTCACCGATCATGTTGAACCCTCTTTCAAGCTCACTGCTCAGTTTCAGTGCAGTGTGCCTGAATCGGTTTAGTAGTTTTCGCGTGATGCTCGAGCAAACAAACAAACTCAAGCTTACTTTTTAAATTTACAGTTATATAATAGTACGAGCTTTTACCCGCGACTTCGTCCGCATAAATTATATACCAGATTTTAAGTCAGATGATAAGCTATCAAACAAAAAAAGTTTCATCAAAATCGGTTCAGTAGTTTTTGCGTGATACTCGAACAAACAAACACCCAAACAAACAAACAAACGAACAAACAAACAAACAGACAGACAAAAAATCCAAAAATTGGTGATTTGGAATCAGGGACAGGTAAAAACCATGTCGTAATGTTTTTTTGTAAATATTCTTCAATGTACAGACACATTTCTGTTACAGTTTTATAATAGTTTAGATATTAAACCCTCGAGGCGCGAGGCACTTCAGAACGCGAGGCCGTGGGCGGTCGCCCACAATCACCAACGGATTACGCTGCTTCTTAACACAGCCTTTATGCTTAGAGCAAGCTTTGTTATACAGGGTGCAAGGAAAAGTATCATTAATCTTTAAACTACATACTCTACCCATCAAATTGGACAACTTTTATTATGGGAGCAAACATGTCAGAGCAAAAAAAAATACTGCAAAACCTGCTCAAATTAAACGTATGGAGCAGCAGATTTTTTTTGTTTTGACAGGTTTGCTCCCATAGTAAAAGTTGTTCAATTTGATGGGTAGAGTATGTGTTTTAAATGTTAATGATACTTTTCCCTGCACTCTGTATAACAACGTACAGCTGATATTGGATCAAGTTCCCAATGGATCACATAATAGTGTGAACAATGCTCGCAATAATCGATTTATGCGGACTTTGCACAAATTGCTTCTATTTCGACAAACATTGCTGATGATGTCCCTTTGCGGACTTTGGACATAACATCTACACAAATATACAAAATCTGAATACTGAAAACAATCTCACTAACCAAAAAAACACAATAATTATCTACATATACAGGGTGAAATTGATATCATTGGCATCCTTTTAAACTAAGAATCTACCCATCAAACTGAACAACTGTATGGGAGCAAACCGATCGAGGCAAATAATAAATCAGCTGTTCCATACTAAACTGCAATGTCGACGCGCGAGTTCGCGACTCAAATGTATGCAACAGCAGATTTTTTTTTTTGCTCCGGTCGTTTTGCTCCCGTAGTAAAAGTTATTCAGTTTGATGGGTAGACTCTTAGTTTAAAAGGATGCTAATGATATCAATTTCACCCTGTATATTGGTACATGCATATTGTCACGCCTGTCTCCCGCTGGGGTAGGCAGAGACAATGAAACGCCACCTTCTACGATCCTGACAAACCTCTCTAGTTTCCTCCACATTCATTAGTCCTTTCATGCATGCTCGTCGGTTTCAGGGCACGTCTCGCCAATTTGGTTCGCATATGTACGTCTAGGCCGTCCCCTTTCAACATTTCCACTTACGCTTGCCTTTATAGATTGAACTCCTCAATCTGCTCTTATCCATTCTTTCCATATGACCAAACCATCTCAACATACCTTTATCTTGGTCACTACATCTTATTAATAATTTATTTTTTTTGGTGATAAGGTGGAAGCGGTACCTTCGAGCGCGTGTCCGTCTGGCACTTGGCCGGTTTTATTTGTTATACAAGGTTATACCTTATACTATGTAGAACTATATACTATTATCTATTCTGTGCTTATACCTAAAGTTACAAGTCTCATTATACTTAAGCAATGAAACTTTCACACAAATAGTACTATCGCTTTGTCTCCGAACAATTATACGAAAACGTTTTCACGGCAGGTGGTAATGGTAATGCTACATAATTAGTTAGATAGGTACTTACTGTTAAAAGTTTTATTAATATGATGTTATGTAACTGTTGCAACTCTACTGGTGCTCTAGGGCACAAGTAGGTACGGTCTACAAAACAATCACACCATCTTTTTTTTATAAGCTAACAATTTATTTAAAAGAATCAACCAAACCACGTCAGAGGCCGTAAGGCGGTCTGAAAAAACTCTGACACCAGGGCTCTGCCCACACGATAAGAAGAGAGATTTAAAAGAATAAAATAGTAAAAGCACAAACTAAACTTACCCTAAACTTAAATTATTCTAAACATGACTGTTATTACTTGAACATTAGTTGAATTACAAATTCAACTAATTCTACTTAATTGAAAAGCCCGCCCCAGGTCATCTTGACTATTATAAAACTGGAAATTTTTGAAAAAAAAAATTTAGTTTGTTTGTTTGTTTGTTTGGGTGTTTGTTTGTTCGAGTATCACGCAAAAACTACTGAACCGATTTTGATGAAACTTTTTTTGTTTGGTAGCGTAACATCTGACTTAAAATCTGGTATATAATTTATGCGGACGAAGTCGCGGTTAAAAGCTCGTACCTTATAATCTTATAATGCTGGCCACATTTCCGCGTTGAATCGCTAATGATATGCGTTGGGCCAGGTATGACCCAGCACGAGCCACGGGGACAGTTACCCGCGTCCGTAAGCGTTTGCCCAGGTCCCTTACAAAAGTCTTTGCTTCATGACCCCGCCGGCCTGCCGCCCGTCTCCACAGAAAAGGGCACGAAAAAGCTCCTAAAAAATATCTTTTTCTCAAACATGCTTGGAAATGTGAGCATTATTTTGACAACCTTCTTCGAGATAAATCGAAATTGCTGTACTGGCCAAATACATGCGCGCAGCGGCCGGCAATGTTTGTATGAAAATCCATATCTGTCGTGTTTAGCTACCAAATAAATTACATACTAAACTCATATCTGTCGTGTAATTTAAAAATGGAACGATCTTTTTCTCCGAAACTTGGCGACCAAGGAGGTAACTCATCAAAGGTTTTATTTAAATTTCGAACTGGCTTGCAAATAGAAAGCTGTTTATTGAAAAAAAAAATTGTTGTTCGTTGTTCGTCATTGATTTTGATAAAACGAGTTTTAATTTTCGCAAATTATTTGAGAAAATTTACTGTTTTAATTTCCGCGCATTATTTGAGAAAAGTACTATACAAGCCTTGGCCACAACAAACTAGAGGCATTGATGGACTTACGTATGTGTGCCTCGGCTTTGCCTCGGCCCACATTAACACGTTCGTCCATCAATGCCTCTGTTGCTGGCCGCTGCAGTAATGTACTATTAAATTCACCTGCGAGTGGAACATTTCGCTATTGTGAAATTATGCGAATGTGACATTATAATAATCCTCTTGTCTTTCGTTCGATAATTATATTCTATTTTTGTTTAATGGCGTTTCCTTGGTGGGTTTTGCCAATATCTAGTTTAAAAAAAGCGTAATGGATATGGCGATCTCAAAGCCCTGTTTTTATACAAAAACACACACTCGAAACCGCCATAAAATGGCGGAGCCGCTTGGCTACCTAAGTCGCGAGCCGAACGACAGACGTCCACTCGAGAGCCCTCTAGCCACGCGACTCTTTCGTTCGATAATAGTCTGAAGTGCGATTTTTGAAAATCATACGAGCGACTTGGCAGTAGAAAGATGCATAATCTCCATAGTAATTTTGACATTTTCGACTACCAAGTCGCTCGTATGATTTTCAAAAATCTCACTTCAGATGAATTAATGACATTTTGTTACCAATGAAATCGTTGGTCGTTTTTAAAACACACGTCAATTTAAAACACTTTGATAAAATTGACGTATGTTTTAAATAGTACCTACAGGAAACATGTTTAAAAAATAGTGCTATCACAAGGTACTATAATTACGTACCACAAACATTATTGGGGAAACAAAGGATCTTTAATACCACGCATTCAAGTAGATTTTAGAATTTTATCTATTTGTTTGTGCGTATGACTACAACGTGTTAATGAATTAACGCAAAACTAACAGTGAACAGTGCGAAACAAAAGGAAGAAAAGTAAAAGTGGAAAAGTACTAGTGAAGAGAAAAGTGCTAGGTGGAACAGTGAGTAGACAAGTGTCAGTGTAGTGCGTGACCTCATAGTGTCGGTGTCGTACGTGACGTCATAGAGTCAGTGTAGTGCGTGACGTCATAGTGTCGTACGTCGTGACGTCATAGCCGTGACGCGTGTCGTGTCGTCACAGTGGTGACGTAGTGGACTGTGAACAGTGACAGTAAGTGGTGCACGGGGAATCCCTGCGAGGAGGACCCGGTGAAGTGAACCGTGTAGGGGAACCTCTGCGAGGTGGACCGTTTGTAAGTGTATCCCAAATAAACTCTGTAAAGTTGGACTTAGCGTTTCACTCCAATCCCGGAACCCGTCGCTTAGAATCGAGAGCAGAATCGAATTATCATGGTTTCAACATAGGTAATTTTTTTCAAAATATTAAATATTTTTTTTTACAAAATTTAAAATTTACTGAACCCGGTGACAACACACCGCACGGGTACTCTCACCCTACTTACTACCAAAAAAAGATTATAAAAATGTATCCATGAGTACGTTAGCGCTTTCTTTCAGTGCTGGAATGATAACAAATAATTTTTACGCATTTTTTACGTCAAAACTTAAAATGCGAATAACTTAAAATGTTAACTATCAAAATAATGAAATTATTGTTGCATTCGAATTATTTTGTTATAAATCAGTTGGGGTGTATGAGGTTTTGCGCTAATTCATTAACACGTTGTATAAAATTATTGATCCAGTCAGAATAACATTTTCACAAAAGCATAGGGCTATGTTTGGGGGTAACTTTTGTTGTCTATTTAATCTCAATCGGCTCGCTCAATTAAAAGATATAAGATGTTATAAATTGAAGTAGGTACCTTAGGTTTTCAGGGGTCAAAATACAATGTCACGAGCTCTAATCCAAATAAAAGTTGTTTGTGCATTCTAATAAAAGTTGATGTTGCAGTCTACCGGCATACAGTCAGTTGCAGAAACGCTCATTAAAGTGAATCCTCCATTAAATCTCTTGCTAGCTTTAACTACGTCTACAAGACAAAAAGTAACAGCAAGAGATTTAATGGAGGATTAACTTTAATGATCGTTTCTGCAACTGACAGTAGGTTATATAAACTTAAAAAATACACGGTTATCATGGTTGGTTTTCATAAGAATAGCACGTCAATTTGTTTGCGTAAAATTTGGGGATTGACACCACGAACCTCATCTCTTAGAGCATCTTTACCGTTACATTTGCTGGCAAGAAAAGTTTCCAACTTCGATACAAGTCTAGTGAAACTTTCATGTGTTTCATAAACTCAACATGTTTTCTAAACATAATTATTTAGAACAAGGGATTAGTGAAACTTGGATGTTCTGAGGTTTCAGAATATCTCTGACTACCCCCTTGGGGAATATAGTCGTGAGCATATGCCTACAAGGGATTATATTTTTTTCTCTAATTTTATACATGAGTAAAAGATTACAGTAAAGAAAAACTGTTTTTTTTTCGCGATTTCGACATTAGTCCCATAGAGAAAGTTTTTCAGTTTTAGGTCTGATCATCCCTTTAACACGTTTCTGGATAGTGACCAGCTATAGCAGTGATAACTATAAAAGTTCTATTGGGTCTCGTTCACTGCCCTGGAACGTGTTAAAAGCCGGCCTATTAAGACTGAACCTTTATTTAACTAGATATGTATTGTACTGCTCCTGACCGAGGCCACGGCGATCACACTACGTCTGCCAGTTCGTGGTCTCCACTCTAGAACTCTGACAACCCATCGGTTATCGGTTTTTCGGCTTCATCTATTGAATGTTATTATCTGTAAGTCTGTAATGAAAGATGACAAATCTAACATTTAAAGGCCCGGATTCGGGCCAGGCCCAGATTTTATAATTTTTTGCACAGCAAACTGCAGCCCGCAATAATGTTAAAAATTTAAAACTATGAGAAACAAGAAAACTCCATTAACTTTGAAAAAACAAAAGGTAAACCATATTCATGGCCGCCAGTGTATCTAATTTGCAAGCGCTCTCTCGTATGTATATGAGATGTTACGCCAAAAAGCACTTGCGTCGAATTTTGATCTTTTACATACATACCCGTATTTTTGCATATACCAGAACAAAGTAAACATGATTTTCTAAATGAGATGTCGTATTATGACATAGACTGTTATTAATTGAACCATAGCAAATTTATGCAATTGGCTAAAGTCTGATCTAGATAGGATACTAGAGCACAGAACATTTTAATAGAAACTAGCGACCCGACCCAGCTTCTCCCGGGAAATTGGTATCATTAGCATCCTTTTAAACTAAGAGTCTACCCTACTAACTTTTACTATGGGAGCAATCCGATCGGAGCAAAAAAAAAATCAGCTGTTGCATACATTTGAGTCGAGTACGCATTGCAGTTTAGTATGGAACACCAGATTATTTTTTTGCTCTGATTGGTTTGCTCCCATACTAAAAGTTGTTCAGTTTGATCGGTAGACTCTTAGTTTAAAAGGATACCAATGATATCAATTTCACCCTGTATAAGTAAACCATAGACATAAACATAGTGGAAGAAATTTTCGAGGCGACAGGGAAAACCGTATCAAAATCTGTTGTTGCGTGGTTTACAAGAAGTAAGCGGAGAAACAGAAATGATTAGGATAACGACTTATGTTTATACTACATACATTTTTATTCGTAGATACTACAAGACCACACCTTGGACACTTAGCTGTATTCATACAAATGGAAAAATTTAAAAGAGGAGGTAAGCATGTGCGATTCTGAGTGAGTACAAACGAGAAAGGAATACTATTTGCAACTGCCGAGGTAACTGGAGGGCGATAGAGGGGGTGGGGTAAAAAATTGGTGGGAGGCAGGGTGTTTCCGTACTGTATGTAGTAGTAATAGTTACTCTTTCTTATACTGTGACAAAGCTACAAGATTTGACTAGACTATAAGGACTAGTATATTGGTGAAGTTTATGAGGAATTTAACTATGAGCGGATGATAGAACCTAGGACTTGTATGAAGTGCTATGGCGGAAATTCGAGGGCCATAACCAAGTAGCTGGAATAGGTATTGGTACCGATTCGGACTGTGCCACGACTTAACTTAACTAAATTTATTCCTGTCACCTTCTAAAATAAGATTAAGAAAAGAGACAGAAAACCAACAGCTGACTTTAGTGCTGTCAAAGTGACGTCACACGCCCAAAAACGCTTTAAATAAGATGGCATCTTATTTTTGGCCTGTAACGTCACTTTGACAGCACTAAAGTCAGCTGTTGGTTTTCTGTCTCTTTCCTTAATCTTATTTTAGAAAGTGACAAGAATAAATTTAGTTAAGTTAAGTCGTGGCACAGTCCGAATCGAGGCCATTGTTTAACCTAGAGTGCAGACTGCCTTACAAGCGGTGAATACATGTAAATACTCCTTGGCGGGCGGAAGCGGAAGGTTATCTTCGCCCTTCTTTCGTAAAGAACAACCGACGCTCTCCCTTGAAAAAATACCTGAAAATGTATAGAAATTTTGACTGAAGTCAAATGTGTAATAAATTATGGGGTTTTATAAAAACGACTCAGATTGTAACATTTATTTTTATTTAACGAGCTATTTAGTCATTTAATATCATTAAATTATAAAAAAGCAGCAACCCCAAAATGGCTGTCAATGTTGTTTGATAGGAGGTGATGCAAGCACAATGTTTTTTTTATATAAAAATGATGAAAACTAATAAAGCATTATAAAATAAACTGATGCCTGCAAGTAGTTTACAGTGTTCCGTAGTCCATAATAAAAAAAAATTTAAATACGGTTATACATTTTTTGGTATTATGTGCCGGAAGTCCTTTTAGACATTGTTTCCAACTTTACGATTGTCTTTTACACTTTCATGCGTGAAACAAAAATTTGAATTTTTTGTTGTTGTTACGTCGTTGAATAGAAAGGGACCAACGTAAAGTTGGAAACATCGATGGAAACGTACACATGGCGACAGGTCAGGTTACCCTGTTTGGACTTTGAACTATTAGAAGTTGAACGCTGCGAATCGTGCGAGAAGGTGTGGTATGTTGTTGTTGTTTCGTCTCACAGCACGCTGCGCCCGCGCCGGCAGCTACATCTATGCAGGCTCTCTACCGCACTATCTTGTGTTTTGTACGTAGTGTAGTTATGGGTATATAGGGTGCGTAACCTGATGTGTCGCCGTGTACCGATACCGACCGTTAGGACCAATTTTTGAGTTTCAATGCTTGTTAGGAGGATTCGCATCCATTGGTTTATGTCCATGGTCATAACTTTACTTATGACCATGGACATAAACCAATGCATAACATTTCTGGCATCAAGGAGTATATTTTTGTAGGCTCACCAAACGGTAACGTTTATTGATGGTATTATACCATGTATTACACTCTAAATACATAATTTAATTCAAGATTCTTTTTTCTGGTTAAAACGGCACATGTAAAGCAATGCCTGTATAGGAACATCTTAGATGTTTATACGAAAATAAAAATAAAAAGCCCAATATATATTTTTATTTTACCAAGACACGATGTGCGCCAACTGCGTTTACGCGACACTCCGTTTAGATGAGGTATAGCGAATGTTACCACTATAGGGTTGAAGCTTACCTGACAGCATGGCATCGCCTTTTTCTGTCACTCCATCCTTTTCTGTCACTCAGGAACGTCATTTGCTAGAGCAAATCAGATAGATGGAACGCGATCGCTAGAGATTATGAGAAACAAATTGACATGAGTTCCATAACTAAACGTTAACTAATACGCTAACATTTTTTTGTTAGCCTTTTTTCCAAGATTGAGGATCTTTTTTTCTAACTCATTAGCGTTCAATAGCAGTTTTTTTGGATCACAACATGTTCTTCTTCTTCGCTACAAAGCCCTAATTTGCTTTGTTTTAGGAACAAAATAATATTCGTGGATAAAACTTGAGGGTTGTTCGTAAAGAATATTGTCTTAATGAATTATTTATTAAAGAAAATCGAATTTAGTTCAGCCACGGAACAATAAATAGGTCAAATTGAGAAATCAGCTTATGCAGGGTGTTAGGGTAAACAGTTGCATTACTTGGCAAACGCGTAAAACGCGAAGAGCTGGGGGGATGGGTGAGGGTGTAGGGGGGGGTCCCCACATGCCCTCCCTAAAGGGAAAAAGTGAGGAAATCCCCCCTTTTTAATAGTTGAAGTTTGAGGTTAGCAAATAAGTGCAATTTTAAGTATCCTGCAGTCCAAAAATAGGTGGAAGAGGGCGTGGCAGGGAGTGGGGGGAGGGGGAGCCCCTCGCCCCACACTGGGAGGCAAAAAAGAAATGAATAATCGAAAATGGGGGGGGGGGTGAGAGGGGGTGAGCGAGGGGGTGAGTGAGGGGAAGGGGAGGGCCTCGCGCACTATCCCCTCACTCCATAAAAATCTTTGTGTAAGGCCCCTTTTTGACAGAAGTAAGGGGTGTAAAGTAAGATTTAAACGCAACTTTTTTTGACTTTGACTGTACTAAATTGAAACCAGTAATTATGAAAATATCGTTAAAATATATTTATAATAAAATTAATCGAGTTTTGATATCACCGGTTCTTATTTTAAATTTTAATTGTATATTCTTGGTGTGCAAATAAATAATATTTATCTTATCTTATCTTATCGCGGTCAGTAGTTGGGATGGGGGAAGTTTGATGGGTAGACTCTTAGTTTAAATTAAAAGGATGCTAATGATATCAATTTCACCCTGTATAAGGGTTCTTTAATTGTTTAATTCGGAACCCTAAAAACGAATGAATCCAAGTATCTCGCAACATTTTCATTAGAATACAATCACAATACAAAGAAAACTATTAGATTTGTTCAGCCATTTTTCAGGAGTTACCCTGCCGTACATCAAGAGGCTGGGTATTAAAGTATCCCTGTACAATGGCGGACACTAGCAGGAGACTAGCGTAAAAAAATACAAGTACAATTTTGTAGAGATAATTAAAAATGCTTTTAGATGGAGTGTAGAGGGATTCGTTTGACTCTATGGTTTAACCCGTATGTAGATATTGGTTTGAATCTCTTCAGGGACACATCATAAATATCAACGTTTAAGGGGATAGTCCTTGCAACGCACCCAAGAGTCCTGAATACAAAAGTTTACATCTATTTTCATAATATTATTTAACCAATTAAACTATTAAATTTACGATCTAAATACTAATCTCTGTGCCTGTGGTTTTTCAGATTTCCGTTAAAATAAACAGATTCAATGCTATTAATTTAAGATTTGTATGGAAATCTTTGGGCCACTGTTACTAATACTATGGATGGACTTGCAAACGCTGTCAAACTTTTAGAGAGAACTTTTTGACATAGTAAGTAGTTCATTAATAATATTATAAAATGTATCCACTCGATTTTAAGCTGGAAACCAACGGAAAATAAGCTGAATTCGTTAAAATGGTAGAAAATGTACACTTATCAGTGAACGGCACTAAATCAAAGAACATACTCGTACGTCGAAACTCAGGCAGTCGTGAGATAGAGTTTCTGATTTGTACCTTCGTTACAAATACCTTTTTATTATTTGTTAGATTGGGATGTAATTTGCCCTTTTTCCTTGTTTCGGCGAGATATGTATCAGCTAACAAAGACCTGTCCTTTATTTATGATCGGTTTTTGCGATCACTATTACACAGATAAACTCATCATCGTCATCTCAGGCGATGGACGTCCACTGCTGGAGTTTGGCCTCCCCCAAGGATCGCCATAACGACCAGTCCTGCGCTGCCCTCATCCAACGTTTTCCCGCCGCCTTCACCAGGTCGTCGGTCCACCGTGTGAGGGGCCTACCCACGATGCGCTTTCCGGTACGTGGTCGCCACTCGAGAACTTTTCGGCTCCATCGGCCATCGGTTCTGCGAGCAATGTGCCCCGCCCACTGCCACTTAAGAGGGCTATCACAGTCCAGTGGCGCCCTCATCACATTAAAAAAGATTTCTCAATAAAGAAAGCCTAAATTAAAAAAGTGTTCAACATCAAAACTACAAAAGCCTTCAAGCCATAGTTATACAATACTTTTATAGGTTCTAAACATTCCACTTTTAGACAATTTTGAATAAAAACAAAAGCGGCCGTTTTTTTTTCTTTTTTCAAAATTTGTATGTTGAGACCTTTAAAAACCCTATAAAAGTATTCTATGAAAATAGCTTGAAGGCTTTTGTAGTTTTGATGTTGAGCACTTTTTTAATTTAGGCTTTCTTTATTGAGAAATCTTTATGAATGTGATGAGGGCGCCACTGGACTGTGATAGCCCTCTTAAGCTTAGTAATTCCTACAAAGATAGGTAAACTAATAAGCATAAACTTATACAGAGTTACATTATAAACTCATGACTGTATCCCTAGCTGTATCCCAATTGGGGTGGTTCAGAAACTTTGGTACAGTTGATTGTGTGTATGTATGTGTTTCGTTAAAATGTAATAGTTTAAAGTATAACAGTACCTACCTCTTCCATATAAATGTTAAATTAATCCTAGCATTGACACTGTATATTTTAACGAAAATCTGACAACATACAAGCATAGAAATTAGATTGTGATTTTAGACTTTAATCGGTTGGTATTAAAAATATGACCAAACATCATTTGAAAGAAGCTGTATTGCTTTTGAATAGGACGAACTTTCTCCATGGGATTAACATAGAAATCAATACAAAAAATACAGTTTTCTGAACAGAATTTTCTCCTATACCTAGATGGTAGAACAACAAGATAAAGATAATGTCGAGATTCGTTAGAATTTACTGCACAAAACACTTTAAAAGAGATTCTAAATCTCAGTGAAACTCTTTGTTGTTCAAACAAATTGAGATTTACTTCCATCCAAGTGTATTGTGCTGTTTAACAAGGCCAGATTGTGGGTGACTGAGTCAAAAGGGTACTAGAGTAGTAAATTTTCGTTAGAAAAATTACATCCTACACTCACTGCACCCGTATCACAAGTAAAAATAAGCCAAAAAGAGTCTTATCTTTATAAAAGACTTGATAATTACGTTTTCTGTTGTCTAAACTACCTACACGCTACAGAGTATCAAACTCAACAACTTTTATTATGGGACCAACATTATAAAAAAAAACATGTCTTCGATATTTTCTTTGGAATAAGCTGAATTTTTTACGCAATTTGTAGTCAAAGTTGTGCAGCTTGACTTTTTCGAAAGTGTCAATTTTTGGTTTGAGTTGGACGGAGCAAAATATTCAAAATTCTATTAAAAATACAAAATGGATGTTCCATAAGTTAAAACTAATTTTAAAAACTTCAGTGATTACTGATTATTCAACTTACTAAATATGAAACAAAAATTGGTTCATAATAAACCATTTTACGCTGGAATCGGCTTCCAAAGTTAGTTAGGTGAAAAATCCGGTAAGAATTTTTTTTTTGAAAAAATTATTTTATCAATATTTTTTATTCTTATGGCTTACATTAGTCAAATATCCCTAAAAACATTTAAATAAGCTTTAGTTGAAAGACGTATACGAGACATGAATCGCGCAGGAGAAATAATCACAGAGATTCGATATAATATACAAGGTCCAACTAAGAACTGTTGGACCACGGCCGGTCCTCAGGCTTCACACATAGCCTGATAGATCTTCCCTTTTCATGGAGGAACATTCCCAGTAGCACCTCCATAAATCAATATTCATTAGTGGTTATTCTAGTTATAAAACGTTGTTGAATCTTTAGTGTTGGAGTGTTGTTAATTTTGATAGTACCGTCAAAATTAACAACACTCCAATAGAACAAGTAAATAAATTTAGGTATTTGGATAGTCTCATTACAAATGACTCCAGATGCACCCCAGACGTCGTTGCAAGGATTGCTATGGCAAAAAGAGCTTTCAACGACAAAAAACACCTTTTGAAAGCAAAAGTATCGAGCAAAATCCGAAAACGCCTAATTAAAGTGTACATCTGGAGTATTGCACTGTACGGCAGCGAGACGTGGACATTGACTAAACGAGATCGAGATATTCTAGAAGCTTTTGAGATGTGGTGTTGGAGGAGAATGGAGGGGATAAGTTGGACGGAACGAATAACAAATGAAGAGGTATTAAGAATGGTTAAAGAAAGGAGAAACATTTTGAAGACAATAGAAAACCGGAGGGGAAAGATGATCGGACACCTGATACGAAACGACAATTTCTTTAAAACCATACTGGAGGGAAAGATAGAGGGGAAGAGAGGCAGAGGAAGACCCAGACAGAGTTATCTAGCCCAAGTGAAGGAAAAGGTTGATGTCGTGTCGTATCAGGAACTCAAGACACTAGCTGAAAGTAGACAGGATTGGCGAATACTCCACCGACAAGAGCGTAGCTCTTAAATAAGATGATGATGATGATGATGAATCTTTAGATAAGAACTAGTACGAATTAACATTCACTTAGCTTTTTGCACGAATGCCTTCGAAAGGTTTCCTACAAGATTTTTTCATTAAATTCAATTCAAAAAGTTACCTTCACAGATATTCTTAGAATGGTCCAAGAAAGATCAGATAGCGAATGATAACTCTAGTTTTGAAACGTACCTTTTAAAATTAAGTATGCGTAGATAACAAAATGTTATATATAATACGACTTCAAAACTAAAAAAAGTTTAAAACAATAGTACAACGGATGTCTTTTACATTCACCTCTACAGGGTAAAATTGATATCATTGGAATCCTTTTAAACAAAGAGTCTACCCATCAAACTGAACAACTTTTATTATGGGAGCAAACCGATCGGAGCAACTAAAAAATCTGCTGTTGCATACATTTGAGTCGAGTAGGCATTGCAATTTAGTATGGGACAGCTGATTTTTTAGTTGCTCCGATCGGTTTGCTCCCATAGTAAAAGTTGTTCAGTTTGATGGGTAGACTCTTAGTTTCAAAGGATGCCAATGATATCAATTTCACCCTGTAAAGAACATGAAAGCTTTCACTGGCAGTTAATTACTACCTAGCAATTCTATGGGAACAAACACTAGTGAACATGAACAACAATCATAATTGAACTGAAATCGTAATATAGGATTTTTAAGCAGTACCATTATGAATAGATCCTACACTACAGAAACAAAACTCCCTCTTTATATAGGGTGTTCGGTGCATCGTTGGCCAAATTGAAATGGTGGATATCAGGGGTCGTTGGCTATCTCGCCACGACGCGACGCCAAAAAAAATTCCCGCGTCATGGATCTTTTTTGACATTGCTATTAGGGAGCACATTTCGAGCAAGATTTGTAATTTCGATTTTTCTTTTAAATAAAAATGTGATTATTAAGATTTTATTTTTTATTTCAAGCCTTAGGTCCAATAGAACCCTATATAAGGAAGAGGTGGCAATTAGAGTGTACTGCGCAGAAGGGAGATGCAATTCCGACCTACTACGCGTGTGTTTTAAGTTTTTATCCTGCATATCGAATATCGGCCAAACGCACCCTGACACGCAAAATTATTAAATAAACTAAGTTAGAGGACGGATTTCATGGCATATAGCATAATATCGTAGAGAAGTTTTTAAAAAATCAGAAGAACTCGAGCGCTTTTAGTTTTTGTTTTATTGTAATTCAAAGTTGAGTTTAAAATTTGGTTTTTCCTCTTTCAAAAAAGTTAAGGTCAATAAAGAAAAAAACTATTGGTTGCATCCATCTAATTTAAATTTTAGTAGAACCGTAAAACATTGGACATACAAATAAAATAAAAATTTGGAGGTTTTACCGACAACTTTTTTTTTAAATATTCAAGCTTAAATGCTGACTTTCGGAATTTTTGAGAAAACCTTAAAAAAATCACAAAAAAAAATCCATGATGCGGATTTTTTTTTTGGGGACGTGCGAGGTAGCAAACGACCCCTCCTATCCACCAATTCAATTTGGCCAACGATGCACCAAACACCCTGTATATCAAAATACGCCTACAATATGTCAAGATACGCCTACCAATCTCGTGTTGGTTTAATTTCGCTTCTATTGTGTACTATTATTACCAAGAACCCTTCATGTAGGTGTCTTTTGACAGTATAATGAACCAATCAGGTAATCAACTCATTCGCCTGTGCTTACCGCCGGCCGTTTGTCACTTAAATCCATTCGAAAGTTGCGCGCAGCCTTCGAGTTAACTTCATCCGATATTCCTTTTACCGTTAGGTACTATTTTTAAAATGGATCGCGTTTTTGGCATTCGTCTAGAGCAGTGGTTCCTAAACTTTTTTAATTCGCGGTTTCCTATGGCTGGCATTTAGCACAGAAAATTTTAAAAGCTTTGCTACAACTACCAGCTGTCTTGCCTGCATGCCAGCTACATTGTAACAAGGCTCAACTTTCCTAGTTTAATAAAACATTAAAAACCTACAAAAATTACGTACCTACGTTGCGCCTTTGTCCGTCTTTATCTACTTCATAATTTAGCTATTAATAGTGTAAGATATTATTGTTTAGTAAGTATTTTAGAACGAATGTATAACGATAGATTTTTTCTTATTATCTTAAAACTGTTCTCATGTAAGTGACTGTATATTTTTAATGAGAATAAAATTCTTCAAACCTAAATTTGCAAACTGAGTGGCGCCAAAGAACTGCCTACCGATGGAGTGTTAACAGTTCTAGAGTGGAGATCACGAACTGTCAGGTATAGTATGGGATGCCCCGCGGCCCGCTGCGCTGCCTGGACAGACGACCTAAAAAAGTTAGCAGGGAGCGACTGGATGAGGAAGGTCGAGGAATGAGTTTTGTGACGCGCAAAGGCGCGCATATAGGCCTCTTCCAAAGGGAAGAGGCCTATATTTAGATTAGAGCATTGGAAAACGAGACCTAATCAAAACACTCGGATTTTATTTTAACGCCATTGTTGAAAAGAATCTTCAATTAGACTCATTTCTTTCAAGTTTCAGTTCTGAAAGAGCGCCTTTTCCCACCTAGCACCGCATTCTCTTTTCATACATTTAGTATTAGAAAGGCTCTATGAGCAAAGAAATAATGTAGAAGTAGTTAAAATCAATACTGGTCGCACCATCACCTCTCCGCAAAGTGCCCCAGGGCAATCCTGCTTACACTTTGGGAACCCCTGGTTGAGAGAAAGATTAAGATGAATTTTATATTATCGTTTTGCAAAGCTTTATGTGAATTTCCAATAATTTTTAAAGTTCAATGTTGATTGCATTAATCAGGATTTCAAAGAACGAACCTGGTTTGCTGGAAAAAGTTAGTAAGTATAAATCAAGTTTTAGAAAATTTACCGGTGATCGATGTAACTTCTCAAGTTCTCGCTTAACTGCGATAATTTTATTATATTCTACTAATCATTCATCTGTTATCTTTAATTTGGTAAATACCAAAATAAAGGGTTGAGACTCATCTGGCAGCAACGCATCGCATTTTTTCATGCTCTATCCTTTTCTGTCGCTCAGGAACGTTATTGGCTAGAGCGAGAAAGATAGCATCATTTCCGGTGCTGTAGCGTGCGACCGCATTTCCACTATCTTTCTCGCCTTAGCAAATTACGTTTCTGAGTGACAGAAAAGGATGGAGCGACGGAAAAATGCGATGCTGTGCTGGCCGATGAGGTTCAACTCCTCGTGCCTTTGTGTAGTATTTTTATGCCTATTTCCTTTCTCAGGGTTCAAGCTATCTTTGAACCAAACATCAAAACAAATACAATTTAGCATTTATAGTAGTACCGTCATCATCATAAGCTTTAACATCTGTTGCAGATGATTTAAGCAGGGTTTTAGGTGAAGCTCTTTTTCCCATGGCTATACAGGGTCCTTCTTAATATGCTGACACTTTTTAAGGGGATGATCAGACCATCAAACTGAACAACTTTCTCTATGGGACCAACATCGAAATCGCGAAAACAACATTAACATAATTCACTCTTCAAAAGCATACAAATCGAAATAGTTTACTACCTAATGTAAATTTAATCGAATAACTTTGCTTATTGCTTTATAATTAGAGGTTTGATGCTTTGACTATTTTAACCTTAAAGCTATATCTTCAATAACAACTACGACTGATTTAATGTTGCCGAACTATCGATATTTTTATAATAGATAGTTTTCATCTAAAAAAGAGATTTCTCGATCGATGGATACTATCTCGCTCGAAACGAGGCAATATTATTGACAGAGTGGAATACTATTGATACGATCGAAATTCTAAAGAACAATAGGCTCTATCGATGGGTAGTATCAATGATATCTATTATCGATGATCTGAAAAACAATACTATCAAATAGTATCGACAATATCGATAGACCTATTGATAGTCTTGGTATCGTTTCCTCTTCTTCTTCCTTCTTCCTACCCTTATCCCATTAATTGGGTTCGGCGCAATATTATGTCGTAATTCTCAAATCATGTCTTTTAGCCGTCATTGCAGCGATCACTCCTTTTCTACATAATATGACATCCCCCAACAGCACAAATGTCTACAAAATATCGAATAGATATCTACAAAACATCTAAGTGTCTAAAAAATATCTAATAGATATCTAGTAGATTTTTAGGTCTGTCACACAATCCATCTTTTCTTTGGCCGTCCTTTCTTCATGCAGCCATTCACATTCATATTTAACACACGTCCTGAAATGGTATCGTTGGCTATCGATAGAAAATATCGATAGAGAATATTCGTCTATCGATCCGCAACACTATTTATTTTGTACAAAAGTTACACAAACGTATTTACACCTAGCTACACACCTACACACCTTTAGTTTTTAATTGTGGGGGCACGACGTCCCATACATTCTGCGCACCCCTTCGCGCTAGGCAGCGGCGTGATGCATCGTCGGACTCCTGCGACGGTGCTCGGCTGCGCATGCGCGTCCCGAGCGCACCCCGAGTACTTCCGAACGGCAATCCGGCGCGTCTTCGTTTTTCCCTAGATACTCAGTCGAAATCGATACGCGACACCGGGAGGTCGCTTCGCTCGATACCGCCGCGACGCCTGATTTCTCGATCCGTTTCCGCAACGCCCCACATAAATTGGTGACCGCCGCGTGTGAATTGAACATTTTCAACCGGTAAATTCGAACTGTTAATTTACTAAGGACAGTGAGCAGTTAATTAATCATGTCAACTGCAGGTTCCAATGCGCAGCAAAGTGGAGATAAAAGCGGCGATGGACAAAACAAGACAGAAACAGAACAAAATGTGTTCCGGGTCGGAGTGAAAGTGCCGCCATTTTGGCCAGACGAACCAAGCCTATGGTTCGCACAACTAGAAGGCCAGTTTGCACTTGCGGGAATCACGTCAGATACGACGAGATTCTATCACGTTATATCAAATCTAGAGTACAAATACGTGGCGGAAGTGAAAGACGTCGTAACGAATCCACCGACGGAGAACAAATTTCAAAAGATAAAAACTGAGCTTATCGCACGGTTATCGACTTCTCAGGAGCAGCGCGTACGCCAGCTGCTGGCTCATGAAGAGTTGGGTGACCGCAGGCCCTCCCAGTTCCTCCGTCACCTTCGGAACCTGGCCGGTACCAAAATGCCCGATGAGATTCTTCGCTCGTTGTGGGCAAACCGTTTGCCAAGTCATATCCAGGCAATCATTGCAACGCAAGCTGGAGCTAATCTGGACGACGTGGCTCAGTTAGCAGACAAAATCAACGAGGTCTCACTCCAACCCCAGGTGCATCACGTGGCCACACCTCCAACATCGGAGTTCGATGACTTGAGAAGACGAATAGACGAGCTTACCAAACAGGTGTCATCCCTCGCCGCATCGAGATCACGACCGCGCTCCAGGTCTCGGGATAATTTCTCATACAGGCAACAACGATCGCGAAGCCAGTCAGCAAGCGGTTCCGACCAATGCTGGTACCATTGGAAGTTCGGGAAGGCTGCTACCAAATGTCGACCGCCGTGCTCGTATCCACAGGGAAACGGGAAAGGCAGTCAGTGAACGCGGCCAACGATTGCCATTCCACAGGCCGCTTATTTGTGACAGACCGTAAGACTAAAGTGCAGTATTTAGTGGACACTGGTTCGGACTTATGTGTTTATCCTTTGTGCAAGTTACGTAACGGACGCCTCGAAAAGACTAATTACGAACTATCTGCGGCCAATGGCACGATTATTGCCACGTACGGTTGGGTTAACCTAACCCTGGACTTTGGACTTCGCCGTGCATTTAATTGGCGATTTGTGATTGCAGAGGTTACAAAACCAATTATAGGCATAGACTTTCTTTCCTTTTACAACCTCTTAGTGGATGCAAGGCACCATCGCCTAATAGACAATACAACATCGCTAACCGCTAAAGCTTACCTTGCTGTTAAGCCAGCTTTGTGCCAAATTAAAGCTTTTTCAGGTGTCTCCCGCTATCACGATCTTCTGTCGCAGTACCAGGAGATAACTCGCCCAGCAGGGGATCCATCCGCACGTGAGGTGAAGCACAGCACTGTGCACTACATCCGCACGACGCCGGGACCTCCTGTCTTCTGCCGCCCACGACGGCTTGCACCAGATCGACTCCGCATCGCGCAGGAGGAGTTTGAACATATGGTGAGGGCAGGTATTGCTAGACGCTCCGACAGCTCGTGGTCCTCTCCGCTGCACCTAGTGCCCAAGAAGGATAATACGTGGCGCCCCTGCGGTGACTATCGCGCTCTGAATGCGCGGACAGTACCCGACCGATATCCAGTTCGACACATAGGTGACTTTTCGCACAATCTTTTTGGCTGCAAAGTTTTTAGTAAAATTGATTTAGTACGAGCCTACAACCAGATACCGGTAGCGCCTGAAGATGTCGCCAAAACAGCCCTCTCCACGCCATTTGGGTTGTATGAATTCCCCTTCATGAGCTTTGGATTATGCAACGCAGCCCAAACGTTCCAACGCTTTATGGATGAGATACTTAGAAACTTAGACTTCTCCTTTCCATATTTAGACGACATTCTGATAGCATCGAGTAGCATAGAGGAGCATGAACGTCATCTACACCAAGTTTTTGAGCGACTACGACAGCATGGGGTGTTGATTAACGTTTCCAAGTGCGCTTTTGGAGTGTCCGAGGTGGAGTTCTTGGGATACCTGGTCTCCGCTGAGGGTACAAAGCCCATGCCACAGAAGGTCAGTGCAATTCTCGACTTTACGCTACCCAAGAACGTCAAGGAGCTACGCAGGTACCTCGGGATGCTGAACTTTTATCGCCGGTTCATCCCAAACGCTGTCAAAGCTCAGGCTCCACTGCACAACCTGCTATCCGGAGCACCCATAAAAGCTACTAAGCCTATCGAGTGGACGGCAGAGCTTAAGGAATCCTTCGAGCTAAGTAAATCCAGTCTAGCCGAAGCCACCATGCTGGCCCATCCTAACCCAAAAGCACATTTAGCAGTGGTGACTGACGCCTCTGATAATGCTATAGGCGCAGTTTTACAACAAAAGGATGGTTCGGGCTGGGTACCTTTAGCTTTCTTTTCAAAGAAGTTGAGTAGCGCCCAAAAGAAATACAGCCCTTACGATCGAGAGCTTTTGGCTATCTACGAGGCCATTAAATACTTTAGGTTCATGGTGGAGCTTAAACCATTTACTATCTTCACGGACCACAAACCGATCATCTCAGCCTTCAAGAAAAATTCAGAAACATGCTCCCCACGACAGTACAGATATCTCGACTTTATATCGCAATTTTCAACGGATGTACGTTACATTACAGGCGGAGACAACGTCGTGGCGGACGCACTGTCACGCACCGAAGCTATATCCAGCCTGATCGACTTGGAAGGACTATCCGCCTCGCAAGATTCGGACGACGAGCTTGCACAGCTTCTCCGTGATAAATCTTCGCTGAAATTACAGAAAATGAACGTTTCGGATTTCGGGAAGAAATTATACTACGATGTCTCTGGTACGTCTCCACGCTTATATTTACCTTCAGAACACCGTCGAAAAGCCTTCAACTCCATTCATGGACTGAGTCACCCAGGCGCCAAAGCAACCATCAAGATGATGACGCAACGGTACGTATGGCCCAGCATACGAAAAGACTGCAGAGAGTGGGCACGTACATGTATAGACTGCCAGCGCTCAAAGGTTTCCCGTCATACAAAATCACCAGTACATGCATTCACTCCACCGCCCTGCAGGTTCTCACATGTCCATATCGATCTAATTGGTCCGTTACCAGAATCACATGGTTTTAAATATTGCTTGACGGCAGTAGACCGCTTCACGCGATGGCCGGAAGTGGTACCCATCAAGGACATCACAGCTGACACTGTTGCCAATGCTTTCGTAGGCGGGTGGATATCACGTTTCGGATGCCCACACAAAATCACCACAGACAGGGGCAGGCAATTCGAATCGAGTCTGTTTAAAAAATTAACGGAATTTACTGGATCACACCACATCACGACCACTGCCTACCACCCAGCAGCAAACGGACTAGTCGAGAGGTTCCATCGCCAACTGAAAGCTGCCATCATGTGCCATTCGAGAGAGGATTGGTATGAGGCCCTTCCACTGGTACTACTGGGCGTGCGCAGTGCGTATAAAGAAGATGTTTCATCATCCTCGGCCGAGCTCGTTTACGGCGAGACGCTACGACTACCAGGTGAATTCTTCCAAACAAAGCCCGCTGAAATTATAGACTACAGCGACTTCTTGGCGCGATTACGCTCACAAGTAAGAAATTTAAAACCGAAAGATGTAACCGTGACACGACATGGAACTTCACATGTGTTTATACATAAGGATTTATCAATAACAACACAGGTGTTTCTAAGACAAGATTCAGTAAGGAAAGCTTTGCAGCCTCCGTACGCCGGCCCATACAAAGTGCTTGAGCGCAGCAGCAAGGCCTTCAAAATAGATGTCGGTGGCAGAATTACGAACGTATCAATAGACAGATTGAAACCGGCCTATGTAATGAACGAGCCAAAAACTGTTTTGAACGAACCAAGAACTGTCCTGAGCGAGAACGACTCGTTACCCGAGCCGATCGGAGAAACAGACACTTACACGACAAAATCGGGCAGAAGAGTAAGATTTACAAATTTCTATCGACCGTAAGGGTCTCCGGAGGGGCTGATGTGGGGGCACGACGTCCCATACATTCTGCGCACCCCTTCGCGCTAGGCAGCGGCGTGATGCATCGTCGGACTCCTGCGACGGTGCTCGGCTGCGCATGCGCGTCCCGAGCGCACCCCGAGTACTTCCGAACGGCAATCCGGCGCGTCTTCGTTTTTCCCTAGATACTCAGTCGAAATCGATACGCGACACCGGGAGGTCGCTTCGCTCGATACCGCCGCGACGCCTGATTTCTCGATCCGTTTCCGCAACGCCCCACATAATTACTATCAAAATTTTATGGGTGTATTCAGACACTGAAAACAACTTTCCCTAAGGAACATGGATCGAAAAAAATAGTTGGAACTCTTATGGTAGGTTTAGACGATGACAATTTCGCGTCGCCTATTTTTTAGCACGAAAAAAAAGCACGGCACGCTTTCGTTTATACGGTGCTAATTTCCAGCGCCAATTTGTTCGCATGTGAATGGATTTGCTAGAGTAAACCGTGCTAACGATTAGCACAACGAGTTTACACGACTCGAAAAATTTGCAAGGAGGATGCGAGGGACGCGGGCGGAGGTCACTAGCGACGCGTGCTTTTTAACCGCAGAATTGGCGCCGCGAAATTGTCATCGTCTAAACCTACCATTATGGAAAATTCGACTGATCCGCGCTTTGGAACGTTGTAGCTTTGGAAAAGTTTTTATATAGTTTAATTGGCTGAATACACCCTTGAAATGTTGTTAGTAATTATAAACTGTTAAACTGTGTTGTTCATAGAGATAGGAAATACTACGTGTGTTGTTTATGTTAGTTATTATTTTGTTATTGACGAAGCTTGTGGTGGATTTTAGTTTGGTAACTAACTGTTTTTCAAGGGTTTTAACGAAGCATGTTGCTGATTACTGGCTGTTGTGTTATCAATTTATCATTGACGAAGCTTGTGCTTACTGCTTGTTTTGTGTAGACTTTATCGAATAATTTTTATTATCAATTATAAACTAATGGTGTAGGTATTTATAGTGATAACAAATTCATCATGAAACTAATTAGTAGTCTATACCTGTTCTGTTTTGAGACACAAAGTAAATCAGACACATTGTTTACATAGTCTTGATTAGATTTAGTCTTCGGTTGCTTTCGTCTTGGCAATTGCGACTGGTTTATTGAATATAAGGGTATCTGCATACGAAATTTCACGGCGATTATTTGAACAGTTAACAGAACAGAACAGTGAGGCGTAAAAAGGAAAACAATTTATCTTTAACTTTTGCTATAAGAATTAATTATAATTCTATCAGGCCTCCGTCACTCGGCCGTAGGTGCCGAGATAAGTATACCTAGACTTTGGCGCTTGCTTGATTTCTGCCTCTCGCACCAGACGGCAACGTTGCGCGCTGTACAAAGTAATATCAACGCTGAGTCAATATGTTTAGTTAAATAGCAAATATTGTGGTTGTACGGTTATAAAATATTTCCAGACATCAAGAGTTGCTGTAGCGATTAAATTAAATCGAAATCAAATGGAACATTGGAATGGAATCGGACGACAAAAAAAAAATCACGGCTATTAAAGAATGAATTTACTTGATTAAATGGATTACAAAGCGCTTATTGAAATCTTTGTTCTCAGATAAAACCAGAAACGGGAAGACACGGTATCTGTTTTTTTTTACGTAACGTTGTCAATATCCCACTTTACCTACGGCAAAGGCCCTTTTACTCTCAAATCCTCTCTATTATATTTATGCAACCTTCTAAACAACTCTCAAAAAATTGATCCGTGTTGTCTCTTCACCTCTTTCTGGGTCTACCTCAACTCCAGCGACCCCAGCGACTCCTTGCCCTCAGCAAGGATCCAAGGACACTCAAAGGCCACTGCAAATTAGATAAGCACATGCATACACTGAATTTAAGTGACACGATTGGCTGCAGATTCTGCATGGATGAGATGGAAACTCCTCTGCATCTCATATGTGACTGTGGCCCCCTGTTGTACAAACACAGTACTCTTCTGGGTAGGCAGGTGCTGACACCAGGTGAGATACAATACAAACTATCCCGATCAAGAATCTAATGCGATTTCTGGCCGCAGTGGGGATTGGTAAGGAACTTTAAAAAGGGCGATCACAAAGGACCAGCGACGGTCTACGTGGCACAGGCTTAGCAAGCCTGTCAAGGTCCAAAAACCCCAAATAATAATAAGCTGTCTTTTGTGCCCCAAGTCTGCAATGCCACGAGCACAGTTCCGTGTTTCTAATGCGATCGGTTATCTTCTAATAGATAAATAGCCTAAATGGTTAAAGTCATTTGAATTCTGTTACTAATTGTGAATCTAGTCCAGACATTATCGTCTTTCGAACTGCCTCCGTGGTCTAATGGTTAAGAGCATTGGCTCTCAACACGGAGGTCGTGGGTTCGATTCCCACGCGGGACACCTAGAGACTTTGTACGTTTTTCCCCAGTTGGTCAGGACATTGCAGGCTGAATCACCTGATTGTTTGAAAAGAAAAATGATCCCGTGCTTCAGATGGTACGTTAAGTCGTCGATCCCGGCTACTATCTCTGGCAGTACCGGTAGTAGTCGTTACATAAAAACCACGTCAGAGGCCGTAAGGCGGTCTGAAAAAATTCTGATACCAGGGCTTGCCCACACGATAAGAAGAAGATAATATAGATAGAAGATAGTATGTTAGTGGTGAAAATAAATGATTTTTAGTTATTTATGTTATTTATTTATTTATTAAGAAAAAGATTATCGTCCTTAGATGTACCTAAACAGAATCCAACGATCCAGTGACTGATAGCCAGCCACTGTTGCTTGTAGAACTGCGATGCGGCTAAACGAAGTTAATCCATGGATTTAATTTTTACCGGCACACAATGTAGTTAGGGATTAATAACTTCCTTTGAATTCCCTCTATCTAGTATGATATTAATTTGTGTGCCGATGTTGAATATTACATAATAATTTTTCTTTTTTTTTCCTACTAGATTACTACCAATGCATAATTTTAATTTGTACCCTTTTCAACATCATTGTCCAGTTGACAGGATATGTACGCGATAAGTGAATATCGCCTCTTTCTAGGTTTATCTAAAACTAGCGGCCCGTCCCGGCTTCGCACGGGTGGACGTCTAATCTTTTCTAGCAATAAATATAGCCTATGTTACTCAGGGTGAATGCAGCTTTCTAATGGTGAAAGAATTTTTTAAATCGGCCCAGTACTTTTTGAGCCTATTCATTACAAACATACAAACATACAAAAATAGGTACAAAATTTCCTCTTTATAATATTAGTGTAGATGTAGACTACTACACGTGCTGTTTTAAAATACCGTTTCAATTCTATTGAATAAAGGATACGATCCGCGATAAGCTAGTACAGCATCTCCTTATTCTAGTTTCATCTTAATCTAAAACACGTGCATTTTAAAAAAATTAGAAAAACAACTCTAATACAGGGTCCTTCTTAATATGCTGACCGTTTTTTAAGATGATGATCAGACCATCAAACTGAACAACTTTCTTTAAGGGACCAATGTCGAAATCACGAAAAAAGAAAAAGCTGTTCCATTCAAAACTGCCATTTTACTCGATCCAAATGTATTGGACAGCATTTTTTTTTTTGCCATTTCTGCGTTGGTCCCCTATAAAGTAGTTCAGTTTGATGGTCTGAACTTCCTCTTAAAAAACCGTCAGCATATAAAATTGGACTCTGTATAAAATATAAGTTAGGTACACACGCAATAAACAACTGCGGCATCTTCCTATTTTTGCCAACAACGTGCAATTTAAAAATATCATCCATCATCCATTGTAGAATTCAGCGTTTATGAAATCTCTGATCGATTCCGACATGTAGTCAATAAACCCAATTCTTTTGAAGCCGGAAAATTTGTGACGATGTTAAATCCCGTACCATTGTTCAGAGTCACAGCTGTTGAAGTTGTGAGAAGAAATGAAATTCCGGGCGTCACTTGTTCGGGTTGACATTCTAGGCGAACGTGCCCAGAATTCTTTATTGGAAAGTACTTTTTCCCGCTTGCATATATTGTCAGGACTTCGGTTCTTGTGAAATGTTGGGAGGAAAGTTAGGGATGCTTGACATCAAATAATCTGATCAAATGTGTTACATTACACTAGAATCACGTGAAATGTGTTTCACTAAGAATGGTTGTCTTGAAGATACCACTTTTAGTGATAAAGCCCTTAGTTCATCTACCTTTTAATGTATTTTGTGTGTTTTTTGTTCTAAATTTGTCGATTGTATTGTATTTGTATTGTGAAGAATATTGTAAATTTTCATATTCTTCTGATCAACAATGTAAGAGTAAAACGGTTACAATTGGAAAAAAAGAGGTGACTTTGGAGTAGTTTTTCTTCAGTTTTATTAATTAAAATAGATTTTGAGAAAAACCACATCACTTCTCATATCCTGTAGATTGTTCAGTTTTATTTTCTGCTTAAAAAGTGCCATAGTTAATGTATAAAATGGTTACAAAGTTACTCAAAACCGGGCGGACGCCCCTTAAGTTGGTATGTAGGTATAACATGTTGTTCATTATTTTAAGTTTCGGCTTTTACATTAATTTTATTTCATAGTCTATAGTCTATTGCATAGACTTCATTTGTCTATTCAAGTGATGTTTTTATATTAGATGCGTTGCCCGCGCTTCAAAATGGCAACAAAAAAGCTAGGTAATTGCCCGGCTTTCACATAGTCACGCGAGTGTACGGACTACACGTCATTTTATCAAACCATTTAAAAATGCAGTGATGTTAGAGTATGACGCATCTACCGCGCTCCAAAATGGCAACAAAAAAGCTAGGTAATTGCCCGGCTTTCACATAGTCACGCGCCGTCTAGTGTACGGACTACACTTCATTTTATCCAGCCATTTTAAAGTGCAGTGATGTTAGCGTATGACGCGTCTATTTGTCAAACGTCATTGATATATGTGGGATCACACACGACGACGAATTGACGGAGCGGCAGACGTCAATCCGTCATTTGTGAAGCAAGGAGTTGTACGCACGTAGAAGCACACATAAGTGCTTCCACGTGCGGTTTCATGCAACTCCTTGCTTCACAAATAACGGACAGACGTCTGCCACTCCGTCATGCGTCATCGTGTGTGATCCCACATAGAGTGCAAATAAAGATTATTTACAGGACCGGAGTTGTGGCCACAGTATAAGAAAGAGTATCTATTACTAGATACAGTACGGACACTCCCTTCCTCCCACCAACTTTTTACCTCACCCCCTCTATCGCCATCTGGTTACCGCGCTCTGGTTCTACGAAGGAGACTAAAGGTTCAATTTCTTTGGTTTCGCATGTGGTGACGTCATCTTGTCAATTTCAAATTTTTGTATGCAGTGTCCGGGCTGTGTTGTGGCGATCCTTGGGGGAGGCCTCAAATGATGATCAGACCATCAAACTGAACAATTTTCCTAATGGAACCAAAACGTCGAAATCAGGGAAAAAATATCGGCTGTTCCATACAAAACTGAAATCCTACTCAAATGTACGGGACAGCCGACTTTTCGATTTCAGTCTCCAGAGAAAGTTGTTCAGTTTGATGGTCTGATCATCCCCTTTAAAAACCGTTAGCGTATTAAGTTGGACCCTGTATTTTTAGCGAACTTGTCAGACCGTAAAATTTGTATCATCATCATCATCATATCAGCCGATAGACGTCCACTGCTGGACATAGGCCTCCCCCCCCCAACAGCACAAATGTCTACAAGATGTCTAATAGATATCTACAAAATATATAAGTGTCTACAAAATATCTAATAGATATCTAGTAGATATTCCGTGCTGTGTCGGCCAAAATGGGGGGATTTGCCATAATCGCCACGCTTGGCAGGCGAGTTGGCAATCGTAGTTTGATTGAATGTGTGTACTCATTGGATGCTGCTGCCCATCGTTCAGTAGATCCCTTAGTCGCCTTTTACGACACCCACGGGAGGAAATGGGGTGGTGCTATTCTTAGCCGACACCACACGGACAATTTGTATAATTCATTGTATTTTAAACAAACACAAGAATAAGTAACTTATTCGAGACTTATTTGTTTGAATTCAAGCGACTAAAGTGCGCAATGAAAACTTTTCCACATAATTCAAAAGTAACAATCTCCATTGTTTACAATTCATTATAACATGTAATATTTCATATGGAAATTGAGATAGGAATTTCATATGGAACCGAAGTAGGCGTAGGTTGGTGCGATAGATAAGATATCTCGTTTCAAAACTTTTTGTTTGAAAAACTTTGAAATTGTGATTTATTGTTCAATGTTTGGGGGTTGTTCCATATACACGATATTGGGATTCCTTTTGGAAACTCGATCAAACCACAGTTGTGTCTGAAACATGACTTGTTGGCTATGCGTTGGTTTGTATTAAAAGTATCAAACTATTTTGTGGGCATTCTTTATCTCACATATGCAATACAGGACACATACAACTTTCATTATTTAATTTAATTTAATTTAATTTATCTCTCTTTTTATTTTATTATTTTTATATTTTTTTTTATAATGGCGTAATGTTAAGCGTTGGTAAACCTTAATCACGTAAACGAAGTTTTCACAAGATCTCAAGTAGGTACCTAACATAACATAAACATTCTTTATTACAACAAAGATTGGACCACGTCCCCTGGCAGTCCACCTACCCCGACGGAAGATCTTCCCATTTCAATCTAGGAACTATCATTCCTACAAAATTCAATTCGAACAGGACTATAAGGCCTGCCACACACATTCGGAATTCCGAATTAGAATTGAAATTTTGTTTAGGATTTGACGTCTCCGTAATTCCGAATGGAATTCTTTTTTTTTTTTACAGAATATAAATTGTAATTATTTATTTAGAACAGAATAAATACAAATATTACTCTTAACCTAAAAACAAAAGAAAAACAAAACTTATAGGTACCATAAATAAAAAAAATGTTCCCAATGGAATTCTGGAGTGGGAAAATCCATAAGAAATAGGAATTCGGATTCGGAATTCTGTATGTGTGTTGACGCCTTTTGTGAACGACAGTTAATAACCTACAGAACCCATCTAACAATACATACAAAGGTTTCACTAAATTACTTTCAATTTTGATAAAATTACATGCGAGTTTGCTTCACAATAATAATAACTATGAACTTTATTTATAACTCACATGATAGTGATCGCTGTATAGGTACTGCCCAATTTCTGCACTTTTTAACCGACTTCAAAAAAGGAGGAGGTTTCTCAGTTCGACCGTATATATTTTTTTTTTTTTTTTATGTGTGTTCGCGGATAACTTCGTCGTTTATGAACCGATTTTGATGATTCTTTTTTTGTTGGAAAGGAGATGTCCCGAGGGTGGTACCATGATAAGGAAACCAGGATCTGATGATGGCATCCCAGAGAAATCGAGGGGAACCTTCGAAAATCGTACTGCCGACTAGTGCGTTTTTTAATTTAAAGCACTCCTATTAAATTGAACTAATGAATTCACCACTGAAAATTGTGAAATAAACAAAATTTTAACAAAAAATTAAAACCGCCTTCAAAAAAACTAAAAAGTTAAAAAATAATATTGCAGCCTATGACTTTTTCGTTCGCATCATAAGAACATTAATTTGTGTTAAAAGTCATAGGCTGCAATATTATTTTTTAACTTTTTAGTTTTTTTGAAGGCGGTTTTTTAGCTGCCTAACTTGTACAAAACTCGTATAAAACCGTGGACACCAAGCTGTCATTTCATACACATATTGAAAAACACTATGATACGAAGAGGCAAGCATGTGCGAAACTTCTCTAAGTGCGAAACTGAGTGGCGAATGAGAGAGAACAATGCCGCCAAAGAAAAAAAGGCTTGCTGTTGTTTGCTTCCGCCTGGCAAGAGGAGTAAAAATTGCTATTGGCAGGAAGTGTCCGTAATGTATGCAGTTCTATTATTATTATTTGGTTGTAAGGGCTTGGTCACTGACCAATAGCTACTGCGACCTGGACAGATCCATTGTAGCTGTCACCCTAGACCTAAAGGTAATTTCCTAGGCCTACGGACTTCATGCACCGTGTTATGCTTTTGGAGGGGAGGTCCCTAATGTCAGTAGGTGTTATTACGTATCCGCCTAGATGGTGACTCCTGCTGTGAATGAGCACTTCGCATTCGCAGAGGAGGTGTATGGACGTTTTCTTTGCTTCACAGCAGAATCTGCAAGTGGGTGAATCTATATACAAGCCCCATTGTGTGTATAGATGTTAAGGCTCGTACTAAGAGCCTTAAGCCGTTGCGGTTTGAATTGATAGCATCCGAGGTATGTCTGTTTGAGAAGCCTTCAACAACAAATTCTTTTGCATGCTTCAGTCCTGGTGTATCCGACCAGAGCTTACGGCTTTGGTTCACGGCCCATTCCTTTACCACACGTCTAGAGGTGTTGCGAGCTTAGACAATTTATATAGGGACTCGCCTTGCGGTAGCATTTCCCCTCTGCCACGGTATAAGAACAATTGATCTTGTGCATTTACACCTAATTTTATACATTATCACTAAACGAGACAGCCTATAATAGCGAAACAATAATTTTGAACTTAGAACGTTGGGGGTTCACGAGACTACTTTTCATGATTTTTAACCTTAGACAATTTAATAGGGACGAGTTACGCGTGTCATTCTACTAAGAAACATTTCTGTCACTTTTTGCGGGGGGCGAGGTAACATGAAATCCGCAACTTTGGATTTTATTCCCCATAAGTTTAGATTCTAATTTTGAATGTTAAAAATCATGAAAAGTAGTCTCGTGTGAATCCCAAACGTTCTAAGTTCAAAATTATTGTTTCGCTATTATAGGCTGTCTCGTTTAGTGATAAGGTATAAAATTGGGTGTAAATGCGCAAGATTAATTGATCTAATACCGTGGCAGAGGGGAAATGCTACCGCAAGGCGAGTCCCTATTAAATTGTCTAAGTTCAAAATTAGAATCTAAATTTATGGGGAATAAAATCCAAAGTTGCGGATTTATTGTTACCTCACCCCCCGCAAAAAGTGGCAGAGATGTTTCTTAGTAGAATGACACGCGTAACTCGTCTCTTATATAAATTGTCTAAGGTTGCGAGAGATGCCGCAGTAAGGCTCTAAGGCGGTGTCCTATTGCCATCGCACGCGCGATGGTGCGATGCGATGTGATCGTACTGATGGGTAATTCTCCGAAATTTTACAAATCGTTGAAATTTTTCCATAGAAAAATTTAAAAAATTTGAAAAATTTCGGAGAATTACCCATCAGTACGATCACATCGCATCGCACCATCGCGCGTGCGATGGCAATAGGACACCGCGTTACTCTAATGCAGTACTAACTCTTCAGTCTTTCTTATTTTAATCAGAATTTCATCTTCAGCGTATGCACACTTAATTCACAATGCTTTCCTTCATAACAAACAGTTTCCGAACAACAAATGGCTACACTACCGTGTCTATAAACCTGTAAACAACCGGTGACCAAAACCGTTAGCAGGCCAACTAGTATCCATCGCATCCATACATCGTAAGGTTGTACATCATCAGTTTTCACTGCACGACCCGCTAGTGATTCGACCGAAATATTGCCTTTTTGATTTACGACCGACGTGTAACTATCGATACTTCTCATTCCCTTTTGTTCTTGTTCGGAATTTCCGCTCGTTTTGGTTCTTTGTAAAATTTTGATAAATTAGTTTATTGTCAGATCACTTCACTATGCTTAACCCAGTAGGACATAGGCGTCAATATTTTGTGTGTACTTAGTTTTAGTACAAGTTTTAGTGTACAGGGTGTTGAAATTGTTATCATTAGCATCCTTTTGAACTAAGAGTCTACCCCTCAAACTGACCAACTTTTACTATAGCAGCAAACCGATCAGAGCAAAAAAAAAATCTGCTGTTGCATATAATAGAGTCGCAAACTCGCGCGTCGATATTGCAGTTTAGTATGGAACAGCTGATTTTGTTATTTGCTCCAATCAGTTTGCTCCCATAGTAAAAGTTGTTCAGCTTGATGGGTAGACTCTTAGTTTAAAAGGATGCTAATGATATCAATTTCACCCTGTATATACTTAAATGCGAACTTAAAATGCGTTACATACACTTTATTGGGTGCTTCAGACCTTTAATCACTGAAATCACGGAAAAGAATGGGTTCTTCCATAGAAATTAAAACGCTTTTACATCTTCTTCTTATCGTGTGGGCAGCAAGCAAGTCTAGTGTTAGAGTTTTTAAAAAAAACTCCGATGGCTTACGGCATTGGAGGCTGTTTTTCAAACTGCCTTATGGCATCTGATTTCGATATTGGCTCCGGCTCCATAGTAAAAGTTGATCAGTTAGTTAAACCTAAAGCATCCCATATATGGTATTTAACGCATTTATCTTTACACCTTTTATAAATGTGTATGTGTAGTGTGTACCCATAGAGAATTCACATGTGTGTACCTATGAAAGGAGTCAATTTATTTTAGGCCCACGAATGGTAACGTTTATTGATGGTTTTACACTCTAAAAACATAATTTAATTTATTATAGTAATCGGACGAAAGATTAGGTAAAAATGCAAACGGAAGTATGAAATAAATATAAAAAATGCAACGTGCACGGGCCCGGACCCGTTTTTAAGCTTTTGCTAAGATTCTTTTTCCCTGTTAAAACGGCTCAAATGTAAAGCAATTCGTGTCATAGGAACGTCTTAGAAGTTCATACGAAAATAAAAATAAATAAACCAACATATTTCACCATGACAAGATGTGCGCCAACTGTGATTACGCGACACTCCATTTAGAAGATTTTTTAACCACTATAATCTAGAGATTATGAGAAACAAATCGACATGAGATCCACGAACTATACGCCAACTGTATGTTAACATTTTTTTGGGGCCTTTTTTATTAGTAGGATAAATTACATACATACATACATATGCTCACGCCTATGTCCCAATACTGGGGTAGGCAGAGACAACAGATCGCCACATGCTACGATTCTGACACATATCTCTCGCCTCCTGAACATCCATAAGTCTCTTCATACAAGCTCGTCGGTTCCGGGTACATTTTATTTGGCCCTTCTTCAGTACGCATCCTATTTGGTCAGCGTAT
Source organism: Agonopterix subpropinquella (assembly GCA_922987775.1). Classification (NCBI taxonomy): domain Eukaryota; kingdom Metazoa; phylum Arthropoda; class Insecta; order Lepidoptera; family Depressariidae; genus Agonopterix; species Agonopterix subpropinquella. The sequence continues at coordinate 9,026,096 of OV277714.1, forward strand.
AGGATAAATTGATTATAGTTTTCAATAAAACGATCTACACTCTATTTGCCTTTGTCCCTAGAATCCCTAGATAATTTAGAAAGTTTCATTTACAGCTACATAATACAAATAGACATCTTAGATCTCTTTTAAGATGTCAAATTCAATTTAAAAGCTTCTCTCCATAGTAGCCTTGGGCAAACACTTAGAGCAATTTCAAACACACACCGCTATAAATTGACACCGAGTGTGACTTAAATGAAAGGCACCCTTGAGACCAAATAAAACTCCCAAACTATGGCATCAAATACACCCACCCTATTATCGCTCTAGAATAGAAGCAGTGTAACTCTAAGCTATTATAAAACTACCAATTTTTTTTTTTTTTGTCCTTCTGTTTGTTTGTTTGTTCGAGCATCACGCAAAAACTACTGAACAGATTTTGATGAAACTTTTTTGTTATCGCTCTAGAATAGAAGCAGTGTAACTCTAAGCTATTATAAAACTACCAATTTTTGTTTTTTTTTTTGTCCTTCTGTTTGTTTGTTTGTTCGAGCATCACGCAAAAATTACTGAACAGATTTTGATGATACTTTTTTTGTTAGAAAGCTTATGATATAATTTGTGCGGACCAAGTCGCGGGTAAATCTGATAGAAAAAAAAACGGATTGCATTCCGGGAGTGCCGGCAGAAGTGAAAACTAAGAGATCTTACGTCTTACGGTCACGTGACGTCACGGCCCTGACGAGAGTTTAACATTTTTTACCCATCCCAAAATCTTACGTCTTACGATTTTTCGATCAGGTCACGTGACGTCACGGTCCTAAAACGAGTTCATCATTTTTTACCCATCCCAAAAAGTGCACAACGCCGCTAAAGAAGTTTTCACTTCAATAATTGTACCAACATTTTTGTATTTTTGGTCCCCTTCAGGCACATTTTCTTTGTAGGATATCTTCTTCTTTTTAATTTGACATGTCCGTGGTTAGATTTGCCAATAGGGTGGGAGCGCCAGATGTCGGTTTCGGGTGCTTAGTAAACATCTATTAGGGAGAATTTCTTCTTGCACATCTGTCACTTACTTACCGCTTACCAATAATTTATTTCTTATCATGGTTTGCATGGTTTTAGTAAACGGAGGTTAGCAAACTGTTACTAGTTGATACATCATTTTTGTCTGAACCATAAATATTAATATTTATAACAATTTTAAGTTTACCTTGCTCCAGCGGCATGGTGAACAAATATATTTTGTAGAAGTTGTAGCAACGATTCTGATTCTCTATCCAGAATGTGATGATGGTCGTGTTTATGTTTGCATACTAAATTCGATTTTCGCTTCCATAGGGAAGCGAGTATAACAAATCGTACTCTATGAGTAGAGATCGGATATTCGGATGCATATTTACCTAAACTTCATTTTTCACAAGAATAATGTGGACACGTCTTAATTCGTTTATTTTATGAAACAATCCCAGGACACGGACCTGAAAAAAAGACGGACGGAATCTCGTCTAATCAAAAGTGAAGCACCCATTTATACGAGTGTGCGTGCTGTCGCCCTGTCGCGCGGTACACAATGGCGGCGGGTTGTCGGACCTGCGCTTAGAACTGGTGCGTCTGTGTGAGTGTAGGTCCCTCATAGAACAAACGAAATTGTAGGACCTTACATGCTTCAATTCTTTTTAGAGTGACATTACGTCCGTATTTTTTTCAGGTCCGTGTCCCAGGATTGATTTGAAGTCCCGGTATTGTTAAAATATTAAGGCATATCCATAGCCTGTTTTCGTGGCGAAAAAAGTGAAGTTTAGGTAAATATGCATCCGATTATCCGATCTCTATCTATGAGTATAGGATATCTATGAGTATAGAATATGGACCTATTCTGTGGTATACTTGGGTGAAAATGTTCTTTAAATATCATTAAAAAACCGTCATAACTTAAAGGAGTTTGTCTCAAAAATAACTTATTAAAATAAACTTTAAACATTCCGCTTTTAGCGTACACTGTAAATCAACGAAAACTTTTTAATTTTCCTTTAGCATTTAGTTCTTGAGTATTACACAAATTGCAAGTTACTTACCTGGGTGTTGTGCCAAGTTTTATCTGTCCTGTTATCTGGAGAGTTAAGGAATTTATTACAAGTTTATTCTTGCTGGAGATGTAAATAAACTTGTCAGATTTTATCTGACAACTTTTTTACTGACCACGGGATGGAAAAATTCAACAAAAATACTTTGAAAGTAGGTATTTTTGTTGAATTTGGGATAAGAGTTTAGTAAGTAAGTATTTTTGACTTTGGGCTAAGATATTAGCAAGTATTTCTGAATTTGGGATAACAATTAGAAAGAGTTCTGGTTTTACATATAAAATTTCTGATTTCTGAGTAAAAGGAAAAAATTAAAAGTAAGTAAAGAAAAATATAAAAAAAAAGTAAAAAAAATAAAAAATGAAAAAAGAAAAGAAAAACAAAGAAAAGAAATTAAAAAGTAGTTAGTAGTAGTTAGTTTAGTTATTTAAAAGATTTTTCTGGTTGTATTAGGAATAAAAGCTTTTCGAATTTGGGATAAGAGTTTGAAAGTGTTTGTTTCTGTACTTGAGATAAAAGTTTATTTATTTTTTACTTCCTTAGCTTACAATATTGTAAGACTGTTTTTTTTTATTTACTCGCATTATGATGCTCACGACTATATTCCCCTTAGTCACAGATATTTTGAAAACTCAGCACATCCACGTTTTACTGGCAGTACCGAAACTCTATCCAGTGTGACGGTTAGTGAGCCCGTCGCCACTTATAATGAACAGTGGGTATACAATGCATGCATTGAAATTAAAGCACGCAGGTTTTCTCACGACTTTTCCTTCACTGAAAAGCCATTGGTTTTACAAATCAGACATAAATTCCGAAAAATTGGTACGAGTCGGGAGGCAGAAAGACAGTGAAACCCTAATAATTTCTAAACAAAGCATTTTGTTTACTCAATGACTTTTAATTGGTTTAATTACCTGTATTTAAACAAATCAAAGTCATTTAGTGAATTAAATGCTTTTAGTTTAGAAATTATTAGGCTTTCACTGTGTTTTGCCTGCCCGCAGTGCAGAAACTGAATAATTTCTAAACTAAAAGCAGTTTGTTTGCCAAATGACTTTAATTTGTTTGCATTCAGGTAATTAAACCAATTAAAAGTCATTGAGTAAACAAAATGCTTTTAGTTTAGAAATTATTAAGGTTTCACTGCTTTTTGCCTACCTTCAATGCACGCGCCTGGTCGGGATCGAATAGGCCGAACGGAGTAGGCATCGAATGATAATGTCAATTGGTACATAATAATTTCGGGGACAAAATACAAATGTTTTTTTTAGAGAAATTAGTATTGCCGGACAGGAAAACTTTTAAAGTCACGTTGAAACACCCCGTGTATACTTTTTGGGCTCAAGCCAAAAACAGCAAGTGTGAATATAGTGTAACTGTTTGCACAAGCTATTTATTGAAGGCATCAGTACATTTACTTTCTATTCCGATGGGAATGTATTTAAAAAAAAAGTTAAAAGATGGCTGTTGAACAACATAAATCCAACACAAGTTTTTAATTACTAATGTTCTATTGGAAAATTTGTTTAGTTTCATTGTCTGAATACACCCTTAAAGTTATGTTAGCAATTAAAAACTAGTGGAGTGTGTATAGCATAATTAAAATATTAAATAAACGTCCCACTGGCAGGGCACAGGCCTATCCTCAAGGAAGTTGCCTGGGCATTACTGCACAACGCGTGCACAATTGCGGTTTGGTAGATTTCAGCATATGCCATACGCATCAGAATTTCTTCTTCAGTGTATGAATTTCTTCACAGTGTTTTCTTTCCCCGTTTGAGAGCAGTCAGTAAGGCAGTATAACGTAGGTCTGTATACTACATAAGTTAGAAAAACTCTTTGGTACATTGCTTAGACTACTTATATCCGGACCGGCCTTGCGGTACCATTTCCCCTCTGCCACGGTATAAGAGCAATGATCATGTACATTCAACATTCAATTTTATAACTTATCACTAAACTAGACAGCCTATTAATGCGAAACAATAATTTCGAACTTAGAACGTTTGGGGTTTACACGAGACTACTTTTCATGATTTTGAACATACAAAATTAGAATCTAAAGTCATAGGGAATAAAATCCAAAGTTGCGGGTAACATGTTACCTCGCCCCCCGCAAAAAGTGGCCGAAAGTTTGTTAGTAGAATGACACGTGGTTACGCGTCTCGATATAAGTAGTCTAAGGTACATTGGCATGTCGTCCTTGCGGATTCGAACTCGTTGTGGAAGAAAGAAAGAAAGGAAAGAGATAGAAAGTCAATCATGAAGATCCCATGATTGACTTTCCATACCTTTCTGCAACGAGCCACTTACGCTGTTAAGAGTCCCAGGTTATAAATAACCATAAAACGCTTTTTGTTAACATTTTGATGTACAAGAAAATCCCAATTCTGTCATAACAATTACTTACCAACTCCTACGTGGCTTTTTTTTTCTTCGACGCCAACCAATGTGACCTTTTAATATATTAAGGCTGAATCAAATTAAAGATTGAAAAATTCAGTCTCGGGCGGGACTTGAACCCGCACCCTTCCAAACCGGGGAAGTGCGTTATCCAATTTCGCTACCGAGCCCACTAGCCAGAGAACGAATTTTTCAATCTGTTGCGTCTTGAGGGGACGTGAGCGACATCTACTGGCAGCTATTGCAAACTGGCTAGTGGGCTCGGTAGCGAAATTGGATAACGCACTTCCCCGGTTTGGAAGGGTGCGGGTTCAAGTCCCGCCCGAGACTGAATTTTTCAATCTTTAATTTGATTCGAAATAGCACAACATGGCTGTAACATGTTCAAAATCAATAATATTTGAAATTGGAACAGGGTGTGTCATCTATACCGTATGAATTTCAGTTGTAATTCTGAACTTGCGGGTTGGCTAGTTTGTAATAGCTGCCAGTAGATGTCGCTCACGTCCCCTCAAGACGCAACAGATTGAAAAATTCGTTCTCTGGCTAGTGGGCTCGGTAGCGAAATTGGATAACGCACTTCCCCGGTTTGGAAGGGTGCGGGTTCAAGTCCCGCCCGAGACTGAATTTTTCAATCTTTAATTTGATTCGAAATAGCACAACATGGCTGTAACATGTTCAAAATCAATAATATTTGAAATTGGAACAGGGTGTGTCATCTATACCGTATGAATTTCAGTTGTAATTCTGAACTTGCGGGTTGGCTAGTTTGTAATAGCTGCCAGTAGATGTCGCTCACGTCCCCTCAAGACGCAACAGATTGAAAAATTCGTTCTCTGGCTAGTGGGCTCGGTAGCGAAATTGGATAACGCACTTCCCCGGTTTGGAAGGGTGCGGGTTCAAGTCCCGCCCGAGACTGAATTTTTCAATCTTTAATTTGATTCGAAATAGCACAACATGGCTGTAACATGTTCAAAATCAATAATATTTGAAATATTAAGGCTGGCTGCCTAAAAATGGATTTGAGTACAGTATATAAACTGCTACCTGCAGTTCCTCAGTCATCCTGTGATCATGGCAATTGTAACACTACCGAAATATCGGAAACTCAAACACACCAAAACGCGGTAAGAACCCGTTATAATGTTTAATTCTATATTATGTCAACAGTTTCAATTAAATACAAAATATTCAATTATAACTACATTTTATTTATCAAAAATATAAAACATATTACTTATTCGACTATTTCTTAGGTTCAAACTTAACACTATTATGAAACTTTATTTTCTTTAAAAATGTTGAAGAGGAGGTTGAACATTTTTATAATGGAGTTGGTCTAGGTACAATGCTTGTTAATAATTTTATTCTTAAGTGCTTTTTAAACTAAATGATATAAGCATGGTTCTTTACAAATTCGATGCGCGAAATGACGTCAAAAATTCTTACTACCTATATTAGTGTATTGAAAATTGTGACTGATAATTAGAGATCGGATATTCGGATGCATATTTACCTAAACTTCACTTTTGGCAAAAAAAATAGGGAATTTATAAAATTATCTTTTTTAAATATTTTTCGGGATGCCAGAAAATCCAGGAATTCATAACTAATCGGATGCATAGTATGGAACCAACTTATTGAAACTATTTAATTTAAAAAAGAAAAAAAAAATGTTTTCGGTAAAATAAATCCCGGGATGTCAGGAAGTCCATGAAGACATAACTAATCGGATGCACAGTATAAAAGCGACTTCTTAAAATTATAAAATTAAACAAAAATAATTTTTTTTTTCTTTACAAAAGTGCACTCCATAATAGCCAACACCTCAACTTTAGGTAAATATGCATCCGATAATCCGATCTCTACTGATAATATTTTGTAACCCCCGATGAAAATCCCTCTTACCTTCTGGGTTAAAAAGACTAAAGGGTATTTCTCAAAATCGATAAAAACAGGAATGCAACTAACTAAGTGCAAACATCGTCACAACCTTAAACTCGTCGTTGACAATTCGGTATTCGCATTAAGTATAAGGGTACCTATATCATGTGTTAAAACTCATAAAAACTTCAACGATCTGTAGTGCATCCTACAGGAGAAGGATGTTAACATTTGTGAGCTCGTCTGTTTTCGACAGCGATGTGACGCTTAGTGAATTGCACTCCTGAATTGGCATAGAATATGTTAGGCAATAAATAAATAAATATCTTGGACAATATCACACAAATTATCTAGTCACATTTAAAGTACCAGAATCTAGCCTAGACTTGTATTATGATGACTAGACAACGATATAGAATACATATATAGATACAAACATCCATGACTCGGGTACAAATATTCATATTAATCATACAAATATTTGTCCCTTCGAACCCGCGACCCTCGGCACAGCAGGCAATCCGAAAATTTACGATGAAAACTATAGGATAAGTTTTAGCCGGTACGGAAAATTTTACCATGCATTTTACTCGTCAAAGTGAACAACATTCACTATAGAAACAACCTAAAATCGGGAAAAAAATCTGCTTTGCCACGCATTTGATTCGAGTAGGTACTAGGTACTGCAGTTTTGTATGATTAAGTATTATAGTTTTGGCACTGACTAAAAAGAAAAAATACCATAATGATTGGAATCAAAATAGGTACCTAATTTTGAATGTTGAATAACTTCCATAAAGTTTAACTAGGTAGGTGTCACTAACCCAGCCAGTAATTTCTATTTTCAATCTAAGTAACTTAAAAAATTATAAAATATACAATATATGAAAAAACTAATTTTGCTACCTAAATAAAATATTTTCCAATCTTAAAATTATGAAAGGTCAAATTGCATTCCTTAAAATCCTTTTGACATTTCAGAAAATTAACTTTTATGCTATTTTCTTATCACTGAACACAACAATTTAAAACAAAGTTACAAATTGTTCTGCAAAATGCGACTCACAAAATAATTTTAATTTTATTTACAGTTTGGGATTATAGCAACATATCCATTTTTTTATTCAAATTGCATTGTTAAAGTTCCATTTTGTAGTTATTCTTTTGGAAATTCCAAACAATCTAAATGTAAATTATTAATTGAAAAATTTACAATGCTTGTGTGGTTATGCTTATGATAAAATTCATAATATCTTTTATCATAATTATATTCTTAAGCTAAGTATGATTAAACTGGTATGTTCTGCGATTATCTTCAGGACTTTCTTTGAGTAAAACATGATGATTATTATTAACATCAGTTTAATCAATATTATTATCAATTTTTATTTCCATTCATGTACGCACGGCGACACATCAAGTTATACAAAACCGAAATAAGCTGGCCGCGCGTAGGACGAGTAGGTAACGTATAACGTCTCGCGACCAGCTTATATTGGTTTTGTACAACTTGATGTGTCGCCGTGTGTACAATTACAGCACAGGGGTAACAAAAGTTGTAGCCAAGGTGGCCACACGAGCCCTGCAGATGCTCGGCAACATAGGAAATCAATCATTAGGTTATTGTCTCAGAATTTACTACTTTGATTACCTAAGATATAAAAAAAAAATAGAAATATTCGAAAACTGCTGAACACAAAAAAAAAATTAAAAGTAATTCAGATTGTAAATTGTACATACGGCGACACATCAAGCTACGCAATACCAAAATAAGCACGGCCGCGCGTCGTTATACATTACTCTACCTACGCGCGGCCAGCTTATTTTGGTTGCTTGATGTGTCGCCGTGTGTACAAGTTTGGGTTCCTAAATGCAAAAGACAAAAGAATGCAACCTACCTAGAGCCTAAATAACCTTATTGCAATGCCCTCAGTAAATATTTCAGTCTCAAATTACTAATGTTGTCATCCAGCCAGGTCCTCAAAGCTGATACCTTCGCGTAGACCCCGGGGTACTTAGGTCTTGCACAGCCGATGCCCCAAGATACTACTCCGGCTAGTTTCCCGTTGTACACCAGTGGGCCACCACTGTCACCCTGAAACGAAACCTTTGTTATAATAAAGATATTTTAAATAGGGTGTATAATTCAATGTGTTACAGTATATTGAACAGCAATGCAATTCACCAAGCGCAAACATCGTCATCTGAAACATCGGCGAGCTGACAATTCTGTATTCGCTATGGTTATGTCATGTGTCAAACTCATATAAACTTCGACGATCTGAAGGATGCAAGAAGGATGTTGCATTTGTGAGCTCGTCGATATTTTTGACAGCGGTGAATCGTACACCAGGATGCTTCAGATCAGACCCACAAACTGAAAAACTTTCACTAATTAAAATCGCGATAAAAATCTACTTATTCATATACAACGTGTTAATGAATTAACGCAAAACTAGAATGTAGTTGGTTTAGAATCGAGAGCAGAATCGAATTATCATGGTTTCAACATAGGTAATATTTTTCAATATATTAAATAATTTGTTTGCAAAATTTAAAATTTTCTGAACCCGATGTCAACCCACCGCACGGGCACACTCACCCTACTTACTACCAAAACAAGATTATTAAAATGTTTCCATGAGAACGTTAGCGCTTTCTTTTCGTGCTGAAATGATAACAAATCATTTTTGCCTCAAAACTTAATATGCTTAGCCCGACTCGCACTTGCCGGTTTTATTACTAATGTGCATCAATTGCTGAAACCGCTGTATTGTCGGAGATAATCTCCACCCAGGAGATTTCAATCTCGTCCTAATAATTATATCACTTACTATTATGTTTTTTTCCCTGTGTACAGTCAGCAGCAATAAGTTGTATACACTTTTGTTCTACGTCGTAGTACTAAAGTGTATATAATTTATTTTATTGCTGCTGACTGTACTTACTTTTATTTACACAATTTATTTTTAGTGTATTTAACTAATTCTATAAAACTACAATTAATAATTTGACATCTCACTTTAAACCTGTAAGGTTCACATCTCAATTTCGAGTTCAAGTTTGAGTTTTGAGTTTGTAGATTAGCATAATAGCATAATCCTACACATTTGGTTCGATTCCAGTTGATTTAATACAGTTTTTGAGAGTTACGCGGTTATTATTTAATCTAGAATTAAATATTTTAACGGGTTCTTACCGCGTTTTGGTATTTATGAGTTCCCGATATTTCGGCAGTGTTACAACTGCCATGATCACGGGATGACTGAGGAACTGCAGGTAGATTTTTAAGAGCAGACAAGAGACAATCTAGGTACCTGCAGTTCCTCAGTCATCTCGTGATCATGGAAGTTTTAACACTGCCGAAATATCGGGAACTCATAAATACCAAAACGCGGTAAGAACCCGTTAAAATGTTTAATTCCAGTTGATTTGTTCGCAAATAAAACTTTATACAACGTTCAAAAGCAAAAGGATCGATCGACCATTAACACCTAGTTTGTGCCAAAAAGAAAACTTTATTTCAGCATTACCAATCCACTACAGACTCCGTCTGTTAGGAATCGACCTATAACGAAAATGGTCTGCCAAACTTTTACCCTTCAGTTCACACGAAGCTTTATTTAACTTGACAATATTTTATCTTTATTTTCCGTTCGATTCTAGCTTAAAATACTTAGACCAGCTGTAGGTCTTCTTCTTATCGTGTGGGCAGAGCCCTGGTGTCAGAGTTTTTTCAAGGCCTTACGGCCTCTGACGTGGTTTTTATGTAACGACTACTACCACCAGAGATAGTAGCCGGGACCAACGGCTTAACGTGCCATCCGAAGCACGGAATCATTTTTCTTTTCAGACAATCAGGTGATTCAGTCTGCAATGTCCAAACCAACTGGGGAAAAACGCACAAAGTGACATATCACTAGGTGTCCCCCGTGGGAATCGAACCCACGACCTCCGTGTCGAGAGCCAAAGCTCTTAACCATTAGACCACGGAGGCAGTTTGTAGGTACATGGCTAACATAACTTATACAGTGACTAGCTTTCACCTAGGAGTGCGATTTTTGAACATCACATGTTTAGTGTTGGGAGAGGCCGTCCGAGGAAAACATACCACGATGAAATCAATGATCTTTTCCGAAAAGGACAAGTGCGTAGCACTCTCAATCGACGGAAGTGCATGAAAAGATGTATGAATGTTAATGAGGCTAAAGAGGTATGTCAGAGTCGTAGCGTGTGGCGGTCCGTGGTCTCTGCCTACCCCCTCGGGACAATGGCGTGAGCTTATGTTGTATGTATGCACATGTTTATACGAGTAGCAGAATGATGCATAATCTCCATAGTAATTTTGACATTATCTACTACTCGTTTGAACGTTTGATGTTCAAAAATCGCACTCCAGGACTTCATTTGCGTGGATTTCTAAAAATGTCAACAACCTGTTGCACCCCTTAAGGTGTTGATTCATATTTATAGCATAACAAACAAATTTATAATATTAAAAAAGGGATAAGGGATAAAACTCCTGACCTTTGTAGAATTTCATGTTTCTTACTTTAATGGTTTAAATGCGTTCTCTATCATTCAGTTAGTCACGGAGCTGTTTTATACCTTGTAAGTACTTAAATTGATTTTAAAGGCGAAAAGAAATTTATCACTACATCAGCACGTTTGAAATATGGTTGGTAGTTGTACCACCCAATAAGTAAAATGGGCATCATTTTATTTCTGTACATAGTATTTTACCTGTTTCATGAAACATTACAACGTGTTAATGAATTAACGCAAAACTAGAAAGTAGTTTGTTTAGAATCGAGAGCAGAATCGAATTATCATGGTTTCAACATAGGTAATTTTTTTCAAAATATTTATTAATTTGTGTCTAAAATTTAAAATTTACTGAACCCAACGTCAACCCTCCGCACAGGCACACTCACCCGACTTACTACCAAAACAAGATTATTAAAATGTATCCATGAGTACGTTAGCGCTTTCATTCATTGCTGAAATGATAACAAATCATTATTGCCTCAAAACTTAAAATGCGAACAACTTTTAATTTTAACTATCAAAATAATGAAATTATTGTTTTAATCTAATTATTTTGTTATAAATCAGTTGGGGTGTATGAGGTTTTGCGTTAATTCATTAACACGTTGTATAAGTACCTATACCTACTAACTAAAGCTTCTTAACGCATTATTTATTATTATATTTTCGGGATACAAAAATATCGTATGTCCACTCCATCATTGGTTGAAAAGTTAAGGCGAGAGAGTGGATCAAACTAAAATGAATTCTCTTTTATATTCTTTAACCCGCCTTGATAAGGGTCGGAAATGAATAAGCTTACCGAGGTCTCCCAAAATTAAAATGCTTTCCGAACATGTTTTCTTTTTCAATTTCATTTAAAAAAACCGGCCAAGTACGAGTCGGGACTCGGGCAATTTGTGTTCCGTACTACCAGTTGTTTAAACATGGGTCATTGATAACACCACTATAAATTGATACTTGCTTAGTATGTGGTCACATAATAACTGAAGATCATTTTACACTGGTCACATTGGTATTAGTTTTTTGGGTATAGAAAAAAAACTATCCAAGTTAGAGCCACCCTGATAATTTTCCTGCCATCTACACGTTATTTCTGATGTTCATGATTTTTTTTCAGATCTTATACGGCTATATTTTTTGAAATAGAGGTGGGGACAGCAATTTCTCGAATTTAATTGAAAATTTTGTTAAAAAAAGTTTTTATTAAAAATGTGAAAAGTATATTTTTAGACTCGTATTTTCACAAGCTTTCATTTGATATCCCACACCATAGGGTAGAAAATAATTTTTTATTTATTTACCCTTTCTTACTCCCCAAATTGCTCCCCAATATAAAAATTTAGCTTTTTTTACGTCATTTATGATTTTGGACCAGCAATTGCTATATCTGTACCGAGTTTCAACTTCCTATGTCTTACGGTCTCTGAGAGAAAAATGCCTGTGACAGACGGACGGACAGACACCGAGCTGATTACATAAGTGTTCCGTTTTGCCAATTTTGGTACGGAACACTAAAAAGGCTGAGTGCGAGTTGGACTCGCGCACGGAGGGTTCCGTAACACCATAAAATATAAAAGAATTTTTGTTTTCTCCGGGTTTTTTGTTTGATCCTTAGCGCGAGAACAACTCAAGCTTGGCCAGTTTTTATTATTTGTTGTTATACTGTAGTATAGAGTTTGCTCTTGTATAAGGACCCATAAGTTTTCATCTTTTTAGGGTTCCGTACCCAAAGGGTGAAAACGGGACCCAATTACTAAGCCTACGTTGTCCGTCCGTCCGTCCGTCCGTCCGTCTGTCCGTCCGTCCGTCTGTCCTACATAGGTATTACGGTTCAAAAGTTACAGCCCTATATAGTATAGGGCTGTAACTTTTGAACCGTAATAGCTAGATAGTTGAAATTTTATCAGATTATGCGTTATTACGGCGGATTCGTTGACAAATAATAAAAATGTCAAAAAGTTAAAAACTAAGGGGGGTTCTCAACAAGAAACTAGTTTTTATCGACGTTTTTTCTTCACGCTCTATCGTAAAAACGGTAATACATACAAGCGTCAAACTTAGTGTGATCATAGAGCAAACTCTACAGAATAACAACAAATACTAAAAACCGGCCAAGTGTGAGTCGGTCTTGCGCTAAAGGTCCCGGATAAAAAAGTTTTTTTTCTAAGTTAATAATTTTGTGTTCTGTGGTGTTGTGGTACGGAACCCTCGGTGCGCGAGTAGCCCGACTCGCACTTCGCACCGCACCGACACACCGGTTTTTATTTAATAATTTGTCATAAAATCCGATATTTTGTTTTCAACTGGCTAACTATTACGGTTCAAAAGAGCCCTTTAGAGTAAAGACGGACGGACGGGCAAACGGACAACGTAGGCTTAATAATAGGGTCTAGCACCCTTTGGGTACAGAATCCAAAAAACAGTATGTAAGTATAGTATGGAATTATAAGCCAAAAACAGCTTTTTGAGATGCAACTTTTTTAAATTCGTATAATTTTGTTTTTAAAATCGTCGGCTTTCGAGCTCAAAATATTGTTCAGGAGTCCTTCCTGAATGAAATAGTTTCTCATCAATCAATTAATCAAATCAGCCCACTGCTGGACATAGGATTCCCGTTTATTCCGCCACTCCTCGCGGTCCAGTGCCATTCTGATCGATGTCCGACCCGCAACCCGTACAATGTCGTTTGACCACCGCATCGGTGGTCTATTCACGGACCTCCTTCTTTCTCTTGGACACTTAGACAATTACAATTTAAATAGGGACTCGCCTTGCGGTAGCAAATCCCCTCTGCCACGGTATAAGAACAATTGATCTTGTGCATTTACACCCAATTTTATTCCTTATCACTTAACGAGACAGCCTATAATAGCGAAACAATAATTTTGAACTTAGAACGTTTGTGGTTCACACGACACTACTTTTCATGATTTTTAACATTTAAAATTAGAATCTAAAGTTATGGGGAATAAAATCCAAAGTTGCGGATTTCATGTTACCTCGCCCCCCGCAAAAAGTGTCAGAAATGTTTCTTAGTAGAATGACACGCGTAACTAGTCCCTATATAAATTGTCTAAGCTTGGACACGATTTCGATATTGCATTGGTCTACCGGCTTCTAACCAAATGTCACGCCCACCTCCACTTCAACTTTGTGATCCGGTCTCCAACGTCGTCGACGTTAGTTCTTCGAACACGACGTTGGGTACACGGTCCAAAAGCGTGGTACACCCAGTATGCCCAGCAAGGTACGCTCCATGGCTTTCATAGTTCCTATAGTTTCTCATAAAATATAAAAATTTCCTTGTTGACTATAGGACCCTAGAAACCCACTCAAGAAATGTAGGATCTATCATGTAACTTAATTTCACGGAAAATTTTCCTTACCGTTTCCCGACTATGCAGGCGCGCCTTTTAAGATTCTTTCAAACCTAATTTCATCAAACTATGTAAAACTGGAATTACCTGGCATGCATCTTTCCCACCGGCCGGGATGCCAGCGCACAGCATTCTCGGGGTTATACTGTACATTGGAGAATATGCAATATCGCACTCCTTCTCGCTTACTTTGGGCACTATTACTTTTTGCAGGGTTGTTGGGAGGCCGCCTCCTTCCTGGAATGTTATGAGATGTTTTTGAAATAGAGATGTGAATAGAAATTGTCAAATAGAGTAGCATGAGGAATATACGAGTGATGTTTCCATGGCGGTCTGGTCAAAGCGTCAATTCGGTCCGGGTCGGTGCGTATATTCAGGTAATTATGTATGACTTACAACACCATTGGCTTTTGGTGCCATCATCATCATTTTCCTCTTCATCTTCATCAGTGTGACAGCAGTTCCACAGAATAGCGGGGCCTGCATTCCTTGCTGTTTCCTCTACTTCGCTCTATCCCATAGAGAAAAACGTGTCTCTTATCAAGGAGTACGTGTTTCTCTATGCTCTATCCAAACATAGTGTCAGTGGTGCATTACAGAGAGGTTATGGACTCAATCATTGACGGTTCGAATCCGCAAGGACGACATGTTATGTACCAATGACTTTTTTAAACTTATGTACACAATAGAGACTGCTCTCAAACGGTACAGGAAAACATCGTGAAGAAACCTGAATACGCTGAAGAAGAAATTTAAATGCGTATGCGAAGACTACTAATCCGCATTGGGCACGCGTAGTGGACTAAAGCCCCACTATCCCTGAGGCTAGGTCTGTGCCCTGCAGTGTGTCGTGTATTATAGGCTGATGATGATGATAATTAACTTATTATCTGGTTAAGCGCGCAGCTGTAGCAACACTCAATATGCCGCATTTATACCGTTTTATACGAATCTTAGGAACTGAAGTTTTGTGGTTCCTATTTTTGTCCTTGAGTTTCAAAAGGCAAATCGATTGTGCATAAAAGTTTTTAAGCACACCCATTCACAAGTTCTGTAGAACTGCATAACTCCGTTTATTTCAAAGATAAGATTCTGAAGTTTCTCTTAGCAAGTCGATCAAAACAATTCACGACCAGTACTCGGGTGCATTTTGATAGAAGATTATGCTAAGGCTCAGGCGGCGAAGTGCTTGCAGTCTCGGGGATTGAACATACCGGATTTTGTTATGTATGGATAGATATTCTGATCTGTAATTCCTATATGTATCCACAAACCTTCATCGTTATAAGCTGCTACGTAAATAGGAATGTTGGGCGTTTGAGGATATTCATAATAGATTGTATCTTTTAGCCATTCTTTTTTTGGTCTTCTAAATCGAAAATGACCACCAATTGATTTTGTAGCGAACCACGAAGTCAAGTCTCTATAATATTATAGGAAGAGATAGGAAGATATAATTGTGAAACCGTCAAATACGATGATCGAATAATAAGCCGACCGAGTGGGTAGAGTCAAAAAATTACGTCAAAAAGCTATCTATATGATATTATTTTGAATAAAAAATTAATCATGTTTATCATTATATCTACCTTGATTATACATATGCTCACGCCTATGTCCCACTACTGGAGTAGGTAGAGACAACAGATCGCCACATGCTACGATTCTGACACAAAACAGTTTTTTCTTTAATTGTACTTTTTTCCATGTCTTTTCTAGCTGTCAAATAAATCTGGCCAATGGGAAAAATAATTCCCGTTGGCCAGACCAGTCTGACCACCAATCTGACCAACGGGAAACACTCACATCTCCCGCCTCCTCAAAATAAGTCTCTTCATACAAGCTCGTCGGTTCCGGGTACATTGTATTTGGCCCTTCTGAAGAAGGGCGTAGGTACTGAAGTACGCATCCGATTCTATCAGCGTACATGCGCCTAGGACGACCCCTTTCAATCATTCCATTCACACTTGCCTTGTATAAATTTCATACGTCCACCTACTTTCGCTCATTACTTCCACATGGCCAAACCACCTCAACATGCCTTTTTCAATCCTTTTCACTACATCTCATTTCATTAATTTCATTTATTCACGATTTATCTTCTTTCAGACCACATCTTTCTCTAATCACACTATTCCGCAACCGGTCCTTCAAAGTACCACAAATACTGCGCAGAGAGCGCTTTTCAACAGCATTCGCACCTTGCACCTTGATTATGATTATGATTATACCTGATTCAGACTAACAGTACCTATTTCAAATATTATGGATTTTTAAACATGTTACAGCCATGTTGTGCTATTGCGAATCAAATTAAAGATTGAAAAATTAAGTCTCGGGCGGGATGTCGCACACGTCCCCAACAGATTGAATATTTCGTTCTCTGGCTAGTGGACTCGGTAGCGAAATTAAATAACGCACTTCCCTGGTTTGGAAGGGTGCGGGTTCAAGTCCCGCCCGAGACTTAATTTTTCAACCTTTAATTTGATTCGAAATAGCACAACATGGCTGTAACATATTTAAAAATCCATAATAATTATATGAAATTGGAACAGGGTGTGTCATTTATACTGTATGAATTCTAGTTGTAATGCAGGACTTGCAGGTTGGCTAGTTTGTAATAACTTCCAGTAGATGACGCACACGTCCCCTCAAGACGCAAAAGATTGAAAATTTCGTTCTCTGGCTCGTGGACTCGGTAGCGAAATTGGATAACGCACTTCCCCGGTTTGGAAGGGTGTGGGTGCAAGTCCCGCCCGAGACTTAATTTTTCAATCTTTAATTTAACAGTACCTACTTCAAAATAAAAGTATTCCGCACGCAGGATGTATTTGAGTGTATACCTAATACGCATTAAACACAGATAGATGCACTCTATCGTCTTTACGCCTCCCAAATCTTAAGAACAGGGAAACCGCTAAGATCATAGCACTAGGTCGCGGTAACCATACAAAAACCATACATCATAATGGTAAAATCTTACCCTAATATGTCCCCAGCCAGTCACAATGGTGTCATCACCATCATCAATTTCTTCATCACCATCAGCCAAGTCAATAGGGGCTACACTCTCACTGAATTCCAACGGCTTTGAGAGCCACATCACTGCAATGTCACTGTCCATTTTGGCATAGTTGAAGTCTGGATGCCAAACTATCTCGCCAACAGGGTATAGGTCTCCGCCAAATACGCTGGATGAGGATCCAACTCGGATTTGATAGTCATTGGGGTTTGAGCTGTAAGTAAAAAGAAAATTAGATTTTATGCTTACTATAATGTATTACTGTATAATTGACTCTATATTTGTATAGAGTCACCTAAACACGTATTCGCCTGTCTCCCACTGGGGTAGGTAGAGACAACGAAAACATACATAAGCTTAAGCTTATAGCTACAATTATATAATATATAACAATTATATAACATAATAATAAAATACAATTATATAACAAATATATAATAAAATACAATTATATAACAATTATAAATTCTTAAGAATTTATAATTGTTATAGTTATTAGGTCGTGTTATGTTGTAGAGTTTCTGACCACAATACATCTTGACTACGCGTTCCGAGGCTAGGCGAACTCATATAAATATTGAATAAATTATTTGGAGTTTGAGTTATTTTTAACAGAATAGAATTCAATTCTGCGTACTTGAGTTCTTATAGTATGGCATTGTGTTGGGAATTATATTATTGGTTGTAATTGCAAACCATTATTTTTATGCTTGGATTGAAAAAATCATAATGGCAAATAAACAAAGGCAGTGCCAGAATAAAGTCTGTAGGCAGTATTGCATGGAGAATTGTAAATTATATTTCTTGATTATTGGTGTTAAGTCCACATTAAAATTCCTTTTTAGCTTTCTAATAAATTTTTCTCAAAACAACTTCGAGTAGGTATAGGTACCTACTAGCTTGGATAGGCCCAAAGCGCTTTAAGTTGAAGCACGCAAAACTAGGGCACTTCAATACAAATTAGGGTACTTGGTCTGTCATCTCAGTACATTTTCGAAGTAAAACTGTCAATTGTTTTGCCTCATTTTTCTGGTTTGAAATGTTCGCGTTGTTCTTGTTTACTAATGTCATTGCCTACTCGATGTTGCTAGGTAGGCCTCTACGAATAAGAATAACTATGGAAGAATAACTCTAAACAAAAGCAACATAATTTTTGGCACCCTTTGAAAAATGACATTTTGTATGAGTTTTGGCGGCAAGGTGTAGTTTTTAAGGAACAAATTTCGAACACTGTGTACTTTTTTTTGGGTCACTTTTTGAGCTTGATTTACATTTCTAGGTAGGCCTATTATAATTGTTTCAGATTTCTGTTTCTGTGATTCAAAACGGCCTAAAAATTATAATTATTGCTTAAAACTAGAAATAGTAAAACTACAGAGTGCAATTGAAATCGTTGGCATAGGTACTTTAAAACTAAAACTCCTACAAACGTGAAATAAAAAAAAATCTGCTGTAAACTGCAATGCCTACTCGACTCAAATGGAAATGCAGATTTTTGTTTGCGATTTCCCGTTTGCTCTCATAGAGTTAAAGTTGTTCAGATGCATGTGTAGATATAAGTAGAGTTTTAGTTTAAATGGATGCCAAGTATTTTAATTTCAAAATTCCTTCCAAATGCTGACGGTTTTTTTAAGGTCCGGTAAGGTTTGGAACTCTCTCCCTGCGTCTGTTTTCCCAAGCAAATACAATCAGGATATTTTTAAAAGAAGAGTAAATAGGCTTTTTCTGGGCGAGCGCGCTACATCCTCGGCTTCATCTACACTTTTCATCAGGTGAGCTAAAGCCAAGCGCAAACAAATTATGAATAAAAAAAAATAAAAAAAAATAAAGGTGATGATCAGACCATCAAACTCTTATCAAACTAAACAACTTTTTGTCTATGGGACCAACGTCGAAATAGCGAAAAAGAACTGGTGCCCTAGACAAATGACATTCTATTGGCGTCGACGCTAGTAGAAACTAGAAACGGACAAAATGTATGGACTTGACGTATGGTGGCGAAAGCAAACGTCAGAATGTTTCGATGGCCAATGTCAAATCCATACATTTTGCCCGTTTCTACTAGCGTCGACGCCAATAGAATGTCACTTTGTCCAGGGTTGCTGTTATATAGAAAACTGCAAACCGTTTTGACCCCGACATGTAGGTTTTGTATGAATAAGCAGTTTTTTTTTCCGCGATTTCGTTTTGGTCCCATAGTGAAAGTTGTTCAGTTTGATGGGCTGAAGCATCCCCTTAAGTATGTAAGGCATTTAATTAAGGCCCTATACAACGTGTTAATGAATTAACGCAAAACTAGAAAGTAGTTTGTTTAGAATCGAGAGCACAGTCGAATTATCATGGTTTCAACACAGGTAATTTTTTTTCAAAATTTTAATAAATTTTTCCGCAAAATTTAAAATTTACTAAACCCGATGTCAACCCACCCCATGGGCACTCTCAGCCTACTTACTACCAAAACAAGATTATTAAAATGTATCCATAAGTACTTTAGCGCTTTCATTCATTGCTGAAATGATAACAAATCATTTTTGCCTCTGAACTTAAAATGCGAATAACTTTAAATTTTAACTATCCAAATAATGAAATTATTGTTTCAATCTAATTATTTTGTTATAAATCAGTTGGGGTGTATGAGGTTTTGCGCTAATTTATTAACACGTTGTATAATTCAATTCTTACTTCATAACGCAATGCGCAGCTGTGATTATCAGGTCACTGGATATAATGGTACCACCGCAGGAATGGCGTCCTCGGTTCACTATTGATACTTGGTATGGCGCTTCCGTGATATCGATGTCCTCACCTCCCACTATTCTTGTATCCTCCATTGATTTTAGAGTTGGTAGTGAGGCTGTAATGTTAGAAAATATAAAAAAGACAATAAAAAAGAAGATAATCGATTTTGGTCCAAAATGTGAATGTGGCGGCTAAAAAAAAAGCTATATTCTGTCAGAACTACATAGTAAATAAATAACGCTCACAGGTACATACATTGTAATGATCCCAAATTAAGCCTTAGGCTTTTTATTATGGGAACCATATACAACAACGGTACACACATATAACATCCATGACCGAACCGGGATTCGAAACCAAGACCCTGACTTGGCAGTCCGGCGTGGTAACCATTACACCAACCGGGTCGTCAAAACTTGTCCGTCTAAGCAATTATTATTATAGCACCAAAGCTGTAGGGCCATTGTCCTTGGTTTCATTTGGGTTCGAAAAATCCGTCTTTTCATACATTTGTAATAATTACTGAAACTGAAAGCTACATGCCGCAATAATAAATGCTAAGATCGCTTAAATGGAAAATTTCTAACAGAATATAGCATTATCTCTGACTACCCCCTCGGGGAATATAGTCGTGAGCATATGCTATACAGCATTCGTTGTTAGTAAAACCTAAACCTAAAAAGCATTTGGACCAAAAATGTATGAAACGTGGATGTTAAGAAACCAAATAAATCCCAAATGGAGTCAATTGGCAACTCTTATGACAGGTGGTCTTTTCGGTGGGTTGTTCTTGGGCTTGCCGCATGGCTGCATTTTGTATCCTCAAAGTGTTTTTGTTTAGCATAAGTAACCAGCCAGCCATTATACAGCATAGCATATGCTCACGACTATATTCCCCGAAGGGGTAGTTAGAGATATTCTAAACGTCACGATTCACTGTCTAGTACCGAAACTCTACCATTAAGCCACCTTTTTGTCATTATACAGGATGTAACAAAACACCCTAGTATTATTTGAAGGGGTAGCTTAGTTAGACCATCAAACTGAACTTAAACTATGAAGCCAACTTAGAAATTGCGAAAAAAAACCGCTGTTTCATACATAACTGCAGACCGAGTAGCACCGACTCTACTCGAACGTATGGGCGTCTGATTTTCTTCGACTTTGTCTCCATATTGAATGCTGTTCAATTTAATGTTCTAAATCACTCTTTTAAATATTATAACTAGACTGTATTGTTACACCTGTACATACAAACAAATAAAATTACCACACACTTTATGGTACGTCTGGATAGTTGTTATTTAAAAAATAAAATACTAAGTTATGAAATCTGTTAAGAGGGCTATTCGAGTCCAGTGGCGTCCTCGTCATAATAATAAAGATTTCTCAATAAAGAAAGCCTAAATTAAAAAAGTGCCCACTTGACAAACTACAAAAGCCTTCAAGCTATTTTCATATAATACTTTTATAGGTTTTTTAAAGGTCTAAACAAACAACTTTTGAAAAAAGAAAAAAAACAACCGCTTTTGTTTTTATTCGAAATTATCTAAAAGTGGAATGTTTAGAACCTATAAAAGTATTGTATAACAATGGCTTGAAGGCTTTTGTAGTTTATCAAGTGGGCACTTTATTAATTTAGGCTTTCTTTATTGAGAAATCATTATTATTGTGACGAGGGCGCGACTAGACTCCAATAGCTCTCATAAGGGTGCAAGGGTTAATAAGATGAACTTTTTTTAGGTTTTAGGACGACATGTAAAGAAAGAAAAAAACCAAGAAAAATACTCACCTACCAACCCCAAAAAACCCAAACCCACAAACAATTGAAACATTATTGAAAGGCAAGAAAGACTGAACGGCATCTGTAATAATCTAACCGCATTTATACCACATATTGCAAAAGCTTATTAGGTCAACACAATTATCATTAACTGATAAAGTTAACCTTCACACCATTTTGACTGATAAAAAATTTAACAATGAAGATTCTAATCTCTAATATTTATAATTGAAATTTCAAGTGCTATATCAATTACACTTGAGATATTGTTCTTTATGTAAATAAATATTATATTATAACTGATTATGATTCGTAGTTATGATTATGAAATATGAGGGATTTATTTAAAGGCCAATAAAGATAAGGTTTCCTTTAAAATTAGTAATTCTGTAAGTCCGAGATCCGACCGCAAAATTATGCACCTATTTTATAGGCGAACGAAATGTTATTCTAGTGTATGTTTGAACAGGGGTTAATTCAACGCCACCAAGTTGCCTAGAAAAATCTTGCCGCAAGTACCTTTTCCATTATGATTTTTGGTGTAACTTTTTCCACCTGTCTGTTAAGGAAGTTAATGAGGTGCCATCGGAAGGAGACTGATCTAAAGTACTGGAAAAACTAGGGTTGCCACCTCTCAGTCTGCCGCAACACTAGGGTTGCCAGGTTAAAAATTACTTCTTAGAACCTGGTAACCCTATAGTTAGTTAAGTCTGGTTATATTTTAAATACAAACCAACTTAAGTCAATGATGTTTTCAGAAACAATCTAAAACTAATCTCTATGCTCGTATGTTGTCAGATTTCGTTTCTTGACCATCAAGTGTAATTTTAGGTAATAAATAATCTATCTAAATGATTACTAGGATCCATGTCAAGGTATGGTTTTGAAATCATTTGTATTGTTGTTATAATAATTATGACGGCCCGATAGCTCGCTAGCTAGTAAGAGGCAAATATTTGTATGATAATATGAAAATTTATCGCCGTGTCATGGATGATAGACTAGAAAATCTGTAATAATGTAAAAAAAATGTTTAATAATTATGGTACGCAACGTGTTAATGAGTTAACGCAAAACTAGACATTAGTTTGTTTAGAATCGAGAGCAGAATCGAATTATCATGGTTTCAACATAGGTAATTTTTTTCAAAATATTAAATAATTTGTATGCAAAATTTAAAATTTTCGGAACCAGAAGTCAACCCACCGCACAGGCACACTCACCCTACTTAAATACTACCAATACAAGATTATAAAAATGTATCCATGAGTACGTTAGCGCTTTCTTTCAGTGCTGAAATGATAACAAATCATTTTTACCTCAAAACTTAAAATGCGAATAACTTTAAATTTTAAGTAACAAAATAATTAAATTATTGTTTCAATCTAATAATAATAATTGTTTTGTTATAAATCATTTGGTATTGTATGAGGTTTTGCGTTAATTCATTAACACGTTGTATAGCTACTTGTTTATTTATTCATAGTATAATAGCCATAGCTTTCTAAATTTTGGGAAATAGCTACAAAAAGCAGCTGTACCATACATGATAATTATCAGTCGAGAGCAATTGCAGAATTCAAAAATTGGAATACTCTCATACATATTACCGAAATAATTATATTCTCACCCCTGTCTTCTATTGGGGTTGGCAGAAACAACAGATCGCCATCTGACTTCGAAACCTACGATCCTGACATAGATAAATATGTATTATTGTTCTACCTTGTGGGAGGGGGGGGGGGGGGGGGGGGGGGAAGCATTATGCCCAGTTATACAGACTCGAGTAAATTCTTAAACTGGGGGGTCGTAAGTTTGTAAGTTTAAGAATTTACTCGAGGCTGTTTTAAGGAGTGTGTTACCTGACTTCTAAAAGTGCAACACCGAATACCACCTCCCCGTAAGCTCACTAATACGAATCACTTAACAACGAATGCACGCTTCCACGAAATTTACTAACTGCCTCTGTGGTCTAGTGGTTAAGAGCTTTGGCTCTCGACACGGAGGTCGTGGGTTCGATTCCCACGGGGGACACCTAGTGATATGTCACTTTGTGCGTTTTTCCCCAGTTGGTTAGGACATTGCAGGCTGAACCATCCGATTGTCTGAAAAGAAAAATGATTCCGTGCTTCGGATGGCACATTAAGCCGTTGGTCCCGGCTACTATCTCTGGTGGTAGTAGTCGTTACATAAAAACCACGTCAGAGGCCGTAAGGCGGTCTGAAAAAACTCTGACACCAGGGCTCTGCCCACACGATAAGAAAGAAGAAGAGTGAACCCCAAACGTTCTAAGTTCAAAATTATTGTTTCGCAATTATAGGCAGTCTCGTTTAGTGATAAGGTATAAAATTGAGTGTAAATGCACATGATCAATTGTTCTAATACCGTGGCAGAGGGGAAATGCAACCGCAAGGCCAGTCCTTATAATAAATAGTCAAAGCTTAGCCCATAATGCTGCAATTGCTCTAGGTTCGACCACGACACATTTATAGACATTTCGGTTTTTTTTTTTTAATGTAGCCCAGTATTCCACTGCTGGACAAAGGCCGATTAAACATGTTTAATTGTAATGTAAGAGATAGAACAAGTCCAAGCAAGACTATCTCAAGCCGTTGGGTAACTTAAATGTAGTTTAACTATCAAGATACTGAATTCATTACGCGTGCCAAGTCTGTTCTATTTCAAAATAAATAGCCACAAAAGGAAGTTACAACTAGTGATGTGCAAAATAATATCCGAATCATCGAATGATCTAATTTACTAAGGGTCTTACAAAATAATAAAAAGTGGTCTATGGAAGTGTCCGCAATATTTTATTTATAAACACGTCACCGCACTCTAGGACTAAAACAAACTATTATATTTTTAACAAGATAGATTCTAGACTTCCGTGCATTCTAATATTTTTGTCGCACGTGATCTAAACTATTAGGCCAGTCATTTTACGGAGTTTTGTTAGGCGGGGTAGGGAGTAATTATTAATTGGACTTTTAAACTGTAACCGGCATTATTTAGTGACAAAAATGGAACTGTTGCTGACGTGATTTTTTTTAAATTTTGGTACATTCTAAGATCAAATTGGCTTTTCAATATAATAGTGAAAAAAAAAAATGTAATTATTAATTAGTCCCGGCTCAAACCGTAAAATGACTGGGCTATATTATAAAACTGTAACAGAAGTGTGAGTGAAGATTTATTTAGAAGAGAAAGTTGTTCAGTTTGATGGTCTGATCATCCCCTTAAAAAGTGTCAGCATATTAAGAGGGAATTATATCTACGTATTTACTCGTATGAAAAAAACCGGCCAAGTGCGAGTCGGACTCACGCACCGAGGCTTCCGTACTACCATCGCCGCTAAAGATGTTTTCACTTCAAAAAACGGCCAGGTGTAGGATAGGTGTAGCAAAGGACAAATGGCAGGACAACGTCTGCCGGGTCAGCTAGTATAATATATTTGTGGTTTGTATTTACCAAACAAATTGTGTTTAATTGTTGTTTTGATAGAAAGGGACGAACCTAAAGTTGGAAACATCGACGAAAGAAGGAAAGTTGAACATTTCCGACCGCCAAGGAGTATTTTCATGTTTCACCGCTTATAAGGAGGATTTGTATTCATTATCGAAACCCAGGGAGGTGGCATCGGTATTGTGGCATAGGTATTGATTAAACCATAAACTTAATATACTCGCACTATACCAGGAAGCTGGATATATGTACTATTATTTATATTATTGTCTATCTAGTACCGTTAACGCAGGAGTTTCGTTTCTATTCATTATCCAAACCCAGGAAGGTGGCATCGGTATTGTGGCATAGGTATTGGTTACCATTAACTTAATATAAAGTATATTAAATAACCAGGAAGCTGGAAATATGTACTATTGTCTAAACCTATAGTACCTACCGTTACCGCGGGAGTTTCGTTTCTAATGTGTTCGAGAACTTTTCGGCCCCATCGGCAATCGGTTCTGCAAGCAATGTGCCCCGCCCACTGCCACTTTAGTTTAGCAATTCTTTGTTCTATATCAGCTACACTGGTTCTTCTGCGGAAAAGTTCTCGAGTGGTGACTGCCAAGTGGGAAGGTGGCACACGGGGGACCGACGACCTGGTGAAGGCGGCGGGAACCCGTTCTATGAGGGCAGCGCAGGACCGATCGTTATGGCGATCCTTGGGGGAGACCTATGTCAAGCAGTGGGATCCATCGGTTGAGATGATTATGATGATGAGTGTACTATTATTATCTATTCATAATTATAACATCGGTAGATATTCAAATACATCACTACATTATAATTTGACATAATGACTCTAGGTCAAGCTCTAGGTTGGCTATGAATGGTATCCACGAAGTATTTGTAGGTAAGGTAAGCACCAAGAAGTTTGATAAAGCTTTCGGAGTTTGGGTTGAAAGACAAACTTAACTTTGCGGTAGAAAAGTTTTTCTCCCATACATCGGTCTATACTAAGAGCCTGCTAATAGCAATAATCTCCTTTATTCATAAAGGAGATTATTGGTCTCACGGTCTATACCACGGTTGATGTTCCAACTGAAAATGTAAGTTTGTAACCGAAAAAATATGTTTTTATGCTTTTTTTATGTGATATAACTACAAATTATCTATTTTCTGATTTTGTCCCTTGTTTGTGCTTTGAGACCTTGCTTCTTGCCAAATTTCATGATTCTATGTCAACGGGAAGTACCCTATAGGTTTTGGTTTGCGAGCTGCTAGTATGAAAATTCGGAAACAAATGGCCGTATCTTTTGATTGAGTTGACTCAGAAGCTTGAATTTTTTACACCATCACAGGACCGCAGACCTTAGTATTTGTTATTAATTTCAACTTGATACCTTCACCCGTTCCAGAGAAAAAGGGTCTTGACAGACAGACAGACAGACAGACAGACGGACAACAAAGTGATCTTATAAGGGTTCCGTTTTTTCCTGTTGAGGTACGGAACCCTAAAAACCACAAACATTTGAAATATTAAAAATTTTTCCGATACAATTTGTATCCGAAATTCAGGTTTTATGTAAAACTGCATCTCTAGTCACAGTTCCATGTAACTTCACTACGTTTTGAAACTGACAACTAATCTCAGATTACTCGCAACGTTTTCGCAGTTTTCTTTTTAGTTCCGCAATCTCTGTTCTGATTGAAGATACGCAAAGCTTTCAAATTCAAATGTTACTGTGTACTTTTAGGATTATATTATATCGTAAAGTTCGATATAATTATAAATGTGGATACGGTAAAAGAAGTGTCAGAAACGTATATAGACTGTGGCAAGCTTGTTATCTCTGCATACCTATTGGACATTGACACACGCAAGTGCATATAGTGTACGGCATCAAACTGAACAACTTTGTCTAACAGCTTATAAAGGACCCTGTATGAATGCTTGTGATAGATGATGTTTGGATTTTTCATCAAGCATAAACAGCTGAACGGAATTTGATGAAAGAAGTATGGCGGAAGGCCATATAATTTGAGACCCAGATTAAGAGGTTCCGTACATGAATGAAACTTAGTAATAGGTGTAGAGTGAAACAAAACTAACAAAAATGTAAATTGGTTGTAATCTGTAGAAGTCGGTGGAAAGGTATTTCTCCTTATGATACTTTTTGTATCAAGTGTGAGTGTGTCAAACTCATAATCTTTCTTATTAGATAGTCCACTCAATCTTTTACGCGTCTATTTTAATAAAAAATCACGATAACCGTACCATATTATGATAATGGAAGAAAACGAAATCACACACACTATCAGTTCAACCTAGCCAAATACGTTCCGTAACGACCAAACATACCTCAGTGATAATATTAGATGAAAATGCTTGAAAATGGATGAAATGGCTGTCGTGGTTGCGTTTTGCTACTGCTTTTTGGACGATTTGTCTATTTTATTTACTAGTAATTTCTACTTTTGAATCCGGACTTCTGGAGATGTGGAAGTTTTTTAAAGAATGCATAAATTTTTTCTGTTTATAATAATTATGACCACCGTCCTGAATGGCTTTTAGGTAGCTTTCGTAAAAAAATGGCTGGGTCCAAATCTGCCAATCTTCTTTGGCATGGCATGACACTATGGTACTCCTACTGTGTCGTGTGTTACAAAGTGCCGTCAACTGCAATGTTGTCATTTTGCGTTTGGTGTAACTAAAGTACTTATATTTCACTAGCTGTTGCCCGCAACTTCGTCAGCGTGGACAAGTGATTTTGTTTCATGTCTCGTCTAAGATCATGGTCAGAACCAAGTTTAGGAATCCCGGCATGTAACATTAGAATGGCCATTAAGGAATGGGCTGATAAAAGACACGGCTATGGTCTAGCCTATTGGGTCTGCAACACTATCAGCAATATAACACCACGAATCTCACAGATCATACTGAACAACAGCAGGAGCAAAGCTCGTGCCATCATCGGAGTCCTCACCGGGCAGTACGCCACAGGCACGATAAAGCTCACCCTAGATCCCATTTGCCGAGCGTGCGGAGATGAGGAGGAAACCATGGAACATACATAATACTGTGTGACTGCGATGTTATATTTCATTCATGAATTCACTTAAAAATGTATTAATTTCTTCATGTCGGTCGCTGTGTCGTTTCTGAAAATGTAATGCATCTAAAATCTAATCGCTATAAATGTAAATTGGGCCATCCTCTAACAAACTTGTAGATCTAAATGCATATATTTGAGCTTCAGCTGGCTCAGCGAGGAGCTGTAAGTGCTTTGAGCTTATTAGTGATTCTGAGAGAAATTGTATTAAGTATACAATTTATTTTATAACATAACGAGCATTTACCCGCGACTTCGTCCGCATAAATTATATATCCGATTTTAAGTCAGATCATAAGCTATCAAACAAAAAAAGTTTCATCAAAATCGGTTCAGTAGTTTTTGCGTGTTGCTCGAACAAACAAACACACTAACAAACAAACAAACAAACAGACGGACCAAAAATCCAAAAATTGGTGATTCGGAATCAGGAGTGCGATTTTTGAATCTCATACGTTGAACTCAGCAGTTGAAAATGTATGAAGATACGCATCTTTCTACTGCTGATTTGACTTTCAAAAATTGCTCTCCTGGCGTATGATTTTTAAATGTCAAATCAGCAGTAGAAAGATGCATATCTCCACAGTAATTTTGACATTTTCATCTACTGAATTCAGCGAATGAGATTCAAAAATCGCACTCCTGGGACATCTAAAAACCATATCGTGATCTTTTTTTTGTAAATATCTTCAATGTATGTACAGACACACTTCTGTTAACAGTTTTATAATAGTTTACTTTAGACTAGCTGTAGCTTGCATTGCAGTGCGTTTTTTTTGTGTTAGATTTTTTTATAAACTTCCGCAATGCGAGTTACAGCCCACCTCATTGCAACCGGTGTCAAAGTCTCAGTTATCGGGTTCCGTACCCAAAGGGTGAAAACGAGGGCCCTATTACTAAGCCTACATTGTCCGTCTGTCCGTCCTACCTGTTTAGGGTTGTAACTTTTGAACCGTAATAGCCAGACAATAGTTATTTGTTATGCAAGGCTGCAAAGTTGCTTTTTGGCGCGAGTACTTGTATTGAAACTTCGCTCGTGGTTCAAGTATAGAATCCTGAGCGTCGCGAGGGTTTCAAAGGTACGAGACGCAGAATAACTTTGCTGCCGAGCGAAACACACAACTTTTCACCTCACTACAGCGAGGAAAATTTCAATGCGCCAACCTCATTTTTAGAATAATCGCACTGGCCAGCACGAAAATAGCATGAAAAAAAACTTATTAGGCTGCTTTTCTTTAATGAATAGAAAGATTCGAATTTTGAAAACTCTTTCCACGCTAGCGGATAAAATACACTTTTGCACTCAGATTTCGAATGATAAACAGAATCTTTCCGAGCTTGTGAGGTGAAATAGAAATTTTCACAGAATATGCGTTATTACGGCGGATTTGTTAACAAATAATAAAAAGGTCATACAGTTAAAAGTTAGGGGGGGTCTCCATACAAGAAACTTGTTTTTATGAAATTTTTGTGAGTGACTCGGGCTTAGAATGGACTTCCCTTTATCTCCCGTTAGATGTCGGCAATGGAGGTGACTAAGCAGTTTTTCTGTGGGCACCAAGTAACTAGTCATTGCAGTCTGAAAGTGAACCCATGAATAAATGAAAAAAAACTGACCAAGAGTGTGTCAGAAACGCCGATGTTAGGGTTCCGTAAGCCATTGTATAATGATTGTTAAACTATTTTTGCTTCGCTAAAAAGCAACAAAGCTTTGCTTTGCTTTGCAATCTTTGTTCTTGTGAACAAAGTATTGTTCAGAAGAAGTTTCTTCTAAAACTGATTGCGCTGTCATCCTTTATAATTTTCATTGACAGTATTTGCTAACAGCTGGATTCTATAAATTCTAATT
Organism: Agonopterix subpropinquella; assembly: GCA_922987775.1. Lineage (NCBI taxonomy): Eukaryota > Metazoa > Arthropoda > Insecta > Lepidoptera > Depressariidae > Agonopterix > Agonopterix subpropinquella. Next base: position 9,056,336 of record OV277714.1, read on the forward strand.
TATTTTCGGCTTCCTATTATTTTGTCTTCATGCCTAAGTTTGTTTCGATAGATGCATGAGCGAGTAATTGAGGTGGGCGAACGGCCGTATTTGGACGAAACTATTAACGGACCATTCTTACATGAACAGCATCAAAGACCATTAAACTGAGCGTCTTCCAGTAAACTGCCCAGCGCACTATGCCCGCTCAGTTAGAGCATTTCTCAATGAAGAATATCCGGGCAGATGGATAGGTCGGTCTGGTACGATCTCGTGGCCAGCCCGTTCACCGGACTTTTTTTAGATTTTTTTTACTGGGGAGCAGTGAAAGAGAAAGTTTATTTTAAGCCAATCGAAAAAGTAGCTAAGCTTCGGCAAAGAATTACGGAAGCAGCTGAATTTGTCAACAACGGAATATTGCAGTTGAAGGAAGACAGTTTGAACATCTTTTGTAAATAATAAATCTTTGCATCTTTGGTGTTTAATTTTAAACTTAAGGAAAATTTGTCCTAAATTTAACAAAAAGTTAGCATCTCTGACTTGAAAGCGTCACTACCTGTCTCACTCACATTTCATGAATGACTCTCCGTCTCACTCGGTCTTAGGCAAGCTTTGAACGCACTAGAATAATTTTTAGTAGGTAAAGAAAATTTTTTCGAAACTGGGTTTCTTAAGGAATTTTTTTCCCCGTAATCAAAGAAATAATGTAGCAAGTATTATACCATTTTAGAATCCTTATTAAATGCGTCAACTTTTATTGCTACTTGCCAACCTGGCGTAGTACTTTTTTTTTCAGTACGGTCCGTTAAAGTTGGACGAAATATTAATTGTCTATTCATTGTACGGCATAATGTGACACTTTCTTCCAAGCTGGAGCAGTTGACTTAGAATTCTAAGTAGGTAATAGGTTAGATTTGCACTATTCGGGATTACATAAGAAAAATAAAATTGAAAAAAGTTAAGATTTGTAGCAACAGGAGCTGAAGAAATGCCTATAATTTAAAAAATTCAAGACTTAGATTTTTTTTTCTAGTAACTATTATGATTTGGACTATCACCCGATTTCGGCTTGACGTCGACTTACGGGACACCCTATATTCGATATATCTATATATATCGATTGACGACCCAGTTGGTCTAATGGTTACCACGCCGGACTGCCTGACCAGGGTCCTGGGTTCGAATCCCGGTTCGGTCATGGTTGTTATATGTTTGTGGCGTTGTTGTAAGGTTTCCACAACAAAAAGCCTGTAAGAGCTTACGTGGGATCGTTACAATGTATGTGCCTGTGAGCGTTACTCATATTTATCTGAGTCGTTTTTATAAAACATCATTTATTACACATTTGACTTCAGTCAAAACTTCTATACATTTTAAGGTATTTTTTCAAGGGAGAGCGGCGGTTGTCCTTTGGTTTGTAGGACATTCTTTTGACTTTTTATATTACATCATAAATATTTGATGAAAAGTCTCGTCTGCATACAGACTCCTTTTCTTATTTTATTCATAGTGACTCTAAATAAAATCTTCTAGTGAAATTTTCTTCAAAATTCTCAACCACATTTTACTTAAAATGATAAATTTAAAAATATGAAAATGCAAAAAGTCTGTGGTGAGACCGTAAATTTGGCCGTTTCATGTTGGGGGGTTTTGGACTCGACATAATTTCATAGAGGGCGCCGAGTCCTGAATGCAAACGGTTTTGAGGTGAGCTCTCTTATTTGCATGGCATTAAGGGAGGCTTATGCGGAAAGAGGCTGTGTGGTAAGATGCTGGAAAAATTCTTTGAACAAGAGAGCTTCTCGAATAGAAACTACTATATGTGCGAAGTGGGTGCTGGGAACTGTCAAGTCGATCGCAGTGCACGCTGTGGCAGAAAAGACAATGTGGGTTTTGGTTGGCGCCTTATTTTTCGTCGTTGTTTTTGGCGCGGCCAGCAAATAAACTTGAATATTTTATTTCAGAATAAAGTAACAAACAAAACTTATTAACATGTATATCCCTAAACTCATTCCGGACGGAGATATAAAGGCTTGAAGTTGAAAATATAACCATTACATGCACTTCAAGCCTTTATATTTCAGTTCGGACTGAGTTCCGAGATATTTGTAATAACAAGTGTCGTTTTTAACTTTATTCTGAACTATAATATTCAAGTTTGATTGATGGCCGCGCTAAAAAAAGAAAATAGGCGCCATTTTTAGGCATAGGCTTTTGTACTATGATCTATGGATGACAATGCTTTGTCAGATTTGATTGAATCTATGCAAATCCGCACACTCACTCAACACTCAAATATCCAAAACTACAAAGACCTTATAGAATACTGTTTGGTCTAATATGGACAGATTCTACTTTGGACATCATGTTCTACTTTGGACAGATTCTACTTTGGACATATTCTACTATGGACAGATTCTACTTTGGACAGATTCTACTTTGGACAGATTCTACTTTGGACAGATTCTACGTTGGACAGATTCTACTTTGGACAGATTCTACTTTGGACATATTCTACTATGGACATATTCTACTTTGGACAGATTCTACTTTGGACAGATTCTACTTTGGACAGATTCTACTTTGGACAGATTCTACTTTGGACATATTCTACTATGGACAGATTCTACTTTGGACAGATTCTACTTTCCACATATTCTACTATGGACAGATTCTACTTTGGACAGATTCTACTTTTTTGACATTGGTCTTGTCATTTGTCATAAACCAATCTTTATTTATAATAATGATAATGTTCTTGGGTTGCAATCCTACTAAGTAAATGTCAAAGGACATCTGGCACATAATACCCAAAAATGTATAACCGTCCTTCTATTTTTATTATGGACTATGGAACACTAGAAACTAACTGCAGGCATTAGTATATTTTATAATGATTTATTAGTTTTTATCATTTTTATTTAAAAAAAAAAACATTGTGCTTGCAACATTGAGACATTCTCCCTATTGCGTAGAAGAGCTAAAGATCTGGAGACAATATGCTTTAAGCAATATATTTGTAAAATTGAATCGTCTATTATTAGTGATCCTAGATCCTTCTGGTCGTATGTTAAGAGTAAAAGGCAAGCCCATACCTATCCAAATGTTATGCACTATAGAGACAGTCATGCTGATACTGGCGAAGAAATGAGTAATCTTTTTGCAGCTTACTTCCATTCAACTTTTTTGGATAAAACTACCAGCAATGTAAATGATGATAGTCGTTCGGTACCCGATTCTGGATTGGGAGCCATCTCCTCAGTGGAAATCAATCCCGAAAAGGTCCTCATTATTCTGAAATCCTTAGATCTATCTAAAGCTGGTGGGCCAGATTTCATACCGCCTATTTTTATTGTTACGTGTGCGCCCAGTTTAGTGGTGCCTCTTTGCATTTTATTCAAACGATCACTCTTTGAGGGAGTAGTACCCAAAATATGGAAAACTGCTTTCATTACACCAGTTCTTAAAAAGGGGGATAAGTCGAATGTTGAGAACTACCGTCCGATCTCCAAGTTGTGTCTATTCGCCAAGATATTTGAACGGTTGGTCTACAGTGATGTTTATGCTGCTCTTAAACATTCATTCGGTAGTGAGCAACATGGATTCCTTCAGAAACGCTCGACGGTTTCAAATTTAATTCTTGCCAACGAATTTATTACGAGGGGTATGGAGAGTGGGGCCCAAGTGGACGTGATATACACTGATTATAAAAAATGCTTTGATCGAATTGACCACTCTATTCTACTCTCCAAGCTCTATGCGGCTGGTGTGCACGGTGATTTATACAGGTGGTTTGCATCGTATATAGAAAATCGTAGTCAAGCAGTTGTGTTACAGGGTTACATGTCACAATGGACTCCTATTCCATCTGGTGTTCCTCAAGGATCAATCTTAGGGCCCCTGTTGTTCATTATATTTATAATGGATATCAAAGATTGCTTCCTAAATTCGTCAATACTCTTATTTGCCGATGATATGAAAATCCTGAAGAACATTCGTAATTCATCTGACGTTTATGAATTACAGGCAGACCTAGAGAGGTTTGAGGCTTATTGTGTCAGAAACAAACTTGATCTCAACGTTTCCAAGTGTTTTTGCATGTCATTCACACGAAAATTAGTAGAGTTGGAAACGAACTACTCATTGCTCAATCTAGCTATCAACAGAGTTGAGGAAATTAGAGATTTAGGTGTAATGCACGACAAAAAACTCTTATTCGACAATCATATTGAGAGCGTGGTTAATAAAGCCTCTAGGGCGCTGGGATTTATTATGAGAATGTCAAGTGACTTCCGAAATTTAAAAACTATTAAAATATTATACTGTGCTTTTGTACGCAGCCACCTTGAATACGCATCCCAAGTTTGGAACCCGCAATATCTTATCTACAGGCAGCGTATTGAAAACATCCAAAAAAGGTTTCTGCGCTTTCTAGATTACAAAGCCAAAGTGTGGTCATCGGACTATGAACACAGGTGTAAGCGATATCACTTTCTTCCACTTGAAATTCGTCGCAATGTGAGTGATGTTTGTTTTTTAGTTGGTGTCGCGAATAATTCTGTTGACTGCCCTGACTTGTTAGAGACGATAGGCCTCCGCACTAATACCCGGGGCTTAAGGCAGCGCCCCCTTCTCCACGTTCCGTACGCAAGGACTAATTATAGACGAAACGCATTCGCAATACGCAGCTGTGACAGCTTCAATGAATTAAGCACAGAGCACAGCTTTGACCTATTCATCACAAGCAAGGCAACCGTTAAACGCACTATTGCACAAGCTTACTTTGGCAACACCAGTGACCGTCAGTGATAGATAAACTAATTAGTTTAACATAATCATATACTATACTTTGTTTTGTTGTTCTTTTTTTAAATTCTGAATTATCGTTTTTATATACCCACTTATTTTCCAATCTATCATGTAACACAAATGAGACGTGTGGCATAAACTGTTATTTTAATATTAGTTTTCTTCTAAATGTGAAGATTTTTAATTGGCGTCTTGATTTATATAAGAATATTAATAAAATTGTAATGCTGTAAATCTTCCGAAAATAAAATAAATAAATAAATAAATAAACACCTCCTACCTCATCCTACTAAACAACATTGACAGCCACGTTGGGGTTGCTGCTTTTTTATAATTTATTAATAATAAATGATTAAATAACTCGTTAAATAAAAATAAATGATACTATCTGAGTCGTTTTTATAAAACCTCATAATTTATTACACATTTGACTTCAGTCAAAACTTCTATACATTTTAAGGTATTTTTTCAAGGGAGAGCGGCGGTTGTCCTTTATGACGATATTTTTAAGATATTGTATGTATGTTTGTACGTCAGCACTATTAAGTTAGACCCTGTATACAAGCTGTATCTAAAATACAAATAAACATTTAAGGGGTGGTTTAGACCAGAGGTCCCCAAACTTTTTTCTCTCGTAGACCCCTTACAAACTTTTAGATTTTGCGTAGACCCCCTGTATTTCTAAATATTCTAGCTTGCCGGCGGAACCGTGATCAAAATAGAGTTTTGCGCAAGCAGAAACTAAATTTAAAATATGGAGCGAGCGAAGCGAGCTCAAAATTTTTCCACAGTCTGACTTGGCTATAACCAGAACTCTCGGTCTACTTGTGCAGTTTTAGATAGCGAGCTAAAAAATTTTCAGCACGACTTGGCTGTGATTGTAACTCTTTCGGTCTATGCAATGCAACCCAGAACAATTATGGCTATAATCAGAAACCTGTTTGCCTGAAACTTGTGTGCGTGCATAAAAATAGGAATAGAGCGACCGCAGCGAGCTCGAAATTTTTTTGCAAACTTCATAGAAACGATCAACGAAGCTAAATTATTTGTAATTTTATTTTACCAAGACTGTTCATTTATGAAGGTTTTTGGTTTTTGCCTTTTGCAATAAATAAACTGAAAAGAAATAGAAAATCTTGAGCCAAGCGAGCTCCTAATTTTTACATTACGGCTAAATTATGCGGTATATTTTGGTAATGCGCCTTTGAATTCCTATGCTCGGTTGGGCTTCTCGGAGTATAATTTCGTTGGGCACCAATATGCTACAGGCCCTCTTAACCAGCTGACCTTTGCACTTGATTATTTTTCCCGTAGGAGAATACCCTTCAGATTATAGATAGATGTATGTCTTTAGTAAGTAGGATATCTGTGGATTTTTCCAATCATGGAAAGCCAATATTATGGTCAAGACCTACACAAATGGGATCCAGTCTGCTCTGGTGGACCCCCGTTTACGTCTCATGGACCCCCAATTATTTTTCTCGCTGACATGGACCCCTTACAGGTCGTAATCGACCCCTAGGGGTCGATATAGACCACTTTGGGAACGACTGGTTTAGACCATCAAACTGAGCAACTTTCACTATGGGACCAATATCGAAATCGCGAAAAAAAATCGTTTGTTCCAAATTTAAACCACAGAATAGGTAATAGTATATAGTTCTACATAACTAAACTACAAATCTACTCGAACTAAATGTATAGGACAGCTGCTTGATGGTCTAAACCTTGTCTAAACAACCCCCTTAAAAGTTTTAATTACGTTTATTTTTACTTTTGTAACACCTTGTAGATAGTTCCATGACACGGGAACAAATATTCAATACAGAGTGTAACAAAACACCCTAGTAATACTTACTTCTCAAACTGAACCTGACCATCAAACTGGAAAACCTCACTATTGAGCCAATTTCGAAAGCGCGAAAAAAAACAGCGTTTTCATACAAACCTGCAGCATCGACTTGACTCAAATGTATGCAGATTTTTTTCAGGATTTTAAAGTGGGCTCCATAGTGAAAGTTATTCAGTTTGATAGTCTGAATCACCCCCTAAAGTATTACTAGGGTGTTTTGTTACAATTTGTCCTTTACGGGACTAGAACCTTCATGACAGCCCAGTAGCACAGTCGGTAGTGAACCTGCCTGCTGTGCCGAGGGTCGCGGGTTCGAATCCCGTAAGGGACAAATATTTGTATGATGAATATAAATATTTGTACCCGAGTCATGGATGTTTGTATTTATATATGTATTCTATATCGATGTCTAGTCATCATAATACAAGTCAAGGCTAGATTCTGGTACTTTAAATGTGGCTAGATAATTTGTGTGACATTGTCCAAGATATTTATTTATTTACCTTCGACCCTCGGCACAGCCGGCAGGTTTCCAACTGAGCTATCGGGCCGAGTGACAGTAAATTACTATATTCCTCCAAATCCCAGGTGGTCTCACGCGATTTCGACAGCGCTTTCATAATAAATGGCCCCACGGCCGACCGTGTTGACTTTAAGTAGCTTAAGTTACGCTTAAGTTTGATTTCTCCTACTTAAGTTATCTAGTTGAAAGCTTTGTACTCATTTATAATGAACCAGAGCTTGGAGCGTTTTTGAGCGTTCAATCGCACCAAGCTACCACACCTTCTAGCCCGTGCTTTTTATGGTGACTGGACCGAAACTTTTCTACCACTATCCTTGTTCATACCTTTTCTTATTGGTGGAATTAACTGATCCCTCTTTAGTGGGTGATGTATAATTCACTTTTTTTTATGGCAACATTGCCTTGTAAACAAAAACTATCATGTATTCACTAAAAGTAATAGAAAGGTGTAGGTACAGCTAAAACTTGACTTGTGATGTAAAACTTGACATACCGAATTACTATGAGTCACGTTGCTGGAACTGACCCGAGTACACGTCTCGCGTGGTTTCGCGCGTCGCGTTTGTGCCTGCCACGAGGCTCCACATTCCTCAATCTCTTCTTGTTCTTGTCCAAAAACAATCCCTGAGATTGGGATAGATTCTCCCAATAAACTACTTAACACTGGCGGAAATGCAGTGCTAACGCACAAGCAAGAGTCCATTTAATTTATAAATAAAAATAAAAATAGAAAATACATACCTAATAGTCATGAACATTTGGAAAAACCCCTTTCAATAACCACTTGAGTGTGCTACGTTGACAAAAATGTTTGTTAGTTTGACAGACCGACTAACTATCCCGATTTTCCCCCCGAAAGGTGTGTCGCGAATCACATCGCGAATCCTAAAATATTAATGCTATAATGTAGACACGCATAGTGTGGATGTAGCTTAATTCATGTTTGACGCTTATGTTACCATCAAATGAAAAACTAGTTTTTATTCACTTACCTGCAATGAAGCTGTCTTGCGAGTGAGACGACAGAACGAGTAAAAACGTCGAGCAGTGCGCACGGGTGTTTTTCTTGAATCCCTTTTGGTGAGTGTTTTTAGGCAATACGTGCTTTTAACTTACCTGTGTGTTCACCCGTTATTCAATTCATTAGGTGTGGGAACATCCCTGCCATTCAGTGCTTTGTCTGGAGCGCTGGCGGTAAAATCAGTCGTTGGCGGTGGAATCAGATCCACGCACGTGAATCAGTACCAATCAGCAGTGTGTGTGGTATATCAGAATAGCTACACGCAGCGAGGTGAAACAGGCACCTCATCGTCAGGTCAGAACAGCTGGCTTATTGTGTGGTATATCAGAATACCTACACGCAGCGAGGTGAAACAGGCACCTCGTCGTCAGGTCAGAACAGCTGGCTTATTGTGTGGTAAGGGGTGGCTATAAGGGGTTGGTTGGAGGCCACTGCCGAGGGAACAACCCTCAACTAAATAATATTCCGAGGGAACAACCCTCAACCCAGAGTTTGGGTCAAACAGATCAGATCAGACAAGAGATGCTTGTGCATGTAGATACTACGTGCAGCACGTACCTATGTATAATACAATATTTACATACCAATCAGTTTATTCGCTACCGCAGAAATATTGTGGTTTGCGACAAGGTGGCAATCCCGGCGAGATCGGTGTGTACATGAGATCTCAAGTGTTTTCACGTTGCGTTATCAATTATCATGGAAAGTAAAACTACAAGTTGCATCGTGAGATTAAAGTACTATACCTGCACCAATCAACATGGTGGTGGCTAGCTCCAATCAACCTAACAATAAATCACCTAGTCTGTCATTTTTCAATCTGGATATTTTTCGACGAGACTGACTGATATCATTAAGTGTGCAAAATCTGTCAGCTTTCTCCTATTCGATCATTTTTTAGGATTCTGTACCCAGAGGGTGAAAACGGGACCCTATTACTAAGCCTACGTTGTCCGTTCGTCCGTCTGTCCTACCTATTTAGGGCTGTAACTTTTGAACCGCAAGAGCTAGATAGTTGAAAGAACTTTGGCGAATTTGGACCCAGCTATTTTTTCGAAAACTAAAAGCCCTTCAGGACGGCGGTCATGATTATAATAAGAAGAAAAAATTAAGGCATTTTTTAAAAAAACTTCCTCATCTCTAGAAGTCCGGGTTCAAAAGTAGAAATTACTAATAAAATAGACAAATCATCAAAAAAGCAGTAGCAAAACGCAACCACGACAGCTATTTTCATCTAATATTATCACTGAGGTAGTTTTTGGACGTTACGGAACGTATTTGGCTTTATTGAACTGATAGTGTTTCGTTTGATTCCATTATCATAATATTGTACGGTTATCGTGAATTTTCATTAAAACAAACACAATGAATGCGTAGAAGATTGAGTGGGCTATCTAATAAGAAAGATTATAAGTTTCACACACTTGATACAAAAGGTATCATAAGGAGAAATACCTTTCCCCAACTTCTACAGATTACAACCAATTTCCTTTTTTGTTAGTTTTGTTTCACTCTACACGTATTACTAAGTTTCATTCATATATGGGACCTATATGTCTGGGTCTCACATTATATGGCCTTCCGCCAAACTTCTTTGAATGTGCGTTATTTATTACGGCGGATTTGCTAACAAATAATAAAAATGTCAAAAAGTTTAAAATTAAGAGTCCTCATAGTTTTTATTAACGTTTTTTCTTCTCGCTCTATGTTAAAAAGGGTAATACCTTCACAAGCGTCAAACTTGGTGTAATTATAGAGCAAAGTCTACAGTATAACAACAAATAATAAAAACTGGCCAAGCGTGAGTCGGTCTAGTGCTAAAGGTCCCGGAGAAAAACAAAATTTTTATACGTTAATATGTTGTGGTGGTGTGGTACGGAACCCTCGGTTCGCGAGTAGCCCGACTCGCACTTGACCGATTTTATTTTATGTAGCTTCTGTCTCTAGCAGTTTCTTGCTGGTACTCGAATACTTATGGTTACGATGATGCTCTATCAACGTATGCAGGATAATCACAGTGGTATATAAGATAATCACAGTGAGGACATTAACCTAATAGCACCTAATCGAAGTAATTAATTACACAAAGACGTTTCCCAAAGCGTTAATACTGTAGTCTACTATCTATCATTATATAATGGATTTCCATGTAAATGTTACTATTAATGTTAGAGCAATTACGTGTAATGTAATTTATCTAAGTAATATAGGTATTTACTTAGAGAGATGTCAACCATAGAGAAATTAAGCGCTCCCCTAAGTGCCAACCATCGCGCTGAGTACGAAGCCTATAGTGTCGCATTACCACCATCAGTATATACCACGCGATAGAAAATATGTTGTTAGATTGAATGTGCTCATTATCCACTGCGGTATCAGAACTCAACGTTCGAATTATTTTTGGTACTCCGCAAGCATTGCAAACTATTTACACATAATATCTCGACTGGCTTTCAGCCTCGTAATATTTTGAATCATTACTGTCGCGAGCAATGTGTTCCGTTTTTGCGCATATTTCTCCTACCAACTTTTTACCTCACCCCCTCTATCGCCCCCTGGTTACCACGGTGTAGTAACGTCAATCAATACCTACCCATACAACCAAATCCACTGAAATGTCGGTAACAAAATAATTTGCACCTAAATTCTGTAATTACAATCTGTATGCTATGGAGGGCACACTGCCTAATAAGCGGTGAAACGTGATAATACTCCTTGGTGGTAGGTAATGATCGTTCATGTTTCATAAATTCCCGTCTATGTTTTCGACCTTAGATTAAAAAAATTTCGCTTACGCTGAAAGAGTTTTCGACGTTACGTTGTCCTTTTCTAATCCAATGACAAAAAAAAAAGTTTTTATTTAAAGCCCGACCAGAAAAATAAAAAACCTCGCCATGTTGCGGAAAATCATTGGAACTAATTTTTGCACTCGGGACTCTGACATTAAAGCACAGATTATTTAATAGTTACTACCGTAAAGTTCTTAATCTAAGCTATGTATACTATTATTACCTATTCTGTGTCTAAACATTAAAGGTTATAGTCGATTGCAGCGCCCCCAAACTTTATATTTCTGGTCAGGCTTTAACATATAACTTTATGGGCTTTAATGAGCGTTTTTCTTTTCTTTTTTAAATTTAGTTCCTAAGCAACTCGACAGATGACATGCTTATCGCTCCATAGAGACGTAGGCGAGATCCTGTCAAAATCATGTCAGACTGTGCCTGACTTTTTTTTAAAGGCCAAAGGATTGAGCCCGTACAACCATGTCAGACGTAAACATTTTCATATTTTCGATGAAAATGATTTGTAAATAATAAAATATTCAATCAAAAGATGGCTTGGCATCTTTTTGATCATCTTCGCCCTCTTTATTATTTTAAAGAAACACTTTTTGAAATTTTGACCTTTATTCGCACAGACCGTAACGCCATCTATCGATCCACTAGAAAACCAAAAGAAAAACGCTCATAGAAGCTTACATACCTGTATGTAAGCTTCTTGGTTAAACTATATCTATGGTTTTTTCAGAAACTTGATTTATGCCTGCTTATCTATGAGCTTGATATCAAAATCTTTGATCAAAATATCAAACATGTCAAAAATGCGGAAAGCGAATGTTTGTCGAAAATTTGTAAATCCCTGAAATAACACTGCAAAGAAATGTTTAGAAGTGTAGAAACGAAATGCTACGCTTGTTTATTTTCACAACAATTTTTGCTAACCTAGATTCTATAGGTAAGTGCTGTAACTTCATACATTACTCGTTTTGATCGCTACCTATGCTATTAATGATACTACCGTATCGCTACACTTTAAAAATAGAGAGGTCAAAGCTATATCGGGCCCGATTAATTGGAAAATGAAATCGTAACTTTATGCGCGCGTTGCTTAGTATGCAACGTATATAGTTGCGTAGTATCTCCACGTTCCAAATACCTTAGTAAAGTCTTTGATCAGTGTGTGTTGCCAGTGATGACATTATGGAACAGAGACGTGGTTGTTCACTCAAGGCCTCATAAAAAGGCTGAAAGTCACCCAAAGGGCAATTGAGATCGCTATGCTCGGAGTGTCCCTGCGAGATCGAATCAGAAATGAAGAGATCCGCAGAAGAACCAGAGTATCTGACATAGCCCAAAGAATTGCTAAACTAAAGTGGCAGTGGGCGGGGCACATTGCTCGCAGAACCGATGGCCGATGAGGCCGAAAAGTTCTCGAGTGGCGACCGCGTCCCGGAAAGCCCAGCGTGGGTAGGCCCCACACGGTGGACCGACGACCTGGTGAAGGCGGCGGGAAAACGTCGGATGAGGGCAGCGCAGGACCGGACGTTCATGCGATCCTTGGGGGAGGCGTATGTCCAGCAGTGGACGTCCATCGGCTGATGATGATGATAAACTTATTGTTTCAGATATTTACGACTATGAGGACAAACAAAGCAAATTCGAAGCTTTGGCCCTGGAAGACCCATATGTTAACGAAACCGGAATACTTATGACAAGAACAACCAGTTCAAGAAACATCCAGTGCGACGTGTTCTCAATATACGCATTTAACTGTACTATACAGGCTGCTAAAATATATAATTCTAAAAGAAAAGCTCCGCCTATGCCCTCTACGATGTCAATTTGGTGCATGTAAGTAAGTTTGGCAGAGTTTCTCGATTTAAGTGCCTCCATAGGTGCCTTGTGTAAGTGATTTGGTCTCGAAAAGACCAAAATTTGACAATTACAGCAGAGCAGCTATTGTTTATTACCGCGGGCAATTGGAAGGACCATTAAGGGTTTACCTAGGGGCACCCAGATTGGGACCTCGGCGTTGTGCCACCCACAATGATTTTTCTGAATTAGATGCCACAGGGTCAGAGCATTCATCATGGGCCTTATTTCATCTAAGTAGATGTTTCAAACAGCATCTGTTTGGATAAGACACCGACATTCGTGGCTGTATAAGCCAATTCGGAAGCGACAAGGCATGCCGCATTTGCGGCACTTGTGCTGTGTGTCGGTTGGTGCAGGAGCCTGTTCACCCGTGTCTTTTTGCTCGCTTTACGGCTAGAGATTCTAACCAGACATCATCGTGGGCTGTTTTACCATCAGCTAGTACCATTCTCCACCCATCCCTATCCATTGCAAGGCAATCCCACTTCGAGGGGTTCTGTTTTAAAGAACACTATATCACGCTTAGCACAGTCCTTAAAACACAACATGGATCTTCCGACATTACGTTTGGCAAAGGCTACTTGGCTCAGCATTATCCAGTACTAATATCGCGATCCAATACTAGTGTTGCTCACACTCACGCAGCAGTATTGGAACTACTAAACGATAACATGGAAACAGACGAGAATAAAATAACAAGGCGTATGAATCTAGAAGTATAACTACTCAAAGGCTAAAGAGATCCTTCGGCCGAGATTTACTGACGTCCATGTATGGATTTTTATACAACAAAGTAACTGTCGCTGCCCTCTACCTTTTCTCGTCTCGGTCCAGCGGGCTGCAGGGTGTCCCACACTATGCCTGCCTGTTCGTGATCTCCACTCTAGAACTCTGACTTCTCATCGGTTGTCAGTTCTTCGGCAGTTAAGATCCACCCATTGCTACACGCTGACCTAAAAAAGGTAGCGGGGAGCGACTGGATGAGGAAGGTCAAAGGTAGAGTTTTGTAGCACGCCTTGGTAGAGGCCTATGTTCAGCATTGGACGATGATAGACTAATGATGATGTAGCTGTTTGAATTTACAAGTATGTGTGATACAAACGCGAAAACAAACGCGGCTCTTTTTAACCGACTTCAAAAAAAGGAGGAGGTTCTATGTTCGGCTGTATGTATTTTTTTTTATGTATGTTCACCGATATTTTCGTCAATTGTGAACCAATTTTAAAATTTTTGTTTGAATGGGTATACTCCCGAGGTGGTCCCATTTTAATATTGTGATGATCTGATGACGCACTTCGGAACTACATGATATAACTCCTCAAAAGTTGACAGCAAATCGTCTGCGATTGAACCATTTGCTTCTTTTCAATGTACCCTTTGCGGTACAACTGATATCTGAGTCGAAATAACATAATATATTTAATCAATAAAAATTATGAAATAAAATTTTTTTTACAAAAAAATAAAAACCGACTTCAGAAGTAAAAAAGTACAAAAAATAATATTTCAGCCTATCAATTTTACGTTCGAATTTATAAGAAAATTAATTTGTTTTGTTGGAGTCGGTGTCAAGCCAAGCCAATTACTGCAAGCCCAGTCGCGAATCGTACCTACCGGCTTGACAGCGACTTCGACAAAACAAATAAATTTTCTTATAGATTCGAACGTAAAATTCATAGGCTGAAATATTATTTTGTACTTTTTTACTTCTGAAGTCGGTTTTTATTTTTTTGTAAACATTTTATTTTCCATTTTTACTGTACAAAGACTCGATCAACTAATCATTTTTTTCAGGGCCATAAAATCACTAACAGATTGTGCTATACAATGGAATAATCAATGTAAAGATGTAACGGACAGCCACTTCAACGAAGAAAGTGTTAAAGGTCACATGCATGTTGTTTCTAACATCTGTGACGATGAGAATTTTTTATTGAGTGAGTATGAATTTTGTTGGATTTCTGCCTACAGGTGCTGCATCTATACGATATAATTATATGTCCGACGCACCCTGGGCAGTCAGCGAGCCTAGGGCTCGGGACTAATCTAAGCGGAAAGCAAGTAGAAATGTTACGACTGCGCCATTATCTGATTCCTCGGTAGGAGATGGCCTGAAATTACGCGAGTGAAATTCCTCCGCGTTTATCTCTTACCCCCTGGCCACGGGACAGGGCGAACTGCGGCGTGAATTGCGATTTTAGAATACACTTGCCTTAGCGCCGCTGCGTGCTTGCGTAGTAGGGACCCAAGTGTCAGTGTAGGTATCCTAAAATCGCAATTCGCGCCGCCGTTCGCCCTGTCACGTCAGATTAGGCGGTTAGATTTGTCTCCATAGTAGCCTAAATTATGCGCCTACCCTGAAATCAATGCCGCGCTTGAATTTGCTACGGGCCGAATCTTACTTGGATGGTCAAAAGCTTAGAGAAATTCCTAACATCTATGGGGTCCTTCTTAATGTGCTGACACTTTTTTAAGGGGATGATCAGACCGTAAAACTGAACAACTTTTTCTATGGCACAAACATCGAAATCGCGAAAAAAAAGTGCTCTTCCATTCAAAACGAATATAAATACCAACTCGAGCCAAATGAATAGGACAACAGATTTTTTTTCGCGATTTCGATTTTGGGTCCATAGCGAAAGTTGTTCAGTTTGATGGTCTGATCATTACCTTGAAAAAGTGTCAGCATATTAAGAAGGACCCTATATATAGATGGCCTAGTTGGTTTTGTTTAGGTAAAGCCCCGTATTCATGGGAAACATTTGTTGAGCAACAAAGTTGAATCAACGTGTTGCGGAGTTGCTGTCAACATGTTGCTGGCAACACTGCGTGTTGCAGAGTTGACAGCATCATGTTGACAAGCTCTCGCCCGACAAGCGTAAACATCAGTTTAGCGACAATTGTTGACGTGTGTGGACGAGTTTGCAACAGTTTATAAACATGGCAGTAGTGTGGAGCAATGATAAAATAATGCAATTAATAGAATTATTTCAATCAAAACAACACTACCTCCTCGGGCAACATTTTAACGCAGACTGGCGTGTGGACAACCTGTATTGATTTAAACATAGTTGCTAGCAACATTCTCGCCGCTCACCAACAATGTTTAGCAACTGTTGCTAAACAAATGTTTACCATGAATACGGGGCTTTAGTGGTTGAGTTTAGTTGCAAGGAAAGATCCCCAGATAACATTTACGGTCGGCGACTTAAAAATGACGTCATTTTAAGGTACTTATACAGTCAGTCCGAATAGTCCGATGTTGGTCGTAGAAGTACGTACTAGTTGGTACTAGGAACGTCATTTTACCGTCAGCCAGTATACGTCCTGTGTTGGACGCAAGTTGGACGTTATACTGACGGACGGACGGACTTGCCTCCTTTTTTCTCAGCTCAGTCGCGCCATTTTTCTATGCGCATCGGACGTGTCGCGGAGTCCTTTTTGTTGTTGAGTTAGTGTTATTCAAAGAAATTGAACCTAAAGTGTGTTAGTAATGGACGAGGACCGCCCAGCCAAGTGCGCAGTGATCCAGTTTATTGTTTGCGGTGGCGGTGCTATTTCTATTGTGGATTCAGAGTGGCTGAAGCCACGATGGTGTGAAGTGTATTGGCCGGTCATAAAAAGGCCCAAAGCTTTTGAGCTGATCCTCAATCTCAACACGTCCCCCAGCGAAAATTTGAAACTTTATGGTGTGCAGCAAGTGTTTTACGAAACTGGTAGGTACGTATTTTATCCCTTTCCTGCATGGGTAGCATGCTACCGTGATACAGTACTATCACACATTCGCTCTTTTTCTATTTGCGCACGAACGAACGAGATAAAAGACGTGATACAGCCGTATCACGTGTAGCATGCTACCATAGTGTAAATAAAATAATAGTGATGAAGCTCAGCGGTCGGGTCTATGCCCGCGCGGCATGCGGGGTACGGGCGTACCCTAATTCAATTCGCTGTTAAGATACGCGCGCAGGCAACGTGGGTCGGGAGGCACTCCTCCCGGCCCCCGCACGCCCCGCACGATTGGCCTGCCGCGACCGCTGAGCTTCACCACTATTAGTTCTTTACACTATGATGCTACGGCTTCTGGGGCTAGTACGCCAACCGGCGATAGCGACATTTAACACATTCATCTGCCAAATTTAGTCTTTTATCTCTTTCGTTCGCGCCCCAATAGAAAGAGCGTGATAGAGCTATATGACGCTATCGTGGGTTGGCGTACTAGCCCCGCTAGTCAGTTTTCAGTTTTGGGGAACCTGGCTTCTCGGGATGCTTGTATGAATTAACTACGACGACGCTTCTATTTAATAACGCAGAGAATTATTAAAGGGTTGGATATAGAATTGTATAGCAGGAGGGGGGAAGGTGTCTAAGAAAATAATTTTGGTTTCATTTACAAGTACCTAACTAACTTATTTCTTTTTACAGGTGTCAGATCGAGATGTTTCCAGTAAAGTGCCACGTACAATGAAGTCCTACATTTCCGACAAGCTAGCTGCAGAGTACAATTTCTATGGAATGAAAACTGCAACGAAAACCAAAATCGAAAAAGTTTTTTGCACTCTACGCCTCAGAGACTGCATTGTAGGTGAGTACATAAGTACCTACCGAAATTCTCCAATACTATCTCAATATTGTTTGCGTTAATCCCCCATTCAATATCTTTGCACTATTTGGAATTCAAATAATTAGTTTTAATGAATTATTATTAGGGTTCCGTACACATAGGTTGTCAATGGGACCCTATTATTAAGCCTATGCTGTCCATCCGTTTTTCAGTATATCACAGCGGTATAATCTCAACAACTGTAAACAACTCCACAACAGCACGGCTAGCATGCCATCCACGACAAAGCGTTTAAACGAGAAAAACGTCATGCGCGCTCTTTCTGGCATACGTAAATTAATAAGGATGGTGGCACATCTCGATTTTTATCGTTTTCTCGGAGGTGGTATGCAAGGCCTACTGAGGTAGCCTCATAACATATTCAGTTTGTTGTTGTGGCATCTAGGTATCTTGGCAAATAATAAAAAGATACGGAGCCCTGTGTGCGTGGGTGCTACTCCCACGACCATTTTTATACAATTAATAAATTGTATCTTTCTTGTTTCTTTATAGAAGGTGTTGTTAGCACAACTGCAACTGCAACGGCAGAGGGCGTCGAAGTTAGCATCAAAACCTGGCTACAGCATGCTCCAGAACATCTTTTACTAAAAGTAAAATCTTTAAATAAAATTTTACATTTCGGTGTTCATTAATTTATTTATTTACAACCCTAGTTCACTCCACCGTAGTCTAGGAACGTCATTCTACGGCTGACATTCAGAAACGAAATTTGAGTATTAGTTTCTATTTTGATATGTAAAAATCAATAAAATTTTGACATATCGAAGTAGGATCTTATACTCAAATCTTGTCTCTGAATCTCAGTCTAAGGCTGCCTATCCATTGACGCGAGCTGGCTGGCGGAGCGGTGTAGCGAGGAAAATATTAACCAATCAGGAGCTCGGCCGAATCTCGGCCGAGGTTTTATGCAATCCTGATTGGTTAGTAAAACTCCGCTTCCCCGCTCCGCCAGCCAGCTCGCGTCAATGGACAGGCAGCCTAAGGGTGCGTCCACATCTGGCGAACGCGCCGCAAATGCGCAACTCGCGAGCCGCTCGCGAGCTGCACATTCGCGGAGCGTTCGTCAGCTGTGGACGCACCCTAAGGTCCCTGGATCGGTCTTGATATGACGTCCTAAGTACGTCTAGTCTCGTACCTCGGTGACGTACATTTTAGACGTCTGTAGGACCGATAAAGGACGTACATTTGTCACAACCTAATGACGTCTTGATACGACGGCCTACGGACGTCTTAATACGACGGCCTACGTACGTCTTGATACAACGACCTACGGACGTCTTGATCCGACGTCATTAGGTTGTGACAAATGTACGTCCTTTATCGGACCTACAGACGTCGAAAATGTACGTCACCTAGGTCGAGCAAGACTGTAAACAGACGTCATTAGGACGGCTAAATGTTATCTGGGGAGCCTCCCCGAATGTCAAAACCTGAGTTCGTCTGGGTTTTCTGAGATATCAACCAACCTAGGAAGAAGAGAAATACTAAATGCTGGTACTTTAACTGAGATCAGTGTGACAGTGTTCAGGATTTTTATTTATTTCAATTTGGTTTTCGCAGGATACGATGATCTGCCCGAATGCATAGATAGCACATCACATTACTGGGAATCCTGCTACTCGATATTCAAGGAAGTAGTCGATCATCATAAGAACACGTCTCTTGAATGGACCCATTTCGAAGTTCATTTCTATTTGTGCTGGTAAGGATTAAATGGTACACACGGACCTGAAAAAAATACGGACGTAATGTCACATTAAAAAGAGGTGAAGCATGCAAGGTGCTACAATTTCGTTTGTTCTACAAAGCACCTACACTCACACAGACGCACCAGTTCTAGGCGCAGGTGCGACAACCCGCCGCCATTTTGTCCCGCGCAACAGGGCGACAGCACGCACACTCATATAAAATGGGTGCTTCACTTTTGATTAGACGAGATTCCGTCCGTCTTTTTTTCAGGTCCGTGTTGGTACAATATAAGTAAATCGAACAGGCAAAAGATGCCCTATATTCCATATCATCTTATTGATGTTCTGCAGCCCAAGATTTCTCCCAGAATCTGAAGCCAGCTTACCATTGATAGCCCAGTCATTTTACGGTTTGAGCTGGGACTAATTAATAATTAAAAAAATTTTCGCTATAATATTGAAGAGCCAATTTGAGCTTAGAAATGTACCAAAATAAAAAAAAATTACGTACGCCTCACGGGACACACAATTTTGATATCTATGTTGCTTACCAAATATTTTTTAAATATGGTTTAGGATAGTAATTTAGTCACTAAATGGTGCCGGTTACAGTTTAAAAGTCCAATTAATAAATACTCCATACCGCGCCTAACAAAACTCCGTAAAATGACTGGCCTGTGACATGAACATTTATTTTTATAAGTAATTTATTTTTAACCGACTTCAAAAAAGGAGGAGGTTTTTATAAATAATATACAGATATTTTTTCCGTGTTGGCTTCAGCCCCCATAAGGAAAAGAAGAAAAGATTCATGCCTGTATCTGGTATTTCAGCGCTCGTGCTAGATTCCGGCGGTGTACCTTGGATTCACTCTTCAAACGACCTACAAACTGCTCTCATGAACAAGCTATGACGCTGCAGAAATTTTCTGTTATTGTATCAGAAGGTGACGTCTTTCAGGTGAGGTTTGCAATGTTAAGGTGCGTACGGACTAGAGGCAGCCTCGCCTGAGGCACGCACGGCTCGCCCTGTTGCCTCAAGTGCGTACGTGCCTCAGCCCGAGTCGTGCCTCTCGCGAGGCTGCCGCGGCGCGAGCTATTCGGCGTCGGTTTTTTGACTGTGCTCAAAGGCGCCTCGGCTTACGTGCCTCGCAAGTGTGGACGTGATTTTGGGCACGGCTTTAGCGAGTCACGCACAATAGCGAAAAGTCAGTGTATCCAAAGCCGCAAAATTAATTAAGCCGCACGGGCTTCTTTCGATGCCATAGTTTGTCGTGTCGTGCGTGATCAAAATTCAGGTGTGAACAGACGCGATCAGCTGTCGATTCGGCGCGGCGCCATTTTGTCGCGCCGCCATTTTGTTTTTCGTGGCTCGACCCGAGGCACATTGCCTCAGCCTGCTGCCTCATGTCATGTTGTTTTAATTATTTACCGAGGCAGTCTCCACACGAGCCGTGCGTGCCGAGGCTGCTCACCCTGAGGCTGCCTCTAGTCCGTACGCACCTTATAGGATGCAAACATACATTACGCATTACCATAATCGATTTCGGGTAATCCGAACGTCACTTCGTTAAATAAAATTGCGGAGATTTTATGCAATCTTAATGGTTAATAATTTCCTCGTTTCTCCGCTCCGCAGCCTCGCTACGCTTCAGTGGACAGGCCGCCTAAGAGACCTATCCCTTAGTTGCCTTGTATGACACCCACCAGGAAGAAATAGTGTGGCCCATTCTAAGCCAGAAGTGGTCCGACTGGACATGAATCGAAAATGACAATGCTTATAATATAGGGTCTTTCATCTCCTTAAATAATAAAACGTCAGCATATTAAGGGTTGAACCTCATCTGGCAGCACGGCATCCCCTTTTTCTGTCGTTCCATCCTTTTCTGTCCCCCAGAAACGTCATTTACTAGAGCAAATAAGGTAGACGGAACGCGATCGCACGCCGCAGCACCACCGCGCGATTTCTTAAACTGATCAACTTACTATGGCAGCAAACCTGACAGAGCAAAAAAAAAGTCAGCTGTCCCATACGTTTTGATCGAGTAGGTATTGCAGTTTAGTGCAATAATAATACATGGACAGCAGATTTTTTTTGTTCTGACAGGTTTGTCCCATAGTAAAAGTTGTTCAGTTTGATGGGTATAGTATGTGGTTTAAAGGTTAATGATACTTTTCCTTACACTCTATATACCAGCTCTATCAGATCTAAAGTAGCCCAATAGAACTTTGATTTGATCGATCATTATGATTAATGAACATAAGATTTCCTCGTTTCATTTAATTAAGTACAATCGGTATCTTTATTATAGGAACCCTTAGAATTCTTCGATCCTCGTCATATTAATGCCGGAAAAAATGTAATGACAGCAATACAGCAAATATAAGATTGACTCCGTTCGGTCATGCATTATGTAGTGCCGTCATTGTCTATTTTGATATTTTCCTTGAAGCTACGTGGCCTCAATTTGTTGTCCGGAAAAATACGTCAAATTAAAGATTTCGGCTACTTGGTAGGTTGGCAGGTGGGATTGAAAGTCGCAAACTTTCTAGCAACTAACAATTCAACACAGTAAATAGCACTTTCTTCTTCAAAGATTAAAAAGATAGCAACAATTTGAGGGCTAAGCCGAAAGTGATCCTAGCTTTTGTGATTTTATATCAAATTTTTTTAAATATCTTTACACTGTAATGGAGATGTCTGTAGATTCTAGATATTCCAGAAAAGATTGTCGTGGTGACTACTGGACGGGCTTGTAGGAATCGGGATTTGTCCGAACCAGAATATTATTTCCTTTTTGGTTTTTCATCTGTTTCATTATTTGAACATCACACGAAAAATACTGAACTGATTTTAGAATGAATCTTTAGTGTTTGAACGCCCTAATTTATTTGGCCAAATACTTTAATCTTGTTTATAAGAAAAGACATACAAAAGTTGTAGAATAGTGCCAGAGAGCGTCGGTGGCGCGTTGCGGAGAGGTATGGACTCCCAATTATGGGGGTCCGGGTTCGAATCCACACGGACAACATACCATGTACCAATGAGTTTTTCTAACTTATGTACGTAAAACCGACTGCTCTCAAAACGAAGGAAAACATCGTAAGGAAACCTGCATACACTGAAGAAGAAATTCTGATGTGTATGTAAAGTCTACCAACTCGCATTGGGCACGCGTGGTGGACTAATGCCCATACACCCTCCTTGAGGGTAGGCCTGTGCCCTGCAGTGGGACGTATATAGGCTGATGATGTGTGCCAGAAAGATCCAATGCAAACCCATCACATTCACAGCGTCATCAGACCACAGAATAATGTATGTACCTACCTATGTTGTTTCCGTGTTCATTCCACATTTCAGTAGTGCAGCGCCGAAACTCTGTTCATAGACAGGTGGGGACATCCGTCGCCACTAAGCCAATCTATTAGTTACTGATAATTGAAATTCATGCCCATCGTTTCTCTTGTTCCAGAATTGTGATTTCCACATGATGTACGCCGACTGCCCAGGAGGCGATCCCCGACCTACTGGCACCGTTCTCAAAACTATAATAAATGATCGGGCATTTTACCTTAATAGTGCATTTAAAATGACCGACAGATTATGGTTTTTATTTATTTTGTTGCATTTTTTTGTGTTAGATATTATATTTTCCTTATATAATTATCATGCATTTTATTTGCAGAAATATAAGTAGTGTCTTTAATATGCTGATACGTTTTTAAGGGGATGATCAGACCGTCAACGTCGACTGAACAACTTTCTCTATGGGACCAACATCGAAATCGCGAAAAAAGCAGCTCTTCCATAAAAAACTGCAAACCTACTCGAGCCAAATGTATGGGACAGCTGATTTTATTTTCGCGATTTCGATGTTGGTCCCATAGAGAAAGTTGTTCAGTTTAATGGTCTGGTCATTCCCTTAAAAACATTCAGCATATTAAGAAGGACCCTGTGTAACAGGAGAGTCCCGTAGTGAACATTATTCAGTTGAATGGTATTATAACGCATTAGCACCATGTAACTTAAAGCATTAGTGAATTCTAGTGAAATCGTTTCATTTAGATAACGAGCGTACAAAATAAAACCGGTCAAGTGCGAGTCGGGCTACTCGCACACCGAGGGTTCCGTGCCACACCACCACAGAACACAACATTATTAACTTAGAAAAAAACTTTTTTTGTCCGGGACCTTTAGCGCGAGATCGACTCACACTTGACCGGTTTTTAGTATTTGTTGTTATTCTGTGGAGTTTGCTCTATAATCACACTAAGTTTGACGCTTGTATTACAGTTTTTACTATAAAATAAATAAAAAAATAAAAATAAAAATAAAATAAAAAATAAAATAAAATAAAATAAAAATAAAAATAAAAAATAAAAATCTTTTATTTCAGACAACATAGTCCATACAAAAAATGTTAGTAGGTACTGGAGAACTTATAAACTATGTTAGTAGATTATAACATAAATAAATAAATAAAACATCAAGCAGAGGTGGCTACTTACTTCCCTACCTGGCAGATCTACCGCATGCCGAACACATGTAATTCAGTAAATCTACCAAGCAGAGGGGAGTCCATTCTGTCAGCAATCATTTTCAGCACTCTGTTCGAGCTCGCACGAACACGGTGTACCGCTGATGCAAGTTTCTTTCGCATAATTGCGTAAAAGTCATCTGTACTTGCATCAGCAAACATTCCGGAGGCACTACAGTAGCGAGGGAGCCCGAACAGAGCCCTGAAGTTGTTATTGTATTGAATACGCAAGGCACTGTAGGCTTTTTGGGTAAAATCAGTCCAAAGGGCGCTTGAGTAGAAAGATTGACAGTATGCTTTGAAAAGCGTTAGTTTGACTGTTGCTGTACAACCAGCAAACCTTTGAACCAGCATATTACCCCTCACCGACAATGCCCTGCGCTCCCTATTTACATCCAGATCATCCTTCAGATCTTCTGTTACAATATGCCCAAGATATTTAAATTGCTTCACACGGGTCAAGGGTACTATAGAGCGTGAAGAAAAAACGTTGATAAAAACTAGTTTCTTGTTGAAAACCCCCCTTAATTTTTAACTTTCTGACATTTTTATTATTTGTTAACAAATCCGCCGTAATGACGCATAATCTGCGAAAATTTCAACTATCTAGCTATTACGGTTCAAAAGTTACAGCCCTAAATAGGTAGGACAGACGGACGGACGGACGGACGGACAGACGGACAGACGGACAGACGGACAGACGGACGGACGGACGGACGGACGGACGGACAACGTAGGCTTAGTAATAGGGTCCCGTTTTCACCCTTTGGGTGCGGAACCCTTAAAATGAAATCATTACCTCCGTTCTTTTCACCGCTTTGCCTCGCCGAAACAAAGTAAGTTTGGTTGACGAATTTTCAGTTCCCAGAAACAAAAGTGACGTTCGTGTTTGAGGAAATGTTTCTGGGTATATAACAGCAACGTAATATAACAAAAGATTTTAAACATTTTTCACTACCCAAGTAGGAACACGGGATCAAATATCGGTCAGCTTAAACCTCAAGCGTTTGAACGAAGAATGAATGAAGTCTGTCATCAAAAATCTATCAAACTTATGAGCCAAGAAAGCTATTCACCAGTCTCTATTCACAGGCTATCGGAGATCAATAGACTTGGTGCTCGTAAACTTAAGCTGAGCTTTTGTGGTTCGAGGGTCATAATATTAAGGATTTTAGCTTTTCATACTGTTCGTTTTTCTTCACTGAAAAAAATGCGAGCCAACTAAGAAGTATTTTCTCTTAATTAGCACCAAAATAATTGAAATGACGTTATTATTGTTTACTAAATACAAAAGATGGTAGTTGTAACAACAAGCCGAAGAGAAGTCATGATGTTGACAGGCTCATAATTGATTCATGATGTATGATTATTGATTATCATAAACAAGATCTTGGTTGAAATAAAAAAAATTTTTTCAGTGTTCCTTTTTGCATTTTTCTCGGATTTAGGGACCACATGACAAGTAGTATGGAAAAAAGCTGAGAATAAAAAAATAATAAAAAATGTTCTTGAGCAGAAAAAACTACAGAAAGTGATAACGACGCCTGAACCCCAAGATAAAGTATACTCGTATGTATTTTAAAAAAATACTGTTATACCCTGAGTTTTGGGGTTCACAAAAGTTTGTCTTAATTAAACTGCCTCCGTGGTCTAATGGTTAAGAGCATTGGGCTCTCGACACGGAGGTCTTGGGCTTGATTCCCACGGGGGACACCTAGTATGTCACTTTGTGCGTTTTTCCCCAGGTGGTTAGGAAATTGCAGGCTGCATCACCTGATTGTCTAAAAAGAAAGATGATTCCTTGCTTCGGATGGCACGTTAAGCCGTTGGTCCCGACTACTATTTTTGGTGGTACTAGTCGTTACATAATAAAACCGGTCAAGTGCGAGTCGCGCTACTCGCGCACCGAGGGTTCCGTACCACGCCACCACAGAACACAACATTAATAACTTAGAAAAAAAACTTTTTTGTCCGGGACCTTTAGCGCAAGACCGACTCACACTTGGCCGGTTTTTAGTATTTGTTGTTATTCTGTAGAGTTTGCTCTATAATCACACTAAGTTTGACGCTTGCACGTATTACCGTTTTTACGATAGAGCGTGAAGAAAAAACATATTTTCAATACCTACTATCCAATTACAGTCAATGATATTTTTCAGATACAATCTAGAAACTAATCTCTATGTCTGTATGAAGTCAGATTTTCGTTAAAATATACAGTTTTAATGCTAGGATTAATTTAAGATTTGTATGGAAATCTTTGAGGCGCTGTAACTTTAAAACTATACATTTTAACGAAAATCTTCATATAAACATAGAGATTAGATCCTAGATTGTTTCTGACTTTAATTGGTTAGTATTGAAAATATCACCAGACTTCGTTTGTATGGAGCGCGCATTATATTCCCTTGGGGTGCTTGAGACCATCAAACTGAAGAACTTTCACTGCAAGTCCAACCATTGAAATCTCGAAAAAATCACCTGTCCAAATACATTTATGTCCAAAAGCCATTTAACGTTTTCTATGGAATTGCAGATTTTTTTGCTGTTTCAAAGTTAGCGCAACAGTAAAAGTTGTACAGTTTGATGTTCTGAAGCTCCTTGTTTAAAATGTACCGCATATTAAATTTTACACCCTGTAGCTTTGATTAAATTAAAATAGCGGAAGATAGGGTGATGTTCTTGCATTACGCACTCGAAAAATTGACCTGCTTTTCATGTACTTACGAGTGAAAAGTAATGCTGTGTGATTTAGTTTTTCTTTTTGAATGATTTGTAAATCGAGTTTTAAGTAACGTGAAGGCATTGTGGTATCTTTACCCCTCCTAAAATAAAAAAAGTATCTCAATCACGCAATGCCGCTCTGAGTAAATTAGGCGACGGGGCCTATTTTATGCAGTCCGTGCGCTGTAGGCTTGTCACCTATCTTGCTATTTGAATTTAATCAAAGCCTAGTAACTATACAGGGTGTAACAAAACACCCTAGTAATACTTAAGGGGGTGCTTCAGATCATCAAAATTAACAACTTTCACTATGGAGCCAACATCGAAATCGAGAAAAAAAAATCCGCTCTTTCATACAAAACTGCAGTACCGTCTCGACTCAAATGTATGGGACAGCAGATTTTTTTATTTTTTCTCGACGTTGGCTCCATAGTGAATGTTGTTCAGATTGATGGTCTGAAGCACCCCCTTAAGTATTACTAGGGTGTTTTGTTACAAACTGTAGAGATTACGCTGTAATTATTTCTCGATGTTCGTCGTTTGTGTTCAACCAAAATTGTACAACTCTGACGTTATTAAGGTCCGGTTTGGTTCGCATCAAGGTCGCGTTATGGTTAACCCCGTTAACCCTTCACTATCCAATAACACCTTATCCGAAACATTAATCGAACCAATCCATAGACTTCGTTACCCTTTGTTATCCCAGATTATAAATTATTAATTAGTTTTACTGGGGATTTATTGGAAATAAGTTTCCTTGTACCTTTTCGTGATAAATGATAGATAAAAGTGTTGTTACAATTAAAATATTTATAGTCTAGGAAATATAAGGTTTGAGATTCGACAGCCCGGTAGCACAGTCGGTAGTGAACCTGCCTGCTGCGCCGAGGGTCGCGGGTTCGAATCCCGTAAGGGACAAATATTTGTATGATGAATATGAATATTTGTACCCGAGTCATGGATGTTTGTATCTATATATGTATTCTATATCGTTGTCTAGTCATCATAATACAAGTCCAGGCTAGATTCTGGTACTTTAAATGTGACTAGATAATTTGTGTGACATTGTCCAAGATATTTATTTATTTATTTATTTTTAGATTGCATTGAAGAAACTTTGGTAAATTGTGTTTGAAGTGAAGTCTGAACTAATATTAATGTTAATTTATAACATTTTTGTCGAGATTTCGTGGTTATATAGGCTCAGGATCCTGAGAAATACCTTAAAATCGACATAAATGTACAAAGGGCAAGCTATTTCTATTATTTCATGTTTTGTAAATGGCTTAATTATTCCATAATACACAATAAAAAATCGGAGATTATTGAGAATTTATGGTTTCAGGTATGTAGATTAATATTCCAAATTATCACCTAAAGTGCAATTAATATAACACTCCATACAAAAATACGTAGATTTCCCCGACTATTATTATAACAAGCGGTGCCCGCGACTTCGTACGCGCAGACCACTGACTACTGACTTTAAATGCTCATAACTTTTGATTGCACGCAACGATTGCGATGACATAAAGCCTACATGTCAATCTATACTACACCCAATGTTTCTGTGATAATCTATACAGGGTGTAACAAAACACCCTAGTAATACTTAAGAGGGTGCTTCAGACCATCAAACTGAACCACTTTCACTATGGAGCCAACATCGAGAAAAAATAAAAAAAATCACCTGTCCCATACAAAAGTACAGTACCGATTCGACTATAATGTATGGGACAGCAGATTTTTTTTATTTTTTCTCGATGTTGGCTCCATAGTGAAAGTTGTTCAGTTTGATGGTCTCAAGCACCCCCTTAAGTATTACTAGGGTGTATTGTTACACCGTGTATATCTAGATATCTGTTTCAATTTGACATGAGGCGTTTAAAAATAAAGTTTGTTTCCTACAATAAATAATTCGTGACCTTTGATTAAACAATGTATACATGACATTTATTGTTTTTGTTCATACAATGAAATCCACGTTTAAACTCGAATGTAAACAGTGAGATATCAATTAATTAAATTTTATGAATAACTGTTTCAATTTATTGTCACACAATCATTGTTTATTGCGAATTTTGCATTTGCGGATGTTTCATGTTATGTAAACACGGCTTTACATTACTTTAACAAATGTCAAACTAAATTGACATTGTTAACAAGAGATTATAATAAATTAATAACATTTTGAATTGCCATCTATCATAGGTAATATACAGGGTGGAAGGTTGAGATGAGGCACACAGGGCAGCTACCAGAAACATTAAAGCAATAAGAAAACATATTTAAGTTACCCTCTTACTGATAAAGAAACGTAAGTCTCTATGGGGCAACCGAGATCACCCGAGATCAAGGTATATATATAAGAAATAACTTCTATAAAACCGTTTTTGGACGTTTTCAGGAGATTATCGGCAGGGTAAAAATTCTATAGGAAACTCCAAACTCAAATTTAAAAAAATTGGGTTGAGTAGTTTTGCCTGTGTGCTTACCTGTTAGTCTGCGGAAGACAGATTATTTTTCGAGATTTCGGTGTTGATCACAATATAAAGAAAGTTGTTTAGTTTGATGGTCTGATTATCCCCTTAGAAAACTCTCAGCATTATTAAGAGAGACTGTATATTCCATAAAGTTATTATACCTTACGGAAGAGAGGCATTGACAGCTGAGAGAGCGAGATGCACCTAGCGGCATCACTGTATAATAGAAAGAGATACTTGACGCGAGGGTGTAGAACCGTTTTTGGGGATTTAGTTTCCTTTAGTGTCCGGGTAAAAATTCGGTTTCTGTGAATAATCGTGAACCTAAAGTGAAACGTCGATAATTTTGTGAAATATACTAACACCGTTTCATAAAATTTTTACCCTGCCGAAAATCTCCTAAAAACGTCCAAAAACGGTTTTATTTCACAACTCGTGTCAGTTCCTTTACTCCTAGACTATCTTTATGGTATTATATTCTTTGCCAAGCCATACGAGTATATTCTAAAGGTCTCTAGATTCTCAGGTAAACTAGGTACCTGTAAATTTTATCTCTTCAAATGAGTGTTTTTACGACAGTTACCGGAAGTAAAATTTATCTACCCATTTGTTCAAACAATTTCAATAATTAGAACATTCACAGTGAGATGAGATCGGTTGTCAGGAGTAATAAACCTTTACTTTACGTGAAGCGAGCTATAAACTAAGTTAAGATAACCAATTAAACAAAGTTACAGAACAGCATTTTCACTTGTAGTTAAATAGGCTTTTAAGCTAATGAGACGCGTTACAATTTTCGGTTTAAATAATTTATTTTTACTTTTTCTACCATGAGTTAACACTGTAGTAAACTGCAGAACTACTGTAGTAAACTACAGTTCTTGTATTGAATTTCGTACAGCGCTAATAGTGGTTACGTTAAGAACTAATACTGTCACACAAAATCGGCGACGTAACTTCAGTAGTAACGTATAGTGAAAACTCATGATAGGCCTACGGATTAGTACGCAGTATAATTCCATTTTATTCAATGGAATTTTTAACATGGTCTAGGGACTAATATCTGTGTCTGTGATTTGTCAGATTTCCGTTATAAGGCATAGTTTCAAAGTAACAATGGCTCAAAAATGTCTATAGGCAAATTTGAATAAATCCTAGCATTGAAATAAATCCCCATCCAGGCCGACTCGTACCAATGAGTTTTTCGGAATTTATGTACGATTTGTAACACCACTGACTTTTCGGTGAAGGAAAAAATCGTGAGGACACCTGTATGCTTCAATTTCGAGGCATGTATTGTACCTACTGTCCATTACATGTGGCCACTTGTAATGGACGGGGAGTGATCCCCGTCACAATGGACGGAGTTTCGGTACTACTAGTGAAACGTGGATGTTCTGAAGTTTCAGAACATCTCTGACTACCCCCTCGGGGAATATAGTCGTGAGCATATGCTTGTTTATGCTTGTGATTTGTCAGATTTCCATTATAAGATAAGGCACAGTTTCAAAGTAACATTGACTCAAAGATTTCTATAGCTACAAATTTTGAATTAATTCTAGCATTGAAACATAATTATCATCATTATCATCTCAGCCGATGGGCCTATCATGAGTTTTCACTGTACTTTACTACTGTAGTTACGTAGCCAATTTCGTATGGCAGAAATTAAATTAGTTCTCAACGTAAATAGGAGCGCTGTACGAAATTCAATAAAAAATTGGTGCCGTAACTACAGTAGTAAAATACGGTGAAAACTCGTGGTAACAGGTCGTCGGTTACGGGGCCTACCGAAAAGCGCAGCATAATTATATTTTATCCGAAATCTAACAAACCATAGACACAGAGATTATTGACTAAATCGTGTATCACACGATATCGATAGTTGACAGTACTTTGTATCGATTTTGTGTTATAATACTAACATTTGGTACTTTAAAACCAGTTAGAGTTTTAATGAATGGCATACAGAACCACCAACCTATCAAAACTAAATTAGAAAAAAAAATTATGTTTTTGAAAATTTTTCTAAGTTTTGTTCTGTCTTGATGCGAAACTTGAAGTTTTTACTATCCAAGGTGATATCCAAAAAGTTTTCTTCTGCGATTTCCAAGAGCTAAAAACCCTGAAAGCTTCTATGAAACCATTCGTCGGAACATTAATGAATTAACTTTTGACAGTATCCTTGCCGTTTAGAAACTTTTGTCCGTAATTTGAGTGTAAAAATGTAAACGTACTTTGCCACGCTTCGTTGAGGGGGTAAAGGGTAGAACCTCATCTGGCAGTACGGCATCACATTTTTTCGTCGCTCCATCCTATTCTGTCACTCAGGAACATCATTTGCTAGAGCAAATAACATAGATGGGGCTGCGGTGCTGCGGTGCTGCGGCGTGCGATGGCGTTCCGTCTACATTTGCTCTAGAAAATGACGTTCTTGAGTGACAGAAAAAGATGGAGCGGCGGAAAAAGGCGATGCGGTACTGCCAGATGAGTTCAATCCTAACTGTACAAAAAACAACGTTTTGTACCGCTGCTGTGACGTAAAGCAAAAGAATAGCAGTTTTCCTAGAGAGATAGTTATTTTATCATCATCTCAGTCGGTAGACGTCCACTGCTTGACTAGGCCTCCCTTAATGATCGCCACGACGACCGGTCCTGCGCTGCCCACATCCAACGAGTTCTGGCCGCCTTCACCAGGTCGTCGGTCTGCCTTGTACAGAACGACCAGATAATACCGCTCGTCAATCTTCGTTCGCGCAGAGCAGACCCGAGTCTCCGTCAAAAACCGAAGTCATTTAGTAATCAAAGGGTGCAATAGCGCCAAGGGACAACTTGAAGGTGGAATCAGGATGTTGATCCTGATTGATCAATATAATTTCCCGCGCTCAATGATAATATCATTGCCCGCGCTATTAAGATTTGTCAACTGCGCAGGCACATCGGTGCGACTTATACAACGTGTTAATGAATTAATGCAAAACTAGAAAATAGTTTGTTGAATTATCATGGTTTCAACATAGGTAATTTTTTTCAAAATATTAAATAATTTGTTTGCAAAATTTTAAATTTTCTGATCCCGATGTCAACCCACCGCACGGGCACACTCACCCTACTTACTACCAAAACAAGATTATAAAAATGTATCCATGAGTACGTTAGCGCTTTCTTTCAGTGCTGAAGTGATAACAAATCATTTTTGCCTCAAAACTAAAAATGCGAATAACTTTAAATTTTAAGTTAAAAATAATTAAATTATTATTTCAATCTAATTATTTTGTTATAAATCAGTTGGGGTGTATGAGGTTTTGCGCTAATTCATTAACACGTTGTATAAACCTGGTACTACTGTACGAGTATAAACGACCCACGCGCTACGCTTTTCGGCAGAGGTACGCGGTTGCCACTTGAGAAGCCTTCGGTTCCATCGGCCAGCGTTCGTAACTGCGAGCAAATTGCTCCTGCCAGTTTAGTTTAAGCAATTCTTTGGGCTATTCTGATTACCAAAAGTTCGTCGGACGTATCGGGGTTCAGTTTATAGAAATACCTATATCGGATAATTTAATGACGGTAACTAAAATATTGTGTAACGGTTTTTTATATAGTTTGATTTTGTTACTGACTGATGTTTCTGCATTGGAACAAATAGGGTTATCAATGTTGTTAACAAATAATAAAAATGGCAACAAAAAGTTAAAAATTAAGGGGGGTTTTCAACAAGAAACTAGTTTTTATCAACGTTTTTTCTTCACGCTCTATAGTAAAAACGGTAATACATACAAGCGTCAAACTTAGTTTGATTATAAAGCAAACTCTACAGAATAACAACAAATACTAAAAACCGGCCGGTGTGAGTCGGTCTCGCGCTAAAGGCCCCGGACAAAAAAAGTTTTTTTTCTAAGTTAATAACGTTGTGTTCTGTGGTGGTGTGTGTGGTACGGAACCCTCGGTGCGCGACTAGCCCGACTCGCACTTGACCGGTTTTATTTTAATTGATTTATGAACACAAAAATATTTCTGATCCAGAAAAAATAGATTCTTGTGAGTTTAATGTCCAAACAAATAGCAAAAAAGATTTTCCCCACTGATAGTAATAGTGTTTATTTTGGGAGTGTAAAAATGTTTTCGGTTTTTGTATGGAGCGGAGACTGCCGCTTCACAATTTGACCTAAAATCGTATATCTGTGATCAAAATAACATTTCAAATATGAAAATTTGATGAAATCTTGGAAGACCTTTTGACGAGAAACGACTCGACGGGTGAATGGTGGCTTTGGATGAAAGCATCCGTTAAACAGACACCCATTATAAAAAGATCAAGAACAAGTTATAGGAGAACAGTAACTAAATCTTAGGAGATAATCTTTAATTTCATGCACCAAATCAGTGATGGGCGTTTTTTGAGCAATTTTCTTGGGAATCGGTATTAAAGTTCAGTGTGTGTTGAAATATTCGTTTGAGATATTTTAGTCAAATTATAACATAACATAAATATTCTTTATTTGCACACCAAAAACATACAGCAACAAAAACAGAATAAAAGAACGTAAGGGTACAAATGGGGAGGGGGGGAGGGGGAGGGGGGGGTCTAAATAAACTAAACGACACAAAATTACTAAACGTATATACAAGGTGTAAACTCAAAAGCGTTTCGTACTTTATGGTGTGCTTCAGACCCTAAGAGCGAGGACCTCCTTTATCCTTTAGAAGGAGATCCTTGCTCTTACCAGAGACATAAAACGGACACCATAAAACGGAACAACATTTGGTATTTATTCGGAAAAATAGTAAATGTAATTGGCTGCTCGACCCGAATACCTATACAGGGTGAAATTGATATCATTGGCATCCTTTTAAACTAAGAGTCTACCCATCAAACTGAACTACTTTTACTATGGCAGCAAACTGATCGGAGCAACTAAAAAATCAACTGTTGCATACATTTAAGTCGAGTAGGCACTGCAGTTTAGTATGGAACAGCTGATTTTTTAGTTGCTCCGATCGGTTTGCTCCCATAGTAAAAGTTGTTCAGTTTGATGGGTAGACTCTTAGTTTAAAAGGATCCTACTCGTATATGAAACAGCCGATTATATTTTCGCGTTTTCAATGCTGGTTCCGTAGTAAAAGTTGTTCAGTTTAATGGTCTGAAACATCTCCTTAAATACGTAAATTACCCTTATTGAATTTAAATTATGATCTTACTACAGAGTTGCGACACTACCAATGAGCGAATCATGGAAGTGCGACATCACCAAAGAGCGAATCACGGAAGTGCGATACACTAAATTGCGAATCACGGAAGTGCGACATCTCGAAATTGCGAATCACGGAAGTGCGACATCCCAAACTTGCGAATAACGGAAGTGCGACATAATTATGCTCGAATCACGGAAGCGCGACAGAACGGGAGAACGACAAAAGGGGTTTGGGTAATATTATTATACGAATTATATGCAGTATGTTCGATACTCAGGATGTTAAAAATTTTACAAGGATAACTAAGTATTACTAGGAGACGAGAACGGATGTTCTGAGTTTTTACTTCCTAAAATCTATGTTTCAACACAGAAAAAAATTGCAGACAACCCTAGAGAAGAACAATTGGATAACGAAGATAGATATATAAATAAATAGCTATTTGCACAAAAAAATGTCTCCCCAAAACGTGGCGGACCTGAAAAAAAGACGGACGGAATCTCGTCTAATCAAAAGTGAAGCACCCATTTATATGAGTGTGCGTGCTGTCGCCCTGTTGCGCGGGACAAAATGGCGGCGGGTTGTCGCACCTGCGCCTAGAACTGGTGCGTCTGTGTGAGTGTAGGTGCTTTGTAGAACAAACGAAATTTGTAGCACCTTGCTGCTTCACCTCTTTTTAATGTGACATTACGTCCGTCTTTTTTTTAGGTCCGTTCCCAAAACACAGTAAAATTTGTCGATAAATTGTAGGCTAACGAGGTTTTCACTTTCAAGCGGCGATATCGCTAATCTCTCACCACATAAACCAAATCGGGGGAGTAATAATTCACTGTCAGCAGCAATTCTCGTCGATATTTCTCCAATTTGAGTTCTGATAAGTTCACAATTCTTATTTCATTCTTTTGTTTTTTGATCTATTTATGTCGGCGTCTACGATTTATTACAGGCCCACGAAACTTGTGAACTCGAGATACATTTAAAAATCCATGTTAGAAGAATTTTATTTTTGTATTAGTAGAATGTTTCATATGTGAGGGCAATCCTAATACAGGGTGTATCGTGTTGTGGGAGCTAGCAAGCCAGCAACACTTCGACCACAGAACATTATTAAGAGGGGTTAGAAGTGCAAAGTAGGCGTGGAACGTGTCGACACAGGTTATGCAATGAATTGCATAACACCATAAGGCGCGCGAAATGGTGCGAACGAGAGGGCATGAGTAATTTTAGCAGCGCAGCGTGAGCGGGAAGACAAGTGGCGACAGCCGTCTCCGAAGCCAAAGCGGTACTATGCATTTCTGACCTCTCTTATAATGTTCTGTGACTTCAACCAAGTGGGATAAAAACACTCCGTAATATTTAAAGTAGTGGTATAGACTATCAACTGAAAAGCTTTCACTATGGTATGGACACAAAGACGATAAAATAAAATCTGCTGCCCCATACATTTGACTCGACTAGGTAATATAGTTTTGAGAGAAACAGCTGATAATTTTTATATTTTTTCACGCTATTGGAATCACAGTGAAAATTTTTCTGTTTGATGAGTTAAACCACCGCTTTAAATTAACATAATGTGTTTTTTTTACACACTGTATAATCAACGATATTAAAACAAACTCTATTTACTCGTTACTAACACAAAATTCTACAGAAATTGTTTGTTGTAACAAAACAATTTACCAGCGAAATAAACCGGGGTATAAAGGGTTCGTGACCAAAATATTATGAGACCCTACCAGTTATCCAACGTTGATTTTATCAAATTGATATGAACCCTGCTACTTTCGATGTTATGGCCAAAACGTTGGTTATAAAAAGGTATTTTATTTCACGGGCTTTATAATTACTACCAACCGTCTTGTAACCCAAGATAATGAACAAAAAAACTTCACCGTACAGGGTAAAATTGATGCTATTAGCATCCTTTTGAACTAAGAGTCTACCCATCAAACTGAACAACTTTTACTATGGGAGCAAACTGATCGGAGCAAATCAAAAATTTGTTGTTCCATATCAACTCAAATCTATGCGACAGCTGATTTTTTTTTGCTCCGATCGTTTTGCTTTCATAGTAAAAGTTGTTCAGTTCAGTGGGTAGACTCTTAGTTTAAAAGGATGCTAGTGATATCAATTTCACCCTGTATATCACAGAATAGATATCCAACCAGAACACAAGCTTCAGTACAAGCGCCACTAAAGTAATTCTGCGTAAAAATCGTAATCCATTGTTATAAAGATCAACATTTAATGACACGTAATTACGTTTTTACACACTGTATTTACAACTAGAATACAGAACACAAACATTATAAAAGCCTTCTATTAATCTGATTTTTCTTTACTTTAACATTCAATCTTGAAAAATGTTTAAATAAGAGATAAGGAACAGATAATGAAACTAATACGACTGCTAATAACACTAACAATAATGTCAGCACTAATTCAAGTTCTAGGAAGTGCCACCAGGACATGTTGGCGGCGGGTGCGCGCAGATGTCGCGCTCCGCCATGTCGCAGCACGTGCTCGGTCCACCACACGACGCGCTCCAGAGGCGTCTGTGGCTCATCGCGCACCAACGCATTCAAAGCAATCACGTTGCGTCTGTAACTGTTGAAAAAAGAAAGGATTAGGTTCTAATTAGGATAGAATTTCTATAACTGTGGCTGTGTTGTAGAGCTTCTGGTCGCATCTTCTCTATAACGGAACGGAATACATTCTGACGCGGTTGTTGTAGCTCTCAGATAATCGATAATCACCGGATTGTTAATCGATAGCAAACCGATAGCAAGACTGTCGATCGGTCTGTAGGTAATTTCGATACTATTTTAGAGTATGTATAATCAAGCTATACTAAAATACTATTGACGGATTGCAATAGTATCGAAACTATCAAAGTTCTATAATTCAATGGTATCTATAGTCCAAAACAATCAATAAGTCAAAATAATTGTTTAGTAGCGATACTTTAATAGTAGCAATATCTGTTAGAGCTCCTAAAGCTCTTTAATCTTTATTATTTCTATTATAATATAATTATGTGTACCACTTAGCTATACTCGTAAACGGCCGTTTATCTTTCGTGATTTTTGACAGCTGTCACTTAACAACCTGTCATTCGGGATTAATTAGCATTTTGTGGTTTTAATAGAATCGACTTTCTAAATTGGCTTTGTTTCCGAATTATATCAGTTTTAAGTTTTACAGTCCGTTTTATCATTTCGTCCCTTAGACTAATTATATCGGGACGCGTAACCACGTGTCATTCTACTAACCTCTGCTACTAAATAACTTTCTGCCACTTTTTGCGGGCGGCGAGGTAACATGTTATCCGCAACTTTGGATTATATTCCCTATGACTTTAGATTCTAATTTTGAATGTTCAAAATCATGAAAAGTAGTCTCGTGTAAACCCCAAACGTTCTAAGTTCAAAATTATTGTTTCGCTAGTATAGGCTGTCTCGTTTAGTGATAAGGTATAAAATTGGGTGTAAATGCGCAAGATTAATTGATCTAATACCGTGGCAGAGGGGAAATGCTACCGCAAGGCCGGCCCGGATATAATTAGTCTAAGTTTCGTCCAGTTTTCCCTATAAGGTTTCTAGATAGGGCACTAGAGATCTTTACAATATCAAATATATTTTATAATTCATGAGCAGCACTACTATAGATATTATTGTCACGATCCGAGCTATTGTTAGAGTCGATAATATCGATAGGCTTATCGGTATTGTAGCTGTTTTTAAAAATGAAAACTATCCAGCTATCTCAATATAGATTGAAATAAAATTGAGACTTGTTACTAAAATTTGGTTTTCTGTGTAGAAGGATTTTCTCAAACTCTCTCTTCTTTTTTTCTCTAGACGCTGAGCAAAGTTCGATAGCCCAGGAGTGCAATTCACTAAACGTCATATCGCTGTCAAAAACATCGACGAGCTCACATGTCAGCTCACCGATGTTACAACGATGAATTTAAGGTTGTGACGATGTTTACGCCTAACGCCTAGGGAGTATTATATTCTTTGGGGCTTAGTGAATTACAATGCTGGTTCTAGGGTTATAATTTGGTAAGTAAACTGTAGTAGGTATTATTTACTTACCTGCCATTTTGAATAACAGTTTCGATCGCAGTTTCAAATATCTCATCCGTCAAAGTTACCAGATCCAGTATAACGCCAATTTTGTGGTAAACATACTTTTCAACGTTAAGCCATTGTTCTCCCAACATTGGTATGCCAATTAAAGGTACTCCAGCGGCAATAGCTTCTTCCGTTGACTGCAATCCTCCTTGTGTTACAAATAATTTAATATTTGGATGTCCTGCAAAATTCAAATGACACAACGATTAGATTAGGCAGGGCTTATTGCTTGCAGAACCGATAGCCGATGGGGCGAAGAGTTTTCGAGTGACGACTGCTTAGGAGAAAGCGCAACGTGCAACAGCCATAAGTTAGACGGACGACCTGGTGAAAGCGGCGGAAACCGGTTGTGTGAGGGCAGCGTAGGGCCGGTCGTTGTGGCGATCCTTGGGGGAGGCCTACGTCCAGCAGTGAGCGTCCAACGGATGATGAATGATTAGATTCCTTAAAAATCGACTTCTAGTTTTCTGCTTTTTCTGTTCTTATAAATATACCAGTTGGTCCAAATGGAGACATCAAAATATATTTTTTTTATTCCTCTCCGCTGGGTGTACCAGAAAATACCCTATGTATATTACGCGATTTTTTGTAGTTATTAGTTATGATGTTTTCAAGGTGTATTTGAGAATTTTCTACCGGAGCGGCTTAAAACTGTCATAATTATCTTTTTTCAGGTACCTAAGAATATCTAAAATTTTGTTTACACGGTTGTCTAAAAACACTGTTCTAGACGTAAAATAATCAGCAACACAACACGGGTATTTTAGGATACACCTAAGGGTGAGGAAACTAAAAAAAAATTTGGTCGTCTCCGTGTGGATCTCCACTGCTGGTCAAAGGACTCCCCCGAGGAACGCCACAACGACTGCGCTGTCCTCATCCGACGGGTTCCGGCCACCATTACATTATACTGGTAGGTATCTTAATTGCCCAAAAATAGATAGCATCATCATCATCATCAGCCTTAACGTCTCTACTATCGGGGTAGTACAAGCTTGTACAAGCCTATCCTCATGGAGAGGGCGAATTGTCTCTAGCTGACAACTGATCAGCCCGTTGCGGATATGGACTTCGCATACTCATCAGAATTTCTAAAAAGTAACTAAAAGTGGTGTAACAAAAATGTCTAATTTAATTTAATTTAATTTAAATTTATCTTTATTGGATATCATACAGCAAATTACTTAATTTCTAATACAACAACATTTAAATTATACAGCGCCAATTACATGATAACACGTTTAAAAAACTGTTTAAGGTACAGGGGACAAAACTAAAAAAAAAGAAAGTTCGGAGTAATAAAAAGATAACCTAACATTTATACTAACTGCTTCTACAGGATACATTATCCCGTTTTAAAAACTGTTTGAGGTATAAAAAAACAAAACGTACCAAATATGAAAATTTGGACAAATAAAAAGACTAAGTACCTACCTTACATTACGACCAAATACCGTATTACCCAAATACCGTAGAAATATTGATAGACAGACGGTATTGATTCTTTTCCTTTGGTACCTACGCACATTTTTTTACTACATTTTCCTTTACTGTTTGAGAGGTTACTACCTACGTAAAACTACAACTCAAAAATTAGATTATGAACCAATTTAGAATTTACTTTAGATAGATTCACTCACCCGCCGAGCAAAACTATCAGTAGAGTCGGACACATAGATTTTCTTAAATCACAAGCATTGT
Source organism: Agonopterix subpropinquella (assembly GCA_922987775.1). Classification (NCBI taxonomy): domain Eukaryota; kingdom Metazoa; phylum Arthropoda; class Insecta; order Lepidoptera; family Depressariidae; genus Agonopterix; species Agonopterix subpropinquella. The sequence goes on from OV277714.1 coordinate 9,096,264, forward strand.
ACAAGAAAAGAACTGGAACTGTAGATACTATGTTTAATAATCAACTTACTGAGAAGATCCGATTGAGGGAACCATTTGCCAATCCTAATGTTTTTTGAGCGCCCGGGCAGTTCATCCTCGTTCCATTTCCACAAAACGTCGTAGGGTAATTTAGAAAAGACTCGTATAAAAATCTGTATCTTCTCTGGCGGCAACAATGACGGATTTATATTTGTGCCGAAACTCATGTATATAACACCATTGATTGAAGCATCGAGGTAAGACTTGAGATCCTATAAAAATTACATTACTTATAAATCTAGAAATACGTAATTTTACTATAATTATGTAGACTGGGATTCTCTCGAGCTTGGACGTGGCTCCGCCATTGTGTATCCTTTAATGCGTTCTTAACAAGAAGACCTTATGATCAGAGGTCGGAATCTGCCGGTCATCCCATGTCTGCATTGAAGTTATATGATTGGGCCCTAAAATGCTTGGTTCTTGACTATAGAATACTTGACATTGGCAGAATTGTTGCGCTAGACGCAAATCAAAAGTATGGACTGAATTTTAACATTGTATGTTATAGTTAACAATTTTAAAATATAAAGTTCTGTTTATTCGTTCTGCTGACTCTCCTTGGTCTACACAATTACAATAATATAAATGGCAAGTCAGAGATCAAAAATCAAAAATCTGATACTGTGGGATATCTCCGTTTAAATTCGTGAACGTTTTTTAAATATTTTAGTCCTTACCTGTGGTAACTCTTTCTCAGGTTTGTGATGTAATCCTCCGATGTGAATAACACCTGGTGGCACAGGTTGATTTCCCTTCCAAATGAGATGTTCGTATAAAAAGAGCATATCGACTCCGTTCTCCATTTCGTTTATCGTCGGTATATCAGGGCCGAACAGTTTCTTCAACATTTTGTTTTCTGCTTCTTCAAGAGAGTCCATAAAGTTTTGAAACTTTATTTGAGTATACACTTCGCTTATTTTTTCTATCCATGTTAAATTGTATACTCTTTGGCGTGGTAACAATGGATATAACAATAAATGCAAGGGAGCTCCGATAACTTTGTGATTATCAGGTACTGCACCGAACGAACTTATTTGGATTACTGGAGCTTTGAAAATGTGTGTTAATCCTAATGATGGTTTCAACCATGCTTCCAAAATAATCAAATCGAATCCTCTACTTCTATCATGCAGCAATTTTTGAACTTCTTCACTTTTAATTTGCTCTTTAAATATTTCAGTTAACAATGTCATACATTCTCCAATTTTTGTCACATAGTCTTCTTTTTTTCCTGTTGGTATATCGAGATAACTCTCGCGCCAAATTTTGTAAGAAAAGTCTTGGACGTTGATCTCTGTTAGATTTGCTGGAGCCTTTCCGTCAGGGAATGCAGGGTCCGTCGTGATCACAACCACTTCATGTCCACGCTTGACTAGTGCTTGAATCAGGGGCCGAAACACTACTTGGTGACTAATAGATGGGGTTTGAATCATAGCCAGAATTCTTGCCGCTTCATTGCTCATTAATACACTGAGAATCAAACCAAAAAATAACGAAATCGAACTCATTTTAAAGAGCCGTCCTGTATGGGAATGACCATGCGTCTGCCTATTAACTAAATGTGTTTTTATATTTATAAAGCCTGAGCAATAATAACTATTGTTCTTATTAAACAGATGTAACCTTGAGTTCAAAAACCGCTTGAGTTAAGGTTAAAGTAAAAACGTTATGGAAACGATACATGTGATCTCGTGAATGAGGCGTGCAGATACAGAGTCTTTCTTATTATATTATGCCGACGGTTTGTTTCGGGAATGATCAGACCATCAAACTGAATAACTTTTTCTATGGGACCTAGTTCGAAATCTCAAAAGATTCTGCTGCCCCATGCATTTGGGTTTGCAGGTTGCACATTTGGGTTAGATATTTTTTCTTGATTGTTGGTTGTAGAAAAAGTTGAAAAAGTTCAGTTTGATGATGAAACGGTGAACTCAGACCATCAAACTAAACATCTTTCGCTATGGAGCCTACATCAAGAAACGCGAAAAAAAAAAACAACTGTCCCGTACAAAACTGGTCGACTAAAATGACAGCTGATTTTTTTTCGCGTTTCCTGTGGTAGAATCCATAGTAAAATTTGTTCAGTTTGATGGTCTGAGTTCACCGTTTGAGTATTTACTATGCTGTCACTTACACCATGTATATTACATACCCAGTTAGACCCTATTATACTTACAAATGAAATAAATACCACAGAACTAAAAAAGAATCACCTAAATCGGTTAAAAAATGTCGAAGTTATCGCGTAAATAAATACGTACAGCCCAGGCCGTCACACTTACACGAATTTGTCCATATCTTGAAAACTACTGAACCAATTTTGACGAAACTTGCACTGTAAACCCTAAGTTGGAGTAAATGTAAGTCAATAAAAAGAGAATGGTCACAATCCGATTAATAGTTTCGGAGAAATGCGTGGACAAACATACATGCATATATACACACAATTTTGTATATTTGTTTAGAAGCCCTAATATATTAACATAATAATTATGTGAATATTTTGCAATTCCTATAATATTACATACATACGTATCGAATTGATAACCTCCTTTTTTTTAAGTCGGTTAAAAATGAAAAATCATTTAGTTGCAACATACATTTTATAATACTTATACAATAAGGTATAACTAATGCGCGCGTATGGATCGGGTTTAACAATAAGTTTAAAACCACTTTAGGCTAGCCCGCAGCAGGCAGGCCGAGGTTAAATTTCACTTCATTAATTTTTTTATTTTTTTGGTCACGCACGCTAGTCCTCGAATTCTCGAACTAAATAGTCCACATGCTATTTCTATTCTCTATTCTGTGGAACTTACATACACATACACCTCCGCAAGCAAACACACGCTTAATTTTGTGCCCTTTCGATTTTTCTTAAATGTATTTTATTTTAACATTACACTTAAACTAATTCATTTCATCGGTGTAGAGTACCTTATTTAATTAAGTTACAATTTCAGAAATACTCTTAAACACCTGACTGTACAGGGTGTTAGGGTATTACAGTTGCATTACTTATAGGGTTGATGGTTTCCATGATACTGAACAATTTTCCTTAAGATAGGAAAATAGCAAAAACAATTTTGGACTTTCCAATTCCATAAGAAATTCAATCGGCTGATAGGACGTTCGTTTGTTTGAAAATTTAAAATTTTTTTGCGAATTTGGTTTTTGTACCTTTGGGAAAGTTGTTTAGTATCTCATCATAACACTGAACAATTTTCAGAGAACATTAAAGTAATGCAACTGTCAGCCCAAATTACGCTGTAGTGTAGAGGGTATAAAGTTAAATGCGTTACATAGGTAGGTACGCACGGCGACACATCAAGCTATACAAAAATAACATAAGCTGGCCGCGCGTAGGTCGAGTGACGTATAGCGTCGCGCGGTCAGCTTATTTTGGTTTTGTATAGCTTGATGTGTCGCCGTGCGTGTGTACTTACTTAAGGAGGAGCTGAAGACCATCAAACTGAACAAAATAGAAATCGCGAAAAGAAATTTATTTGCTCCATTGAAAATTTTAAATGGCTACTTTAAAAATTCAATCACAATATTGGTCTCATAGTAAAAGTTGTTTAGTTTGAAGGTCTTTCTTAATTTTGAAACATAACTCAGTTTACACCCTGTATTTACAACAAGAACAACAAAAAAAAGAATAAAATAAAAATAAAAATTAGAAAAGCATTCTGTTAACCTAACTTTTCTTTACTTTAATATTAAATCTTGAAAGATATTTAAATAAGAGATAAGGAACAGATAATGCTACTAATACGACTGCTAATAACACTAACAATAATGTCAACACTAATTCTAGTTCTAGGTAGTCCCACCAGGACATGTTGGCGGCGGGCGCGCGCAGATGTCGCGCTCCGCCATGTCGCAGCACGTGCTCGGTCCACCACACGGCGCGCTCCAGCGGCGGCTGCGGCTCATCGCGCATCAACGCATTCAAAGCAATCACGTTGCGTCTGTAACTGTTGAAAAAAAAATAGGATTAGGTTCTAATTAGAATAGAATTTCTATAACTGGCTGTGTTGTAGTTTCTGACCACGTCTTTTTTATAACGGAACACAATATTCTACACGCGGTTTTAGAGTCAAAAAATGACGTCAGAAAGCTCTTGCTAGTGTTTCCGATCGATGATGGTAGGCAACAATCGATATTAACCGGATTTTATATCGATAGCAAACCGATAGCAAGACTATCGATCGGTCTGTAGGTAGTATCGATACTATCTTAGCTATACTATCTTATCTTTAGATCGGATTGCTGGAGTGCAATTAGTATCGAGACTATCAAAGTTCTAAAATGCAATGGTATCCATAGTCAAAAACAATCAATAATTTATTCAAAACAGAACTTCGATTGTATCAATAAAGTTTATAATTCATGAGCAGGAATAGTATGGGGCGCGTTGCGGAGAGCTTTTTCTAACTTATGTACGTCGACTGCTCTCAAACGGTGAAGGAAAGCATATCGTGAGGAAACCTGCGTAGGTTGAAGAAGAAATTCTGATGCGTATGTGAAGTCTACCAATCAGCATTGGGCACGCGTGGTGGACTACGTCCAACACCCTCCCTGAAGGTAGGCCTGTGCCCTGAAGTAGTGGGACGTATATAGGCTGTGTTGATGAATACTATCGATAGTATATCATACTATCGCTATGCTTATCGATATTGTGGCTGTTTTTAAATGAAAACTATTGACTGTAAAACCTAGTTTCATCCTTGAAAAAAATCTTTTTAGTCACGTAGCATGGACATTTTAGCAGTAGGCTTTACTGCTATCTCAATAAAGATTGAAAAAAAATGAGTGTTGGAAATAAAATTTAGTTTTATGTGAAACGATTTTCTCAAACTCTCTAGACTGCTAGAACAGATTCTAATGTTATAAATTGATAAAAAAACTGTAGGTATTATTAACTTACCTGCCATCTTGGATAACAGTTTTAATCGCTGTTTCAAATATCTCATCCGTCAAAGTTACTAGATCCAGTTTAACGCCGATTTTGAGGTTAACATACTTTTCAACATTAAGCCATTGATCTCCCAACATTGGTATGCCAAGTAAAGGTACTCCAGCGGCAATGGCTTCATCCGTTGATTGCAATCCTCCTTGCGTTACGAATAATTTAATATTCGGATGTCCTGCAAAAATCAAATGAAAATATTGATTAGATTGGGCGGGGCACATTGCTCGCAGAATTGATGGCCGGGGGCGTAGAGCTCTTGAGCAGTGACTGCTTAGCAAAAAACGTAGCGTGGGTAGGCCACCCACAAGGTAGACCGATGACCTGGTGAAAGCAGCGGAAACCTGTACCTGGACAAATCTATTGCAGCTGTCAACCTTGATTGAAGTCACTTCCTAGGCCCGCGGACTTCATGAACCGTGTTATGTTTTGGAGGGGAGGTCCCTAATGTCAGTAGGTGTCACCACGTTTTCACCTTGATGGCGACTCCTGCTGTGAACGAGCACTTCATTCGCAGCAACTGTATATACCTACTATGTTTAATAATCAACTTACTGAGAAGATCCGATTGAGGGAACCATTTGCCAATCCTAATGTTTTTTGAGCGCCCAGGCAGTTCATCCTTGTTCCATTTCCACAAAACGTCGTAGGGTAATTTAGAAAAGACTCGTACAAAAGTCTGTATCTTCTCTGGCGGCAACAATGACGGATCTGTGTTTGTGCCGAAACTCATGTATATAACACCATTGATTGAAGCATCCAGGTAAGACTTGAGATCCTACAAAAATTACATTACTTAATATAATCTATCCTATAATGATAGCTGTACCACAGAATAGGTAATCTATAAAAATGAATCCCTATTTCCCTTGGTCACGACATACTCGAGAACGGCTGGACCGATTGCGATGAAACTTTGGTGAGTTGCTGTGCACATGCAAGGGAAGACTTATAAACAAAAAAAGGGTCATGTGTGAGAAGGTGTAGGGTAGATGTAGGGTAGGAAAAATGGCAGGACAACGTCTCTGGCGGGTCAGCTAGTAATCTTATAAATCTAGAAATACATAATTTAAGTATAATACTGGGAGACGCGCTGCAAGTCTGACGGTGGACGGACACGACATATCTTCTTCTCTCTTATCGATTATGGTAGAAGAAACGTTGTACCTACCTATTATTATAACACCCTATTGTCCCTTCCTATTCAATGCAAATAAACAATTTCAATATCAATTTCTCGGGCGTGCACGTGGCTGTAACACTCTCATTTGTCCTTGACTATAAAATAATACTTGAGATTAAACTAAACTACTTGAAACTGGCAGAATTATCAACCGGCCATTAAATTAGGAATCAAAAAAGTATAGACTAAATTTTAATATTACAATTATGTTTAGTTAACAATTTTAAAATATTATGAAGTTCAGTTTATTAGTTCTTTTGTTGTTTCCTTTGGTCTAAACAATTATAATATACTAGAGTTAACCCGCGACTTCGTCCGCACAAATTGTATCCCATTTTAAGTCAGATCATAAGCTATCAAATGAAAAAAGTATCATCAAAATCGGTTCAGTAGTTTTTGCGTGATGCTCGTTCAAACAAACAAACAAACACACAAACAAACAAACAGACAGACAAAAAATCCAAAAATTTGTGATTTGGAATCAGGGACACCTAAAAACCACATCGTATTTTTTTTATATCTTCAATGTACAGACAGACAGACACACTTCTGTTACAGTTTTATAATAGTTTAGATAAAAATGACGAGTCAGAAATTAAAACTCTAAAATCTGATATTGTGGGATATTTTCGTTTAAGTCCGTGAAAGTTATTTAAAAATGTTTTAGTTCATACCTGTGGTAACTCTTTTTCAGGTTTGTGATGCAATCCTCCGATGTGAATAACACCTGGTGGCACAGGGTGATTTCCCTTCCAAATGGGATGTTCGTTTAAAAACAGCATATCGACTCTGTTCTCCAGTTCGTTTATTGTCGGTATATCAGGACCGAAGAGTTCCTTCAACATTTTGTTTTCTTCATCTTCAAGAGAGTCCATAAAGTTTTGCACCTTTATTTGATTGTAAACTTCGCTTATTTTTTCTATCCATGTTAAATTGTATACTCTTTGTCGAGATACCAATGGATATAACAGTAAATGCAAGGGAGCTCCGATAACTTTATGATTATCAGGCAATGCACCGAAAGAACTCATTTGGATTACTGGCGCATTGAAAAAGTGTGTTAATGCTAATGATGATTTCAACAATGCTTCCACAATAATCAAATCGAAACCTCTACTTCTATCTTTCAGAATTTTCTGCACTTCTTCACATTTTATTTGCTCTTGAAATACCTCAATTATCGAATTCATCCCTACTGTTAGTTGCGTAAAATAGTCTTCTTTTTTTCCTGTCGCTGTTTTGATAAAACTCTCGCGCCAAATTTTGTATGAAATGTCATGGACATCTATTTCCGTTAGATTTGCTGGAGCCTTTCCTTCAGGGAATGCAGGGTCCGTCGTGATCACAACCACTTCATGTCCACGCTTGACCAGTTCTTGAATCAAGGGCCTGAACACTACTTGGTGACTAATAGACGGGGTTGGAAACATAGCCAGAATTCTTGCCGCTTCATTATTCACTAATAGACTGAGAATCAAACCGACAAATGACAAAGTCGAACTCATTTTAGAGATCCGTCCCGTGTTGGAGTGACCTTGCGTCTGCCTATTAACAGAATGTGTTTTTATATTGGTCTGAGCAATCACAACTTTTTTGTGATTAGACAAGATGTACTGTGTAACCGTGACTTGAATAACCGCTTTAGATAAGTTTAAAGTTTAAAAGTTATGGAAACGATACACGTGATCTCGTGAATGAGGCGTGCTACTATATTTTTTTAACTTTTACAAGGTGTTCACAATTTACTGACGAAAAACTTTTTTATTATTTAATATTTAAGAACATAAAATACACCGCCCTTCACTTCACGGGCGTGTCCGAGATGCTGTTAGCCATTTTTTTAATTGGCTGGCATCGTTAATATGTAAATAAACATTAATAAAACACGCAGTCAGGACTGGAACCGGTATCTAACAAAAGAGCAAGTTCTGTACCGGTATTTAGCGGTTCTTGTACTTACCTGTAGTGGTACCTTGTGGTACCTGGGCGTCAATCGCCCTAAGTTTGAACGATTCTACCAAAACAAAACCACAACCAAAAACGTTACGTTATGCACAATTCGTATCGCGCAAATTATATTAAAGGTAACGATTTAGCTTTTTTTTCGGAAGATACGTTGGCGTAACGTTCGACCGCTGTCCAACGAACGTTTTTGATTTTGTTGGTGTCTGGAAAGGTGTATGGAGAGGTGTATGGAGATGTATGGAGAGATGTACGGAGAGGTGTATGGAGGTGTATGGAGAGGTGTATGGAGGTGTATGGAGGTGTATGGAGAGGTGTATGGAGAGGTGTATGGAGGTGTATGGAGAGGTGTATGGAGGTGTATAGAGACGCGTATGGAGAGGTATATGGAGAAGTATGGAGAGGTGTATAGAGAGGTGTATGGAGGTGTATGGAGAGGTGTATGGAGAGGTGTATGGAGAGTTGTATGGAGAGGTGTATGGAGAGGTGTATGGAGAGGTGTATGGAGAGGTGTATGGAGAGGTGTATGGAGAGGTGTATGGAGGTGTATGGAGGTGTATGGAGGTGTATGGAGGTGTATGGAGCTATGGAGAGGTGTATGGAGGTGTATGGAGCTATGGAGAGGTGTATGGAGCTATGGAGAGGTGTATGGAGGTGTATGGAGAGGTGTATGGAGGTGTATGAAGAGGTTTATGGAGCTATGGAGAGGTGTATGGAGGTGTATGGAGAGGTGTATGGAGCTATGGAGAGGTGTATGGAGGTGTATGGAGGTGCACGCACAATCGATCGTTTTGGTTTTGCTTTGGTAACGTCAACGATTTAACCGTTCAGAAAAAAATAGCGCGATAGCATTTTTACATCAGCTAAACCAAATCTAAACCAAAACTAAACCAAAGCCATAAACGTTCCGTCCGAACGGTAATACCGTATAAAACAGCGCAATCGAGGCCCTGGTTCCGCTACCAGACTGATACCGGTACTCCGCCTAACAAGTACCGGTATTATAGCCAATTCAGTTACCCGCCGCGTATGAGAATGACTATCCTTTTTGATTACACGTGTTTTCTCACACTAATTAACGTAAATATTTGCTTGGTACCGGTATAATACCGATACTGATTAGAAAGTAATAAGTGCAGGTTATAATGTCTGGTACCCGTCAGGTGGTTGTATCACACAAAGGAAAATTTTCGGCATAATAATTATAGTCAGATAATAAAAATGCCTGCTTAACTCTAAAGATATTTTTTTTTTCCAGCAGACCCTACTTAGCCTGTGTCTGTTTACGAACACCCTGTAAAGTAGACATACATATTTACTTATATTATTATAATTAAACATAATAAGATAATGGATACCTACGATAAGATGATATACAGGGTGTTAGGGTACACAGTTGCAATACTTAATGGGTGATTTGATTATACTGAAAAACTTTCCCATAAGTAAGTATGTATATTATGTGTGTACGTTAATACATACCTACATTTTCTTACGCCTGTCTCCCACTAGGGCAGGCAGAAACAACGGAACGCCACCTGCTACGAAAACTTTCCCAAAGGAATATAAGGGAAATACAAAATAAAATGATTTGACTTTTCATACAAACGATCAATCATATAATTGCATTTAGTACACTATGGGGAGTCCAAATTTTTGCGGAATATTTCCTATAGATTTCTGGAAAGTTGTTCTGTGTCATGGGTACAATCACTCCATAAAGTAATAGGTACAACTACTTACCCTAACACCCCATATAATTTATAACAATTATTTATAAACTGATAAAATTAAATAAATACGCTTGCCATGTTATATAAGTGTGTTCCGGTATTATGATTGTGTTTCTAGCGTTCCGTATCTAAATATGAAAAACCATGGAAACCAGAAAAAAATACTTATTAAAATTTTAAGTTATTGTAAATTTAAAGTTATAGTTCGTTAGTTTAGTGATTTTGATACGATATTTATGTAGGTATAATCACTACCGGAACCCTGCTTTAGCCGTACCTACATAATATAGTATTTTTCATTACTCATACTCTGAAAGTAGGTCATTGTTTATCTAAGAAGCGGGTTGAAAGTGATAAAAAATCTTCGTCTATACTGAGCCACAGCATAAGATCTATGACTGAGCAAAAGCAGAAACCTATACAGCCACACTTCGATAACATTATAGGCACCCGAGTGGTTTCCAAACGTTTTGAAACGCAGCCTAAAATGAATTCATCGAGCGAACAGCGATCCAGAAATTGATTTTCATTATCTGGTTTGTGGTTAATTTCCTCGTAATCGTGTTGAAAAGCAGAGTGTTTAAATAGGGTGAAGCTCTATTCATATTTGACGGGACGGGCACGGCACGGGACGGGACGGAGCCAGCGAGGGCAATGAAAAATATACCTTATTTACATAGTAGGAGAGTATAAAATCCTTTGACGGCCAACGGCCTCCGTGCTCCGTCCGTTGCCGTCCCGTCTCCGTCCGTCGCCGTCCCGTCTCCGTCCGTCGCCGTCCCGTCTCCGTCCGTCCTCCGTCCGCGCCCGTGCTCCGCGCGCGCCCGTCCGTTGCCGTCCCGTCTCCGTCCGTCCTCCGTCCGTGCCCGTGCCGTTGTAGTATGAATAAGGCTTGATAGTCACCTAATTCACACTCGAACTATGGGCGCCCTTCATGGACTTTCATCCCTTGGTTAACAATCTATTATTTCTAGATAATGACTTGGTGTTGTGAGAAATATTAAAAATATTTTTATTTGAAATTTGACCAAGGCTTCCCTTGAATTTTTCGCAGACTAGATAAAGCAAACAACAACAACCAGCAACCTATACCTATCCATAATTATATACACGGTCCGTTACTGTTTATTAAATTACATACCTACATTTAGAATATTTACAACATTAATTATGTACAACTTAAGGCTAAATATAAAGATAAAATAAGTATATACATTTAATCCATATTTATTGTGTGTACAGGATGTTCAACCCGTTAAAGTGCTCTGGAATGTCTTTCACTTATGCCGCATAATCATTGTAAGACCTGGGTTTTCAGTTTGATACCAAGTGAACAAATTAGATCTCACTTCTCTGAATGATAATGTGTACCTAATGTAACTTTGTCTACAAGGTATTTTAGAAGCAGAGGTCTCGATACAATCTTATTATCTACCTGTAAGTCATGGACTTCCGCAAAATAACGCCTGAGTCTGACCCTTCCAGGTCTAGCCAATATCAAACTGTACAAAAACATGTATAGTCATTCCTTACAGTCGCACACAGATTGTCATAAGAGTGACAGCGCTAGATTAGACGTAAACCTGTTACGTCTGTTAAACAAAAGTCACCACTTTTTAAGCAAATTCAATCAAAATTCGTTCTTAACGTAAGGAAATAGCCGAGTCTTCCAGCTGGAGGTCTAGTGACATTATGGTTCAAGATGGTATCTGTTTACTATTGATATTTCACTTATTCTAATGGGCGGTAGTCATAAGTGTGAATGGATGTCAAGTAGCGTTTCTATGTCTTGCTTTATATTATTTATCTACCCCTTTATTTTATCTTTGGACCCTTCCAGTTGTCCAACGCTGATATTATCAAACTGATATGAATCCTGCCTGCTACTTTCGATATCACTAAACGTAGTATAAAACAAAGTCGCTTCCCGCTATCTGTCCCTATGTTATGTATGCTTAGATCATTAAAACTACGCAAAGGATTTTGATGCGGTGATGTGTAACACAAGGAGTAGAGATATATAATACACGAGCTTTAACCCGCGACTTCGTCCGCATAAATTATATACCAGATTTTAAGTCAGATGATAAGCTATCAAACAAAAAAAGTTTCATCAAAATCGGTTCAGTAGTTTTTGCGTGATACTCGAACAAACAAACAAATAAACAAACAAACAAACATACAAACAAACAAACAAACAAACAGACAGACAAAAAATCCAAAAATTTGTGATTTGGAATCAGGGACACGTAAAAACCATGTCTATTTTTTTTTGTAAATATCTTCAATGTACAGACACACTTCTGTTACAGTTTTATAATAGTTTAGATGCATAATATCAGCATTGCATCCGTGCGAAGCCGGGGCGGGGCGCTAGTAATTTATAAAACGTTAATTAAAAACATGTAGTTTATGTAACGGGCTTTGTTTGAGTATGACAACTTGATGATTTACTTACGCAAACTGAACTGCGCAAGTAAGCGCGCGCGCATGACCATGCGTGTGGCCGGTGCATTACATACACTCCCACATACAAACCTCGCAAGCAAACACACTTTAACTGTGCCCTATTCGATTTTCCTTAAATGTATTTTATTTTCACGTATAAGTATAAACAAATCAGCCGGTCATTCTGGTCTCAGCCGTGCCGATGGCAGGAGGCCGGATGGCTTGACTTTGGTGCCCTGGCAGAAAGGCAAGTGCCTTTTATGGGATGCAACGTGCGCCAGCACTTTCGCCGCCAGCTACCTTAGTCGCACGTCGCGGACGCCTGGAGCAGCCGCGGAGCTGGCTGCCGTCAGGAAGTGGGACACGTACTCGGCCCTGGTGACCGATTATCTTTTTGTACCTGTCGCTGTTGAGACCACGGGGGTTTGGGGAGCCGAGGCTAAGACCTTCATTGCGGAGGTTGGCCGTCGACTGAGGGAGCGTAATTGTGACTCCCGTTCCGGGTCGTTTCTGGTGCAGAGGCTAGCCTTAGCTATTCAACGTGGCAACGCTGCGAGCATTATGGGCTCCTTTGCGCCAGGATCGACAAGGGGCGGGTTATTTGACTGAGCATGTATTTTATTGTTCTGACGAAGCTTGTTGCTGATTTTTGACTGTTTTTATATCTTTGTATTTGACGACGCTTGTGCTGACTGCTTTATTTTTGTGATTTATCTTAATGCTTTTTTAATAAACAAATTAATGTTTATTTATTTATTTATAGTGGGTTATACTTATTTAATTAACTAACAATTTCAAAAATAAATACTTGACGATACAGAATGTTCGGGTAAACAGTTGCATTACTTTGGGGTTAATTGTACCCATGCCATGATACTGTACAACACTGATGTGATGACCGAATGATCAGACGTTTATTTGAACACTAAATTTTATTTTTGCGATTTTGCTTTTAATAATGGTTCCTTTGGGAACATTATTTAATATCTCATGATCATGATACTAACATTTTTGTTGAGAATATCACCCATTAAACTAATGCAACTGTCAACACTAACACCTTGTACATGGTATAAGGAGGTGCTGAAGTGAAAACCGTCAAATTGAACAACTTTTACAAAGGAACCAAAATTTAAATGGCGGTTTTTTTAAATGTAAGTACTATGTAACAACAGTTTTTTTCACTATTTCACTCTCATACTAAAACTACCATGGTCGACTATCTTGGTATCATCATCATCATCGTCATCATCTCAGCCGATGGACGTCCACTGCTGGATATGTCCAGCAGTGGACGTCCATCGGCTGAGATGATGACGATGATGATGATGATACCAAGATAGTCGACCATGGTAGTTTTAGTATGAGAGTGAAATAGGCCTCCCCCAAGAATCGCCATAACGACCGGTCCTGCGCTGCCCTCATCCAACGTTTTCCCGCCGCCTTCACCAGGTCGTCAGTCCACACCGTGTGAGGGGCCTACCCACGCTGCGCTTTCCGGTACGCGGTCGCCACTCGAGATCTTTTCGGCCCCACCGGCCATCGGTTCTACGAGCAATGTGCCCCGCCCACTGCCACTTAAGTTTAGCAATTCTTTGGGCTATGTCAGTTACTCTGGTTCTTCTGCGGATCTCTTCATTTCTGATGCGATCTCGCAGGGAAAGTCCGAGCATAGCCCTCTCCATTGCCTTTTGGGTGACTTTCAGCCTTTTTATGAGGCCTTGAGTGAACGACGAAGAAGAAGAACGACCACGTCACTGTTCCATATGTCATCACTGGCAACACACATTGATCGATCTTTGTATCATAGTAAAAGGTAAATAGAGGTGAATAGGTATGAATAGAGAACGCAAACAAACAGCCTTCTATATTAACCTAATTTTTCTTTACTTTAACATTCAGTCTTGAAAAATGTTTAAATAAGAGATAAGGAACAGACAATGAAACCAATATGACTGCTAATAACACAAACAATAATGTAAATACTAATTCTAGTTCTAGGTAGTCCCACCAGGACATATTGGCGGCGGGTGCGCGCAGATGTCGCCCTCCGCCATGTCGCAGCACGTGCTCGGTCCACCACACGGCGCGCTCTAGCGGCGTCTGCGGTTCATCGCGCATCAACGTATTCAAAGCAATCACGTTCCGTCTGTAACTGTTGAAAAAAGAAAGGATTAGGTTCTTATTACGACAGAATTTCTTTAACTGGCTGTGTTGTATAGTTTCTGGTCGCATCTTCTCTTTAACGGAACACAGAACGCGGTTGTAGAGTTAAAAAATCAGAAAGCTCTCAGACAATCGATATTAACCGGATTTTCTATCGATAGCAAACCGATAGCAAGACTATCGATCGGCCTATAGGTAGTAGTATTGATACTATCTTAGAGTATGTATAAGCAAGCTACACTACAATACTATTGACGGAGTGCAATAGTATCGAGACTATCGAAGTTCTACAATTCAATGGTATAGTCCAAGACAGTCAATAAGTCCAAACGTATCGTATTATTGTTTTTCAGAACTTCAATAGTATCAATATCTGTTCGAGCTCCTAAAGCCCTTTAATCTTTATTGTTTCTATTATAACATAATTATGTGCAGCACTAAGCTATACTCGTAAACGGATGTTTATTTTTCGTAATTTGACAGCTGTCACTTGACACCTGTCATTCGGAATTACTTAACATTTTGGGGTTATATAGAATCTCCATTAAAAATTGGCTTTTTATCGAATTTGTTATTCCTCTGTTTCCGAATTATACCAGTTTTAAGTTCTACAGTCCGCTTTATCATTTCGTCTAGTTTTTCCCTGTAAGGTTTCTAGATATAGTTCCAATTATATTTTATAAATCATGAGCAGCACTACTATATTGTCACGATCCAAGCTATCGTTAGTGTCGATACTACCGATAGGCCTATCGATACTGTGGCTGTTTTTAAATGGAAACTATCGATTGTATAAACATAGTTTCATCCTTGAGAAAATCCTTTTTAGCCAAGTAACATTGACATTGTAGCAGGAGGCTTTGCTGCTATCTCAATATAAACCTGAAAATATAACTTGGTTTTGTGTGTTAACGGATTTTCTCAAACTCTCTAGACGCTGAGCAAAGCTCGATAGCCCAGGTACTAGTGTTATAAATTGGTATAAAAACTGTAGGTATTATTAACTTACCTGCCATCTTGAATAACAGTTTTGATCGCAGTTTCAAATATTTCATCCGTCAACGTTACCAGATCCAGGTTAACGCCAATTTTGTGGTAAACATATTTATCAACGTTAAGCCATTGATCTCCCACCATTGGTATGCCAATTAATGGTACTCCAGCAGCAATGGCTTCATCCGTCGATTGCAATCCTCCTTGTGTTACGAATAATTTAATATTTGGATGTCCTGCAAAATTCAAATGACATAACGATTAGATTGAGCATATTACTTGCAGAACGCATAGCCGATGTAGCCCAGTCATTTTACGGTTTGAGCCGGGACTAATTAGTAATTGATATTTTTTTCCGGTATAGTATTTAAGAGCCAATTTGAACTTAGAAATGTACCAAAATAAAAAAAAATCACGTCAGCAAGATTTCCAATTTTAAAATTTAGATATTGTCTCGGTCTAAAAAACCTTAAGATAATTTTATTTGCACATATTTAAGGCATTACCATTATACATATACTTCAAACATGGTATAAATATTTTTGTCTGCTTAGAAGATTTTGAAAAATACATTCGTATTTTCTAATAAATACCAGACCATATAGACCATACCTTATTTTTAAAATTTTAATGACTATTTCTTTGCTCAAAAATAATGTATATTGTTAAATCTAATTCAAATGAGTGCATTGGTATTAATATTATTCATTTAAAAGCCTTATGGGACACACAATTTTGATTTCTATGTTGCGTACCAATTTTTTTTTTAATATGGTTTAGGATAGTATTTTTGTCTAAATGGTGCTGGTTACAGTTTAAAAGTACAATTAATAATTACTCCCTACCCCGCCTAACAAAACTCCATAAAATGGCTGGCCTAATGATGGGGGTGAAGTATAGAAATGTAAATCAAGCTCAAAAAGTGACCCCAAAAAAACTACACCATGTTCGAAATTTGTTCCTTAAAAACTACACCTTGCCGCCAAAACTCATACAAAATGTCATTTTTCAAAGGGTGCTAAAAATTATGTTGCTTTTGTTTAGAGTTATTCTTCTATAGTTATTCGGGGTGAAGAGTTTTCGTGTGGCAACTGCTTAGCAGTTTAATAATCAACTTACTGAGGAGATCCGATTGAGGGAACCATTTGCCAATCCTAATGTTTTTTGAGCGCCCAGGCAGTTCATCCTCGTTCCATTTCCACAAAACGTCGTAGGGTAATTTAGAAAAGACTCGTACAAAAGTCTTTATCTTCTCTGGCGGCAGCGACGATGGATTTGTATTTGTGCCGAAACTCATGTATATAACACCATTGATTGAAGCGTCGAGGTAAGACTTGAGATCCTACAAAAATGACATTATTTATAATCTAGAAATATATAATTTTAGTAAAGACTGGGATTCTGTTGAGCTACACTAAAAAAAATATTTTTCAAGATTTTATTTTACCATTTTGTCAGCGTGATCAATATGTACAGGGTGTAACAAAACACCCTAGTAATACTTAAGGGGATGCTTTAGACCATCAATCTGAACAACTTTCACTATGGAGCCAACATCGAGAAAAAATAAAATAAATCAGCTGTCCCATACAAAACTGCAGTACCGACTCGACTAAAATGTATGGGACAGCAGATTTTTTAATTTTTCTCGATGTTGGCTCCATAGTGAAAGTTGTTCAGATTGATGGTCTGAAGCACCCCCTTAAGTATTACTAGAGTGTTTTGTTACACCCTGTATACATATGCCAAATTACAGCTTTCTAGTATTAAGCATCTCTGAGCTAAGCCGCGGACGGACGGACAGACGGACGAACATGTTGAAACTATAAGGGTTCCTTGTTGACTTCGGAACCCTAAAAACTAAACTAATTGACATTGACAGAATTGCCGTGCTAGAGACAAATCAAAAGTAGGGACTGAATTTTAACATATTTATAGCAAACAATGTTAAAATATAAAGTTCAGTCAAAGAGCCTCACATCACTGTCAAAAATATCAACGACGCTCGCATCCTTTAGGTTCTATTTAAATAGAAGTGACGTGGCGCGGACGTGACGCGGGCGGGGTGCGGCAATATAA
Organism: Agonopterix subpropinquella; assembly: GCA_922987775.1. NCBI lineage: Eukaryota > Metazoa > Arthropoda > Insecta > Lepidoptera > Depressariidae > Agonopterix > Agonopterix subpropinquella. The sequence goes on from OV277714.1 coordinate 9,113,863, forward strand.
ACCTTATAGTACGCAGCATAGTGTCGTTTGGAGAATTACGCCCGCGCCTCCAGGCGACGGCGCCTGGTGGCGAGGGCGCGATTTTCCTTTACTACAAAAACGACGCTATGTTGCGTACTATAAGGTTGAATATTATGTTACTTTAACTATCCGCCACCGCCACGCCTCTCTTCTGTATAAGCAGAACCTTAGATCTTGTTTAAAAGATGTGTGTTGTAGAGTTTCTGGCCGCATCTTCTCTCAACGAAACACCTTCCGACGCGGTGGTAGAGTCAAAAAATGACGTCAAAAAGCTATCTATATGATATTATTTTGAATAAAAAATTTTGAATTTTGAAAAAAAAAATGAATTTTGAATTTTGATCGTCAGAAGTATTATAATTATGAGTTTGACATATGAAATTGAAAGCTTGCCGATGTTTCATCGAAGAATTTAAGGTTGTGACGATGTTTGCGCTTAGTGAATTGCACTGCTGTTTATTCCTTCTGCAGACCTTCCCTTGGTCTAAATAATTATAATTATGTAAAAAACTTATCTAAAATTTGATATTATGGGATATCTCCGTTTAAATTCGTGAAATTTATTGAAATATTTTAGTCCCTACCTGTGGTAACTTTTTCTCAGGTTTGTGATGCAATCCTCCGATGTGAATAACACCTGGTGGCACAGGGTGATTTCCCTTCCAAACGGGATGTTCGTTTAAAAACAGCATATCGACTCTGTTCTCCAATTCGTTTATCGTCGGTGTGTCAGGGCCGAACAGTTCCTTCAACATTTTGTTTTCTTCATCTTCAAGAGAGTTTACAAAGTTTTGAATCATTATTTGATTGTATACTTCTCTTATTTTTTCTATCCATGTTAAATTGTATACTCTTTGACGAAATAACATAGGATATAACAATAAATGAAAGGGAGCTCCGATAACTTTGTGATTATCAGGCACTGCACAGAAAGAACTCATTTGTATTACTGGCGCTTTGAAAACGTGTGCTAATCCTAATGGTGATTTAACCCATGCTTCCACAATAATCAAATCGAAACCTCTACTTTTATCTTGCAGAATTGTCTGAACTTCTTCACATTTTATTTGCTCTTGAAATATATCAATCATCACTTTTATCGATACTGTCAGTTGCGTTATTAAGTCTTCTTTTTTTCCTGTCGCTGCTCTGACAAAACTCTCGCGCCACATTTTGTATGAAACGTCGTGGACATTTATTTCCGTTAGATTTGCTGGAGCCTTTCCTTCAGGGAATGCAGGGTCCGTCGTGATCACAACCAATTCATGTCCACGCTTGACTAGTTCTTGAATTAAGGGCCGGAACACTACTTGGTGACTAATAGATGGGGTTGGAATCATAGCCAGAATTCTTGCCGCTTCATTGCTCACTAATACCTGTGCTAATACACTGAGAATCAAACCGACAAATGACAAAATCGAATTCATTTTAGAGCCGTCCCGTGTAAGAATGACCTGCCTGTCTGCCTAGACACTAAAAGTGTTCTTATATTTATAACATCTTTCTTATCTAATTAAAACAACAGTGACTTGAATATTCGCTTTAGATAAGTTTAAAGTAGTTATGAATTTATGTTAATTATGTAACCATGACTTGAATATTCGCTTTAGATAAGTTTAAATTTTAACGTCAAAGAGATATGTTGTGCAATTTTTGAAAAGCATACGAGCGACTTGGCAGTAGAAAATGTCAAAATTGCTACGGAGATTATGCATCTTTCTACTGCCAAGTCGCTCGTATGATTTTCAAAAATCGCACTTCTGGATACGATACCACGGAGTAGTCGATTTTAAAAGCCAATGACAAAAAATGGCGCCTTTTTTATTTTTTTAACGCGGCCATCAATAAAACTTGAATATTATAGCTCAGAATAAAGTTAAAAATAAAACTTTATAGCATGAATATCTTTAAACTCAGTCCGAACGGAGATATAAACGTAAACGTAAGCTTGAAACGCTTGAGCTTGAACGTAGGCTTGAAGTAAACGTAAATACATTTATTTTCAACTTCAAGCCTTTATATCTCCGTTCAGTCTGAGTTTAGGAATGTACATGTCATAACAAGTTTTATTTGCTACGTTATTTTAAACTAAAATATTCTAGTTTGGTTGATGGCCACGCTAAAAACAACGTCAAAAAATAAGGCGCCAACCTTCCATACAAAACCCGCATTTCCTTTTGGTCTTTGGTGACAAAGAAACGTCTTTGGTTGCATACATATTGTATTTACTAGTGGATTTAGGATTTAGAATAAACGTAGTGATTTCATTCTCTTTGTTTTAGAATGATAATGGTCTAGACTTGGATATTAACTAATGGATCCATAACCTCCTTACAAGCATGAAAACACGAAAATTTACCGAGGCGGTCGGGAACGTTCTGATTTGATCTCGCAGGGAAACTCCGAGCATAGCCCTCTCCATGGCCCTTTGGGCAACTTTCAGCCTTTCTACGAGACCTTGAGTGAGCGAACACGTCTCTGTTCCATATATCATCACTGGCAACACCAACACACACAGGGCGAAGACTTTCGTTTTATGACACTGCGGTATTTGGGACGTGGAGATACTACGTAGCATCCCGAACGCTGCCCGGCTGAGTTAGATTCGACGGTTGATCTCTTTTTCGAAGTTGGACCTATCTAAAGAAATCGTGAAGTTTATTTAAATATTTAATTCTATACCTGTATGGTAACTCTTTCTCAGGTTTGTGATGCAATTCTCTGATGTAAATAACACCTGGTGGTACAAGTTGATTTCTCTTCCATGTGGGATGTACGTTTAAGAACAGCATATCGACTCTGTTCTCCAGTTCGTTTATCGTCAGTATATCAGGACCGAACAGTTCCTTCAACATTTTGTTTTCTTCATCTTCAAGAGAGTTTATATAGTTTTGAATTTTTATTTGTACACTTCTCTTATTTTGTCTATCCATGTTACATTGTATATCTACTCTTTGACGAGATACCAATGGATATAACAGGAAATGCATTGGAGCTCCGATAACTTTGTGATTATCAGGCTATGCACCGAAATAACTCATTTGGATTACGTATACGTGTGTTAGTGTGAATCTTAATGGTGATTTTCAACCATGCTTCCAAAATAATCAAATCGAAACCTCTACTTCAAAATTTTCTCGACTTCTATGTTATAACGCTCACAGGCACATACATTGTAATGATCGCAAGGTAAGCCTTAGGATTTTTGTTATGGGAATCATACAATAACGGCACAAACATATAACATCCATGACCGAACCGGGATTCGAACCCAGGACCCTGGTTTGGCAGTCCGGTGTGGTGACCATTACACCAACCGGGTCGTCAAATCGTCGTATGTTCTTTTATAAGCCAGCAATGACTTCTATGCAATTTAATTGCTCTTGAAATATTTCAGTCATCAATTTCATTGCTACTGTGGTTTGCGTTACACGGTCTTCTTTTTTATGTATTACTGGCGCTTTGAAAACGTGTGCTAATCCTAATGGTGATTTCACCCATGCTTCCAAAATAATCAAATCGAATCCTCTACTTTTATCTTGCAGAATTTTCTGAACTTCTTCATATTTTATTTGCTCTCGAAATATATCAACCATCACTTTTATCGATACTGTCATTTGCGTTATTAAGTCTTCTTTTTTTCCTGTCGCTGCTCTGACAAAACTCTCGCGCCACATTTTGTACGAAACGTCGTGGACATTTATTTCCGTTAGATTTGCTGGAGCCTTTCCTTCATGGGAATGCAGGTCCGTCGTGATCACAACGAATTCATGTCCACGCTTGACCAGTTCTTGAATCAGGGACCGGAACACTACTTGGTGACTAAATTTCCCGTCTTACTACTGGTAGTAACACTTGGTAGTAACACGAGTAAAAAACGTAATAGACCAGAATTCTTGCCGATTCATTGCACGAATGACCTTGAGTCTGCCTATAAACTTAACGTGTTCTTATATTTATAACATCTTTCTTATCTAATTTTATAATTAGATTGACCGTTGTTATCTACAGTTATGAATTTATGCTGTGTAACCGTGACTTGAATATTCGCTTTAGATAAGTTTAAAGTCAAAAAGATAAAATTACGCGTGGTCATTTGAATGGAGCGTGCTAATAATTATACAGGGTGTTCGGCAGACGGTTGAACATACTTAAATGGCGGATCTGTGGGCCCGTCTCCTACGTGTTTAGGCCCTATAAAAAAACTCAGGCCACATAGATTTTTTTGAAATAATTTTTTATTTTTTTTTGGAAATTCGTCGTTGCTCAAACTTCAGACGTCAATAATTGAAAAAAATAAAAAATAAATAAATAAAAAAAAATAATAAATGATTTGTATTTGTATTTGTATTTGTATTTAATTTAAAAATAACAAAACTGGGGACATTTTATTTTATTTTAATGTAGGGTACCTAATTGTAAAATCTTATTAGAGTCGTATTTGATGCACATAATTGCTAGACAATCATATACGAGCCCTTAATGTGAAAAAAAAACATCTAAAAGCCCGACTTTGAACTGCGTTTAAAAAAAACTAAAAGTTCTGATTCTAGAAAAACATCTATGATTCTTGCCCGTTCTAACGGTTTGCAATATGCACAATTTCCTTTAAAACAATTGAAACTCTTAAACTTATTGTGCATCCCAAAGAACGCAAAAAATGTAAACAATGTGATAGTTATGAACCTCTTTTTAAATTATGCAATGTAATCCCGATAGAAAAAAAATTCATACTGTACCATGCGCTGCAAGAGTACACGCGCAGTGAATATAAAATACCTATTAAATATAATTATCCCACCAGAAAAGCAGCGCAGGGTAGCCTTAGGGTGTGCAAAACCAAAAATGTATACGGAAAAAGGACAAAAGAATACATAGTTCCTACAATATTTAATAACCCACCATCTGATTTAAAATGTATAAAAGGGACTACAGAAACTATAAAAGCGAAAATAAAAAGATATATATTGGATTACTAAACCTATGCATACTGTAACAGCACTGTGGTGTTACCCTGTATTGCAATGCGTGCATATGTATGTATGCGTATGTACCTATGTATATATGTATGCATTGTTATGCCATATTTGAATTCTCCTGCCTAGTGGTCCAGTATAACCCCCTGTGTAATCCGAACCCAAGACTCCGTCGAAGGGCTAGGCAGGAGGTTAAATTAATACCAGAAAGTTAAATCTATTCTGTGCATGCCCTCATTGTTGTTATTGTTGGTATTGTTATCGATAAAGACTTAAACTAATTTATCTTAAAAAAAATGTTGTTTTGTTTTAAATTAAAATTGTTTTGTAGTCAAAAATTAAAATCAGACCTGTAACTGTACTTTTGAATTAGTTAACGTCACGCAGCAACTGTGGATCTCCCGCTAAACTCTTTAAGGAGTTTTGGAGAGAAATTGTTTATTCTAGATTATAATTTTTTTTTGTAAAAGTTAAATAAATTAAAAAAAAAAAAAAAAAAAGTAATTTGTTAATTTTAATTATGTTACACGGGCCTTTTTTCACAGAACTCAACATTTGCGAAAAGTTAAATTAATTACATGCGAAACTTACAAAATGGTTAAATGAGTGAAAATTTAAAATTATTCAGTTTGATGGTCTAAATTATAAAGGGGTCCTTTTTAATATGCTGACACTTTGTTAAGGGGATGATCTGACCGTCAAACTGAACAACTTTCTGTACGGCGCTGACGGCGGCGGCGACGGTGTTTGTTTGAACGAGCATCACACAAAAACTACTGAACCGATTTTGATGAAACATTTTTATTTGATAGCTTATGATCTGACTTAAAATCTGGTTAGTATATAATTTATGCGGACGAAGTCGCGGGTTAACTCTAGTACAATGTAAAATTGTTCAGTATCATGGGTAAAATTACCCCTTAAAGTAATGAAACTATTATAACACCCTGTACAATTTATAACAATTATTTATAAACTGATGTAATATTAAATAGATAAATTATGTTTGCGTTGTCATTGCTTATAAGTGTGGCCCGGTATTATGATTGTATTTTTAGCGTTCCGTTCCTAAATATGAAAAATCATGGAACAAAGAAACAAAGACTTTTGAAGGACATCTGGCACATAATACCCAAAAATGTATAACCGTCCTTCTATTTTTATTATGGACTATGGAACACTAGAAACTAATTGCAGGCATTAGTTTATTTTATAATGATTTATTAGTTTTTATCATTTTTATACAGGGTGTACAATAAAATGGGACAGCTACTTAAAGGGGTGCTTCAGACCATCAAACTGAACAACTTTCTCTATGGGACCAATATCGAAATCGCGAAAAAAAAATCCGCTCTCCCATACAAAACTGCAAACATAACTCGACTGAAATGTATGGGACAGCAGTTTTTTTTTTCGCGATTTCGATATTGGTCCCATAGTAGACTATCGGCCACCCGCAAAAAAGTCGTCTCTAAACCAAATCTCGTATGTAAGTTCTGTATATACCTACAACAGGTATGGCTGTATTCGGGGTACTCTCAGGATCACGAAACTGCTTGTTGTATAATTCAAAAGTGGTGGAGGGGGTAGCAGTGACGTCATAAAGATGGCCGCCGACGGTTTTAGTTTTTCTTCAAGTGTAGCGCACCTATGAGGTCAATCTGGTTGTGCGAGGAGTCATTTGAAAGCTTATTAAATTTACTTTAATCATTCCATAGACACCTAAAGTGAAAAATTTGTATTTACTGAAATATTTTGAATTTAATGCATTTTTTGCTACCTACCAGCAATCATTCCTCCAGTTTTCTCGGAAACGGATAACTATATTATGATTATAGCTATTACATAAAACATACAAAATTTTATAAGCTATCTTACAACTTGAATTGTATAAAAATACACCTTCAAACGACTGAGCTGTGTCAAATTTAGTGGTGCACTGTAACTATGAGTCCAAGAATGCGTCGGTCTGCGGCGGGGCGGAAGGACTGCAAATAAAATTATTACTTATAGATTATTATATAATTAGGGTTTCCATTGTAATATGGCTTAGAAAAATATACATATACAATTTTATATTATTTACTTGCACATGCGTTTACATAGACTGTATTATTATTATCTGTGGTTTTGGGCCTTGACAGGCTTGCTAAGCCTGTGCCACGTAGACCATCGCTGGTCCTTTGTGATCGCCCTTTTTATAGTTCCTTACCAATCCCCACTGCGGCCAGAAATCGCAGTAGATTCTTGATCGGGATAGTTTGTATCTCATCTGGTGTCAGCACCTGCCTACCCAGATGAGTGCTGCCTACATAGACTGTAGATGTACAGGGTTAATTTAAGGGGGTGCTTTAAACCATAAAAATGAACAACATTGACAATGGGACTAACTTTGAAATCACGAGAAAAATTATCTGCTGTTTCATACATTTTGGTCGAGAAGGAATTGACATATTCTATGGAACATCCAATTTTTTTTACACTGTTTCTATGTTCGCTCCAAGGTGATAGTGGTTCAGCTTGATGGTCTGAACTGAAGCACTGGCGGACTAAGGGGGGGGGGGGCGGAGGGGCGGTCCGCCCCGGGCCCCCAGTCCTGGGGGGCCTCCGAATTTCGAGAAGAGAATCCCTTTTTAATCAAAACCAAAATAATGACGTTTATATAGCCAAGTAAAGACACAGTTTAGAGTTGGAGGCCCGGGCCTCAGGAGGCCAGAAGCAGAACAGGTTCTGAGACTGCAGTTTGAAGTTGGAGGCCCCGTACGTTAGTCATTTAAAGTCAAGAAAAGAAATAGAGTCAAAAATACTGCTAAAACTTTTTCAAAGTTGTTATGCAGTTACTCGTAGCATAATTATGAGTTCGCTTCGCTCGCTCCGGAGGCCCTGGCCTCCGGTACTGGGACTGCAGTTTGACGTTGGAGTAAGTGGTAAGTGAGTCATTGAAAGTCAAAGAAGGAAATAGAGTCCAAAATATTGCGAATTTACGAGCTCGCTTTGCTCGCTCAATCTTTTTCAAGTCGTTATGCAGTTAGCATAATTATGAGCTCGCTTCTTGAAAGGTCAATGTGGTTGGAATTACAATGTGTTTCGAAAATTTGAGCTTGCTTCGCTCGCTTGGTTTTTTTGATAGCTTTCTATGCTTTGAGACTGAGTTCATGCTACAACCCAGTCATAATTATAGAATCGTTCGCTCCGGTTTTAATTTTATACGCCAATATACTCACCTACTCTATTTCAAGATGAGCTCTACAATCGAGTTATTATAAGCATTATAATGCTTATAATAACTCGCTCGCTCGCTCGCTTCGCTCGCTCTAGGTTTTACATTGTACGAATGTCAGGCTCGCTTCGCTCGCTCCGTGTTGTAGGACCTGGATCTCCCTGAGACAAAATACTTGCTACCTATGCCTATGGAAGGAAAGGGCTCCGATGTTAAGTTTTTGCCACGGCTCGAAAGAATTGTAGATATCAATTTCTGGAAAGACCGGGGGCCTCATTTAGTTTTGCCGCCCCGGGCCTCCGGCGGGCTTAGTCCGCCGCTGAACTGAAGAACCTATTTGATATATGCAACGCATTTATTTTACACTATGTCAGAGCATAGGTAATAGTACATAGTTCTACATAACAAGGATGAAGCTGCCTTGGAAAAGTGAATAAAAGAATGAGAAATCCAAAACAATTCAACAGGTTTATAAATATTTATTGTTAGAAAAAAAAACAATTGTTAGTTGCAAGAAGGTTGCAAGCATGCAAAGTAAAACTAGGTAGAGTGATTCATCAACATCACCAAAATTATACTGGTTTAACATACCATCTCCCCGAATGGGATGCATTTTTGATTTTTATTGACACAGCCGCATCTAGCACTGTTTTGCATTGGCATGATATTAATTCCAAATCTTTTAACGAAAAACATGGTTAACGTTGTTATCGGTGACAACTTTTCGTTTTCCGATATCCAACCATGGTTTGTAGCTGGTGGTACATTTTGAATTGCCACATCTGCAGTGGTCCATACGTATACTTGGCGATTTGCTCTTTTTATATGTTGTTTCAGAGCTTCCTGTGACGGTGGAGGACTGGTGGAGGATTATGCACGTTACAAATACCTATTTAAAAAAAAAATCTGCTCTAAGATTGTCCATATTGTCAACCGTGTACAATTTAGGTTTCTTATGACAGTAAAGAGTTGTATAAATTTCTCGCCTTTTTGCCTAGATCTTCTGTAAGGTCAACCACCGATCCAAATCTTTCCAGAAGATCGTAATTGTAAATTTTGTGAAGACTTTCCTCGTGCTTTTCTATGAAAAACCTAACAATGTGCTTTTGTTGTCGCATCCTGTAAGAGCGTGGTACGCCAATAAACAGTGTCGTTCTGGTCCGACAGCTTGAACAATTTTATGGACTGAAACGTATTTTGGTTTACTCGCGTTCATTCCACATTGAATCCAGACCTTCGCTGGTAACTTGTCGAAGAAATTAATGAGCAACAGTAAATCGTCAGTGTCTCTGCTGTTTAACATAATTGTACTTATATCTCCCTCAAGATTTGTATATCACGTATCGTGAACTAAATTCATTGCAATTTGATTTACTAGCAGGATTTATTGGCGTACCACGCTCTTACAGGATGCGACAACACAAGCTCATTGTTAGGTTTTTCAAAGAATGGCACGTGGAAAGTCTTAAAAGAAAATTGCGATCTTCAGGAAAGTTTTGGATCGGTAGTTGACCTAACAGAAGATCGTAATTTATTGTAGGGCGAGAAGTTTACTATGGCTCTTTACTGTCATAAGAAACCCAAATTGTACACGGTTGACAATATGGACAATCTAAGAGCAGATTTTTTTAAATATTGGTAACGTGGATAATCTTCCACCGTCACAAGAAGCTCTTAAACAACATACTTATAAAAAGAGCAAATTACCAAATATGCATTTGGGCCACTGCAGATGTGGACCACCTACAAACTATGGTTGGACATTGGAAAACGAAAAGTTGTCACCGATAACAACGACAACCATTTATTTTGCTAAAAGAACAGGCTGCTGCAGTGCGAGATGAAAAATGCCATATCGGGGAGACCTATGCTTAAATCAGTATAATTTTGGTGATGTTGATGAATACCTACTTTTACTTTGCATGCTTGCAACCTTCTTGCAACTAACAATTGTTTTTTTATAACAATAAATATTTATAAACCTGTTAATTTGTTTTGGATTTCTCATTTTTTTATTCACTTTTCCAAGGCAGCTTCATCCTTGTTATGAAGAACTATATAGGTACTATTACCTATTCTGTGACAGAGTGTGAAATTAAATACTTTACATTACATACATCAAATGGGGAACTTCTACTTCAATTCAGACCATAAAGCTGAACCACTATCACCTTGGAGCCAACAAAGAAATAGTGAAATAAAATGGGATGTTCCATAGAATATGTCAATCCCTTCTCGACCAAAATGTATGAAACTGCGGATTATTTTTCGTTATTTCTAAGTTGGTCCCATTGGAAAAGTTGTTCAGTTTTATGGTTTAAAGCACCCCCTTAAATATATTACGCATTTAAGTTTAAACCCTGTACATCTACAGTCTATGTAAACGCATGTGCAAGTAAATAATATAAAATTGTATATTTTTCTAAGCCATATTACAATGGAAACCCTAATTATATAATAATAATCTATAAGTAATAATTTTATTTGCAGTCCTTCCGCCCCGCCGCAGACCGACGCATTCTTGAACTCATAGTTACCACTGTAACTATGAGTTCAAGAATGCGTCGGTCTGCGGCGGGGCGGAAGGACTGCAAATAAAATAAATTCAACCAGTAAATTTGACACAGCTCAGTCGTTTGAAGTTGTATTTTTATACAATTCAAGTTTTAAGATAACTTATAAAATTCTGTATGTTTTATGTAATAGCTATAATCACAATATAGTTATCCGTTTCAGAGAAAACTGGAGGAATGATTACTGGTAGGTAGCAAAAAATGCATTAAATTCAAAATATTTCAGTAAATACAAATTTTTCACTTTAGGTGTCTATGGAATGATTAAAGTAAATTTAATAAGCTTTCAAATGACACCTCGCACAACCAGATTGACCTCATAGGTGCGCTACAATTGAAGAAAAACTAAAACCGTCGGCGGCCATCTTTATGACGTCACTGCTACCCCCTCCACCACTTTTGAATTATGCAACAAGCAGTTTCGTGATCCTGAGAGTACCCCGAATACAGCCATATCTGTTGTAGGTATATACAGAACTTACATACGAGATTTTTTTTTTCTTGTCCTGGTCCCTACACTATAGAGAAAGTTGTTCAGTTTGATGGTCTGAAGCACCTCTTTAAGTAGCTGTCCTATTTTAATTTACACCCTGTATAAAAAAAACATTGTGCTTGCAACACCTCCTACCTCCTCCTACTAAACAACATTGACAGCCATGTTGGGGTTGCTGCTTTTTTATAATTTATTAATAATAAATGATTAAATAACTCGTTAAATAAAAATAAATTATACTATCTGAGTCGTTTTTATAAAACCTCATAATTTATTACACATTTGACTTCAGTTAAAACTTCTATACATTTTAAGGTATTTTTTCAAGGGAGAGCGGCGGTTGTCCTTTATAATTAAAGCTTATCAACACAAAAAGCTCATGTTTTTGATACAATATTATGTAGGTATAATGACTACCGGAACTATGCTTCAATCGTACATTATATTTTGACACGCATTTAATTTCTAACTGATTTTATGAACTCGTACCTGGTAATTTTTTTATGGAATCTCTCACAAAAACTACCAAATAACAAAGTTTCCATTGGCTTAATTACGAACCAGAAACGAAAACAAGGTCCCATTCAATATATCACGTAAAGTTATAGGTAGAAACCCATAACCAGATTAAAAATATTATTACAAAAACACACTAAAATAACTCTCCCGAAAAACAACAAAAAAGGGTGACAAACAAACTAATAATCTAGAACAACTTTCCCAAAGCAATGAAGACGCAAGTGTTCTGTGTAATCCCATAGACATAAAACAATATGAAAGGGTTTTTTCATTATCCTTGCAAAAAGGCTTTGTGGGTCTCGTAAAATTATTTAGACATGAATCCCACCTGGGTCGGGCTAAGGCTTTAGTAAGTGGATGTAAAAAGAACGGTCCATTGGGACTTTAGCAAGATATTTCTATTTTTAGAGCTCTGTGGGACCTATTGCTATTTGGGGAATATTGTCACGTTGACCCGAAATTTCTAGATAATGACTTAGTGTTGGAAATATCTAAACTATTATAAAACTGTAACAGAAATTTATCTGTACATTGAAGATACGAGTATTTACAAAGAATAAAAATACGACATGGTTTTTACCTGTCCCTGATTCCAAATCAATTTTTGGATTTTTGTCTGTCTGTTTGTTTGGGTGTTTATTTGTTTGAGTATCACGTAAAAACTACTGAACCGATTGTGATGAAACTTTTTTGTTTGATAGCTTATCATCTGACTTATAATCTGGTATATAATTTATGCGGACGAAGTCGCGGGTAAAAGCTCGTTAAATATATTTGTATTTGACTTTTGGGCTAGGGTTTAAATTTGTATTTTTCTTACACAAGATAATGCGATTGCCAGCAATAATATCACCCTTATAATAAACCTATGTCACAGTATAAGAAAGAGTATCTATTACTAGATACAGTACGGACACTCCCTTCCTCCCACCAACTTTTTACCTCACCCCAGCCTCACCCCCTCTATCGCCCTCGGCAGTTACCTGTAGCCTAGATTGTCACCATCTAGAATTTATGTTTTCGAAACAAAGAGCATAGGTATAGGTGAAGGATAAAAACTCTTTTTTGAATAGACGGGTGTCAATGCGTTTTATTTACGAAAAAAGAAATAAATTAAAAAAAAAAATTACTGTCTGGGCTCTAGGCAAACAAACGGCAGAGATTTTAAAACGCTAACGCTTATTGTCTTAGTTATGCTCCCCGGCCTATTTTCATTTTGCAAGACAATTCAGGAGTGCGATTTTTGAATCTCATTCGCTGAGTTCAGCAGTTGAAAATGTCAAAATTACTACGGAGATATGCATCTTTCTACTGCTGATTTGACTTTCAAAATCATACTTGAAGAGTGCGATTTTTGAAAGTCAAATCAGCTGTAAAAAGATGCGTATCTCCATAGTAATTTTGACATTTACTACTGCTGAACTCAGCCATACTCAGCGAATGAGATTCAAAAATAGCACTCCAGGTGCAAGATGGGCATACATTGTGCGATATACGGCTGTCCAAGCCATTATAAAGATAATTATAGAAGATTATTCAGATTTCCAAAGGAAGAATCAAGGTTAGTGGTTTTTTTACTTTATGTTTATGGTCTTTATTTTACGGTACCAATCTCTTTGATTTTTCCCACTCGTTCATCGACTATGTCACGCGCGCCATCTGCCCGTCACAAGTTGTACCGCACGCAACTTAAGTTGTGGCAGCCCTAAACCCGTTTCGCATGTGCTGACGTCATCTTGTCAATTTCATTTTTTTGTATACAGTGTCCAGGCTGTGCCTATGTTCTATACGCGGCCGCCGTTACTGTTCATTGCATTACATTTATTGGCTTGGTTTAGTATTTATTATGTGCGTAAAGATGTTCAACCCGTCATAGTGCTCCAATTTATTTCACTCATACCCTATAATAAGAGAAAGACTTGGGTTTTCAGTTTGATACTAAGTGACCAAAATTAGATCTTACTTCTCTGAACAACTCTGAATGACATATATGGTCGTTATAGACAACTGTCCCGAATTCCGTGAAGAATAACTAATAATTTAAATGGTTGTTACATAACATCGTAGCAAGATCGAATAAGCATTTACAAAAGAGAACACAACAATACACGATTGATTACACATACTTTATTAACACCTGTGTTCTGTGATCACAAAAACACCGATGTTTTTCCATTCCATAGTCGTAGTTAATTTTTGGTATTATTGTAAAGGTGGTGCTGAACCTTCCGTGATGGCCAGTTTTTTTTTTTTTTTCATTAGCTATATCAAATGTGTCTGTTATCTATTACATAATAATTATAATGAATTGTAAACTTAGCGATGATGTAAATTGAAAACATTATAAAAAAAATTATGAGTGTGGGTATTGAACGTTATATATACGTAATGGAATACATTTAGACTATTTTTTAGGGTTCCGAAGTCAACAAGGAACCCTCATAGTTTCGCCATCAGTCCGTTCGTCCGTCCGTCCGCGGCTTAGCTCAGAGAAGCCTAGTAAAAACTGTAGTAGAAAACTGTACTTTTTCATAACTATACATATTCATCACGCCGACAAAGTGGTAAAATAAAATCTTGAAATCATTTTTTTTTAGGGTAAGTACCTCCCCTACAAGTGGGGATGACATATTGTTTCTCGTCTATCGGGGTATCGTTAGATAGATCTTTTACAAATATTGTGGGTATATGAAAACCATTTTTCGATTAAGGGTTAATTTAATTAACTTTATTTATAACGAGCTTTTACCCGCGACTTCCTCCGCATAAATTATATACCAGATTTTAAGTCAGATGATAAGCTATCAAACAAAAAAAGTTTCATCAAAATCGGTTCAGTAGTTTTTGCGTGATACTCGAACAAAAAAACGCCCAAACAAACAAACATACAAACAAACAGACATACAAAAAATCCAAAAATTGGTGATTTGGAATCAGGGACAGGTAAAACCCATGTCGTAATTTTTTTTGTAAATATCTTCAATGTACAGACACATTTCTGTTACAGTTTTATAATAGTTTAGATTTTATTTCATGTTACTATTTTATGGATGTGTCGAAATAAAGATTTAAAACGATCCGTTAGCGAAAGCTTTAAAGTGAAATTTTTTGTCAAATTAAAATCAGCTGTGTCATACAAAACTGCAACACCTACCGGCTCGACTGAAATGTATGGCACAGCTGATTTTTTTTATTTTTTCTCCATGTTGGCTCCATAGTGAAAGTTGTTCAGTTCGATGGTCTGAAGCACCTCCTTAAGTATTACTAGGGTGTTTTGTTATACCCTGTATAACGAAATTAAACAGAAAACTATCTCCGCAAAGTAGGCTTTATAATATAAAGTCAGTATTCTGCGCGTATGGAGTCGCGAGCGCCGCCAGTCAACAGTAATATTATGCTCAGAAAACCTTAGGTCCTTAACAAGGCATAGGAATGTCACTCGAACAGGCCTCAGAGGAAATCAAACATCATCCTTGAGTACTATCAAGTTGATCAAATTGAAACACAGAGGGCATGAGAAACTAAGTTACTTGGTACTAGTTACTACTTTGTTTGATAAGTCGTGGATGTAGGAAAGGATTGTAGTATGGAGACCACTTATAGTTTATGGTGTTGAACGTTGGAATATTGGAATTAGACCCCAACAGACACGACTAACAATCGCAAACTCACAACACACGACAACAGGTAACACGATATCAAATCGTCGACACCGTAATCGATGTCCCCGCCGGCGGGGACAGCCGCGACCTCTGCCCTCTCCTTTCACTTCTGGTGCCTACAGACGCTACAGGCACATCGCAGGCCGCTTCTCACCGATCCCCGCTACCCAATCCGCCGCGTAGCCCCAGCAACGTCCTATGCCGAGGTCCGTACCCCTCTGGGTGCCCCTAGGTCGGTTGCTTAAGTTCATTCATTTGGGCCGGTAGACCCTTCGTGGTCCCTCCAATAGACCGCAGTAAAAAGCAGTAATTGCTCCCAGAGCAGAGATGTAAATGTCATTTAAAAAAAAAAAAAAAATGGAATTAGACCAATAGAGAAATTAAGTTAGCTAATGTAGTATCATAATCGTCATCTCAGCCGATGGACGTCGACTGCTGGACATAGGACTCCCCCAAGGATCGCCAAAACGACCGGTCCTGCGCTGCTCTCATCTAACGGATTCCTGCCTTCACCAGGTCGTCGGTCCACCTTGTGGGAGCCTACCCACGCTACGCTTTCTGCTAAGCTCTCTCAAACTCTTCGGCCCCATCAGCCATCGGTTCTGCGAGCAATATGCCCCGCCCACTGCCGCTTATATTAAGCAATTTTTTTAAGTATTATTAGGAGCAGCGCCGTAAAGTAACATTTGATGATTCGAACAGAACAGCAATGCAATTCACTAACAGCAAACATCGCCAAAACCTAAGTCGTTGAAAAATCGGCGAATTGACAATTCGGTATTCCCTATGGTTATGTCATGTGTCAAACTCATATAAAACCTTCGACGATCTGAAGGATGCATGAAGGATGGTACATTTGTGAGCACGTCGATGTTTTTGACAGCGATGTGATGGTTAGTGAATTGCACTCTAGTGCTCTACTAAACTGCAATACCTACTCGACTCAAATGTATGAGACAGCTGATATTGTTTTTGTATTGTTTACTTCTATAGTAAAATAATAAACAACCCGTATAAAATCCCCTGAAGCGATTTAAAAAAAAATACCGCATCGGGACTCCACCAAGAGTTTTTAAACACCTTTACTGCCTCCGTAGTCTAATGGTTAAGAGCATTGGGCTCTCGATACTGAGTTCGTGGGTTCGATTCCCATGGGGGACACCTAGTGATATGTCACTTTATGCGTTTTTCCCCAGTTGGTTAGGACATTGCAGGCTGAATTCTGATTGTCTGAAAAGAAAGATGATTCCGTGCTTCGGATGGCACGTTAAGCCGTTGGTCCCGGCTACTATCTCTGGTGGTAGTAGTCGTTACATAAAAACCACGTCAGGGGCCGAAAGGTGGTCTGAAAAAACTCTGACACCACACGTTAAGAAGAAGAACACCTTTACTTTGGTTAAAAATCACAAATATCAGTAGCTTTCTCCATTTCACAGATTGTTCACTCCACAACCAAACTTACTAATGTAACTACATCGCGCTAAAACTAGAACCAATCTCGGATAAGGTTTTGGTTAAAGTTACATTCAAGTACCTACGAGTACATTAGCTAAGTTCCACTCTGGTTAAGTAATTCGGATAGAACTAATTAGGATTTGGCAAAAAACTACGATCAAATCATTTATAGTGTGAGAAAATGATTAGTTGCCTTATATTTAGACGGTATTTAAGTTATAGGGTGTAGAATTAAATAATTATGCATTATACAACGTGTTAATGAATTAACGCAAAACTAGAAAGTAGTTTGTTTAGAATCGAGAGCAGAATCGAATTGTCATGGTTTCAACGAAAATATTAAATATTTTTCTTGGAAAATTTCAAATTCACTGAACCCGGTGACAACCCACCGCACGGGCACACTCACCCTACTTACTACCAAAACAGGATTATAAAAATGTATCCATGAGTACGTTAGCGCTTTCATTCAGTGCTGAAATGATAACAAATCATTTTTGCCTCAAAACTTAAAATGCGACTAACTTTAAATTTTAAGTACCAAAATAATGAAATTATTATTGCAATCTAATTATTTTGTTATAAATCAGTTGGGGTGTATGAGGTTTTGCGCTAATTCATTAACACGTTGTATATTAAACGGTGTTCAAACTGAACAACTTTTACTATGAGACCAATTTTTGAACAGCAAAAAAAATCAGCTGTTTCATATAATTAGGTAGGACTACCTATTAGGTAGGTCAACCAAAATAGGTATATGAAATCGCTGATTTTGTTAATCGCGTTTACTAAGATGGCTCTATAGTAAAAGTTGTTCAGTTTGATGGTCTGAAGCACCCCCTTAAATATTTAACGTAATTGAGTTTACACCTTGTACAATGGTGATAATAATTATGTAAGTATGGCTGCCTGTCCATTGACGCGAGCTGGCTGTGCGAGCTGTGTAGCTGTGTAAATATTAAACAATCAGGAGCTCGGCCGATCTCGGTCGGATCTCTGATTGGTTAATATTTACACAGCTACACAGCTCGCAGAGCCAGCTCACGTCAATGGACAGGCAGCCTAACTCCAAAAAAATCGAATGGTCTCTTTGGTGCTGTGTGTTTGGTTGATTTCATATTTGTGATATGAACATAGATATATTATACCATATATTATACCAACAGAACAAGATAGACAATCAGCGGTCCGAAAATGGCAGACCCAAATGAGGTACTTAAGTAAAGGGCCTATGTCGAAAAATAATTTAAGCGAAACGGGCGTGTGATAGCTTATATTACTGCCAAATGCGAGAGAAAGAGATGGGGCGGCGCGCGCGCCTGACACGAATTAAGCGAAAAAACAAACTTTATTTAATTGTGATTGTACTATTTATGTATGTTCAATTCTCTAATCAAAACTTAGATAATAGCAATCTCTTTTTTTAAATCAAGTCTCATGTTTCTATTATTCACAGTTTAGCAGTTACAAGCGTTTATACAACGTGTTAATGAATTAGCGCAAAACCTCATACACCCCAACTGATTTATAACAAAATAATTAAATAGAAACAATAATTTCATTATTTTGATAGGTATAATTTAAAGTTATTCGCATTTTAAGTTTTGAGGCAAAAATGATTTCTTATCATTTCAGCACTGAAAGAAAGCGCTAACGTACTCATGGATACTTTTTTATAATCTTGTCTTGGTAGTAAGTAGGGTGAGTGTACCCGTGCGGTTGGTTGACATCGGGTTCAGAAAATTTAAAATTTTGCAAAAAAATATTTAATATTTTGAATAAAATTACCTATGTTGAAACCATGATAATTCGATTCTGCTCTCGATTCTAAACAAACTACTTTCTAGTTTTGCGTTAATTCATTAACACGTTGTAGACAAAAACGGAGGCTACTTTGGCTTGTTTTTCTATCGAGAAAATTTGCCTTAATCGTGTTTTGGCTCTAATCAAAACTTCAATTATATGTTCAATTTACATATATCTACAAATCATACTCCTACTGTTAGTACTTCATGATATATGGAGCTTTGAAGAATCCTATTTTTTTTACATAGGTAGCCCCTTAACGTATAGAAGTATCTCCTCTTGCTTCAGTACCGCGCTGCCAAAGAGAATATAATCACTACGTTCGCGCTGCCTCTCTGACTGTAAACACACATAATACGACTAAGTTTAATAGTCGAATATCACGTACTAGTATCAACTTACAGCACTCATACTTATTTTGTGTGGCTTATCATTTGTCTCTGTGCCGGGGTGCGATTTTTGAAAGTCAGGCGTTCAAATCAGCATTAGAAAGAAAGATGATCGAAAGAAATCCATTATAATTTTGACATTTTCTACTGCTTATTTGAACGGCGTGACTTTCAAAAAATACCACTCCTGTCATCGTCTGAAAGAATAGATGACATCTTGTTCCTTTTTCAAAATGATGTTTTAAAAATACCTATATTTTAATTTTAATATTTTTATTTTAATTTTATAATTTATTTAATAAAATAAATAAATAAATAAAATAACAGAAAAAACATAGGAGAAAAAAGTCTAGTGATTTCAATCTCTTTGTAAAAGTTTAAAAAGTATTTTGCTATGATTTTATATGAGATTGTGCATCTTGGATATGAATGATAAACAATCTACGACAATTTTTTATCTTAAACTTTAATAAGTACCTAAGTAATAAAATAAACATCTCGGCAAGGACATTGTCATACCAAATTATCTTATCTATAATGACTTGTGTAATGAAGACTAGACAACGATAAAGAATACGTAATATAATATTATCATAATTAACACAAACATCTACGACTTGGTTACAAGTATCGTTTATGTCGTTTTGCGTACGTACTTATTATAAGAAAATATTGCGTATATACAACGTGTTAATGAATTAGCGCAAAACCTCATACACCCCAACTGATTCATAACAAAATATTTAGATTGCAACAATAATTTTAATTATTTTGATAGGTAAAATTTAACGATATTCGCATTTTAAGTTTTGAGGAAAAACTGATTTGTTATCATTTCAGCAGTGAAAGAAAGCGCTGAGGCGCTAACGTACTCATGGATACATTTTTATAATCTTGTTTTGGTAGTAAGTAAGTGTGCCCATGCCGTGGGTTGACATCGACTTCAGTAAATTTTAAATTTTACAAATTAATTATTTAATATTTTGAAAAAAAAATTACCTATGTTGAAACCATGATAATTCGATTCTGCCCTCGATTCTAAACAAACTACTTTCTAGTTTTGCGTTAATTCATTAACACGTTGTATATGACATTTTGCGTGTCGTTATGCGCGTAATAATGTAAATATTAATTTATTCATAAAACAAATATTTTGTCCTTTGCGGGAGACGAACCCGCGAACATCGTATCAGCAGGCAGTTTTACTACCAACTGAGCTATGAGCCCGAACTAGAGGCCATAGAAATGTGATCCTCCGAAGAATGCTGGTATATATAGGGTGAAATTGATATCATTAGCATCCTTTTAAACTAAGAGTCTACCCATCAAACTGAACAACTATTACTATGGGAGCAAACCGATCGGAGCAACAAAAAAATCAGCTGTTCCATACTAAACTGCAGTTAATCAATCTACACTAATATTAAAAAGAGGAAAGATTTGTACCTATTTTTGTATGTTTGTATGTTTGTAATGAATAGGCTCAAAAAGTACTGGGCCGATTTAAAAAATTCTTTCACCATTAGAAAGCTGCATTCACCCTGAGTAACATAGGCTATATTTATTGCTAGAAAAGATTAGACGTCCACCCGTGCGAAGCCGGGACGGGCCGCTAGTCAATCATATATTTATTTCAAGTAACAAGACTCATGACTCAAATGTATGCAACAGCTGATTTTTTAGTTGCTCCGATCGGTTTGCTCCCATAGTAAAAGTTGTTCAGTTTGTTGGGTAGACTCTTAGATTAAAAGGATGCCAATGATATCAATTTCACCCTGTAGTTGGGTTCAACGAGTCACTAATGTGAAAGTTTTACGACGTGTCAGGAAGTCCCGGGAGCTTTTGCAAACCATTAAAAGGAGGAAAGTTGCATACCTTGGTCAAATCTTGAGGAATGAGTGATACCAATTGCTCCAGACTATAATAATGGGCAAATTAGAGGGCCAAAGAAGCGTCGGTAGGCCACGAATGTCATGGCTCGCGAACCTGAAGGAGTGGACAGACATCGTCAGCGTTGAAGAGCTTTTTCGTTTGGTGAGAGATAGACAGGGATATGCAGAGCTGACTGCCAACCTCCAGGAATGGAGAGGAACCCGAATAAAAGAAGAAGAGCTATGAGCCGAGCCGTCACATTAATATTATCTGTATTTAGTACCATTTGATAAATGCTGATAAATCTCGCAATTTGAATGAATTTTATTCAAAATTCTTTCGTAAAGGAGAATTGTAGTTTTGACAAATACAGTGGATTTCGAAAAAATAGGAGACTATTTAATGCGCCGAAACGTTATTTTTCTTATCTAGTCGAGAAATATTAAATTTATTTTACAAATAGGTGATTGTATACTGAACAACTTTCACAAGGGAATCTAAGAGAGATGAGCAAAAAAAAAATTATTTTTTCATAGTAAACGTTCGGCCGTTCGCATTTAGTATGACAATCCAGAATGTATTTTTGCTAATTTCTTATAGGTCTCCTAAGGAAAGTTGTTCAGTATCATAGGTACAATCACCCCTTAAAGTAAAGCAACTGTTTACCCAATGAATAGAAATTCATTATTTACCCTAGGTTTACCCTAATACCCTGCCTATACCTATATTTCAATGAAAAATTGTAGAGTTGTTTGTTTGTATACTTAGTTTCAAAAGTACCCAACCAACAAAACGAGTGAGTTTTCCAGAAAAGTGCCCTAGTTTGGTGTAACATTTTAATTCTTATAATCATTAAAATCGGATGACGATGCAAATTTTTAACCCAAAAGGATTGGTTCTAGTTTAACCTGTCTGTGTGTTTGGGTTACGGTAGTAACATAATATCATTGGTGTGGGAGGATGTTTGTGTGTGTTTGCGAGGGTGTCTACCGTACGAGTAAACGGGTGGACCGCTTTTGATGCGGTTTTCGGCAGTGATTTCTTTTACGGTCATCGCGGATATGATAAGGGTTGAGCCTCATCTGGCAGCACCGCCTCGCATTTTTTCACGCTCTATCCTTTTCTGTCGCTCAGGAACGTCATTTGCTAGAGTGAGAAAGGTTGCAGCACTGCTGGCGTTGCCGCATGCGGTCGCGTTCCTTCTATCTTATTTTCCCTAACAATGACGTTCCTGAGTGACAGAAAAGGATGGAGCGACGGAAAAATGCGATGCGGTACTTAACTGTCAGATGAGGTTTAACCTAAGGCAATTTTTTTATTCTATAGGCAAAGGAGATCCTTGCTCTTAGGGTTTAACCCTAATAGTTCAGCGCGTTTTTTTCGACAGTCACGGCGAGTCTGTGACAATTGAATCCCGTATGTTTCCGTTTCCGCCCGTCCGGATGCGTCGGACTTCACTTCCGTCACTTTTTTGGCTTTTTACCACTGAATGCACTCTGACGTTGTTGCCTAACGTTTTGTGAAAAAAAAATTGAACAAAAACGTTGCAATTTCAAAGGAATGCTTTGAATTTTTATTTTTATGAATTTAGAGGTTTTATTTATTGTAACTGTATTTTTTACTTTGAGTGGAAATATCTCGAGTTAGAAGCTAAAAATGTTTCTTTATATTTTATACGGCCTGGAGTGGTATTTTTGAAAGTTCAAATCAGCAGCAGAAAATGACAAAATGACTATGGAGATAATGCATCATGCGATCATGATTGTGAAAGTGTGCGATTCAAAAATAGCACTTCTGTTAACGACATCTCACTCGAAAGGATGAGTAATAGTAGATTATGTACCAAAAAGCAGTGTCTTTCATCACGGGCGCGATATTGAATCCCGAGCGTAACGAGGGACTCTAGGGTTAACTCCCGAGCGTAGCGAGGGAGTTTAGAGTTAACTCCCGAGCGAACGACCCGTTAAGACTAGAATCCTGAGTGAAGCGAGGGGTTCAAGCTCGCCCAAGATGAAAACACGTTTATCCCCGAGGACCATACTCTACTTTTCACACCCTCCGCGAGAAAATAAAAAGCAATACTGTTAGAAACCCAGGGGAGCGTGTAAATTCTCTATGGTTAGATACCAATTATTTTATTATAGTTTATAACAAAGTAGTGTAAAATAGTGTTTTCTAAATAATAAGTATACTATTGAACTCTAAAGTTCAATAGTATACTTATTATTTATAAAAACACTATTTTATTAAATTAAAAGTGAAAGTAGATATTTGAAACATTTGACCAGAAGTGCGATTTTTGAAACTCATTCTTTGAACTCAGCAGATGAAAATGTCAATATTACTACGGAGACGAGCATCTTTCTACTGCTGATTTGACTTAAAAAATCATACTCCAGGAGTGCGATTTTTGAAAGTCAAATCAGCAGTAGAAAGATTCGTATCTCCATAGTAATTTTGACATTTTCAACTGCTGAACTCAGCGAATGAGATTCAAAAATCGCACTCCAGTAGTTGTGGAAAGACAATGTACCTAATATTTTTTTATTACTACTTTGTTCGTAGCAATAGGTACAGAGCTTACATTAAAAACTTTTCGCTTACTATATCTATGGTACAGAGATATGCAATATTCGCGCCTTTTTTTCTTTTTTTGTGTTCAATACTCGTGGTGGCCAGTTCAAATTTCGAATTAAGTTCTTTTTGGTGCCTGTCTCCATGATAAGTTTTCATACGAATTTTAAGTAAGGGTCGTAGTAACTATTAAATAATCTGTGGATGCGGTTCCATATTCAAATCTCATTATTGACCAGCGGGTTATAATGAAATTCAGTACAATATTATTGCCCGGCTAGTCCCAGGGCTATAATGACTTGCTTTAGGTTCGAGTTACATGACATATAATGTTCCATTTTCGAGCGGGTGGTGTGATAATAGTAGATTATGTACCAAGGGGATAAAGCAGTGTCTTTCATCACGGGCGCGATATTGAATCCCGAGCGTAACGAGGGATTCTAGGGTGAACTCCCGAGCGCAGCGAGGGAGCTTAGAGTTAACTCCCGAGCGAAGCGAGGGAGTTAAGACTAGAATCCTGAGTGAAGCGAGGGGTTCAAGCTCGCCCAAGATGAAAACACGTTTATCCCCGAGGACCATACTCGACTTTTCACACCCTCCGCGAGAAAATAAAAAGCAATACTGTTAGAAACCCAGGGGAGCGTGTAAATTCTCTATGGTTAGAAACCAATTCTTTTATTCTAATAAAATCATAAACTCTAGTTTATAACAAAGTATTAGAGTTCAATAGTATAGTATTTAGAAAACACTATTTTATTAAATTCAAAGTGAAAGTAGATATTTGAAACATTAGACCAGGAGAGCGATTTTTGAAACTCATTCGCTGAGTTCAGCAGTTGAAAATGTCAAAATTACTATGGAGATATGCAACTTTCTACTGCTGATTTGACTTTCAAAAATCATACTTCAGGAGTGCCATTTTTGAAAGTCAAATCAGCAGCAGAAAGATGCGTATCTGCATAGTAATTTTGACATTTTCAACTGCTGAACTCAGCCAATGAGATTCAAAAATCGCACTCCAGTTGTGGAAAGAAAAAATATATACGGTCGAATTGAGAAAACTCCTCCTTTTTTGAAGTCGGTTAAAATTGTAATTTTTTTTTTACTTTGTTCGTAGCAATAGGTACAGAGATTTGCAGTATTCGCGCCTTTTTTTCTTTTTTGGTGTTCAATACTCGTGGTGGCCAGTTCGAATTTCGAATTAAGTTCTTTTTGGTGCAGGTCTCCATGATAAGTTTTCATACGAATTTTAAGTAAGGGTCGTAGTAAATATTAAATAATCTGTGGATGCGATTCCATATTCAAATCTCATTATTGACCAGCGGGTTATAATGAAATTCAGTACAATATTATTGCCCGGCTAGTCCCAGGGCTATAATGACTTGCTTTAGGTTCGAGTTACATGACATATAATGTTCCATTTTCGAGCGGGTGGTGTGAAAACATTTTTTTGTCTCCCTTTTCGTTGTATAGGAATAAAAAGTAGGTTTTCTTTTTAATTATTTATTTACATTGCTGATTTCGAGTTATTAATATAAAAGATCGTATATTTAATGACGGGCATGTTGCTGAAGGGAGATTTGTAGGAAATTCACTCATTTACGAAGGTGATTTAAATTCCCTTATACTGGTTACGAATCGGTACTAAAAATGTTTTAAATTAACATTTCGAATAATAAGACACTTTTTGTCATATTGCTCTGTCTGTGGCGCCGCCTCCTGGTCACTTTTTGTCACATTGCTTTATCTGTGGTGCCCCGCCCTCGCCGCCGCCGAGAGTGGAGCGTGGTGGAGCGGCCCATGCGTGCCCGTGCCAAAAATTCTGTTGATTACTTAATTTTAATGTTAATCATGATTTTGATTAATTATTCGTAATAAATAAATTATCATAATATCATCTCCACAAATATTGCACTCCTTGAACGTAACACCCTGTATATGAACGAAGACATTATACAAATTCAAGACAAAACTAATTAAGTTAATCTAACAAAGAACCTCCCTTAAAACTAGCTAATTTGCAAAATTGTAAAACATAGTTAAACTATCATGATATGGTACATAACTCTTGTAATGCCACTCGTATACGAAACAAGAACTTTGTTAAAACTTCCAGTGTGACATGTATCTAAAAACCAACTTCGAAGTGCGGTTCTCAAACTATCCTGCACACTCTACATCTAAGCTAGAAGGTGTGAAATCGTTTATTAAGTGAGTGTGTAAAAGGTAAATGTAAGTTGGTAGGTTGTGCACCAGAACGCTGTACAGTTTAGACATGTTGTTCGGTAACCTCTCTGAAATAATGTCCCGAAGTTTAAAGAGCATTAGTCGAGGTAGTGGCTAGTCAGCAAAAAGAAATACGTATTATGTAAGCGTACCGTATGTTATAAATAAATAAATATCTTTTCCATTGTCACATAAATTATCTAGACACATTTTAAAGTACCCGAATCTAGCCTGGACTATTTGTTATGATGACTAGACAACGATATACAGGGTGAAATTGATATAATTAGCATTCTTTTAAACTAAGAGTCTACCCATCAAACTGAACAACTTTTACTACGGGAGCAAACCGATCGGAGAAAAAAAATCTGCTGTTGCATACATTTGAGTCGAGTAGGCATTGCAATTTAGTATGGAACAGCTGATTTTTTTTTGCTCTGATTGGTTTACTGCCATAGTAAAAGTTGTTCAGTTTGATGGGTAGACTCTTAGTTTAAAAGGATGCTAATGATATCAATTTCACCCTGTAGATACAAAGATCCAGGACTTCGGTACAACATAAATAAAAAATCAATGACTCGGGTACAAATAATCATATTCATCATACAAATATTTTCCCCTTACGGGATTTGTCTAGAAAAATTCACAAAGTATGATAATTTTGTGACCATAGTACAACTGTACGTGTACATTTTGGAACTAATAATAATTATGAAATGAAAATTGATTATGTTAGTCATTCTAGGCAATCAAAGTACTTACATAAGTGAGTCTTACTTTTATGTGCCTGGATTTTATTGTCTTTTATTTGAATTGCCAAAAAACATTACATTTCTGTCCAAATGTGAAAGTTCAAGCCAAAGAAAAATAATGTAATAGCAACTGTAATAGTCTGTTATAACGTTGTCTATAAAGACCAAAGTGCCAAAGCCATTATAATTTGTTTTATTTGGATTCGAAAAATCTGTTTTTAAAATATTTTCAGTGATCGAACTAACAAAAAACCTTAGACAATTTAATAGGGACTCGCCTTGCGGTAGCATTTCCCCTCTGCCACGGTATTAGATCAATTAATCTTGCGCATTTCCACCCAATTTTATACCTTACCACTAAACAAGACAGCCTATAATAGCGAACAATAATTTTGAACTTAGAACGTTTGGGGTTCACACGAGACTACTTTTCATGATTTTTAACATTCAAAATTAGAATCTAAACTTATCTAAACTTATGGGGAATAAAATCCAATGTTGCGGATTTCATGTTACCTCACCCCCCGCAAAAAGTGGCAGAAATATTTCTTAGTAGAATGACACGCGTTACTCGTCCCTATTAAATTGTCTAAGCAAAAAACAAATGAAATGTCTTACCATAACCATTAAAGTGGGCGCTCATGCAAAAAGTGTCCAACTGTCGGCATTTTAATCCAGCTTTCATTATTGCAGTTTTAGGCTAGGTTTTAGATACCAAAATAACCAGCTATAACGAACCAATTCTCCAAAAACTTATAGTACTTTTAATATTATCGTTATGTAAACACACAATTTCATTGTTTATTTTAATAATGCAGTCTAAATTTGATTAGCTTTGCTGAAAACTGTAATGAATATTCGCGAAAGTGGATCATTAAACCACTGAAAATAGAAATTTTATTTACAAAATAATAGTGTGACTTAATTTTATTTTGTTTTATTTGGTGAATTTCAAATACAACGAACAGGAGTACGATTTTTGAATCTCATTCGCTGAGTTCAACAGTTGAAAATGTTAAAATTACTATGGAGATATGCATCTTTCTACTGCTGATTTTGACTTTCAAAAATCATACTTCAGGAGTGCGATTTTTGAAAGTCAAATCAGCCGTAGTCTCCATAGTAGTTTTGACATTTTCAACTGCTGAACTCACCGAATGAGAGTCAAAAATCGCACTCCTGGATTTTATCGAAGTAAACAAATAAAAAAAGTGTTTAACTTTGTTATGAATTTTGGTCATAAACATAACTAATATCAAAAGTTTTTCAA
The DNA here is from genome assembly GCA_922987775.1 of Agonopterix subpropinquella. Taxonomy (NCBI): domain Eukaryota; kingdom Metazoa; phylum Arthropoda; class Insecta; order Lepidoptera; family Depressariidae; genus Agonopterix; species Agonopterix subpropinquella. Next base: position 9,141,671 of record OV277714.1, read on the forward strand.
TCAGCGCGTCTACTATTTTTCACAAAAAAAAGAAAGCTCTAGGTTCATCTTAGTTCCAGTCTGTATATCTAGGTTTAAAAGTTGAGAATTAGTTCGTAGCTCTCGCCTAGGTTCGCTCCTAGCTCTTAACCACATTAGGTACTATAAGTGATCACTGATCAGGATACTACGGCTGGGCAACTCGGTATGTTTAGTTTTTTTTAGAGGAGTGAATACAAAACAATTTTGAGATAATTGTCTCAAATAAAAATTCGGTTATTCCTCGTCCGCATTGAAGTGATATGATTATCGGGCCCTCTTTTTAGGGTTCCGTATGCAAAGGGTGAAAACGGGACCATATTACTAAGCCTACGTTGTCCGTCCGTCCGTCCGTCCGTCTGTCCTATTTAGGGCTGTAACTTTTGAACCGTAATAGCTAGATAGTTGAAATTTTTTCAGATTGTGCGTTATTACGGCGGATTTGTTAAAAAATAATAAAAAAGTCAAAAAGTTAAAAATTAAGGGGGGTTCTCAACAAGAAACTAGTTTTTATCAACATTTTTTCTTCACTCTCTATCGTAAAAACGGTAATATATACAAGCGTCAAACTTGTTGTGATTATAGAACGAACTCTACAGAATAGCAACAAATACTAAAAACCGGCCAAGTGTGAGTCAGTCTTGCGTCAAAGGTCCCGAACAAAAAAAGTTTTTTTTTAAGTTAATAATGTTGTGTTCTGTGGTGGTATGATACGGAACCATCGGTGCGTGAGTAGCCCGACTCGCACTTGACCGGTTTATTTTAATTTTCGTTTATCTGTATTTTGCAAGAAGTTATATAATGAATTCCTTGTTATTTTAGTCTCTAAACAAAGCCAATCCATAGTAGCCTTCCCCCACTGTCACAATACAATTTAAAAAAAGAGGGCCCAATCATATTATACCTACATTAAATGCGGACCTGGAATGACCGGCAGAATCCGAACTCTGATAATCAATAAAGAAAAAGAAATGATATAAACTTTTTTTGCGTTCGTGATATAAACTTGATTGTTTGAAAGAAGATATTGTGACAAGAATAGAGAAAGGTATGCTTCGCTGGTTTGGTCATGTGGAGAGGATGAGTGACAGCAGATGTGAGAAAGAGATATATGTTGCTAATGTGAGTGGAAGTGTCGGCAGAGGGCGCCCTCGTAGGACGTATGCTAATCAAATCAGTTGCGTCCTACAAAAAGGGGAGGTGCGGAGTACTCTAAACCGACGGGCATGTATGAAGAGATGTATGGATGTGCATGAGGCAAAAGAGGTATGTAAGGATCGAAGTAAGTGGCGCGCCCTGGTCCCTGCGTACCCCACTGGGAAAGAGGCGTGACGTTATAGATAGATAAACTTGATGAAACGGCAAAAAAAAAAAATTTTATTTCATCCAACGGGTTCGACGGGAACCTGTTGGAGGAAGCCAGTACCACCAAACTTAACATAGCTATAGTTTTGAAATAAATGTGGAGATAGCAATATAAGGCGACGGGCCTTCACCAGGTTGATTCACCTTGTTTGCCTACCCAAGCTGCGCTTTCCGGTATACGCAATCGCCACTCGGGAACTTTTCGGCCCCATCGGCCATCGGTTCTGCGAGCAATGCGCCCCGCCCACTGCCACTTTAGTTTAGCAATTTTTTGGGCTGTCTATCAGTACTCATTAATTACGCATTAGTCCACTTCCTGATGTTTAAAAATCCGTTTCTCAGGAGACGCAAACTGTAAGTTACTTAAGAATTTTCTACAAAAGTAAGATTTAAAAAATGCCCTAATTGGGCCAAGGCCATTACGAAGTCAATTAGTTAAGTAACCGTTCATAATAATGTATAGGTACGCTAATACCAAGAACAACTGAATAAATACTAGACTCAAGATACAACAGCACTATTTAACAGAACACGTGAAAACACGAAATGGGTTAGAATAATAAAAAAATATAAAAATATTATGAAGAATATCGAAGAGCAAATCATCTCCCAAATATTATTTAAAGAGATCCTTCAAAAAATGGGTTAATAAAACGCGCCTGCGACTGATATGTAGGTAAAGATCCCTGTTAGTGCCCTTCGATTTCACATATTTGTGAATTTATGACCTCTGCAAGAGACATCGTTTGGCATTGACTGGCATCTATCTTATGGTAATGGTCGCACTTATATACCGTCTGGTAGCGCTTTAGTGTGACTGCCTTTTGATTTTGAACCGACTGGGATCAATCCGCGAGTTTCCAACTAGTCAAATTAACGACTCTTTATCAAACGTCAAAACGCGTGCTTTGTATGAAATATTGTACTAAAAGGAGAGTGACATCATTGATTTTCGTCGTCGTTTTGATACTTTTTAGGGTTCCGTACCCAAAGGGTGAAAACGGGACCCTATTACTAAGCCTACGTTGTCCGTCTGTCCGTCCGTCCGTCCGTCCGTCCGTCTGTCCGTCTGTCCGTCCGTTCGTCCGTCTGTCCTACCTATTTAGGTCTGTAACTTTTGAACCGTAATAGCTAGATAGTTGAAATTTTCTCAGATTATGCGTTATTACGGCGGATTTGTTAAAAAATAATAAAAAAGTCAAAAAGTTAAAAATTAAGGGGGGTTCTCAACAAGAAACTAGTTTTTATCAACATTTTTTCTTCACTCTCTATCGTAAAAACGGTAATATATACAAGCGTCAAACTTGTTGTGATTATAGAACGAACTCTACAGAATAGCAACAAATACTAAAAACCGGCCAAGTGTGAGTCAGTCTTGCGTCAAAGGTCCCGAACAAAAAAAGTTTTTTTTTTAAGTTAATAATGTTGTGTTCTGTGGTGGTATGATACGGAACCATCGGTGCGTGAGTAGCCCGACTCGCACTTGACCGGTTTATTTTAATTTTCGTTTATCTGTATTTTGCAAGAAGTTATATAATGAATTCCTTGTTATTTTAGTCTCTAAACAAAGCCAATCCATAGTAGCCTTCCCCCACTGTCACAATACAATTTAAAAAAAGAGGGCCCAATCATATTATACCTACATTAAATGCGGACCTGGAATGACCGGCAGAATCCGAACTCTGATAATCAATAAAGAAAAAGAAATGATATAAACTTTTTTTGCGTTCGTGATATAAACTTGATTGTTTGAAAGAAGATATTGTGACAAGAATAGAGAAAGGTATGCTTCGCTGGTTTGGTCATGTGGAGAGGATGAGTGACAGCAGATGTAAGAAAGAGATATATGTTGCTAATGTGAGTGGAAGTGTCGGCAGAGGGCGCCCTCGTAGGACGTATGCTAATCAAATCAGTTGCGTCCTACAAAAAGGGGAGGTGCGGAGTACTCTAAACCGACGGGCATGTATGAAGAGATGTATGGATGTGCATGAGGCAAAAGAGGTATGTAAGGATCGAAGTAAGTGGCGCGCCCTGGTCCCTGCGTACCCCACTGGGAAAGAGGCGTGACGTTATAGATAGATAAACTTGATGAAACGGCAAAAAAAAAAAATTTTATTTCCTAACACAATCATCCAACGGGTTCGACGGGAACCTGTTGGAGGAAGCCAGTACCACCAAACTTAACATAGCTATAGTTTTGAAATAAATGTGGAGATAGCAATATAAGGCGACGGGCCTTCACCAGGTTGATTCACCTTGTTTGCCTACCCAAGCTGCGCTTTCCGGTATACGCAATCGCCACTCGGGAACTTTTCGGCCCCATCGGCCATCGGTTCTGCGAGCAATGCGCCCCGCCCACTGCCACTTTAGTTTAGCAATTTTTTGGGCTGTCTATCAGTACTCATTAATTACGCATTAGTCCACTTCCTGATGTTTAAAAATCCGTTTCTCAGGAGACGCAAACTGTAAGTTACTTAAGAATTTTCTACAAAAGTAAGATTTAAAAAATGCCCTAATTGGGCCAAGGCCATTACAAAGTCAATTAGTTAAGTAACCGTTCCAGAAGTTAATTAAAGAACACTTGGCCTTTAATTGTGTAAGGAGTTCCTCATCTTTTGAGTTTCGAAATAAACAGACTACTTACCTACTTTATAGGTGTTTATTATTCAGGAGGCCAGGGGAAAAACTCATAGTCCGAGATCCGACCGTAAAATTATGCGACTATTTATTAGGCGATTGAAATGTAATTCTAGTGTATGTTTACACCATAAAGGTATTATACTACGTAAGAGAGACGGTGACAGCTGGGAGAGCGAGATGTACCTAGCGGCATGCCTGTATAATAGAAAGAGATACGTGACGCGAGGCAATAGAACCGTTTTTGGGGATTTGGAGTCCTGGTAAAAATTCAGTTTCTTTCAATAATCGTGAACCTAAAGTGAAATCGTAGATAATTTTGTAAAATATACTAACACTGTTTCATTAAATTATTCACCATTTCACGTTAGATTGAGAATTAATACACAGAAATCGAATTTTTACCCTGCCGAGGACTCCAAAAAACGTCCAAAAACGGTTTCATTTGACAACTCATGTCACTTACTCTACACAGGGGTCAATTCAACGCTACCAAGCTGCCTAGAAAAATTTTGCCGCAAGTACCTTAACTTTTTCCACCTATTTGTTTGGGAAGTAAATGAGGTGTCAGGAGAATGATTTAAAGAACTGGAAAAACTAGAGTTGCCACCTCTAAGTCTGCCGCAACTCTAGGGTTGCTAGGTACAAAAATGACTTCTTTGAACCTGGCAACCCTGTAATTGCGGCAGATTGAGATATGGCAACCCTAGTTTTTCCAGTACTTTAGTCTTCTTCCGATGGCACCTCATTTACTTCCCAAACAGACTGGTGGAAAAAGTTATACCAATAATTATAATGGAAAAGGTACTTGCGGCAAGATTTGTATAGGCAACTTGGCGGCGATGAATTGACCCCTGTGTAAACATACACTAGAATCACATTTCGTTCTCCTAATAAATAGGTGCATAATTTTACGGTCGGATCTCGGTCTATCAGGGGAATTTATTTGATGCGGAATTGTTATTATTTTAACGGTAAATGCCAGTGGCGTATTGCAGCTTTGGTATTCAAAAAGATCAAGTTTAAACCACCCGTGTGACCGCTATAAAGCTGTGAGTCCCGGATACTGAATTTAGACAGCGGAATAAGTCGAGTCAGAGGCATGAAAATGCTTTCCGTAGAGAGGAAGCCAGTATAGTTTTTGAAATACATGCGGAGGGTATATGCAATATTCAGGGTGTAAAATTAAATGGGACACTTACCTATAGGGGTGCTTCAGACTGAACAACTTTTACGATGAGATCAGGAGATATCAAATATAGCAATATTCAGAGTGTAAAATTAAATGGGACACTTACCTAAAGGGGTGCTTCAGACAATCAAACTGAACATCTTTTACATTGAAACCTACACTGAAATCGCGAAAATAATTCCGCTGTCCTATACAACTGAAAAAATAACTCTACTGAAATGAACAGCAGATTTTTTTTGTCGCGATTTCGATGTTGATCCCATAGAGGCAGTAGTTCAGTTTGATAGTCTGAAGCACCCCTACAAGTAAGTGTCTCATTTAATTTTACACCCTGTATATGAGGCTTTTCAGAAAAAGGTTGTGAAAAACGTTTTTGAGAAAAATTTTATGAAAGACGTTTTCGAATAAATAAAAAATTGTTTCGACTCTCTATTTCATTCCTAAATGATATCGTAAAAGTATTTTGGTGTGAATCGTCTTGTATTTACCTCTACGGTCACTTGTAAGAACCATGTGTAACAGAATAAATTGTTATGACAAGATTTCTTTATCATAGCACCTACCGTACCAGAATTATTATCTTATTACCATTATTTAGATTAAAGGCTCAGTAAAAGTCGACAAGACGTTTCACGTATTCCACTGCGGTTGTGTCCCTAATGCCTTGAACACACGTAACGAGTACAGTGGCGAGACAGCAAAATGCTACTAGGCCGAGAGAGTTGGGTCGGCGAGTAGGTGTTCTTACGAATCTTGCTTGTTTGGCGAGACAGTTTAGTTTTGATACAGTGACCGATTAAAATGGATAGCAGAAAGAAAGGTTTTTTATTTTGTTCTTCACCTCTGGGACTCCAAAGTCATTGAGATTCATTTCATTGACTATGGCTATGACCGACAAGCAGGCAGCGGTGGGCTAGGCTATGAAGCTTGATCTCCACCAGCTTACCTCCGCCAATGAGCCTCCTGGCTCTGCGTTCAACCGAGTCGAGTGCGGCAAGCTGATACCTGGGTACGTTGACAACTAATTCTGTCATACAAAATTGGCGCTGCACAGTATGTTTTTGGGCCTGAAAAACGGTCAGGGTCCTTTTATTCGTGTAATCGTTAGTATTCATCATTTTGAAACCAAGAGTAGAACTCCCGTGCGTCAATTTTACTTAGATATTGAGATATAAAATAATTAATTTTTTTTCTATGGTTTCCTAAAAAACCATAGAAATCGTTAAAACTCTAGAAATATTTAATTTTTATTTTATCTGTTTATGCATTTATTTAGTACCTTAAATTAGGTTTATTATCATGAAAACAGTGTTAATTTATAGTTTATCGGGTGGGAGTTACATCGAATATAACCAATTTTAGGTTTTTATTTTTTATTGAATTATTTGAACGAATTGGGATTCAATTTCTTTACTAAGTTGCAGTTCTAGCATCAAGGAACACCTCCTTAAAATACCATATATAAATCTCACAGGATCCAGAAGTTACAGCATTCTAAAGTTTCGGTGTTAGGGCTGACACCTAACAAAATTCTAAAAATTATTACTTTTTTGTTGGAAAAATATGACATTATGTGCTACTAAACAAGCAATTATAGGCAGGTACTTATGTATGTATGTACGTATACCATGGAATTCTTAAAAACGCCTAAATGATTTCTAAATATAAAAATCTTGCACTAGAGGTTTCTGGCGTATAAAAAACAGCCGCAACTTTAAAAAAATCGTTCTTTATATTATTATTCATCTGTTTTATTTAGCTTCAATCCGTATGTCTGTTTATTTATTATATTATGTTTATTCCAAATCTCGCAACAGCTTTTTCAACTACTTTTACCTAATCGATTCTTATGAAGCTTTGCACGCGAACTAAGCCCCATCGACACTTACCTTTCAAATTCCACTACGCAACTTTAGCAGGAATGATGAATTTTGATAGGTACTAAAAATAAAAATAATAAATACTAATTCTAAATCAGCAGGTTACTAAATCTTATTGTTTAGGTAGGTAGTACGCGTGCAGCATCATGATTTAAAGAACGAAGGTTAACATTTACATTATGTCATAAAACCATGAGGACTGTACACGTAAGCCAAGTTTCATTTGAATCGGTTAAGGGCACTGCCGCGCCTCCAGATTACCTCAGCTCATACTGTACTTTTTCATTCGTTGATCTCTAATTTATGACGTCATATAGTAAAAAGCTTGATTTTTCCTTGTCCGCAGCATAATGTTTTTTAGATCATTAATTTAAGATAGCGAACGTCTGTGGTGATAAAGAATAAAAACAGACCTAAAATAACCGGAATTAAAATTTTGTTTAAAGTGACAACCCTAAAACCAAAATTATCAGAAAGAACTTTAGAAGTTAATAACTCCCATATCCTGCAAGATTTAGATCTGATTTTTTTATTAGACATCAATAGTGTGGCCCTTAATCTTAAAGAGTCAAAATTGAATCCCAAAAACTGACTGTATAGAAATAAAAAATAAAAAACGAGAAACATTAAAATTAATAATTTCGTCATTTACATAAATGTTTGAGAACTTTTGTGATGTGTATAAAATACATCGTTTATTGTTTTATTATACTGAATTGAGAAAAAAGAAAAAAAAACTGATTATTTTGAAGTTATAGTGATATTTAGAAAACTCCAGAAAAAAATTAAAAAAATCATATCTCAATATTTAAGCAGAATTGACGCACGGGAGTTCTACTCTTCATTTCAAAATGATTAACACTAACGATTACATGAATAAAACGACCCTGACCGTTTTTCAGGGCCAAAAACATATTGTGCGCTGCAACTACAGTAGTAGCGTACAGTGAAAACACATTTCATCACGTCATAAAAGGGAGGTGTTACGAGGACTTTCCTTTGAGTATCTCGTATTTTCTTGCCCGTAAGGTTTAAATTAAACCACAACAAAGATGGGAGGTACAAAGCCTGAAATCTTATCACCGGGAGATAATATCTAGGATTTAGAGACGGCGCGTGTCTGAAACTTGAGAAATTGAGATTATTATCGATGTTAAGTAATGTATAATCAGTGTATAATGATGGATATTCTGAAAACCTATCTCTATCATGCCTTGATAGATTGACGTGACATAGCTCTGAAGATAGTAAGGTTTGTATTTATGCATTCTATTACAAATCATGTACGCACCTCAGAAGTTTCATCTGAGCTCCACCATAAGGTCGTACCTCCTTTTACCAGGATGTATGGAAGAAATAAGTTTTTTGTAGCGACTAGAACGACTTATTTTACTTGATTTTCTTTCTATGTATTAGCAATTATAGTACTCCATGGTATTAGAGTTAATATTGAGTAGGTGTACAATAATAATAAAGTATAATTTAATCGAACTGCGCCTTGGTAGACTCGACCGGGGATCCAAGGGCTGGCGCTTTCCTCGCTCAAACGGATCAGTTTAGCCGTTCAGCGAGGAAATGCTGCCAGCATCTTGGCTACCGTCCCGCGCTGTCCAAACCTGCACCATATTTTAGGGTAAGTTAGTTTTAGGTTCTCAATGTTTTTATTTATTTTTAATGTACTTACCCACTCTTATTTGTTTTACCAATAGATAATATAACTTATATTGAACTGCATATTTGCAAATATATTCAAGGTATCCTACACAGGGAAGGGAGGGAAGCGCTTCCAAAACCGCAAAGGCGTGAAATGAAAGTACTCATCAATATGAACAACTTTAACTATGAAACGAACTATGAGATCTCAAAAAGAAATCTAAATTCTATACTATCTATAACGTCACGCCTCTTTCCCAGTGGGGTAGGCAGAGACCAGGGCGCGCCACTTACTACGATCTTTACATACCTCTTTTGCCTCATGCACATCCATACATCTCTTCATACATGCCCCTCGGTTTCGGGTACTCCGCACCTCCCCTTTTTGTAGGACGCAATTGATTTGATCAGCATACGTCCTACGAGGGCGCCCTCTGCCGACACTTCCATTCACATTAGCAACATATATCTCTTTCGTACATCTGCTATCACTCATCCTTTCCACATGACCAAACCAACGAAGCATACCTTTCTCTATTCTTGTCACAACATCTTTCAATTTACATCGATCTCTTATTACACAATTTCTCACTCTATCTCTCATCGTGACACCCCACATACTTCGCAAGGAACGCATTTCAACAGCATTAATTTTACTTGCATGCTTCTTCTGCCATACCCAGCACTCACTGCCATACATAAGTGTAGGCACCAACACTGTGTATAGCAAGTCTTACCGCGTAAAATGTACTTTCTTTTAGATTTCATAGCTTGTCCCGTAGTAAAAGTTGTTCATATTCATAAGTACCTCTTTAAGTTTTCGGAAGCGCTTCCCTTAACCCTGTACACAGTGGATACATTGGTACCGATTCGGACTGTGCCACGACTTAACTAAATTTATTCCTGTCACTTTCTAAAATAATATTAAGAAAAGAGACAGAAAACCAACAGCTGACTTTAGTGCTGTCAAAGTGCCCAAAATAAGATGCCATCATAATGTACGCCATCTTATTTAAGGCGTTTTTGGGTATGTACCGTCACTTTGACAGCACTAAAGTCAGCTGTTGGTTTTCTGTCTCTTTTCTTAATCTTATTTTAGAAAGTGACAGGAATATAGTCGAATCGGGGCCATTGTAGTCTAGATTTTAGTCCATTAATGTGATAAAATTAGGTATCCATTGATGCCATAATGAGGCAAATATTGCTATAAGGCCTATAAGTTAATTTAGTGCACTTGAAATCAACCAGACTATTTTTTTTGTAAAGAGATTATGCTCGACTTGGCGGGGGCACTGCCGTGCCCCCAGATAGTTATACTTAAATAATAATTAATAAGCAAACACATGATAAAAAATTTCAAAAATTGTCATTAAAAATAGCATTAATAATTGTATGTTCCTCAAGATAGATATAAACAAAAAAAAACTTGTAATCGGTTGGAAAGAGGGAACCGATTTCTATCCTGGCAGGTTCTGTCCCATCCCTAGTCAGCAATTTAAAAAAAAGTTTATATCCATTTGGTCTGGACATAGATATAGTAACTAGATGAAACCATACCGTGGCCGCACATGAAACAGCAATAGTGTGACTTTTGCATACAAAAAGACGGTTTGTTTGGCAAGATGTCATCAACATTTCATAGGTTTGACAATGGTTTGACATCTTGCCAAACAAAAAAACCGGCCACGGTGACCGCAACAAAAAATAATATTTCTGTCTTTTTTGTTTACATAAGTTTTCATAACTGGCTATCTCGCTCTCTCATTTCTTGGCTCCATCTTTCAGCGTAAGCGAAAGTTTTTAATCTAAGGGTCTGGACCATTATGGTCTATTATTATAGTGGTATTATTATTGGCCTGTATAATTATGGGAACATTAAATTTAATGAATCTCTCTATTACCTACTATCAGTTTAAAATAACAATGTGCATGACCTTGAAGGGCCGTTCGATAACTTCACTCGGTTGTAAAGGAATATAGACTCTATGCAAAGGAAATAATCATTTGAATGACTCGAGTGAAGTTCGTGTGATTGAGTGACGTCACATTTGCAGGCGAGGTCATGCACATTGTTATTTTAAACCGATAGTACTGTACTTGGCCTACAAACGCGATAAGTAACTCGTTTTAAGTGTAGATTACAAACTAGCTAAACCCTAAATTAACATCGTAAAATTATTCCAGAGTCTCTAATAAATTACCTACCGTTCTCGGTGTCGACATAAAGTGAACGTGTTTGGTTGCTAAAGAAATATTAAATGGTGAGCAAACTCCATTAATTTTTGCTCGGAACATGACACGGATCATGTTTGGTTATCGGTCGTTTCCACAGACATAGAGGCAACAGGATAAGACTTAGGCCAAACGATGCGCTGCGGCGACGTAGCTGCATCATTCTTCATACAAAAATCTGTGTGGTATATGCCACACGGTGCGTTGTGGAACTAGCAGACTTGCCACCCACTGCTGAAAAGCTTTTTACTGGTTCGGTTGACCCTTCGTGATCTCACAAATTTTCCGCAGTACTATCTCCGCTCATTTAGTAATGCTCGTCGTTTCGAAGAAAAAAAGCTCTGCGCGGCGCCATTCGCCACGCAACGTGTGACTTTTACGTATTTTCGTGAAACAACAATAATTCATCAATTAGTTACATACTACGATGCGTTCCACATAATTATTTTGTACCTGCACGCAGAGAAGTCACATCTACCAGTTTTTTTAAATTAATTCCGCGTTGTTGTTATTACAGTAGAGCACCAGAAATAAATTCTCCCGATGTACCTGCGCAGTTCACAAACTTTAATAGCGCGCAAAATTATGTTGACCAATCAGGATGTGTCACCTTAATTCCCTTGCAAGGATTGGCTTATTGTTTTCGCGCCCTTTTCGCTGCTGGACTTGCGGGACTACGAAAACGAAGATTGACAAGGGTAATTTATCACCATGTATCACCATGCCGCTCTTTTAACTGTTTTTTTTTCTATCCTGTTTGGTCCTACTGCTGGGAAAACTCCCCTTAACTCTTCCACATCTATCTCTATTCGTATTCGGTGCGACATCCCACCACTCATTGCAGTAGGCATCCTACTTATCGCGCCACCTTTTCCGCGGTCTGCCTCGACATCGACTCGACCTGCACCATCTATATTCCGTCTAAATCTTTGGTCGTTTCACACAAATATTTTAGAACGAAAATGGGAAAATTGGTGAGAGCAGCAATATGCGACCGTGTGGATTTTACACAGTTTCATAGCATTATGTCGAAGCAGTGTGTTTATGGATGACATTATTATTTTAAGAAACCAAATTGACGATAGAAAAGTTTAGAGGTAGGTATTTGAAAAGTCTTTGACCAGTGAATATTAGCTTTGTGATCTGAGATATTACCAGTGATGAGTGATGTGATAACATACGGTACTGAGACGTTGTCCCTCACTCAAACATAAGCATAAAATCCTCACGGCTATGTTCTCCAGGGAGGTAGTCAGAGATATCGCGTCGAGGCGAGTGACTCACTCAATGCCTCATAAAAAGGCTGAAAGTCACTCAAAGGGAGAGGCCAATGCTCGGAGTTTCTCTGCGAGAACAAATCAGATATGAAGAGATCCGCAGAAGAACCAGTATAGTTGACATAGCCTAAAGAATTGCTATACATGTGGCAATGGGCGGGCACATTTGTTCGCAGAACCGAAGGGGCTGAACAGTACTCGACTGGCCACCGCGTACCGGAAAGCTCAGCGTGGGTTCATACCCAGGCGTAGGTCTGATGAAATGGACCGAAGACATGGTGAAGGCGGCGGGACCATGTTAGGTAGGGTTTATACAGAAGAGACGCGTGGCGGTGGCGGGTAGTCAAAGTAACACCAATATAAACCTTATATTACGTAGCAAAGCGTCGTTTTTTGACGTAAAGAAAAATCGCGCCCCCGCCACCAGGCGACGTCGCCTGGAGGCGCGGGCGTAATTCTCCAAACGACTCTATGCTACGTACTATAAGGTTTATATTGCCGCACCCCGCCCGCGAAATGTCCGCGCCATGTCACTTCTGTTTAAACGCAATCCTTGGGGGAGGCCTATCGGTTGATATGATGACGATGAACCACATACAATTGTATAAATATCAGTACTTATTTATAGATCGGGTTCATTTATTGTTAAAGACTGCCAAGACTGCCTTGACTGTTGTCAAGATTGCCACTGATGTCGGTAGCACCCATGGCGGACCGTAGTAGGTTCCAAATAAACAATTCGTTGACAAGGCATGAACACAGTGCAAGGTATGTAGGTAAACAATGTAAACATCTGAGATAGAACGTAGCATAATGAATTCAGGAACACGCCGGCACATGCGTTTCACGTCTTACGTGTGTACATTAAGCAGTAAATAGGTAGGATATTAAGCTACCTTTAAGATAAAAGTCCATGAATATAACACTGCCTTTAAATTGACACAATAATTAAGATGAAACTGATAGTGCAACTAAATCCTTCATTCTGAAGATTAAATAAATTAATCGAATCTAGAGTTCGCTTCCGCTTGGTACGGGATCGGACGTATCAAAGAGAAACTTAGGCTATCGGTTTGGTTTACCTCCAATATTACAACGTCGAGATTTTAATAGTAAGTGCTAACATTTCACTTTGATATATCTAGTTCAAAGGTTCAATATACAATGTCTAAGATAAGATAATTTACCGTCGGCTAGTTAGTGCGGTACAGAGGCAAAAGAGTTATTAGTTTAGGAGTTCTTTAACCGACTTCAAAAAGGAGGAGGTTTCTCAATTCGACCGTATATACAGGGTGAAATTGATATCATTGGCATCCTTTTAAACTAAGAGTCTACCCATCAAACTTAACAACTTTTACTATGGGAGCAAACCGATCGGAGCAACTAAAAAATCAGCTGTCCCATACTAAACTGCAATGCCTACTCGACTCAAACGTATGCAACAGCTGATTTTTTAGTTGCTCCGATAGGTTTGCTCCCATAGTAAAAGTTGTTCAGTTTGATGGGTAGACTCTTAGTTTAAAAGGATGCCAGTGATATCAATTTCACCCTGTATATGTATATTATATTTTTTTTATGTGTGTTTGCCGATAACTTCGTCGTTTATTAACCGATTTTGATGATTCTTTTTTTGTTGGAAAGGAGATATACCAAGAGAGGTCCCTTGATAAGGAAACCAGGATCTGATGATGGATCCCATAGAAATCGAGGGGAACCTTCGAAAATCGTTGTGCAGACTAGTGCGTTTGATTAAATCGAAATAATGAATTTTCCACTGAAAATTGTGAAATAAACAAAATTTTAACAAAAAAAATTAAAACCGCCTTCAAAAAAACTAAAAAGTTAAAAAATAATATTGCAGCCGATATTGACAGCGAATTCGATAAAACAAATTAATGTTCTTATGATGTGGCGCACTACCCTATAGTGTGGGATATCAATTGAAAGCTTATGAAAATACAAGTCTAAAAATATATTTTTCAACTTTTCAATTAAATCTTTGTTTAACAAAATTAAATCCGAGAAATTGCTGTCCCGACCTGTATTTAAAAAATAGACTTAGCCGTATAAAATCTGAAAAAATTCATTTACATCAGAAATAACGTGAAGATGGCGGGAAAATTATCAAGGTGGCACTAACTTGGATAGTATTTTTCTATAAGCCAAAAAACTAACACCAGTCAAATGATCTTCAGTTACTATGTGACCACATACTAAGTAAGTGTCAATTTATGGTGGTTGTCATCAACCAATGACCCATGTTAAATAACTGGTACTGGACTCGTACTTGGCCGGTTTTTAAAAATTACGGGAATATAAAAATTTCATAAATTTTTTTTATAACGGTAGACGATGTATATTGTATTGTTTACAATAAAATAACTTTCCCAAAAAAGAAGTAAAATCTAAACCTATACACCTAGTGCACTGAATCAGTTGAGATCTTCCAGATCTCAACTGATTCAGTGCACTAGGTGTATAGGTTTAGTTGCTCTCCAGAGCAAATGGCGGAACCATGATTGGACCGCGTGCGAACCACAACTTTTAACACATTCGGTATTGCGTTATTCATTTGACAGCCGTTAGAGCCGTTTTGACAGATCGCTCAGACGTTAAAGGTCTGTCAGTCACTGCCCACACATAACTGCGACGTCGCAGCGCATCGCAAATTTTTGCGTTCAATAATCATACATATGTCATGGTAATAAGTCATCGAGCGCTGGCAGATATATGACATTGCGATGCGACGTGTCGCAGTTATGTGTGGGAGCCCTAAGTCAAGTTTATCCCGTTAAGTAGTTAGGGTTGCATACAGGGGGTGAGTAGGGGGTGAGTAAGGGGTGCGTAGGGCTGAGTAGGGGGTGAGTTGGGGATGCGTAGGGGGTGAGTAGTGGGTACGTAGGGGTGAGTAAGAGGTGCGTAGGGGTAACGTAGGGGGAGCGTGGGGCTGAGTTGGGGGTGCGTAAGTTGTGAGTAGGGGGTGCATAGAGGGGTGAGTAGGGTGTGTTCTTTCAGAAGTCACAAAAACAAGTCAGTGCCACAAAAAAAAACATAAACAAGTCCTAAGACCACGCGTATGAAGTCGTGAGCAACAGCTAGTAATTATTAAGAGTCTAGTTACAAGTACTACAGAAATTTTTCTCCGTGAACAAGAATAGTAAAACAGTACATAAATCGTGTCGGGGTAAAACAAATATTTGCAATCGATCTGTGAGTTAGTTTCAATAGAGGGTTATTTCCAATATGTGTCTACAAGTGTTGTGTGTTCAAACAATTCAGGTCAATCTGGTTTGCGAGCTACTTTGTAGGAACTTATTTGTGTTCGAGTTTTATGAATAAAACATTCGCTTTATGAGAGTTTGGTATAGAAAAGTTATAGTCGTGAAAACGAGACGGGCTATGCTAATTGCAGAGCGTCCGAGCACGCTGAATACAAACGAAGTAAGATCCTATTTTCAGTTGTAACCAATTAAAGTAAATGCAATTTTTTTAACACGACACTCTGTCTGTTCATCAGATTTTCGTTAAAATATACAGTTTCAACTGATTTAAGATTTGTATGAAAATCTTTAATTCACTGTAACTTTGAAATTATAACATTTTAACGAAAATCGGACTAACCAAAGGCACAGAGATTGAACTCTGATCGTGTTTAAAAAATGCGTTGTCTTTGTTTTTAATTGGTTAATTATCCAAGAAATACTTGTGTACTTATGTGGAGCGCGCAAAAGATTATAATATTATCTGAAAAATGTAAAGCACAGATATTGGTTTCAAGATCGTGTCTAAAAAAATATCATTGACTTTTTGGTTAGCATTAAAAAAAAATAACCAGACTTCGTTTGTGTGGAGCGCGCAGCATAAACTATCCTCCAAATAAAGACCTAAAGATTTTCCGATTCCAGTTTTGCTTTCCGGCAATATACTTAAGGGGGTGCTTCAGACCATCAATCTGAACAACTTTCACTATGGAGCCAACGTCAAAAAAATCTGCCTTCCCATACATTTCAGTCGAGACGGTACTGCAGTTTTTTATGAAAGAGCAGATTTTTTTTTCGCGATTTCGATGTTGGCTCCATAGTGAAAGTTGTTCAGTTTGAAGGTCTGAAGCACCCCCTTAAGTATTACTAGGGTGTTTTGTTACACCCTGTATACTATCCGAAAGTAGGTATAGTGCTCGATTTTGTTACTGATTGATGTTTCTGCATTGGGAAAATCCTGATATCAGTTTTATGAACGCTTTTAGTTCTTAAGGTGTTTCTTTGTGAATCTGATACGACTAGAACACTGAACGGTAGTCCCGCTCCGTACAATGGGTGCCAGGACACTCAAGACCAAGAAGGCGGACGAGTTGGCCAGAAAGGGCACTGAAAACCACTTCATCTATAGGCCCCGAGCCCTTTCTTGGAATCCCTAATAGTCTAACGCGTGATTCTTTGAACATAGCCAGCTTTGGAGAGGCAATAAAGCTTTAGTGCAACACACCAGGCATGATCCACTATCCCAAACTTGCGAACGGTCTCCTTGCCCTCAGCAAGGATCAAATTTGTACAATAGCAATGTCACACATGCATACACTGAATTACGTGACACGACCGGCTGCAGATTCTGCAAGGAGGAGATGGAAACTGACTGTGGCCCCCTGATGTACAAACGCAGTACTCCTCTGGGTAGGCAGGTGCTGACACCAGATGAGATACAAACTGTCCTGATCAAGAATCTACTGCGATTTCTGGCCGCAGTGGGGATTGGTAAGTAACTCTAATAAGGGCGTTCACAAAGGACTGTGATGGTCTACGTGGCACAGGCTTAGCAAGCCTGTAAAGGCTCAAACCCCTCCAAATAATAATAATAATAATAGGTAGGTTCGACAGTAGGGAGGTTTAGTGCTCAATTTTGTTACTGACTGATGTTTCTGCGTTGGGAAAATCCTGATATCAGTTTTAGCAACGCTTTTAGTTCTTAAGGTGTTTCTTTGTGAATCTGATACAACTAGAACACTGAACGTTAGTCTCGCTCCGTAATATCTTTTATTTTTATAAGCATCAGTACAAGACTGTATCCATACTCGCTTCAATCTTTTTCCATTAACGAAATTGGCAGTTTTGCGATGACAAAATAAATAACATTATTTTTCCTACGTGCGTAAAATTGGAAGTAAAAGAATAATGGTTATGTATGAAACGGTACACAGGGAAAAAAATCTAGGCGGTATGGAAGTGCTACTGGGAATGTAACAAGACAAGACAAGACAAGAGAAGATCTTCCGCCAGGCTAGGTGTGATGCCTGGGACGGGCCGTGGTCCAAAAGTTCTTAGTTGGACCTTGTATACCTAAGTCCAACCTTGTCCATTGTAATTTCTGTAATTATTTCTCTTGCGCGATGTATGTCTTGCAGTCTATTGTGAACCTTATTTGTAGTAGATTACGAGTTACGTATTCACGGTATGGAGCATATTTCCTTTTTGCTTCTTTGCTATAACTTGTGGGTGATGATATTATTTGTGACAAGTCCCCAAAGCGCTTTTACTAGAACTGTATCTGTAGTACTCGTATGTGTAAAAACTATTCACTTTGCTAGAATATTCGTTGTTAGAGGTCGACCTTCCAGGGTATTTTTAACTATGGGGTAATTGCAACTAGAAATTGCATTAATAAATCCCGATTTAGTTCTTTTATTCTTTATGCCTTCATCTAGAAGGCAGGTGTTGGTAAAGAAAGAGAACAATTAAAAAAGTGCAATTTGCTCCATAGTTGCAAATATCCCATATTTGTAAAATTACCCCGGTATACAGGGTGTTACTGTAAACAGTTGCATTACTTTAAGGGGTGATTGTACATACCTATAATACTGAACAACTTTCCCTAAGAAACCTAAGGGAAATTCGTAAAAAAAATTGTGGACTTCCCATACTAAATGCAATCAGCTGATCGAAGTTTTCTATGAAAAGTCAATTTTTTTTTTTGCGAATTTCCTATAGGTTTCTTTGGGAAAGTTGTTCAGTATCATAGGTCATCATCAATCACCCTTTAAAGTAATGAACTGTTAACCCTAATACCTTGACGACCTTATTGACTGTTGCTAAAATAATTCTGATAGATTTTATTAAAATCTGTTGTATTAAACTAGAATTATTACCTATATAACATTATTTTATAACATGTTATATTGCTAAAATATTTTTTTTCTCCGGTCTGGTGTCTGTCGTGTATGTATGAATTGGTCGAAGAGGATGACACTTAAACAAAAAAAAATCAAATGCAAACATGGTCCCTTTGGATTTGGAGTGAACGTGATAAAACTTTATTTTGTAACTTTCTTTCCTTTTTGGGTTCCGTAGTCGAACAAGAAACCCTTATGGCAGATTAGTAGACTTCAAATTTGCATCAGATTTTTTTTCTTCATCGTATAAAACTTTCCTCACGATGTTTTCGTCACCGTTTGAGAGCAGTCTGTACAATGTACATCATCATCATCTTATTTAAGAGCTACGTTCTTGTCCGTTAGGGTATTTCATTTTTCCGAATTTAAGATTTTTCTTTGATTTCTCTCGAATTCTTGATCTGACTTATACAAGGTGTAACAAAACACCCTAGTAATACTTAAGGGGGTGCTTCAGACCATCAATCTGAACAACTTTTACTATGGAGCCAACGTCGAGAAAAAATATAAAAAATCTGCTGTCCCATACATTTGAGTCAAGACGGTAGGTACTGCAGTTTTGTATGAAAGAGCGGATTTTTTTTCGCGATTTCGATGTTGGCTCCATAGTGAAAGTTGTTCAGTTTGATGGTCTGAAGCACCCCCTTAAGTATTACTAGGGTGTTTTGCTACACTCTGTATAGCATGTCGTCCGTGTGGTTTCGAATGATTGAGTAGGTATATACCTCTCCGCAACGAGCCACCGACCGCGGCGCAAATTTTCCCACTTGTTTTTGTGTTTGTATGGAATGCTAATAATACAAACAAACAGCCAATAAACGTTCGTGCGTTGTTTGTGTGAAATAAAAAGACGGGAGAGTTATGTCTGAAACAATTTATCTTCCTTTAATGTGTAGGTATTTGTTACGCGAAGAGGAAATCGATAATTTATTCTGTTTCTGTTCGCAGAACGACAAAAATATTATTGTGGTTTTTCTTTGTATTTTGTAACACGAACATTGTGTTTTGAAATATTTGAGTTTTGCACGAAAGCACACAAAGATTATACAGTACTGTCAAATGAAATTGACAAGCTATGTTTGGAAGCCAGGCTTTCAAAATACAAGCACAGTATAAGGAAATAGTATCTATTACTACATTTACAACGTATTAATTAGAAGTTTGCTGGTGTTAATGAATTAACGCAAAACTAGAAAGTAGTTTGTTTAGAATCGAGAGCAGAGTCGAATTATCATGGTTTCAACATAGGTAATTTTTTTTTTAATATTAAATAATTTTTTGCAAAATTTAAAATTTTCTGAACCTGATGAAAACCCACCGCACGGGCACACTCACCTTACTTACTACCAAAACAAGTTTATAAAAATGTATCCATGAGTACGTTAGCGCTTTCTTTCAGTGCTGAAATGATAACAAATCATTTTTGCCTCAAAACTTAAAATGCGAATAACTTTAAATTTTTCACACCACCCGCTCGAAAATGGAACATTATATGTCATGTAACTCGAACCTAAAGCAAGTCATTATAGCCCTGGGCCTAGCCGGGCAATAATATTGTACTGAATTTCATTATAACCCGCTGGTCAATAATGAGATTTGAATATGGAACAGCATCCACAGATTATTTAAAAGTTACTACGACCCTTACTTAAAATTCGTATGAAAACTTATCATGGAGACCTGCACCAAAAAGAACTTAATTCGAAATTCGAACTGGCCACCACGAGTATTGAACACAAAAAAAGAAAAAAAAAAGGCGCGAATACTGCAAATCTCTGTACCTATTGCTACGAACAAAGTAATAAAAAAATATTACAATGTCTTTCCACAACTGAAGTCCGATTTTTGAAAATCATACGAGCGACTTGGCAGTAGAAAATGTCAAAATTACTAAGGAGATTATGCATCTTTCTACTGCCAATTCGCTCGTATGATTTTCAAAAATCGCACTTCTGGTCTAATGTTTCAAATATAAAATAGTGTTTTCTAAATACTATACCTACTATTTAACTCTAATACTTTGTTATAAACTCTAATAAAATAATTTGTTTCTAACAGTATTGCTTTTTAGGGTTTCGTACCCAAAGGCTAAAAACGGGACCATATTACTAAGCCTACGTTGTCCGTCCGTCCGTCCGTCCGTCTGTCCTACCTATTTCAAGTAAGTAAGTAAGTAAGCAATACTAACAATGAAATTTAATTTGTGACATTGCTATGGAATTTATGTTCTGAAATAAATGATTTGATTTGATTTTGATTTTTTGATTTCGGGCTGTAACTTTTGAACCGTAATAGCTAGATAGTTGAAATTTTCTCAGATTATGCGTTATTACGGCGGATTTGTTAAAAATTAATAAAAATGTCAAAAAGTTAAAAATTAAGGGGGGTTCTCAACAAGAAACTAGTTTTTATCAACGTTTTTTCTTCACGCTCTATCGTAAAAACGGTAATACATACAAGCGTCAAACTTAGTGTGATTATAGAGCAAACTCTACAGAATAACATCAAATACTAAAAACCGGCCAAATGCGAGTCGGTCTCGCGCTAAAGGTCCCGGACAAAAAAGTTTTTTTTCTAAGTTAATAATGTTGTGTTCTGTGGTGGTGTGGTACGGAACCCTTGGTGCGTGAGTAGCCCGACTCGCACATGACCGGTTTTATTATTTTCTCGCGGAGGGTGTGAAAAGTAGAGTATGGTCCTCGGGGAAACGTGTTTTCATCTTGGGCGAGCTTGAACCCCTCGCTTCACTCAGGATTCTAGTCTTAACTCCCTCGCTTCGCTCGGGAGTTAACTCTAAACTCCCTCGCTACGCTCGGGAGTTAACCCTAGAATCCCTCGTTACGCTCGGGATTCAATATCGCGCCCGTGATGAAAGACACTGCTTTATCCCCTTGGTACATAATCTACTATTAAGTATCAAAATAATTAAATTATTGTTTCAATATAATTTTTTTGTTATAAATCAGTTGGGGTGTATGAGGTTTTGCGCTAATTCATTAACACGTATATACTTACAAGTTTAATATATTATGATTTCCGTAGCCATAATCTTGTATTTTGAGGAGTCGCGATACATGTACCTCTGTCGCTTATATCGCGTTCATTTTGTAAATCACTCAACATACATACATACATACATACATATACTCACGCCTGTGTCCCATTGGGGTAGGCAGAGACAATAGATCGCCATCGGCTACGATCCTGACACACCTCTTTCGCCTCTTCCACACTCATAAGTCGTTTCATACACGCTCGTCGGTTTCGGGTACATTTGATCTGACCCTTCTTAAGTACGCTACCAATTTGGTCCGCATACGTACGTCTAGGGCGACCCCTTTCGACTGTCCCATTCACACTTGCTTTATATATTTCATTCGTCATTCTGCTATCACTCATTCTTTCCACATGACCAAACCATCTCAGCATTCCCTTTTCAATCCTTGTTACTATATCCTCTTTCAATCCACATCTTTCTCTTATTACACTGTTTCGTATTCTGTCATTTAGAGTCACACCACACATACTGCGTAAAGAACGCATTTCGACAGCATTTATTCTGGATTCATTCCTCTTCTGCCATACCCAACATTCGCTGCCATACATCAAAGTTGGAGCTAGCACACCGTCATGAACTGCCAAACGTGCCTTTTTGGACACGTTATGACTTTTCATGAATGTATGCATCGCTCCATTAATCCTATTTCCCGCTTTCACTCGTCTCTCTATGTCTCCATCACACTTACCATCTCTCGTAAACATACATCCCAAATATACAAATTCTCCAACCTGTTCCACTTTTTCATCTCCTATCATAATTTTACATTCAGTCATTATTTCATCCCTTTCGAGTACCATAACTTTCGTCTTATTTACATTCACTTTCATTCCTTTCTTCTTAAATGCCTCATTCATGCATGTTACCATCTCCTGTAAATCGTCTGCCGATGATGCCAGTAGCACTTGATCATCAGCATATAACAAACATTTGACAAACAACCCATTCATCCTTAAACCACACTCTCTTTCTTTCAAATCACTCAAACAGCTGTCCATGAATAAGTTGAACAACCACGGTGACGCTACACATCCCTGTCTGACACCCCTGGAGATGTCGAACCAGTCTGTGTATGCCCCGTTTATCCTAATGCAGGCACTAGAACCCTCATACAAAGATTTCAGTGCCTGCACCAAGTTGCTATCCACCCCATACATGGTCAACGTAGACCATAATTCGTTCCTCATCACACGATCATAAGCCTTCTCCAAATCTACGAAAGCGCAAAAAACTTTTTGGTTTTTAGCCAAAAACTTTTCAGATATGCCCCGTAGAGAGAAGACTTGGTCCGTACACCCCATTCCCTTTCGGAATCCGGCTTGCACATCCCAGATTTTTTCCTCCGTTTTACGCAACACTCTTTCTATCAAAACTTTTGCGTACAGTTTGCCGACAACACTGAGGAGGCTGATGCCTCGGTAGTTCTTGCATTCCTCAACATTGGCAGAAATACAGTGCAAGCAAAACGCCATTAGTTTATAAATAAAAAACCGGCCAAGAGTGTGTCGGAAAGATAGGGTTCCGTAGTCATTACATGAAAAGCATTCTTAACATGATATAGCTTAAGTAACATAAGAAATTTTCAAAAACAGCGTTCGTCATAATTTTCATTGAAAGTATTTACGGGGATCTCTACATTATTAAATAGTTTCAGATTTTTACCTCACTATTTTAGAATTTAATGATTAATTAATTGATTTCTGTCACCTGTACTAAATACCATTGTATAATATGATTCCTATCTCTCCTATGTTGTCTTCCCTTTTACAGGAACCTAGTCTTTCTCGAAAACATTGCGTAAAAATGTAATTCTTTGTTTCCGACAGCTTACTTATTTTGTAGGAGACAGTACTTAAATAATGTTGGAACTTACCATCATCATCAGCCTATCATCGTCCACTGCTGAACATAGGCCTCTCCCAAGGCGCGCCACAAAACTCTGTCCACGGCCTTCCTCATCCAGTCGCTGTCCGTTACTTTTTAGGGTTCCGTACCCAAGGGGTGAAAACGGGACCCTATTACTAAGCCTACGTTGTCCGTCCGTCCGTCCGTCCATCCATCTGTTTGTCTGTCTGTCCGTCCGTCCGTCCGTCTGTCCTATTTAGGGCTATAACTTTTGAACCGTGATAGCCAGATAGTTGAATTTTTCACAAATTATGCGTTATTACGGCGGATTTGTAGTTTGCTGACGGCCCGGTAGCACAGTCGGTAGTGAACCTGCCTGCTGTGCCGAGGGTCGCGGGTTCGAATCCCGTAAGGGACAAATATTTGTATGATGAATATGAATATTTGTACCCGAGTAATGGATGTTTGTATTTATATATGTATTCTATATCGTTGTCTAGTCATCATAATACAAGTCCAGGCTAGATTCTGGTACTTTAAATGTGACTAGATAATTTGTGTGACATTGTCCAAGATATTTATTTATTTATTTATTTATTTGTTAAGAAATAATAAAAATGTCAAAAAGTAAAAAAATTAAGGGGGGTTCTCAACAAGAAACTAGTCTTTATCTACGTTTTTTCATCCCGCTCTATAATACATACAAGCGTCAAACTTAGTGTGATTATAGAGCAAACTCTACAGAATAACAAGAAATACTACTACCGACAAAGTGTGATTCGGTCTTGCGCTAAAGGTCCTGGACAAAAAAAATATTTTTTTCTAAGTTAATAATGTGTTCTGTGGTGATGTGGTACGGAACCCTCGGTGCGCGAGTATCCCGACTCGCACTTGACTGGTTTTATTTTAGGTCGTCTGTCCAGCGGGCAGCAGGGCGTCCCACACTACGCCTACCAGTTCGCGGTCTCCACTCTAGAACTCTGACACCCCACCCGTTGTCAGTTGGAACTTATATTAAGTAAAAATTAATTAAAAAATAAAAATCTGCGCCTGGCGACCACAGAGAGAAATCGGGACCTAGTTCTAAACCAGAAAGAACATGGCAAAAGAAAATCCAAAAACGTGCAAACAAAAACCGCAATAGTAGACTTCTACACTTCGCCTTACCCACAAGCCCCACAGCAATGTTTACAGCCCACGTTTTAGTGATAAAAATATATTGCCTCTCATTTTATTACCAGCCGAATCTAAGTGAAATAGACGAACTGTTTATTGAAATATATTGAGATTCCTTCTATGATAGCCTGGGAGATAATGCACCTTCATTACATTGGAATAGAAATTAATGGGTGAAAAATACAGTAATATTTCAATTTTGAATTGAATTTTGCTTGGCATTTTGTTCGGATTAGCTTTGGATTTGTGAGGTAAGAAAGTAGAGGTTTTGGGAGTTTAGAAATGCGGTGGTCTTTTCATATATAAACGTTAATAAAGTCATGACTCTAATTACTTTCAGGGTGATCAGGAACTTTGCCTCAATTATCATATTATCAACCATCCTGTACAAGCGTGCAATTCGTAACATGGATAAGAAGGCTTCCCTTTAGTACACAGGGTGTAAGGAACAGAACTCCGTAAATTGAAACGGTGAACTCAGACCATCAAACTGAACAACTTTCACTATGGAGCCTACCTCAGGAAACGCGAAAAAATCATCTATCCCATACACTTGAGTACAGTAGTTTTGTATGAAACAGCTGATTTGTTTTCGCGATTCCTGAGGTAGGCTCCATAGTGAAAGTTGTTCAGATTGATTTTTGACACTCATTTGCAGAAACGCTTATTAGAGTTTGCTTTTACTACGTCAACAAGACAATAAGTGACAGCAAGAGGTTTAATGGAGGATTAACTTTAATGAGCATTTCTGCAACTGTGAGTTCACTATTTCAATCTGCGGAGGGCTGTCCCTTACACCTCCAGTATTGAATGGAATAACGAGATTTTTTGACTTGCCAAATCTTTACTTTTCCAACTTTTCATACAAACTCAAAAACACAGACTTCCATATTTTCATCCTAATCATCACCACCTTCATAATCGTCGGTGTCCTGGTGTACTTTAGGACAGGGTCTTTCTTAACCACCAGTCCCCACCAAAAATGTACAAATTACCATGCACCAAATAGCTATAACATAACATTGCTGTAAAATATTTTGTGAGAAATAAATATTTATTTCATTTTCATTTTTCATCACGTAATAATAAGGTATGTGGGTAAGAGCAGAGCTAAGAGGACGTACACATGGCGACACATCAGGTTACGCACCCTATATACCCATAACTACACTTCGTACAAAACACAAAATAGTGCGGTAGAGAGCCTGCATTAGGGTTGCCAACCCTACTATATAATAGTAGTAGTATCCTACTATATTGGGGGCCATACTACTATATTTCTGAGAAAAATATATAGTAGGCAAAACTACTATATTTTGATGAACATATAATTTATAGAGAATTTAAATATATTGGTACTTAGGTCCAATAAAAATGACCAATAATTTAACATTATTTTAACAATTTTCTTTCTCTTCATCATATTATTTTGTTCCATAAACAATTTTCGACTAAATATACTACTGAAAAGAGACAACAAGTTTTCCTAAAGTCAGATTTATCAATGTTTTTAGAAATTGTTTTATTTCTGTATCGAATCCAGCGACTTCTGCGTTTACAGGATGCATTATTTTCTATAACGAATACGAAATAGAGAAATGATTGTTCCTTAAAAATAGGAACTTGGTATTCAAACCAAAAAGTAGCAAAAAATTATCTTTTTGCAAAAAGTCATTAAGAATTCGAAAAATACTATATTTTTTCTAATTTTTCCCCGATCTACTATATTTTTTCGGGCACTAAGGCCCAAAATACTATATTTGGTCTAAAAAAAGTTGGCAACCCTAGCCTGCATAGACGCGGCTGCCGGCGCGGGCGCAGCGTGCTGTTAGACGAAACAACAACAACATACCGCACCCTCTCGCACGATTCGCAGCGTCCAACTTCTAATAGTTCAAAGTCCAAACAGGGTAACCTGATGTGTCGCCGTGTGTACATACCAAGACTTAACTGGGTAGAGACTAGATTTAAGCAAACATTGTAAAAGAAAAAATTCTACTCATTTATATTCAAAGAAGCACTGAAAGTTCAAAGCTCCTTAAGTATATTTATATTTTAAATTGGGATAACCGTTATTTACTGCCCTTGCTAAGGAAAAATAAGGTCGCTAAATACGAACACAATTTTGATAAACACGATATAAGAAAGACGTGTTTTAAATACAATCTTCTATCTATACTTATAAAAAAGTTCCGTGACTGGATGAATGACTGATTGACTGACTGACTGACAGTCAACGCACAGCTTAAACCACTGAAGATAGAAACATTACATTTGAAATAGATATTCTACACAGTATGTAGGTGCACTAAGAAATCATTTTTCGAAAATCAACCCCTAAAGGGATAACCCACGCGGACGAAGACACGAGCAAAAGCTCGTTTATTATATATTTATGTTTTGTGTAGTTTCGTAATGGATTTTGCCAGTGATGACATATGGAACAGAGACGTGGTCGTTCACTCAAGGCCTCATAAAAAGGCTGAAAGTCACCCAAAGGGCATTGGAGAGGGCTATGCTCGGAGTTTCCCTGCGAGATCGAATCAGAAATGAAGAGATCCGCAGAAGAACCAGAGTAACTTTTCTGCTAAGGCAGTCGGTTCAAGGCACTCAGAGGTATAAAAGGTCTAATGAATCGATTGTTAGTCGATCTAATATTTAAAAGAGAATTACCCCAAACTATTTGACCCTATATACGCAGAAGAACCAGAGTAACTGACATAGCCCAAAGAATTGCTAAACTTAAGTGGCAGTGGACGGGGCACATTGCTCGTAGAACCGATGGCCGGTGGGGCCGAAAAATTCTCGAGTGGCAACCGCGTACCGGAAAGCGCAGCGTGGGTAGGCCCCTCACACGGTGGACCGACGACCTGGTGAAGGCGGCGGGAAAACGTTGGATGAGGGCAGCGCAGGACCGGTCGTTATGGCGATCCTTGGGGGAGGCCTATGTCCAGCAGTGGACGTCCATCGGTTGAGATGATGATGATGATGTAATGGATTTATTATACTCATCATCAGCCTGTTGTCCCACTGTAGGGCACAGGCCTTTTATAAGGGATGGTGGTAGTCCACCACGCGTGTCCGATGCGGATTGGTAAAATTCACATCAGAATTTCTTCTTCGGCGTACGCAGGATTTCTCACCATATTTTCCTTCACCAATTGAGAGCATTCGGTGTTATGTACCTATACAGGGTGTAACAAAACACCCTAGTAATACTTAAGGGGGTGCTTCAGACCATCAATCTGAACAACTTACACTATGAACCCAACGTCGAGAAAAAATTAAAAAAATCAGACGTCCCATACATTTGAGTCGAAACGGTACTGCAGTTTTGTATGAAAGAGAGGATTTTTTTTTCTCGATTTCGACGTCGGCTCCATAGTGAAAGTTGTTCAGTTTGATGGTCTGAAGGACCACCTTAACTATTACTAGGGTGTTTTGTTACACCCTGTATACCTAAGTTAGAGAAACTCATTGGTATACCTATGGCATGTCGTTCATGCGGATTCGAACCCGGACCCTCATGATTCAGTGTCAATACCTCTCCACAACGGTCATAGAAAATTTTAACTTGAACTTTATTTATACATAGACAAAGTCAGATCAAATATTACCTGTACAATAGCCTCGGAACCCTATCGTAGACGCGTCAGACATGCTCTTGGCCGGTTTTATTTATAAACCGTTGATTATTAACAAACATTTTCATAGAAACTCAATTATTTTGATACATGGTATCAAAACTTCAATAATAATTGGTCGTTTTTGGTAGCAACAATAAAATGCAGTTCGGATAGCTTTTTTAAAAACTAAAAACACAAGCATAAAGCGAAGGAATCAAAATACACGTTTTTAAACTTTCAAACCTCTCTTTGTTTTCAAAATAACGTTCGAATTGGTTCACAGGTTTATAGGATTGAGGTCGCAATGAAATAGGAGTGCAATTTTTACAGTTCTTTGTCGCTGCATATTTGAATTTTACTATTGTACGCACGAAAATAACACAAAAAACTTGTTTAGTACATGCGCACTAAGTATTATACGGGGTACAACTTAATATGTTGCCGGTTTTCTTAGAGGATGATCAGATCATCAAACTGAACAAATTTCGCTATGGGAGCAACAGCGGAATTGCAAATAAATAAAAGCTCAGCTCGCCCGAATGTGGATAGACTTTTGCATGATAATTGACAGCTTGCCGCGCACTGTTTCCAGTATTAAAGTGTATCTACAGTGCACAACCTTAAGCCTTTATTTGAATGTTTATTCTTTTACAGTGCGCAAGCGGTGTCGTGTAGGTAAATGAGCTATAAAAAAACTTTACGCAAGTAAACTCATGTTTATGCTAATTTAGGGCACACATAACTGTGAATTCGCATCGCATCGCAAATTTATATCTGAGAGCGTTACGATTGAAAATCATAATTAAAAGCTCAGCTCGTCCGAATGTGGATAGACCTTTACATTATACCAAATTGACAGCTTGCCGCGCACTCTTTCCAATAGCAAAGTGTATCTACAGGGCACGACCTTAAGCCTTTATTTGAATGTTTATTCTTTTACAGTGCGCAAGCAGTGTGTCGTGTAGGTATTAAATGAGCTTTAAAAAAACTTTACGCAAGTAAACTCATGTTTATGCTAATTTAGGGCTCCACATAACTGTGAATTTGCATCGAATTGCAAATTTATATCAGCTGAGAGCGCTACGATTGAAAATCATACATAAGTCGTCTTAATGAGCGTTTTTCTTTTGGTTTTCTAGTGGATCAATAGATGGCGTTACGGTCTGTGCGAATAAAGGTCAACATTTCAAAAAGTGTTTCTTTAAATTTAATAAATTATGAGGTTTTATAAAAACGACTCAGATAGTATCATTTTTTTTTTTAACGAGTTATTTAATCATTTATTATTAATAAATTATAAAAAAGCAGCAACCCCAAAATGGCTGTCAATGTTGTTTACCAGAAGTGCGATTTTTGAAAATCATTCGAGCGACTTGGCAGTAGAAAGATGCATAATCTCCATAGTAATTTTGACATTTTCTACTGCCAAGTCGTTCGTATGATTTTCAAAAATCGCACTTCTGGGGGAGCGTGTGAATTCTCTATGGTTGTTTAGTAGGAGTTGGTAGGATGTGTTGCAAGCACAATGCTTTTTTACATAAAAATGATAAAAACTAATAAATCATTATAAAATAAACTAATGCCTGCAGTTAGTTTCAAGTGTTCCATAGTCCATAATAAAAATAGAAGGACGGTTATACATTTTTTGGTATTATGTGCCAGATGTCCTTTATATCTGCAAGCGCTACGATTGAAAATCATGCATATTTGCGATGCGATGCGAATTCGCAGTTATGTGTGGGAGCACTAGTATTTTAAAGACTATGCGTTCTATACGCTGAAACTTTAAGTCATGGCAATAAAAAGTTTCAAGCATTAAAGAGCGTAGTATGCTACAAACTTAATTAAGCGAGAGATAGCGCCATAAAATTATATTATCTTTAGCAGTTCTGAAATACATGTTTATCTAGTCTGCTTAGCTTAAGCCATTAGACTGGCATACGTTTAATTAATTTGAAAACAAACAAAATTTTACAATTTAAGTTAAGATTAAAACAATACAACCGTTGTTCAAAACAACTAGTAAAATTAATATTATAACCTATTTTAAGGCTTGGTATCCCTACTGCAAGCGTCTCTTTCTAACAAGCAAACTTTTGCGATTTGCCATCCCGCTTCAATTGAAAGCAAGATCGCAAAAAAACGTATTTTTCAGCAATATCTTTTCTCTTGGGTGTTTGAGGTAAAATTCGTCGGGTAGAATCACTGCTATAATTAATTTCCTTTCAAATTATGGTATATTCAGAAAAAATGGTGTATGGTGATTCTTGTAAAACTGGTTAATAATAATTTGGTTATCAAAAACTGGTTCGGAAACAGACAAAATAAATAATAATAATAAATAACGCTCACAGGCACATACATCGTAATGATCCCAAGGTGAGCCTAGGCTTTTTGTTATGAGAATCATACAATAACGGCACAAACATATAATATCCATGACCGAACCGGGATTCAAACCCCTGGGTTCTCTGAGTGTGGGTTGAGGGTCCTGACCCTGGTTTGGCATAATAGGTATCCAGGTATACATGATAATGATCATGCGATGAGGTCATGACGTTACGATGATGATTTGTAAATTGAATTTCAATATTATGCAACTATATCAAAAAGACTATCGATAGTTTTACCATTAGACATAATCTGCATACAAAATGGCATCAACCATTTATCACACAAGCGATTTTTGAGCGGAGGCGATTTCGCAACCATACCGCAATGACGTCGCAACTGCGCCGTCACGATACGGTATCGTTCCGTCAACGCCTACGCCCAAAAATCACTTGTGTCATTGTAATTTTTTTTTAAATGCCACCTAAGACATCAATCACTAGATCTAGTGAAAAAGTCTCTGAAATCCGAATCCGAATTACACTGAACACTGAATTCCGAATCTGGGCCTCTACCCGGACATTCGAACTTCGCAATTGCGTGAACATTATCTGTGAACTCTATTACAATTAAGTTTGGCCCGAAATCGTCTCGATATATCGAAAATCGAAAGTCCGGGTACAGGGCCAGGCTTATTCCGTATGTATGTGACAGGCCTAAGAGACGTGTCGGGACATAAACCCTATTTTTTGACTTTGGTTTTGGGTTACTGTTATCTTCAAGCTAAAATTGACTACGGCACCCTAAAAACTGTTGATTAATAATGTTTATAAGGATTCTATGTCATCTCTTCTAAACCTACGATCTCTTTATCCGCTAATCCGAGACAGGTATCATGCGTACGCGAATATCCTTTTAAATATATTAATAATTCATCAGGAACCCAGTTCAAATCTTCACTAGTAGGTACCTAAGTACTTAATGCTTCGCTAATTCAACCTTTTCTGCTAAGGCAGTCGGTTCAAGGGACTCAGAGGTATAAAAGGTCTAATGAATCATGTTAGTCGATCTAATATTTAAAAGAGAATTACCCCAAACTATTTGACCCTATATACGCAGAAGAAGTGGCAGTGGGCGGGGCACATTGCTCGCAGAACCGATGGCCCGTGGGGCCGAAAAGTTCTCGAGTGGCGACCGCGTACCGGAAAGCGCAGCGTGGGTAGGCCCCTCACACGGTGGACCGACGACCTGGTGAGGGCAACGCAGGACCGGTCGTTATGGCGATCCTTGGGGGAGGCCTATGTCCAGCAGTGGACGTCCATCGGCTGAGATGATGATGATGATGATTTGACCCTATAGGCATAGCGGCGCGTTGCGGAGAGGCATGGACACTCAATCAAGAGGGTATGGGTTCGAATCCGCAAAGGCAACATGCCATGTACCAATGAGATTTCTAATTTATGTACGTAATACCGACTGTTATCAAACGGTGAAGGAAAACATCGTGAGGAAATCTGCGTACGCTGAAGAAGAAATTCTGATGCCTATGTGAAGTCTATACAGGGTGTAAGTACTGAAACGGTGAACTCAGACCATCAAACTGAACAACTTTCACTATGAAGCTCAGGAAATGCAAAAAAATCAGCTGTCCCATACATTTTAGTTGGGCAGGTACAACAGTTTTGTATGGAACAGCTGATTTTTTTTTCGCGTTTCCTGAGGTGCCTTCCATAGTGAAACTTGTACAGATTGATGATTTGAGTTCACCGTTTTAGTATTTGCTATGCTGTCACTTACACCCTGTATACTAATCTGCATTGGGCACGCGTGTTGGACTAACGCATACATACTTTCCTTTTCCTTTGCCTGTGCCATACAGTGGGACGTATACCGATAGTAAATAAAACTGTACACTGAAAAAAAAAAAAAAAAAATTTGTGTACTTCAACCAACATCCTGAATCCATATGAGCCTGTCAACATAATGACTTCTCCGACTAAGAGAACTTTGTTAAACAAATTCGGCTTGTTGTTACAACTACCATCTTTTGTTTTTAGTAAACAATAATAACGTCATTTCAATTATTTTGGTGCTAATTAAGAGAAATTATACTTATTAGTTGGCTCGCATTTTTTTCAGTGTAGGTTTCTAATTGAACCAAATATTACCGAAACGAATGATACTGAATAAATTCCATTTGAATGGATAGTTTTCAACACTCCACAAATCGTATTTTAGACGGACACACTACCTACAATTTAAACGAGAGATTTATCTAACCAAACGCGCTTGAATAGCTAGCTTTATGTTGTTTAACACATCAATCTGCGTCAAGTGAAATTAATGTTATTAGAACTTACTGATAATTTTAGTATGGTTGGGATCGATTTTGTACAATTCTGTTAACTTATCGAATAAACTTTGGTAATCTTGTACGACGAGAAATATTGTTTAGATACCGTCTCGAACTTTGTTTTAATTAATGAATTAGTTAAACAAGTAATAGAGATATTAATATAATAACCTATGAATATCCCTAATGAGGATAACAGAATCTCAAGTGTACAAATTGGTGCTTAGGAAAACCTTACAAAAAGACATTAATCTATTTTTAGTCCAAATATGAAAGTCCCGGCCTATGAAAATTGCTATTCTGTTAGAACTTTTCCGTCTAAACATTTCAAATGTCAAAGCAAAGTTAGCAAAGTGACTAGGCCACTGTCCTTGGTTTCATTTGCTGTCGAAAAATGAGTTTTTCATACATTGTCCATGAAAAATAAAAACAAATAAAATTTCCTGCCATAACTATACTCTATTTTTATTAAAGACGAAAAAAAGAAGATCGCAGAAGCAGGACCACAAAACCTTTTCAGACCGTGATCATTTTATAAAAATTCGATACCCTTATGTCAGTGTTTGATGGCTGATGAATATAAGGATTACCTAGGGTAGCGAGTGAAACAGCCAATAGTCTGTAGCACACTGGAATTTATTAGAACTAAAACGCTGTCACCGGGTATACTCACAATCACATACCTCAAGCACTTTATAAATTGATTGAGTTCTGACTATACTACAGGGTGTTAGGGTAAACAGTTGCATTACTTTTAACCCAGTAAAATTAGATAAATCAGAAGAAATAATTTCCGGAGTTTTGGAACTTTTTTAAACGTTCCTTTGGTACGTAATATTGAAGAAAAAAAAAAGTCCTGGTGAGGGGGGGGGGGGGGGTGAGCTCGAGGAAGGGGGGGGCTCTAAAGGTGACTTTTTTCAGTTTTTCACTTATTTCTTGAAATCTGTGAGTCGTTTCGAAATACTTTGTATGGACAAATTAAACCTAAGAAAAATTTCCTACAAAACAAGTGGTATGCATTTTTGTCATAGGACTTAACCTTTGAGGGGTACGGGGCCGAGAAAGTAACGACATTTCAAAAATTATGAAATTTGTCATTGGCGTTTGAAATTTCCATGGCAGCCATGGAAATTTCAAACGCCAATGCAGCTTTTAAGGGTTCTCCGAACCGACAGAAAATTTGTATCTGGGGGTTTTCGGGGTTGCTGATTCAGAATATGAAATCATTTTGTTTTTATCTTCAACTTTCATGAAGGTCGCCATACAAATTTCATAATTTTTGAAATGCTGTTACTTCCTCGGCCCCGTAGCCCTTAAAGGTTAAGTCCTATGGCAAAAATGCATACCACTTGTTTTGTAGGAAATTTTGTCAGGTTTAATTTTTCCATACAAAACATTTCGATACAACTTGCAGATTTCGAGAAATAAGCGAAAAACTGAAAAAAGTCACCTTTAGAGCCCCCCCCTTCCTCGAGCTCACCCCCCCCCCCCCCCCTCACCAGGACTTTTTTTTTTCTTCAATATTACGTACCAAAGGAACGTTTAAAAAAAGTTTCAGAACTCCGGAAATTACTTCTCCTGATTGGTTTATTTCAGCTTAATTTTACTGGGTTATTTAAGGTGTGACCCATGATACTGAACAACGTTTCCTAAGAAACCTATAGGAATTTCGCAAAAACTAATCGACTTTTCATACAAACGTTCAATCAGCTGATTGCATAATGGGAAATCCAATTTTTTTTAATTAATTTTATTTAGGTTTTTTAGGGAAAGTTGTTAAGAATCATGAGTACAATCACCCCTTAAGGGTTGAATCTCATCTGGCAGCACCGCATCACCTTTTTCTATCGCTCCATCCTTTTCTGTCACTCAGGAACGTCATTTGCTAGCGCAAATAAGGCAGACGAAACGCGACCGCACGCCGCAGCACAGCCGCGCACGATCGCGTTCCGTCTATCTTATTTGCTCGAGCAAATGACGTTCCTGAGTGACAAAAAGGATGGAGCGACGAAAAAATGCGATGCAATGCTGCCAGATGAGATTCAACCCTAAAGAATTGCAACTATTTACCATAACACCCTGTATAACCAATTCGTAGAGCAGAGTAAAGTCTATTTTTGAACGGATAAACCAAAAGATGTCTGACCACAACTCGAATAGGTTGTGCTAAAAAATTTCGAGCTGGCTTCGGTCGCTTCGGTCACTCCTTTATCTTTAACGTAGGTTTTCTTATCAAGATAAGGAGGCGGCAAAATCGGTCTGTGCCCTGGGAGATAAACACCCACACTACGCCACAGGTGCTCACTAAGGTCCGTTATTCCGAATTAATAAACCGCGCTGACAATCGATTTTGAAGACGAATGAAACGAGTTCCTCTTAATCCTTGAACGACATCTTAAAATAGATCAAGTCGGTAATCTGCTAATATCTCTTAATACGTCTCATCAAGCAAACGCAAAGTAAATTTATTTCCGAAACTTTCCATGTCGCAGAAATCATTGGAATTTAATCCATTTGCTTGTAACATCAATATTATTTGGTATTTATTGCGTCGCGCAGAGCGTTGTCGGTAGTGTTATGCGGAATGGTATGGACGCACTCAATCGATCCGCGCGGCCGACAAGGCATTTAGGTTTAGTTCGGTAGATCACATACGATGACGCATGACGGAGCGGCAGACATGGGGATTTCTGCGATCTCTAAATACGAATCTGGCATCAGAATTCAGAAAAGTGGCCGCCATCTTGAAATTTTTGTTTTCAAACCAATTGCTTCCAAAATCAATTTCTGGGGATTTCTGCAATTTCCGAGCACGAATCCGTAGATAGAAATTCATAAAAGTGGCTGCCATTTTGAACTTTTTTGTTTTTAAACCGATTGCTTCCAAAATCGATATCTGGGGTTTTCTGCCATATCGGAACACGAATCAAAAGTCAAAAATTCAGAAAAGTAGCCGCCATCTTGAACTTTTTGTTTTTCAACCGTTTGCTTCCAAAATCAATATCTAGGGGTTTCTGCCATATCCGACACGAATCCAAAGTCAACAATTCAGAAAAGTGGCCGCCATCTTGAACTTTTTGTTTTTAAAGCGATTGCTGCCAAAATCGATATCAAATAAGGTTTCTGCGATCTATTAACACGAATCTGACATCAGAAATCAGAAAATAGATATCTCAATCCGGAATCTCCGGATTCATGTTAAGATATCGATATTTGCTTCCAAACGACGAAAAAAAAAGTTCAAGTATTCGGGCACTTTTCTGAATGTTGACTTCGGATCCGTGTGTGATTTTGGAAGAAGTCGATTGAAAAACAAAAAGTTTAAGCCACTTTTCTGAATTTTTGACTTCGGATTCGTCTCCGGAGATGGCAGAAGCCCCCAGATATCGATTTTGGAAGCAAACGGTTGAAAAACAAAAAAGTTTAAGATGGCGGCCACTTTTCTGAATTTTTGACTTCGGATTCGTGTTCGGAGACCGCAAGAACCACCTGATATCGATTTTGGAAGCAATCGCTTCAAAAACAAAAAAGTTTAAGATGGTGGCCACTTTTCTGAATTTTTGACTTCGGATTCGTCTCCGGAGATGGCAGACACCCCCAGATATTGATTTTGGAAGCAATCGGTTGAAAAACAAAAAAATTCAAGATGGCAGCCACTGTTCTGAAATTTTGACTTCGGATTCGTGTTCGGAGATGGCAGAAACCCCCGGATATAGATTTTGGAAGCAATCGGTTTAAAAACTAAAAGGTTCAAGATGGCGGCCACTTTTTTGAACTTCTGACTTCGGATTCGTGTTCGGAGATCGCAGAAACTATACATTTTTCTAATAGGTATATTTTAAATTAGCAATCGGTCAGAAACTACATTATTTATTTTCATTTTGCAACAAATTATTATTTTTGTTACAATGTATCATTATTTTAATCGAAAATAGAAGTGCTTCAGGGCATTTTATTATTCATCTGCTGGCAATATTACCCACGTCACTGCGTCACCCGTGTGCCATACCATGCGACGTGACAGCTGCCGCATTGACGCAGCGGTAATGCGTCACCGTGTATGCTCCTGTGTGCGGTTTCATACAACTCCTTGCTTCCCAATGACGGACTGCCGTATGGTGCTCCGTCATGCGTCATCGTGTGTATCGATTATATCCACAGAATATTATAAGAGAAGTTAGTAGTGCAAAGTAGGAATGGAGCGCGTGCCACACGGTTATGCAATGATTTGCATAACACCACGGCATGCATAAGGCACGGGATGGTGCGAGCGAGGGCATAAGTAATTGTAGCTGCGTGAGTGGGAAGACAAGTGGCGACAGTCGTCTTCTAAGCAAAAGCGCTACTTTGCATTTCTAACCCCTCTTATAAAGTTTTTTGATTATATAAATGAGACCATTTGATAAAAAAAATTTACTACAGTAATTACTGAAATAATCATTGCCAGAAACGTATTTTTCTCGATTTCCAAGTTTAGGAACTAATTTGTTCATAAATTAATATGATGACGATCATAACGATTTGAACGAAGTCATAATAATTTTAGATTTTTTTTTTAGAAATTTTAAAGATGTTTTTCCGAATTGTCAATATGGCTACTACTAGCGCCATCTGACGGATTTTTTTCATAACAGCCTTTAAAAAAGCTTCATTGAAACAAATACAAACCACATGTGCGCACCACTGCTTCTTTAGGTCTTTCAACATCGCCATTTTGTTGTTTGATACAATATTCATAATTTCTTTAAAGTGTGAACTATAAAGAACCTTTTTTACCTTCTTTTCGCCCCTATTTGGAATGGAGTATAGAAATTTTAAACATTTAAGTTAGACCATTCTTAGGCCATTTTTGACATGGACAGGTTTTTATAAATTTTTGGTCCAAATGAGAAATAGCCTAGCTTTGGTGCCATCAAAAAAATTGTTAGATGGACAAGTTCTAACCAAATGAACTTAATTTATTTTTCAATGGCTATTTATATAAAATAATAAAACTTTTCGATTTGATTTTGTATGGGTTTACATAGGGTCCTTCTTAATATAGGTACTGACAATTTTTTAAGGGGATGATCAGACCATCAAACTGAACAACTTTTGTCTATGGGACCAACATCGAAATTGCGAACAAAATATCAGCTGTCCCATACAAAACTACAAGCCTACTCGAGCCAAATGTATGGGATGTTGACAGCTGATATTTTTTTCGCGATTTCCAAGTTGGTCCCATAGAAAAAGATGTTCAGTTTGATAGTCTGATCATCCCCTTAAAAATGTGACAGTATATTAAGAAGGACCCTTTATGCAGGTATTAAGGGGGGAGGTGACGTGTGTCAGTCTACACTGAAAAAAATCTAATTTACTTCAACCAAGATCTTGTTTATGATAATCATACATCATGAATCCATATGAACCTGTCAACATCATGACTTCGCTGACTAAGAGAACTTTGTTAAACGAATTCGGCTATCTGTTACAACTACCATCTTTTGTTTTTAGTAAACAATAATAACGTCATTTCAATTATTTTGGTGCTAATTAAGAGAAAATACTTCTTAGTTGGCTCGCATTTTTTCAGTGTATCTATGAATTAAATGTCTTTAGACCCACGCGTTTTACTCCAAATACCCTACATTAGAATATTGTAGATGCGGTATTTATTCCATAAGAGCACCAATATTTTACGAGGAAAAAAGCCTTCAGGTCGTTATTTTTGCGACAAAACATAAACGGAAATATAGGTCGTTGTAATAAAATAGATGTGCATACAAAGCATGAAATAAAATAGGTTGTAAAACATAGATAAAAAAATTATAATTTCAACCCTTTTCCGTCGTGTTTTTTTTTGTTTCCTGTAAAAAGGATAATTATGGTTTACTCGTATTATAAGAGCAAACATTTTGGCTGGCTTGCTCCAAAATGTATAATTTTAGGCTTAAGGCTATGTATTAGTAGAGCAAGCCTCTCTTTCTAACAAGCAAACTTTTGCAATTAGCTATCCCGCTTCAATTGAAAGCAAGATCGCAAAAAAACGTATTTTTCATCAATATCTTTTCTCTTCGGTGTTTGGGGAAAAATCCATCGGGTAGAAGCCCTGCTATAATTATTTACCTTTCAAATGATGGTATATTCAGAAGAAATGGTGTAGGGTGATTCTTGTAAAACTGGTTATAAATCTGAAATCGAACTTACTTTGCACCTCTTTTCTATCGAGAAAATTTAATAGAATTGTGTTTTCAACTGTTAGATGCCCTGCAGAAAGAATGTATCTACACCGTTATGTGAACTATATAATTATATTAAATGTAATAATATGGTTATCAAAAATCGGTTCGAAAGCAGACAAAAGAGGTATGACCCCCTCTTAAACATGTTTAAATATTATGCATTCATACTGCTTCCGTCAATTTTGTTTCGCAACACTTTCATTCACCCATATAAGCAGAATTTATCCAACCACGAATCGGACTATTTTATTTTGTAGACTTTACTGTTAATAACTGTTATAACTGTTGTACAGCCAAGAGCACATCAAGCTTTACACTTGCAGTTCGATTGTAACGCTTATGGCGCACTAAATAAGAACGGCACAAAGTCCAAAGTGTCAAGCTTGACGTGCTCTTGACTGTACGTAGATTTAAGATAAATTGATAAGTAGGCCTCGCATGCCACCCCCAAGAAAACGATAATAATCGAGATGTGTGTGATCTTTGTTATTTTTTATACGTAAGCCAAAAAAAGCGCATTATGATTACGATATTTTGTCGCTTTGTCGTGGGTGCAGATTAGATTTATGATACAAAATTTTCTAGCAAAGTCTACAAAATAAAAGGTTTCCAGGAATATTTTTTAATCAGAAGATTTTTTTATGTTAAATGAAATCCACAGCCTAAAAATAATTTTGAAAGAAATATGCTGGTATCACATGAAGTGAATCCACCGACGCAAGCTAGCATTTATTATGTCGCGACAGATTTCATATCAGCACGGTCCCCAGAATAAGGTAGTAAAAGTTACTACCACTCCGGATCATCATAAAATCATAATTTTCACGACTCTCGTTACAACTTTACGTAATAAAGTATAATATTAACCCCCCGTTTTTACCAATGCTTGCGTTAGTTAGATATTGACAAAAAGTGGTTGATAAAAGATCTTCGGTCCGAAAATGACGGCTAAATGAGATGAATGAAGGAAGAGGACATAATATACATATAATATTGAGTTGATCCCAATAATGGGTTAGGGCATAGTGTAATATAAGTGATGAAGCTTAGCGGTCACGGCGCGTCTATGCCCGCGCGGCGTGCGGGGTACGGCGGGGGACGGGCGTACCCTTACTCAATTCGCTGTTAGGGTACGCGCGCAGGCAGCGTGAACCGGGACGCAGTCCTCCCGGCCCCCGCACGGGGCACGATTGGCCTGCCGCGACCGCTGAGCTTCACCACTATTAGTTCTTTACACTATGGTTAGGGGTAGGAAGATGATGATGGTGATGGTAAAAGGATTTTTAGTGCTAAGAAACGTACTAAGAAAAGTACATTAAAAAATGTTAAAAAAGCGAAATCTTTAGGATAGCAACTAATAATTTAATGATGAAAGAATTAATTTATATTTAAGTACACGGATTAATTAGCATAACGCTGTAGCAGGATTTAGTGTCGGTAAACTACAAAGCATGGAAATCCTGATGAGATTAGTGGTCTCTTACGACATTAATCCATTGTGGTGCCTTGTTTTAAACAGCTGGTGCTTACCATAATAACACTCTATTGTAAACCTTTAGCTATAAAAAAATAAGGTTTATTTATGATCCAAAATATACTCCATTTTACCGCCCTTTGTTCACACCACGGAATTTTCAATTCGGTGCTGTGTGGTTCTTTGAAACGATCATAAAATCCGACTTACTGAGGCAGTAATTGCAATTTTTCTGCTTTATGAGTGCAGTGAATCGGGTGTTTATAGTTGTGGGATATTGCTCTTTGAGAATTGTTTGGCACAGATTGAAAATTATCAGTGTATAAACCATAAATATATTATACCTTACGAAACAGAGGAAGTGACATGAGTTGTCAAATGAAACCGTCTTTGGACGTTTTCAGGAGTCCTCGGCAGGGTAAAAATTCGATTTCTGTCTATAATTCTCAATCTAACGTGAACCCGTGGATAATTTAATGAAATAGTGTTAGTATATTTCACAAAATTATCCACGATTTCACCTTAGGTTCACGATTATTCACAGAAACCGAATTTTTACCAGGACTCTACATCCCCAAAAACGGTTCTATTGCCTCGCGTCACGTATCTTTTTCTATTATACAGTGATGCCGCTAGGTACCATCTCGCTTTCTCAGCTGTCAATTCCACTCTTCCGTAGTATAATACCTTTATGGTATAAACACATTTTATACCTACTGGAAGCTATTATTTCTTTACATGCATTTAATAGTCCGTCTACCTTTGGAACAGCGTGCAAATGTTAAAGAAATTAATAAATTATGATAT
This sequence comes from Agonopterix subpropinquella, assembly GCA_922987775.1. Classification (NCBI taxonomy): domain Eukaryota; kingdom Metazoa; phylum Arthropoda; class Insecta; order Lepidoptera; family Depressariidae; genus Agonopterix; species Agonopterix subpropinquella. The sequence goes on from OV277714.1 coordinate 9,182,982, forward strand.
AAAATTGTGTTTTGTACTTATTTTAATTAAATAGTATTATGTGATAGTCTCGATACATAGTATCAGTACTAAATCACAATAAAATAATAACAAAAAACAGTACTTTTGATATTTGAGATTGGAAAAGATACTTCCTACTACAAACTACTTGACATTTGGCAGAAATACACTGAAAAAAATGCGAGCCAACTAAGAAGTATTTTCTCTTAATTAGCACCAAAATAATTGAAATGACGTTATAATTGTTTACTAATAACAAAAGATGGTAGTTGTAACAACAAGCCGAATACGTTTAACAAAGTTCTCTTAGTCAGAGAAGTCACGATGTTGACAGGCTCATATGGATTCATGATGTATGATAATCATAAACAAGATCTTGGTTGAAGTAAACATTTTTTTTTTCAGAGTACCTACAGTGCTAGACGCTATTATTTTATAGAGAAAAAATTGAAAGCGTTATACCTTATCATTATTTACTCTGTGTCAAAATTACCTGATATTTTAAAATATACCAAAATGCGTAGCGCGCCGCGCTCGCCGTGAACTAACAATTTGTGGTTGTTATCGAATGTGTTCATTTTATTTAATTTCACCAAACGAGGTGTTCAAATAAACGTTAAATCTGAAAACCATTAAAATTTCTGTAGAATAGTTAACTGAACAGCATTTTGAACTTTACAAAACATTTCTCTGCTATCAATAATTCTGGTAAGTAAACAGTTTCTATGAAAGTCTTTAATAGTTAATACGTATTAACTTACAGTTTTGAATAGTGATCCTTGTATCGTAGAATCAAAGACTGGTAGATTTTTAGAAACTATATTTTAATATTTTACTTTCACTGCACTTTTATAATTTTACTAAACTATTTTAATTTTAAATATATCACAATTACTTCACAAATACAAGTTGTCACTTCGAGTGCCGGCTGAGAACTGACTGTTTAATCCGTTTTGCGCCATTTCCAACGGACTCCCCACTTTTTCCCGTCCACTGTACCAACCAAACGCACCTCGCGTTTCATTGGTCCAGCTCGCAAAAGCCTGTGCTACCAACCGAACGAATCAAACCGTTCAAAATATATTTAACGGCTCTTCGGCGGCGTCCTTTTTAAGCCATTCATTAGTTATGTTTCAGTTAATTTGAAAGAATATTAAACGTGTTGCTAGCACAAAATAAAGATTTAGTATCAAAATATCATGAATCACGACACTTGAATATTGCTGTACTGTGGAGGTATACCTACCTATAAGCGTAATAAAATATCATTATACAGGGTGTAACAAAACACCCTAGTAATACTTAAGGGGGTGCTTCAGACCATCAATCTGAACAACTTTCACTATGGAGCCAACAATAAAAAAAAAAAAAATATTTGCCGTCCCATACATTTGAGTCGAGACGTAGGTAGGTACTGCAGTTTTGTATGAACGAGCGATTTTTTTTTCTAAGTAATGTGTATAACGCTTGGCATTTGCGATTATGTTATGTTATTCATATATTAATAAACTTAATAAACTAGATTTCGATGTTGGCTCAAAAAGGTCTGAAGCAACCATTTAAGGCTATTCTACCGTTGGCGCGCTCCATACAAACGTAGTATGGTGATATTTTCAATACTATCCAATTAAAGTCAATGAAATTTTTCAAAAACAATCTAGTAACTAATTTCTATGTCGGTATGAAGTCAGATTTTCGATAAAATTTATAGTTTTAAAGTTACAGTGCCACAAATATTTCCATACAAATCTTAAATTAATCGTAGCATTGAAACTGTATATTTTAACAAAAATCTGACTTCATACCGACATAGAGATTAGTTAATTTTTCATTGAATTAATTAGATAGTATTGAAAATATCACCATACTACGTTTGTATGGAGCGCGCCAACGGTAGAATAGCCTTAAGTATTACTAGGGTGTTTTGTTACACCCTGTAGTACCAGTTTGCGGAGGGCTGTCACTTACACCCTGTATTGGGTACTATATCTGTCATACAAAAATCTACGAAGACGAAATCCTTTTAAATAAGGATACAAAGCTAACAACATTCACAGTTTACAGTTTTCTTATCAACTTGTTTTTTGTCCCGAAAAATCGTCGACATTTTCATAACTGCTTCAAAATAATTTTGCCTCGAGCCTTTCAGTAGAGGGTGTTGTTTGAAAGAGATTCCTAATCTGAATTTAGACATTTTTTGTTGCGAATACTATACATTTAAGTAAGTAAATCGTGAAAAGAAGCTGTGATCGGATAATTCGAGCACGAGAAGAATATGGACAAGTATTAATATTAATTTATTTTTATAATAAAAATCTGGGATCATTTCGAATTCCCGGAATTGCCAGAAATGCTTCCGATATTCCGTCCGAATATTTTGTTATGTTTTGATTTAATAATGTTTCCATGCGTACTTTTCAAAGACGCCAGTTGCTTTATAGTCAGTTTTACTAAATGAGTCAATTCCGGGAATCAGATCTTTAAATTAACTTTATTCTGAATAATGTTTTAGATAATCAAACTTTCCATAAGGATCTTGGGTCGACGAAAGACGAGAGAAATGTATGCTATGGGAGGTCCAAAAAATGTTCTCTTTCACACGAAGCGACGAAAAAACAGACAACACGGTCAAAGACTCTAAAATTGTGCTTCAATGTCGAATTAAATTCTAGTTATTTATTGGTAAAACAAATAAAAGTGGGTAAATACATTTAAAAAAAATAAAAAAATACATACAGCCGAACAGAACCTCCTCCTTTTTTTGAAGTCGGTTAAAAATATTGAGAACCTGAAACTAATATAACTTAACCTAAAATATGGTGCAGGTCTGGACCGCGCGGGAAGGTAGCCAAGATGCTGGCAGCATTTCCTCGCTGAACGGCTAAACTGATCCGTTGAGCGAGGAAAGCGCCAGCCCTTGGATCCCCGGTCGAGTCTACCAGGCGCTTTGCCAGATCTTTAAAAAGCGCTTGGGCGCCGGGACCCCACGGACCAAGGGTTTCGACACCAAATGCTATTTTACCAATAAATAACTATAATTAAATTCTTAGATTATTTTAATATATCCATTTTTAAAAATCATACTGTATACCTTCCTACTAGACTTGTAATTCAGCTTCCGAACCAAATGGCTTGTGCTACAAAATCTTATGCGAATAACCGAGATTGGATACAAGTTTAGATGAAAACGTTTTGGGCATACATTTTATTTTGTGAAAAGATTTCTTGATATACCAATACTTCGGTTTTTCCGACCTTATTTCGTTAGGATTTGGGAAAAAATAATTTAATAATATACGAGAGTAGAAAATCTGAATTTTTGTAAAAGACAGTAGTTAGGTACATCTATAACAATAATTATGACAGTTATATAGTTTCAAAGTTACACTGGCTCAAAGATTTCTGTACAAAAAAAAACGTCAATATTTTAACTGTAAGGGTTGTAGTATTTTAAATTACCTTCATTCAAAAAATTGTTTATCGAAATCGGAGTAGTTTTGAAGGGTTCCGAAGCAAAAACCGTCAAGCACTCTACTATATAATGTATTTCTCAAAAAAATATTAACACCATGTTTAAAGTATGTATAATGGTAAAGCCTTAAAATATGTGCAAAACAAAATGTACCATCTCGTTTTATAGAACGAGGTAAATGCAGTACGAATAGCTCCATCTAATGATAACCAACCATCTGGATTAGATGGTACCAAAGAAGAAGATCGCTTAGTTTCTACCTAGGTGTGACTTTGTTTTTAAAGTCAGTGTTCTTTTAACTGCATAATCCTCTCTACGTGTCCGGGATAGCGAACCAAGCTTACACCGTGTGTGATATAATTTATAAAGTAAAAACAGGCCAAGTGCAAGTAGAACTTGAGCAATTTGGGTTCCAACGGCGAAACGGAGATTTTTTTTGATATTTATTTTTATGTAGGAGAGAGATGGAGGAGATAAAAAACATAATAATTGTTATGCAATCTTAACTTTACGGAAAATAGGTATTCTAGATTTTGGAGTTGAACTTTTGGAGTTATTTAGTACCAAATGTAGACCACGTACCGGAAAGCGCAGCGTGGGTAGGCCCTCCACACGGTGGACCGACGACCTGGTGAAGGCGGCGGGAAAACGATGGATGAGGGCAGCGCAGGACCGGTCGTTATGGTGATCCTTGGGGGAGGCCTATGTCCAGCAGTGGACGTCCGTCGGCTGAGATGATGATGATGATGATGAAATGTAGACGATTCGCTCTAAAACTGTAAACCTATAACATGTTTTTGAACTGTTACTTTAACTAGCTTTCAGTTGCTTAGTTCCTCACAGTAACTAATTATTTTCAAAATTGATATAGATTTCAGTGCTGGGATGCGATTTTTAAATGTCACCGGTGAGCTTGAACGGTTTTTGAATCTCATAAGAAAGCCTTCTCATACCCATGAGTTCAATACGAGTGGGAAGGGGCAATCGTATTGAACTCATGGGTATTAGAAATGTAGTCCCTGGTGAGATTAAAAAATTGCTAACATTGGGAAATCGTTGAATATCTGCCATTTTACTCAAAAAATTGCACTCCTATCCCTAAAACTAAAAAATCTATTTTCAATTCAACGTCTAATCCTTTTTCTCACCTATCGGCTCTTCATTAAAATAAATAATAATAAATAAATATCTTGGACAATGACACACAAATGATCTAGTCACATTTAAAGTACCAGAATCTAGCCTGGACTTGTATTATGATGATTAGACAACGATATAGAATATATTATATAGGTACAAAAATCCATGACTCGGGTACAAATATTCATATTCATCACACAAATATTTGTCCCTTACGGGATTCAAACCCGCGACCCTTGGCATGGCAGGCAGGTTCACTACCAACTGTGCTACCGGGCCGTCCAAAGTAAGTATCTTCTATTTCTTGTGGGAAGCAAGCCCAGCCTGCGTAACATGACAGAGGTGAGAGCGACACAGGTTACTTCTAAACGTCAAATTGGCGGTTATCTCCATAGTATCTCACTAAAATGTGACGTTTAGAAGTGACCTGTGTCAATCTCACCTCTGTCATGTTACGCAGGCTGCCTGCGTAACATGACAGATGTGAGAGCGACACAGGTCACTTCTAAACGTCAAATTGGCGGTTATCTCCATAGTATCTCACTAAAATTTGACGTTTTGAAGTGACCTGTGTCAATCTCACCTCTGTCATGTTACGCAGACTGGTGTCAGATTAAAACAATGTGACACCTGAAGCCTAACCTATCTAGCCTAACCTTTGGTGTGTAAGAGCGGTGATAGCCCATACGGAAGAGAGCCTGTGCCTCAATCCTGAGGCCGCGGTTCGATTCCTGGCCTGTACCACTAAGTTCTTCGGAATTTATGTACGGTTGTATTTATCATTTACTAGCTCGGCGGTGAAGGAAAACATCGTGAGGAAACCTGCATTCCCGAAAATGAAAAGAAAATACCATACGTTCGGAGGTATGTGTAAATATGGGTGAGCTTGGAGCGAACACAAAAGGACCAGCGCTGGTATCCGTGTTACAACGACCCTTGCTTGCAATAGCCCAACCACAAATAATCAATAACCTTTGGTGTGTCTTAAAATCACAACATTCTTAAATCCTAAAATTCCGTATTCCAATGCTATACGGAACGCTAATAAACTTTCCATCTTCCTCGGATTAGAGTTAACTCCGCAGCCACTACATCCCTCTACCCTCACATATCAACGTCTCAAATCACACTGCACAAATCGGAAAGCGGTATTACTGTACTAACGAGTTTTCGCTGTCGCAGTCTCAGAGTTTCCTCTCTTATTGCAACGTGAACTTTGGCCAAAGAAAAACCTTGCAGTTTGGACAGAGGCCAGAATGTCTAGATTTCCCTGAACGTGGACATCGGAGTTAAGTCTTGAGTTATGACAAATTTCGGAACATTAGCATAAAGTACTGTATTTCCCGGGGGGGGCAGATACTACGAATAAGAATAACTATAGAAGAATAACTCTAAACAAAAGCAACATAATTTTTGGCACCCTTTGAAAATTGACATTTTGTATGAGTTTTGGCGGCAAGGTGTAGTTTTTAAGGAACAAATTTCGAACACGGTGTACTTTTTTTGGGGTCACTTTTTGAGCTTGATTTACATTTCTATACATTCTTATTCGTAGGGCAGATAGAGATAAATTCAAAATACAGGGTGTTAGAGTAAACAGTTGCACTACTTTAAAGCGTGATTGTATCTATGATACTGAACAGCATTCCCGAAGACACTTAATGAAATTAGCGAAAAAATATCTTACAAAATTTCGATCACCTGATTACATTTTAGTATGGAAAATATAAATAAAAAATTGCGAGTTTCCTATAGGTTTCTTAGGGAAAGTTGTTCAGTATCATGGGTACAATCACCCCTTGCTTATCCTAACACCCTGTATACACATTTCAGCACCCAAACTGCCCGGTGTGACAGGTAGTGAGCCTGTTACATCTTTTTAAGTACGCCTCGGTGTTAAAATACATAAGCTTCCTCATGATGATTCCCTTCACCGAAAAGCCAGTGGTGTTACAAATCGTAGGTAGGTAAAGTCGGGTATACAGGGTGTAACAAAACACCCTAGTAATACTTCAGACCATCAATCTGAACAACTTTCACTATGGGGCCAACGTCGAGAAAAAATAAAAAAAATCTGCCGTCCCATACATTTGAGTCGAGACGGTACTGCAGTTTTGTATGAAAGAGCGGATTATTTTTTCGCGATTTCGTTGTTGGCTCCATAGTGAAAGTTGTTCAGTTTGATGGTCTGAAGCACCCCCTTAAGTATTACTAGGGTGTTTTGTTACACCCTGTAAATTCCTCAAAGCATCTTGCTAAAATTAGTCGGAGTTTATTTCCCAAGCAGTAAAGTAATACTTTAAAATTAAGTGGATTATCCAAATTTCACTACCAGTGCCAAAAATCTTCCAATAGGAGATGTAGTGAGATTGCCGCTACTTAAAAAAAACGATAATTTTTTTAAACGTATCAAATGTCGCTTCTATGACCAGTTAAATTTTTCTACTCTACGCTCCCGTCTTATTTAATTCAATATAAATCCTGAAGTACGCGGTAACACCAACGCGGTCAGCGGTCGTATTATTATAGTGTATGGCTTTGCTCTTATCATCATAACCATCAGCCTATGACACGTCCCACAGCAGTGCAAAGTCCTTCCCTCTGGGAGAATGTTTGGACACTAGTCGTCGGTAGTAGATTGGTAGACTTCACATACGAATCAAAATCTTTTCCTAAGCATATACACGGTTTCCACACATACCCGTTCACCGTTTCAGAGCATTCGGTATTACGTACACATACTTAAGTAAAAAAATCATATCCGCAACGTGCCTCCGTCGTCTTCTAATTTTTTTTTTTTAATTATTTTTTATTGAAAAAAGAAATTTACAAAACACAACAAGGACAAAAACCCGTCCCACGAAAACCTGTAAGGGTTTATCTGGGGAAGGGGCGTTCACATTCGCGGACCAATTAGGTATTTCTACTTTTACATAGGTATGTTATTACATAGGTATGTTTCGTTAATTAATGTTACATTTAGTTATGAATTTTAGGTAAGTCAAATTAACTTTTTAGGTAGATATGATACACATAAAGGATGAATCGTATGAGCATTGCCACAATCACCATCCTAGCAGTGAGTTGGTAGTTGTGGCAATGCCTGATGATGATGGATGATGCATACACATAACTGCACAGTTAAAGGATATAGTCTATGTCGGTAAGTGATAATGATAAGTAATGTTTTTTTACAATGGGTTTAAACTTAGGATTTGAAATGTAAGTACTTTGTATATCAACTGGTAGACTGTTAATTATCTTTGGTAAGACATGATTACATAATCTCTTTCCGTAATTGTTACTATAGTTAGATACTACATACTCTTCCTTATCTGTTAGCTTTCTTAGCCTACTAAATCTTATTTTTAAAGGTAGGTTACATAATTGTGAGTATTCGTCTTGCAATATTGCTATTTTTACTTTAGATTGTACTGTTAATATGTTACAATAAGCAAATAATTCTGTATAGTCATGTTGGTATTTGATTTTAGTCTTGTTAGGTACAATAGTTTTTAGTAGTCGGATTTGTAAATTAAATATTTTATCCAGATTAGATTTGTAAGTTCTACCGTAGCTGCTGATCCCGTACCCGATCACTGAGTCAGCCATCGCCAAATACAACATCCTCAGAGTAATATACGGCAGTTTGTATTTAAGTATGCACGACCTACTTAATATGGCTCTTAGCTTATCACAGATATTTTTGATGTGGGGGACCCAGTTAAATGACTCATCTATTATCAGACCAATGTACATATGCTCTTTTACATTTTCTATTGCGGTACATTTACAAGTGTTTTTATTTAAATGCAAACATTTGTGTTCGTGGGCAACGATGGTGGGTTGGCGATCAGTCTTATTGTGAGATGAATGTATGTGTAGAAGTTTAGTTTTTTGAGCATTGATCACCAATCCAACATCGTGTGCCCACTTACACAATGTGTTGAAGTTTTGTTGCAGCAGTCTTTCTGCCTCACAAATGTCTTTGTTAGCTACAATGATAAACGTATCGTCTGCAAACTGATATACAGAGCCATTCTTTATTATATTGCACATGTCGTTAACGTACAGTAAGTACTCGGTGGGTACCAAAATGGAACCTTGGGCCGTTCCTCTCTCAGTTTTAACGCTGTCGCTAAGCGACTTATCAATCCTGACATGAGTACTTCTATTTAAATGATAGTCTTTTAGTAGATTTAATAGAGGGCCCTGTATACCATTCTGCTCCAGTTTAACAAAAAGGGTGTTATAATCAAGAGTATCAAATGCTTTGCTGAAGTCAATGAAAACAACCAACATTTATTCCAAGTTAAGGTACCGCGACCGCAAACCGCGTTAGCTTGACTACAATCTTAACTCAAGCCTTTCGTTCCATTGCAATGTTACTGATCTAATAGTCGACGGCAGTAGTTTGTTGTTCAGTATTTTCTTTGTCGTGATTCTTTTTGTAAGTTACTTGAGTAAAAGTTTTCTAGTGTGTCAAAGAGTTAAAAGTATCGAATCTATACATAATGTATACCTACCTTATAAAAATTTACTTATAGTTTCGTCGTTCTGATTTATATAATATTACCATAATATTTTGAAACCTCCTATCCAACGATACCCCACATCATGAGATAGACGAGAAAAAAAAAATATGTTTCATGATTTTATTTTACCACTTTGTTGGCTTGATTAATATGTATACCCATGCCAAATAACGGCTTTATAGTACTAAGCGTCTCTGAGCTAAGCCGCGGACAGACGGACAGACGGACAGACGGACAGACGGACAGACGGACAGACGGACAGACGGACAGACGGACAGACGGACAGACGGACAGACGGACAGACGGACAGACGGACAGACGGACAGACGGACAGACGGACAGACGGACAGACGGACAGACGGACAGACGGACAGACGGACAGACGGACAGACGGACAGACGGACAGACGGACAGACGGACAGACGGACAGACGGACAGACGGACAGACGGACAGACGGACAGACGGACAGACGGACAGACGGACAGACGGACAGACGGACAGACGGACAGACGGACAGACGGACAGACGGACAGACGGACAGACGGACAGACGGACAGACGGACAGACGGACAGACGGACAGACGGACAGACGGACAGACGGACAGACGGACAGACGGACAGACGGACAGACGGACAGACGGACAGACGGACAGACGGACAGACGGACAGACGGACAGACGGACAGACGGACAGACGGACAGACGGACAGACGGACAGACGGACAGACGGACAGACGGACAGACGGACAGACGGACAGACGGACAGACGGACAGACGGACAGACGGACAGACGGACAGACGGACAGACGGACAGACGGACAGACGGACAGACGGACAGACGGACAGACGGACAGACGGACAGACGGACAGACGGACAGACGGACAGACGGACAGACGGACAGACGGACAGACGGACAGACGGACAGACGGACAGACGGACAGACGGACAGACGGACAGACGGACAGACGGACAGACGGACAGACGGACAGACGGACAGACGGACAGACGGACAGACGGACAGACGGACAGACGGACAGACGGACAGACGGACAGACGGACAGACGGACAGACGGACAGACGGAAAACGGAACGCAAACCGTTCCTAGCTACCCACCTACACACCGCTTTCAAGTACGTTTATTTTAACTAGCCCGTTTGCCCTGGGCTATCATTTCCGTGTTAAATTTGCCTTGTAATATTGCTGTCGTCAGTTTCCTTCAAGCTATTTACTTTTGGGATGACCAAATGAACCGAGGGACAATGTTTTTTTACCAGATGTTACTTTTTAGAGTTCCGTTCCCAAAGGGTGAAAACGGGACCCTATTACTAAGCCTACGTTTGTACGTCCGTCTGTCCGTCCGTCTGTCTGTCTCACCGTCTGTCCTCATACAAGAAACTAGTTTTTATCAACGTTTATTCTTCGTTTGCAAGAAGATTGTAGAGAGAGAGATAAGAAGATAGAAAAAACTATACGCGCGAGAAAGACAAAAAATATACATAGCATCGTGCATACTACGTCTTCTCTTTTTCGCCTATAGGTTTGTCCTTCACTATAATTTGTATGACTGGCAATATCTATTGTCTTCTCTTTTTCGCGTATAGGTTTGTCCTTTTTTGCATTTGCTTAATATATTTTCGAGGGCGGGAAAGAAAATATTGTATAAAATAATATAAAAAATTCTTTTTAATAATTAATTCATCTTGCTTACCTATGAAAAGTTATTCCTTTACATTTGCTTACATTTCTTGAATTGGTTGTGCAGTATCTCAGTACACACCACGGCATTTTTTATGCAGTTTTTTTTTTTAATGTAACTGCTATACTAGACTAAATGCCGAAGTACTATATCGCCGCAGTTGAATGGGACAACGTCATGAAGCGCGGTGTTCACTCTATACTTCCTTCCTCTATCTATGGTATCGACTGAGGTATACCTCAGTGTCAGTATCGATACGATACCATCAATATGAACGATAGTTCGGAACATGATCGTACTATTAATCATCATCATCATCTTCCACTGCTGGACATAGGCCTCCCCCAAGGATCGCTACAACGACCGGTCCCGCGCTAATTGAGAGCCTTCGAAACGAAAGCGTCACGGAAATAAATCCGTGTAGCAGTATTTTTTTTTCATCTTTTATTATTAGTTGTGCAAAGTTATGCAATATTTCAAAGTTGCATTGTTATAAAGCATTGTTTCAAGGGGAAATATTTTAACGTGAAATTGCTCGTACATCTTTTGTTTTATTACAATCCAGTTTAAATTTTGAACATAGAATAGTTCATTCGTTGTTCACTCGTTAAACTTTTGCTTGTTATAGTTTCATCGTTTTAATTTATGACAACTTTTTTTATTGCTGTTTTTTGCTAACAAGGACTTTGTTAGCTTAATTTTGTCTTGTTGTCAGATACCATAAAACATGCATGCAAATTAACGTTAAATGCAGAAAACAGTTAATAACAGGGTTAGTTATTTTTTTTAATACCTGAAATGTTTCTGTTGTTGAAATAAAGAATATTTATGTTATTTTATGTTTTACCTTTGTACCAGTATTAATAAACAGGGTAAATTTTATATCACTGCGGATAACTTCAGCATGTATCCTACTCATCAAACTGAACAACTTTCACTATGGAGCCACCATCGAAATCGCGAAAAAAAAAATCAGCAGCATCATGCAGTACCTACAGACTCGACTAAAATGTATGGGATAGCTTTTTTTTTGCGATTTCGAAATTGGCTCCATAGTGAAAGTTGTTCAGTTTGATGGTCTGCAGCACCCCCTTAAGTATTACTAGGGTGTTTTTTACATATAAGACAACATTGAAATTGAGACTCATAGTGAAAGATGTTCAGTCTGAACTGAAGCTTCCCTTTTAGTATGAAACGCAATTAAATTTACATCCTGTATAGGTACTCTAATATACACCATGTAATGCTTTGTGCAAAGCTTTTTAACAAATTAAATTCTAATAAAATAAAAAATGACTTTTTCATCCCAATTGCAACAGTTTCTAGGTACATTTATCAATGCACTCTCGAAAAGCTTTGTGAAATTTTAAATTCACATAAAAACGGCTTTCCAGTGATATTTCTGGAACGCAATTTATCATAGTTTCCAGTCTCGTGCGATTCATTTTTGATGAACCGTCAAAAAAATATTTTTGCGAAAATGTAAGAATATTTAATATCCGCCACTCTATGAAAATTGGAATATCATTAGCGTAACTGCAATTTCATATAGGTTATGTATTGTAATTAACTAACCTATACAACGTGTTAATGAATTAACGCAAAACCTCATATTAGATTGCAACAATAATTTCATTATTTTGATAGTTAAAATTTAAAGTAATTCGCATTTTAAGTTTTGAGACAAAAATGATTTGTTATCATTTCAGCACTGAAAGAAAGCGCTAACGTACTCATGGATACATTTTTATAATCCTGTGTTGGTAGTAAGTAGGGTGAGTGTGCCCGTCCGGTGGGTTGACATCGGGATCAGAAAATTTTAAATTTTAGAAACAAATAATTCAATATTAAAAAAAAAATTACCTATGTTGAAACCATAACAATTGGATTCTGTTTTCGATTCTAAACAAACTACTTTCTAGTTTTGCCTTAATTCATTAACACGTTGTATAGGTTATGTATTGTAATTAACTAATTATGATAGTATATAATTAAGAGTTTTCATTCAATAATAAAAGGTTATGTTTTATAGGTATTTTATAATTCACATTGTTACTCTCAAGTTCAGTTTGTATGGAGTTAAATGCGAAAAGATCTCCCTTGAACTTAAATATTAAGGTCTAAAAGGCCTTTAACCCCTTTGAAGCTTCAAAAAGAATTGTCTCTGAAGTATTTCGTCATTCATTTCTTAGAATGGAGACATATTTAACATTCATTCCCGCTTTCCACCCTTTGTGTAAACAGCTTTGGTTCACATAAAATTTGCCCTAATTCTTTTTCCTGGTGAGGGGAAATTGTTTAGATCAAACCAAAAAGAAGAAGATGCGTTATGTTCATAATACAGGGTGTACAATAAAATGGGACAGCTACTTAAAGGGGTGCTTCAGACCATCAAACTGAACAACTTTCCCTATGGGACCAATATCGAAATCGCGAAAAAAAATTCCGCTCTCCCATACAAAACTGCAAACATAACTCGACTGAAATGTATGGGACAGCAGATTTTTTTTTCGCGATTTCGATATTGGTCCCATAGAGAAAGTTGTTCAGTTTGATGGTCTGAAGCACCTCTTTAAGTAGCTGTCCTATTTTATTTTACACCCTGTATTATATGATTTACATACTTTATTGATTATTTTGTTCATAGCAATCCCTGTTGAAAAAAATACAGGGGGCAATAATAAAATCACGGTGGAACAAGAAGATTTAGGTGCAATTTCTTATATCCGACTCCGATTCAAGGTACAATATATGCAGGATATTTTAAAGTGCATAAGTGTGTACGCATTTATATTATGTCCGCTTGATAATAAATAATTCAACCCCTTGCAAGGCAAGGTAGATGAAGTAACCAATGGCTAACGTTTCTTTTAATGCGTTGCTAATATAGCTATAAGCTTTCACGTCTATACCGTTTTTCGTATTCATACGTCTACTAGTTTTGTAAAAATTTTTGAGTGTCAAATGTACGGGTAAAAGACAGCCTATAAAGCGGACTTGTTCAACACTCACGCATGGTCGACTCACTATAGCACCTTACCTTTTATGGTCTGGCCAGTGCGAGCCGATTACGGCAAAAGCACGTGAAAACTACCCTTTGTTCATTTCTCCAGTACGCTTCTGCTTAAGATTGGTTCATTGCAGACTCTATTTTAACGGCTCTTCTTTCTAAATGTCATCTTCCTCTTTTAGCTTTATCTATTGAAAGAGAGCGAGCGAACACTCGCCGTGATATTTTCCTGCAGATTGTGTGTGTTTTTCCTTAACAGTCGATTTGTAGGATCAACGTTTATTTTCTTAGTGTTAATTGGATAGTGTTAAATGGATTGTGTCTTCCTTTTTTGAATTGCACCTTCATAAAAAAGTAAAAAAAATATAGTTTATACAGGGTGTAACAAAACACCCTAGTAATACTTAAGGGGGTGCTTCAGACCATCAGTCTGAACAACTTTCACTATGGAGTCAATGTCGATAAAAAATAAAAAAATCTGCTGTCCCATACATTTGAGTCGAGACGGTACTGCAGTTTTGTATGAAAGAGCGGATTTCTTTTTCGCGATTTCGATGTTGGCTCCATAGTAAAAATTGTTCAGTTTGATGGTCTGAAGCACCCCTATAAGTATTACTAGTGTGTTTTGTTACACCCTGTATATAGAAAACTCGTACATTTCAACAAAACAATACAAGATAAACAGTGTGGAATCACCATATTTCTAGAATACTTACGGAGAATGTTGTTCAGTTTGATGATCTGATCAACAAACAAAAAACAACAAAGAAACCAAGATCAACTGCATAAAAAGTCCATCAATTCAAATTATTATAATAAGTCCTTTACATTGTAACCATCAACATTTAATTAATGCATTTTACGAATTCCTTAATATTACAAAATAGAGAAAAAACCTAAAAATCTCACAGCAAAGGAAGATAATTTCTCCAGCTATGGGAAAAAGGCCCCTAATATAAACATAATCTCTAGACTATAGTGGTAATATTACTTAGACAATTTATATAGGGACGAGTTACGCGTGTCATTCTACTAAGAAACATTTCTGCCACTTTTTGCGGGCGGCGAGGTAACATGAAATCCACAACTTTGGATTTTATTCCCCTTAAGTTTAGATTCTAATTTTGAATGTTTAAAATCATGAAAAATAGTCTCGTGTGAACCCCAAACGTTCTAAGTTCAAAATTATTGTTTCGCTATTATAGGCTGTCTCGTTTAGTGATAAGGTATACAATTGGGTGTAATTGCATAAAATCAATTGTTCTTATACCGTGGCAGAGGGGAAATGCTACCGCAAGGCGAGTCCCTATATAAATTGTCTAAGTAATATTAGCTATACCTCATCTAAACGGAGTATCGCGTTGTCGCAGTTGGGGCACATCTTGTCTTAGTAAAATATGTTGTTTTTTATTTCTATTTTCGTATGAACATCTAAGACGTTTATACACACATTGCTGTACATGTGCCGTTTTAACAGGGAGAAAAAATCTTTGCAAAAAAGTCAAAACGGTGCATTTTTTAATTGATTTTATAATTCCGTTTGCATTTTTACCTAATCTTTCGTCCGATTACTATAATAAATTAAATTATGTTTTTAGATCGTGCTGCCCATCCTAACTTACGGAGCTTTAACGTGGTCACTTACTGAGGCCCAAAAGTCCAAGCTTAAGGTCTGCCAGAGAGCGATGGAGCGCAGCATTCTGGGTGTTAAACGAACCGACCGGGTCAGAAACACCACGTTGCGCTCCAAAACTCAAATCGCCGACGTCGGAGACAAAAACGCCAAACTTAAATGGGAGTGGGCCGGTCATGTCTGTCGGATGCATCCTGAGAGATGGGCAAAAACCATCATGCCCTGGATCCCTGAAAACGGTCGTCGGCGTCCAGGTCGACCCAGGAAGAGGTGGCGGGATGACCTGGATAAATTTGACGACCAGTGGCCAGAGGTTGCCCAAAACAGGAACGAGTGGAAGAGCAAGGGAGAGGCCTTTGCCCAGCAGTGGGATGAAGTAGGCTCATAAATATTAAAAAAAATATATAAATATAAAATATTTTAGATCGTAATACCATCAATAAACGTTACCGTTTGTGGGCCTAAAATAAATTTACTCAGTTTTTTTCAAATTGTAACAGCATTCATCCAGTGTCACAGAACTTTCTTTGTTTTTAATGAAAAATCTTCATTATTTTTAAAAATACTTTTTTTTACTTAATATTTGCTTAGACAATTTAATAGGGACGAGTTACGCGTGTCATTCTACTAAGAAACATTTCTGCCACTTTTTGCGGGGGGCGAGGTAACATGAAATCCGCAACTTTGGATTTTATTCCCATCATAATCATGAAAAGTAGTCTCGTGTGAACCCCAAACGTTCTATGTTCAAAATTATTGTTTCACTATTATAGTCTGTCTCGTTTAGTGATAAGGTATAAAATTGGGTGTAAATGCGCAAGATTAATTGATCTAATACACCGTGGCAGAGGGGAAATGCTACCACAAGGCGAGTCCCTATTAAATAGTCTAAGAATATTTGTAACTTTACATCATTTTGTGTGTATTTTATTCAGTTATCTATTTCGTTCTAACTTCACCCTACACTCTTTAATAACTTGTCTAATATTGTGGCGCAAACTTTGAAATTCGGCGATGAAAATGTTTTGGTATTTTTTGACAAGAATTATAACTTTCTGGTCGAAAAGTTATAATTCTATGAAAGTTTAGGGCCGTAAATTGAACCATTATGAGCTTCAACAAATTTGTATTTTATGCCAAAACCTTTAATAATCAAGTAAATAAAGCCTGTTTTTTTGTATATAGCAGCAGATTGTCGGTAGATTGGTACCTAGTATTGCATTCTGTAAATAACTGATAGTATTGCCACGTTGTATTGCATTCTGTGAATAACTGATAGTATTGCCACGGTGTATTGCATTCTGTGAATAACTGATATTATTGCCACGTTGTATTGCATTCTGCGAATAACTTATAGTATTGCCACGTTGTATTGCATTCTGTGAATAACTTAAAGTATTGCCACGTTGTATTGCATTCTGGGAATAACTTATAGTATTGCCACGTTGTATTGCATTCTGTGAATAACTGATAGTATTGCCACGTTGTATTGCATTCTGTGAATAACTGATAGTATTGCCACGTTGTATTATATATAATAATTTCTTTTTTTTATAATATTGTCCGTGTGGTGTCGGCTAAGAATAGCTCCCCCCATTTCCTCCCGTGAGTGTCGTAAAAGGCGACTAAGGGATCTACCGGAGGATGGGCAGCAGCATCCTCTGAGTACACACATTCAATCCAACTGCGATCGCCAACCCGCCTGCCAAGCGTGGCAGTTCTGGCAAATCCCCCCCCCCCCCCCCCCCCCCCCAGGGAGGCCTGTGTCCAGCAGTGGACGTCTATCGTCTGTTATGATGATGATGATGATTGCCACGTTCCAAAATATCGATTGTAAGTATCGATAATTTGGCAACACTAAAGTATTTTGGTGACCAAATAAAGAATACTCATTCGCGACCTACACTGAAAAAAAAATTGTTTACTTCAACCAAAATCATGACTCCATATGAGCCTGTCAACATCATGACTTTGTTTTTAGTAAACAATCATAACGTCATTTCAATTATTTTGGTGCTAATTAAGACTCTTAGTAGGCTCGCATTTTTTCAGTGTAGTCCGCGTGATATTAGAATATATTCTTAGTGCAACCTATATTTTCCGTAGAATAATTATATTCCAAACATCTTCAGCGGTTTAGGCTGTGCGTTGTCCGTCAGTCAGTCATGGAAATGTTTAATAAGTATAGATAGGGAGTCGTTGCTGCAAGTTTGGGTGGTCACGTATCTTCTTCTCTTGAGCTTGCACGTAGCTCCGCCATTTTGTATCGCTCTAATTTATTTTTGACCATAGAATAAGGCTGCCTGTCCATTGACGCGAGCTAACTGACGGAGCGGAGAAACGGACTAGTAAAAGTTCGTTTCTCCGTCAATCAGTATTGCATAAAA
The DNA here is from genome assembly GCA_922987775.1 of Agonopterix subpropinquella. Taxonomy (NCBI): domain Eukaryota; kingdom Metazoa; phylum Arthropoda; class Insecta; order Lepidoptera; family Depressariidae; genus Agonopterix; species Agonopterix subpropinquella. The sequence goes on from OV277714.1 coordinate 9,200,857, forward strand.
TCTCGGCCGTGATTCGGATGGTTTATTTCCTTGTTACTCCGCTCCGCCAGCTCGTTCCGCGTCAATAGACAGGCACCCTGATACTGGACATTGAAATAATTGCCACGCTAGTCGCAAGCAACCGGCCTAAAATGCCGGGTTAAAAAAAAGTAGTCAAAATCGATGGGAATGTATGACAACATGTATGGACCTAGAGGAGAGACAAGAGAGGTGTATCAGGACCGCCGAAAGTTAGAGATCCATAGACTCGCCTATTCTTCTGGGAAAAAGGTGTGAGTTTATGTATGTATGTAAGCGTCCAATTGATATTCTGAGTGGTTGTATATTCTGCTATATCCGCCATCATATTTCCTTAACGTTTCCAATGAAGTTTGACCGAGATCCGACCGTAAAATTATACACCTATTTCTTTGGTGAACGAAATGCGATTCAAAAATGACTTCTTTCAACCTGGAAACCGTAGAGTTGCGGCAGACTGAGAGGTGGCAACCCTAGTTTTTCCAGTTCCTTTGATCAGTCTCCTTCCGATGGTACCTCATTTACTTCCCAAAAATCATAATGGAAAAGGTACTTGCGGCAAGACTTTTCTTGGCATCCTGGCGGCGTTATATTAATCCCTGTGTAATGTAAACGTTCACTTTTAATCAAATTTCGTTCACCAAAGAAATAGGATAGGATAGGTGTATAATTTTACGGTCGGATCTCGGACCATAACGTTTAATAGTTTTAAATGACTATCAAAGTGACGCGGGGATGTGCCAGGCTTCCTGTTAAGACGTAAAGTGAACCCGCTCTATCCTGTTACACAGGAAGTGCATTAAGGTTACTATGCTATGCTATGTACTGGTTATTGTATATTTATGTGTAGCTGTATGGACTGTAGGACAACATTAACTGGGGTTTTAAATCCTGTTTTGTGTTTTGTAGTACTTTAATCAAACATTTGGTTATAAATAGCAAAAAGTTTTGCTATGTATAAGTTTTGTTTCTCTTTTGTTTTTTTCTTTAGGTTCAGGGGTATGTTTATGTATATCTGTATCTTTTTTGTTGTAAATAAAAACTTTAACAGTAGGAATAGATCAATGCCAAATCAATATTTATTTGACCACTGAAAAACATGAAACAAACAATTTTAACAACAAAATTGTTCAAACTTTTATCAACCCAAATAAGATAACCGTCATGCCTTATTTTTTAAATACTTCTTTACAAAGAGCTTTCAGTTTTGTTTATTTTTAACGCCTCGTAGGTTGTAGTCTAGAATATGAAAGCTTTTTGTAATCCAGAGACTGATACATTTAACAACACTACCAGAATATACAAATTGCATTTACATGTCTCGCTTCCTCGCTCGATCGCTCTCTGAATTCAAATATCGGCCTAACTTTCCTGTATTGTACATTAGCTATACACCTACATAGTTACTATGCCATATTCAGAAGATATCGGAAACATTTTATTTGACAAAATATTTCTAGGAAGTTATCTCACACAAAGATTTCCTCAGCCCATATGAATCAATTTCGGGGTATGTATTATGTATATTGTTGTCCATTTTCTATTTGCCTGGCATTCAGTCTAGACTTGAAATAGCGTCAAAAATCCTCTTTCTAATACGGATAAGATTTTTGGAGGTAAGTAGAGATCACTGATCAATGATCATATAGCCCAGTCATTTTACGGTTTGAGCCGGGACTAATTAATAATTGATTTTTTTTTACGCTATAATATTGAAGAGCCAATTTGAGCTTAAAAATGTACCAAAATAAAAATAAAAAAGCACGTCAGCAACAGTTCCAATTTTAAAATTTAGCTATTATCTCGTTCTAAAAAACCTGATGGTAATTTTTTTTCCACATATTTAAGGCTTTATCATTATACATACTTCAAACATGGTGTAAATATTTTTGTCTACTTAGAAGGTTTTTAAAAATACATTCGTATTTTCTAATAAATACCTCATTTTTTAAATTTCAATGCCTATTTTATAGCTCAAAAATAATTTAAATTATTAATTTAAAAGCCTTCTGGGACACACAATTTTGATTTCTATGTTGCGTAGCTAAATTTTTTTAATACGGTTTAGGATAGTATTTTAGTCACTAAATGGTGCCGGTTACAGTTTAAAAGTCCAATTAGTAATTACTCCCTACCCCGCCTAACAAAACTCCGTAAAATGACTGGCCTACACAATACTATCAGACTATTTTGCAAACCGTTACAACAGGCTACATACAGGGTCCTTCTTAATATGCTGACAAATTGTTAAGGGGATGACCAGATCGTCAAACTGAACAATTTTCTCAATAGGACCAACATCGAAATCGCGAACAAAAATTTTCTATCCCATACATTTGGCTCGAGTATGTTTGCAGTTTTCTATAGAACAGCTCTGATTTTTTTGTAGTGAGAACTTCTTTAGCGCCTTAATTGTTTATTCACAACAGAATATATACATATACAAATATAACCCTAAACCTAAAGAAAAATAAAGGAATTAAAAACAAAACTTATACCTACTATAAATAAAAAATATCTTCTAAATTGCCGCCGCTTGGTGGCAGGGTGCCCAGGAGGCTGGCAGCGTTGCCTCTTTGTATGGCCAGACTGATTCGCTGGCCAAGGTAGCGGTACTTCTTTAGCGGCGTTGTGAACTTTTTGGTATCGGTAAAAAATTTGAAACTCGCGTCAGGACCGTGACGTCACCATGATCGAAAATTGGTCAGACATATCCCCCTCTCTTTCTACCGCGCGGCGAAAATGTATATGCCTGTTTCTGCTGATTCGTTTAAGCCCCCTCTCTTTCTACCGCGCGGCGAAAATGTGTGCCTGTTCCTGCTGTTTCGTTTCGTCATGTTTGTGTACGATAGCGCAATAAATGAATATTGTATTTACCACATAAAAATGATAGTACTTTTGTATGTTCAAGTTTTCACTTCTGCCGGCACTCCCGGAGTGCAACCCGTTGTTTTTTTTTTCGATTTCAATGTTGGTTGCAGAGCACGTACTTCAGTTTGATGGTCTGGTCAACCCCTTAAAAAAGTTTCAGCGTATAGGTACCCTATAGGTACGCTAATACCAAGAACAACTGAATAAATACTAGACTCAAGATACAATAGCACTATTTAACAGAACACGTGAAAACACGAAATGGGTTAGAATAATAAAAAAATATAAAAATATTATGAAGAATATCGAAGAGCAAATCATCTCCCAAATATTATTTAAAGAGATCCTTCAAAAAATAGGTTAATAAAACGCGCCTGCGACTGATATGTAGGTAAAGACCCCTGTTTGTGCCCTTCGATTTCACATATTTGTGAATTTATGACCTCTGCAAGAGACATCGTTTGGCATTGACTGGCATCTATCTTATGGTAATGGTCGCACTTATATACCATCTGGTAGAGCTTTAGTGTGACTGCCTTTTGATTTTGAACTGGGGTCAATCCGCGAGTTTCCAACTAGTCAAATTAGCAACTCTTTATCAAACGTCAAAACGCGTGCTTTGTATGAAATATTGTACAAAAATTTTGAGAGTGACGTCATTGATTTTCGTCGTTGTTTTGATACTTTTTAGGGTTCCGTACCCAAAGGGTGAAAACGGGACCCTATTACTAAGCCTACGTTGTCCGTCCGTCCGTCCGTCCGTCCGTCAATATAAATAGTTGCATTACTTTAGGGGGTGATTGTACCCATGATATTAAACAACTCTCCATAAGAAACCTATAGAAAATTCACAAATAAAAAATGAAGATTTTTCATACAAACGTTCGATCTGAAATTCTGAACCCCAAAACTCAGGGTAAAACAGTATTTTTAAGGTTCCGTACCCAAAGGGTGAAAACGGGACCCTATTACTAAGCCTACGTTGTCCGTCCGTTAGGAAACCTGCATTCGCAGATGAAGAAGTTCCGATGCGTATGTGAAGTCAACCAATCCGCATTGAGTTCGCATCGAATATCGCTCTGCAGTGGGACATTATTTATAGGCTGATGAATGGCTGATAATGATAATGATGAAAGAAACTTAATTTATACAACGTGTTAATGAATTAGCGCAAAACCTCATACACCCCAACTGATTTATAACAAAATAATTAGATTGAAACAATAATTTCATTATTTTGATAATTAAAATGTAAAGTTATTCGCATTTTAAGTTGTGAGGCAAAAATGATTTGTTATCTTTTCAGCACTGAAAGAAAGCGCTAACGTTCTCATGGATACATTTTAATAATCTTGTTTTGGTAGTAAGTAGGGTGAGTGTGCCCGTGGGGTGGGTTGACATCGGGTTCAGAAAATTTTTAAATTTTGCAAACAAATTATTTAATATTTTGAAAAAAAAATTACCTATGTTGAAACCATGATAATTCGATTCTGCTCTCGATTCTAAACAAACTACTTTCTAGTTTTGCATTAATTCATTAAGACGTTGTATAGACCACCCTCTTTCTTTCCGTGGGTTGCGTATGAAACTATAATAGTAACAATGTTTCGTACCCAAAGTTTTTGCGGGCGAGGAGTATGTCACCAAAACTGCATTTTGATCTGATAAATGAGCTCTTAATAGTCGCTACCTACCAGGCGACTTACTTTGATCCATTTCTGAAAAGGATCAATCAACCTTGATTGAATCCATCACTTTATGATCAAAACATTGTTATAAGCAGAGAAAGAGATCCAATTTCCGATACATTTTATGCTAAATTCCTTCAGATCTCAGTCTTTATCGAAAAGAATTTAGCATAAAAATGTAACTGCTACGTTTTTAGTCTAATACTGAGTTAGTAATGTAAAACCCAAATATGGAACAGAGACGAAGTCGATCACTCAAGGCTGAATGTCACCCAAAGGGCAGTGGAGAGTGCTATTCTCGGAGTTTCCCTGCGAGATCGAATCAGAAATGAAGAATGTCTGTCTTTTTGTCACATGTCTCCTTGGAAATCTCCAAAATCGGTAGATTACAGGTTTCTTCCCCTGAAGTATTGTGCTGGATACCTTAGAATAGATACCAAAACAGATGCCAGATCAACAGACACTAATAGTCCGAGATCCGAGTGTAAAATTATGCACCTATTTCTTAGGCGAACGAAATGTGATTCAAGTGTATGTCTTACACAGGGGTTAATTCAACGCCGCCAAGTTGCCTAGAAAAATCTTGCCGTAAGTACCTTTTGCATTATGATTTTTGGTATAACTTTTTCCACCTGTCTGTTAAGGAAGTAAATGAGGTGCCATCGGAAGGAGATTGATCTAAAGTACTGGAAAAACTAGCGTTGCCACCTCTCTGTCTGCCGCACAGATTACCCCCAATAGATACCGCATACAAGGCCGCCGATGCGCGCCACACATGTATGTTTTTTCACTGATATAAGCAAATAACTGATCACGCCCCTTCAGTACCGACCAAGTATTGGATCCGCGTGCACTCAATTTAAATTAAAAAATTGGCTATCTTTTTACGATTTTCTGAGCACAAACTTTCTGAAAAATGACAGTTTGTGCCATAAAGTGGTGTGGGGAAAACTCTCGGACATCCAGCTACGAGAAAGATGGCATTACTTTCCATCGGTAAGTAACATTTTCATTATTTTTTGTTTTGCGGAGTTCAAGTTATAGTGGGCGGTACAATGGTTGCTTCTAAAAAATTGCAGCTCACGTTGATGTCTTTTTGAAATGGTCCCTTTCTCTCATTAGTTAATTTTGGTAAATCTATCACTTTCGTACATTGACACGAATTTGTCACGTGCAATGCTAGTGTTGTTCGTCTCTGCATTCGGGCCGGTATCGATGTTTTTATAATATGTCATATTATTACAAAGCATTTTTAGGCGAGGATTTTAAAACGGTGTTACATGTTGGGCACATTGACACGTGCAACAATAGTGTGTTTCTTCTATGCGGTACGACCGCTATCGATAGGTTTATTATATTCTTACAATTTTTTCTCTTATTTTATTATTATCATAGTCTTATAAATTTTACTAATATTATAAATAAAAAAGTATGGATGGATGGATGTATTTGTTTATCACTCAATCTCGGTAAAGCAATTGAATGGATTCAGATGATACCCGGTACAGTAATATAGTATGAAATAGCACATAGGCTACTTTTAAATTGTGGGACATTATCTAATTCTCACGGAAAAACCATTTATCGCGTAGGAAAACAAGAAAGGATATTTTTATACCGGGATAAAATAGTGACGTGTATTATATTGAATACAATCTACTTGATTGAAATTGAAACGTACCTAATCAAAAATTATGTCTATAAAATAAGTAAGTAATAACATTCAAGTACTTTTTATATTATATTTTCTTTATCAAATTATTGTTTTTCACTACCTATAAAGTTAAATTTTTCAGACATGTGCCATTTTCGAAATTTTATATTAAATTGTAATTTTGATTCACAGAACTACCTCATTTTTATAATTACTTATTAATGATAATATACCCGAATCGAAATCGAGATCTATCTTTATATGTAGGTACTTACTATAATACTATAAAGAGAAAATATCTGATTTTTTGTATGTTTGTGACAAATAAACTCAAAAACTACTGGACCTATTTCAAAAATTGTTTCGCTACTGGCAAGCTGCATATGTCAGCGAGTAATATAGACTACATTTTATGATTTGAAATTCCCGAGGGAAAAGCGTTTTAGCCGCAGATGGAACCGCGAGGCGGAAGCTAGTTTGTTATTATACAACGTCTTAATAAATTAACGCAAAACTAGAAAGTAGTTTGTTTAGAATCGAGAGCAGAATCGAATTATCATAGTTTCAACATAATTATATTTTTTTTCAAAATATTAAATAATTTGTTTGTAAAATTTTAAATTTACTGAACCCAATCTCAACCCACCGCACAGGCACACTTACCCTACCAAAACAAGATTCTTAAAATGTATCCATTAGCACGTTATCGCTTTCATTCATTTCTGAAATGATAACAAATCATTTTTGCCTCAATACTTAATAACTTTAAATGTTAACTATCAAAATAGTGAAATTATTGTTTCAATCTAATTATTTTGTTATAAATCAGTTGGGGTGTAGGTATGAGGGCATTAACACGTTGTATAATACACTTCTATGATATCGGAACATCGGCGCACGTAGTGCCTTTCTGAATTAAAGTGAAATAATAATCATTTTTTCAATAATCGAATAAGTTAATTGTTGTGTAATAACAATAATTTAATCACCTGTCTTAGGCTGAATAATCATTAATCATGACAACATTTATCGATACTTTTTATTACACTGTCGCATCACTAGTGTACACGCTCGGAGAGTGCTCGGAGTAGTGCGACCTTGAAATGGCCAATCATGTTGCATTTGTTTCGTGCCCCGCTACCCGCACCTACCGCCAAAAATGGTGACTTCGGGCGTGTACAAAATTTTCATCATGCGGTATCTATTGGAGGTAATCTGTGGTCTGCCGTAAGCCGTAACTATAGGTTTGCCAGGTTCAAAAATGACTTCGTTGAACCTGGCAACCCTATAGTTGCTACAAATTAAGGGGTGGCAACCCTAGTTTTTCCAGTACTTTAGATCAGATTCCTTCTGATGGCACCTCATTTACTTTCCCAACAGACAGGTGGAAAAAGTTATACCAAAAATCATAAAGGAAAAGGTACTTGCGGCAAGATTTTTCTAGGCAACTTGGTGGCGTTGAATTAACCCCTGTGTAAACATACACTAGAATCACATTTCGTTCGGCTATGAAATAGGTGCATAATTTTACGGTCGGATCTCGGTCTATAAAAAGCTATCTCAGAATTCTTACTTCAATGAAACAATGGTTTGTCAATCAAAAACCAATTTTCAAACTAATGACAAAAGACATTATTTCTCACAGCACTATAAGCACTCTATAATGGAGAATTTTGTCGTCTTCTCAGCAAGCATTGTTGGCAATATTTTTTAATTAAACCTCATCTTGCAAGTTGACGACGAAACTTGTTCATTAATCAGTGAGAGGAAGCGGCCAAAAATTTAAAAGGAAATTGGGTTGGTAATTGTCACGGAATCTAGTTAGGGGATTTGGTGGCGAAAATTTTTGCGAGCGAAATTTTTGAAATGAAAATATGAATGGTAATCTTGGCTTTTTTAACTTTTTTAGGTTCCGTAGCTAAATTGGTGCCAACAAAATTCAACATAACTATACAGGGTCCTTCTTTATACAGGGTGTAACAAAACACCCTAGTCATACTTAAGGGAGTGCTTCAGACCATCAAACTGAACAACTTTCACTATGGAGCCAACATCGGGGAAAAATAAAAAAAATCAGCTGTCCCATACAAAACTGATTTTTTTTTTTCTCAGTGTTGGCTCCATAGTGAAAGTTGTTCAGTTTGATGGTCTGAAGCACCCCCTTAAGTATTACTAGGGTGTATTGTTACACCCTGTATAGTTATGTTGAATGTTGTTTAAGAAGGACCCTGTATACAGGGTCCATCTTAATATGCTGACACTTTTTTAAGGGGATGGTCAGACCATCAAACTGAACTACTTTCTCTATGGGACCAACATCGAAATCGCGAAAAAAATAATCTGCTGTCCCATACATTTGGCTCGAGTAGGATTGCCGTTTTGTATGGAGGAGCTGATTTTTTTTTTCGATTTTGGTGTTGGTTCAATAGAGAAAGTTGTTCAGTTTGATGGTCTGATCATCTCCTTAAAAAAGTGTCAGCATATTAAGAAGGACCCTATAGTATACATGGTCCTTCTTAAGAGCCTACCGAGCCTATTGTGCTGCCCCAAAAAAACAAGAATGTCACATTGTAGTCCTGATTGGCTTTCGATTTATCGAAACATTACGGAGTATTATGTTTTATGCTTGTAGCTATTACCGTTAAAACCGCCAAAAGTGGCAACTTTTGGCGGTTTTAACGATAATAACTACAATCATTATAAAAATAAATCCGCAGTGACCCGATAAATTGAAAATCAGCAATTACTACAATGTGACATTCTTGTTTTTTTGGAAATATTGTTTCATTGTAAAGAAATAAAAAAATACGATTGGGGGCAGCACAATAGGCTCCGTGCAGCCTTAATATGCACATAATTATAACACTTTTTTAAGGGGGTGATCAGACCATCAACTGAAGAAAAAAAAAATCATCTGTATGGGACATTTGGCTCGAGACAGTTCGAGTAGGTATGCAGTTTTGTATGGAAGAACCTGCGATCAAATATAGGGAAGAGCAGTTTTTTTTTCGCGTTTTCGATGTTGGTGCCATAGAGAAAGTTATTCAGTTTGACGTTCTGATCATCCCCTTAAAAAAGTTGTAGCATATTAAAAAGGACCATATTTATACAGGGTGAAATTGATATCATTAGCATCCTTTTAAAACTAAGAGTCTACCCATCAAACTAAACAACTTTTACTATGGGAGCAAATCGATCGAAGTAACTAAAAAATCAGCTGTCCCATACTAAACTACAATGCCTACTCGACTCAAATGTATGCAACAGCAGATTTTTTATTTGCTCTGATCGGTTTGCTCCCATAGTAAAAGTTGTTCAGTTTGATGGGTAGACTCTTAGTTTAAAAGGATGCCAATGATATCAATTTCACCCTGTATACAGGGTGTAAGGAATAGTATCATTAAACCTTTAAAACGTATACTCTACCCATCAAACTGAACAATTTTTACTATGGGATTGGGAGCACACATGTCAAAATAAAAAAAAATCTGTTGTCCCATACTAAACTGCAATACCTACTCGATTCAAACATATGGGACAACTGATTTTTTTCAGTAAATGTTGTTCAGTTTGATGGGTAGAGTATGTGGTTTAACTGGTGTGGTTTAGGGTTAATGAATATGATGATAAATCTTGTTTAAAGTATCATTAACCCTGTATGCATATTATATCACCTAGATAGCTTTCTTACGTAATTTTGACGTAACATGTCTTTCATCACTTGCAAAAACCATTATGTAACAAAATAATGGAGTCACGTTGCAGGAACTGACCCGAGCACTTGTCTCGCGTGGTTTCGCGCGTCGCGTTTTTGCCTGCCACGAGGCTCCGCATTCCTCAATCTCTTCTTGTTCTTGACCAAAAACAATCCCTGAGATTGGGATAGATTCTCCCATAAACTACTTGACACTGGCGGAAATGCAGTGCTAACGCACAAGCAAGAGTCCCTTAATTTATAAATAATAAAAAAATAATAATGTCATGACATGATCGCATATTCCTAGATTATGGCAAATCCCCCCATTTTGGGGGAGGCCTATGTCCAGCAGTGGACGTCTGTCGGCTGATATCATGTTGATGAAGATCGCATATTACTAGCACCTACAGGCATTATTTTATTACCATTGTTTAGTTTAGACTCTAAATAATGGTAAAAAAACAATGCCGGTTTTTTGCTGCTGTGTTTTTCACGGAACTCTTGGGTTCCGTGGATCACACTTTGGGAACTGCTAATTTAGAGGACAGAGACCATTACTTCACATACTCCACTGTGCGGCTGCTTCCCTGATACAGACAAAATTGTACATCACGACTTATTGTAATTTTTTTTCATAACTATGTTTTTGTGTACAATAAAGAATCTATGAATCTATGAAAATTATTTTTTTGTTGACTCTACCACTGTCACGATACCTAGTAGGTGTTCCGTTGTTGAACAAATGCTAGAAAGGCTAGAAACTCTACTATTTGGTTAAAGATGAAATAAAGTAAAGTGCACAATGAAACCAGGAACACGATGCAGTATATTTTTTTCCTTCTAATGAGATATCCGAGAGTTTTTGCCAATGCCAAACAATATCGGATGTTCTGCTAAACTGAGGAAAGCTTTGTACCAACTTTTTATCCTGGAAGTTTTACTCGAAGAACACTTTTTGTGATTGTTTCAGTCCAGCCAGTCTATACGGAACCCTAAAAATGAATAGTTGAGTAAAAATAAAAACAAAAAAGTTATAGTACAGTGTTTATTTAGGATCACGTAGAGGTCCCCCCTAACGAAAATCATGTGACATTTAGCGATTTTATAATTTTGCAATTCTATTAAAAATATGAACTAAAAATTTGGCCTAAAATTCCTACTTTATGACGATGGAAGAGAGTCTAAGCTGCTCATGGATGAAAGAATTTTAAAAATATTGCTTATTTATATTTCTCCTGTGTTTTGACTTGTAAGTTTTAACCTTTCTAATTTATAGAAATAAATAATTTGGCTTTTTTAAATGTACCGAATTCGACGGGAATGTATGACAAGATGTATGAACCTAGAGGAAGCAAGAGAGGTGTGTCAGAACCGCCCAAAATGGAGATCCATAGTCTCTACCTATCCCTCTGGGAAAAAGACGTTAGTTTATGTAAGTGAAAAATATTTTTGAATTTTTTATTCTTCATGATGAAACTTAGGAGACATTGAGGGAAATTGGGTCGACAAGAATTTCACCGAGATGTCACTGGGGTTGTGGGGGTCAACATTCATCAACATAATCGTCACGTAAATTATGAACACCCCCTTACTGCAAGTATCGATAAGTACATCAGAATAGCACTCCAGCACGACAAAATACACTCACATTGTATAATAGGAAGTGAATAGTCCTTTACATGTTTCTTTAACGAGCAACCTTTCTTTGCTATCAAATATAAGAGGATGAGCATCTTGAAATTGTAAGCAGTTGCACTCGGCGGTGCAAATGTACGGCAAATGTGCATCGTTTGGTTGGTTGACTGGAGGAAAGTGGAAGTTGCAGAATAATGGTTTGGTGCTTTTTAGGGTTCCTTACCCAAAGGGTGAAAACGGGACCTTATTACTAGCCTACGTTGTCCGTACGTCCGTCCGTCTGTCCTAACTATTTAGGGCTGTAACTTACTCGTACTCTGTGGTATGGATATCCTAAAGCCAGACAAAAAATTCAAGTCCCATGTTAAACAAGACCCTTATAAAAAGGCTTATTTTGTAGTTTTACTTTGTACTCGTATTTTGATGTTAGTTGTAGAATTTCTAGCCGCATCTTCTCTGCGCCGGTACATCTTCCAACGTTATGGTAGAGTCCAAAAATCTGTTTGATTTTTTTATTTGAATTTATAAAAATAAGGTTCAAAAATAGTTAAAACACCACAAGCTATATTCAACGAACTTCAAATGATTGTTTGTAACTAATTTACATATCGTTAAGAAAATAACTCTACAAAGATGAATTTCAACTGAATAGAAACTAAAATTAATTAAAAACAAACACAACTGTTTACAAAGTGATACAACAGAAAGGATGTCTACAGGGAATCTACAAACAAAATGTTACTAGGTAAAATTAAGGGTGCTAGTACACGGTGCATTTTACTCCATGATAATCATTTATTCGACAAAAATATAAAAAACACGACTAAATTTACAAAATATCCGAATCAGCAATGTAGGCTTCAGAACAGTAGTTTACTGTAAAAACAGTAAAAAAAAAATTATCACCGCATCCGCTTCAGACTTCATCATAGGAACTATTCTAAAAAAGCAAAAATTATGCGCATGCAAGCTTCAACAAACTAAAACTAAAAAAAAATACAAAAACAGGCATGCGCCACATGCTTCATCAAGTTAGTAAGCCCCTATCCCGGGCTAAGCCCGTAGCCCGTACCAAACGTAACGTGCATGTAACTAGAGTTAACTAGAGTAACGAACCACATGGTCGTCATGAGCACGCCATGGTCACTTCAGTGTTCTTCTTCGTATCGTGTGCTCAGAGCACTTGTGTCAGAGTCCTGGTGTCCTGGTGTCCGGGTGAATTCAGTATTAGCCTTGGGATACTGAGTCAGTTTGAGTGGGGAAGAAAACCACTGTAAACAGTCAAGCCTCCTCCCGTACCACCGAAAGAGGGTGTTGGGGCCAAAGTAGGTTGGGGGAATTAGGAGTCCGTCCTGTACGTAGGAGAATCAATGCTCTTTCTTATCCAATGCGAAAAGTGAACTTTTGCTACAATTAATCCCATACAAATCTGACCAAACATATACGATGAACTATGGAGACGGACGGACCTTCTTCTTCTTTCGTGTCAAATATGAGCTAATAGCGCACTCATGGTCTTGTGGAAAGATTAGCCAGTCAGCAATTGTAGTATCGATAGTGACTGCTCAAGGTACGCCAGAAAAACTCTGGTTTCGTCATTCGGGGAGGCTCGATCCATTCACCCTGACGGACGGACGGGTGAGCAATGTTTAGAGAAAGTGATCCTTGCTCGAAAGTGGCAGTGACTGCGGCCTGATGACCAATCTAAGACGGCCTTAATATGACCTGGCAAACGAACAAGACGCCTGGTGCTGCTATGTGGATATAGAAGCCAAAAGCCTCTATATAAAGGAGGATATCTACAGTGCTGATAAAAGGTAGTTGATGCAAAGACTTTTCACATTCACCAAACGTGTCTATGTGGTGAACTAACACCCATATAATAATGCCAGTTCTTCAGCAGAGTCTGATGATAGGTGTAGGCAATTTCCTGGACACCCCGCGAAAGGGAATTCGTTATGTAAGTTTACGAAAGTAATTGCGAACGCATGCAAGTGCTTCTAGTCAACGTTAAAGTAGGTCAAAGCAGCGTTGCAAGTTTTGAACTCTCACCACAACAAACACGCGAAGTTGAACACAATGTTTAGATTCTTTAACCAAGAAAAAAATGTTATTTGCTTAGTCAAGCGATTCTAGGTATTTGGGTAACAGAAAGCTGATTACTATGATGAAGTTTAAATTGAGAATAATTAATAGGCGCTGTACTTCTATATACTACCACAGATTAATTTAATAGTTTTTTTTATTTTTTATTTATTTATTTATCTAAAACAAAAACAATACATACATAGCCACCCTACGAAAACCACGTATGGTTTATATGAGGTGTGGGATACATTTACATTTTGTTAGGTAGTATTTCTTAACTATTGACTTAATTTTTTTATATTTCTTTATTTGACAAAGATCATTCAAGACTCGTTCGGGAAGTTTGTTCAATATCTGAGGCAGAAAATATTGCCAAGTTACTACCGTTAGTTCTACACACAGCTAAAATCAACTTATGCATGGACGTTTAAAACTGATTATCCCACAAAGACCGAAATAAAATTAAAAACACTACAAAACTGACAATGTTTTTCTAAAAAACCTTTTTATACGTACCGTTTGTTCGTAATCTTACTGTCATAATCTTATTTCTGCCTTTCTCTTCGAAGGTATTTTATTTGCTCTTTAACTGCATTTATATTATTCTTATTCATGACATCGTCCAACGCGATGTTTCTAAGAAATTGCTTAAAAATATTCAAGCTCATTATCGTTCTAGAAACTGTAGAAGAACAATGATTTTACTAGGTATATCTATTTAATGCAATTGTATATTTTAAGTAGGTAATCTTTTCAAATAAAGATTGAAAAATTATGTCTTGGACGGCACTTCAACCCGCAACCTGCCAAACCGGGGCCACAGTATAAGAAAGAGTATATATTTTACAGATTATATTTTTTAGAGTATATTTTTTAGAGAGTATATATATACTAGATACAGTACGGACACTCCCTTCCTCCCACCAACTTTTTACCTCACCCCCCTCTATCGCTCAATGGTTACCGCGCACTGGTTACTCGCTACCTTAGAAGAAGACTATAAGGTTCAATTTCTTTGGTTTCGCATGTGCTGAAGTCATCTTGTCAAATAAAATTTTTTGTATGCAGTGTCCGGGCTGTGCCGGGGCTAAGCTTTTGCCCAATAATTAGGCTAACGAGCACGAAATTATAGTTTTCCAATATTTTAGACATAAAATTTATACTTATTGTAGAAATCAAAGGAAATTCTACATAATGGGCGTCAGAGTAGCTGTTGAATACGATTCATAAGCAAAATTACTTCTTGACTCGATGTCATTTGTAAGAAAATTGATGTTAGCGTCTAATGGCAAAACTTGTTCTTTTGCCAAAAATACAGTAACAATTCATATCAGGACAAAGTGAACTTAGTTAACTTTATCAAGTACAAAGCTTTTTATATACCTACCGCTAATCTTAAATCATGTGTAGATTGCGCATTTACTGAATTATTTGACAGTACATCTGAGGAAATTACGACTTTTAATGCATGATGCATTAGTTTTTGTACTGTTGTAATTATATACGTAATACTCTGTGATGGTTTTAGTAATTTAGGCCGGCATCTTTTGTATATGACGACCCGGTAGGTGTAATGGTTACCACGCCGGACTGTCAAACCAGGGTCCGGGGTTCGAATCCCGGTTCGGTCATGGATGTTATAATTATGTTCGTGCCGTTGTTGTATGATTTCCATATTAAAAAGCCTATAGTGCTTAACTTGGGACCATTAACAATGTATGTGCCTGTGAGCGTTATTTATTTATTATTTATTTAATATCGATTCTTTCAATGTTGACCAGTTAAACTCGATAACCGAATCTGTAAATTTTTATGAATTTCAGGACAAATATGATGACTACCATCTTTCGAAACATGGCATGTAGAACACAAATAACTATTCTGTTGTTTTCATATTGGTAGCCAAATCTATTGTTTACTGGATCCGACCATCTGGGTGATGGTCTGCCTACTTAGTATAAGAGATAGTACAAGAGATAGACGCATTTATAGATATCATCAGCTGCAAAGCTGATTCAGTATTCATAGGATGTAGGCAGAGCATCTCTGTGAATATGCATGAATATGCAGGTATTATTGTAATAAGCATTGTAGCTATGCGAACAGTACAAGAACTATTAAAAGAAACTAGAAATATTTATTATAAATTATTTATTACACTACATAATTAAAGTATCCTTTAAGCACACAGTTGGTTTGCGGAGAGCAACAGCACAGGAGTGGTATTTTTGAGTCACACGTTTAAATCCACTGCCGATTTAGAAGTGTCAAAATTACTATGGAAATTATGCATCATTCGATCATGATTTTGAAAGTGTGAGATTCGGAAATTGCACTCCTGCTCTGTCAGGCACGGCAGAAAATCAACGCCTTGCTTACCAAGTAAGGCACTACGTTGAGTCGTGTCCTATTCACCGTCGCGGCACACACCGCTAGTACCTACCTACTATTTCAATTAATGTACCTACTCTGTTGTTTCGTGTGTACCTTTAATGGTGAATAAAGATTTTTCTTTCTTTCTTTCTTTCTTTCAAGAACTGACATGCTCTGTCAGTCTGTTTAGGAGATACAGCCGTTCAAAGGTCGAAGGGTGAAGAGCATCTCTGTGATGGGGATGAACCGGGTCTGCCTGCCTAACTTCAGTCGGTTTAGGAGATACAGCCGTTCAAAGGTCGGACCTTTGAACGGCTGTATCTCCTAAACCGATATATCTCCTATACTTACCTCTTCACCCTATGAATACTGAATCAGCCTTGTAACTGGTGATAGCAAAAGTACGTCCATCTTTTAAAACATGACCGTTTCCCCTCAAACATCCGCTACTCTGTCACTGCTTTCGTTCTTTAAAGTCCAACATAAAAACAACAAACCAACCCAACTTCCAACGTCCAACTTTAATCTTTGTCCAAGTTTAAATAGTCCTAGAAGTAAATTGCAATAGTTTCTTAGAAACGCATGAAAATTTCAAAAAAGATAATTTCTCCAGTGAATTTTTCCTATGGGAAAAAGGCCCCAAAAAATGTTAGCGTATAGATTGCGTAATACTCTTAAACTCATGTCAATTTGTTTCTCATAATCTCTAGATTATAATTATTATAGTGGTAATAATTTGCTATACTTACCTCATCTAAACGGAGTGTCGCGTAAAAAGCAGTTGTCGCACATCTTCTCTTGGTAAAATTATGTTGGTTTTTTATTTTTATTATCGTATGAACGTTCCTATCACGAATTGCAATTTGCATTACATGTGCCGTTTTAACAGGGAAAAAGAATCTTAGCAAAAAAGGCAAAACGGTGCATTTTTTATATTGATTTCATAATTCTATTTTACCTAATCTTTCGTCCGATTATAATAAACTGAATTATGTTTTTAGACTATAATACCATCAATAAACGTGACCGTTTGTGAGCCTAGAATAAATTGACTCCTTTGCCTAATACAGATAAGAATAAAACTGGTCAAGTGCGAGTCGGGCTACTCGCGCACCGAGGGTTCCGTACCACACCATTACAGATCACAACATTATTAACTTAGAAATAAAAACTTTTTTTGTCCGGGACCTTTAGCGCGAGACCGACTCATACTTAGCCGGTTTTTAGTATTTGTTGTTATTCTGTAGAGTTTGTTCTATAATCACACTAAGGTTGACGCTTGTATGTATTACCGTTTTTACGATAGAGCGTGAAGAAAAAACGTTGTTAAAAACTAGTTTCTTGTTGAGAACCCCCCTTAATTTTTAACTTTTTGACATTTTTATTATTTGTTAACAAATCCGCCGTAATAACGCATAATCTGAGAAAATTTCAACTATCTAGCTATTACGGTTCAAAATTTACAGGCCTAAATAGGTAGGACAGACGGACAGACGGACAGACGGACGGACGGACGGACGGACGGACGGACGGACGGACGGACGGACAACGTAGGCTTAGTAATAGGGTCCCGTTTTCACCCTTTGGGTACGGAACCCTAAAAAACACAAAAAGTTTGAAACACCACTAAGATCTCTAATCCGAATTGACAAGTTTATTTCGAATCTTGAGATTTGTATTGCCAACTTGAGTTTGAATGTGACTAGACTATGTACGAAAATTGACTTGATTCCCCCAAAGTGGATAAAAGTTTCGAATGGAACAATAAATTCTTTAGCATTACATTATACAGGGTGTTAGGGTAAACAGTTGCATTACTTTAAGGGGTGATTGTACTTACCCATGATACTGTACAACTTTCCCTAAGAAACCTATAGGAAATGAGCAAAAAAGAAGTTTGGCGGAAGGCCATATAATGTGAGACCCATACATATGGGTCCCATACATGAATGAAACTTAGTAATACGTGTAGAGTGAAACAAAACTAACAAAAGAGGAAATTGGTTGTAATCTGTAGAAGTTGGGGGAAAGGTATTTCTCCTTATGATACCTTTTGTATCAATAGTGTGTGAAATTCATAATCTTTCTTATTAGGTAGTCCACTCAATCTTTTACGCATTCGTTGTGTTTTTTTTAATAAAAATTCACGATAACCATTCAATATTATGATAATAGAATCAAACGAAATCACACGCACTATCAGTTCAATAAAGCTAAATACGTTCCGTAACGTTCAAAAACTACCTCAGTGATAATATTAGATGAAAATAGCTATCATTGTTGCGTTTTGCTACTGCTTTTTGGATGATTTGTCTATTTTACTAGTAATTTCTACTTTTGAACCCGGACATCTAGAGATGAGGAAGTTTTTTAAAAAATCCCTTAATTTTTTCAGTTTATAATAATTATGACCGCCGTCCTGAAGGGCTTTTAGTTTTCGTGAAAATGGCTGGGTCCAAATTCGCCAAAGTTCTTTTTGGGTTTTCCATGCTAAATGCAATGGACTGATTGAACGTTTGTATGATTGCGAATTTTTCCTTTAGAAAAGTGGTTCAGTATCATGAGTACAATCACCCATTAAGATAATGGAACCGTCTTCCCAAACACCCTGTTTATAGGTGTAAGGAAAGAGCCTCCCCGAGTGAGGAACCTGAGTTCGTCCGGCGCACCCTGGGCTGTCAACCTCGATACAAATATTACTGACTGGCTAATCTTTACACTACAGCACGAGTGATTGTCATGAATCATGATAATATACGATAATAAACTACGGAGCCCTAAAAACGCAATCTTGAGACACTATACAAATGGAGCTTCTTTGTAGGCTGGGGAGTAGGCAACCAATGCGCGACCACCCATTAGCAGACCTACAACGCGACTCCAACAACAACAATTGAATAAAGTTTCATAAAAAATATACAACGTGTTAATGAAATAACGCAAAACTAGAAAGTAGTTTGTTTAGAATCGAGAGCAGAATCGAATTATCATGGTTTCAACATGGGGAAGTTTTTCCAAAATATTAAATAATTTTTTTGTACAATTTAAAATTTACTGAACCCTATGTCAACCCACCGCACGGGCATACTCACCCTACTTACTACCAAAACAAGATTATTAAAATGTATCCATGAGTACGTTAGCGCTTCCATTCATTGCTGAAATGACAACAAATCATTTTTAACTCAAAACTTAAAATGCGAATAACTTTAAATTTTAAATATCAAAATAATGAAATTATTATTTCAATCTAATTATTTTATTATAAATCAGTTGTGTATGAGGTTTTGCGCTAATTCATTAACACGTTGTATATACTATTTACTTTAATTTGTTCCATGACACTCCGAAAAGTAGCTAGACCTAACGAAAAAATCACAATGCTGGCAACATTACTGTAAATCAGAAGAAAAAACCACTTAGAGAAACATTTTTGAGAGATAAAGTCCGAAGTCGATTTAACATTCATGGATTCAAGGACCAAACTCGATTCTGAGCTTAGAACCACCCTTTTATGTGGTTGAACCACCCTTATTGAACTAATAGAGGTTTTTATTATACTGTATAAATATGTAGAGATTCGAAATGGACTGCCGTGTATGTTAAAAGCAATAGTTTTAGCTGAAACGGATTATTCTGTTTCCGCTTTTTTGGATTAACTTTTTTATGCACTGAAATAAAATAAAACTGGTCAAGTGCGAGTCGGGCTACTCGCGCACCGAGGGTTCCGTACCACACTAAAACTTAATAGCTCAAGACCAACTCACACTTGGCCGGTTTTTATTTTATTATTTGTTGTTATACTGTAGAGCTCTATAATCACACCAAGTTTGACGCTTTTTACGATAGAGCGAGATCACCTTAAAAAACAGTAAAGGTTTTTTGCAACATAAGCTACGAATAAGAATGTATAGAAATGTAAATCAAGCTCAAAAAATGTCAATAAAAAAAGTACACCATGTTCTAAATTTGTTCTTTAAAACTACACTTGCAGCCAAAACTCATACAACTTGTCATTTTTCAAGAGGTGCCAAACATTATGTTGATTTTGTTTAGAGTTATTCTTCTATAGTTATTCTTATTCGTAGAACATAAGAATAGAAAAAGTCATTTTCACAACATCAGTTGCTGTATCAACATTTTATATTTATCACCAAACTATTTGAAATAATATTCAAACGTCAAAGGGATAATCGAATTTAAATAAAAACGTTACTATGATGTCACTGTAGTGTACATTTGAATAAGACATAAAATTTTACTACGCCCAGGGATTTACAGTACGAAGAAGTCCTGCGAATTCAGCTATTTTTTTTTTATTCTTAAGACAATAGCAACATTGTGTCTAGGGATTATTATATTCTTAGGCTCAGTGCAGACGATGGATTTTATAAATGTAAATCAAAGGTAATTTCTTCAAAAATCTAACATTGTGAACTCCTAATTCATAAAACAATTAAAACAGTTACAATGTGCATTCGAAAACTAAAATACCGACAGTCAAATATCAACGATTTGATACCAACTTGATTAAAGGTAAATTCATTCACATTCGAGAAAGCAGCATTTTTTTTTTTTACTATCGATGAGTTTGCTCTTGACCTCAATCTAGTCCACAGGACAAAGATGGAGTCGAAGATGTAGCGAGCTTTTCTCGCAAAATATTACATACAGTACCTACAATACATAATTTTACTGGTCCCATAGAGAAAGTTGTTCAGTTTGATGATCTGGTCATACTCTTAAAAAACCGCTCGCATTTTAAGTTGCATGCATAAACTCACGACAATAATTTTCCCTTTCAAAGTAGAAAGAGCTTTGGCGTGTCAAAGTTTTATGTAGCAAATTGAACTTTCTTCATATTGTGGTAATATTTCAGTAAATAAATAAAAAAAACCTTTTTTCGCATTGGACAAAAAGCCTATGCCTAAAAATGGCGCCTTTTTTCTTTTTTTAGCGCGGCCATCAATCAAACTTGAATATTAATAGTTCAGAATAAAGTAAAAACAAAACTTGTTATTACAAATATCTCGGAACTCAGTCCGAACTGAGATATAAAGGCTTGAAGTGCACGTAATGGTAATATTTTCAACTTCTAGCCTTTATATCTCCGTCCGGACGGTCCGGACTGAGTTTACGGATATACATGTTAATAAGTTGTGTTTGTTAGTTTATTCTGAAATAATATATTCAAGTTTGGTTGCTGGCCGCACAAAAAACAACGGCGAAAAAAAGGCGCCACCCATACATACAAAACCCGCATTGTTTTTTAGACTTTAAGAATTTCAGTTCATTCCAATTTTAAAGTGATTTCATGGTGATTTCAGCCATTGAATTATTATACAGTGTGTAATATCTCATGTTCAGAGATATCATTTAAAAAATTTCCCGATAATCTCCGATCGTCTGCGCCATACCTTACAATGGAACGAAGCGTCATCGATTAAAATAAATTATAGCAAAGTATTATCATGCTATTGCAATCTGATACCCAGAGAAGAAAAGCTTTTAAGCGTAAGCGATAGAATTTAATTTTATGGTAGGTTTAGACGATGACAATTTCGCGACGCCTTTTTTTTAGCACGTAAATAAAACCGGTCAAGTGCGAGTCGGGCTACTCGCGCACCGAGGGTTCCGTACCACACCACCACAGAACACAACATTATTAACTTAGAAAAAAAACTTTTCTGTCTGGGACCTTTAGCACGAGACCCACTCACACTTGGCCGTTTTTTAGTATTTTTTGTTATTCTGTAGAGCTTGTTCTATAATCACACTAAGTTTGACGCTTGTGTGTATTACCGTTTTTACGATAGAGCGTGAAGAAAAAACGTTGATAAAAACTAGTTTCTTGTTGCAAACCCCCCTTAATTTTTACTTTTTGTCATTTTTATCATTTGTTAACAAATCCGCCGTAATAACGCACATTCTGTGAAAATTTCAATTATCTAGCTCTTACAGTTCAAAAGTTACAGCCCTAAATAGGTCGGACAGACGGACGGACGGACGGACAGACGGACGGACGGACGGACGGACGGACGGACAACGTAGGCTTAGTAATAGGGTCCCGTTTTATCCCTTTGGGTACGGAACCCTAAAAAAGCACGGCACGTTTCGTTTACACGCTGCTAATTTCCAGCGCCAATTTGTTCGCATGCGAATGGATTTGCTAGAGAAAACCGTGCTAACGATTAGCACGACGCGTTTACACGAGTCTAAAAATTTACAAGGGGAAGGAAGGGACGCGGGCGGAGGTCACTAGCGACGCGTGCTTTTTTCCGTGCCGTAAAATTGTCATGCCAAAAGTGTTTATACGGTGTTTTTTTTTCAGGCGCCGCCGCAGAATTGGCGCCTAGAAATTGTCATCGTCTAAACCTACCATTATTTGTTTTTATTTTCATTCTACTTCTAATAAAGACAATGGTAGTCGCATTGTGGGTCTGTTTTTGGGTGGCCCCAGGTGGTCTTATACATAGAGTTGTCATTGAATTACCTTCATTTGACCTCCATGTAAAGAAGAAATGAGATGGGAAACATCAGTGACGTCATAAGCGTCATAGATTCTGGCTTCAAAAAGATTTTTGTAATGCAATCTCCATCTCTGTAGGTATGTAAGCTTCTTGGGTGGCCCCGGCCTACAACGAGGCTCCAATTGAAAGGCTCAAGATAGTGTTTTGTGCATAAAATAATCCTTTAAGTCACCACATATTTATTAACCGTACAACGCTATGCACTTTGAGTGACTTTGTAACCATTTTATACATTAACTATGTAACTTTTTAAGTAGAAAACAAAACTGAACAATCTACAGGATATGAGAAGTGATGTGGTTTTTCTCGAAATCTATTTTAATTAATAAAACTGAAATCACCTCTTTTTTCCAGTTGTAACCGTTTTACTCTTACATTGTTGATCAGAAGAATATGAAAATTTACAATATTATTCACAGTACAATATAGAAAGATGTGGTTTTCTTATTTTATGAAAATTCATAAAAAATCATACAGGTTTTCAAAGAAAACGGAAAATTCCGACCGGCGCCACGCAATTGAAGCGGGATGGCTAGTTGCAAAAGTTTTCTTGTAAGAAAGAGAGCCTTGCAAATGGAAGGAGTGGCCTTCGCTATTGGCGAAATCATCAACACTTATACAACGTGTTAATGAATAAGCGCAAAACCTCATACACCCCAAATGATTTATCCCTAATATTATAAATGAGAATGTAAGTTTGTTTGTTAGGCTTTCACGCGAAAACTACTTAACCGACCATCATAAAACTTTGTAGTACTTACATATTCTTAGCTAATATTATAAATGTGAATGTAAGTTTGTTTGTTAGGCTTTCACGCGAAAACTACTTAACCGATCATCATGAAACTTTGTAGTACATATTCTTGGAGGTATTAGAAGTAACAACAAGGTACAATTAGATTCTCTCTCTCTCTTATCGTATGGGCCCAGCCCTGGTGTCAGGATTATTAAAATAATAATTAGATTGAAACAATAATTTCATTATTTTGTTAAAATTTCAAGTTATTCGCATTTTAAGTTTTGAGGCAAGAATGATTTGTTAACATTTTAGCAATGAATGAAAGTGCTAACGTACTCATCGATATTGGATACATTTTAATAATCTTGTTTTGGAGTGTGCCGCTCGTGCGGTGGCTTGACATCGGGTTCAGTTAATTTTTAATTTTACAATCAAATTATTTAATACTTATTTTGAAAAAAATTATCTGTTTTGAATCTATGTTAAAATCCATTCTGATCTCGATTCCAAACAAACTACTTTCTAAACAAACTACTTTTTAGTTTTGCGTTTATTATTTAACACATTGTATAGAGTCACAATTTAAAATTAGAATTAGAAATAAAGACAAGTTGACAAATCTGTATTTTTATTTAATAGTTTACAGCCAAAGCAATACAGGTTGCAGTGTGATGTGAGGCTTGTGAGTCATAAATAAATCAAGCTAGAGCTTGCCAGAGCGGTGAAATGGGCATGCAAAGCGTGCCACAATTTCGTCCTTACAACCTGATTCTGTCCTACACTGTTAGCTTTTAGGTAACAGCAAGTACAAAGCAATGCAAGTTAAATCATATTTTACGTTGCGTTGTAATCACAGTTAAGTCCAGTTGCTTTTCTGTCTAATCTAGAATTAAACATTTTAACGGGTTCTTACTGCGTTTTGGTATTTGTGAGTTCCCGATATTTCGGCAGTGTTACAACTGCCATCATCACGGGATGACTGAGGAACTGCAGGTAGATTTTTAAGAGCAGAAAAATATGTCTACCCTCACTTTCGTTCGTTAAAAATGTTTAATTCTAGATTAAATAATAACCGCGTAACTCTCAAAACCTGTATTGCTTTTCTGTCTTTTTCGGTGACACTAACTAAATGAAAATATATGCAGGGTCTTTGTTTTTAAAGGGTATAATTAGACCATCAGACTAAACCTGTCCCATAAACGGTCTATTTGTAGTTTCTGTAGAATACCCTTTTCTACTAAGGGTTGGTTGAGGTTGATGTATATAATGAAACACAGATATATAGTCTTCACTAGTGAATGTGACTAGCGCACGTCCGCACAGCACGGCGGTCGGTGCACGAATACCGAGCGAATGCACGATAGATATTGACCACAGACCGCGCCTGCCGATAGATGGCGCTACCGGCGCTTTCCACATTAACTAATCACTACAGTTTCAACAGCCGTTTTTTTTTCACGATATCGATGTTGTTCCCATAGAGAAAGTTGTTCCGTTTGATGGTCGGATTATGTCCTTAAAGAACCGTGCGCATAATTATTAAGAAAGACCCTGTAGTATAGGTACAGGGTGTAAATGACAGCTAGGCAAATAATGAAACGGTGAACTCAGACCATCAAACTCATCAAACTGAACAAATTTCACTATGGGCCTACCTCAGGAAACGCGAAACAAAATCAGCTGTCCCATACATTTTAGTCGGGTAGGTACCAGCAGTTTTGTATGGGACAGCGGATTTTTTTTTCGCCGTTTCCTGAGGTAGCCTCCATAGTGAAAATGTTCAGTTTGGTCCGAGTTCACCGTTTCAGTACTTGCTAGGCTGTCACTTTCACCCTGTATTTTTTTTTACGAACAAATAAATAAAATACGTAGTAACATTAAGGGGCCATAGGTTCAGAGTAGTTCAGACGAATATTTTCTATGAGAAACGTGTTAATTGCCCAGCCCTCCGAAAAGTGCGTGCGCGTGCCGTATTTTCGATTAAAAAGAGTTAACACAGGTACTTTTTATTCATTTTTTTAAAGATTTCACTAGATAAACTAATGGTGAATATGTGAGTATAAATACCAAAAATCTGAAACTAGTTTAAGTTCTTCTAACACGAGAAAAATGTTTAAAAATACAAGAAAATACGTCATCTTTGTGACGATTTTCTATCGAGTGAAGTAATTTCCATCGTGTATTCAATTGATGATTTCATTGGACAAACTATCAAAAAATACTGAGGTATGACTTTGGTTTCAGTAAATTGTATAAATATAGTCCAAACATGAAAAATAAAAGATGCCTCCAAGGCGTTTCGTCCTTCCAAATTACCAGTAAAATTGTCATTAGTTAAAGTTGACAAGTAAATTACGAACGATCACAAATCAAATCGATCACCAAAGTGTTAAGTAATGCGAAAAAATCTAATCTTTCATCATGATATTGCTAAAATCTTTTGAAGAAGAAATTGGAAAAGTTTTTAAACTTAGACAATGAAACTTTAAGACTTTATCCTCATTCAACCTAATCGAACCGATAGTCTAGTTGGTAGTGAATCTGTCTGCGAAGCTTCAAGTGAAGGGTTCGAATCCAATGTGAGGTAAATGTACCCAAAATCATATACAGGGTGTATAATAAAATGGGACAGCTACTCAAAGGGGTGCTTCAGACCATCAAACTGAACAACTTTCTCTATGGGACCAATATCGAAATCGCGAAAAAAAAATCCGCTCTCCCATACAAAACTGCAAACATAACTCGACCGAAATGTATGGGACAGCAGATTTTTTTTTCGCGATTTCGATATTGGTCCCATAGAGAAAGTTGTTCAGTTTGATGGTCTGAAGCACCCCTTTAAGTAGCTGTCCCATTTTATTGTACACCCTGTAAATGTAGAAAAAAAAAATTCTGATGTGTAACTACTGTTTTTTCTAAAATCTTTTTTGGAAGAGCTTTGTCGCTCTAAATATGCTCTAAATCAAACTCTAAGTACAATGAAATATAGCCTACTGGCACACCTTGGACACTTAGCTGTCATTTCATTTCATACAAACAGAAAAATTTAAAAGAGGAGGTAAGCATATGCTCTACTGAGTGAGTGCAAACGAGAAAGGAATACGCATTTGCTTATGATTGAATATGATTGAAAAAAATCTAGCTGTATCTTGAGAAACAAAAAAAAAAGAGCCGAATTGTCATCATAAAATAGAGGAAATCATAATCTCGTATTCACCCGTTTCCTCCTCCAATTTTTAAATCTTTTTCAAGAATAATTTATGAGACTTTAGCCATGTCTGCATGTTTTTTTTTATATTTTTTATATTCGCCTTTATTTGCTGGATATCTTAAAAATTAAGCAATGTTAGTCAATTTAAAAGGTTCCTAGTTCTTATAGTAACTAATTTATGAGAAAAAAAACACAGGAACATGGCTGAGCTGTTTTGATAAAAATGTTTGCTCTCTGTACGCTTACAAATTATAATTTATCCTATAAATTACTTATGAACATTATAATGAAAATCTCTAACGTACAAAATAGCAGCTAGAAAATCGTATAAGCCAAGCACGTCACGGGCGAAATAAGTTAATAATTTATAAGGTGCGCTGTAAGTCAATTCATTCTGTCAGCCACTTTTACGATGGTACGAGATAGGAATGTTGAAGAGTTTAAACGTAACGCGACGCGATGGGATTCGTTCGTATTGTCGTAAAATTTCCTTTATTACTGGGTTATTTTTAGGGTTTGGTAGTCCGATAAGGAACTCGTGTAAGACTGATCAGTCGCCTAAGTTATTCGCGAAAACAGAGGTTGATAAAAAAAAAATTATCCGCAGTAACTTCAACAACAGCAATGAGGTCTGAGTTCTAAAAGTGGTTGACATAGGTAGTTCAGAAAATTAGCAAGCTGAAGTGACAAATGTCTAGTCATGTCTGTCGAAGAACTGACAACCGCAACTGAAGGCCACAAACTGGCAGACGTAATGTGGCCCGCTGGACTGAAGACCTTCGATAGGTATTGGGGATAGGGACTGAATGAGAGCAGCTGATTTTTTTCTCGCGTTTCCTGAGGTTGGCTCCATAGTGAAAGTTGTTCAGTTTAATGGTCTGAATTCACCGTTTCAGTATTTGCTAGGCTGCAGGGTGTACAACATTTAATTTAATGTGACTTCTCATTGGGACCTTTCTAAAAACTCATTGGTAAAAGTCTGATCTAGATCTAGAGGAACTGTCACCAGAACAGTAAAGCTGCTCGTACTAAACTGATACAAATATAAATTAGTCACTGCAACTTTGTCTGAACTAAAACCACAAATAATTTAATCAGCAAACCTTTAGTTACAAATAGCACAAACTCAATTATGCAACAACCTGATTAGTGATGCAATTGTAGTTAGTAATGCATTCGAATAAAGTCTAGAATGGCGTGAAGAGCTCTTATAGTTTCTGCCGAGGTTCTCGGACGCGCAAGTCGAACTGCTCTAGCAATTCTGAATAGGACTAGGACTTATAATGTTTTAGTCTTGAGAAGATGAGGCATTGGGATAATTAACCACAGAAAGAGCAGCTAGATAAAACCCACATGTGTGACCTTCTTTTTGAGATTTCGTTCACGACCATATATGGATGGGATGGATGCAGTCATTCATAGGTATTATTATTATTATTTTGGGTTTTGGGCCTTCACAGGCTTGTTAAGCCACGCAGATCATCGCCGGTCCTTTGTGAACTCCCTTTGTATAGTTCCTTACCAATCCCCACTGCGGCCAGAAATCTCTGTAGATTTATGATCGGGATAGTTTGTATCTCATCTAGTGTCAGCACCTGCCTACCCAGATGAGTACTACGTTTGTACATCTGGGGGCCACAATCACATAGGAGGTGCAGAGGAGTTTTCATCTCCTCCTTGCAGAATCTGCAGCCGGACGTGTCACTTAAATTCAGTGTGTGCATGTGTGGCAAGGCTTCATAGGTAAGGCACCGCTGTAAAGTCCGCAAAGTGGACATATGCGGCACAAAATAGGACCAGCAGGTCAGCTTCATACAAAAGAGCGTAGGCCAACCGAACCACTGAAAGATCTTAAGCAACTTGCCTAAGGGCACCCTAACTTGCCTAAGGGTACCCCTAAGGGCACCCCTAAGGGCACCCCTAAGGGCACCCCTAAGGGGTACGGACCTCTTAGCATTGGGCGTTGCTGAGACTATACGACGGATTGGGTAGCGGGGATCTGTGAGAGACGTTGTTGGGACTACGTGGCGAGTAACGCAGGGAATGATCGGAAAAATGAAACAGGTGTCAACATAGCTTTTATTCAACTCATACTCACTTCATCAGCTCTATGATTTTAAGAAAATCTTGACTTTCAACTCTGAAGTCCGCCAATATTTTCATCGTAACCATTGTCCAGTTTCACGGCAATCAGCCCTCTTGACTATCGTCACAGCAAAGCTATATAGTCCTTACAGTACGGCAACGTACGATGTACTTGCGCAAAGTAACGGAGGAGGCCTTGCGAGGAAGCGCGATGCGAGGGGCCGCGTCCCGAACTCTGTATGAAGATGTTGGTATTGCCTTGCATGACAGCGTAAGTACACGGGCGCGACATCGCCCTCCATCAAGACCGTTGTCATACTGTGAGGCTTATACTGTGCTATCATGAAGTTTTGTCCTATATTATTGTGACTGGATGAGTGTTATCAAGGATACCCAATCGAACAAGTTATTCTGGATTAATGCTCTCGTGTCTTGACTGCTTGATTTTTTCTCAGTTTCAGCTATCAAGTCCTTGATTACTTAATCCTTGTTCGCTTTCCACGCCACATCCATTGTTTAGTCAGGTCTAAAATCTTCCACAAGATCTTTTCCACCCCCAGCTGCTTCTCTTCGCTTCAGCTGCTCATTTAGTTTCAGTTTGTATCTTTAAAGTCTAAACGAAAGTACCACATCGTCGTAATCATATTCCTAGAGTAAATGAGTGGCATTTGGTGGTCTAGTGCTGAATTCACTAGTTTGTTTTCAGTTAAAGTTTGTTCAAGTTATTCTATTAACGCGCTGTATCTGTAAGCAGACTAGCGCAACTCCAATTTTATTGTAATGTTTATTATAAATCAAATATCCTCTCGACTGAGATTGTTGACTCCCACGCAGCGCTTTCAGCGAGGTAGCGTCGCGTGGGACTGACTATAGGTTTTTGGTTTTTATCATGGTCTAAAAAAACAAGGTCTTCTATTCCCAGAGTGACACAAGCCTACGTCACAAAAAATGGCCACTAAACATGGTAAAAGGGTATGATGACGAAGGCTTGTGTCAGTCACGTGGTCGGAAGAGAATACCAGGCGCAGTATATTATTGTACCATGCTTCATAGTGAGGGCTACGTAAGGTTAAGGGGTGATTGTACTCATGATACTGAATAGCATTTCCTGAGAAACCTATAGGAAATTCGCAATCGGAATAGAAGATGAAGAGTGATCGGAAGAGAATACCAGGCGCAGTATATTATTGTAACATGGTTTTTATGATTTCATACATTTAGTGAGAGCATCTGTAGCGTTGCGTAGAGGCACTCAATCATGAGGCTCTGGTTCGAATCCACACGAACATGCCATGAACAAAACATTTTTTCTAACTTACGACTGCTTTCAAACGATGAAGAAAAGCATCGTGAGGAAACCTGCATACGTTGAAGAAGAAATACTGATGCGTACCTATGTGAAAACTACTAATCCACGTTGGGCGTGCGTGGTGGACTGACGCCCAAACATCCTCCTTGAGGGCAGGCCTGTATCCTGCTTCATACTTCTTACAAATGGGAAAAACTGACAAGAGGTATAAGCATGACGTGCTGGTACTGAATGAGTGCGAGTGAGACAGAAATAAACCATTGCCTACTATTTTCTGCCACGATTCCTGCCAGAGGGGGTTAGGGAAAAGACAGGGAGTGTACTGTATGTATGAGATACCTACAATACTCTTTCTTAAACTGTGTCTATACTCACCTATCTAATTGGAGTTTGTCGATACCAAAACCCAATAAATTCACAATAATGAAATTCAAGTACATCTCAAATTAACTAAAACACGCTTTTGTAATTACAGTAGCCGAATACGGCTGTCTTAATTAGACCCAAAACTCTCGAATTTGTTTAAGTCTTGATTTAATTACCCTGTAACGATCGACAATAGAAAGTTTTTGGACAATACCTACTTTGCCTGAAATAGTAGGTATTCTAAGATCCTGCTACTTGTTTTCTACACCTATATGTTTAGTATAATGATACATTATTCCAGATGAAATGTCATACTCTCATAATTTAGGGATCCTAAAAAAAGGATTGTGTTGACAGCAGGGTACAAAAATGTTGCTTCTGTTGACTGTCATATAAGCTCAGTTTGTTTAAGAAATAAATTGTTTACCAAATTGAACCTATAGCTACACGAAAAATTGGGTTGCAAGGATAAAAAAATATTGTTGATCGTACAAATTACTTGAAAACTATGGGACTTTTTGATGATTCTTTTACTTATGAAAATCTCCTTTCTTCTGGAAAAGATTTAATTCAAAATATATCATTCTTTGCAATCAACTGCCAAGGGATCGCAACGGCAGCTAATCAGCAATCCTCTTCCAAGATCCTTAAACTAGGAGTTTTCTACTGGGAAAATAAACATTGACAAAACACAATGGGTGCAGAAAATTTGTGACGGGATCATAGTCTAAAATACATCGAAGTCTACTGAAGAGCTAGATAAGTGATAGATTGATTGAATTAATTATTTTGGATTGTGAGCAAGTGGAGACTGATATTGGCATACCAATAAAGTATGAGCGAAGGAGAATGAGACAGATATTGGAAATATCTTCCAGATTTTAATTTTGCCGTGTGGTAAGAATGAACCAACACAATCATAATCAAGATATTCAAGAAAAAAAAAAACAAGACAAAAACTCTCAAGGACTCTCTCTCTCTCTCCCTCTCTCTCTGTCTCTCTCTCTCTCTCTCTCTCTCTCTCTCTCTCTCTCTCTCTCTCTCTCAGGTCTTCTTGTCAAAAATCGTCAAGAACACTGTCGATTTTTGACACTGAAAAAAATGCGAGCCTCTTAATTAGCACCATAATAATTGAAATGACGTTATATTGTTTACTAAAAACAAAAGATGGTTAGTTGTAACAACAAGCCGAATTCGTTTAACAAAGTTCTCTTAGTCGGAGAAGTCATGATGTTGACAGGCTCATATGGCTACATTCATGATGTTGGTTGAAGTAAACAAATTTTTTTTTTCAGTGACGAAGCAACTAAGTGATACCGCTTTTTATGCCGGGTTCTAGTGGGTGAATCTAAAGAAGGAGGCTAATCACATGATTTCAGCCTAAAACCTTTAATTTGCTAAATGTGAGCTTTAACTGCATGCTTCAAAAGATATTTGTTAGTTAACCTCTGTGGCGAAGCTACAAAGTCTTGAGCATCGTCGCAAGGTAGCCTGTCTATCTGTTTTTTATAGGATACATTTCGGAGAGTGTGCGACGGAATTACACGATTTAATACCTCCGTCTCCCTTTCATCTGCGGGGGACGAGACGCAGGCTGGGTTTCCACCCTTATGTCGTTGACCTACCAGCAATTCGCACGAAGAAGTTTGCTTCTTCTTTTATAATGCGCACGGCTAACGAGTGGAACGCACTGCCTGCGGACCTGTTCCCTGAGCAATACAACCTGGGCCTCTTCAAGGCAAGAGTGAATAGGCATCTTTCTAGGTAAGCATACTACATCTTCGGCCTCATCATCACTCAACATCAGGTGAGATTGGGGTCAAATGTTTACCTATCGAACATAAAAAAAAAAAAAAAAAAAAAAAAAAAGTTGTAGCAAAGCTTCTAACCACCCTGATAGGGATAATGTTTCTACTTGTATTGATGCATTATCTAAAACCGGTCAAAAGCTAGTCTGTCTCGCCCGTAATAGGGTTCCGTAGCCATTGTATAATTAGTGAGTAACGCAAATACAGACATTTACTGGTAATTTAGACTACCTACCTCATAATTGTATAATTAGTGACTGATGTGGATTCTAGCCCACCAGATAATTATCTGGTATTAGTTATGTCTGTATTTGCGTTCACTGTAAATTAATGAAAGAAAGCATGAAACCAAATCTTTCTTTCTTATCGTGTTGGCAGAGCCCTGGTGTACCTGTGTTTTTTCAGACCAGCTTACGGCCTCTGACGAGGTTTTTATGTAACGACTACTACCACCAGAGATAGTAGCCGGGGCAACGGCTTAACGTACCATACGAAGCACGGAATCATTTTTCTTTTCAGACAATCAGGTGATTAAGCCTACAATGTCCTAACCAACTGGGGAAAAACGCACAAAGTGACATAATCATCATAAAAAAAATTCAACCCCTTTGTTCGCTGTACGGAAAACAAGTGTTTTTGCTTTTAGTATACTGTTATCAATCTTCATGCCAAACGTTTTGATATGTGCCAAAATGAGAAATACATTGAGGCGGGCATACAGGCAGAGAGTCAGGTAGATGGACAGAACGGACAAAAGTATAAGGGTTGATTATTCGACAACGGATCCCTAAAAATATGCTACTTCAACCAACATCGACATTAAATTGCGTTTTATTAAGGTAAGTTGTTCACAATAGCCGTTTGCCACAATACACAGTATCCATTCCACAATGATTGTACCTACCTACTATCAGTCCGTTATTACATAAGGTCGGGGTTTCTGTGGAAAAATATAGTTAGGGACGTAGGGACACAAATTCTAATGCGTTTATGAAGTCTACCAATCCGCATTGGGCACACCTGGTAGAGTCTTAGACAATTTATATAGGGACTCGCCTTGCGGTATAAGAACAACTGATCTTGTGCATTTACACCCAATTTTGTACCTTATCACTAAACGAGACAGCCTATAATAGCGGAACAATAATTTTGAACTTTGAACGTTTGGGGTTCACACGAGACTACTTTTAATGATTTTTAATATTCAAAATTAGAATCTAATCTTATGGGGAATAAAATCCAAAGTTGCGGATTTCATGTTACCTCGCCCCCCGCAAAAAGTGGCAGAAATGTTTCTTAGTAGAATGACACGCGTAACTCGTCCCTATATAAATTGTCTAAGGGTAGAGTCTATCTGGACTAACGACCATACATCCTCCATGGGCGTGGGTCCTGCAGTGAGACGAGAAAGTATATAAGCTGATGATATCTAATATTTAACATGATATGTAACATACCGTATGTATTGCATATCATGTTAAACAAGTAGTACTCTGTGCTTGCTTGTAAATAATACCTATTAGGTACAGCGCGGAGGAATCACTCTCTCCAATAACTCAGAAATTTTCTTATTCGGAGATTGAGGTACATCTATGCAGTCACCCAGATAAAGCCTTATAATATTATATTTTAACATTAAGTTTTAAGTACAATTGATTTTTTGGTTTGTAAAAAACTTAAATTGTTCTTTTTGGCTGAATAAATTTATTTTTATTTTTTATTTATTTTAATATGCAGCACAGCAGTCTCGTTATGTAAAGTTACTACTTTCAGATTACAGAACAACTGTAAACTGAGACTGCAACTGTCTGTTTCAGAATATCTCTGACTACCCCCTCGGGGAATATAGTCGTGAGCATTATGCTTATGCTTATAAATTGAGTATTTCGTGAACATGTTAGGAAAATGAATTTTAAAAACAGACGAATTTTTTCATTCAAAACCAACCAAAATGTAATGTAGGTTACCGAAGCACCGTGTGACAGCAAATTATGTTTCACAGTTAAGCTTAAGAGGGCTATCACAGTCACAAAGAAAGCCTAAATTTAAAAAGTGCTCAACACGAACACTTCTAAAGCCTTCAAGCCATTGTTATACAATACTTTTATAGGTTCTAAACATTCCACTTTTAGACAATTTCGAATAAAAACAAAAAGGCGGCTTTTTTTCTTTTTTCAAAATTTGTATGTTTAGACCTTTAAAAAACCTATAAAAGTATTCTATGAAAATAGCTTGAAGGCTTTTGTAGTGTTCGTGTTGAGCACTTTTTAATTTGAGCTTTTTTTAACGAAAAATCTTTTTTAATGTGATGAGGGCGCCACTGGACTGTGATTGCCCTCGTAATGACAATACTACAAATTACTAAGGTTTCTTACCTTTCATATTTAACTAGTATAGTATAAGCATATGCTCACGACTATATTCCCCGAGGGGGTAGTCAGAGATATTCTGAAAACTCATAACATCTACGTTTCACGTACAGTACCGAAACTGCCCAAAAAGTATTCTAATTTGATTGAGGCAGTGGACCCAATAAGTCAACTTTCACAACTTATAATATTAGTTTGTACTTCCGATTGGAAACCGAATGAAATTCAACTTGAAAGTTTATTTATCAGTCCGCATCCATAGCAACTTTTAGAGTCGTTTCTTGATTGGACAAAGCGAGAATCTAAGCAGAATTACAAGAAGGATTTCGATGGCGCCTTTTTGAATTCAAGTATCGGGTGATCAAAGTCATTTCGTTACATCTTTTGTTTTATTTAGAAGCCAAAATATTCGAAGAAGGAAACAAAAGTTTATTGTCTCATGATTTATTATTATTACGCTGTCTGCAAATGAAATCATGGACGGAATTTTAGCTTCTACGATTTCTAAAGATGGTTATGTTTATTATTTTTGTGTTGTTGGGCCTTTGATCCTTTTTTATGCTGGATCGGCGACTAATCTTCTATACATTATAAAAAAATAATCTGCGACCAAAAAGAAAATAATACATATTGAAACATTAAAGTTGTTAAACTTTGCCTGATAAAAAAAAAACATTCGTTTCTGGGTGAAGAATGCGTTGCTACCTAATAGAATGCAATAGGAAAATTGATAGATTTGTATGTTTTGGAAGTAAAACTTTTTATGGGAGGGCTTTGAAATTCGGCTCCGCAACCTTTTCTTGTAACGGAAGTTCGAAATTTAAATTTGACAGTTGCGGAAGTTTCACTTCTATCGTGTGTCTTTACGACAGGTAACTTTATTTTTACGCATCACGTAAACAGTAATCTCAATTGGGTCAGTCAATGAGAGAAACGTGTTGGGAGTTTAAAGTTTTCAATAATACAATTCAGCGATCTATGCGTATAGAGTCGCAAGGAACTGCCAGTTTTGAATATACAATGGTACCGATTCGGACTGTCTCACGACTTAACTTAACTAAATTTATTCCTGTCACTTTCTAAAATAGGATTAAGAAAAGAGACAGAAAACCAACAGCTGACTTTAGTGCTGTTAAAGTGACGTTACACGCCCAAAAACGCCTTAAATAAGATGGCGTACATTATGATGGCATCTTATTTTGGGCGTGTAAAGTCACTTTGACAGCACTAAAGTCTGTTGTTGGTTTTCTGTCTCTTTTCTTAATCTTATTAAAATACTACTAATACTTTCTAAAGAAAGTGACAGGAATAAATTTAGTTAAGTCGTGGCACAGTCCGAATCGGGGCCATTACCCACCGTTTGCTTTGTCTAAGTACTAGTTACTACGAGTGTTGTGTAAAATTGAATAAATTCGCTCGCTCACCGCCCCGCTAGTTGCGCGACCAAACCCAAACGGCTCATAAGCGAAGTTCCCCATTCTCAGTTAGCAAGATAAGCATGCGAAATTGAGCGCATTTGGCTTGATAACGCGCCAAATTAAGCGTAAGCAAATGCTGTTATACCGAGAAATGGGGTTAAGTATCTATTGTGGCGATGGAGAAAGTTAGGAAGGGTTATCTTTTGCAGGATTGGATTTTGCGGTCAATGTTGCCAGTTTGTGCTTTATTTAATGAGTTAATTATGACCTTTGTTTACCTTTTGGTAAGAAATGACATCACACATCAATGAATCGGCCTCCGTGGTCTATTGGTTAATACCATTGGCTCTCGATACGGAGGTCGTGGTTTTGATTCCCACGGGGAACACCTAGTGATATGTCTCTTTGTGCGCTTTTCCCCTGTTGGTTAGGACATTGCAGGCTGAATCACCTAATTGTCTGAAAAGAAAAATGATTCCGTGCTTCGGATGGCACGTTAAGCGATTTCAAGTTAGCTCCTATGGTAAAAGTTGTTGAACTTGATGGTCTGAACTACCCCTGAAATTTTGGAAAGTGTTTATAAAATGACCTGGGATATTAGAATGACAGTCGTATCAAGCGGTCAGGATACCTTCACCACAAAAACATTCCAAAAGAAAAAAGAAACGACAAAATAAATAATTATGTTATACTTAGATTACACATTTTTACTCATGACTGTAACTGTGTCAAAAGAAAAGCTGCAAATGAATAAAGTCAAAAATACAAATTTTTAACATTCTTTTATACCTACAAAATAACATCGCATCCGCACCACAATCGTTCTTCCAAAACCGGGGACGTTACCCAAAACTTTCACCGTCATTTCGTCCCTTTAGGTGGAGGGTGTTACAAAAAAGAGTTTCCGCATTTAAAAAAAGATTTCAGTGCCCTCTCCATAAGTTATGAGAGGTTAGGAGGAGTCCCCGGCGATAAGCTGAACGTGTGTGCTCGTTTCTGTGAAATATGGCGGTGGAAATAAATTTTGCGTTGTAACTTATTGGTAGGCTTAGATTGCTCTTTGGTTGCAATGTAAGGTCATTTGGTTTATTGTTAAGTTTTTGTACTTTCATCATCATCATCATCAGCCTATAAACGTCCCACTGCAGCGCACAGGCCTTCCCTCAGGGAGGGTGTATGGGCAAAATTGCAAGCGCAATCGCTTTTGTACTTTGATTTAATTGAAATAGCGGAAGATAGGTGACGTTCTTGCATTACGCGCTCGAAAAATGAACCTGCTTTTCATGTACTTACGAGTGAAAAGTAATGCTGTGTGATTTGTTTTTTCTATTTTGAATGATTTGTAAAACGAGATTTAAGCACGCGAAGGCATTGTGGTACCTTTATCCCGCCTAAAATAAAATAAAATATCTCAATCACGCAATGCCGCTCTAACTAAATTAGGCGACGGGGCCTAATTTATGCGGTCCATGCGTTATAGGCTAGTCACATATCTTGCTATTTTTTAATCAAAGTTTTTGTACCTTTTATTATGTCACCTTGCTGTCTTAGCACTAGACGTTCGAAAACTAGGTACATTCGTACAGACAACTGAATACATAATTTATACAAGTTTGAGGCTAGATTCTGAAACTTTCAATGGGATAAGATAACTGGTCTCTGTGACAATGTACAAGATATTTACTTCTAATCATTTATAAAATATGCATTATTTTTTTGATTGCGTGAGCTGATTTATTATTACATGTCTTACGTTCCGTAATCACGGGCAATTAAGTCCCGGACCTTTGGAAGGCATGCATGGGGCCGAAGCCAACATGTAGAGGCCCGTTCAAAAGACAAGTTAATCTAAATGTAAGGGATACACAAATGGCGGATACCATCTCCGAGCGTACAACATGATACCCACGGGGATGGTCCCCGCCATTTGTGTAAAGACTATTGGAGTACGGCGCTATGGCCGCGATGGAAAAATAAGGTCTTGGGCTATGTAGGTGAAAGTTGGATGGATGGATACTGGGCTATGGGAGGAGACTAACGGACGCCTGCCATGACAACTAGTCTCAAAATTGTAAATAGGGCAGGGGGTGACTCGCCGACTCGTCGAGTGGGCCCCATAAAACGGCCGCACGCACAAAGTGCGACAATGGGGCAACATCATATTGAGCGGCTGAAGGTTATCGAGAGGTGCGGCTCCGGTTTCACCATCGCGGGGTTTACCCCCGTGAGCGGGTTTCCCCGTTATTACGCCATTACGTGCTTCGCACTTCCAACCTGGAGCATAGGTTCTGCTCTTGCGATTCCACTTTGGACGGCCAATTAAGGCAAGCCAGAGGTAGGAGGGTGTGTTACTGTGTGTGTGGGTGTGGGGGTGTGTGTGTGTGTGAGCGCATGTCTGTATGGTCCCCCTGGATAGGGGTCCGCGGTGTCGCCACTCACCGTCAGCTCGCCACAAGCTGCCCCCGCGGGGTTATTATTATTATTATTATATCAGCCGTCGTTGTCCCATTGTTGGGCAAAGGCCTCCCTCCGTTCTCTCCATGCGTCCCGGTTTTGCGCTTCGATAGGCCAGTTCTTTAGGAAACTATCGATTTCGTCTCGCCATCTTTTTCTTGGTCTG
This sequence comes from Agonopterix subpropinquella, assembly GCA_922987775.1. NCBI lineage: Eukaryota > Metazoa > Arthropoda > Insecta > Lepidoptera > Depressariidae > Agonopterix > Agonopterix subpropinquella. Next base: position 9,239,336 of record OV277714.1, read on the forward strand.
CCTCGACGCCGATTTCCTTTTGCTGGGGACCAGTTTGTAGTGTTTCTGGCCCACAGGTCATCAGGCATGCGGCAGACATGTCCAGCCCAATCCCACTTTAGATTGGCAGCGGTGGTGGCAACGTCTGTCACTTGGGTTCTGGAGCGAATGATCTCATTTCTGACCCGGTCTATCAGTTTCAAACCAGTGAGCTGATTTGCGATGAAATAATCTTATGACTACCTACGTTACTCAAAACCGAGCCCTATAATTTTCTTAAAACGCGTTCCAAATAGATTAAGTAGATAGGTAGTTTGTGTAGAAAAAAACTGTGTATAATGACTGTGTAATCATAATTGTGTATAATCTTTTCGCAAATTCTAAAACCAATGCGATAGATTTTTTCCGTAATTTACGCAGTTATACAGGGTGTAACAAAACACCCTTAGGGGGTGCTTCAGATCATCAATCTGAACAACTTTCACTATGGATCCAAAGTCAAGAAAAAATAAAAAAATTTGCCGTTCCATACATTTGAGTCGAGACGGTACTGCAGTTTTGTATGAAAGAGCGGATTTTTTTTCTCGATTTCGATGTTGGCTCCATAGTGAAAGTTGTTCAGTTTGATGGTCTGCAGCACCCCTTTAAGTATTACTAGGGTGTTTTGTTACACCCTGTACAGGGTGTTAGGGTAAATAGTTGGATTACTATAATGGGTGATTGTACCCATGATACTGAACAACTTTCCCTAAGAAACCTATAGGAAATTCACAAAAAAATCTACTTCTAATACAAACGTTCGATTAGCTAATTGCATGTAGAAGGAACGGGAAGTCCAAACATTTTTTTTGCGAATTTCCTTTAGGTTTCTTAGGGAAAGTTGTTCAGTGGTACCGATTCGGACTGTGCCACGACTTAACTTAACTAAATTTATTCCTGTCACTTTCTAAAATAAGATTAAGAAAAGAGACAGAAAACCAACAGCTGACTTTAGTGCTGTCAAAGTGACGTTACACGCCCAAAATAAGATGCCATCATAATGTACGCCATCTTATTTAAAGCGTTTTTGGGCGTGTAACGTCACTTTGACAGCACTAAAGTCAGCTGTTGGTTTTCTGTCTCTTTCCTTTATCTTATTTTAGAAAGTGACGGGAATAAATTTAGTTAAGTTAAGTCGTGGCACAGTCCGAATCGAGGCCAGTATCATGGGTACAATCACCCCTTAAAGTAATGCAACTGTTTATCGTAACACTCTGTTGGTATGATAAATTGTTTCGGTATTCAGTGCATTTTGTTTACATTTTGCTAGCTAATTTTAAACTAGAAAAGTAACCTAATTATACTACATCACATCACATACATAGTGCACTCAAACGCCATTACCATTACTCAATAAAAACTCTAGAGAGCAATTGTTTGTGGTTCACGAACCGTTTACGTTAACTACAACATTTACGGACCGAGACTAAAACGGTTTGAGTTAGAGAAATAAACAGAATTATCATTCTTGAAGTTAGGTACAACATTACAGGTAACTTCGAGATAGTGTTGCCTAAAATTGTGAAATTATCGATAGTCTATCGTGAGCTCGTAAAATAATAACTGTCTCGTATTTTCGATTCCATAGTATCGATAGTTTTACTTTCAGACGAATTATAAAATAAATAAATAAATAAATTGATACCATCGATACTATCGTATCTCTATACTACAGGGTGTTAGGGTAAACAGTTGCATTACTTTAAGGGGTGATTTTACCCATGATACTGAACAACTTTCCCAAAGAAACCTATAGGAAATTAGAAAAAAAAATTTTGGACTTCCCATACTAAATGCAATCAGCTAATCGAAGTGTTGTACGAAAAGTAAAAAAAAATGGCGAATTAATTTAATTTAATTTAATTGATACATGACAATACAATGTTTAGCAAATCAACAAATATCGACGCACTATAAACCATAACTGGTTTGTTCGTACGCCGGTAGGGACTCATCCTTATTATTAAGTAGGTATAAAAGATAATCATACGAACAGACTACACAAAACTTATACAATAATATCTATTTATCAATTCAATTCCAAATATACACTGCATGTCCTATAGGTTTCATTGGGAAGGTTGTTCAGTATCATGGATACAATTACCCCTTAAAGTAATGAAACTGTTTACCCTAACACCCTGTACAGGGTGTAAGTGACAGCCTAGCAAATACTGAATCGGTGAACTCAGACTATCAAACTGAACACCGTTTCTGTATTTGATAGGATGTCACTTGCACCCTGTGTAATAATTAATATCTGTATCGATAGTACTATCGAAAATATCAATACGAGTACCATAGTCAAACTGTCGATAGGTAGGCAACACTGCTTCGAGACTTGCAGCATGGACAATTTAGTTTAGAACTTGTTGAGCTGGAAATTTAACAGTATGTTTCGATCTATACAGGGTGTAGAATTAAATGCAAACATATTAAATGAGGTGCTTCAGACCATCAAACTGAACAACATTCAATATGGAGCCTACATTGAAGCAGCAAAAAAATTTATTATTGTTGCATAGATAGAAAGCGTAAATTGTAGTGGACTTCAATGTATGGAATAGTTGATTTTGATGTTGGCTCTAGTAGTCAAAGTTGTACAGTTTACATCCTGTATAAAAACAAAACGCAGTTAATTAGTACCTACCTAACTCCTTTTTTTTCTTCCTTTAAGTTTTTCTCAAAAATACAATTCGTTTTTAACTATGTTGTCTGGAAAAATACCAATTATAATACAGGGTGTTAGGATAAACAGTTTTATAACTTTAAGGAGTGATCTTACCATACTGAACAACTTTCCCTAAGATATGGGAACACATAAATTTTATTTTTATTTTTCAGACTAACGTTCGATCAGCTAATTGCTTTTAGTACGGAAAGCCCAAAATTTTCATTGCGAATTTCCTCTAGGTTTCTTAGAGAAAGTTGTTCAGTATCATGGGTACAATCGCAACTTTTTACCCTAACACCCTCTACTTATACTCACACCTTTTTCCCATGGGCTTACCCGCCATATGCTTACGATTGACACTTCATTACCAAAATTGGCCAAACGTAACACTTATGGAATCAGCTCGGTGTCTGTCCGTCCGTCCGTCCCTCTGTCACTGGCATTTTTCTCAGAAACTGAAACTGAAACTCGATACAGATATAGAAATTGCCGGTCCAATATCATAGATGAAGTGAAAAAAGCGTAATTTTTGTATTGGGGGGCAATTTGGGGAGTAAGAAAGGGAATATAAAAAAATAAAAAATGGTGTGGAGTATCAATTGAAAGCTTATAAAAAGGCGAGTATAAAAATATATATTTAAAATTTTTAATTAAAACTTTGTTTAAAAAAAAAATTCAGTTGCATCTGAGAAATTGCTGTCCACACCTCTATTTCAAAAAATGTAGTCGTATTAAATCTGAAAAAGATCATGAACATGAGAAATAACGTGTAGATGGCGGGAAAATTATCAGGGTGGCAATAACTTGAATAGTTTTTTTTCTATACCCTAAAAACTAAAACCAGTGTAATATGATCTTCAGTTACTATGCGACCACATCCACGTCAGAGGCCGTAAGGCGGTCTGAAAAAACTCTGACACCAGGGCTCTGCCCACACGATAATAAGAAGATGTGAACATAAATGTCATCAATGGCCCATGTTTAACAACTGGGAGTACGGAACACTAATTGCCCGAGTCCCCACTCGTACTTGGCCGGCTTTTTTTATTGACTTTTTATATTTTTTATTGGAAAAAAAGAAGCCACAAACTTATAAAAAACTTAGATGATTTTACGTTGATCCAAGGCCATAAACGTAAGTATTCAATTGTACTTCCAAAAACCATCTGAATTTTAATCGGAACACAACATTCATACAACTCTTCACGAATTTGTCTAAAATGATAACAAGTCTATAATGATGTCTATTAAAATACCAGTCAGTCAGGTCATCGGTACTAGTGAAACGTGGATGTTCTGAGGTTTCAGCATATCTCTGACTACCCCCTCGGGGAATATAGTTGTGAGCATAATTATGCTATGCTATCAAAATACCACATGTCATAAATTTTCATAATAAGTTATGCTTCAAAGTTAAGTAGAAACATAATTAAAACCGAGAATAAAAATTATGTTAAGAGATACTTCAGTTTATGGGCTGCTTTGTTACTTTGTTTTACTGTCTTTCAGTTTTATAAGTCTTTTTTTTCAGCTACAATTTCTGTCTCAGAATTTTATACTTATTTGCACCGTTCTTATCTGTTCTGTGTTATTTTTATAACAGTAAAGTCATTAATTCTACTTTAGTTTATCTCATTTTTACCGCTCCGTGTTAGGTATAAATGGAAAAACTGAACATTTTATGGAATGACTTGGTTGTTATAAATTCGTTGGTTGGTTAAACATTTTCACAAAGAATCAATAAACAAGCTTCCATTTAAACTAAGAGTCTACCCATCGAACTGAACAACTTTTACTATGGGAGCAAAACGACCGGAGCAAAAAAAATCAGCTGCTCCATACTAAACTGCAATACCTATTCCACTCAAATATAGGCAACAGCTGATATTTTTTTGCTCCGATCGGTTTGCTCCCATAGTAAAAGTTGTTCAGTTTGATGGGTAGGCTCTTAGTTTAATAAAAGGATGCTAAAGATATAAAAGACAATGCGGGTTTTGTATGGAAGGGTGGCGCCTTATTTTCCGCCGTTGTTTTTGGCGCGGCCAACAACCAAAACTTGAATATTTTATTTCAGAAAAAAGTAACAAATAAAACTTATTAACATGTATATCCCTAAACTCAGTCCGGACGGAGATATAAAGGCTTGAAGTTGAAAATATTACCATTACATGCACTTCAAGCCTTTATATCTCAGTTCGGACTGAGTTCCGAGATATTTGTAATAACAAGTGTTGTTTTTAACTTTATTCAAGTTTGAATAATGGCCGCGCCAAAAAAAGAAAAAAGGCGCCATTTTTACGCATAGGCTTTTCACCCTGTACACCCATATCATATCGCATACTTTACCCATATTATAACAATTAAAATAATTTATGTAAGAGCCAATTTTCCATAACACAGAATCATAAAAGCATTCCACTACGCCAAACTTTGTTAATCCTAACCTATTTGAATGACCCGAAATAAATTACTCTTTAATATGAAAGGGTTTCCATTTTAGCGTTCTATTTTAAAATCCATTCAAACGTTTGTATAAGATTTACGTGTAAACTTTTTAAATAAATGAAGTAGCCAGTGTTGCCACCTTAGTTTTACTAATGAGGGCAGTAGAAGAAGCTATAAAAAGGGCTAGATCGGGCTAGATGGAGTATAAATTACCCAGAAAACACTTGCTGTAAAAAAAAGGCTAAAAAACACCTTTACTAATGATTTCAATTACGTATTTATTTTTTTAGTTTGAATCACATTAACATTTTTCAAAATTCCGATTTTGATGCAATATTTTTAAGAAAATGAAAAGCCTGAAAAGGGCTAGATAGCCCTTTCCGGGCTTAATCATAGAACAACGAGTTCACCTACAGTAAATACATACATACGCTCGAAAAACATAACCCTCCTTCTGGCGCAGTCGGGTAAAAAGTGCTAGATCTAGCCCCAAAAGGGCTAAGGTGGCAACACTGGAGCAGCTACTAAACAGAACTAATAAGGATTTCAAAATACTTTAATTGGACATTAATTGAGAGCGTCGGTGGTGCATTGCAGTCAATAGTATCAGACATTTGCTATTGGTGTGTGAGGATTTTGCTAGCAGTCATGGATTGTTGTATAACGTCAAGAAGAGCGAGTTTATGGTTTTCAGAGCAGCAGGTAAGTGCAGAGATGTGCCGCCTGTCAAACTGGTGTAGCGTTAAAGAGAGTTCCTCAATTTAAATACCTCGGCCACATTGTCTCTGAGGACCATAAGGACGACCTCGACGTAGAAAGGGAGCGCAGGGCGTTGGCAGTCAGGGGCAACATGCTGGTCCGCAGGTTCAATGGCTGTACAAGGTCAGTAAAAGTGACACTGTTCAAGGCATACTGTCAGTCATTTTACTCTTGCAGCCTGTGGGTCAATTGCACACTCAGCTCGCTCAATGCCCTGCGCGTCCAATACAATAACATCTTCAGGATGCTGTTGGGGCTACCACGCTATTGTAGCGCGTCCGCCATGTTCGCAGAGGCGAGAACGGACGGATACCATGCCATAATGCGGAAAAAAGCCGCCTCGCTCGTCAGCCGATTGCGTGCAAGCCACAACAGCATTCTGGAGATGATTGCTGGCAGGTTTGACTGCCCCATCATCGCACACTGTGTGCAAATAATGATATAATCCCTACCTTACTGTTTTATGTTGTATTTTTATTTTTTATTTTTTGTATATCTACTAACATAGCTCTTAAGTCAAACCCTGTTACTAACAAATGGATCATTTGTAATCTGAATTTTGAATAAATATTATTATTATTGCGGAGAGCTATTGGACACATCAATCTTGAGGTTCCGGGGTTCGAATCCGCACGAAATGCCATTTACCAATGAGTAAACTTATGTAGGTACGTAATATCAACTCTTAAACTGCGAAGGAAAACATCGTGAGGAAATCTGGATACGCTGAAGAAGAAATTCTGATGCGTATGTGAAGTCTACCAATCCACATTGGGCACGCGTGGTGGACTAACGAGGGGGTAAAGTAAAAATTGTTAGGGGTAGGGAGTGCACTTTCCGTACTATACAGGGTATTACAAAAATACAAATAAACATTTAAGGGGGTGGTTAAAACCATCAAACTGAACAACTTTCACTACGGGATCAATATCGAAATCGCGAAAAAAATATCATCATCATCATCATACCAGCCGATGGACGTCCACTGCTGGACATTGGCCTCCCCCAAAATGAGGAGATCTGCCATAATCGCCATGATACGATGCGTTTGCGATGTTCCATACTAAACTACAGATCTACTCGAGCTAAATGTATGGGACAAAAGATTTTTTTTTTCGCGTTTTTGACGTTGGTCCCATAGTGAAAGTTGTTCAGTTTGATGGTCTAAACCACCCCTTAAAAGTTTTCAATTTTTATTTTTACTTCTGTAACACCCTGCATCTAGGGTGTAAAATTAAATGCGTTACATACTTCAGCAGGTGCTTCAGAAGATCAAATTGAACAACTTTTAGTATGGGTCCAACTTTTAAAGCGCAAAATAAAAAACTACAGTTTTAATACATTTTGTTCGAAGCTATTGACATTTTGTATGGATTTCGATGTTGTGGTCTGAACCACCTTGGCCCATGTAACGTAATTTTACACCCTGTATAGTACCGTAGTATAGTTGTTTACATAAATAAAATTATATTATATTATATTATTATACCACCTCTGTCTTATACTGTGGTATGGCCTTCGGAAAAAGTCAGAAAAAAAACATAATTTATACAAAAAATATCAATTTTTTTGAATAAATTTGGTTATATTCATGCAAAGTCGTATGATATTAGAAGAGTAAAATCCAAACTCGAACCCCCTATAGCTTTACGCGTCAAGTTTACTCGGAGATAGCAAATTACTCGGAGGAAGTAACCAAATGAAGCGAAAATACGATTATTTTGGTGTGGAACTTGAGAAAATTTATTCGAAATGTTCGCTTTTATTTAACGACTAAGGGTGAGGTCTGAGGTAAGCAGAGAGTAGAGCGGAGCAGGATAAAGTAATTAGGTAGAGTAGATAATTTGATGTTTACTTGGTTCTATGGCATCTTTTTTTTTTTTTTTTTTTATTTTTTTATTCAATACATTATTTTTATAATAATTATATATTTTCAAGCGCACTTCTGAAACCACAGGGTTTATACGAAGTGCGGTACATGAGATCGCTTTCAATATGGCACATAAAGTAGATAGATAGGTAGGTACAGTCAAGAGTACATCAAGCCTTACAGTTGCAGTTCGATTGTAACGCTTATTGCGCACTATATAAGAACGGCACAAAGTCCAAAGTGTCAAGCTTGACGCGCTCTCGACTGTACATATAAAAAATATATATATATATTTATATTATTACAATTTTATAACTAGGTACAATGTCTTGTATCGGCTTCTAATATATAGGTAACAAAATTACTTAGCTACATGAGTCGATTGGTATCAAAAACGGCTAGCCTTCCAGACACAATAGAAAAATCCATTGTGTCTGGAAACCCAGACGCTTCCGATCCCAAACGACATAATAGTACCTACATTACACATCATGTTTGACAGGTAAGTAATGTTTTTTAAGTACTTTTTTACATGTTTTTATATTTATACTATTTTCACAAATATCTTTTTGTAGTTTAATTGGTAACTTGTTTAAAACATTAGGTAACATGTATTCCCACGTCCTCCGTCCGTACTCATTAGTATAACCGGGCAGTCTATAAGTAGGTAGGTATGACAAAGCTCGAAGATGACACGGTCGCGAGGTCTTGGATAGTGTGTGTATGTTATTGTATTCTTCGGTTATTATTGCCATTTTGATTTTATCAAACACATTTATAACTTTACAATGCAAAAACAGATTTGTGTAATCGTCTTTGCATTGTTTACTTATTTTTTTAGGTGTTATGGTTTTTAATAAAGATAACTGTAGTTTATGAATATTTTCTAGATATGTTTTGTATGTACGGCCATAGGTACTTAGACCATAGCTGATTACAGAATCGGCAAGTGACAAATATAGCATGCGTAGAATTTTATATGGCAGTTTGTATTTTAAAATAGACAATTTAGAATTAATTGCTCTTAGTTTATTGCATACATGTTCTATGTGCGGGTGCCAATTAAATCTGTTATCTATTATCAAACCCAAGTATGTGTGTTTATTTACTTCTTCTAATGTCTCACAGTTGCATAATAAGCGTGTGTTTGTTTGGTGTTGTGAGTGTAGGCATTTGTGTTCATGTGCAGTAATGGTCGGTTTCCATGTAGATTTTAGGTATGGCGAGTGTATGTGCATTATTTTAGTTTTACCAGCGTTGATCACCAGACCGACGTCGTGTGCCCATCTACACAGGATGTCAAAATTACGTTGCATAGAAAACTGTGCCTCATTTAATTTCTTGTGTGATGTGATGATACAGGTGTCGTCGGCAAACTGATACACGGAGCCTTCTGGAAAAATGCTACACATATCGTTAACATATAGTAGATACTCGGTAGGTCCCAGTATTGAGCCCTGGGCTGTACCTTCCTCCGTAGGTATCTTATCGCTAAGCACGCCGTTGATACATACCGCGGTGGAACGGCTAGTATGATAATTCTTAAACCACTGTAACAATGGACCTCGTATACCATTATCCTGTAATTTTGAATATAGTGTATTGTAATTTAGAGTGTCAAACGCTTTACTGAAGTCAATGAAGGCAACAAGCACGTGAACGCGATTGTTAAGGTGCCTGTTGACTTCATTGCAAAATTTTGATAATAATTGAGAGGTATTTCGATTTTTTTGGAACCCATATTGTTTATCATTTATTATGTTATTAGATGACAGAAATTTTCCTATTTCATTACCGAGATATCTCTCAACAATTTTATCAATACAAGACAATATGGTTATGGGTCTGTAGTTGTTGGTGTCAGTGTGTGAACCTTTCTTATAAATTGGTCTCACAATACCTATTTTAAGCTGGTCTGGATACGAGGACGTGGCCATACATGCATTAATCAAATGAGTAATAACTGGTGTAATTTCCGTATTAATCAATTTCAAGTCTTTGGCACGTATTTGGTCGATGCCAGGACTTTTTTTATCATTTAAATGCTTAATTATAGAATAAATAACATCTTTGGTAGCTTTTTTTAGTCTCATTGATACGCTAGTGCTTGAATTATATGTATTTGAGTGGGTTAATGGGACAGCGCAGTAAGTGCAAATTTTTTTGACATTTTCTCTAAAATCGTATGCAAATTTGTTTGTTATTGAATTTATATCTTTTTTAAAATGTTTAGTAATTATGTCGTCAATAGAATTACAGATTTTACCACACAATGTATTAATTATTTCCCACATCTTTTTTGGGTTACGAAAGTTTGCACTTACTTTTTTCATAATATAATTATTTTTTACAATATTAATATGTTTATTTGTCTTGTTTCTGTATTTATTGTAAAGTAATCTATTTGCCATGTTACTCTCGTCTCTTTGCCATATTTTATACAGTTCATCTCTTTTCTTACACATATATACTATTCTATCACTTTTCCATTCACAAGTTTGCCTTTTGCCTAATTTAATTTTTACTTTGATTTTACAGCTGTCATATATATCATTAAAGCTATTCAAAATAAAGTTTAATATATCGTTAGGGTTATCAAATTGTAATGCCGTGCTCCAGTCAATTTTGCACAATTGTTCTTTTACCTTATTATTATCTAATCTATTTATACACTTGTATTTAGGCGCATTATTTATGTGCGAGCGGTCGACTAACGCAGAACCGGTTATGTAGTGGTCAGCGAGAGCGCTGCTAATCACCGCGGTATGTACCTCGCTACAGTCCACCGCACGCACAAAAATATGATCTATACATGACTTTGTAATAATATCACCTTTACTTTCTACTCGTGTATACTGGCTGATGCCGCATTCTAGCCCTGATTCACATAAACTGTCTAGGTATTGCGATACAATAGGTATGTTACATTTTAAGTCTATGTTCATGTCACCCAAAAGTACAAAGCTACTTTTTGGTTGGGATTTCGATATAACACGTGACAATTCAGAGATAAAAAAAGCCTTGTTAAGATCAGGCGGCCTGTACACAGCGCATAAACTTATATGAAAGTTATATCTAGTTTCTATAATGCCGAATAAACACTCAAAACTTAAAGTTTTAGTTGGAAACCTCGTGAAGTTAATGCTTTTGTGAATGTAAATAATTACACCTCCTCCCTTTCGATTTTGCCGTAGTTCCGAGTGCATAGTATAGTCTGGTAACAAAAACAGGTTTTTTGTCTGCTCCGTGATGTTAGCTTCCGTCAGCGCAATAACATGGATCGTATTAGAGCTGTTTGTTATTTTATATTCTAGATGTGAAAAGTTCTTGATCATTGATCGAATATTGACGTGCATAAATATTAGTTTGTTATTTTCAGCTGGTAAATCGTCTGAGAAGCCATTCCAATCAGTATATGTTTTTTCGTAGATATTAGAGTATAGGTCCTCCATTTTTATTTGGTAGGTATCATATACAGGTGTAAATAGACAGAATAGGTAAATGAGGTTATTCTTGTAGCAAGGCAATCAGTTTGTCAATGTCGTTGGTAGACCTCACTGTATGGGTTTTCCCCTTCTCTTGTTTTTTGACCAGAACTTGCCCTTGCTTACACCATACATACTTGCATATCCCGGACTCCTTTAGCTCCTGTTTGGTTTTCCACAGAAGGTAGGCGGTGGCCGGGGTTAGTCGTTCACGTAGGTATATGCGGTTTTCATTGTTTCTTCCTATGTCTTTGCAGGTTAAGGTTATGGCTTTAGCGTCTTGCAGCCACTGGTCACGCTGGCCCTCCCGGAGACATACCACTAGGACGGGCTGTGCGTTAGATTTCGCGGTGTTGGAACGATTATTTTGTTTTCTAAATACATTTACTAGGTCGCTTCCATTTTTAGAAATCTTTTTTGCTATTTCCTGGGTCATTGTAGGCAGGTCTTCGTGCTCTTCTTCTGGGATACCACAAATTTCGAGGTAGTTTGACATTTGTTGTTGTTCCATCGAATTAATTTTTTGCTCAAGGACTTCGTTTTTTAATGTTAGATTTACGTACGAGTTTTTTAAATCTGTGTATTGGTTTTCGACATTTTTTAAGTCACTTTCATAGACTTTAATCTTTTCCTCGTACTCATCGATCTTGTCAGAGAAGAATTGGAGTGAGCTTTGCAGTTCGTTTCGCATTATTTCTCTCACCTCTCGTCGTATTTCGAGTAGCGCCTTCTGCACAGTTGCATTAGGATCGCATGACGATTTGGTGTCGGGGCTCTCCTCCTCCTCCTGATCAGGCATTATACATGATATACGCTTCGGTTTGGCTGGGCCCGCGCAGACGCGGCACTTCCAGTCCACCGAATCAGTAGAAAAAAGTGCAGCTAACTGCTCCGTGGTAATAGCAGCACAGGCACCGTGTAGCCATTTGTTGCACTTACTACACTGCAATCCGGGTTGTTTTTTTGTTACTGTTTTGGAGCACTTAAAACACTTTCCCATACTCGCGAGATGAGCCGTTTACTTTCGATAATAATATGATGTAGGTAAACAAGAATTAGCGATCGATCGGGTTGATGCGCACGCGCTAGGCAGGTAATGAATGAATCTTCCTTATTATGAGGATCAAATTAATTACTAAATTGGGAGCTTTTTGGTGAGATTGTCGATTAAGTAAGTGCTCTTACAAAATAATATGCTCTTGGATTGTAATAGGATTATAATGCCGCGTGGGCGCGTTGATATATGAATAATAATAAAATTGATAACGGTATATTTTATATTGTTGAAAATGCCCGCAATAATGAGATAACTCAGGTAAAACAAATTTAGAAAATGCTTTATTTTTCGATAGTTTTTCAAAATATAAATAAATAAAATAAAATAAAAATCAATGTTTAAAAATAAACAGAAAGCGAACAAACTGCCCGGTGAAAAATATTATAATTATGACAACTTTATAATCAACTAGCGGCCCGTCCCGGCTTCGCACGGGTGGACGTCTAATCTTTTCTAGCAATAAATATAGCCTATGTTAGTCAGGGTGAATGCAGCTTTCTAATGGTGAAAGAATTTTTTAAATCGGCTCAGTACTTTTTGAGCCTATTCATTACAAACATACAAACATACAAAAATAGGTACAAATCTTTCCTCTTTATAATATTAGTGTAGATAAAATTTGTTGTTATAAGCTAATGTTTTAAATCTATTTTGGTTAGATCCACAAGAAGTTTCGGTGCTGCTAGTGAAACGTGGATGTTTTGAAGTTTCAGAATATCTCTGACTACCCCCTCGGGGAATATAGTCGTGAGCATATGCTTATGCTCGACCAGAATTGGATTTATAACTACAAATTTTCTAGTAAAGTCTGCTTCTCCTAGTAAATTAATAGTGACAATCATGATATCATTATCACTATACTACAAGATACTTTTCTCGGTCTATACAGGTCTATATCGATGCAGACTAAATGATTGTTGCTATTGTAAAATCAATATCGGTTCCGCCTACCTTATAACTCGCTTACCGCTCCGCTTATTCCACAATAAACGCACCTCTATACCAAATGATGCTAATTAGCATATCTGTGATTCAGGTCGGCCTGCATTTGTTTATTTGTCGCATAATTTGCCACTTTCTTGTTTCGCCGAATTTCATTACGATGTTTATGAATTGTCGAGTTTCCTCGCTGCTTTATATTCGCATGGAATATTCAACGGGGTGTCATTATCATTTACTTTTTGTTAAATCTCTTCATTTGTACGCTAGTGGCAATCTAGAAAGATGACCTACCTATTTATTTTGGAACATTTCAGATTTACAAATAGAATAAAACCGGTAAGTGCGAGTCGGGCTGCTCGCGCACCCAGGGTTTCGTACCACACCACCACAGAACACAACATTATTAACTTAGAAAAAAAACTTTTTTTGTCCGGAACCTTTAGCGCGAGAGCGACTCACACTTGGCAGGTTTTTAGTATTTGTTGTTATTCTGTAGAGTTTACTCTATAATCATACTAAGTTTGACGCTTGCATGTATTACCGTTTTTACGATAGAGCGTGAAGAAAAAACGTTGTTAAAAACTAGTTTCTTGTTGAGGACCCCCCTTAATTTTTAACTTTTTGGTATTTTTATTATTTGCTAACAAATCCGCCGTAATAACGCATAATCTGAGAAAATTTTAACTATCTAGCTATTACGATTCAAAAGTTACAGCCCTAAATAGGTAGGACATACGGACGGACGGACGGACGGACAACGTAGGCTTAGTAATAGGGTCCCGTTTTCACCCTTTGGGTACGGAATCCTAAAAAGGAGTCAGCGAACCGAGCTCGAGATTTTTCTACAATATTTTCGAAACGACCATAACGTATACTTCATAGCATGGTCTAAAAAAACAAGGTATTCTATTCCCAGAGTGACACAAGCCTACGTCACAAAAAAAATTGCCACTAAACATGGTAAAAGGGTATGATGACGAAGGCTTGTGTCAGTCACGTGGTCGGAAGAGAATACCAGGCGCAGTATATTATTGTACCATGCTTCATAGTGAGGGCTACGTAAGGTTAAGGGGTGATTGTACTCATGATACTGAATAGCATTTCCTGAGAAACCTATAGGAAATTCGCAAAGCAAATGTTGGACTTTCTATACTAAATGCAATCAGCTGATATGAATAGTCGAAAAAGTTTGTTGCTTAGTTTCCTAAGAGCAAGCATCTCCTTTATTCTAAAGCATAGAGACAGCATCAATTTACGATTGTTGTTAGTCTCTTTTGTCTTATGACGTACCTTTAATAGTAGAAGGAGACGGAACTATAGATCTTTGTTTATGCGGCTGTCCACTTTTCACTTGTCACTTTTGTGCTAGTGTGTGTGAAAAGTGACCGTAAACATTACGGCAAATGTCACTTTGGTCTTCTTTGGTCTCTTTTGTCCATACTACTTGACACCACACACTCAAACACAAACGTCAAAAAAAGAGGACATTCTTGGAATGGTATGGCTCACTCTATGCCTTTAGAATAAAGGAGATCCTTGCTCTTATTATTATTATTTGTGGTTTTGGGCCTTGACAGGCTTGCTAAGCCTGTGCCACGTAGACCATCGCTGGTCCTTTGTGATCGCCCTTTTTATAGTTCCTTACCAATCCCCACTGCGGCCAGAAATCGCAGTAGATTCTTAATCGGGATAGTTTGTATCTCATCTGGTGTCAGCATCCTTGCTCTTAGTTAATTTCCTATATATTGGTTTCTCGGGGAAAGTTGTTTATTATCATGAATAACTCCTTAAATAAAAGCAACTGTTTACCTTAACACCCTGTGTATGCCGATGATGATGATGACACGGCTAAAACATAATAAGAAATATCAATTTCGAACACGTTGCGATTTCGCAATTATAATGCAGACAACGTAAAAAAAATCGAATATACTTGACAAAGTTTGATGCGATTATCCTGTAAAAAGTCACATAAGCAGGTATTAAGTTAATCCCGTACAGCGAAAGGTAAAAAAGGTATTAATCGGATTTACTTGACTTGCAAATATGGAGCGAATATCAGCTACAAATGAAATAACTTTATTCATTATTCTTGTCAAGAAGACTGCAAGTAGTTATAAATTACGTGACTTTGAATGAATGAAATACATACAGGTACTTTACACCGAAATAAAATACTTTGCCTCTATGAGAAGAAAACCAACGAAATGGAATTTAAAAAGTAAGCACTGAATCGACTGTTGGAAAGTAGTCCGATTACACCAACATCCTTCGGGTTAGTCATGATGATAGTTTTCTCATTACATAGGATTTTTCAATCACTCGTCAATCGCCATATCATCAGAGGCAGCTGCGAAGAAGTTCCTTCAGAACTAAAAAAGAATCATCCAAATATGTCAAGAAATGCCGAATTGACCGCGTAACATTAAAAAGACATTGAAGGAATTGAGAACTTTGCGAAAAAATAAAAAAAATATACACAAAAAATAAAAACCGACTTCAGAAGTAAAAAAGTAAAAAATAATATTTCAGCCTATGAATTTTACGTTCGAATCTATAAGAAAATTAATTTGTTTTCTCGAAGTCGCTGTCAAGCCGGTAGGTACAATTTGCGACTGGGCTTGAAGTAATTTTTTGGCTTGGCTTGACACCGACTCCAACAAATCAAATTAATTTTCTTATAAATTCGAACGTAAAATTCATAGGCTGAAATATTATTTTGTACTTTTTTACTTCTGAAGTCTGTTTTTATTTTTTTGTAAATTTTTTTTATTTCATAATTTTTATTGATTAAATATGTTAGTTCGACTCAGATATCAGTTATATATGCAAAGGGTACATTGAAAAGAAGCAAATGGTTCGCAGACGATTTGATGTCAACTTTTGAGGAGTTATTTCATGTAGCTCATCACAATATTAAAATGGGACCTCGGGACCTCGGGAGTATACCCTTTCAAACAAAAAAAGAATTTCCTAAATTGGTTCACAATTTGACGAAAATATCGGTGAACATACATAAAACATAAAACAACAAACTTTTCTCTGACTTAGATCCTTACTACATGTCGAGGAATAGATTTAGGCGGGATATTGTTAATACCATTAACAACAACAACAAAAACACCCCTGGGAAATAACACGCATATACACACACACTTTCTCACTTACCTGTACTATTCACTTACCTTTACCTGTGCCTACCGCTTGCCTGTACTACTGTACTTCTCACTTACCTATCTTTACCTGTACCTACCAGAACTCACACACTCTTATAAATACTTATACCTACTCTGCCGTTAAAATACTCTTCTAATACACAAATAACTACACCAGCATTCGCACACGCACACACACATAGACACACTCAATTTCTAACTCGCCTGCACTGATAATAACAATACCGCTCCATCTTAAACCTACTTCTACTAGTTTTGTGATGATTCTACTTACCAACCTAAATACCTACTTGTAATGTACTCCAATGGATCCGTAAACCTGCACGTTTTGCTATTTGTTTTGCCACGATTGTTAAACTTTTTAATTTAGAGTAATCTGTTATTGGCCTTATTCTAAGCTCACTATTTCTTTGTATAATTTGTTTTGTAACGCTGTTGATTACTTCAATAAACTTAAATAAATAAATAAAAAAAATACATACAGCCGAACATAGAACCTCCTCCTTTTTTTGAAGTCGGTAAAAAAATACGAATATAAGGTGTAACAAAATTTGCTGAAACTATTTTAAAGGGATGATCAGACCAAACTGAACTACTTTCTAGATGGGACCAATATAAAATGTCGAAAAAAAAAACTGCTGTGCAACACAAAACTGCAAACATAGCTCGACTCAAATGTATGGGACTGTGGGACAGCAGATGTTTTTTTCGCGATTTCTATAGGTATTGGTCCCATAGAGAGAGTGGTTCAGTTTGATGGTTTGATCATCCGCTTCAAAACGTTTCAGCTAATTTTGTTAGACCTCATATTCCGTAATCACGGGCAATAAGTCCCGAACCTTTGAAAGGCGTGCATGGAGCTGAAGCCAACATGTAGAGGCCCGTTCAAAAGACAAGTTAATCTAGATGTAAGGGATACACAAATGGCGGATACCATCTCCGAGCGCACAACATGATACACACGGGGATGGTCCCCGCCATGTGTAAAGACTATTGGAGTACGGCGCTATGGCCGCGATGGAAAAGTAAGGTCTTGGGCTATGGAGGTGAAAGTTGTATGGATGGATACTGGGCTATGGGAGGAGACTAATATAACGGACGCCTGCCATGACAACTAGTCTCAAAATTGTAAATAGAGCAGGCGGTGACTCGCCGACTCGTCGAGTGGGCCCCATAAAACAAACCGCACGCAAAAAGTGCGACAATGGGGCAACATCTCATTGAGCGGCTGAAGGTTGTCGAGAGGTGCGGCTTCGGTTTCACCATCGCGGGTTTCCCCGTTATTACGCCATTACGTGCAATACACTTCCAACCTGGAGCATAGGTTCCGCTCTTGCGATTCCACTCTAGACGGCCAATGAAGGCAAGCCAGAGGTAGGGGGGTGTGTAACTGTCTGTGTGTGTGTGTGAGCGCATATCTGTATGGTCCCCCTGGATCCCTATCCAGGGGGACCATCGGGGTCCGCGGTGTCGCCACTTACCGTCAGCTCGCCACAAGCTGCCCCCGCGGGGTCCTTATATTATTATTATCATAGAGATAGGAAATACTATTATTATAGTGATTGCTTTTTAGAATTTCCAAATATTCATAGACCTGCCGACTGCCTGCTTACCAAAAACCCCCCAGCTTTGACCCCTAGCGCGAGCCCGGTACACACTTCGCCGATTCTTATTTGTTATACTGTAGAGTTAATCTAATAATGTCTATGAGTTAATCACACCAAGTTTGACGCTTGTATGTAGGTATTACCATTTTTACGATAGAGCTAAAAGAAATGTAGTTGAAAAAAACTTGTATCTTGTAATACTTATTTTAGTTTTAGATTTTTTATTATATGCCGCAAATAAATAAATAACGCAAATAATAATTCGCCATGATAACGCATTATTTTGTGAAAATGTCAACCGTCTAGCTACTATGGTTCAAAAGACTAGGTAGGATAGACTGACAGACAGACAGAAAGACAAACGAACGGTTAGCGTAGGATTATTAATAGGGTCCCGGAACCCTGGAAAAGTAGACGATTACATGTAAACATTTTTTTTTTTTTTTTATCATAAAACTGTAACAGAAGTGTGTACTCTGTACCTACATTGAAGATATTTTCAAAAAAAAATTACGATATGATTTTTAGATGTCCCTGATTCCAAATCACAAATTTTTTGATTTTTTGTCTGTCTCCTTTGTTTGTTTGTTTGTTCGTTTGTTTGTTTGTTTGGGTGTTTGTTTGTTTGAGTATCACGCAAAAACTACTGAACCGATTTTGATGAAACTTTTTTTGTTTGATAGCTTATCATCTGACTTAAAATCTGGTATACAAATTTAGGCGGACGAAGTCGCGGGTAAAAGCTCGTATAATAATAAATGTGTCTGAAGTATGTTAGAAAAAACTTCTTTCCTTGTGAATATAAGCGGAACAGGGCACTAAGCTTAGTAACCCAATCACTAATACCGCTGACTATGCTTACCCTCGTTATAAGTTTTAGGGACCAATGAGGCGTCCATTTCGTACGTAACTATTCAGAATAAATATTTAGATAGAACTATTCCCATAGTTTAGATAAACTAATTTGGGATGGCGCGTGCGTGATTTATTATTCATCGTAATTTAGTTTTAGTTAATTGAAATTTGAATTTTGAGTGGAAATTACATGAACAATTTTCTATCGAATGTGTTATAGTAATAGTATAGTAATTATTCAAATTATTAACAGTAATAACTGAAAACAGTTTGTATAGAATCGTTAACTGGACAACATAAATTGTTATAGTACTGTAGCCCCGGGACTTTGTAATTACCGATGGCCGTTTAGAAATTGTTGTAAGGTGTAAGGTACGAAATTACTAATATAAAAAAAACTGGCCAAGTGCGTGTCGGACCACGCGCAGGCTAGGGTTCCGTAGTTGCCCGTTACATTATAATATGGACTTAGAAGGAAGCTTTTTGTTTTATACTACGGTTTAACGGCTAATAAAGTCTAAAAAGAACATTTTATTATTTGGTCGACTATTACTCGTAAACTTGTAAAGCCTACTTAGCAGTGATAATTTTCCTTTTAAATTCGTTATATATGCTATTGCCGTGAATTTTTTCACATCTCCAACTACAACCGTTTAGCTGGGAGATGGGGGGGACACTTGACTCTAACCAAAATTTTTGCTTTAAAGCTTAATATTTCGCTAACGAATCCCTAAATTGAAAAATGGTTTTCGCAAACCCACAATATTTTTAAAAGGCCTATCCAACGATACCCCACAACATGGAAAAATCGAGAAAAAAAAAATCATCCCCACTTCACGTTAAGGGGAGATACCCTAAAAAAATTTTTTTTTCAGATATTATTTTACCACTTTGTCGGCGTGATGAATATGTATACATATGCCAAATTACAGCTTTCTAGTATTCAGCGTCTCTGAGCTAAGCCGCGGACAGACAGACGGACAGACAGACGGACGGACACACGGACGGACATGGCGAAACTATAAGGGTTCCTTTTGACTTCGGAACCCTAAAAACCCAAGTCTTACAGATCACAACCCTCCGGTAATCTGTAATCTCTATGGTAATTAAAAAGTGCCGGGGCGGGGCTACAGTACTAATAGACATAATTATAATTATCTTATTGAAATAAGCCGTTATGTTCCAGCTTGAAAATGATTTCCTCCATTTCTTCTGGGGGCTCGAAAGGCTCATTTGACATGATTTGGCATACTTCTCTAGTATAATCATCTGTTGAGTTTTTGAGGAAGCAAAATAAAACAGAAAAGACAAACGCTCATTAGGTATCGATTTTGGAGAGCCCGTTTTCCTCCTTGCCACTGCTTATCGACAGATAAACGTTTATCATTTAGTTGATCTGCCTCCGTGGTCTATTGGTTAAGAGCATTGGCTCTCGATACGGAGGTCGTGGGTTCGATTCCCACGGGGGACACCTAGTGATGTCACTTTGTGCGTTTTCCCCAGTTGGTTAGGACTTTGCAGACTGAATCACCTGATTGTCTGAAAAGAAAAATGGTTCCGTGCTTCGGATGGCACGTTAAGCCGTTGGTCCCGGCTATTATCTCGAGTAGTAGTAGTCGTTACATAAAAAGACGTCTGGAAAAACTTTGACACCAGGGCTCTGCCCACACGATAAGAAAGAATGAGTGCATAACTATTTTACGAAAACCCGTTCGTCGAAATCACGGTTCACAACTGTTTCGTTCGTCTTTCGAACTGTTCAACGAAAGCACGATTCGTCAAACTATGTAAGTTTTCATACTTCGACGAACCGTGCTTTCGTTGAACAGTTCTTTCGTGAAACGAAACAGTAATGAACCGTGATTTCGACGAACGGGTTTTCGTAAAACAGTTAAGCACTCAGAAAGAATTTAGTTGATAAATAAACTGTTTATAAATCTCACAACTAAAGTACTTAAAGAACTTTCTTGAGCCTAATTTTATTCTAGAAATTCACTTTTTTGTATAAAAATAAATCGTCCATTAGCGGTAAGAATTGTCGCTCTTTTACACTCTGAATTTCCCGAGGGATCGGCGATGAAATTCTGGCAAGTTTCCAACTGAGTCGCGTCCTAAACGAAAGTTTAACTTCAGAAAGTTTTGTTAACATAAGGCATCCTTTTTGCTATCTCATAAATTCTTTGGGGGAAAAGGGAAGGTTTTAGGATCTCAGCGTACGTCTGAAAAAAACTCTGACACCAGGGCTCTTTCCACACGGTAAGAAGAAGAACACGCGTAAGTAGATGAATGTTAATTCTTAAATCAATGCTACTATTTCATTTTCGAATTTATCATTCTCGTAATGTGTCAAATATTTATTGGATTGAATTTTAGGTTGCATTATAAAAGATCTTTCATTATTATCTCAGCCGGTCCCACAAGGATCGCCACAACAACCGGTCCTGCGGATTCCCGAAGCTTTCGGTCGTTGGTCCAAACTCGTGGGTCCACGCTGCCCTTTCCGGTACGAGGTCACCACTCGAGAACTCTTCGGCCCATCGGCGATCATATCCAGTTAGGTATCCAACTTCGAGAAAGAGATCAACCGTCGAATCAAACTCAGCGATGCAGCGCTCGTAAAGCTACGTAGTAAGTTCACATCATCCAAAGGGCAATGGAGAGGGCTATGCTTGGAGATTACTTGTAAGATCGAATCAGTTATGTTAAACAGTTGCATTACTAAATGCAATTAGCTTATTGAACGTTTGCATGAAAAGACAAAAAAAAATTAAGAATTTCCTATAGGTTTCTTAGGGAAAGTTGTTCAGTATCATGGGTGCAGCCACCCCTTAAAGTAATGCAATTGTTTAGCCTAACACCCTCTATAGGTAATAATTATGGATGGTTATTATTGTGGTAACTAAACTAATTATGTCATGCAAACACAATATTACAGGGTATAACAAAACACCCTAGTAATACTTAAGGGGGTGCTTCAGACCATCAAACTGAACAACTTTCACTATGGAGCCAACATCGAAATCGCGAGAAAAGAATCCGCTCTTTCATACAAAACTGCAGTACCTACCGTCTCGACTCAAATGTATGGGAGGGCAGATTTTTTAAATGTTTTCTCGACGTTGGCTCCATAGTGAAAGTTGTTCAGATTGATGGTCTGAAGCACCCCCTTAAGTATTACTAGGGTGCTTTGTTACACTCTGTATAATTGTTGGACCGAGTGAATAAGTTATTTAAATTTTTCGTGAAATAAAGTGAATGCACTGAATGCAGTTACCGTGATAGGAATGGCTACCATTACTCTATGGAGTGACAACTCGTAAATCTAGACTGATTTATTGCACTGCCCAGTGCCCACAATGAATTCCGGCATTGCATTACTATGCAAGGTGTTTAAATCAATGCGAAACCTTTAAATGTATACCGTTTCAGAGATCAACCGTCGAATCCAACTCGGCTGGGCAGCGTTCGGGAAGCTACGTAGTATCTTCACATCCCAAATACCGCAGTGTCTTAAAACGAAAGTCTTCGATCAGTGTGTGTTGCCAGTGATGACGTATGGAACAGAGACGTGGTCGTTCACTCAAGGCCTCATAAAAAGGCTGAAAGTCACCCAAAGGGCAATGGAGAGGGCTATGCTCGGAGTCTCCCTGCGAGATCGAATCAGAAATGAAGAGATCCGCAGAAGAACCAGAGCAACTGACATAGCCCAAAGAATTGCTAAACTTAAGTGGCAGTGGGCGGGGCACATTGCTCGCAGAACCGATGGCCGGTGGGGCCGAAAAGTTTTCGAGTGGCGACTACGTACCGGAAAGCGCAGCGTGGGTAGGCCCCTCACACGGTGGACCGACGACCTGGTGAAGGCGGCGGGAAAACGTTGGATGAGGGCAGCGCAGGCCTATGTCCAGCAGTGGACGTCCATCGGCTGAGATGATGATGATGATGATGATGATACCGTTTCAGAAACGGAAACTGAACCACATTGGATATATGGATATCTAATGGAACACGTAACATAAAATTATATTATAACTATCTTTTGCCCGCGACTTCGTCCGCGTGGAATTTGAAAAACCCCAAGTATCCTATGTTACTTCTAATACCTCCAAGAATATGTGTACAAAGTTTCATGATGATCGGTTAAGTAGTTTTCGCGTGAAAGCCTAACAAACGAACTTACATTCACATTTATAATATTACTAGCTTTTGCCCACGACTTCGCCCGCGTGGAGTTTTGAAAACCCCAAGTATCCTATGTTACTTCTAATACCTCTAAGAATATGTGTACAAACTTTCATGATGAGCGGTTAAGTAGTTTTCGCGTGAAAGCCTAACAAACAAACATACATTCACATTTATAAATTATACATATAATATTAATTAATTAATTATTATATTATTGTAACTATTTTTTTCCCGCGACTTCGTCCGCGTGGAATTTGAAAAACCCCAAGTATCCTATGTTACTTCTAATACCTCCAAGAATGTGAGTACAAAGTTTCATGATGATCAGTTAAGTAGTTTTCGCGTGAAAGTCTAACAAACAAACTTACATTCACATTTATAATATTACTAGCTTTTGCCCACGACTTCGCCCGCGTGGAGTTTTGAAAACCCCAAGTATCCTATGTTACTTCTAATACCTCCAAGAATATGTGTACAAAGTTTCATGGTGATCGGTTAAGTAGTTTTCGCGTGAAAGCTTAACAAACAAACTTACATTCACATTTATAAATTATATAATATTAGTTAATTAACATCACTAGTTTTCGCGTGAAAGCCTAACAAACAAACTTACATTCACATTTATAATATTAGGGATTATATAAGGGATAAGGGATGATAATTTTAAATAAATTTTTTTTCCGAATTTTCAAAATAAATCGACAACCAACTTTGTATTTTTTTCCTATTTTATAAAGTGTAAACGATTCCCTTATAATATAAAGGTATGCCGTCACCTTTGATGGTATAAGACCTTCTAAATTATTATCATAATAAAATAATACTTAGTTTGTTTTTGCTTTATCCCTTTATAGGGCACTAGCGGCCCGTCCCGGCTTCGCACGGGTGGATTTCTAATCCTTTCTAGCAATAAATATAGCCTATGTTACTCAGGGTGAATGTAGCTTTCTAATAAGAATTTTTGAAATCGGCACAGTAGTTTTTGAGTTTATTCATTACAAACATACAAACATACAAAAATAGGTACAAATCTTTCCTCTTTATAATATTAGTGTAGATGTAGATAAGCCAAAAACGATCATACAGTTGACCGCGGACACCCACATGTTCATAAGGCTCATATTCTGTTTGTGGTAACATTTAACTTGAATCTAATGATTTTTCGGGTTGTTGGTGAATGAACAGAGGTCTTGATAGTGATCGGATAACTTTGTAAAATAATGTTGGTTGTTTTTGAGCGCATCTAAAAAGCGGTCGCTGTCGCGACCTATGAACATTCCAGTATTTAAAAAAAATAACTTTCTGTTTGCCGGTTTATTTACACGGTTTTTTATTTGGAAAAATGCAAAAAACGTTTGATAATTTAATATCGTATTCTTAATTTAGAATACTTTTTTCCATGTTATAAGTAATAATCATCATCGGCTAAGAGAGATGAATGGAAGAGGATGACATATTGCGCCGACCCCAAATAATGGGAAATGGGCAAGAGAATGATGATGAAGTAATAATCATCGAATACTATCCATTCAAAAAATCTTTACAGTCAAATTTTAACCTCAGGTCTGTTTTTCCCTTTCAATTTTATCTTCGATTATAAATAACATTTATTCTAGCTAGCTTATTGAAAAATCACAAGTGGAACTCTGAAATAGCTCACTTTTGTCTATCATCGTCAGATTTTCGTTGTCGGTTTCAGCAAAGATAATCCAAGCCAGTATTTCCATACCTGAGGTAAAATTTTTCGGCAAATTTACAATTTTTTTCACGAATTATTTTCTTATGACAAGGAAACGCAAATTTGAGACCAGAAAGCTCGAAAATATGCATGAAGATGAGTAA
Organism: Agonopterix subpropinquella; assembly: GCA_922987775.1. Taxonomy (NCBI): domain Eukaryota; kingdom Metazoa; phylum Arthropoda; class Insecta; order Lepidoptera; family Depressariidae; genus Agonopterix; species Agonopterix subpropinquella. The sequence continues at coordinate 9,264,248 of OV277714.1, forward strand.
GCAGACATGTTCAATGGAACAACTGATGAACAGGCTGATAATTCTGAGGTTACAAGGTGACAATGAGACAGAAGATTCACTGCCCGCAAATGTACCATTATGTAAACCCGATACTGGTTCAGGTTTGCAATAGCCAGTAGAAGGTAGTCAACAGAGGTCCTGTTCTCAGTTCTAGACTCGGTTAGAGCCAGAGTGAAATTCTGGATCAGTCTCACAAACATCTCACTAGTGTTGGTGAATTTTCAAACTGTGATTTAATAAATAAAAATCTTGATTTATTCATATAGATACCAGATATAAGTCATTTGGTTAATAAGCTTACGTATAAATAAATAAATAATACTAGTATGCTACAAATTTAAAGGAAATTCTCAAATATTATAACCCTATAGTTTTGTTCCAAATGGTCATTGGTCACAGGGTTGACCAGTTCACACCAGTAACACTAAGTCCTAAATGGTCACCTGTCAAATGGTTGACCGCCAAATTTTCAGTGATCCTGAAGTTTGATATCGTTTTTACTTAATAATGTGTGATTTTTAAACTTGTCATTACAACATAACAAAAAATCAAAATGATCCGCCAAAAAAAAAAAGTTGCCCTATAAAGGGTTATATAAAGTACTCTACAATATTTTTGTCTTACCTTAGTTGTCTTATAATTAAATTATTATTTTTTAAGGTTCGGTACTACCTACGGCCCGTTTGACATATCTATCTGTCAAAAGAAATAGACCGGTAGGCGACAACACTCAACCCTATCTTATAAGAATAATGAACAAATCCATTTTTGTACTTGAGTTCTTGAAACGACGCGACATTAACCTTTCCTTTCACCTGTGCTAGATAACTCTGATAAGGTCTTTCTGTACCTCGTTCCCCCTTTATGTTCCCTTACACATAATTTCAGCTTCCAAATTGGTGTTAATTTGATAAAACTCTAAAAAAATCTCAAAAACGATTGGAAATTTTCTCTTTTTTTTTGGAGGGTGTAACAAAACACCTTAGTAATTTAAGGGGGTGCTTCAGACCGTGAAACATAACAACTTTTACTATGGAGGCAACATTAAAATAGAGAAAAAAAAAACAGCTCTCCCATACATTAGAATCGAGTCGGTACCTACCACCTACTGCAGTTTTGTATGGAACAGCAGATTTTCTTTTGCGATTTCTAATTTGGCTTCATATTAAAAGTTGTTCAGTTTGATAGTCTGAAGCACCCCCTTGAGTAGTATTACTAGGGTGTTTTGTTACACACCATGTATAAAAGAATTCTAGCTTATGCTAGCATTTGTTCAAAAGTTCTACTATTAACACGAACAAGAAATCTTCATGAGATCAATCTCAATATTCGCAACATACATACATACATACATACATAAGCTCACGCCACTATCCCAAGGGGGTAGGCAGAGACCACGGATCGCCACACGCTACGACTCTGACACACTTCTTTAGCCTCATTGACATTCATACATCTTTTCATGCACTTCCGTCAATTGAGGGTGCTACGCACTTGTCCTTTTCGGAAAAGATCATTGATTTGATCGTAGTATGTTTTCCTCGGACGGCCTCTCCCAACACTTCCGCTCACCTTTGCTTGATAAATTTCATTCGTAAGTCTTCTTTCATTAATTCTCTGTACGTGACTGAACCATCTAAGTATAGGTACCCCTCTCAATCCTTGTTACTATATCATCCTTCAACTTACACCAAGCGAAGTTTCACTAAAGGCCACATTGTACTCAAAAACTTCGCCATCCTTTTTACTACAACGAATTTAGCTAAATTGCCTCCTTATCTCTTTGTAAATGCGTAATAAAAACATTCGCCGGCTAAATTTTCCGTTTGGAAGTGCAAGGGTTTTGAAGATACGATAATTAGTACTTCCTAAGTACGTTCTGTTTTATGTTTTACAATAAAGTTGTGGAAAATTAAACTTTGTGTTGTTTGACATAAGGTATTATGGCGGGTCGTTTCATAACGTACGTAAGTACATAAACTTATGGCCTATGTTCCTTTTCAAGGTTATTCGAGAACCTAACTTGTTTGAAGCCAGTTTGTAGCAAGGTTAACCTTTAGGCTGCCTGTCCATTGAAGCTGTGCGAGCTGTGTAGCTGTGTTTTTTTAACCAATCAGGAGCTCGGGCGAGATCAGCCGCGCCTCGCCCGAGCTCCTGATTGGTTAAAAAACACAGCTACACAGCTCGCACAGCTTCAATGGAAAGGCACCCTTAATGTCTTTAGTTTATATAGAGACTGATCGCGCTGAATAAATCTCCACTAAAAAGTCATTTGACTTTGACATAACTTTTTACACATTCGGTATCGCGCTATTCATTTGACAGCGCATGACAGCCGTTTGACAGATCGCTCCAACTTTTCAGGCTGTCAATCACGCAGTAAAGAAGTCAACTTTAGCACGATACTGACGATACGGGATTCAGCACAGTTGAATAGTACTGTAACTGGATTGCACTGAAATTAAATACGGATTAAACTACGATGTTTTAAATTGTCGCGATCGGGGACCAGGTCATCAATGCATAATTATCGTAAATCGCGAAAACGTTTTCATATAAAACTGCAATAGCAACCAGAGTAGTGTAGGAACAGCCTTTTTTTGGCGATTCTATCGATGTTGGCTCATTCATATAATAGTGAAAGTTTTTCAGTTTGATGGTCTGAAGCACCCATTTAAATACGACCACATCTTTTTGTAACAGTCTTTATACAGGGTGTTTGGGTAAACAGTTGCGTTACTATAAGGGGTGGTTGTACAGTCGGCCGCAATAAGTTATATACACTCTTCTTATCGTGTGGGCAGAGCCCTGGTGTGAGAGTTTATACACACACACACACACCCCCACACGCGTTTATACAACTTATTGCGGCCGACTGTACTTATGACGCTGAACAAAAAGATTTTTAAAACATCCAGTCAGCTGATCGAACGTCTGCATGCAAAGATGAAATGTTTTTTTGCTAATTTCTCTTTGTTCCTTTAGAAAACTTTTTGAGCATCATGGTACTCAAGACAAATCACCCATGCAACTGTATACCCTAACAACCTGTATAGCTTATTATATTGAGCGAATCTATAATAATTAGAATTAAAGATTGGAAAAGTTGGGCGGCGAGCAGAATTCGAACCCACGACCTGCCTTTCCTGGGCATGCTCCTCTCCAACAGAGCTGTCGGCGCCCCGCAGGCCACGACGTAATTTTCAATCTATATTTTATCGTCTTTAAGGGACGGCAGTGCCTTCTACCAGAGTTCATTCTAACTACTGACTCACAAGTCTAATAATGTTACAATTAGAACAGCTCAGCTCAGCTCAGCTCTGTTGTCTCCTCTCGGAGCATGCTCCGGAAAGGCAGGTCGTGGGTTCGAATCCTGCTCGCCGTCCGACTTTTTCAATCTTTAATTTGATTAAGCTAACATGGCATACATGTAAAATCGGTTTATAATAATTAGGTTCCCAAACTGTATTTTCTAGTATTATAAGTTTTTAATATGGAATAAAAAAAATATATATATTTATTTTAATTGCCTGCCCAAAATATCATAGGTCACAAAAGGTACCTTATAACAGGTTTGACTTTCACTTGAATGAGTTTTCTTTTTCAGTATTGCTTCCATATTTAAAAAAAAGACTACAAATGGATACGTACCAGACCGAAAAATTGGTACGAGTTAGTCATTCATAAAAAATGTTTTCTTCGTTCGTTAACTTAACTTAAAGCTTGTTAAAAACAATTACAAAGGTCTTGTTAAACAAATTGGTACCGGATGAGTAATGTTTCATATAAGTTGACAAATATAATGTTTTCTCACAATAATATTCATTAGAGCATTTACCCGCGACTTTGTCCGCATAAATTATATACCAGATTTTAAGCTATCAAACAAAAAAGTTTCATCAAAATCGGTTCAGTAGTTTTTGCGTGGTTCTCGAACAAACAAACCCACAAACAAACAAACAAACAGACAGACAAAAAATCCAAAAATTGGTGATTTGGAATCAGGGACATCTAAACACCATTGTAATATTTTTTTTGTAAATATCTTCAATGTACAGACACACTTCTGTTAAAGTTTTTATAATAGTTTAGATAATAACTATAACATTGTAAACTCATGACGCAAACTTTATGCTTTCCACGGAAGAATGAAAATTGATTGATTCTTGTGACTTTACTATATGACTGTTACTGTTAGCAATCATTACATTCAGTGAACTGAATTCTGTGGTGTTTATTGTGAAAACGAGTAAATATTTCTAGGTAAGTACCTACGGGAAGTATGCTCGTGACATAGTCAAACAACAAAAGAGAAAAAAACGCGACAGCGTTTTCTTGTTTCGGGTGACTTTCCACTGCAGATTGTGGTATTTTTATACCTTTTCAAGATATGGCTCTTTATCATGCAGAATTTTAAAATACCATACTGAAGGCACAGTTAGTAGGTATATAAAACACATAATACAAACATACTAAATGTTTGCCGGATACGGTGGCTCTGACAATGGTATAACATGACATTTTCGTAAAAGTAGGTTGTTATGTCACAGAATAGGTAATAGTATACCTGTGGGGACTTGCCACAGATGTCAACACCAGTGTTGCCAAGTCCCAGCCAGTCTGAATCGCCAAAAATCTCGGGCCAAGTAGCCTAAAGTCGCCTTTATTTTTCCCCCGTGTAATATAGCCTAAAGTCGCCTAAAAATACAGCAAATTGGCCAAAATTAATGCTATATTGGCTGCTCGTGACGAAAAAATATTTTTTTTTACAACTGCAATCTCTACTCACAATTTAAAAATAGCTGTACCGCATAACATACACGTACGTTATGTGGTACATAGTGTGTTGTAGTGTACAGTTTATGCAGTCTGTGATAAAAAATCATATAATTTAACTTACAATAAGTATAATATTTCATATTTTTCTTAAAATAGCCTAAAATAACCCGAAAAAGTCAGTTTTTCTTAATATAGCCCAAAATCACCTATTTTAATTTGGGAAATAGCCTAAATGGCGACCGGTCGCCAATCGTATTTTTTGGTCGCCGATAGACCCCCTGATGTAAGCCTAAAAGGCGATAAATCGCCTGACTTGGCAGCACTGGTCAACACGCACAAGTTATAGCAAAGATGCCAACAGATGGCGATACTGTCGCTCTCAGAAATATGCTTCATACCACAGAATAGGTAATCTAAACTATTATAAAACTGTAACAGAAGTGTGTCTGTACATTGAAGATATTTACAAAAAAAAAAATTACGATATGGTTTTTACCTGTCCCTGATTCCAAATCACCAATTTTTTTACTTTTTGTCTATCTGTTTGTTTGTTTGTTTGTTTATTTGTTTGTTTGTTTGGATGTTTGTTTGTTCGAGTATCACGCAAAAACTACTAAACCAATTTTGATGAAACTTTTTTTGTTTGATAGCTTATCATCTGACTTAAAATCTGGTATATAATTTATGCGGACGAAGTCGCGGGTAAAAGCTCGTAGTATATAGTTCTACATCTTCATACAAAGACAACGTTCATCCTAAATACGTAACTCGGAACCTACTACACATAAGGTTCACAATCGAATGCGAGATATAAATCGCGCAAGAGAAATAATCAATCACAGAGATTCGATAATATACAATTTATAATATATATAATATACTGTTGGACCACGGCCGGTCCTCAAAATTTGGTTAATATTCAAAATAGAATCAAACTTCGTTTGTATGGAACACGCTAATCAAGGTTTATTAGAATTATTAGTCAGCCAGTCTCAATTAAAATTGCCTCAATGTAAAGAGAATGTCTTGTTCGTACATAAATTCGCAAGTTGTGAAGCATTTTTTGCAGTGTTCGTACATAAATTCGCAAGTTGTGAAGCAGTGGTGTTACGGTGTCCGAGTTCCTGACGAAGGCACGTCATGGGCTCTTCATGGCGGCTAGGGAGCGGCATGGAGTTTCCCAGTGTTGGACGAGGGATGGGAGCATATTCGTCTTAGGGCCGGACGGCTCGCGGCATCGAATTGCTTCCCACGCCGAGCTCGATAAGTTGCCCTGCCCGGAACCTGCCGCGGAAGCACCTCCAGCTGTTAATCGAGCCCAAAGGAAGCGAGCTCCCCCTAAGAAGTAGTACTACTTATTGTTATTGTTTTTGGGTGCGTGGAACGCGGGTAATTAATTTTTGTATCTTTCTGCAGTCCGATCATTTCTCAAGGTAGTTTGAAATTTCGTTATTAAAATGTAGGTACTATTACTGCACTGTTTGTAACCCTCTTGTATATGTTTATTTTCAAAATTCACAAAAAATTTCACTGTTTTGTTTCGCAATTTGTCCATCTGACAACTAATTTGACTTTGACAGTTCGGGTCCTTTTTCTTGCTTGTTTTGTGCTACTGTGTTGGTGTCCGTTCCGAAGTGTGTGAGGGTCACTCGGGTAGTGTAGCATACTAAAACGTAGTGATTATATTCTCTTTGTAGCATACGATATTTTTCCTTGAAAATCCTCGAAATCCTCGTATGGTTTTTCTCTTTCGTGTTGGCAATCTGAGTGATTTTTCGCGCGTTGCGAGACGGACCCGAATGAAATATTGGCAATTTTTTGTGCAGTGCAGCATGCAGTTTTTACGTTCCGTTCCACACACGTTAGACTTATTTCTAAATTATTTTTTCTTTTCTTTTTATTAATGTTTTTGTCGTTTTTGTTCTCCATTGTGTTGTGTAAAATTGTACTCCATGTGCTATGTAATTTGTTTTCGTTTTCTAACCATTCTGCTGGCGGGTAGAGAAGTGAGCTAAATTTTTAATTTTTTCTATTTTTTATTTTATTTTATTTATTATTTAAATTATATATATATATTTTTTTTTTTCTGTACTACTACATCAATGAATACCAGCGATGACAGCGAACATTTCCTCTCTTTTTCATCTACATCTGAAAAACTAAGCAGCGATGACAGTTTTCACAGCACTAGTTATCTCTCTCTGAACGATCATGGATCTGTTTTCGGATGTCACAAAAAATTTTAATGTGGTTCATATCAATGCCCAGAGCATCCCTGCTCATTATGCTGACCTACTTACAACTTTCGACAACAAAAACATTCATGCAGTTCTTGTCTCTGAATCCTTCCTACATCCATGTCTCCCTTCCACATCTTATTCCTTACCTGGCTTTATACTCGTTCGTAACGATCGCACCAATACCTGCCATGGTGGCGTTGCGATCTATCTCCGTAGTCAAATTCCTTTTTCTATCATCAGCAAATCTCCCCAACCCCCTCCTCCCGGCACTGCTGAGCATCTTTTTTTGGAGATTACTCTCTCCCACACAAAGGTCCTTCTTGGTGTATTCTATAGTCCATCTCTAACAATCGATTACTTTCCCAGCTTCGAAAAACTCTTAGAAGATTTTTCAACTTCCTATAGTCATACGGTCATTATGGGTGACTTTAACACCTGTCTCCTTAAAAATGACTCCCGTTCCCAACGTTTGAAATCACTTGCCCATTCCAGCAACCTACATATCCTCCCTCTTTCTGCTACTCACAACTTTCCAAATTGCCTTCCTTCTCTTCTTGACCTTATGTTAGTCAGTTCTCTTGATCATGTTACTAAACATGGTCAGTTAAGTGCTGATGCTTTTTCTTATCATGACCTTATCTACCTATCCTATAAAAGCCAAACCTAAAATCCTGTTGCAGCGCAATTTTCGTGCTATGGATACAGAACAACTGCGTATGGACGCTGCCAAAACCGACTGGTCAGTTCTTGACGAAGCAGCTACAGTTGATGAACAAGTTCTGCTTTTCAACTCAATAATAATGGAACTGTATGACAAACATGCTCCTATTCGGCCAGTAAGAGTCAAGCATCTTCCTGCTCCTTGGTTGACAGAGTAGATTAAAACTATCATTTGTAAGAAAAACCGTGCAAAAGCGAAATTTAAGGCTGAATCCTCCGAGGCAAATCGTGACAAATATCACATTATCAGAAATCGCTGCAATCGAGTGTGTAGGGACGCACAAAGACGTCACATTCATAGTTCCGTTGAAAACGGAGATCCAGCGAAAGTTTGGAAATTTCTAAAATCCTTAGGAATTGGCAAATCTCGTACTAATCCTGCTTCAAAAGACCTAGACATCAACTCTTTAAACAAACATTTTTCGGCTGCATCAACATTAGATGATCTTACCAAGGCTAACACTCTGAATAATCTTTCTTCACAGCCAACTCCTAATTTTTCTCCCTTTTCTTTCTGTCAATTTACTGATTGTGATGTTAAGAGGAACATTATCTCCATCGCCTCGAATGCCGTCGGATGTGACAGGGTAAGCCGTAATATGATCATTCCTCTCCTTGATTCCCTCGCTCCTTTAATCACCAAGATCTTCAACAGATCTATTTCCTCTTCTACCTTTCCCAAGATCTGGAAAGATGCTGAAGTAATTCCCTTACCTAAAAAGAGTAACCCATCCACCTTCTCCGAATATCGCCCTATTTCCATTCTTCCTTTTCTTTCTAAAGTCCTTGAACGTTTGGTCCATCGGCAACTCAGTCTATTCCTATCAAAAAACCACCTCATTAATCCTTATCAGTCCGGTTTCCGACCTGGTCATAGTACGGTTACAGCTCTTGTTAAAATCTCCGACGACATTCGTTTCGGAATGGAAAACAAACAACTTACCGTTCTAACATTGCTGGATTTCAGCAACGCATTTAATAATGTTGACTTTGATATCTTGTTAGGACTTTTACGTACTCTTAACATATCTCCAACGGTAATTGACTGGTTTCATAGTTACCTGTTTGGGCGCCGGCAGCGTATAAAGGTTGAAGACACCTATTCTTCATGGTGTGATACCTCTGCAGGCGTGCCGCAGGGTGGCGTGCTATCTCCCCTCTTGTTTGCTCTTTTCATTAATTCCATCACTTCTCAACTCTCTTCCTCCTACCACTTGTATGCAGACGATCTTCAGATATATTCACAGTCGTGTTTAGATAATATCACTCAAGCCATTAATACCACCAATGATGACTTAAACCGCATTCGTGAATGGAGTTTATCTTATGGCCTTAAGGTAAATCCCAACAAGACCCAAGTCATCGTCATAGGGAGTCCTTGGTTTGTTTCAAGGCTTCCTCTTGACCAGTTACCACCTGTATTATTTGATGGCGCACGCATACCTTACGGTACCTCCGTCAAAAACTTGGGCATTATGTTTGATAACACGCTCTCTTGGGCCCCTCAGGTCGCTGAAGTTAGTAGGAAGATGTTTGCTGCTTACGGTTCTTTGAAGCGACTACGTAATTTTCTACCCACTAGCACGAAAATTGCGCTTGCACAATCCCTCCTATTACCCATCCTAGACTACGCTGACTCCTGCTACCTTGACCTGACTGTGGAGCTACTTAATAAACTCGAGCGACTTCAAAACCTGTGCATTCGTTTTATTTTTGGTCTGCGTAAGTACGACCATGTGTCAGAATTCCGCGCTCGACTAAAGTGGCTCCCAGTCAAACGTCGTAGGGAAGCTCATATCCTTAATACATATACTTAATACAATACTCCATCCTCTTCAATCCCATTACTCCTAATTACCTCAAGGAACGCTTTGTTTTCTCTTCCTCCACCACTGGCCGTCATCTGCGTTCCTCTGAAAACCTCTCCCTCCATATGCCCATCCACTCCACTAACTTCTACACCCATTCCTTCTCCGTTCATGCCGTTCGGCTTTGGAACTTGTTGCCAGAGGCAATCCGACGTGCACCTTCCTTGAATGTTTTTAAGTCGAAAGTTAAGTCGCATTTCCTTGATCACTGACCCTCTCCGATTTTTTCTCCGAATGTAAGTAGGTACTTAAATCTTTTCCTATGTCTATAGTTCATGTTTTCCTATCGTGTTTAGTTGAGTAGTACGCGTATTTATATATGATGTGTGTATGTATATATATATATATATATATATATATATATTATAGGAATATATATTATATATACTTATCTATGTATTGCATTTAGATGTATTTATAATAGGTTTATTCTTGTTTTTTATTTACTGATATTTCTGGTCATTTATCTGAAAACACCGCCTACCTTTCTTCGTACACCGTTTCCTCTACCCTAAGGTTGTCTGGAAGAAATCGCTTCTTAGCGATAAGACCGCCTTATTTTGTGCCTCCTGTATTTTTTTCTCTGTATTTTACTCTTTATATTTGATGTAAAATAAAGAATATTTGATTGATTGATTGATTGATTTTTCTTAAAATTTGTATTTTTTGGGTTACAACTTTTTACGGATGTTTTACGGATACGGATTACGGATTACGGATGTTTTACGGACGTTTTGGTTCCGTAATAATATACTTTTTAAAGCTACAGGTACTCGGTTAATAGTATAGATTTGATTAGAGAACGATATGTGACGCTAGGACCAAAACAGTAATATTTTGATGGTGGGAGAGGGAAGAACGAAGCACGTTGGTCTGACGACATTGTAAGGGTTGAAATTCAATTGTATTTCATTTATAATAACAATTTGAGATTGGTACATTACTGAGAATGCTAAGACGCAATATAATGTGGTTTAACGCCATAATGTTACCAGCACTGTAGGTACTCAGAATTGTCATTGAAGAGATAATTTCTCGAGCTATGGGAAAAAGTCACCAACAATTTTTTGCGTATAGTTGGCGTATACAGGGTGAAATTGATATCATTAGCATCCTTTTAAACTAATGTCTACCCATTAAACTGAACAACTTTTACTATGGGAGCAAACCGATCGGAGCAACTAAAAAATCAGCTGTCCCATACTAAACTGCAATGCCTACTCGACTCAAAATGATGTATGCATCAGTAGATTTTTTTTTGCTCCGATCTGTTTGCTCCCAAAGTTGATAAGTTTGATGGGTAGATTCTTAGTTTAAATGATATCAATTTCACCCTGTAGATATGGAACGCATGTCAATTTGTTTCTCATAATCTCTAGATTATAGTGGTAATATTAATTATACCTCATCTAAACGGAGTGTCGCGCAATCGCAGTTGGTGCACAAATCTTGTCATTATGTTGGTTTTTTATTTTTATTATCTTATTAACATCTAAGATGTTCCTATACACGCATTGCTTTACATGTGCCGTTTTAATAGGAAAAAAGAATCTTACCAAAAAGGAAACAAAACGGTGCATTTTTAATATATTTATTTCATAATTTAGTTAGCATTTTTACCTAATCTTTCGTCCGATCACTAAAGTAAATCAAATTATGTTTTTAGAAGGTAAAATCATCAATAAACGTAACCTGTGGGCCTACAATAAATTGACTCCTTTATATTGTCATGTTTATGCTTTATGAAATTGGCCTAAAATAATAAAAAATCGTGTAAAACGGCGAAATTAAAAGGAGGCTTAGCGCAGCAGTGGATTTAAACTGATTTGATTAATTGACTACTGTAACGTTTCCGCTAAATTATTCTTGCGGACATTTTGCTACCAAAAATAATAATCTCCCCTGAATTATATTCTCTACATGAGTTATGGCAAAAATGTCCGAGCCACAATGTGTGGCAAGTTTATCATTACAATGGAGTGGCGAATGAAATTCATCATTGTTGTGAAAATGAGCTTCCGGGTAGGAATTGTGTCGGTGTACTTTCATGTTAATTGTTATTATAGCTATTGTTTTTCACTGTGTTATAAAATATTTGACGGGTGGTGCTTGGTCGAGGACAGGGTTTCCCAACCTTTTTTGCGTCACACCTGGTTTTATAAGTTATATTTGCATGCCCCTTTTAACGACAAGCGCGGGTGGAAAGGTGCTATCTGAGACCTGCTTAGCCTGAACATGTCAGTAACAACAAACGAATGGGTGAATTTGTAACTGAATGAATCAGTTAATAAATAAAATGAATTAATGAGTGGAATTTACGGCGTAAATTGTATTTTTCTTTTCAAAATGCGAACGCATAGCGATATCGTATCGTCCCTACGATATCACTACGCCCCCCAAGGGGGGTACGCCCCATTGGTTGGGAAGTCTAGGATATAGAAGGGAAAGTCGGATAATTATTTTTCCTACTCCTATTGCAGGTTCTAAGACTGATTAGAGTCATCCTGGACAGATTAGGGCTAACTAGACTTCATTTTATAGGCGATTCTGTCAAAAATTCTCCATAAATAATGACTAAAAATTTGTCAACGACCACCAAGATTTTATAAACCGTTTTAAAAACCGTCGAATCCAACTCGGCTGGGCAGCGTTCGGGAAGCTATGTAGTATCTTCACGTCTTTCACTCCAAATACCGCATTCAATCAGTGTGTGTTGCTAGTGCTGACATATAGAACAGAGACGTGGTCGTTCACTCAAGGCCTCATAAAAAGGCTGAAAGTCACCCAAAGGGCAATGGAGAGGGCTATGCTCGGAGTTTCCCTGCGAGATCGAATCAGAAATGAAGAGATCCGCAGAAGAACCAGAGTAACTGACATAGCCCAAAGAATTGCTAAGCTTAAGTGGCAGTTGGCGGGGGGCACATTGCTCGCAGAACCGATGGCCGGTGGGGCCGAAAAGTTCTCGAGTGGTGACCGCGTACCGGAAAGCGCAGCGTGGGTAGGCCCCGCAGACGGTGGACCGACGACCTTGTGAAGGCGGCGGGAAAACGTTGGGTGAGGGCAGCGCAGGACCGGTCGTTATGGCGATCCTTCGGGGAGGCCTATGTCCAGCAGTGGACGTCCATCGGCTGAGATGATGATGACCAAGATTTTATAACAAGACGGACAACTATAATCAATTTACAAAAACACTGAGCCCACGTTTCCGCTTACGACATGAGAAAACATTTCACCTATCAGATTTTTCCCGTGTTTGTCCCTTCCTGACTATCTCAGTTCAACCCACATTAAGAGACCCAGGATAAATCTCTTGCGTAAAAGACATAAGTACGAAAACTGGTTGTTGTTCAGGACTTCGCAAATAGAACGGATATAAGTAAAACAGTCACGTTCTGCTACACACGATCGTGCTAAGTACTCTTGTTAGTACGAAATAGGTACAAGCGTATAAATAGAGGACGAATTTTAAGAGGCAGTCTTCTACGGTTCTGACGGTTTTTTAAGGTAAGTAATAGAAAATTAAACTGAAGAACGTTTCAACTCCTATATTTCTCTTTTAGAAGGTTTTTAGGTTACCTACTGTTATCTGCCTTTCGATTCAATAGGTACAAATGTTATAAAGGCAGACAGACAGACAGAATAAAAAGTTGAAACTTCGCATAATGTTTCTACACAACATTTGAGGCGAGAAAGAAAGAGCGATGTCAACAGCCTTCTGCTTTAGGCAAGTTTTAGGTAACACACGTCGACATAGCTGTTCCGAAAATATCTCCTAACTTTTTCACTCGAAGTTGGACGAAGTAGAATCAATTTTAAAGACATGGGATACATCTAAAGTAACAGCCAAACTTTCTGTCCCAAAAGTTTGTGAAGAAGCTTCGACCTACTAATGAGCCCTTTCTGTTATAAGGTCTTAGGCTCAATCCACACCAACGTGGTAGCAGCCTTCAGCGTAGTTTCAGTAGCGCAGCATTTTAAACTTTATCTACGGCACTATGTAAAATAGATAGTATCGTTTGAAGAGCTCGTTAAAAATGGGATTTATTAACCATTATTTATTGTCAAACTACCGGCCGCTCTGCCAGCCGCTACCGGCCACTGCCAGCCGCTACAGGCCACTGCCAGCCGCTACCAGCCACTGCCAGTTGCTACCGGCCTTTACCTGTTACTATACTGGCCGCGGCCAGCCTCTACCGGCCTCTGCCTGTCACTATACTGGCCGCGGCCAGCCGCTACCGGCCTCTGCCAGCTGCTACATGCCTCTACCAGCTGCCACCGGTCACTGCCAGCTGCTACCGGTCTTTGCCAGCTGCAACCGGTCTCTGCCAGCCTTTACTGGCCACTACCAGCCGCTACCGGCCGCTAAAATTTTCGTGTGAATTGAAAAACAAGAAGTGGCACAATTTATAACAATTTCGAATAAACTAACGACCGTTATTTTTTTCAGGATTATCAGAAACTTTGCTACAACTGTCAAGTTTATAAGGATTCGATTATCGCTAGGTTTTCTTCAAGGTTTCACGATGATGTACCCTTATCAAGAGCTGGCTAGCACAATCATAATCAGCCCAATAAATGCCACTGCTGTAAAGGCATCTTTTTCTTCACTTCGTCGACGCTCTTCTCGTCAACTGTTCGTCGAACAAATTAATCTTCTTATACAGGATGAAATTGACATCATTAACATCCTTTTAAACTAAGAGTCTACCCATCAAACTGAACAACTTTAACTATGGGGGCAAACAGATCGGAGCTAAACAAAAATCTGCTGTTTGCAGTGCCGACTCGAGTCAAATGTATGCAACAGGCAACAGCAGATATTTTTTTGCTCCTATTTGTTTGCTCCCATAGTAAAAGTTGTTCAGTTTGATGGGTAGACTCTGTAGATGCGAATATGACGTTAGTGGTATCGTAGTATTAATTAATATTTCTAACTATTTGGTGTAAGTCGATTTTAAATTATTTGATAAATCCAGGAACTGGCATAGGTATTGTCTGATAAAGATAAATCATATCAACATTGACATAAGTTCGGGTCCGGTCGGTTAAAGAGATGTAACTCACGTCTCGTATTTGTATGTATCCCATTTTTGTAAACTCGTATACCCTGAATATGTTTTACATCTAAAATTACTTTATCGACTTGCCGGTTCGCAGATAATCAAATTTGTTCACACGTTCATTTACGGTGAAAAGAGTTACAATAATTGAATTCAGAGCGACATTTTACGTCCTCAGGTTGATTTCAACAATCGGCCTCCGGTTATTTTCTTGTGATTTAATTTAAATTTTTAAAAGGGAAAATGAAAATATATTTTGTAGTATTTATATACACGTAATGAATTGAGTGAATCAAAGCCTTTGTTGTCAAATACGGGACGCACAATATTTCGGGAAATAATCATTTAATTTAGATTTTGCAGGACTATACGATATACAATATGTTAATTAATTAACGCAAAACTAGAAAGTAGTTTGTTTAGAATCGAGAGCAGAATCGAATTATCATGGTTTCAACATAGGTAATTTTTTTCAAAATATTAAATAATTTTTTTTGCTAAATTTAAAATTTACTGAACCCGATGTCAACCCACCGCTCGAGCACGCTCACCCTACTTACTACCAAAACAAGATTATAAAAATGTATCCATGAGTACGTTAGCGCTTTCTTTCAGTGCTGAAATGATAACAAATCATTTTTGCCTCAAAACTTAAAATGCGTATATCAAAATATTGAAATTATTGTTGCAATCGAATTATTTTGTTGTAAATCAGTTGAGGTGTATGAGGTTTTGCGCTAATTCATTAACACGTTGTATATTATTTGGAGTAAAAAAGCTAACCAGAAGACTTTTTTCATATAATTTCTCTTTACTTAACAGTTTAAAACACCTTATTTTAAGTACTTATATGCCATCAAGCGGATCACAGTGAGATCTATACAGGGTGTAAAAGGGTGTAAGAGGGTGTAAAAATGCGTTAAATATCAAACTGGGTGCTTTAGACCATCCAACTGAACAACTTTCACAATGGGACCTACACTGAAATCCCTGTCAGCAGTCCCCATTGAATAATTATGTATAGAACAGACAACGCGAACAAAATCTGTGCACCAAAATCAGCAGTGCGGGGCGCGTACTGGGGCGTCGCGGTGCAGCACGCGCGTGGTACATGCTAAGTAAGGTTTAGCCAATTAGCTTTTCAACGTGATACAAAAAATGTTGTCTGGGTGTTGCCTCTAGTGGGTACCTCAATGGCTGTCCCATACATTTGAGTCTAGCAGCAATTGACGTTTTCTATGGAACAGCTGATTTTTATCGGACTCCTTAGGGTTCATGGTAGGTATTATAATTTCATCGCAATCGGTACTCTCAACGAAAAGCTATGCGATGTTAAAGTTCACAAGAAGGTGCGTATTTCTGTGTTCTACGTGTATGAAGACCACCACCACTAGTTGGCAAAATGAGACCCTTCGTTTATTTTGAGCCTACTATACGTATCCACCCAATAAAGTTACGTTTCTCATCTTCACAAAACGTTCGAAGAACCTCAAGATATCTTCATTCTGTTTTCTAAGAAAAGCTAAGTCAGTCCACATCGATCCCGGGGTTGAGAGGTAAAGTTGTTTTCCACTCTTGTACGTGCTTTTAATACAAATGCAAAATATTGAATGTACACACAGTCGGCCTATAAAAACCTTTACAGTAAATTATGGTTTACCCTGGTATTAATAATGATATCGGAAGAAATACAGGATGTAAGTGACAGACTAGCAAATACTGAAACGATGAACTCAGACCATCAAACTAAACAACTTTCACTATGGAGCCTGCCTCAGGAAACGTGAACAAAAATCAGCTATCCCATACAAAATTGTTGTGCCTACCCGACTGAAATGTATGGAACAGCTGTATTTTTTTCGCGTTTCCTGAGGCAGGCTCCATCGTGAAAGTTGTTCAGTTTGATGGTCTGAGTTCACCGTTTCAGTAAGTATTTACTAGACTGTCACTTATACCCTGTATCGGTCCGAATTTCATGGAGATTACCACCAAGAAAGTTTTTGAAAAAAAAAGTGAAATTTATAGGTGGAGATTTGTAATTAGCTTACAGTTATTTAAGGTTGTGTTTAGTATGTAATCAACGCTGTAAATCTTCCTAAGAATAATAAAAAAAAATTAAAAATTAAAAAAAAAAATATCCGTTATAAGCATATACAACGTGTTAATGAATTAACTCAAAACTAGAAAGTAGTATGTTTAGAATCGAGAGCAGAATTGAATTATCATGGTTTCAACATAGGTAATTTTTTTCAAAATATTAAATAATTTGTTTGTAAAATTTAAAATTTACTGAAACCGATGTCAACCCACCCTACGGGCACACTCACCCTACTTACTACCAAAACAAGATTATTAAAAAGTATCCATGAGTACGTTAGCGCTTTCATTCATTGCAGAAATTATAACAAATCATTTTTGCCTCAAAACTTAAAATGCGAATAACTTTAAATTTTAATTATCAAAATAATGAAATTATTTTTGTAATCTAATTATTTTGTTATAAATAAATCAGTTGGGGTGTATGAGGTTTTGCGCTAATTCATTAACACGTTGTATACAGGGTGTAACAAAACACCCTAGTAATACTTAAGGGGGTGCTTCAGACCATCAAACTGAACAACTTTCACTATGGAGCCAACATCGAAATCGCGAAAAAAAAGTCCGCTCTTTCATACAAAACTGCAGTACCGTCTCGACTCAAATGTATGGGATGGCAGATTTTTTTAATTTTTACTCGACGTGGGGACACGTGGCGTGGCTAGGGTGTTTTGTTGCACCCTGTAGATAGATAAGGAAAAGCTAGGGAACCAATACCCAATTCCAAATACTTAAAAATACTGGGAATAGTTAGAACAACTGACTACCCATTCAGTGAAGAAAGTCGTGAGCATAATGCTTGTGTCCTAGATCTTCCTAGATCTTCCTAAGCCCACAGTAAGCTGACACTAATCTCGTTGCAGTATCTACGACTGATTGCTGATTAAATAATTCAGACTTAATTTGTATCCGGTGCTGTCTACTAGCTGAAACTGGACACAATTCCAGGAACAACCTAGATTATTTTTTACTAGGGGGCTACTTGGTTGGGTGTTCTTATGGGACCTTTGATTAATTTTAATTTAATCTAAGTATGGGAAAACAATTTTTTTTTTTCGATTTCAAAATCGGCTTATAGAGGAAGTTATTCAGTTTCATGGTCTGATAATCCTCTAAAAAAACCGTCAGCATATTAAGTTGGATCCTGTATATCCATCTGGTCTGGACCACCCTGTATACCTCGGAAGAATTTAACGACTTGTGTGGAACGGTAAACAGCTAATTCAATCTAAGTTTTTCTCTCCCTTCCAGATCAGCGTGAAAGAACAATGTAGCAAGAAAATCTTAAAGTTTTCCCAAGATATAAATTAACATTGTTGTTCGCTACAAAACGGGTCCCAAAAATAGATTAAACAAGAACCATGAAAATAATGCATTTCCATCGTATCTCTGCAATCGATATCTACCATCTTTCTCGCACCAACAATAGATACTTTACGCCGGAGCAGGATGGAAAATATTCTTTACGTAACCTGGGATAAATTCTCCGCGAGCGAGCTAGGCCACTAGAAAATAACGAGCCAGTAAATTTTCTTCAAGAGATGGTTTAGCCATGTGACATACAGGTAGAGAAAGTTTATTTAAGTACCTACATCATACCGGAAGATGTTTTTTACCGTTCCTAATCTTTCAGGGGTGGTTCAGACCATCAAACTGAACAACTTTTATTATGGAAGCAAACGTCGAATCGAAAAAAAATTAGCTGTTCCATAGTTAAGAGAAGTTTATTCCGAGAGCGCAAATGCGCGCTGCATTCAAACGAAGTCTGGTGATATTTTCAATACTATCAGATACAATCTAGAAACTAATCTCTGTTTGTATGAAGTCAGATTTTCGTTAAAATATACAGTTTTAATGCTAGGATTAATTTAAGATTTGCATGGAAATCTTTGAGGCACTGTAACTTTAGTGAGCGGGAGCAGCCTTGTAATTCGACCGTCTTTGACTGAGCGTCCCACCCGCTCGCGACCCACGCACCTCCCCGCTCTCGCTCCGATACGCACACATAGCCGCGAGCGCTTTTAAGAGCACACATGCATGAGTGTTGCTTCTTTTTGCGTTAGAGTATATTTTCTTTGGCTGGGTCAAGCGCCGCTAGATACATTTTTGCGCGTACTGTCTGGCAGTAAATTTTTAATGCATGGAAACTCCGTTTTCTAAGGCAGTGATGTATCTGTTACGAAATATAATCTGCGGTCAGGGACAGGGATTTTTCTTGTAAATATCTTTGATGTACAGACACAGTCCTTTTACGCTCTAGACAGACGGACTGCATTTCAACTGCAATCCAACCGCAAATTGCAGTTCAAGTGCAGTTTCAATGCAGTTGACCCGACTGCAGTTCAGATCCAGTTTGAATGCAGGCGGTGTGCAGTTCACACGACTGCACGCCGGCGCCGACTGCAATTAAACTGCAATCGGACTGCGCGGTTGGTTGGCAGTTCTATTGCAGTCGGGTCAACTGCATTGAAACTGCACTTGAACTGCAGTTTGCGGTTGGATTGCAGTTGAAATGCAGTCCGTCTATCTAGAGCCATACAGTTTTATAATAGTTTAGATTAAGCTCACTATCTTTGTGAGCTGTATGTCCCATTCATGAATCAAAGTTTCTTTTAAACACCTGTAACTTGGACTAGTTAGAAACTAAGAGGTTTTTCTTTGAAAGATAATCAGTAACCTTGAATACAAGTATTTTTATACACCGTTATCGTATTGACTTTAAAAAATTATAACAGCAGCTTTTGACCGCAATTTCGTTAGCGTAGAATTAATGCAAAAAAAGTGGTCCAAAAGCGACACATTTTTTTATGTTGAACCACAGAAATACTATATTTTAGTGTGGTGTGATGTTCTTTATTTGTCCATGTTTCAGATTATCCGCGCAAAATCGATTGTCTGGCGTGTACATCCCATCATAAACTACAACAGGATTCGCCGATTGATTGACATTGGCAAAATTGTTTTACACCATAAGCCATACAAAATAGGAGCAAAATTTGCAGTGAAATGACAATGCGGTACGCTAGCGAACAGTTTCATGTGACAGCATTAATTATATTAATATACCTACTTCCTACCAAAGATTTTTTTTGGTCAAAAAAAATCTTTGCTTCCTACATTAAATGTTATTCTTTAGGTAGATACCTACCTATTTAATTGTATAGTCTGAACGACAAAAAAATGAGGCCAAAAACAGTGATATTGCCTTCGGTTAAATCAACAATTTCAATATTAGAATTCCCGAGTGACATACGAAATCCGAAAATGTAATAAAGTGAAATTGTATTGAAAACGTTCGATGTCGAGGAAAAAGTCTGAAAAATGTCTAACATGTTCGCCGTTCGTACATGTCTCATAAGTATTTTTATCAATTGGGTCAATAAGCCTATGGGTATGTAGGTATAGGTAGAGATGTATCATAGCTAACATCATTTCATCATCAGCTAATAAATGTCCCACTATTGGCTATGAGCACGACACTAGCGCCATACTAGCGCGGCGTACTGACAGAACTTTTTCGGCATGCCGTGAATTATTTACACTTTTATAGTACTGTAAAAGTCTGTGTTTGTTCGAGGATTCTGCTAAAACTATTGGACCGATTTTGATAAAACTTTTTATATTTAAAAGCTTATTATTAGTCTTAATAAGCTAGCTTATATTTTATTCCGGTACGATGAAGGGAGCGGATGCGGACGAAGCCACGGACAAAATCTAATTTGTATCGGGATTCCCATGCAAACTTTTACCTTAGTTTTAACACCTTTGGGGGGTTAAATGCGACAAGCCTTTTTTAAGTGAGCATCTAGATGCCAATAGAAACTTCCATGCCAAATTTTAAGTTTGTAGTCTTGACAGTTTTGGAGATTTCGCGTTAAGTTAGTGTGCGGATTTGCATAGATTCAAGCATATTTTCTCAGCTTGTCTGGCAAAAGTACAAATTTCTGCCACCCCGGGCGCTGCGATCGACTTGACAGTTCCCAACACCCACTTCGCACATAGCCAATAGGGCACAGCAGGCCTAGAGTGTAATTCACTAAACGTCACATCGCCACAGCCCGGACACTGCATACAATTGAAATTGACAAGATGACGTCAGCACATTGTCATGTGAAACAAAAGAAATTTAACCTTAAGTCTTCTTCTTAGGTAACGAGTAACCAGTGCGCGGTAACCAGAGGGCGATAGAGGGGGTGAGGTAAAAAGTTACTGGGAGGAAGGGAGTGTCCGTATTGTATCTTAATACAGGGTGAAATTGATATCATTAGCATCCTTCTAAACTAAGAGTCTATCCATCAAACTGAACAACTTTTACTATGGGAGCAAATCGATCGGAGCAACTAAAAAATCAGCTGTCCCATACTAAACTGCAATGACTATGTCGTATGCAACAGCTGATTTTTTTTGCTCCGGTTGGTTTGCTCCCATGGTAAAAAATTTTCAGTTTTATCAATGACTAGCGGCCCGTCCCGGCTTCGCCGGGAGGACGTCTAATCTTTTCTAGCAATAAATATAGCCTATGTTACTCAGGGTGAATGCAGCTTTCTATGGTGAAAGAATTTTTTAAATCGGCCCAGTACTTTTTGAGCCTATTCATTACAAACATACAAACATACAAAAATAGGTACAAATCTTTCCTCTTTATAATATTAGTGTAGATGTAGATATCAATTTCACCCTGTAGATATTCCTTCTTATACTGTGACATCGCTGCAAAAAACATCGACAAGCTCACAAATGTAACATTCTTCTTGCATCCTTCAGTTCATCGAAGTTTTTATATGAGTTCGACACATGACATAACCATAGCTAATTTTAAGCTCGCCGAAATGTTCAACGACGAATTTAAGGTTATGACGATGTTAGTGAATTGCATTGCTGAAGTGCGATTTTTGAAAATCATACGAGCGACTTGGCAGTAGAAAGATGGATAATCTCCATAGTAATTTTGACATTTTCTACTGCCAAGTCGCTCGTATGGTTTTCAAAAATCGCACTTCAGCTCTCTATATGTGTGAAGGGCCTCACGTCATACTCGCAAAATGTCACACTGCCTGTGTGTGTATTTTAGTGTGCGTGTTTAATATTTCCCTGTTATTTCTGGTAAAGGTAAACAATCAGAATGTAGCAGTAAACACAAAATATGCGTTAAAGGAAATTTGATTTTTGCATTGAATGTTGTGCGGCAAATGTATATGTAGGAGTTTTACTGAAAACCAATTTCTTCAAATGTGATTTTCTTCTGATTGAATCGACAAAACTCTATTGCGTCGAATTCCTATCACATAATGTACCGACTGCAATTCTTGCCTTCGAGAATACCTTCTCACTACCGCAAGTAAATTATGAATGACAGTTCATCTTTTTCTTATCGTATGGGCAGAGCCCTGGTGTCAGAGTTTTTTCAGACCGCCTTACGGCTTCTGACTTGGTTTTTATGTAACGACTACTACCACCAGAGATAGTGCAGCCGGGACCAACAGCTTAACGTACCATCCGAAGCACGGAATCATCTTTCTTTTCTTTCATTCAGACAATCAGGTGATTCAGCCTGCAATGCCCTAACTAACTGGGGAAAAACGCTCAAAGTGACATATCACTAGGTGTCCCCCGTGGGAATCGAACCCGCGACCTCCGTACCGAGAGCCCATGCTCTTAACCATTAGACCACGGTGGCAGTTGACAGTTAACATTGCCAGTACAAAAATATAGCAAATTACAGAAAAGGGGTTTTTTAATTAATTTAATTTCTTTATTAGGCTCACTAACCAACAGGTTACAAAATATTCGAGCCTAGATATTTTCCATCAAAGCCCAGGACAGTACGCAAGTGTGTAACAAGTTTCTATCATTTTCTCGTCAAATTAAATTATCCATGTACTTATTCATATACGAACCTACCTAGCTCTATGTTTAAAAGTTTAATTTAACACGTGTAGTAAATTTGTAACAATATATTAAAACTCTGTGAGCAGTCATAATTGAGGTGCAAAGTTTAATTTGTAATATTTTTAAAATCGAGTATTAGTTTGTACTTTGTTACTGTTCCAAATAAATAAAAATAAAATATAATTACAACAATAAGTTTTACAATATTCACAATATTCACAGCAACTTGACAAAAACATTATGTAAAGGGACATTTACACTATAGGGGAGTTGACTACTTAAAATATATTTTAGTTTTAACTGCTCAGTAAATAAACCGTTTGAAAATAACGCTAAACTCACATTTTCAGTAATTCTGTTGCTTGCATACTATTTTTAATAACTGGATAAACTATAAAAAGTATCAAAACGACGACAAAAAACAATGACGTCACTATGCAAATTTTAGTACAATATTTCATACAAAGCACGCGTTTTGACGTTTGATAAAAAGTTGTTAATTTGACTAGTTGGAAACTCGCGGATTATACACACAGTTTCTTTTTCCAATATAATTGCGTATAAATGGGTAGGGGTAGATCTCATATTTATATGTTGATTTCAGTTTACTGAAATTCAAGCTTCGGAACATACGAGTTTCGTAGTTTTTCGACAAATCCATTTCGACAACGATTTATTTTTTACAGAATTGTACGGATTGTGAAGCTAGCAATCTCCATACCAAATAGCGAAATTGTTTTTACACTCCTTGAATTAAAATCAAAATCTATAAACCTTGTAACTGAATCAAATGAGACCATTACTGTAACTACAATCATTGACACATGTTGTTTTTATAGCGAAAGTTGCTCAATTTGGTGATGTAGGTATACCACCCCTTTAAATATTACTAGGGTATTTTGTAACACACTTTATAGCACAAATAACACGAATCCTACCATACAAATACATAATGTATATTATAAATGTATCGCGCAAAATAAAAAAACTATTATATTAACTGAAAAGAGAAAAACAAGCTCTTATATTCACTAATCAGCTATAACAACTTGGTTCGAGCAAATATAATTTCAATGTTATTAGGTAGGTATCGCAAACGGGGTCAAAGAAGAATTATTAAACATACCTAGGTACTCGTACCTTCCTTGGTTTGTCCCCGCCTGCAATACCTACCTAATGTATTTGCTCGAACCAAGTTGTTATAGCAGATTAGTTAATAATAAGAGCTTGTTTTTCTCTTTTTAACCGACTTCAAAAAAAGGAGTAGGTTCTCAGTTCGACCGTATATTTTTTTTTTTTTTTTTAATGTGTGTTCGCGGATAACTTCTTCGTTTATGAACCGATTGTAATGATTCTTTTTTTGTTGGAAAGGAGATATCCCAAGGGTGGTCCCATGATAAGGAAACCAGGATCTGATGATGGCATCCCAGAGAAATCGAGGGGAACCTTCGAAAATCGTACTGCCGACTAGTGCGTTTCTTAATTTAAAACACTCCTATTAAATCGAACTAATGAATTCACCACTGAAAATTGTGAAATAAACAAAATTTTAACAAAAAATTAAAACCGCCTTCAAAAAAACTAAAAAGTTAAAAAATAATATTGCAGCCTATGACTTTTTCGTTCGCATCATAAGAACATTAATTTGTTTTATAGAAGTCGGTGTCAAGCCAAGCCAAAAAATGCAAGCCATGTCGCGAATCGTACCGGCTTGACAGCGACTTCAATAAAACAAATTAATGTTCTTATGATGCGAACGAAAAAGTCATAGGCTGCAATATTATTTTTTAACTTTTTAGTTTTTTTGAAGGCGGTTTTAATTTTTTGTTAAAATTTTCAGTTAATAATTATAATAGTTTTTTTATGCAGTCGAGTTTTTTGTTTTTCTTAATAAGTTAGAAGTATTTCGTACTTTTTAGTCTTGTGTCGAAATTGTAACATAAAAGTACTACAATATATATATCTTTGGAATTGTCTGTTCACAAGTTTTCATTTGATACACGTATTGTAATTTTTATGAAAAAAAAAATTGTTTGTTCCCCCTCTCTTTTTTAATTCGCAGCTCCCTTAATAAAATAATATAGCCTATGTCACTCTCACGATTTTTACAAATGTAACGACACCTCATACGTTAAAATCCATCAAGCCGTTTAGGCTGTAGGCTTGCCAAAGAAATAGACATACAAACATACATACATACATACATACGCTTGAAAAACATAACCCTCCTTCTGGCGCAGTCGGGTAATTAATGAGCTCTTGAAATAAGTTAACTTACCGACAACTTTAATGTCACTTACTAACTTTTGAGCATGTATCGAGCTTGTAAGTAGTTTATAATGGACTTTTATAAGTAGGTAGGCGCTTTGCTCAAAGGAAAGCGAGTTTCAAAGGGAATAATCATTTGTCTAAAAACTGTGATATAGTATACAGAGTGTAAGGCACAGCCCTCCGCAAACCGAAACGGTGAACTCAGACCATCAAACTGAACAACCTTTACTCTGGAGCCTACCTCAGGAAACCAAAAACAATAATAGCTGTCCCTTATATTTGAGTCGGGTAGGTACGGCAGTTTTGTATGGGATAGCAGATTTTTTTTTTTGCGTTTCCTTAGGTAGGCTCTATAGTAAAAGTTGTTCAGTTTGGTGGTCGTTTGCGGAGGGTGAAAGAGGATGATCTATATTGCATCGACCCCAAATAATGAGAAATAGCCAAGAGAATTATAAGTACGGGATCGAACTTGATACTCCCCATCAGTCAAACACCATAAAGTTTGGAGAGACGTTGGCATAAACTAAGCCAAGCATGGCAATTGTTGGTATTGCTGTCACTGACAATAAAACTGGTCAAGTGCGAGTCAAGCTACTCGCGCACCGGGGGTTCCGTACCACACCACCACAGAACACAACATTATTAACTTAGAAAAAAAAACGTTTTGACCGGAAACTTTAGCGCGAGACCGACTCACACTTGGCCGGTTTTTTGTATTTGGTATTATTTTGTAGAGTTTAACTCTATAATCACACTAAGTATGACGCTTGTATACTGTATTACCGTTTTTACGATAGAGCGTGGAGAAAAAAACTGTGATAAAATCTAGTTTCTTGTTGAGAACCCCCTTTAATTTTTAACTTTTTGACATTTTTATTATTTCTTAACAAATCCGCTGTAATAACGCATAATTTGAGAAAATTTCAAATATCTAGCTATTACGGTTCAAAAGTTACAGCCGTAAATAGGTAGGACAGACGGACGGAAGGACAACGTAGGCTTAGTAATAGGCTCCCGTTTTCACCCTTTGGGAACGGAACCCTAAAAAAGAAATGTACTTAGGTATTCTATGAAAAGTTTTCAATACTGTAAAACATTTCTTAGTCTCAAATTCTACGTAGTTGTACAATGTCTATCGGCTACAAGTTTCGTGAAGTTTAGAAACTTACATACAAGTACAAGAGAACTAAAGTTTGAGATACTCAGCCCTGGGTGTGGATATGTTATCCAACTGTATCTAGGCTTTGCTAAACAAAGTTTAAGGCTTTAGCCATTTGTATGTGAATCAGAGAGTTTAATCTTTCACATCATTAAAATATTCGGACGTTGTTAACTCAATTTTGGATTTTTTGCAGTTATGTCATTGTTTCTGCGGATGTACAGATATAGTACAGGGTGTAAGTGACAGCCTAGCAAATACTGAAACGGTGAACTCAGACCATCAAACTGAACAACTGTCACTATGGAGCCTACCACAGGAAACGCGAAAAAAAATCAGCTATCCCATACATATTAGTCGAGTAGGCACAGCAGTTTTGTATGGGACAGCAGATTTTTTTTTCGCGTTTCCTGAGGTAGGTTCTATAGTTGACAGTTGTTCAGTTTGATGGTCTGAGTTCACCGTTTCAGTATTTGCTAGGCTGTCACTTACACCCTGTAGTATACAGGGTGTACAATAAAATGGGACAGCTACTTAAAGGGGTGCTTCAGACCATCAAACTGAACAACTTTCTCTATGGAACCAATATCGAAATCGCGAAAAAAAATTCCGTTCTCCCATACAAAACTGCAAACAAAACTCGACTGAAATGTATGGGACAGCAGATTTTTTTTTCGCGATTTCGATATTGGTCCCATAGAGAAAGTTGTTCAGTTTGATGGTCTGAAGCACCTCTTTAAGTAGCTGTCCTATTTTAATTTACACCCTGTATAGGGTCCTTCTTAATATGCTGACACTTTTTTAATGGGATGATCAGACCGTCAAACTAAACAACTTTGTCTATGGCACCAACATCGAAATCGCGAAAAAATTATCAGCTGTCCCATACAAAACAGCAAACCTACTTGAGCCAAATGTATGGGACAGCTATTTTTTTCGCGATTTCGATGTTGGTCCCGTAGAGAAAGTTGTTCAGTTTGATGGTCGGATCGTCCCTTTAAAAAAATTTCGGAAGTTTAGAAGGACCCTGTTTGTCACAAAGAATATCCTGTTTATACGGTATCCGTCTGAGGGACCGTATATAAATGTAAGGTATCCAAATTCGCCACCCTTCATAGGTACCAGAAATTATTTTTTTACATTTTTGTATGTTTTTTTTTTAGGGTTCCGTGCCTAAAAGGTAAAAACGGGACCCTATTATTAGTAATAGGCTATTATACCGAACGATTATTACAACGTAGGCTTAGGCCTACGTTGTCCGTCTGTCCGTCCGTCTGTCCGACCTATTTAGGGCTGTAACTTTCGAACCGAAAGAGCTAGATAGTTGAAATTTTTACAGAATGTGCGTTGTTACGGCGGATTTGCTAACAAATAAAAATAACAATGCCAAAAAGTTAAAAATTAATAACAAGAAACTAGTGTTTATCAACGTTTTTTCTTCTCGTCTATGGGAAACGGTAATACATACAAGCGTCAAACTTGGTGTGATTATAGAACAAACTCTACAGTATAACAAAAAATAATAAAAACCGGCCAAGTGTGAGTAGGTCTCGCGATAAAGGTCTCGGAGTAAAAAAAAATTTTTTTACGTTAATATGTTGTAGTGGTGTGGTACGGAACCCTCGGCCTCGGTGCGCGAGTAGCCCGACTCGCACTTGACCAATTTTATTTATTTTTATCCTTGATCAAAATATACTTAGGCCTCTTTTGATTGTGCCATTCCACACGGTTCTAATGCGGTACGTTGCTAATCTGATCCATTCCCCACCCATACGTGGTCCATTTCTGACCCGCCGCCCTTAAATTATAAGGGTAAAGATAATTATAGGGTAAGGGTAAGGATAGGTATATTATAGAAATGAATACATAGTGACTATCAATAACCTAATAGGTTTAGTTCATAATCAATAAACAAGGAGCATGTAAGTAGATAGCCAAGTTCCTAATGAGTGTCACATAGCTAAGGGCGGCCGGCCGGTGCTCCGTCATTCCGACCCGGACATTACGTGGGCGGACATTTTCTAGTCAATACTGGGGGCGGATATGGGATGAGGTGGAGTCTAATTTAAAAATGGAAGAGTTTTTTTATAAAATTACCAGTTTTTATCAGAAACTACCTCCACAGCGATTCCCGTCGTTGTAGCAAGATAAGCTAGACCAGTTTTTCTGACCGGAAACTGTCGAAAAACGGCCGCGTTTTTTACATTTTTTCGATTATCAAAAAAGATGTTAAGTTGTTTGTTGTGTTGTTGTGGCGACGGGCTCACTCCCCGTCACACTGACTGGACAGAGTTTCGGAGCTACTAGTGAAACGTGGATGTTCTGAGGTTTCAGAATATCTCTGACTACCCCCTCGGTGAAAATAGTCGTGAGCATATGCTATGCTATGTTAAGTTGTTTTTTTTTTTGCTTTTTGTTGCCCTTGTTGAGACGCGTCTTTTGACACCTCGATCAGACCCACGACACTTCCTTGGGCGACGATGTCGCACTTTCAATGAAAATCGGGCTTGTACCGACAAAAAAAACATTTTCAATGTTGAAAAGTGTCAAAAAAATTGGGCCGTTGTTTTTACGTGATGCTTGATCATACAAACAGACAGGTAAATCAAAAAATCTGTGATTTGGTGTCAGGTATACCCGAATGGCCCGAATGTTGGATGGTATAATGAGTACGCCTTTTATTTGTAAATATCTTCAATCTTGTACAGACACACTAAGGCCTCGTTCAAGGAGACGATGCGCTTCACGCGTCACTTCACGCGGCGCTTCACGCGGCGCCTCAAGCGTATTCTCCGTTCATGGTTCTGCCGCTACACGCGCCGCGTCAGCTGCCGCTACACGCGCCGCGTCAGCTGCCGCTACACGCGCCGCGTCAGCTGCCGCTACACGCGCCGCGGCAGCCGCCGCTACACCCGCCGCGTCGCCCGCCGCGGCTACCGCAGCTTTTTTTGCATCCTGTCAGTGTTTATACAACGTGTTAATGAATTAACGCAAAACCTCATACACCCCAACTGATTTATAACAAAATAATTAGATTGAAACAATAATTTCATTATTTTGATAGTTCAAATTAAAAGTTATTCGCATTTTAAGTTTTGAGGCAAAAATGATTTGTTATCATTTCAGCAATGAATGAAGGCGCTAACGTACTCATGGATACATTTTAATGGTCGGGTGAGTATGCCTGTGCGGAGGGTTGACGTTGGGTTCAGTAAATTTTAAATTTTAGACACAAATTAATTAAAATTTTGAAAAAAATTACCTATGTTGAAACCATGATAATTCGATTCTAAACAAACTACATTCTAGTTTTGCGTTAATTCATTAACACGTTGTATAAGCTACTTGGTCTTATCCGTAGGAATTCGTTTTAAATCGCCCGTTTCGTTTTAAACCGGTTTAAAACCGCCCGTTTACAACTATAGCCGTGTTGCCCGCCGCTGCGCCCGCCGCGTCATCCGCCGCGTCAGCCGCCGCGTCAGCTGCCGCGTCAGCCGCCGCGTCAGCTGCCGCGTCTGCCGCCGCGTCAGCCGCCGCGTCACCTGCCGCGGCTGCCGCCACATGCGACGCCTCAAATCAAACAAAAGCATGCAAAAATGCTTCTCCGTGAACGCTCTCATACATCTTCATATGTTTGTTTTTCCGGCAGGCCGCGCCGCGTGAAGTGACGCGTGAAGTGCATCGTCTCCTTGAACGAGGCCTAATAGTATAGATTTCGAATTGATAATGAAAGTGTTGCAGTTATGGCGACAAATAATGGTTCTAACTTAGTTTTCACCGATAAGACCGCCTTGTTTTGTGAACCACTTTTATTTTCTTACTGTAGTTTTTTAATGCTTATATTGTGGTGTAAAGTAAAACATATTTGATAAGATTTTTTTTAAGTATGCTTAAACTAATTATGATGTCGTGAAATTGCAGTAATATTCAATTTGAACATTATACAGTTGAGCTAGGTTACATATACATTAGTATTATAGGTAGACATAGTCCATGTTATTCTTATATTGCTACTATTAAAAAAAAAACAATCAATGATCAATGATTTAAATATTCTTTACACACTTCTTTTTTTAGGGTTCCGTACCCAAAGGGTGAAAACGGGACCCTATTACTAAGCCTACGTTGTCCGTCCGTCCGTCCGTCCGTCCGTCTGTCCGTCCGTCCGTCCGTCTGTCCTACCTATTTAGGGCTGTAACTTTTGAACCGTAATAGCTAGATAGTTGAAATTTTCACAGATTATGCGTTATTACGGCGGATTTGTTAACAAATAATAAAAATGTTAAAAATTAAGGGGGGTTCTCAACAAGAAACAAGTTTTTATCAACGTTTTGTCTTCACGCTCTATCGTAAAAACGGTAATACATACAAGCGTCAAACTTAGTGTGATTATAGAGCAAACTCTACAGAATAACAACAAATACTAAAAACCGGCCAAGTGTGAGTCGGTCTTGCGCTAAAGGACCTGGACAAAAAAAAGTTTTTTTTCTTAGTTAATCATGTTGTGTTCTGTGGTGGTCTGGTACGGAACCCTCGGTGCGCGAGTAGCCCGACTCGCACTTGACCGGTTTTATTTATATTTAAATGAACTCTTGCGTCAGCAATGCATTTCCGCCAGTGTCAAGTGTTTTTTCTTTGGTTTTTTATTAAATTTCAGGTTCGCTCGCGCCTGTGACTTAAGAACAATTCTGCAGCTTATGGCATGACCGTATTTTACGAGGTATGAGTCTCATAAGCACAGTACAAATTGACTTGATGTCATCAATTTATGTGGCAGTTGTAGAATAATCTATGATATGATTAGCTTACTTTATAGAGGGCTGTTTTGGTCGTAATAGGTTTTAGCAAAGTTGTTTGATCTATTCATAAAATTAGTTTAATCAATCACATTAACCCATTTATGCTGACCGCTGGGTATAAAGGGAGTAAACTTAAATGCGCTACATACTTAAGAGGACGGAATAGTACCATTTTGTTTTGACAAGACCTATCTAACAAATGAATAAAAAATAAAATCGGTCGAGTCGGGCTACTCTCGCACCGAGGCCGAGGGTACGGAACCCTCCACAACAAATTAACGTAAAAAAAATATTTTTTTGACTCCGGGACCTTTATAACGAGACCGACTAACACTTGGCCGGTTTTTATTATTTGTTGTTATACTGTAGAGTTTGTTCTATAATCACACGAAGTTTGAAGCTTTTATGTATTACTGTTTTTACCATAGAGCGAGAAGAAAAAACGTTGATAAAAATATTTCCTTGTATGAGGAACCCCCTAAATATTTAACTTTTTGAAATTTTTATTATTCGTTAACAATCCGCAATAATAATGCACATTCTGTGAAAATTTCAACTATTTAGCTCTTACGGTTCAAAAGTAATAGCCCTAAATAGGTAGGACAGACGGACGGACGGACAGACTGACAGACGGACGGACGGACGGACGGACAACGTAGGCTTAGTAATAGGGTCCCGTTTTCACCCTTTGGGTACGGAACCCTAAAAAAACATATATTTTCCAACCCCTCTTTCGTTGAATGGGAGGGGTCGGAAAAATTGTTTCTTCATAACTACTACATTTCTGTTTATGGTTTACCGTTATTATATGTCTTCAATGCACAATTTCGATTCAATAAGTGCAAAAATGACCGAGTTATTGAGTCGGGGCATACGCAGACAGAATGGACTAAAGTATAAGGGTTCCTTGTTTGACTACGGTACCCTAAAAAAACATACCGACATAGCCAAAGCCTTTCTCATATTATTTTTGAAAGAATTATTAAAATAGATTTTGTCTTGGAGGAGGAAACAATTAAGGGAATACGAAATGCTGATTTCGTCCTTTTTATGTAGAAAAAAATCAGTCCGAACTGCAGTTGTCTCTTTCGAAATCTATCTGTTATGGGGGTGCTTCTGTTCTGACCATCAAACTGAACAACTTTCATTAACGGGACTAACATTGAATTATATTGTTCCATACATTTGGGTCGGTCGATTGATATTTTCTATGGAAAATCTTTGTTTTGTAATTTTTAATATTGGTCCCATGGTAAAAGATGTTCAGTTTGATGGTCTGAAGCAGCTAAGTTAAAAGTATGGCCACAATCAGATTAATAGTTTCGGAAAGTTGAATGGACAAACATTTATGGAGATGCTACTGGGAATTTTCCTCCATTGAAAAGGGAAGATCTTCAGGCTATGTGTGAAGCCTGGGGACCGGCCGTGGTCCAACAGTTCTTAGTTGGACCTTGTATGTATATCGAATCTCTGAGATTATTTCTCTTGCGCGATTTACGTCTCGCATTCGATTGTGAACCGTATGCGTTGTAGGTTACGACTTACGTATTTAGGATGAACGTTGTCTTTGCATGAAGCAGCATATTTCTAAGAGCGACGGTATCGCGATCTGTTGACAATTTGGAATCTTTGCTATAACTTGTGGGTGTTGACATCTGTGACAAATCCCAACACATTCATACAAACATACTATTACATACATACGCTTCCAATTTCTAACCTCCTGTTTTTAAGTCGGTTAAAAACAATTATGTCTTAGAATAAAATAAAGTATCAAACACGAAATGTCGATTACATAAATATATATTTTTTTCCATAAAAAAATACCTATAAACTGCAATTATTGGAAAACGAATACAATATTATTATTTGGAAATAAATTGGAATCCATTCATTCTTAAGAAATTGGACAAGAAATAGAAATAAATAAAATATGATGTCTCGATGTCTCCTCTGAAACGGAAGTTTTATCAGTAAATAATATATAAGTATTACTTTGTTATAAGTAAGTGTATTGTTATATTCTAACCTAATTGGAATATTGCCAACATGGACAAAAATGATCTGACAAGATACGATGTAAAATATTGGTATTTCGTTGTCGAAGAACAATTCTTTTTTTACATACCTACACAAATACATAATTATTCTCATGCCTGTTTCCCACTGGGGTAGGGTAGGCAGAGACAACGGAACGGCACCTGCTACGATCCTATGACAAACCACTCTAGCTCCCTCCACATTCATTAGTCGTTTCATGCGTGCTGCCTCCGTGGTCTAATACGGAGGTTGTGGGTTCGATTCCCACGGGGCACACCTAGTGATATGTCACTGTATGCGTTTTTCCCCTTAACCGTTTACCGTTAAACCTTAAACGTAATAGAGCCACAATATAAAAAATAATAATTATCCAAGACCGATTATTAATTTAACTTTTCTATAAATTGAGCTCCCGTCAGTCGCGCGCTTCTGACGGATGACGGAAGCCGTGAAACCTTAGATTAAAAACTTTTCGCTTACGTTTAACAATGATTTTATATAAAACGAGCTTTTACCCGCGACTTCGTCCGCATAAATTATATACCAGATTTTAAGTCAGATGATAAGCTATCAAACAAAAAACGTTTCATCAAAATCGGTTCAGTAGTTTTTGCGTGATACTCGAACAAACAAACACCCAAACAAACAAACAAACAAACAAATAAACAAACAAACAAACAAACAAACAGACAGACAAAAAATCCAAAAATTTGTGATTTGGAATCAGGGACAGGAAAAGACCATGCCGTAATTTTTTTTTGTAAATATCTTCAATGTACAGACCAATTTCTGTTACAGTTTTATAATAGTTTAGATAATAAGTGATCATCTTGACAGCGAAGACCAAATGAAATCTTTGTGTTTTTCACTTCCGATGAGCTCAAGCTCCAGAGAGAGCAATCGGTACACAGACATATAACCAGAAGCAGACAAAATATGTAGCTCCAAGTATGAAGCCAAAACACACTCATCGAAAACTTACTCACACAGTAGCAAAGCGAGGGCCGGATTCAGTCTCAAACTACGAAATTGAGTCACGTTTCAGGTTCTGACACGAGCACTTGTCTCACGTGGTGTTCGCGCGTCGCGTTTTTGCCTGTCACGAGGCTCCGCAATCCCCAGTTTCAGTCCCAGTTTGTTCTTGATCAAAAACAATCCCTTAGATTGGGGTTCCTAGATATCCCACAAACTACTTCACACTGGCGGAAATGCAGTGCTAACGCACAAGCAAGAGTTAATTAATTATAAATAAATAAAAAATACTAACATCAGGACTTCATTACTATTCATTTAATCTGTGCTATAATAGTGATAGAGGAAGGATATGGAACCTACTGCCTGTATCTATCTTCGCCAGACAATTTTTTTTATAATACGTAGGCAAACGAGCGGACAGCCCACCTGATGGTAAGTGGACTGTGGCTCATGGATATTTGCAATCTTAAGGCCAGCAAAGCATTTTAGATTGCAATTAAGGACTAAAATGTAATGCAACACCAGCAGAAATTTCACCGGCGGCTGTCTTACCCGCCAATATACATATTAATCTATGCTTACCCGCCGAAAACAGCCGAAATACAGTAGTGCAAGCACTGCCGGCGGCACGATTAGCAGGTAAGATGGTGGTAAAGGTTTTCCAAATCACTTTTTGGACATTTCGTAATTGGATCTTGCGATGCTCATAGTCTGTGTATCTTAAAAATTATTATTCCGAGTGTGTTTGATGGGAGAAATAAGGAAAAATAACTGAAAACCAAATGAACATTATTTTTTTATTATTAATTTATTTTGCAATAAAATAATTTTTTTCAAATAATTTCTTCGAGATAGATTCGTCATTTTCGCCTCATGCTTACATCGCAAATCAACATAAAACTTAATAATAATTTTTACGAGCAAATACAAATGATTGTTGTCGTGTTCTATGTTTTCGGAATTAAACAATATTGAATTATTTAACGATTCCGCTACAAATGTCATCATTGTGTCGTACGTAAAATTTACATTATTTTTATACATTTTGAGAATTTTTTCGCAAGTTTGTACAGTTTTAATAACGCCAACTGAAGGATAGGTCAATCCACCTCTGTCTTTTTGATTTATTAGTGAGGAAAACAATATTTCTTTGTCACCAATCATTAAAACTTGACAGATTGAGCAGTTAATTTTTTTTATTACTTTTCTGGCAACAAATCCTGCAATGTATATTGTTATTTGATCAGTATACTCATCCAGTGGAGTCATAAGTACATTATTAATGAAACAATCAACATTTTCTTCGTCAATATCAAACAGTTTCATGACATTTTGTTCGAAACTTGGCGTCGTGTCGTTAACAATTTCAACTGCTTGTTTGCTTGAACTGACTGTGAGTATTGGATTGGGTACATGAAATCCATGATTTCGTAAATGCAGTTCTAAGCAGACAAGATTTTTTTTGTAAGCTGTCCTAAACTGGACAACATTAGGGTTATCATTAAATCCTCCCCTTGCCCTCATTTTTCCAAAAAACATTTCCAAGTGGTCTTGGCTTATTTTGTAAATGGGCAAAAACCTTAAAGTCTCCTTTATTAAGAATAGTCCGAGATCCGACCGTAAAATTATGCACCTATTCCTTAGGCGAACGAAATGTAATTCTAGTGTATATTTATACAGGGGTTAATTCAACGCCGCGCCGCCAAGTTGCCTAGAAAAAATCTTGCCGCAAGTGCCTTTTCCATAAAAATTTTTGGTATAACTTTTTTCACGTGTTTGTTAGGGAAGTGAATGAGGTGCCATCAGAAGGAGACTGGTCTGAAGTACTTTAAAAACTAGGGTTGCCACCTGTCAATCTGCCGCAACTATAGGGTTACCAGGTCCAAATATGTCATTTTTGAATCTGGCAACCCTAGTCTTGCGGCAGATTGAGAGGTGGCAACCCTAGTTTTTAAAGTACTTTAGACCAGTCTTCTTCCGATGGCACCTCATTCATTTCCCTAACAAACACGTGGAAAAAGTTATACCAAAAATTATAATGGAAAAGGCACTTGCGGCAAGATTTTTTTAGGCAACTTGGCGGCGTTGAATTAACCCCTGTGTAAACATACACTAGAATTACATTTCGTTCGCCTAAGGAATAGGTGCATAATTTTACGGTCGGATCTCCGTCTATAAGTCGTTAAACATATTTTGAGCGCTTTCCAAACAAATAATAAAACCCATGGATCCCGTTTTACGGGCTGATTGAACAACAATACTACCATTTGATAACTTTAAATTTGACAAATAATCTTTACATGTTCGTGCCAGTTCTCTAAACCTTTCAATATTTGCAGCACACAATGCTTTCTTATATCCCGGGGCTAACATAGATCGACTATTTAGTACATAAAATGTGTCGTTAATGATGTTTATAAACTGTACTGTAGCGGAACAGCCGCTAAAAATATCTAATTTAAAATTTTCTTTACAATAAAGAAGTGCGTCTGCAACAGATTTGCTTAATAGTTGGGCAGCAAGTCGTACCTTCATTTTCTGCTTAGAGAAACGTATATGAGCTTCTTTGATTTTGTTTGCGAGATGTTATGCCTACCAAATTCCGTCGCATTCAGTTTTGTAAAGTGATACGTTATAATATGTGGCCATATTTACCGGCTGGCCATATTTGACCCAGGTACCTTACAAATATTCGCCCCTTCGGTATATGAACCCGCGACTCTTGGCAAAGCAGGCACTACCAACTGAGCTATCGAGCTGTCAACGTAGGTGATGATTAAGGAACTTACACAAGGAATAGCATCATAGGAACTGGGTTGACCAATAGGCGTCTCACGTGTCGCGGGTGTTATGGAGGTACTGGCTGAACTAATGTTTCTGATGCTGGTATAGTAGAAGTACTGGATTGAACATTTCTTTGTACATCTTGCAAAACTGAGTCTCCAGTGGCAGTTCTTTTTCTATTGGTTATTGACTGTGCCGGAGGGGTAGATTCATTTTCTTTATTCTGCAAATAAATAATATATTTGTAAATTATGTATAAATCTATAAGTTAATCAAGAATCTTAGTTGATAGAATGTTGAATATTTGCTTAAAAACATGTTTTTGCATAAATATAGGTACCTACATTAGTAAAGTTGCATTTGTAACAGACTTTACAAACTACTGAGCAGATAAGAAAATAATTACCTCTTCTAACGAAGATGATAAGTAGTTTTACAAATATGGTTGGAATGGCACCAGCAATTAGAACTGTGCGGAAGATGCTGCGATCTATTAGATGGGCTTCAAAATGCTCCGAAAATAAAACACTTGACGCTTTAGGCTGCCAATTCTTCCTATTCATATTCCTAGCCCAAATTGTTCTTTGATTTTCATCCTTGGGAAACCTGAAATCAAATTCATTGTAAATAAATCGAAGTCGGAAAACATTTTCCTACCTGTACCTAGCCACTAGCCACAGATCGTAGCTATAGCAAAAAAAAAATCACACGCACCGAGTCCTGAGTTCGGCACCTTCGAATGGTACAAGTACTACAAATGTCAAAATGGCTTATTTCGTGAACAATTTTCAAAATGTAGTATGGTATTTCTTAAGAAAAACTCGTAATTTTATAGTTATAACAAATGTATGAAAACATAGTTTCTCACAGTCTTTAATATTAGAAGAATAATCTTCGATAGACGCGGATAAATAAATAACAAGAGATTACTTACCGGTGGAACGAAACATTTAGATTTTCCTTATACGTAGCGTTGCGACACATGAGTGCACTGCACTTCACCATGTTATTTTTCCACTTTTAACTTTTAATTGCACTCGGAGTATCAGAAAATCAACAAATTCAGATATTTCAGCACTGGAAAACAGTAGGCCGTAAACCCGTCAAATGCCGAGGTGCCATATGCAAGGAATATAATACTCCCTAGGCGGGAGTGCCATATGTCGCTTGGTGTCTTTTAACAAAATGGCGGTCTGACAACATTTCGCTTTGGTCTATGGGTGCGTTGGTGTTGCAACGAATAAAAAAAAAGTGATGTGAATACAATATTAATCTTAGAGAGAAAGGGACATTATAATAACTTATATGAAAGCGAAAAATTCTTCGTCTATGTATGAGGCTGTGTGTGCGTGTAATAATATCAAGTCTGCTTCTGGTTATATGTCTGTGAATCGGTATTATTTGCGTTTCTGAGAAAAGTAATATAACCAAGAAGTTTACAATACCTACAGAGATGGAGATTGCATTACAAATATCGTTTTGAAGCCAGAATCTATGACCTTTATGACGTCACTGATGTTTACCATCTCATTTACTCTTTACATGGAGGTCAAATGAAGGTTTTCCAATAACAACTCCATTTAAAGTGGAAATGAGATGGGAAACATCAGTGAGGTCATAAAAGTCATAGATTCTGGCTTCAAAAAGATGTTTGTAATGCAATCTCCATCTCTGTAGGTATATAAGCTTCTTGAACATAACGATTAATGGTATTACGTCCGGATTCTGTCAAAGACCGTTGATAAAAGTTCTCATCTCTACGCTCCGACAAAATACTAAAGTAAAGTGTATCAGTCGTAGAGGGAGTAGAACTATAGAGCAAGTGACAGTGTAACCGGTTTTCTATCGGTGTCTGATTTGTACATGTGTGTGTAAATGTTACCCGATTGAACTCAATTTTCCCACAAATTTATCAATACCACCAACTTTTCACAGTCGGCTAGTCTAAGTAATACATTTTGTTAATACTACTTTCCTAACACAAATCGCAGAAATATTCACAAATAACATTAAAATTTAATGTTACGGTGGTTTCAGTCCATACAAAAATTTGACACAGAATACGCGTAGACGGAATTAATAAAAGTAATATTTTATATATGGAAAAATAGTTTATAAAATCTAGATGCCGCGTTACAAATAACATTTGCAATTTATAATATAATTACGAAGATTTATAAAGCTTTTAAAATGTAGTATGAAAAATTACAAAGCATTATATCTTCGTAATTATATTATAAATTGCAAATGTTATTTGTGACGCGGCATCAAGATTTTTTAAACTATTTTTACATATATAAAAAATAAAAATTTATTTATTCTAAGTTACTTATACTTATAACGTCTATGCGTATTGTGCGTCAATAAAATTGTTTTTGTATAAAATTGACCCCTCTGCAACCACCTTAATATGTAATAAAATTAGCCAGAATTGGAGCCTTGAAAAACTGTGTAGTTATTTGTCAAGCAATGAGGTCAAAGAGGTTATTTTTTCGAATTTGATCAATTTCTTTATTTGACTGAAGCATGATGAAGGGTTATGGTAAATAAATTACAATTTGGAAAATAAATTTTAATGTTTCTTAATCTAACCAAATGGCTTTGATCAGGAATAGTGTTGTAAAAAAACAGTTTTTTTTCTACCGTTAAAAAAAACGTGAAAAAAAATTTAATTTAAAACATCTGCACTGGTAGCATGCAAACCCGCGATAGCCGTGATACGGCTTTATCACGTCTTTTATCTCGTTCTTTTGCGCACGAAAGAACGAGATAAAAGCCGTGATAAAGCCGTATCACTGCTATCGCGGGTTGGCATGCTACCAGTGCTGAAATCATAGCTTTAACTTTTAATTCCATGATTATATTGAGTAACTCAGCATTCTTCTTTATTAATCGTCTTTGCGCTTAACGAGTAGTACGCAACTTCTTTAGGCGCTTTTCAGCTAACTCACTCTTCAATTGAATTCTAAGATGTTTCTTCCTCAGTGTTTCTGTAATTTTTTCTATTATGACAGGTTGTCTGGTAGCTGAATCCTGAAAATGAACAAAACAGTGATGAAACCAAACCATTACTAGGTACCTATGTATTTTCCAAGTCAGTTTTCCCGTATTTACGGGTGTTTCAAAGGCCATAAACTGGTAACACTGAATGACTGCTGATCTAGAGGTTATGGAATCAATGTTGACCTATAACTTGGTTTTATGATTTAATTTGTATTGTAATATCATTTTAACGTGTACAATAGACATTAATCTAATCACAAACAAAGTATTTGTAGCATTTAATTGCAGTGAAACGTACCTGTGAAACGAAACATTCCCAGCAGCACTTTTCGATCTGTTTTTGCATCCTAGGACACTGCAGACCACCATTTTCACTTCGATAATGATTATAAATTATTATATTATCAGAACACCTCACACAGCAGGTAATTCAGGCTGTTACAATTCCGTAATTCATAACTTTTGATAAGCCTAACAACAATACTAGTCAATTTAGACCGCAATACGTCAAAATGACAAGTTGCGGTCACCAAAAAAGTGGTTACACGGCGTTCATTATAGTCTTTCTCACTCTTTCTACAGACTAGTGTATAGGTTCACCTCTATCGAACATTAAAGATGTGTGCGTATCATTTACTCCATAGTTCTACTCCCTCTACGGTATCAGTTTAGTACCCAGTAAAAATCTTCCCTGAACGTCGGGTGTCCGTCTCACTATTTATCTATGACACTATTGGCCGTAAATAAATCGTCAAAGACTCCCAGCTTCTAGCAAGTGATGTGTACAGTCATTTGTCAATATGTTTGCTGATCCCAGTTTGGCAATAAGCCAGGGAAGGTTTACTCCCGACCAGCCGAAACATATTGAGATCTATCAAAATAAATATCTTTGGGATACGGAAGATTTTTACAGTGTTAACTATTTTATGTCTGTATGTTGGTACCTATATTTTTTAGTAGACAGTTTGTTATAATAAACCAAATTATGGTAGATGTAACAAAAATCTATTCAGTAAGGTCTACTAAATTAAAGTTACCGAAGTTGCGAAGTTTCATCAACTAGTTTTTTGTGTTCCAAGAAAAGGCAGCGTGATAAGTTGGCTGCCTTTTGCAAAGATAATATAGTTTTTTTTATAGTTTTTGTATTGACAATTAGAGCATTGCTCATGGAGCAGCTACTGCTTATAATTATAATTGAGGACCATTGGCGGGATCGCAAAGTTTCTACCGAGCCAGTGAATAAATTGAGGAAAAAGCCTTCTTTCTAGTGATGAAATCTGAGTTCGTCTGACGCACCTGAACAGTTAGCCCAATTATTGCTGACTGGCTAATCGTTCCGCTACAATATGAGTAATGGTATTCTGATACATGAGAAATTGTCTTCTGATATAATATATTTACATAAATTCATGCCAAATTTGATACAGCTTTTGGATGAAAAATCTAATTTCTACCACAACGTGCACTGCGAATACTGCGTCAACTTGACAGTTCCCAGCACCTACTTCGCACTTAACCAATAGGCTGGTGTTGTAAATAAGAACAAAATCAAAATCTTCTCTCGTCTGAAATTCTAAAAAGGACCAACTACGAGTGACCCGTGAAGTCGGGGGCGTATTTAATGAGGTTTCCCTCTATCTTTCCGTTCCTCGGTCCAATTTAAGTT
This sequence comes from Agonopterix subpropinquella, assembly GCA_922987775.1. Classification (NCBI taxonomy): domain Eukaryota; kingdom Metazoa; phylum Arthropoda; class Insecta; order Lepidoptera; family Depressariidae; genus Agonopterix; species Agonopterix subpropinquella. The sequence goes on from OV277714.1 coordinate 9,305,619, forward strand.
ATTGAATTTATTCCGTATAGATCGACTTCTGATGTATTCTAAATTGTATTATGTAAAATAGCTGCGGCGGTCCACTTTATTTCTGCTTTTTGATGGCCCAGTTCCATTAATAATGGACTCTATTTATACTTGGGTGTAATACTTTCCTTATGTCATCAAATAATCGAAATCATTATACTTAAGTAGTAAGCTTAACGTAGGCAAGATATGCAGACAGATTGTAACGCACTCAACTATACATAGTTCTTGCCTTAGGTTCTTGCAGCCCTAGACGTGTATATTTTCTTTGCCTAGACTCAGTTTCGCATATGCAGAACCTCTAGTATGATTTCTCTACTCACGCGAGAAGCGCATTCGGCACATAGAAAATGACCGCCTCCCGTGCTTGTCAGCCAGCCGAGACGTCGCGGCACAAGTAGCATGGAAAACAAGCCGAGTCGCGCACAAGTAGAGAAACCATAAGAGAGGCTGACGTCATCTTGTCAGTGGGATGCGAGCCCGTTAATATGAAGTGTCCATGGTGTGGTAAAGTAAGGTACTCGTAGGTACCTCCGTCCGTTCCACAACTGAATCGATAGATAAACTGTGGTAATATTTTTGGATGTACTAATAATGGAATTTCATATTAATAAACCACTTGTGATCGTCATTCCAAGGATAAAACAATGTCCAATATTGAGTCCTTTACCATCTATTCCTACCCAAATAGTAAACATTTATCTTAAACAGACGATTTTATTATACAAATGCAAACTTGGTTACGTACCAACGTGCGTGTTGGAGCGTATATGAACGCATTAGTAGATGCGAAAGAGTCGTTTTTCACACGGATATTGGTTACATTTTGGGTAACTGGGGTAATACTGACCTTCTATCCCATAGGGTTTGGCTACAGTTATAGCGGGTAATAGTTAGTAAGTAAACACTATGTTTTACGTTTAAGAAAAACCTGCTAAGTCCATTCTTTAATCGTAACATAATGTGATCGACAAATAACACTTGATACGTTGAAGTTTTTAACCGACTTAAAAAAGGAGGATTGCATAACATGCAGTATTACTAATGTAATGTTTGTACATGATACACGAGAAAGTGATCAATCGTCGAATCCAATTCGGCTGGGCAGCGTTCGGGAAGCTACGTAGTATCTCCAAGTCCCAAATACCGCAGTTTCTTATGATGAAAGTCTATGACCAGTGTGTATTGCCAGTGATGGCATATGGAACAGAGACGTGGTCGCTCACTGAAGGCCTCATAAAAAGGCTGAAAGTCACCCAAAGGGCAATGGAGAGGGCTATGCTCGGAGTTTCCTTGCGAGATCGAATCAGAAATGAAGAGATCCGCAGAAGAACCAGAGTAACTGACATAGCCCAAAGAATTGCTAAACTTAAGTGGCAGTGGGCGGGGCACATTGCTCGCAGAACCGATGACGGATGGGGCCGAAGAGTTCTTTGCGTACTGAAAAGCGCAGCGTGGGTAGGCGGCGAAGGGCTACAAGGTGGACCGACGACCTGGTGAAGGCGACAGGAACCCGTTAGATGAGGGCAGCGCAGGAACGGTCGTTGTGCCGATCTTTGGAGGAGGCCTATGTCCAGCAGTGAACGTTCATCGGCTGAGATGATGATAATGATGAATGTATAATGTTTGGTGTATCACGTGTACATCACTAGCGTATGTCAAAGTTGTCATGTTGGACGTCGTCGTCGTCAATGTTCGTCAGTGGAGAAAAGGGCTCACTCCCCGTCACACTGGACATAGATACGGTACAGTGAAACGTGGATGTTCTGAAGTTTCAGATTATCTCTGACTACCCCCTCGGGGAATATAGTCGTGAGCATATGCCTAAAAATCCTTCCGTTGTTTGAACTGGGCTGTTATTTTTTTTTACGCACTCAATACTTTGACTAGTAAGAATTAAAACTTCTGTGCTTTAATGTTACGATAGTTAATAACTTTATTTGTTTTTATAATCACTCCGCTGTAACCAGACATGCACCCCAATTGGCAATACCCGGGCATCCCTTGGTTCCTTTTTATCAAATAGCCCGTCATCCATATTTATTTCAATCTATCTGCAAAAAGGCCTGCATGTAGATAGCTTGATTCTGTGTAGAAAATATATTTTATATCTGATTTAATACTTTTCGGAAAAAGGTTTTTATCAAAAAGCAATTCCATTATTACGTATATTTCTTGGATAATATTTTCGATTTAGTAAAAGTTGTAGAGATAACCTGGATGTCTTCATGGAGATATTGTTAAAGTTTGCACATAATAGAGAGGATTGGACAAACATATAAACAGAGTATAAAAAAATTTACAGATCTCGGGTCTTCCACGACCTTCAGAAATCAGAAAATGTTATCGGGTAGGTACATTGAAAATAAATCTGCCACCAAATGAACTGAATTAAATGTTTTCTCCGCATCACAAAAAGTACACCTTCTGAATAAGTGATAAACACCTTCAAAAATGTTTAGTCATATATCTATAGGGTTTTTTCTTTTCCTTTATCGATATCTCAGTTAACTCTATCAGAAGATGTGCAAGTTTAAAATGTTCAAAGTACCGAGGTATTTATTTCAATGATCCTTCTGGCCGCAACTAAACTATCCGTTACAAATTCATTCTTGCTGACGCAAACCTTTTTGGTAATTAAATAGTCCCCGGGGCAGGAAGCTGGAAATAGGTATTATCTAATAGTATAGCCATCGACGTACGAAAGGCCAATTGGGGAGTTGACTGCATCAATATATATAATTATTTATATATATTTTATCTTGGACAATGTCACACAATTAATGTTTTACTATGCTCACATTTTTTATCTTCTCGGTAAAAAATACGTTTGATAATAATGCAAAATATACAGTTTTAGTAATTCTGTAGCTTTAGTACCCATACAAAAAATATCTATCTATACAAAAAAGGATAAACTTTAAAAAGTATCGAAACGACTATGAAAAACAATGATGTTACTACTATTCACGATTCAATACAACTTTTGATAAAGAGCTGTTGCTGATTCGACTGTTGGAATCCCGCAGATTTCCGGGTTTTCATGCTTGTAAGGGTTGGTATCCTTTATCATTCTAAATCCATGTCTCGGGGCAACAGTAGGTACTAATATCTTTATACAGTTTTTGACAGATTTTTCTGCGTGAAATATATTCCACGGCTGAAAGTCACCCAAATGGCAATGGAGAGGGCTATGCTCGGAGTTTCCCTGCGAGATCGAATCAGAAATGAAGAGATCCGCAAAAGAACCAGAGTAACTGACATAGCCCAAATAATTGCTAAACTTAAGTGGCAGTGGGCGGCATATTGCTCGTAGGAAGCCGGTGGGGCCGAAAAGTTCTCGAGTGGCGACCGCGTACCGGAAAGCGCAGCGTGGGTAGGCCCCTCACACGGTGGACCGACGACCTGGTGAAGGCGGCGGGAAAACGTTGGATGAGGGCGGCGCAGGACCGTTTGTTATGGCGATCCTTGGGGGAGGCCTATGTCCAGCAGTCTTAGGGCCGGTATTTCAATCGAAACTTATCCTAGCTTAAGTTGAGAATCGATTTAAGTTGTATTTCATAATAGTCATAAGGTTAAGTTACACTTAAAGTCTGCCTTAAGTAGCGCTTTGCTGAGTGAAGGATTTCTTTCACTTAAGCTCCAGAATAACGGAAATCTTGGTGTACAGTATTGCCACAAATAATAATCAACAGTGTATGGTATGATATAAAACATTATTTTATAGAAAGTATATTTTTAAAAGTGCGATATGATTTAAATTTATGTGATAATACATGTTTATTTATTAAATTTGTGAATGTGAACATTTTAAAAATATACTTACTCACGCGAATAATAAAATTTTAAAAGACATTGCTGTACGTAGTAAATAATATATGTACTCTCTGGCAACATTTTGGCCTTTAGCGCAGTTTTTTTTTGGGACTTTTTGGCGGGCTTCTGAACGTAACAGGCGCGAATTTCAAAGAGCAAATTTTAAAATTCTTTTAAAACTGTATAAACTTGTAAATTTTCTTTGTAAATAGTATTCAAATATCCTTGCTTGAATTCGTAAAACACCGTATTTTATAATGTAATATTTAATTGTAAAGAATCAACTTCCACGCGTAAGACGTAGCATAAAAACATAGAGCAAGAACATAGATAATAAAAATAGATTGGATAACATAACATGCTCCTCTTAAACAAAACAAAAATACTTAAACCACTTTAACTAACCTAACTACTTAATACACTATTTACAACAGTAACGCTCGGGCTTTCGTACAATTCTGCCAGATCTAGTTCTGACCAGATTATCATTCAAATTAACGCTATCATTAAGATCGTCTGAACAAACTTTACGATCATTATTATTAGTACAAAAATAAAATGAATTATCTACATTTGTAAAATTGTAATCACTCTGAGTAGGTTGAACATATTTAATATGCTGAATGTTTCTTCGGTATAATCTCCCCTTTCCATCGCGAACAACATAGGATAAAGGAAAATTGCTCAAACTTACTATATTCCCCTTATGCCACATCCTATCTCTAGGATCTTTTTTGAAGTAAACTGTATCATTGATTTTAAATTGATAGTTACTCTGTTTCGAATGCTGATTGTAGTAATGAGTTGTTTTTCTTATATTGTTTAATTTATTCTGCAAATGATCTGAAAATCTGACTATCTTGGGCTTGAAATTTGAAAATTTAGCTGGTAGTTTGGTTCTTAGCTGACGAGACATGAGTAATTGAGCGGGAGAACTCAGGTTCCCTCTAGGTGTGCTACGATATTTCAACAAGCCTATGTAAGGATCAGTCCCTGAATATTCACACTTTTTGAAAATATTTTTTATAATTCTGACAGATACTTCTGCAAGACCGTTTGACCTGGGCAAGTATGGACTTGTTGTAATATGTTGAATACCCCAATCAGATAAAAATAGATTAAAATCTTTTGAATTAAAAGGGGGACCATTGTCACTGACTAAATCCATTGGAATCCCATGACGGGCAAATATAGATTTAAGATGTATTATAACAGTACGAGTACAGCTGTTATTATTTAGCAATGCGATTTCTATATAGTTGGAGAAATAGTCGACTAGAAGTAAGTATTTTTTGCCATTATAATCAAATAATTCGACAGCTACCTTTTGCCATGGAAACAAAGTTTGTTCGTGGGACATTAAAGGTTCTTTAGTTTTGTTATTCATGAATGTTAGACAAGTTTCACACTGCTTAATTTTGTTCTCAATATCATGATTAATGTTAGGCCAGAAAACGATACCACGAGCTTGACTCTTCGTTCTTTCAATACCTAAATGACCTTCATGCAAAATGGACAATATTTCTGACCTCATTGAGATGGGAATGATTAGGCTTTGATTTTTGAAGACCAAGCCATTGATGACATGAATTTCATCTCTGATATTCCAATAGGGAAAAACTACTGGATCAACCAATTGTTTACAATTAGGCCATCCATTTTTATGATAGAATATCATTTTTTGTAAACTGCTGTCTTGACTAGTGTGTAGTAAAATTTTGTCTAACTTTTCTTTGGTAATAGCTAAATTAGAAGTAAGTAAGTTAACATGTAATTCAATGTTTTTATCCAAATCATCTAAATTGTATATATCCGTTTCATTAAAATCATCGACTGGTGCACGAGACAAAGTATCGGAAACATACATTTGTGAACCCTTGGTATAAGTAACAACTAAATGGTATGCCTGCAAGGTAATCATCATTCTTTGTAGACGCGTTGGAACATCCATGAGTGGTTTTTTGAAAAGCGTGACTAAAGGTTGATGGTCAGTCTCAACATGAACAATCCTGCCATAAACATATTGATGAAACTTCTTACATCCGAAAACAATAGCAAATAATTCTTTTTCAATTTGAGCATAGCGCTCTTGGCATGGCGTTAACGATTTTGAAGCGTAAGCAATAGGGTTTTTGTCATGAAAAATAACCGCACCGACTGCAGTTTTTGATGCATCTACTGACATTCGAATCGGTTTTTTCATATCAAAGTTTGTAAGAATCGGTGCTTGACAAATTATTGATTTTAATTTCTTAAATCTTTGTTCATGTTGTTCTGTCCATTGCCATTGATTTTGTTTTTTGAGTAAGTCCCTGAGAATGTCTGTCTCAGAAGCTAAGTTGGGTATATATGAACCAAGATAGTTAACCATTCCAAGGAATCTCTGAAGTTCTTTAACATTGGTAGGAGTAGGCATCTTATGAATGGCCTCTATTTTGGACTTGTCTGGCGAAACACCGTTTTTGTTGAATACATGACCGACATAACGGACTTCAGATAGAGCAAATTGGCACTTACACTTGTTGAATCTGACATTTACCTCAGAAGCACGCTTAAAAACTGCCTCAAGACGTTTGTTATGCTCTTCCAATGAATTAGCGAATATAAGAATATCATCAACGAATACTGTTACTCCTGGAAGGTCTCCAAACGATTCCACCATCGTTCTCTGAAAGATTTCACTACTTGAGTTAATGCCAAATGGAAGTCGAAGAAATTTGTACCTACCGTGGGGTGTATTGAAAGTACACAAGTCACTGCTTTCATCATCTAATGGAATCATCCAGAATCCTGAACTGGCATCGAGCTTAGAAAATATTGTTGCACCTGCAATCTTCGAACGTAAATCATCAAAAGTTGGCAATGGATAATGAGGACGTCTTATAGCTTCATTTAAATTACGAGGATCTAAACAAATTCGAAGTTTCCCATTTGGCTTTTCGACAATCACGATAGAATTGACCCATTTGGTAGGTTCTGTTACTTTTACAATGACTTTGAGCTGAACCATGCTTTCCAATTCATCTTTTAAACGAGACTGTAATGAAAATGGAACTCTACGTACCGGACATACTCTCGGTTGAACATTTGGGTCAACATCAAGATGGGCTTTATGAGGAAGACATCCGAGACCTTCGAATAGGAAAGCATAATTTTTTAATATAGACTGTACTGACTCTGGATATGACTGAGACTCTGGTTTTTTGTTTACATTATGACATGACTTTTTTAGAATAGACCTTGTTGTTGAGGTGGAAGGAGGAGATTGATCTGATGGTTTTTCATTATCTAGTCATAAGTTGAAAATACGTTTCACAATCCCAAGTTGATCACAAGTTTTTCGGCCAATTATCGTTTGACATAGAATATCTGCTACTTCGAAATATAAATCTGTCGTAATACCATTGGTGAATTTACATTTGATATAACAGCCACCTATTACTGGTATTGTCGTTCCGGAAAATGAAAATATCTTGTTATTCGAGTTGAGAATTTGGATATTTTTGTTGTGAAGTGTCTCAAGAGTATGCTTTGAAATGACATTTATGTCAGCACCTGTGTCAATTTGACAATAGATATCCACTCCTTCGCAATTTATTTTAATTTTCCAGTCATTTTGCAAAGGAGAATTAATTGTCCCTATGATAAAATCTTTTCCGACAGGATCCTCAGAATTATCGATGACGTGTACGTTGTTGTTTGTATTCAAAGAGTACTTTTTGTTTGTATTTTTGAAAAAACAGTATTTATCAAAATGATTACGTCGACCGCAATTTCTGCACGTTACTCCTTGTGCTGGACATCGAAATCGGTGTATTTGACCACAGCGTTGACAAGTAGGAAGGATTATTATTATTATTTATTTTCCTTTAGTGTATAAAGTTAGTGGTAATTAAAAAGATGGGTCGGGGGGGCGATGAAGACCCCCCCTGATGAGGAGAAAAGGCGGAAGCCGAACACCGGAGGAGGCGGCACCAGCCAGGGAGTAGATGAGAGCTTTTATAAACCTTATACCAAACCCGGGTATAAGCAAGTCTTTCCTACGGATGCGGTGAGTGCCGATTTTACTGTATTTGTAGAGAGCACAACGGAAGAAAAGCTAGGCAACAGGAACCCGTTGTTGCTAGCAAACTTGTTCAAGAATGACATAAAGGGCGTGACTAACATCCGAAGAATTAATGCTATGAAAGTGGGCGTCGTATTCCAACAAGCAATACATGCAAACAACTTTCTCAAAAATGAGGACTTTTTAAATAAGAACGGCTTTAAAGCCCACATACCGGCAAAAGCAGTGGAGACAATTGGAGTGGTCCGATTCGTCCCAACCAGCATCAGCAATGAAGAATTATTCCGGAAAATAACATCGTCTTACGAAGTGGTTGGTGTACGCAGGTTCACTAGGAGAGTAAACGGGGAAGTAAAACCGTTTAGCTCAGTCAGTTTAACATTCCTGTCAAACACTCTGCCTGATTGTGTCTATTTAGACATTTTTAGATATCATGTTGACGAATACGTAGCACCATTACTGCAATGTTACAAATGCTTCCGCTTCAATCACGGAGCAAAAATTTGTAAATCTGTTCAAAAATGCTCTTTATGTGCAGATGAACATCATTACACTCAGTGTACACAACCGGACGAAATCAAATGTATTAATTGCACGGGACCACATATGGCAATCTCACGAGATTGTCCAGTAAAAAAGATGAAAATTCAGGAGAAACACAATCGTGTTACGTACGCCAGTGCTGTAACCAAAACTTTTAATCCAATGCGCAAGTATGATGAGAACTTTCCAGAGCTCCGACCTCGGGTCATTCAAACTCCACAAAATAATAATGAAATTAAAACTAAAAAACCAATTAATGTTAATACCACCAAACCAAATATTCCACCAAAACAAACACCGGCCATGACAACAAATAAACCATTAACCAAAGAATTATTAATTGAAGAAGTGTTGAAAAATGAATCTATATTGAAAGTTTTGGTAGGAGCATTGGTGACGTTGGGAAATAGTAATAAGGCTTGTACAATGACTCACATTAAAGATGTTTTAATAGAATCATTTAAACATGGATAAGAGACATATTACAATTTCACAATTTAATGTAGAAGGATTGTTAAATAAAAAACCTTTGCTTGTAGATTTTATAATTAGTAACGATATTGACATTTGTTTATTAAATGAGACTTGGTTGAGGGAAGGTAGCAGATTTCATATTCCATATTACAATTTTATAACACAACATGGATATAATGGTCGAGGAGGCGTTGGTATCCTTATCAGAAACGATATCAAATACACTGTTGTTCCTACACCTTATTATGATTTTTTACAATCTGTTGCTTGCGTATTACACACGGACATTGGTAATATATCCATTTTATGTACTTATGCCCCACCTGATACAGAAACTAGGCATTTTAGAGGAATTCGATTAAAGCAAATACTCAAAAATTCCGAAACCTATTATTTTATCTGGCGACTTAAATGCATATCATGTTACATTTGGTTGTATGACTAATAAGACTAGGGGTAATGAAATTTATGATATAATTAATCAATATGACCTATGTACTCTTAACACTGGCTCCCCTACCACGGTGGGTAGGCCAAATTACAATCCTTCTGCAATAGATATAACATGCGTCAGTCCCACTTTAGCTCCTTTATGTGATTGGAAGGTACACAGTGACCCTATGGGTAGTTATCACTACCCAACTATCATAAATTTATATACATCTGTACACAAATACACTATAGGAGAACCCACGGAAAAATATTTATACAATAAAGCAGATTGGGCTAAATATTATACTGATTCTGAAAAATTATTCAATATGTTTCGAATCATTCCCTCCGATCCTTTATTGTCCTATAACAATTTTTGTGATCAAATTACTTTACTTAAAGATAAGTGTATACCAAAATTTAAGAGAGCAAGTCAATGTGTTATAAGAAATCCAGTCCCTTGGTGGGATGATGAATGTAAAAAAGCAGTAGAAAACAGTAAAAGAGCTCTTAACATATATAGGACTACGTCATCATATGAAGACTATATACAATACAAGAAATTAGATGCTTTGAAAAAGAAATTAATCAGTGAAAAAAAAAAGTGCAGTTGGACGAAATTATGTGGGTCTTTTAATAGGTATACACCGGTGAGCTTAATATGGAATTACATAAGGAAATTTAAGCGTATTAGGATACAAAATTCTTCAAAAAAATGATGAGTGGATACCAATGTTTCTTGATGAGTATGCTCCTATTTCTCCACCTGAAAAAGAAATAAATATAAATAGTTTAGAACAGTTATTTAATAAAAATGGAAATGAAAATGGTAACTTTTTAACTCAACCATTCTCCTGGAAAGAATTTGAACATACTTTAAAGTATAGGAGGGATACCACCCCCGGACTTGATGACATTCCGTATAAATTAATAAAAATCTTCATTTCACAGCACAGAAATATTTGCTTATTATTTTTAATTTATTGTGGGATAGTCAAGTTATACCAGCATCATGGAAGACACAATGTATCATACCTATACTTAAACCAGAGAAATCAGCCCATGACTACAAATCTTACAGACCAATTTCTTTGTCTTCTTGTATTGGTAAAATGTTTGAACACATCTTAAAAAGCAGGCTAGAACATTATGTAGAATACAACAATCTATTACCATAAGAACAATATGGTTTTCGTAGAGGTCGTAGTGCTGTTGAAAGTTTTGTATCATTGATTGAGGATATAAAGAAAGCATTTCACAGTAACTCAGCAGTAGTTTGTGGTTTCCTTGATGTTGAGGGAGCATTTGACAATGTGGACCCTACAATACTTGTAAATGTGTTGTCTGAGATCGGCATCCCGGGTAAACTATGTAGGTGGATCTTTCATTTTTTATATGATAGAACGATGTATGTTAAATATAACAATATCATACATGGTCCTAGGCAGGTGTACAAGGGCACCATGCAAGGGGCCACTATCTCACCCCTTCTATACAACCTGTACACCTCACAAATTGACAAATATTTGAACATATCCAATATTAGATATCTACAGTTTGCAGACGACTTGCTTGTATATACTATAAATGGAGATATAAATACAGGTATAGGAGATTTAAATCTAGCAATGGCAAAACTGTATAGATTGTATAATACTAAATTAAAGCTTAATATAAGTCCCAATAAGAGCAAAGCTATGATGTATTTTATTTTGCAAAAAAGATTTTGATTATAATTTCCCTATTTTATATAATAATGTTCCTCTGCCCTGGACAGACAAACAAAAGTTTTTAGGTATATGTCTAGATCAAAAGTTAAATTTCCAATCACATATTGACAAGATCATGCGAAGTGCTTCCAGAGCCCTTGACATCTTAAGATCATTAGCAGGTGTTCACTGGGGTTCAGACCCACAGACACTCTCCATGCTTTATAAAAGTATTGTACGTAGCCATTTTGACTACAGCACTTTAGCATATATGAGTGCAAACATATCAATTTTACGTAAATTAGATGTTCTACAAAATAAAGCTCTCAGGATAATTTCAGGTGGCATGTGCTCCACACCAATTATAGCGATGCAGACTGAAACTTGTATTTTGCCTCTTCACTTAAGACGTCTACAAATTGCAGAGAAATTTTGTTTAAAGATGTTAGCTTACCAAAATAACTGTGTATTGGAACGAATATTGCCTCATCAAGCTCTGGATCTCCCCATAGGTCCTTATCCTGAATTGGGACAGCTTTTGTCTGGACATTTGCCTGAAATTTTAAGAATAGCAATACATGTAAATAATAAGACCAACAATGTTTTTAAAAGTAAAATGCCTGTATATAATTACACTTATGATATGATAATGAATACCAATGTAATTGTTCTTGAAGAAACAGTTAATAATCAAATGGAACTTTGTTGCCTCATTGAGGATAAGAATATGTACACAATTTATACAGATGGTTCCAAATCTGAGCAGGGTGTAACCTCTGCTTTTTATGATCCTAAGAATAAGATAACGAAATGTTTCAAAATAGATTCAACATGTAGTATTTTTGCAGCTGAAAGTTACGCAGTGCTCAGAGCTTTGAATTACATATCAAACATTAATGAGAATAATTTTTTGATTCTATCTGATTCTAAAAGTGTCTTAATAGCAAGAAGCAGTAATTTAATTCGAACTGATCGAAATTACTTGATATATAAGATTAGACATCTAGTAAATGACTTATATTGTAAAGGTAAACACGTGAGTTTCATGTGGGTGCCTTCTCATTGCGGAATTACGGGCAACGAAATAGTAGATCAAGCCACAAGAAATGAAGTCGATGAAGACCACTCCTTCCTGCCAGTGCCGTTCACAGATTATCACCACACGTTGAAGAATGATCTAAAAGAAACATGGTTTAATTACTACACTGAAGAAACCAAAACTAAAGGGAAATGGTATGCGAAAATACAAAGTACCCCGCCCGCCCAACCGTGGTACTCCAAAAACAGAGAAGTTGATAGCAGGACTTTTATTACGACAATCAATAGATTGAGATTTGGTCACGCCAGGGTCGGCACTCACCTGAAGCGCCTGAAGCTCGTGGAAGATGACAAATGTGAATTATGCAAAGAGCCAGACAGTTTGGAACACATCGTTTTTACATGTAGAAAATACGGTTTACAAAGACTCCTTCTAGTTGATCAGCTACAACAATTGAATTCGTCGCTTCCATCCACTTTACAAGAACTTTTAACTGATAAATCCAATTATAAGGCTGTATTCAAATTTATTAAAAGCACGGTAGAAACAATTTGAAGATTCTGACAGATGAATTGCAGATGAAGCTCAAAGACAAAGAATAGACAACGAACTCTGAAACCAACAATCAGACAATAATTTGCTTAAAAAGACTGGCTCAAAAGGAAATAAAATCCAGAGCCGTTAAAAATTATCAAAAAAAAAAAAAAAAAAGTAGCGCAGTTTTGTTTTGTTGTTGTCTGTCCTAGGAGTGAAGAAAGTGTTCTGTGTTGTGAATTGTGATTCTCTTTGGTGGTGCAGTCCGGCTTTGAACATTTCATCAATGTTATGTTTATATTTTACGTTAACCTAGGATCTACGGTTAATTCTACGATTCTGGTAAGTAGCCCCTACCTACCTAGTCTACACCTATAAAATAACACCACATGTTCTTTTCTCTCCTATGTTATAGGGATATAGGTAATACCTTTCAATGCTCTTTTTTGTGCTATGCTATGAGGCTAATATGAGCATGCTTTGACATAGGAACATGGGTTACACAGGTACCTAGTAAAACATAAATACCGGATGCTCTTTTCTCTCTTATTTCATAGAGATATGACCCAGTAAAAAAGCTAGAAGATAACGAAGTTTTAGAAAAATATATACTTCAATCCTTTCTTTTCCAAAATCGATCAATAATAATTATTGTGTTAAATGTATTCTTTATTTATTTCAGATCATTGTAAGAGGTCAACAAATTTTAGCGGTATGGAAATTAATAAACTAATGGATATCGTTATTATAGCAAAAGCCACATAGAAAATAAAAAAAGTGATGCGACGATTTTGACCTTTGTGACATCACTTATGAGTTTTGTGATACACTTTTTGTATTTTGTATTGTACTTTAGTATTCAATGGTATTAATAAAAAATATGACTTCTAAAAATTTTATTTTATTTACAGGTAGTAAATAAATAACCTATGATATAACTATTTTATTTACTGAAATACTAAAACGAATTGATACAAAATGCATAGAATTTTTTTTATACAAATTGCATATTGTTTTGACCGTAACGTGACTCATGTCAAATCTGTACGTCAGAATGACATTCGTCAGTCATGCCACAGATAACATGAAGAAAGTTGGCGCTAGTGTCTATGTAATGTCACGACAGCGTGAACGGCAAGAACAGTGAACTAATGTTTTAGTTTTATGATGTTGTCATCTTGTCCCTAATCCAGATATTTCAATAGCTACTTAATCCTACATTAAGTTAGGTGCCATCTTTAAGCTAAGTGTAAGATTTGAGAAGCAGAAGTGTATTTCAATTTATTTAAGGTCCTCCTTATTTTAATCCTAGATTAGAGACAAGTTGACAACATTATAACACAAAAAAAATAGTTCACTTATCTTGCCGTTCACGCTGTCGTGACATTACATAGACACTAGCGCCAACTTATTTTATATAGTCTGTGGAATGTCATTCTGACGTACAGATTTGACATTGTCAACACTGGTCAAAACAATTGTTTGCGTTTTGTATTAAATTCGTTTGTCGTTTCTTCGTTCGGTTCGTTTTCCATATTTGAAGATTATTATTATATGATGGATAGTATTTACGTACCTCCGATGCCATATGCAAACGAAAGTAGCGCTAGTTCTAGTAGCAGCAGTGACGATAGTGAAACATTGGACACGTAAAATTTTGTAAACCACCTAACAGTTCCACGAAAAGATAGAGTCTACCGAACAAGAGAAAACCATTTTCAAAAATGGGATGAAGGCGAGTTTTATGACCGATTTCGTTTATCAAAAAATGCGGCATTTGTAATTCTTGAACAAATACGAGAAACAATACAGTGGACTACTACAAGGTAACATATTTTGATATTGTAGTATTAATGTTACACAGGCACCGTTTCTAAAAACATCTTGACACAATAACTAAAAGAAACCTATTTATTATCTTCTATTAATTACCTACCTTACTAACATACTATTTTTTTTTTTCAGAAACAGAGCTCTGATGCCATGTAATATGCTGCTTCTGACACTCCGATTTTTGGCCACAAATAATTTTTTTATTAGTGCCGGTGACTTTATTGGCATACATAAGTCAACAGCAGGACGTCACATCTGGAGAGTATTGCAAGCTATTGCAAAACTCCGCACAAAATATATCCATATGCCAACGGGAGCATATAAAAATCAAGTTCAAAGAAACTTCTACCTTTTGGCTAAATTTCCAAATGTTGTTGGGGCTCTTGACTGTACACATATAAAAATAGAGTCACCAGGTAAGCACTTTATTTATGTAAAGAATATTATCGAATACCTACTCACTTTTTTACTGAAGGAACTCTTTAACAGATTACTATTTATTACAATTTCAGGTGGATCTCAGGGTCTCAGGCAGAGACATTTCGTTGCCGGAAACAATTCTTTTCTCTTAATGTGCAAGCCATATGTTCAGCTGATTTAATAATTCAAGACATTGTGGCACGTTGGCCTGGATCAGCACACGATTCAAGGATATTCCAAAATAGCCGGATAAAGGAAAGGTTTGAAGGAGGTGAATTTGGTGATGGAATCCTTGTGGGAGATAGTGGATATGCAGTTACTCGGTACTGTATGATTCCATTAGCCAACACAACTACAGCAGCTGAAGAATTGTACAATGAATCTCAAATTCGCACCAGAAACCCCATCGAGAGAGCATTTGGTGTTATGAAAAGGAGATTCCCTATATTATCATTAGGCAAGAGATTGTCATTATCAAAAGTACAGTATGTTTGTGTGGTTTGTGCTATATTGCATAATATTTCAGTACAAATGCAAAACTCTGTGCTTCCGAGAGTAGAGCCGGAAGTAGAGTTAGCTATATTAAACACTGCTGATGTACCTGTGCGGCCGTTTAATTAAGTAAGAAGTTCTATGGTGAGCCATAATTTACCTAGACAAGCTTATATTAATTATTTTTGTGGTTTATTGTAAGATAGAGCAAGTGGCAATTATTTAATTTAACTTATTACTTACTATGTTCTGGCAAATAAACTTTGAACTTTACATGTATTATTTGTAATTATTTCTTTATTGTATTATTTTTGTCTGTTAAACCTGTAAATAAAAAACATTTTTTTTAGAAACTAGATTTTTATTTTTAAAATTAAAGTAAAAAAATACAAAAAGTGTTCACAAAACTCATAATCATAAGTTCAAAACAAAGGTTAAAATAAAATCTTAAATGTCATTGAAGTGCTTCTCTTTTCTTTTCAATCTCTATTTCAAGTAGTGTACTTTGCAAAGAGTACAGTCGCTTTCTCTCTTGAGACTCTGAAATCAATGCATTATGAAGTTCTATTTTTTTCCTTAAATTTTCTTTTTTTAATTCTGCCACCTCCTGTTTTGTATAAGCCAACTCAGTCCACGCCTTATTTGTCACAGTACCGGTGTAAGGCCGGCTTTTATATCTTTTCATAGAGTCATGTACTTGCAGTGTATGTGATGGCTTACTACGTAACTGAGCTGGCGTGTAGTCACTCCATTTTGGTTTTGGCGTTTCTTGTAATGAAGTAGGAGTTGTGCTGATGGCCTCTTCTGGCAGCGAATCTAATAATTCATCGGAAATATTTGAAATATTTGTCTCCATTCCTATGATAGGCAGTTTTATTTCCATTTCCATATCACTGTCACAAACTGCAGAGGTGCCTACAGCCTGGACAGCGATTAAATTATAAATCTCCTCTTCATTTTGGGTTAAGTTCGGAGGTGGCATGGCAGGACCACCTCCTGTTCCTAAGGCATATTTCCTTTGACCTGTCATTTTGTCCTTTACGTGCTTCTTTAAATTGTCCCACTTCTTTCTTAATGTGTCTGCAGTTCTTCTATTCATTGATTGACTATTAAATTCTAACGCTATCTGTTCCCAACATTCTTTCTTCACTTTCCATGTCACCGCATCACTTTTTTTATTCTCTAGTATGTGGTTTTTACTAATCACAACGTCCTTTAGCATATTAATCTCCATTGCACTAAAATTTGATGACCGCTTCTTATCCATGATCTGAAATAAATAAAGTAAAGAACAGTGTGGCGTTAGGGCCAGCAGGTAGGTAGGTAGGTGGGTAGGTGAGTCCAAACAAGGGTTAACAATTGGAATGAACTTTACTCTCAGCCAAATATCACTACACTCTCCACACAATGTTCGTTAACGTCGTATAACGGTAGATGTAAGTAGGTAGACGGTCACTGGCCTTGGTGTTCACAGCAGGTTCCAGGACGCCGAAGGCTCCAGGCAGCAAACGTAGGTAGGTAGACGGAACTCGCCGCCGCTCGCAGACCGGAGCTCGAATTGATGCAGCCTCGAGTCAGCACGCCGAGGGTGAAAGTAGGGTTGTCCTAAGACCCTCCAAGATGGAAGATTGTTTTTGATCCGTAGATTAGATCCTGGAATATCCATAGCGTGGCATTAGGCCAAGTTCATCTTCGCCCGTAGTGCCTGTACACCGTTTTCCACACCAGTGACCGTTAGGTTTTCAAAATACCTACGGCGGCACTACGAGCTTATAACCACATATAGCGAGCACACAGCTTTAGGTATTACATAGGAATTTTATGAACAACTCACCCTAGCGGGATCACACAAGAGATATTAGGTTTCTCGAATTCCTTAGAACGCGGCGTCACAGGACTTGACCGCGCGTAGGTAGGTACGTGTAGCCAGCGTCAGAGCAGGATTCCAAATGGGCAATCGCTAGGCTAGCCGCTTCCCTACGGACGGCGTGGTCGCTTCAACCGGTCTTGTTTGTAGGGATCCACGCATTGCGTAGTATGCGTCGCGCTGCGATTAAAACGGTTAGCGTTCGTCAACCTTTTTAAAGGGTTCTTTAGAGAGAAGTATATAGATACCGGCTCAGTGACGTGTGCGTTTAGAGGTGAGTAGTTAAATTAAATGTTTAAAGGTAATTAGATAATAAGTTGTACTTTTATTGTAGCTTTAAGCTAATTTTAAGAACTAGCTTTTAGTTGATAACACTTTCACGTAACAGTAGATTGAAATACATTTTTCTAAAACTTCTTGTTTTACTAGCTTTTTACTTAGGTATTAAAGGTATTATTCCTATGACATAAGAGAGAAAAGAGCATGTGGTATTTGTTTTACTAGGTATGTTCCTATGAAATAGGAGAGAAAAGAACATGTGATGTGGTACTATTGATGTTTTTATAGGTATTATATCACTATAACATAGGAGAGAAAAGACTTTAGGCATTATTTTATACTATACCTACGTACTACTAAGCAGTTCTTGGGCCTATATAGATAATAATGAAGGTTTAAACTACTTACCGGAATCGTATAATAAATCGTAGACACTATTTTAAAGGAAAGTTTAAACATAAAATTGATGAAATGTTCAAAACCGGACTGCACAAGCACAACCAAAGAAAATCACAACACAGAACACTTTCTTCACTCCTAGATTTAAACTAAACAATACAGCGCTAAAAGCTTAAATGTTGCCAGAGAGTAGACACATTATTTTACTAAGTAATAGAGCAATATCGTTTAAAAATATATTATTCTCATGAGTAAGTATATTTTTAAAGTGTTCTCATTCACAATTTACATAAATATTTTTTTTATCACATGTATCATAATCATAACCGTGCTTTTAAAAATAAACATGTCATAAGAGACTGTTTATATCATACCATACACTGCTGATTATCATTTGTGGCAATACTGTACACCAAGATTTCCGTTATTCTGAGGCTTAAGTGAAAGAAATCCTTCACTCAGCAAAGCGCTACTTAAGGCAGACTTTAAGTGTAACTTAACCTTATGACCATTATGAAATACACTTAAGTGCAACTTAAATCGATTCTCAACTTAAGCTAGGATAAGTTTCGATTGAAATACCGGCCCTTAGACTACTTATATCGGGACGCGTAACCACGTGTCATTCTACTAACAAACTTTCTTCCACTTTTTGCGGGGGGCGAGGTAACATGTTATCCGCAACTTTGGATTTTATTCCCTATGACTTTAGATTCTAATTTTGAATGTTCAAAATCATGAAAAGTAGTCTCGTGTAAACCCCAAACGTTCTAAGTTCTAAATTATTGTTTCGCAATAATAGGCTGTCTAGTTTAGTGATAAGTTATAAAATTGAATGTTGAATGTACATGATCATTGCTCTTATACCGTGGCAGAGGGGAAATGCTACCGCAAGGCCGGTCCGGATATAAGTAGTCTAAGCCAGCAGTGGACGTCCATCGGTTGAGATGATGATGATGATGATGAATATATTCCACACAGTCATACGCATATGCGTACTATGCACAGATACATTACATAAGGTACAATACTTAGCATCTACGCATCAGTAGTATTCAGTGGTCTACATAAAGTCACGGGCGCCACATGTCTATAATTCGATCAACATACGGGTCTGCCATTTATACCCTCCTAAATCATTCTGAACTATTATAAGGGTTGAAGGTTCGATACTTACACGGTATCAATATTTGATACTACACTACAGTAGTTACCTACCTACGTCAACTATATTTGATTTTAGCTTTGTATTTTATAGTGTGTCACGTAACCACCAGCACATAATAGAAAATTTAAAAAAACAGTATCGTGTCAGTGTCGTGTCGTGTCGTGTCAGTATCGTGTCGTGTCGTGTCGTGTTGCAGGTTTTGCCGCGAGCACTTGTCTTTTGCGTGGTGTTCGCACGATTCACGTTTGAGCCTGCCACGAGGCTCCGCAATCCTTCTCAGCCGTGTTTTTACTCAAAAACAATCCTAGAGATTGGATAGATACTCATAAAACACTTGACACTGGCGGAAATGCATTGCTGACGCACAAGCAAGATTTCATTTAAATATTTAAAAAAAACCGGTCAAGTGCGAGTCGGGCTACCCGCGCGCCGAGGGTTCCGTACCAGACCACCACAGAACACAACATTATTAACTTAGCAAAAAAAACTTTTTTTGTCCGGGACCTTAAGCGTGAGACCGACTCATACTTGGCCAGTTTTTAGTATTTATTGTTATTCTGTAGAGTTTGCTCTATAATCACACTAAGTTTGAGGCTTGAATGTATTACCGTTTTTACGATAGAGCGTGAAGAAAAAACGTTGATAAAAACTAGTTTCTTGTTGAGAACCCCCCTTAATTTTGAACTTTTACACATTTTTATTATTTGTTAACAAATCCGCCGTAAAAACGCATAATCTGAGAAAATTTCAACTATCTAGCTATCACGATTCAAAAGTTACAGCCCTAAATAGGTAGGACAGACGGAGGGACGGACAGACGGACAGACAGACAGACGGACAGACGGACACATGGACAGATGGACAGACGGACGGACGGACGGACGGACGGACAACGTAGGCTTAGTAATAGGGTCCCGTTTTCACCCTTTGGGTACGGAACCCTAAAAAGTATTCTTCTTGATAATGCTGACGGTTTTTTAAGTTGATATCCAATAACGAAATCGCGAAAAAAAATCTGCTGTCCCATACACTTCTGTCGATTTATGTTTGCAGTTTCGTATGGGACAGCTGTTTTTTTTCGCGATTTCGATATTGGTCCCATAGAGAAAGTTGTTCAGTTTGATGGTCTGATCACCCCCTTAAAATAGTTTCAGCTATTTTTTTATATTTAGATATAGTGGTGGGGGATATACAAGGTGAAATTGATATCAGTAGCATCCTTTTAAACTAAGAGTCTACCCATCAAACTGCACAACTTACACTATGGGAGCAAACCGATCGATCCATACTATTCTGCAATGCCTACTGCAATCAAATGTGTGCAACAGCTGATAATTTTTTTGCTCCGATCTGTTTGCTCCCATAGTGAAAGTTGTTCAGTTTGATGGGTAGACTCTTGGTTTAAATGGATGCTAATATATCAATTTCACCCTGTATACCTAGTGATCTTTGCTGCAACTACACATTTCAAAAGGTGGGTATTTTATCCGTTATTAATAGCATCTCTGACACTCTTACGGATACATTATAATTTAAATAAAAGCTTGCATTAAAAATTTATGTTTTTTTCGACCTAACCTTAAAAGCTATTTAAAATGTTACGAGTTTCGAATAACCGATGAAATTAAAACTTCCACGATAACGCTTTTGTCAGCTGCAATCGGAATAATAATTTTGTAGCTCATTTCAGACCGGGAGGGCTTCCATCTGCATGTGATTTAATTCTTATTTAATTCCCTCAAAATTAAATATATTTAATAGGAAAAATCGTAGCGTATCTAGATCTACAGGGTGAAATTGATGTCATTGGCATCCTTTTAAACTAAGAGTCTACCCATCAAACTGAAAAACTTTTACTATGGAAGCAAACCAATCGGAGCAAAAAAAAAACAGCTGTTGCATACATTTGAGTCGAGTAGGCATTGCAGTTTAGTATGGGACAGCAGATTTTTTAGTTGCTCCGATCGGTTTGCTCCCATAGTGAAAGTTGTTCAGTTTGATAGGTAGACTCTTAGTTTAAAAGGATGCCAATGATATCAATTTCACCCTGTATACAACGTGTTAATAAATTAGCGCAAAACCTCATACACCCCAACTGATTTATAACAAAATAATTAGATTGAAACAATAATTTCATTATTTTGATACCTACTTAAAATTTTAAGTTATTCGCATTTTAAGTTCAGAGGCAAAAATGATTTGTTATCATTTCAGCAATGAATGAGAGCGCTAAAGTACTTATGGATACATTTTAATAATCTTGTTTTGGTAGTAAGTAGGGTGAGAGTGCCCATGGGGTGGGTTCACATCGGATTTACTAAATTTTAAAATTTACGAAAAAATTAATTAACGTTTTGAAAAAAAAATCCTATGTTGAAACCATGATAATTCGATTCTGCTATCGATTCTAAACAAACTACTTTCTAGTTTTGCGTTAATTCATTAACACGTTGTATATAGGTACGCTACGATTTTTCCTGATTCGTAACACAAAGAAGTGAAGAAATTCTTCCATGCATCTATGTGTCCTTAAAGGCAAGAAGAGTGAATAGACATCCTGTGGGTTAGTATTGTGTACCCTCAGCCTCCTTTTTGTACATCGTCAGCAGAAGGATAAAATGTATCTAAAACTAGGTAACAGTTTGATCAGCGTTGCCCACTGTATTTAGTATTAGATTTGTTTTCGGGACAAAAGTCGCATAATATCAGTCTACACGCAATTGGCATTTAAACGTCATATAGGTACGTGAACCGATACTATACGGTCAGCTTAAAATATCATCAACTCAGAGAGGTGTCGTAGAGGCAACTAATTAATTCGTCAACGTCTCTTAAGGGGCCATAGGTTCAGGTGAAAATTTTCTATGAGAAACGTGATTGCCCAGCCCTCCGAAAAGTGCGTGCGTGTTCCGTATTTTCGATCAAAAAGAATTAATAAAAGTACTTTTTATAGTTTTTTTTTTTAATGATTTCACTAGATAAACTAATGGTGAATAATGTGAGTAAAATTCCAGTTATTCGTGTTTAAGAAAATAATGTTAAAAATGCGTTATTTTCTTAACTTTTCGAAAAGAAGTAATCGTGTGAAGTAATTTCAATCGTACGTAGGTTCAATTTATGATTTTACTAAATATACCTACCCACTATCCAAGAATACTGTGTATTTTTTTCGTTTCGGTAACTTGTATAAAAATATTGTCGAAAAACGAAAAATAAGAGACTTCTTCCTAGGTGATCCCGGGACATATTATGGCCCCTTAAGTCCACATTGTGCATCTACCTGTTTGTTACTGCTGCACTTCTACTAAGACCATAGTGCACTCAAATATTCATTTGACTATTTTGTACAGTCATTTTTGAAACGATTGTGTATCTAGTTTTTTATTAGTAATCGAAGAGTGCAAAGAAGGGTAACAGTCTGTGAAACAAAAGAACACTTTCGCGATAATGAAACCATGATTTCGCAAACAGGGTCCTTTTTTTGCAATAGTATTGAGATTGGGTCGGGATCCAATAAGGCCTTGTTTTTGTGCGACGGCTATCGATGCCAAATGGCGGGGCTTAGAATGAGATACAAAAACATGACCTTTGCCTCCGCGTTGTGTAAAGTCGGTATTTTGTACCCAATTGTCCTTTCTCGGTCAAGGCGTGTCGGTTAGTACACTTGAAATAACATTTTTATATTTTACTAGCGGACCGTCCCGGCTTCGCACGGGTGGACGTCTAATCTTTTCTAACAATAAATATAGCCTATGTTACTCAGGGTGAATGTAGCTTTCTAATGGTGAAAGAAATTTTGAAATCGGTGCAGTAGTTTTTGAGTTTATTGATTACAAACATACACACACACACAAAAATAAAAAATAGATAGATTTTGAAGACATCTACAGGGTGAAATGGTTAATTTTCTACCCGTTCGGTACAAAAAAAATTCTTAACATCATTAACTTTTATTTGTCACCATGTTTTAGGGTTCCGTACCCAAAAGGTGAAACGGGACGGGACCCTAATAGTAAGCCTACGTTGTCCGTCCGTCCGTCCTAAGTGTGCTTCAAGCTCCTTATGTTAAATAAATTATGACTTTCACTTTGACTTTGACTTCGACTTCGTCCGTCCGTCTGTCTGTCTATCTGTATGTCTGTCTGTCCTACCTATTAAGGGGCTATGTGAAAAAAATAGGATTTTTCAAAGCTTCATTATTATTTATATCGTGAAGTACTAACAGTGGGAGTATGATTTTCGGATATGTGTAAATTGAACAATTATAATTAAAGTTTTCATTAGAGCCAAAACACGATTAAGACACATTTTCAGAAAAACAAGCTAAGTAGCCTCCGTTTTTATCTATAAACGCTTGGAACTGCTAAACGATGAATAAAAGAAACACAAGACTTGATTAAAAAAAAGAGATTGATATTTTCGAAATTTTGATTAGAGCAGAATTGAACTTACTTAAATAGTACAATCACAATTAAATAAAGTTTGATTTGGCGCTCGATTCGTTTCAGGCGCGCGCGCCGCCCCATCTCTTTCTCTCGAATCAGGCCGTAATATAAGCTATCCCACGCCTGTTTCGCTTAAATTATTTTCCGACATAGGTCCTTAAGAACTGTAACTTTTGAACCGTAAGGCCTCGTTCAAGGAGACGCGTCGCTTCACGCGGCGCGGGCTGCCGGAAAAACAAACATATGAAGATGTATGAGAGCGTTCACGGAGAAGCGTTTTTGCATGCTTTTGTTTGATTTGAGGCGTCGCATGTGGCGGCAGCCGCGGCAGGTGACGCGGCGGGCAACACGGCTATAGTTGTAAACGGGCGGTTTTAAACCGGTTTAAAACGAAACGGGTGGTTTAAAACGAATTTGTACGGATAAGACCAAGTAGCTTATATAAAGACTGACAGGATGCAAAAAAAGCTGCGGTAGCCGCGACGGGCGACGCGGCGGGTGTAGCGGCGGCTGCCACGGTGCGTGCAGTGGCGGCTGCCGCGGCGAGCGCCGCGAACGGAACCATGAACGGAGAATACGCTTGACGCGCCGCGTGACGCGCCGCGTGAAGCGCATCGTCTCCTTGAACGAGGCCTTATAGCTAGACAGTTGAAGTCACAGAATAAGCGTTGTTATGGTAGATTTTCTAACAAATAATAAAAATGTCAAAAAGTAAAAAAGCGGGGTCCTTATTAAAGAAACTAGTTTTTATCACCGGTTTTCCTCTCGCTCTATCGTAAAAACGGTCATACAATAGAACCGTCAAACTTGGTGTGATTATAGAGCAAAAATAATAGAAAATCGGCCAAGTATGAGTCGGTCTCGCGCTAGATGTCCCGAAAACAAAACTTTTTGTAAGTTAACATGTTGTGTGGTACGGAACCCTCGGTGCGCGAATAGCCCGACTTGTACTTGACCAGTTTTTATTTTTTACAAAACGAAAAATACAGCGTTAATCAGGTAGCAACTACTGCTTATCTTTAATATAGGCTGATGATGACCATGCCTACTTGATTGCTCTGATAAAGTGCTGTTGTAATCAAAATCAACTATTAACACACTTAGCATAATCAATGAATCATTATCATCAATGATACCGATCGATAGCCTACTTCGTAAGTATTAGGTTATCAAATTATGTAATATCTTATGCCTTGTCACGTTCGTTTGAATAGAAAACGCAAAAAATTACCATCAGTATTAGCGAACTTCGAAATTTCGAAAACTTCTTTCTTTGTAATGGAATCCTGAAACATAATTATTTAAATTCAAGCAAAGATTATTTTAAGTTAACATTGAAAATGTTCTTTTGTCGCGTCGGTAGATATAGGCCCGATATTTCAGCGAAATTGCTGGTGTCGTGGGTTTTGGGACTACGTGGCTGATTGGGATGTCAAAAGACGTCCCAACGACGAGGGCTACAAAAAACAAACGTCTTTTTGGAAAAAATCAAAATCTTTTTATGGAAATCGTAAAAATGAGAAAAATGCTGTTGTGTTTCGCCTGGTTTAGGTCAGAAAAAAATGCATACCATCTCGAAAACGAAATGAGATGCCAAAAGAATAAAAAAAATTATATAGATATAACTTTCTACTAAAGGTCTTTAAAAAATTATTGGAGGTGCGTATCACATATGAGTTATTCTGAAGACCTAGACATGGAGACAATACAATCGGTCAAGTGCGAGTCGGGCTACTCGCGCACCGAGGGTTCCGTGCCACACCACCACGGAACACAACATTATTAACTTAGAAAAAAAAAACGTTTTTGGGTCCAGGACCTTTAGCGCAAGACCGACTCACACTTGGCCGGTTTTTAGTATCTGTTGATATTTTTTAGAGTTTGTTCTATAATCACACAAAGTTTGACGCTTGTATGTATTACCGTTTTTACGAGAGAGCGTGAAGAAAAAACGTAGATAAAAACTAGTTTCTTGTTGAGAACCCCCCTTAATTTTAAACTTTTTGAAATTTTTATTATTTGTTAACAAATCCGCCGTAATAACACATAATCTGAGAATTTCAACTATCTAGCTATTACGGTTCAAAAGTTACAGCCCTAAATAGGTAGGACAGACGGACGGACAGACGGACCGACGGACAGACGGACAGACGGACGGACGGACGGACAACGTAGGCACAGACGTAGGCTTAGTAATAGGGTCCCGATTTCACCCTTAGGGTACAGAACCCTAAAAATGTATTCAGTTCATATTAATTTGGCAATTTTATTTTCAATATACCCGATGGTCGTGGAAGACACGGGATCTGTGAATTTTTTTAACAGTCAATTTCTCTTAAAAAGGAAATTCCGATGACAATCAAACGCTAAAATACCTTTGGGTTGGAATAGAGTAAGACAGTAGAAGAGGTCATCAATAACTCGTAAAGGATGCCGAGATTTATTAGGTTTTTGTCTTCGGTTGGATAAAAATAAGAAAACCTTTACATTGATACAAACAGAAGCAAATTATAAAGGATCCTTCGACAAATTTATCTATATACAACATCGAAACCGCGAAAAAAAAATCTGCTGTCAAATACATTTGGCTCGAGTAGGTTTGCAGTTTTGTATGGAAGAGTAAAGTTTTTTTTTTGCGATTTCGATGTTGGTTCTATAGCATAGAGAAAGTTGTTCAGTTTGATGGTCTGATCATCCTCTTAAAAAAGTGTCAGCATATTAAGAAGGACCCTGTTTGTCACAGAGCTGACAATCATTTTTGAATACAAGAATTACGTACAGCATTTGTAAACTTGACAGCCCGGTAGCACAGTCGGTAGTGAACCTGCCTGCCGTGCCGAGGGTCGCGGGTTCGAATCCCGTAAGGGACAAATATTTGTATGATGAATATGACTATTTGTACCCGAGTCATGGATGTTTGTATCTATATATGTATTCTATATCGTTGTCTAGTCATCGTAATACAAGTCCAGGCTAGATTCTGGTACTTTAAATGCGACTAGATAATTTGTGTGACATTGTCCAAGATATAAAAAAAAAAAAAAAAACTTAATTGTGAACGACATGTGACAATGTGAATGGGTATTGAACTAAGGTGAAGAACATTACAGTATAGAAAAAAAACGTTAAGATCGAAATTTTAAAATTAACGATTTTTTTGTTTGTTACGTCAGGTTTTTAAGACTTGGGTTTTTATATTATTAGTAATATCATACCTTAATATTAGAACGGAAATTGGTAACTAAAAATTATCGGTAACATAAAAGTCCCGGGGCTACAGTACAATGAGAGCACTGTATGAAATCAAAACGTTATCTACAGGCGTGAGAACCTAACGATCTTTCCAGCGAACATTAAGAAAAATCTTCTAAGAAAAAGCTTTTTAGGAATAAACGAGCTCTTACCCGCGACTTCGTCCGCACAAATTATATTATACAAGATTTTAAGTCAAATCATAACCTTTTCAACAAAAAAAGTGTCATCAAAATCCGTTCAGTTAGTTTTTGCTTGATGCTCGAACAAACAAACAGAAAGACAAAAAATTCAAAAGTTAGTGATTTGGAGTCCCACCTAAAAACCATATTATTATCATACTTATTATTTTTTTTTAATAATATCTTCAATGTACACACTACTTTAACAGTTTTTTAATAGTTTAGATAAAGCCCAATGACAATAGCTGCATAAAGACACTATCTATCTGTCATTGGCACGCGGCAAAGGTTCCGAACGCGCGGCACTTTGAGTAGGGTCTGAGATACTCAGACAATGTGCAGATTAATTGACTTCGCACTTGTGCAGCAACATAGCTGATGCTGAATCTTGATTATTCTAGAAAAAAATATTTTAAAAATTGATCATTATTTTACCTTTAAGCCTAGCTGGGACAGTAAAGTGTAATTACTGGACACAAGACCATACGCAAAATTCCCCGGCCATATGGCAACCAATACTATCCCTCCCACTTATTCGCGAAAGGTTGTCGGAAAAGGCCTTTGATCTGCAGTCGTGTCTAACAATTATATTGTTTAAATAAGTTGTCTCGTTTGTTACTAGGTACTTTATCAATAAAGCAGATATAAATAAACCAAGGCTAACAAGGGCAATACCAATAGTTGTGTGCGCACACGCACAGTAATCTAAGCAATCATCTAACGTCCTTGCCACGCCACGCCACGCACGCGGCTTCATACTACCATCCACGTGGGTCGCGTAGCCCACGTTTAATCCATGGGTTATCAAGATATACACCAGATTTTTTTTAACGATTATAGTGAATTACAGAGCAATTACTTTATTTTAATGAAATGAAATAATAGGGTCCTTCTTAACACAGGGTGTAAATTAAAATAGAACAGCTACTTAAAGAGGTGCTTCAGACCATCAAACTGAACAACTTTCTCTATGGGACCAATATCGAAATCGCGAAAAAAAAATCTGCTGTCCCATACATTTCAGTCGAGTTATGTTTGCAGTTTTGTATGGGAGAGCGGAATTTTTTTTCGCGATTTCGATATTGGTCCCATAGAGAAAGTTGTTCAGTTTGATGGTCTGAAGCACCCCTTTAAGTAGCTGTCCCATTTTATTGTACACCCTGTATAAATGCTGACACTTTTTTAAGGGGATGATAACCGTAGACCTTCAAACTGAACTTTCTAAGATGGCATCAAAATCGAAATCACGAAAAAAAATCTGCTCTTCCATACAAAACTGCAAACCTATTCAAGCCAAATATATCGAACAGCTTATTTTATTTCCCGATTAAGATGTTAGTCCCATAGAGAAAGTTGTTCAGTTTGATGGTCTGTTCATCCCCTTAAAAAAGTGTCAGCAGATTAAGAAGAACCCTGTATATTCATTTTGGACCAAAGGTATTATAGGTTACAAGGGTAGGTACATCGTCATCAATCCAGCCAATGACATTAGTAAACAAGAATAGACAGGCCTTAACGTGAATATTTCAAACCCTGAAAAATGAGGCAAAACAATTGACAGTTTTAATTCGAAAATGTACTGAGATGATAGACCAAGTACCTACCCTATTTGTATTGAAGTGCCCTAGTTTTGCGTGCTATTCATTTTACTTTGATCTAAGAGTCCAGCTATGTTCCGCCGCATAGGCATACAATAAAAATTCTTACATCTTTCTATACAGATTCATTTAAATACAGAATAATAATATTATGTCTATGTTAACATACTTATGTTGTTGTGCAAATAAATTCTTTAAATACTCTGTCTTCATCTAGAAGTAGTTTTAGAAGTCCTTGTTTAAAAGTGGTAAGGTTTGAACTTTCTCGCAGTAATTTTGGAAGTTTGTTGCGGCTTGATTTTTCCAGGCAACTTGACGGCGATGAATTAAGTAAGCCCTGTGTGAACATTAACTAGAATCTGATTTCTTTCACCAAAGAAAGAGAAGCATAATTTTACGGTCGGATTTCGGACCAAGATGGCATGTGGTTGACGCATGGTTGACGCGTGTGTGGACGAATTTGGTATGAACTTTGGATTTGCGTTTCATGCGTGCGACAGTCAGAATACCGCTGAATCATTATTTATTACTCTTTATATTTAAACACAGGTCTATCTTAATCAAAAGTCAGTTAGAACTTTACATCAAGACAGAGTGGTCGTAATTACATAAAATGAAAAAACTAATTAGTTTGCTATTGTGTTGTGTTTATACTTTTAGATGTGAATCTGCTAGAATTCTTGCTGTGTTTCCAACTCCATCCATTAGTCATCAAGTGGTTTTTCGTCCTCTTACGCAAGAACTGGCCAAGCGAGGTCATGAAGTGATTGTAGTTACAACTGACCCTGCCTTCCCAAAAGGAAAAGCGCCTCCTAATCTAACAGAGATCGATGTTCACGATATTTCATACGAAGCTTGGCAAAAAGGATTCATGTCCGCACCAAAAGGAAGTGAAGATAACATATTCGACTTAACCAAAATAATGTACAGTTTAATGCATATAGTATTCGACAAACAAGTACAAACTTATGAATTTCAAAATATACTGAAAGATAAAAATCAAACTTTCGATTTGCTGTTACTAGAAGCTTGTGCTATAAATACTCTATCTCTTTCACATGTGTACAAAGTGCCTGTAATTCTGATAAGTTCTATGGGACCTATACCTATAACATATGAATCTATGGGAGTTCCAATTCATCCATTTCTTTATCCCACATTATTAAGACAAAAACTAAATAATCTTACACTATGGGATAAAGTAGTAGAATTATACAGTCACTACAACATAAATATTAAAATGTTTTACGATCAGCTTGAGAATGACAATAAAATGGTTAAAAAACATTTCGGTTCTGATTTACCTTCGCTGTTGGATTTAACAAAGAATATTGACATGTTCTTTATTAATCTGCATCCAGTATTAGAGGGAAATGTACCTGTACCTCCAAGTGTAATTCACATTTGGGGTATTCATCAGAAACCAGATAAAAAATTGCCAAAGGTATTTATAATAAAAATGTATCTTAAAATAAACTAAATTATTCGGCCTCTTCCAGGTACTATAAAAATTGATTATTTGTACAGCTTTTGGTCATCATATTTTTAAAAGATTTTTTAGGCATATCGACAGGTCTGCACTGCATTTAATTAATAAGATGGTAGCACTTTAGATGATAAATGAAACAAACAGATCGAATCTAACCAAAGTGTACTTAAGAGTAATAATATTATAGTACATACAGCTACATTCGCACTTTCACACTTTGTAAAAGGAGCAGAAACCAGAAAAACAATCAAAAATCTGAATGAAAATAATAAATGAAGTAATATGACTGACAAGTGATACCTACAAAATAATAATGTACGGAAATTAGATTATGATACAGTGCCAAAACAAAATTAATAACTAAAATTTTTTATTTGTTTCAGGATTTAGAAGAATATCTTAATTCTTCTGTAAAAGGTGTTATTTACATGAGCTTCGGAACAAACACTGATCCTTCATTGTTACCGCCAGAGAAGATACAAATGTTTGTTAAAGTGTTCTCTCAACTGCCTTACGATGTTTTGTGGAAGTGGAACAAGGACGAACTGCCTGGACGATCGAAAAATATTAAAATTGGCAAATGGTTTCCGCAATCAGACCTTCTCAGTAAGTTGTGGCTGATTTAACTCTCCGATCCCAAAACTATCCCCATTTTTGTCATAGGGTACTTGGAGTTCTCCTACCTACCGCCTACGCAAGTCCCTCACACTCCTGTGTAAAAAAGATTGCCAGATTTGAACCCAGCCATTTTTGACGAAAACTAAAAGCCATTCAAGACGGCGGTCATAATTATTATAAACTGAAAAAATTAAGACATTTTTAAAAAAACTTCCACATCTCCAGAAGTCTGCTTTCAAATGTACAAATTACTAGTAAAATAGACAAATAATCCAAAATGCAGTAGCAAAATGCAACCACGACAGCTATTTTCATCTTATATTATCACTGAGGTATTTTTTGGCTTGGTTGAACTGGTAGTATGTGTGATTTCGTTGTCTTTCATTATCATATTATTATACGATCATCGTGAATTTTCATTAACATAAACACAATGAATGCGTAGAAGATTGAGTGGACTATCTTATATGAAAGATTATGAGTTTCACACACTTGATACAAAAGGTATCATAAGGAGAAATACCTTTCCCCAACTTCTACAGGTTACAACCAATTTACTTTTTTGTTAGTTTTGTTTCACTCTACACGTATTACCTACTAAGTTTCATTCATGTATGGGACCTCTGTCCCTGGGTCTGGGTGTACTCTGAGTCTGGTTCCCAAATTACATGACCGTCCGCCAAACTACTTTCAACTGACTAGGTATTACGATTCAAAAGTAACAGTCCTAAATTATAGGTTGGACGGACGGTCCGTTCCGTTTTCACCCTTTGGGTGCGAAACCATAAAAAGATGTTCACTAAACTAACTTGACTCATTGACACACACACACACAGAAACAGTTTTACGATTTTTCAATTATTTGTTAACATCCAGCTGAATGATGCTGAAAATTTATTTATCGTTTCAGAACATCCAAAAATCAAATTATTCATCACTCAGGGTGGGCTGCAATCAACGGATGAAGCAATTACAGCTGGAGTACCGCTTATAGGTATTCCTATGCTGGCCGATCAGTGGTACAATGTGGAGAAATACGTCACGCATAAGATCGGAGTCAGGCTGGATCTGATGCCACTTACAGAGGAAAAACTTAAAGATACGATTAATCTGGTCATTGAAGATGAAAGGTAACTTGATTTTTGTAGATTCTTCTATTTAGCTTTTGGTCTTCCAACGTATCACGACTTAGGAAAACATTTCTTTTGTTATATTTTTGTCGGCAAAAGTGAGTCTGTAAGATGGTTTGTTCCCTATTATACTTACGTATATTATACCTATTATGTATGTTTGTTCCTCATCCATAATCCATGGAAGAAGAACAAACTTTTTTGATGATAGAAGTCGTAAATACACATATAGTACGTACTTAGTACGTTTATACATAAGAATAATACAGAACAAACGATCTTACAGACTCACTTTAGTCTACAAAAATATACTAAAATAAACATTTTAGTAAAAAAATCGTGTATTAGAACGGGCACGGTCAACATCTTTTAATATGGGAGCAAACCAGGCAGCGCAAAAAAAAATCTGCTGCTCCATACTTAACTGCAATAGTCGACTCAAACGTAAGGAGCAGCTGATTTATATTTCGCGATCGCGTTCCGTCTATCTTATTTGCTCTCGCAATTGACGTTCCTGAGCGACAGAAAAGGGCGATGCGGTGCTGCCAGATGAGGTTCAACCCTAAATCAGCTGTTCCATATATATTTGGATCGAGTATGTTTGCAGTTTTATATGAAAAAGCAGACTTTTTTCTCGCGATTTCTATGTTAACTCCATATTGAAAGTTTCGTTCAGTTTGATGGTCTAATCATCTCAAAAAAAACCGTCAGCATATAAAGAAAGATCGTCTTATATCGTGGTTTCCGTTACTATAGGGATAACGCCATTGATTGATCCTTTATTTTTTTCTTTCTCCAGCTATAGGAAAAACATAGAAAAACTGCGCTCTATAGTGCACGATCAGCCACAGCCGCCGCTGGAGCGCGCCGTGTGGTGGACCGAGCACGTGCTGCGACACGGCGGAGCGCGACATCTGCGCGCGCCCGCCGCCAACATGTCCTGGTGGGACTTCCTAGAACTAGATCTTGTGTTCACTTTATTGTTAGGTTTATTGTTTATTACTTCTGTGTTTGTTTATATTGTTTATTATTTATATGCTAGTCTTTTTGTAAGGAAGAAGTTGAAAATCAAGTAACTAGGTTATTCTTTAACTATTGACGCCCGCAATACGATTATGTACAGACTACTGAATACGTACCGATGGAGGTAGCCTACAATTAGGTACTTTTTATATTTATAGCGGAATTAGTTCACTCCATGATTATGACGGTATGATGACTTGAAACACATGGCCTGATAAGATCAAAGGTACTAAAATAGGAAATTATGAAACCTTATAATAGATATCTAAAAATGTTAACACAATTGTTATAATAAGTTAATTAAATTGTTATCTATTTATAGTTACCTTGAATTAAATGCCGTTAAGCTAAGTGTAAATTGACAAGAACTAAACCACAATGTCGACACGCGAGTTCCCAACTTAAATGTATATAACAGCAAATTTTTGTTGCACCGGTCGGTTTGCTGCCATAATAAAGTTCAGTTCGATGGGTAGACTCTTAGTTTAAAAGGATGCTAATGTAATCAATTTTACTCTGTATATAATGTTTCCTTGAAAATATCGCTTAGTAAAATGAAATCTGCAAAAAAAAAAACAACTAATTTTATCATTCCTGTTATCAAACTTAATTTCAGTGAAATTCGTGATTAACAGGAATGATGATCACTGGTGAAAAAAGTTGTAAAATATCTTTCAAACGATAGTAATCCATTCCTATTATGACCACGTTTTTTGTCTGTCACAATACGTTTAGCAAGAATTAAGCGTCCGTTTGTGTTTTGTTTTTATTATAAAAGCCTTTAATATAGGTACTGCCAGTTGCATGAACGTTCATTAAAGATAATGCAAAAAATACAAGATAATGCTCCATTAAATCTCATACTGTCACTTTTTACTTTTTTGACACAATAAAAGCTAGCAAGAGATTTAATGGAAGATTGTCTTAAATGAACGTGCAACTGGCGGTAAGTCTACGAATGTATAAGTTCGTACATCAATCCTGTGAATATCGACAAAAGTTAAGCACACAATTAAAAAAATCACAAAATCTTTTGTCTAAGTTTATTTTTGAGAACAAATTAATAAACTAAAGAGCTTGCCGAGTAGAGTAGTAGTAAACCGTGTTCCATAAATGATGGTTAAAACTTGACTTTCCGCTTAAAAACTGATATTTGGAGCCAAATGAGCACACCCGGGAACACTTGACACAACGTGCTACTTATCAAACTCAATAAAGTAAATCAGCCAAGAAATACGTCAAATCGATGAACAAGTTTTGATTAATTATCGTGACTTTGAACGCGCTATAGAGCTTTATGGAAACTACCGCAAGGTCAGTACAAAAAAATATTAAAAACATCCTTGAATTCAGAACTTTAATTCACACAATTTTGACACGGTGGCAGCTTAAAAAAAAAATCCGGGTGTCGCGGAGGCGCGGAGCTCTGCAATTCACCGCGACAGCAAAGTGTCGCTCGTCTGTAAGAGCCCTTAACGGATATGTATGAAATTTGGCAAACTATAGAATAGAATATATTCTGGATTCACACGTAGTATACTTTTTTAAGTCTACGCCTCAAATAAATTAAGCAGTTGCCAATTTAAGAGGAAAGACTAGAGCCGTTTAGTCCATACAAACGTATTCCCCTGTTTCTTCCCTGGATAACGAACGAGAGCGAACAATTTGTACAATACAATCTGTATCGCGTTTGCTGTATTTTGTTTTTTCGATGTATTAATTACTATAAAAACTAGAAGCCTTCGAAAATGACAAAAAATTGCTCAAATTGTTCCGCTGTATTCAAACATACAAATATTAAAAAAACATACAGACATAGCCAAAGCCCTTTTAATATTATTCTTGAAAGAATTAATAAAACCGGTTTTGTTTGGAAGAGGAAACAGGGGAATACAAAACTGTTATTTCGTCCATACATTATGTAGGTAAAATCAGTCCACGCTGCAGTTGTAACTGTCGCACTGGTAGCTCGGTTGCTCGGGAATAGCGCGACAGCAATACATCTGTCAAATACCTATTCTTCTTTCTTGCAGACCGTCTACGTGACGATATAATCAAAATCACGTATGCAAGAGATGATTTTTTTTTTGCTCCCATCGGTTTGCTCCCATGGCAACATACCGGTCAAAATCATTAGTCATAACTCATAACCCTCCTTTATGCTTCGCCGTAGTCAGGTAAAAATTTGTTCCGTTTCATGGGTAGAATTTTAGTTTAAAAGGATGCTAATGGTATATCAATTTTATACATTATAATATTCAACATAGGATATAGGGGTGCACTAAGAAGGGATATTTCGAAAATCGACCCCGAAAGGGGTGCAACAGGGTTTTGAATTGTTCCGAAATCTGCGCGAAAGAAGACGCGGGCAAAAGCTAGTTCAAATATAACATAGATACTTGATCTCATGCAAATACCTACTTTTTGTACTAAAATTAATCGATATTCAAATGAGCGTATTTTTAAACATTTTAAATTTAAAGCAAACACAAACAAACAAACATCCTATACTTAACAATAAAAGTGTAATATTCGTGTTCAGCTTGGGTGACACGTGGTTAACGCATGGATAACGGGTGTGTGGACGAATAATAATTAAGATACATGATGAACCACATATGCGCGTTTGCGGCTATGTGAAGTCCTGTACGCGTGATTGTCGAAATAACGCTGACTCATTCTTTATTTACTATTCATATTTAAACACAGATCTATCTTAGTCAAACTTCAGTTAAAACTTAACATCAAGACAGAGCGGTCGTAATTATATAAAATGAAAAAACTAATTAGTTTGCTGTGGTGTTGCGTTTATATTTTTAGATGTGAATCTGCTAGAATTCTTGCTGTGTTTCCAACTCCATCCATTAGTCATCAAGTGGTTTTTCGTCCTCTTACGCAAGAACTGGCTAAGAGAGGTCATGAAGTGATTGTTGTTACAACTGACCCTGCCTTCCCAAAAGGAAAAGCGCCTCCTAATCTAACAGAGATCGATGTTCATGATATTTCATACGAAACTTGGCAAAAAGGATTCATGTCAGCACCAAAAGGAAGTGAAGATAACACATTCGAATTAACAAAAATAATCTTCAGTTTAATGCATATAGTATTCGATAAACAAGTGCAAAGTTATGAATTTCAAAATATACTGAAAGATAAAAATCAAACTTTCGATTTGCTGCTACTAGAAGCTTGTGCTATAAATACTCTATCTCTTTCACATGTTTACAAAGTGCCCGTAATTCTAATAAGTTCTATGGGACCTATACCTATAACATATGAATCTATGGGAGTTCCAATACATCCTTTTCTTTATCCCACATTATTAAGACAAAAACTAAATAATCTTACACTATGGGATAAAGCAGTAGAATTATACAGTCACTACACCATAAATTTTAAAATGTTTTACGATCAGCTTGAGAATGACAATAAAATGGTTAAAAAACATTTCGGTTCTGATTTACCTTCGCTTTTGCATTTAACAAAGAATATTGACATGTTCTTTATTAATCTGCATCCAGTATTAGAAGGAAATGTACCTGTACCTCCAAGTGTAATTCACATTTGGGGTATTCACCAGAAACCAGATAAAAAATTACCAAAGG
Organism: Agonopterix subpropinquella; assembly: GCA_922987775.1. Lineage (NCBI taxonomy): Eukaryota > Metazoa > Arthropoda > Insecta > Lepidoptera > Depressariidae > Agonopterix > Agonopterix subpropinquella. The sequence continues at coordinate 9,342,050 of OV277714.1, forward strand.
TAAAAAAATGTTTAAAAGAAAGTAGGTAAATTATTTGGTTTCCCCTATGGATTACTATAAAAATTAATAATTTTTACAGCTGTCGGTCACCATATTTTTACAATATTTTTAGGCATATTGAAAGGTCTGCTTAAAGCCAGGTTGTCACCGCATTTAACCTCTGGAGCGCCGGTCGATCCGGATCGAAAAACTAGGCTAAAGCTAAAGGCTAAATTATACCTTATTGAAAAAGAAAAAGGTTTTCTTTTATCTTAAGGCTTTTTATAGGCTTGCTATGCTTGAAGGGTTAATTTACAAGATGGTAGCATTTTAGATTATCAATGAAACAAACAGATCGAATCGATGTACCAAAGAGTAAAAATATTATAGTACACGAGCTTTTACCCGCGATTTCGTCCGCATAAATTATACAGGGTGGTCCAAATAGTGACGTCAACAATTTTTTTTTAGATTCCTCACACCTGGGGGTATCCAAAAATACCCCATGTATGTTCCGCGATTTTTTGTAGTTTAGAAGTTATGAATTTTTAAAGGTATTTTTGAGAATTTTCTACCAGAGCGGCTTAAAACTGTCATAACTTTTTTCATAGCATGAATTTTTTAAATTTTATTTTTGTGACATGATTGTCTGAAAACACTCTTTTACACGTAAAATAATCAGCAACACAACATCCACACAAGCTACCGAAAAAAGGGTCCAAACTGAAAACTTTAGGTTTGAATTGCACGGAGCAAAATTTTCAAAGTTCTCTTAAAAATACAAAATGGAAGTTCCATAGGTTAAAACTAATTTTAAAAACTTCGGTGATAATTCAACTTACCATACAAGAAATAATAAGTGGTTCTGAATAGGCCATTTTACGCTGGAATCGGCATCCAAAGTTAATTAGGTAGAAAATCCGCTAAGAAAAAATGTTGTTCCAAAAAATAGTTTTAGCAATATTTTTTATTCTTATGGCTAACATTAGTCGAATATTTTCAAAAACATTTAAATAAACTAAAATTCAACGACCAGTGAAACATTTTAAGATAACACAAAAATACCATGATTTAGTCACTAACAAAAATGCGTCACTGATCGTAGAATTTCAGTTTATTTAAATGTTTTTGACAATATTCGACTAATGTTAGCCATAAGAATAAAAAATATTACTAAAACTATTTTTTGGAACAACATTTTTTCTTAGCGGATTTTCTACCTAATTAACTTTGGATGCCGATTCCAGCGTAAAATGGCCTATTAAGAACCACTTATTATTTCTTGCATGGTAAGTTGAATAATCACCGAAGTTTTTAAAATTAGTTTTAACCTATGGAACTTCCATTTTGTATTTTTAAGAGAACTTTGAAAATTTTGCTCCGTGCAACTCAAACCTAAAGTTTTCAGTTTGGACCCTTTTTTCGGTAGCTTGTGTGGATGTTGTGTTGCTGATTATTTTACGTGTAAAAGAGTGTTTTCAGACAATCATGTTACAAAAATAAAATTTAAAAAATTCATGCTATGAAAAAAGTTATGACAGTTTTAAGCCGCTCTGGTAGAAAATTCTCAAAAATACCTTTAAAAATTCATAACTTCTAAACTACAAAAAATCGCGGAACATACATGGGGTATTTTTGGATACCCCCAGGTGTGAGGAATCTAAAAAAAATTTGTTGACGTCACTATTTGGACCACCCTGTATACTAAATTTTAAGTCAGATGATAAGCTATCAAACAAAAAAAGTTTCATCAAAATCGGTTAAGTAGTTTTTGCGTGATATTTGAACAAACAAACACCCAAACAAACAAACAAACATACAAACAAACATACAAACAAACATACAAACATACAAACAAACAAACAGACAGACAAAAAATCCAAAAATTTATGATATGGAATCAGGGATTGGTAAAAACCATGTCGTAATTTTTTTTATAAATATCTGCAATGTACAGACATTACATACATTTCTGTTACAGTTTTATAATAGTTTAGATGCAGATACAGCTACATTCGCACTTTTACAATTTGTAAAAGGAGCAAAATCCAGCAAAACAATTAAAAAATATGAATGAAAATAATAATTGAAGAAATATGGCTGTCGACTGATAAATAAGGGATACAAAATAATAATGATCGAATCGATCGAATAATTCGATTATAATATAGCGCTAAAACAAAGTTAATAACAATTAATTTTCTATTCGTTTCAGGATTTAGATGAATATCTTAATTCTTCTGTAAACGGTGTAATTTACATGAGCTTCGGAACAAACACTGATCCATCATTGTTACCGCCAGAGAAGATACAAATGTTTGTTAAAGTGTTCTCTCAACTGCCTTACGATGTTTTGTGGAAGTGGAACAAGGACGAACTGCCTGGACGATCGAAAAATATTAAAATAGGCAAATGGTTTCCGCAATCAGACCTTCTCAGTAAGTTGTGGCTGATTTAACTCTCCGATCCCAAAACTATCCCCATTTTTGTCATAGGGTACTTGGAGTTCTCCTACCTACCGCCTACGCAAGTCCCTCACACTCCTGTGTAAAAAAGATTGCCAGATTTGAACCCAGCCATTTCTGACGAAAACTAAAAGCCATTCAAGACGGCGGTCATAATTATTATAAACTGAAAAAATTAAGACATTTTTAAAAAAACTTCCACATCTCCAGAAGTCTGCTTTCAAATGTACAAATTACTAGTAAAATAGACAAATAATCCAAAAAGCAGTAGCAAAATGCAACCACGACAGCTATTTTCATCTTATATTATCACTGAGGTATTTTTTGGCTTGGTTGAACTGGTAGTATGTGTGATTTCGTTGTCTTCCATTATCATATTATTATACGATCATCGTGAATTTTCATTAACATAAACACAATGAATGCGTAGAAGATTGAGTGGACTATCTTATATGAAAGATTATGAGTTTCACACACTTGATACAAAAGGTATCATAAGGAGAAATACCTTTCCCCAACTTCTACAGGTTACAACCAATTTACTTTTTTGTTAGTTTTGTTTCACTCTACACGTATTACCTACTAAGTTTCATTCATGTATGGGACCTCTGTCCCTGGGTCTGGGTGTACTCTGAGTCTGGTTCCCAAATTGTGGAAGTGGAACAAGGACGAACTGCCTGGACGATCGAAAAATATTAAAATTGGCAAATGGTTTCCGCAATCAGACCTTCTTAGTAAGTATTGGCACATATTATTTAATCCCGAGAGTATACCCTTGAGTTGTCTATACCTTGGAGTCATATAGGGCTCTATAGCCACGAGCGTAAGTTCCGCCAAGACGCTGCTTGAATCATCTGTTATAGATGAAAAGGCCCATGATGAAACCTTGGAGTACAGACTGCCTTACAAGCGGTGAAACATAAAAATACTCTTTGGCGGTCGGAACTTCTTATCGTGTGGGCAGAGCCCTGGTGTCAGAGTTTTTTCAGACATAAAAACCACGTCAGAGGCCGTTAGGCGGTCGGTAATTTTCAACCTTCTTCATACGTTTTCATCGTCATCTTTGGTTTTTCCCTTTCTAATCCAACGACAAAAATTAATAAAAGAGTTTTTATAAAATTTTTGTTCTGATAGTAAGGGACAAACCTAAAATTTGAAACATCGACGTACGAGGAAGGTTATACCGACCGCTGTAAGGAGGATTGGTATCCTTTATCATTCTAAGTCCAAGGTTCCGAACTTGTTTTGTTTTATCTTGCTTCTCTACTTATATAAAATTCAAGTTCTTTCTGGTTTAGTCCTCTTAATACTTAAACAGTTTAATGTACTCTTTTAAATTTTGTTATTTTTGTCTGTTTAACCAGCGTACAATATTATAATAACATTAATTTTGTTTTGCAAACATAAATGACAGTAACTTACAATCTAAATCTTTTTGTCGATTTAATTGTTTGTTATTATATTAATATTAGTAACATTGTAGATAACGAAAACAAAGAATGCCAATTACTTATAGATATGAAAATCGGTTTATTTCCGTATTTCGAGATAATGGTCTGAGTACAAAGTTTTACCGCTATATCTACGTCAGTGAAATTAAGTAAATTATCATAATCATAAATATAATAGTACTATTATTTTATGTGACTTGCACAATCTCGTACAAAATTGTCGTACACGAGATTATTACGCAATTCGAGATAAAAGTGCTCGCAGATATTAATTTGAGGCACTATTAATATGCTGATTGTGAATCTGGCTTTTAGGGTTCTGTACCCAAAGGGTGAAAACGGGATCCTTTGGGTACGGAACCCTAAAAAAGATTTTTACTAAACCAACTTGATTCATTGATTAATAGAGAACCATCATAAGCATAAGCATATGCTCACGACTATATTCCAAGAGGGGGTAGTCAGAGATATTCGATAGCGAAACAGTTTTACGATTTTTCACTTATTTGTTAACATCCGACTGATTGATACTTACAATTTATTTATCGTTTCAGAACATCCAAAAATCAAATTATTCATTACTCAGGGTGGGCTGCAATCAACGGATGAAGCTATTACAGCTGGAGTACCGCTTATAGGTGTTCCTATGCTGGGTGACCAGTGGTACAATGTGGAGAAATACGTCGCACATAAGATCGGAGTCAGGCTAGATCTGATGCCACTTACAGAGGAAAAACTTAAAGATGCGATTAATCTGGTCATTGAAGATGAAAGGTAACTTTATTTTTGTAGATTCTTCTATTTAGTTTTTGATCTGCCAACGTATCACGACTTAGGAAAACATTTCTATAATACAGAACAAACGATCTTCCAGACTCACTTTTGCCTATAAAAAAAAATATACTAAAAGAAACGTTTTCCTAATCAAATCGTGTATCAGAACGGACACTTCTAAAAAATAATGTGACTAACGCTATTATAATTAGGGTGTAAGGAAAAGTATCATTTAACTTTAAACCACATAGTCTACCCATCAAACTGAACAACTTTTACCATGGGAGTAAACCTGTCAGGGCAAAAAAAACTGCTGCTGCATAATTAACTGCAATACCTACTCGACTCAAACGTATAATATGGAGCACCTGATTTACATAGTAAAAGTTGTTCAGTTTGATGGGTAGAGTATGTGGTTTTCCTTATCACACCACAGCGTTAGCTTATGTTTTTCATACAGCCAGGAAGTGTATTTATATTTTAGATTAACGACTGATCCTCGTTGCGCTCTGATGCGAAGACCAATATTCACAAAATATAATATCATCAAAAAATCTAAATAAAATTGTAAAACAGTTCCGTGAAAATCGCGCAAATGAAAGCAGCAGAGCTGTCCCATATAATATTTTGGTCGAGTAGGTTTGCAGTTTTGTACGGAAAAGCAGACTTTTTTCTCGCGATTTCAATGTTAACTCCATAGTGAAATTTTCGTTCAGTTTGACGGTCTGATCATTACTTAAAAAAAAACCGTCAGCATAATTATAAATAAAGAAAGACCGTCTTATATTCGTGGTTTCTGTTACTGTAGTGATACCGCCTTTGATCGATCTTTAATTTTTTTCTTTCTCCAGCTATAGGAACAACATAGAAAAACTGCGCTCTATAGTGCACGATCAGCCACAGCCGCCGCTGGAGCGCGCCGTGTGGTGGACCGAGTACGTGCTGAGACATGGTGGAGGGCGACATCTGCGCGCGCCCGCCGCCAACATGTCCTGGTGGCACTTCCTAGAACTAGATCTTGTGTTTACTGTACTGTTAGGTTTATTGTTTATTACTTCTGTATTTGTTTATATTGTTCATTATTTATATGCCACATTTTTTGTAAAGAAGAAGTTGAAAATTACGTAAATTTTTAGCTTATTCTTTAACTAGGGACGGACGCCCGCAATATTTGTAAAGACTACTAAATACGTAAACTATGGTACGATAAATGTAACCTACAATAGGTACTTTTTACAGTGGAATTAGTTCATTACATGACCTCGATCACGTTGAAACTGATGTTAGATTGACTTGAAACAGATGGTGACAAGTAATAAATTGGTGTTCTGAAACAATGTTTGATTCGAAATAGTTAGTCACTCATTCATCACATTGGTAAGATCAAAATAAATAGGAATCAAAGGTCTTAAAATAAAATAGGAAATGATGCAAATGTTCACCGAATCATTTCTGTGAAAGCTGTGTGTGTGTTAGAGTGAAATAAATAAATAAATAATAATAAATAAATATCTTGGACAATGTCACACAAATTATCTAGTCACATTTAAAGTACCAGAATCTAGCCTGGACTTGTATTATGATGACTAGACAACGATATAGAATACATATATAAATACAAACATCCATGACTCGGGTACAAATATTCATATTCATCATACAAAAAGAAGCTTAATTATCTAAAAAAGTAAAAACAATTATTTTATATAATTATTATGTGTACATCTAATTAAGCTAAGCTATTATTAAGCTAAGTGTAAATGACAAGAAACTAAAATGCGTCTGAAAGTGTTCATTGTTACTATGAATATTTCAGGATGTTCTGTGAGTTTCGTCAATGTAACGAGGTAACTAATCACAATAATCGGATTTTGGATTTAGTACTTACAAATTTAACTAATTACGAAGTATCTGTAGGTGAGGAGCACGAATGTTTGGTCCCGGTAGACCCGCACCACCCACCACTATGTGTGCGTTGCACCCGTAATATTACTCGCATTCCCGTGTTGCAAAAACGTTACCCGAATTCGTCCGCAAATAGTACTGAAAAGCCTTTTAAGTGGAATTTCCACAAATGTAATTTTAGCGCTCTTTATACATCTTTAAGCACTGTAGATTGGAACCCGTTGTATGAAACTAATAGTGTCCAGGAGGCGATTAGTATTTTTTATGAAACTCTAAATAATATGATAGATAGCTGTACTCCCAAAAAACGAAGTGTAACTATAAAACGTGCATATTCCTACCCCGAATGGTACACTGCCGAAATTATAAGCGATATAAGGGAGAAATCGAAATGGCATAAAGCGTATAAAATTAATGGATCTCGGAATGCATATAACTTATTTTCATATTTTAGGAAGCTAGTTAAAGATAAAGTACATACTGCATATGATAATTTTAAAGCACGTGTCGCAGATCAGGTTATTAAGGATCCGAAGGCTTTTTGGGCGTACGTAAAAAACAAACGCGCGAAGCGAAGTACACCACATATTACCAAAGACGGCAGAGAATTGACGGAACCCGAGTGTGCAGGGGCGTTTGCTGAGTACTTTCAGTCGGTGTACGAGTCGGATCCCCCGCGCCTCGACGCGCAGTCAGCGGCAGGAGCAGGTGAAGCTACTGCTGAGCGGGTTCAGGTACCTAGCGTCTCACTGCACGATGTGAGGGTCGCTCTAGCGCGTCTCAAACCCAAGAAATCTACGGGTCCGGATGGCATACCACCGTTTATAGTAAAAGACTGTGCTTCTGTTCTGGCACACCCGCTCCTACATTTATTTAACGTCTGTTTGAACACAGCTACGTATCCCGAGCAGTGGAAGATTACGCGAGTAACGCCAGTACCAAAAAGTGGTTCCGGTTCTGACATAACGGGGTATAGACCAGTGGCTATACTTTCAACTTTTGCAAAAGTTTTTGAGTCTATTTTATACGCGTCAATTTTCTCTCAGACGAATGCTGGACTGTCTGACTCTCAACACGGCTTTAGACCGGGCCGTGGAACGCATACGAATCTCATGTGTTTTATGCAAAACACAGCTTCTGCTCTGGATGAACGTGCGGGTGGTCAGGTAGACGTTGCATATTTTGACTACAAAAAAGCGTTTGACACCGTAAACAATGATATTCTTTTAGAAAAATTGGCGATAGCTGGTTTTACCCCAGCTCTACTTAACTTTTTTGTTAGTTACCTGACTGATCGTAGGCAGTATGTAGAGTACGCGGGACACATTTCAGACACATACATAACGCATTCAGGAGTGAGTCAGGGTAGTAACTTGGGACCGTTAGAGTTTATTCTAATGATTAACGATCTACCAAAAGTAGTTCAAAACGCAGGTTGCCTATTATTTGCAGATGATCTCAAGCTATACATGGTGATAAACGATTTAGCAGACTGCGAGAGCTTGCAGGCGGACATAGACAGAGTAGTTTTATGGAGTAATTATAACAAGCTTTCTTTTAACGTATCCAAATGTAACGTAATGTCTTGTACACGAGCAGTAGACCCATACCACTATGACTATCGGATTAACAACGTGAGCTTGAACAGGGTTACCTCAGTCCGCGATTTGGGTGTTCACATTTCTCATGATTTCACTTTTCGGACTCATATTACGGAAGTATGCAAAAAAGCATACAGAAATCTAGGATTCATTCTGCGACAGACTAAAGACTTTCATAGCTTGGCAATGGTAAAAACATTATACAGTGCGCTAGTAAGAAGCCGACTTGAAACTAGTTCGATTATTTGGAACCCACACGAAACCAAGTATACTCTTATGGTAGAAAAAATTCAAAATAAATACATAAGGTACATGTACTTCAAACAGTATGGGGTATATCCGTTCTATCCCCTGATGTACCCAACCCTCTTTGTACTTGGTATGGTCGGTTACAACAGTCTGGAGGTTAGAAGAAATATTGCCCTCACTACATATGTTTTTAAAGTATTTCGCGGCATACTTAATAACCCGCAAATACTGGAAAGTATTGGACTGCGCGTACCCAATACGAGAATGCGTAGAGGCCCCCGAGATCAGGTGTTTGTAATATCAAAGTGCAGGACCAATATATTAAAGTACGCTCCATTAACCACGGCACTCAAAATACTAAATGCGATATCTAAGGAGGTAGATATATTCCAGTGTTCATTGACAAAATTCACAGAGGCCGCTTTAGATTATTTAAGTAAAGGCAAGTTAAATAATAAGTAATTATGTTATCAATTTGGGTGTAAACCTGTAAAGATAATGTATTTGTATTCTTTAGTTTAAATAAATAAATTGAAATATAAATATAAATATAAAAATATTGTTCTTAAAATAAACCCAAAAAAAAAGACTAAAAATGTTCACAGAAATGATGCTTCATTTCTGACGTATTTTTTTCAAACAGCATTGATGTACCGTGGACGGAAAAAAGTCAAAATATATCTTTGTTATTTGAAGACCTGCAAGATAAACTTTTTATTCGGAGGAAAACAACAAAGGGAGTTTTTATTTAAAGATTGTCGTTTTTTCGTCAGTGTATCGTTTTCATCTTCGGGAGTTAAACCATAAGCTTTTATAAGAAGCCGTGTTTGTATTTATGTTGTTTAATTTAACGAATTATAGTCATATTTTTATTGTTTTTCAACTACTTATTTTGTATCGACCGTCATTTCTGTTATCATTTGTTATTCAGGTGAACATCGACAAAATTTATAATTGAAAACAGTATTTTTTATCTAAATATATAAAAATGAATCCCTATTTCCCTTGGTAACGACATCACTCGAGAACGGCTGGACCGATTGTGATGAAATTTTGGTAGGTTGTTGAGCACATACCAGGGAAGGTTTGTAAATAAAATTTATATTGTAAATTTTTACGTTATATAGAGTAAGCGAGATTATAGTGATATAATTATATAATGTTTTCTGTAAATATGGCTTATTAAAATAAACATCCGCAAATAAACCTCAAAAAGTGTTACGTAAATGTTGGTTTAAACATGACATTTCGCTTAAAAACTGATATTTGGGTCTAAATTGGAGCAGTAAAAGTTTAACATAAATTGCTACTTATCAAACTCAACAGTCACGGAAATCAGCCAAGAAATCTGTCAAATAGATGAACAAGTTTTGTTTAATTTTCGTGACTTCGAACGCGTTATAGACCAGTATCATTTTTTGTACCGAGACGGTTAGTGGAAACTACCGCAAGGTAACCGACGGTACAAAAAAAAACGTTAAAACATCCTTGAGTTTAGAACTTCAATTACACAATTTTGACACCAGTGTTTTTTTTTCTTTTCAAAATGACAAATACAGCGTTAGTCAGGGAGAAGCGACTTACTGCGGCTGCGGACAATTGCAAGTACCACAAAGGGTTTACAGAGCCAGTGAATACTGACTTACCAATTTATCTTGTATAGTTTGATGGTCTGAGTTTACCGTTTCACTCTGTGGAGGGCTGTCCCTTACATCCTGCATATCCTGCATGAGAGCGTCGGTGTTGCGTTGCGGTGAAGTATGGACCCTCAATCACGAGAGAACTGGTTCGACATGCCATGTAAAGTCAAGAGCATATCAAGCTTTACACTTGCAGTTCGATTGTAACGCTTATGGCGCACTAAATAAGAACGGTACAAAGTTCAAAGTGTCAAGCTTGACGTGCTCTTGACTGTACCAATGAGTTTTTCTAACTAAGGTACGTAATACCGACTGCTCTCAAACGGTAAAGGAAAACATTGTGAGGAAACCTGCATAGGCAGATGATGAAATAACGACGCATATGTGAAGTCTACCGACCCACGTTGGGCACGCGTGACTAACGTCCATACACCCTACGTTCAAGCTCCTATCCTACTATATAAAAGAAGAAACTGACTGACTGACATATCAACGCACAGCCCAAACCGCTGGGTAGATATTCCAAATTTGGCACGTAGGTTCCTTATAAAGTCTAGCAGTGCACTAAGAAAGGATTTTTCAAACGCGGGTCCAAAATTTGTATGGGGAAACAAGATTAGATAGACTATTTTATTCGAAACTTCACAGGAATACTCCTATTGATAAATGAGTAAACACGTGTGTCATCCCCTGTTGGGGCGCGATGGGGTTGAAATGTCTATATATCATTATAAGTGTCGTTTTTAAGCTTTTTAGGACGTTAATTAGGGATGAGTAGAGTGTGAGCAGGGGTGATTAGGGGGTGCCATGCGGGGTGACTAGGGGGTGCGTAAGTGGTAAGTGGGGGTGCGTAAGTGGTGAGTGGGGGTGCGAAAGTGGTACGTAGAGGGAGCGAATAGGGGTGAGTAAGGGTACGTAGAGGGTGAGTAGGGGTGCGTAAGGCTGAGTAGGGGGTGAGTTGGGGATGCATAGGGGGAGAGTAGTGGGTGCGTAAGGGTTGAGTAGGGGTGCGTATGAGTATGCAGGGGGCACGTAGGGGTGAGTAGGGGTGCGTAGAGGATGAGTACGGGGTGCGTAAGAGTTGTGTAGGGGGTGTGTATCGGGTGCGTAGGGGGTGCTTATCGGGTGCGTAGGGGGTGAGTAAGGAGTATGTAGGGGGTGCGTAAGGGTGAGTAGAGGGTGCGTAAGTGGTGAGTAGGAGTTGCATTGAGGGGGTGAGTAAGGGTGCGTAGAGGGTAAGTAGCGGTGCGTAGGGCTGAGTACGGGGTGAGTTGGGGATGCATAGGGGGAGAGTAGTGGGTGCTTAAGGGATGAATAGGGGTGCGTACGAGTATGCAGGGGGCACGTAGGGGTGAGTAGGGGTGCGTAGAGGATGAGTACGGGGTGCGAAGGGATGAGTAGGGGGTACTATCAGTTTAAAATAACAATGTGCATGACCTTGAAGGGCCGTTGGATAACTTCACTCGATTGTAAAGGAATATAGACTCTATGCAAAGGAAACAATAATTTGAATGACTCGAGTGAAGTTCGTGTGATTGAGTGACGTCACATTTGCGAGCGAGGTCATGGACATTGTTATTTTAAACCGATAGTACGTAAGGTTGAGTTGGGGGTGTGTAAGGGGTGAGTATAGGTGCATAGAGTGATGAGTGTTCTTTCAGAAGTTACAAAAACAAGTAAGTTTCACAAAAAAAAACCTAAACAAGTCCTAAGTCCGACGACACGAAGTCGCGGGCAACAGCTAGTAATTATTATAAATGCCAATGTTTGTAACGATGTTAAACACACAGACATTTTATTCGTGATTAAGTCAAAAACATACAAACTTTATAATGTTTTTGGCTTAATCACACATAAACGGCTAAACACCTTTGAATGTGGCAGCACACTGATAGAGTAGGTATAATTCTGAATTCTGATACTTTTTTCAAGCGCACGCAGACGGATTTCCGGGCAACAGCTAGTATTTGAATTAATGATTTTGACTTTGACTAAATATGTCAAAGTCAAAGTCAAAATCTTATCATCAATACTGCAAACATGCTGAAAACAAAGATAATTTTTTAAACAGATGTTAAACAGTCAAGTTCTCTTAAAATTGAAGGAAATACCGATGACAATCAGAAGTCAAAATTCCTTTGGGTCGGAAAAGAGAGAGTAGTCAGTAGAAGAGGTCATCAATAGACTCCGCGATTAATTATTTTTTTGTCTTCGGTTGGATTTAATACGAAATCAGATACAATAGAGGCCATCGTTTGGACGGCCCGGTAGCACAGTCGGTAGTGAACCTGCCTGCTGTACCGAGGGTCGCGGGTTCGAATCCCGTAAGGGACAAATATTTGTATGATGAATATGAATATTTGTACCCGATTCATGGATGTTTGTATCTATATATGTATTCTATATCGTTGTCTAGTCATCATAATACAAGTGCAGGCTAGATTCTGGTACTTTAAATGTGACTAGATAATTTGTGTGACATTGTCCAAGATATTTATTTTATTTATCTGTCTCAAAGCCGACACCAATTTCGGAGAAGAAAATAAATTAAGCAATTGCTCTAAATTTCCAGTTCAAGAGGAAAGACTATTTTTTTTTTTAATTTTTTTTTATTCATTTTAGGAAAACTTACGGACTAAACTTACAGGATAGTAGGGTATCAACATTTTTTTAAAACAACATTGCCAACTAAAAGTTTCTACAGATAGTGCCGTTTAGTCCATACCAACGTATTACCCTGTTTCTTCCCTGGATAACGATATTAGAGCAAACAATTTTTTGCCACACAATCTATATCGCCTTTGCCATGTCCCTATGTTTTGTTTTTTCGATAAATTATTTTTACTATAAGAACTAGGAGCTGTGTTCAGGCATCTAGCAAGCAAATGTGACAAATATAAGCATATGCTCACGATTATATTCCCCGAGGGGGTAGTCAGAGATATTCTGAAACTTCAGAAAATCCACGTTTCACTAGTAGTGCCGAAACTCTATCCAGTGTGACGGGGAGTGAGCCCGTCGCCACTTGTAATGGACAGTTAACTGTAGGTACAATACATGCCTCGCAATAGAAGCATACAGGTTTCCTCACGATGTTTTCCTTCACCGAAAAGCCAGTGGTGTAACAAATCGTACATAAATTCCGAAAAACTTATTGGTGCGATTTTTGAATCTCATTCGCTGAGTTCAGCAGTTTAAAATGTCAAAATTACCATGGAGATACGCATCTTTCTACTGCTGATTTGACTTTCGAAAATCGCACTCCTGAAGTATGATCTCCACTGTAATTTTGACATTTTCAACTGCTGAACTCAGAAATGAGATTCAAAAATCGCACTCCTGGACGGGGATCGAACCATTGCCTCCTGCACGGCAGGCAAGATTACTCGCCACTGGACCACCGCGGCAAATATAAACAAAAAAGAAAACGTACAGACATCCCCAAAGTCTTTCTCATATTATTCTTGAAAGAATTAAGTATTAAAATCGGTATAGTTTGGAGGAGGAAATAACCGTGATTTCGTCCATATTATTATGTCATTAAAATCAGTCAGCGCTGCAGTTGTAACTTTCTCACTGGTAGCTCGGTTGCTCGGAAATAATGCGATAGAAATAGATCTGTCAAGGTCAAGTACGTATTCCTCAAATTTCTTGCAGACCGTTTATCCTCTAAATTGTGAACGACGTGACGATTATAATCATAATCACGTATACAAGAGCAGATTTTTTTTTCTCCTATCCTAATCATCACCCTCCTTTTTGTTTCACCGTAGTCGTGTAAAAACTTGTTCAGTTTCATGGGTAGACAAGTTGGAAAGGATGCTAATGATATAAATTTTGCCCAGTACAATAATTATACTTAGAAAAATAATTATAGTAGTGTGTAAAGGATTTTCCGAAAATCGACCCCGAAAGGGGTGCAACGAAAGAGTTCTGAAGTCTGCGCTAATGAAGTCGCGGGCAAATGCTGGTTCAAATAAAACACTTTCGATCCCATGCAAATACCTACTCATTGTACTATGATTGATCGATATTAAATGAACATATCATTTGAATATCGATTATCAAGGTCAAAGCAATCATCACAAATATTCTATAAAAATAAAAGTGTAAATCGGACTTCGTGGTCAGCTTGGATGGCACGTGGTTAACGCATGGATGACGCGTGTGTGGACAAATTAAGATACAATGATGAGCCAAGCGTAGCGTAGCAAGGCGTGGCATGGTATGCGCGTTTTATTCCGAGAGATAAGTGTACTTTTTGCAACCATCAGCAGCAAGGCTGATTCAGTGTTTATGGGATGTAGAGGTTCTCTGTGATGGGGATGGACCAGGTCTGCCTGCATAGCTTCAGTCGGTTTAGGAGTTACTGATGATTAAGTCTGTATAAAATTAACGTTCAGCTGCAAGGCTTATCGTATGTTATTATTGTAGTGTGCACTGTAGCTGGTTCGTCAGTCGGTTTAGGAGATACAGCCGTTCAAAGGTCGGAACTTTGACTGGCTGTATCTCCTAAGCTGACTGACAGAACTTGACAGTTTTTGTACTGTTCACATAGCTACAGTGCATACTACAACAATATCATACGATCAGCCGTGCAGCTGATCGTTAATTTTTTACAGACCTTTAATCATCAGTAACTCCTAAACCGACTGGAGTTATGCAGGCAGACCTGGTCCATCCCCATCACAGAGATGCTCTACACCCCATAAACACTGAATCAGCCTAGCTGCCGATGGTTGCAAAAAGTACACTTATCTCTTAGACTATTTGCGGCAACGGGTTTGTGAAGTACTTCATATATTTTACTAGAAACCAAATGCGTCGAAACGTGGCATGTGCGTTGTACGCGTGATCGTCGAAATAACGCTGACTCATTATTTATTTATTATTCTTTTAAACACAGATCTATCTCAATCAAACATCAGTTAGAACTTAACATCAAGACAGAGCGGTCGCAATTATATAAAATGAAAAAACGAATTAGCTTGTTATTGTGTTGTGTTTATATTTTTAGATGTGATTCTGCTAGAATTCTTGCTGTGTTTCCAACTCCATCCATTAGTCATCAAGTGGTTTTTCGTCCTCTTACGCAAGAACTGGCTAAGCGAGGTCATGAAGTGATTGTAGTTACAACTGACCCTGCCTTCCCAAAAGGAAAAGCACCTCCTAATCTAACAGAGATCGATGTTCATGATATTTCATACGAAGCTTGGCAAAAAGGATTCATGTCAGCACCAAAAGGAAGTGAAGATAATCTATTCGAATTAACAAGAAGTATCATAAGTTTAATGCATATAGTATTCGATAAACAAGTGCAAAGTTATGAATTTCAAAATATACTGAAAGATAAAAATCAAACTTTCGATTTGCTGCTACTAGAAGCTTGTGTTATAAGTGCTCTATCTCTTTCCCATGTTTACAAAGTGCCTGTAATTCAAATAAGTTCCATGGGACCTGTACCGTTAATATATGAAGCTATGGGAGCTCCAACTCATCCATTTCTTTATCCCGGATTCTTCCGACAAAAAATAAATAATCTTACATTATGGGATAAAGCAGTAGAATTGTACAATGAGAACATCATAAATACTAAAATTTTCTACAGTCAGCTCGAGGAAGACGATAAAATGGTTAAAAGACATTTCGGTTCTGATGTACCTTCGCTGGTGGATTTAAGGAAGAATGTTGACATGTTATTTATTAATCTGCATCCTGTATTAGAGGGAAATGTACCTGTGCCTCCAAGTATAATTCACATTTGGGGTATTCATCAGAAACCAGATAAAAAATTACCAAAGGTAAAAATTTATTATTAAAATGTATCTTAGAAGAAACTAAATTATTTGGCGTCCTCCAGGTACAATAAAAAAAATTCGTTTGTACAGCTGTTCGTCATCAAATTTTTAAAAGATTTTTAGGCACATTGACAGGTCTGCTTAAGCCAGGTTGTCACCGCGACACTTGACTCTAACCAAAAATTTTCGCTTTAAAGCTTAATATTTCGCTAACGAATCCCTAAATCGAAAAATAGTCCAGTCAAACCCACAATATTTTTAAAAGACCTTATTAACGATACCCCACACCATGGGGTAGACGAGAAAAAAAAATGTCATCCCCACTTCACGCGTAAGGAACCCTAAAAAAAATTCTTTCAAGATTTTATTTTACCACTTTGACGATGTGATTAATATGTATATCTATGACAAATTACAGCATTCTAGTACTAAGCGTCTCTGAGCTAAGCCGCGGACAGACGAACAGACGGACAGACGGACGGACATGGTGAAACTATAAGGGTTCCTTGTTGACTTCGGAACCCTAAAAACTGAATGAAAATAATAATTGAAGTAATATAACTGACAAAGTGATACCTAAAAATAATAATGAACGGAAATTAGTTCATACTAACGTACCAAAACAAAGTTAATAACCAACAATTTTTTATTTGTTTCAGGATTTAGATGAATATCTTAATTCTTCTGTAAAAGGTGTTATTTACATGAGCTTCGGAACAAACACTGATCCTTCATTGTTACCGCCAGAAAAAATACAAATGTTTGTTAAAGTGTTCTCTCAACTGCCTTACGATGTTTTGTGGAAGTGGAACAAGGACGAACTGCCTGGACGATCGAAAAATATTAAAATAGGCAAATGGTTTCCGCAATCAGACCTTCTCAGTAAGTTGCGGCTGATTTAACTCTCCGATCCCAAGACTATCCCCATTTTTGTTGTAAGGTTACTTGGAGTTCTCCTACCTACCGCCTACGCAAATCCCTCACACTCCTTTGTAAAGAAGATTGGCAGATTTGAACCCAGCCATTTTTTACGGAAACTAAAAGCTTTTCAAGACGGCGGTCATAATTATTATAAACAGAAAAAATTTAGGCATTTAAAAAAAAAGCCCACATCTCCAGAAGACCGGATTCAAAAGTACAAATTTCTAGTAAAATAGACAAATCATCCAAAAAGCAGTAGCAAAACGCAACCACGACAGCTATTTTCATCTAATATTATCACTGAGGTACTTTTTGGCTTGATTGAATTGGTAGTATGTGTGATTTCGTAGTCTTTAATATTATTATACGGTATTAAAATAAACACGAAGATTGAGTGGACTATCTTATAAGAAAGATTATGAGTTTTACCCACTTGATACAAAAGGTAGGAGATATACCTTTCCCCCAACTTCTACAGGTTACAACCAATTTACTTTTTTGTTAGTTTTGTTTCACTCTACACGTTTTACTAAGTTTCATTATATGTATGGGACCTCTAAGTCTGGGTCCCAAATTACATGACCGTCCGCCAAACTTCTTTCAACTGACTAGTTATTACGAATCAATAGTAACAGTCCTAAATTATAGGTTGGACGGACAGTCCGTTCCGTTTTCACCCTTTGGGTGCGAAACCGTAAAAAGATGTTCACTAAACTAACTTGACTCATTGACTATAGAGAAACAGTTTTACGACTTTTCACTTATTTCTTAACATCCAGCTGATTGATGCTGACAATTTATTTATCGTTCTAGAACATCCAAAAATCAAATTATTCATCACTCAGGGTGGGCTGCAATCAACGGATGAAGCTATTACAGCTGGAGTACCGCTTATAGGTGTTCCTATGCTGGGCGACCAGTGGTACAATGTGGAGAAATACGTCGCACATAAGATCGGAGTCAGGCTGGATCTGATGCCACTTACAGAGGAAAAACTTAGAGATGCGATCAATCTGGTCATTGAAGATGAAAGGTAACTTGATTTTTGTAGATTCTTCTATTAAGCTTTTGGTCTTCCAACGTATCATGACTTAGCAAAACATTTCTAAAATACAGAACTAAACGATCTTACAGACTCACTTTTGCCTATAAAAATATACTAAAAGAAACATTTTTCTAATCAAATCGTGTATTAGATAGAAAGGGCACTTCTAAAAAATAATGTGACTGACGCTATTAAAATTAGGGTGTAAGGAAAAGTATCATTTAACTTTAAACCCAATTTAAACCACATACTCTACCCATCAAACTAAACAACTTTTACTATGGGAGCAAACCCTAAAAAAAATCTGCTGTTGCATACTTAACTGCAATACCTACTCGACTCAAACGTATATTGGAGCACCTGATTTATATTTTGCGCTGACAGTTTTGCTCCCATAGTAAAAGTTGTTTAGTTTTATGGGTAGAGTATATGGTTTTCCTTACCACACCACAGCGGCGTTAGTTAGCTTATGTTTTTCATACAGCCAGGAAGTGTATTTATATTTAAGATTAACGACTGATCCTCGTTGCGCTCTGATGCAAAGACCAATATTCACAAAATATAATATCATCAAAAAATCTAAATAAAACTGTAAAACAGTTCCGTGAAAATCGCGCAAATGAAAGCAGCAGAGCTGTCCCATATAATATTTGGGTCGAGTAGGTTTGCAGTTTTGTACGGAAAAGCAGACTTTTTTCTCGCTATTTCAATGTTAACTCCATAGTGAAATTTTCGTTCAGTTTAATGGTCTGATCATTAATTTAAAAAACCGTTAGCATAACCGGCTAAGGAGTGGAATGCCCTGCCTGCGGACCTGTTCCCTGAGCAATACAACCTGGGCCTCTTCAAGGCGAGAGTGAATAGGCATCTTTCTAGGTAAGCATGCTACATCTTCGGCCTCATCATCACTCAACATCAGGTGAGATTGGGGTCAAATGCTTACCTATCACACATAAAAAAAAAAAAAAAAAAAAAAAAAATTATAAAGAAAGATCGTCTTATATTCGTGGTTTCTGTTACTGTAGGGATACCGTCATTGATTGATCTTTTATTTTTTTCTTTCTCCAGCTATAGGAAAAACATAGAAAAACTGCGCTCTATAGTGCACGATCAGCCACAGCCGCCGCTGGAGCGCGCCGTGTGGTGGACTGAGCACGTGCTGCGACATGGCGGAGCGCGACATCTGCGCGCGCCCGCCGCCAACATGTCCTGGTGGGACTACCTAGAACTAGATCTTTTGTTCACTTTACTGTTAGGTTTATTGTTTATTACTTCTGTATTTGTTTATATTGTTCGTTATTTATATGCCTCACTTTTTGTAAAGAAGAAGTTGAAAATTACGTAATTTTTTAGGTTATTCTTTAACTAGGGACGGACGCCCGCTATATTTGTAAAGACTACTAAATACGTTCTGATAAAGGTAACCTAAAATAGGTACTTTTTACAGTGGAATTATTTCATTCCATGACCTCGACCACGTTAAAACTGATATTAGATTGACTTGAAACAGAAGTTGACAAGTAAGAAAGTGGTGTTCTTAAAAAATTTTTGATTCGAAATTGTTAGTCACTCATTCATTACATTAGTAAGATAAAAATAGGAATTATGCAAATGTTCACAGAAATGATGAAACCTTAGTTATCTAAAAATTTCAAAACAGTTGTTATATTATTATGTGTACATCTAATTAAGCTAAGCTAATTACATTTTTATCTGTTTATCGTTACCTTGAATTTAATGACTAGATTATTAACGAGAATTTAAAATATTCTTCTAAAAATAAAAATAAAAAAATATTCTAATGTTCACAGAAATGATGCTTCATTTCTGACGTATTTTGTCAAACCTGTCCTGTACAGCAAATAAAATCAACAAATAAGTACCAGGTAAAAGTTTCAAAATAAATATCTTTATCATTTGAAGAGCTGCAAGACATAGTACTTTTTCTTCGGAGGACAAAAACAAAAGGAATTTTCATTCGACGATTGTGGTTTTAATTTCGTCAGCGTATCGTTTTCATCTTAGTTAAACCGTAAGCTTTTGTTAGAAGCCTTGTTTGTATTAATGTTGTTTAATTTAACGAACCATAGCCATATTTTTTTTGTTTTTCAACTATTTTGTATTCACCGTCATTATCATTTGTTATTCCGGTGAACATCGACGAAATTTATAATTGAAAACAGCTGTTTTATTAATAATTATGCAGCGAATAATAAAATATAGATAAATATAGAGATTATAACGTTATTATGTAACCCTGAATAAAAAAAATTACTGATAATAAAAATAATTCAATAAAATCCACATACTTAGTAAGTGTCAATTTATAGTGGTAAGCCTAAATTAAAAAAGTGCTCAACACGAACACTACTAAAGCCTTCAAGCCATTTTTATACAATACTTTTATAGGTTCTAAACATTCCACTTTTAGACAATTTCGAATAAAAACAAAAGCGGGTGTTTTTTTTTTCTTTTTAAAACCCATAATAGTATTCTATGAAAATAGCTTGAAGGCTTTTGTAGTGTTCGTGATGAGCATTTTTTTTTTATTTAGGCTTTCTTTATTGAGAAATCTTTTTTTAATGTGATGAGGGCGCCACTAGACTGTGATAGCCCTCTTAACAGTCAGTCCAAAACACAGACTTCTGTATTACGTCCAACATAGGATGGTGATTTTGACAGATCGTTTTAGAGCGATTATTTTACTTTCTGAAAATGTTTGAGCCGCAAACCCTTTAATTTTTTAATAATGTTAATTAATCTTGTATATTTTTAGTGTATTATAAAGCTTTGACGACTCAAACAGCTTTAAAAAGTAAAATGAAATCTCAAAACCGCCTGTCAAAATCACCAAGCTATTGGACGCACATGCCCACAATACGTGCAGACTACTGAATAAGTACCGGTAATAGTGGCCTAAAATAGGTACTTTTTACAGTTGAATTAGTTTACTTTATGACCTCGATCACGTTGAAACTGATATTATTTAAATTGACGTAAAACAGATGGTAACAAGTACATTATTTAAAAAAAAGTTTTTCTTTATCTTTTTATAGTTTTGAAGTTGTAAGTCATATTATATCATTAATGTGATTAAAATAGGAATCAAAGGTCGCTAGCAATAATTATGTAATCATCAGAATTATGAAATTGACTGATAACAAAAATGATGTCAATGTTGAACCTTTTAATTATGTAACAATGTAAAAACAATTGTTATGTTATTAGGCTACTTCTAATTAAGCTAATCTTAAGTGGTTAACAGGAACTGTGCACTTTGCTTCTGAACAGTTCGGGTAAACCTTCCCCATCATTTGTGGTCGAACTTATTTTAAGGGATCAACAACTCAATACATTAACAACATCCTGTCGATTTTAAAGACGGTTGAAACATATTTTGCTGTATTATTTCTTAATTATAAGTCAGGGTAAATCTTTTTGGGAAATAAATGTCAAACCTTATTTTTATTATCATAGCCTGTGTTCTCATTCCTGGACCATAGGTCTACCCTCTGGTGAGGCCACAGTATAAAAAAGAGTATCTATTACTACTAGTGAGGCTTTAGAATATCACGCGTGCCTAGCCTAATCTGGTTTTATGGACTTTAATAATTACACTTAATAATACCCATCCTTAGATTATGCATTAGAATTACTTATTCAGCGTTTGAATTTAGATCATTGTACATTTGTTTATTCTTGATATGCAAATAAAGAACATTTATCTTATCCTATCTTAATTATCTTGTGAGTATCTTTATTTTTTCTTATCTTTATTTTAATGAGATAAATAATAGGTACACCATAGACATTATTATACTACCTTCCGTAATATGTTTATGAGGTACACCGACTAATATATTTGAAGCATGCTTCACGCGTGATAAAAACATGCTTGACAGTCAAGGCATTTTGTGTCAAGATTTGATAACAAATGGACGCGTAAAGCGTGTCAATCTCCTATCTAAATTTTCTGCCACTTTTTGCGGGGGGCGAGGTAACATGAAATTCGCAACTTTGGATTTTATTCCCTATAACTTTAGATTCTAATTTTGAATGTTAAAAATCATGAAAAGTAGTCTCGTGTGAACCCCAAACGTTCTAAGTTCAAAATTATTGTTTCGCAATTATAGGCTGTCTCGTTTAGTGATAAGGTATAAAATTGAGTGTAAATGCACAGGATCAATTAGTCTCATACCGTGGCAGAGGGGAAATGCTATCGCAAGGCCAGTCCTTACTATTAAATTGTCTAAGGATAACAAATAATGACATCACGAAGCAAAGTCCAGGTCTTTGTTTTTAGGGTTCCGAAGTCAACAAGGAACCCTTATAGTTTCGCCATGTCCTTCCGTCTGTCCGTCCGTCCGTCCGTCCGTCTGTCCACGGCTTAGCTCAGAGACGCTTAGCTTTTACGCTTTCTTTCTTTCTTTCTTTTACTGGAAAGCTATAATTTGGTTTGGTTTTGGTATGGTATGGTAAGACCAGTGAGTAAGTATACATATTAATCACGCCTACAAAGTGGTAAAATAAAATCTTGATTTTTTTTTAGGGTAACTCCCCTACACGCGAAGTGGGGAAACATTATTTTTTCTCGTCTATCCCATGTTGTGGGGTATTGTTGTTATTGATAGGTCTTTTAAAAATATTATGGGTTTGCAAAAACCATTTTTTCGATTTAGGGATCCGTTAGCGAAATATTAAGCTTTAAAGCGAAATTTTGGTTAGGGTCAAGTGTCCCCCCCCCTCTCCCAGCTAAACTTGTAGTTGGAGATGTGAAAAAATTCATGGCAATAGCATATATAACGAATTTAAAAGGAAAACGATCACCGGCCGCTAAGTAGGCTTTACAAGTTTACGAGTAACAGTCCATCAACTTATAAAATTTACTTTTTAGATTTTATTAGCCGTTAAACCGTAGTATAAAGCAAAAAATCTCCTAAGTCCATACAATATTGTGACAGGCAGCTACGGAACCCTATCCTGCGCGTGGTCCGACACGCACTTGGCCAGTTATTCTATTTGGTTACTCATTATCATGACAGATTATAAATTTTTTTTTAAGACCAGTGAGTAAGTTTATTGTGTAAATTATCAGAAATAACAATAAAATATAACTATATACCTAACATATAACTAATTAAAATATAACTAAAATATAACTAAGTAAAAAAAAAATTTTTAATAGTTACTCCTACTTATCATTACGACATAATAAAAACATGCTAGGTAGACAGTCAAGGCCTTTTGTGTGAAGATTTGATAAATGACATCAGGAAGCAAACTCCAGGTCATGGAATTTTTGTTACTCATTATCATCATAGATTATTTTAATAGTTACTACTTATCAATAAATAATTATTATTATCAGAGATCGGATAATCGGATGCATTTATTTACCTAAAGTTGAGGTGTTGGCTATATGGAATTAATTTAATTCAATTCAATGATACTTTATTGCCCCACCAAAACAAAATTTATAATAGAACAAAACAAGGATACCATACTTTAAGTTACTGTTAACTGTCTTCATGCCAAATTTCGATTCAACAGGTGCAAAAATGAGCGAGTTATTGAGGTGGGGCATACAGACAGACAGACAGACAGACAGATAGAATGGATAGAAGTATAAGAGTTCCTTGTTTGACTACGGAATCCTAAAAAATCTGCTGTCCCATCCATACATTTGAGTCGAGTCGGTAGGTACTGCAATTTAGTACAAACAGCAGACGTTTTTTTCACGCTTTCGAATTTGGTTGGAAGTGAAAGTTGTTCAGTTTGATGGTCTGACAAAACCCCTATATTACGAGGGTGTTTTTTTAAAGAGTGTATAATTTCTCGCGGTATTTTAATTATTTGTCATCTGTTCTTGTACATTGTTATACAGGGTCCTTCTTAATAAGCTGACACTTATTTAAGGGTATGATCAGACCATCAAACTGAACAACTTTCTCTATTGCCCCAACATCGAAATCGCGAAAAAAAATCTGCTGTCCCATACATTTAGCTCTAGTAGGTTTGCAGTATTGTATGGAAGAGCTGATTTATTTTACGATTTTTATGTTAGTGCCGTAGAGAAAGTTGTTCAGTTTGAAGGTCTGATCATCCCCTTAAATAAAATCGGTCAAGTGCGAGTCGGGCTACTCGCGCACCGAGGGTTCCGTACCACACCACCACAGAACACAACATTATTAACATAGAAATTTTGTTTTTGTCCAGGACCTTTAGCGCAAGACCGACTCACACTTGGCCGGTTTTTAGTATTTGTTGTTATTCTGTAGAGTTTTCTCTATAATCACACTAAGTTTGACGCTTGTATGTATTACCGTTTTTACGATAGAGCGTGAAGAAAAAACGTTGATAAAAATTAGTTTCTTGTTGAAAACCCCCCTTAATTTTTAACTTTTTGGCATTTTTATTATTTGTTAACAAATTCGCCGTAATAACGCATAATCTGGGAAAATTTCAACTATCTAGCTATTATGGTTCAAAAGTTACAGCCCTAAATAGGTAGGACAGACGGACGGACAGACGGACGGACGGACGGACGGACAACGTAGGCTTAGTAATAGGGTCCCGTTTTCACCCTTAGGGTACGGAACCCTAAAAATTGTCAGCATATTAAGAAGGACCCTATATGTATAAACCTACGGTACAAGTTACGGAATGGACAGAGAGTTCAATTTTGCATAATATTAAGCAATTTGAGATAAGATTAGGTACGTTTTTAAATAATAATAATTTCGTGATAAACTTTGGACTTCCAACGTTTGGAATTATCTGTCTTATTGTGATAATGATCTGATCAGAGATGATTATGACATAAATGCGTTATAAGCTCCATATTATTTTATTATTTGTATTATAAACGGTGTAACAAAACACCCTATTAATACTTAAGGGGGTGTTTCAGACCATCAAACTGATCAACTTTCACTATGGAGTCAACATCGATATCGCGAAAAAAAAATCCGCTCTTTCATAAAAACTGCAGTACCGTGTCGACTCAAATGTATGGGATTGCAGATTTTTTTTATTTTTTCTCGACGTTGGCTCCATAGTGAAAGTTGTTCAGATTGATGGTCTGAAGCACCAGTATTACTAAGGTGTTTTGTTACATCCTGTATAATTAAAATGATTCAATTGTTTGCCTTAAATATATTATGCCTGTAAAGTCACGTGACATTAAAGGAGTAGATTAGAGTAAGGAGTGGTCAATAAGATTATCACCAACTTATCACTATGGGTTGTATGGGTCAATAATTAACCAAATAATTACGGCCGATGAGTCCGAAGAATTCTCGAGTAGCGACCTTCCTTATGGCGACCGCGTACCAAAAGTACAGCGTGAGTAAGCCCCCCACAAGGAGGGTATATTATACTCTGGATCCAATTTCTGAATCGCCAGAAATATAATTATTGGGTCCCAAGAATCGATGGTGATAGTTAAAGACTTCAGACTGTTTAAACATTCTTTAGTGTTGTCAATTAGATTTTTCAGTTGCAGGGATGATGGTGCACTTATTTTCTTCAATGAAATCAGTCTCTTCAATATGGCATTAACAATAAGCCGCTTCTGGCTATATCAATTTTTCAGGCACTCCCACGCCGATTCATAGTTTTTTGCAGTTACTCAAAAGTGTCTGATTGTATTCTTCGCCTCGCCGGTCACGCATGATTTTAAGTATTTAAGTTTTTGTACGTCGTCAAGACTCTTGTTATCATCTATTAACGAAATGAAAGTGTCTTCAAAATTTTGCCATTCTTCATATGCGCCTGTGTAGGTAGCTTGGTAAATTGATAGTGGGCAATTTGACATTCACATACGCAACTGAGTTAGCACTGGGTGAAGAAGTTGAAGTTGATGGTTGTGCCAAGGTTAAACTTAGCAAACTGTCACTAATATCTCATCATCATCATCGTCTACTGCTGAACATAGGCCTCTCCCAAGGTGCGCCACAAAACTTTGTACTCGGCCTTCCTCATCCAGTCGCTCCCCGCTACTTTTTAGGGTTCCGTACCCAAAGGGTAAAAACGGGACCCTATTATTAAGCCTACGTTGTCCGTCCGTCCGTCCGTCCATCCATCCGTCTGTCCGTCCGTCTGTCCGTCCGTCCGTCTGTCCTACCTATTTAGGGCTGTAACTTTTGAACCGTATAGCTAGATAGTTGAATTTTCTCAGATTATGCGTTATTGCAGCGGATTTGTTAACAAATAATAAAAATGTCAAAAAGTTAAAAATTAAGGGGGGTTCTCAACAAGAAACTAGTTTTTATCAACGTTTTTTCTTCACGCTCTATCGTAAAAACGGTAATACATACAAGCGTCAAACTTAGTGTGATTATAGAGCATACTCTACAGAATAACAACAAATACTAAAAACCGGCCAAGTGTGAGTCGGTCTCGCGCTAAAGGTCCCGGACAAAAAAAAATTCTCTGACGTGTCACTTCATTCTAGTGATCTCTCAGAGAAACACCGAGCATAGCTCTCTCTTAGCTCGCTGAGCGACCTATGGAGACCACTAATATCTGTTCAAATTCAAATATAGGTATATTTTCGCACTCACTATGCCAGTCTCTTGTGTTATATGATAATGTGGATCGTTGCGCTTGTGTTGTGGACCCTGAAAAAATGTTGTTCACTTTGAAAATGCTGCCAGTAATCATCAGTATAGATGACAATCTTTCTTCTAAATAGCCACGTGTACGGCGAACCTTAGGGCACTTTTTAAAGTTAGTTTGTGCCTTTAAAATCAAATCTTTAAAAGACTTGCTAATTGACCAAAGCTTCAGATGGCGTTATTGACATCTTGATAAATTGTCCGTGAATAGATCGCTTGATCTTCACTTACTTTATTGCAAATATTCTGTAGATCGTAGCTGATAACATTCAATCATTAGTCCGGTTGCTTCTATTCAAAACCGCTCGGGTGATTAGTGGTACACTTGTCACTGATTTATCCGGCTCGATTATGACCACTATGTTGAACGGATTAAGGTGTATACTTTCTAATTGTTTTCGGGAGAACATTTAAAAACACCTTGTTAGTTCGAAAGATTTGTTGCAACTAAATTGAAATGATACCTGCATGCACATTTAAAGGGAATTATAGTTTGAACAAGAGGATATAAGGGAGCACTAAGATAGGATTTTACGAAAATGGACCCCGAAAGGGGTGCAACGGGGTTTAGAAGTGTTTTGAAATCCACGCGAACGAAGACGTGGCAGACGCTAGTTCAAGTACCAATAACACACCCGATCCCTTGCAAATACCTACTTATTGTACTCTAACTAATCGATATTAAAATGAACGTATCTGTAATGATAAAAATCCGTTTGGATAACGGGTGTGTGGACGAATAATAATATTTGCGGCTGTGTGAAGTCATGTACAGTCGGCCGAAATAAGTTGTACTACGTCGACACTTTTGTTCTACGTCGTAGTACTAAAGTTTATATAACTTATTGCGGCCGACTGTACGCGTGATTGTTGAAATAACGCTGACTCATTATTTATTTATTATTCATATATAAACACAGATCTATCTTTGTCAAACGTCAGTTAAAACTTAACATCAAGACAGAGCGGTAGCAAGTATAAAATGAAAAAACTAATTAGTTTGCTATTGTGTTGTGTTTATATTTTTAGATGTGAATCTGCTAGAATTCTTGCTGTGTTTCCAACTCCATCCATTAGTCATCAAGTGGTTTTTCGTCCTCTTACGCAAGAACTGGCTAAGCGAGGTCATGAAGTGATTGTAGTTACAACTGATCCTGCCTTCCCAAAAGGAAAAGCGCCTCCTAATCTAACAGAGATCGATGTTCACGATATTTCATACGAAGCTTGGAAACAAGAATTACTGTCAACACCAAAAGGAAGTGAAGATAACATATTCGAATTATCAAGACGTATCTTCAGTTTAATGCATATAGTATTCGATAAACAAGTGCAAAGTTATGAATTTCAAAATATACTGAAAGATAAAAATCAAACTTTCGATTTGCTGCTACTAGAAGCTTGTGTTATAAGTGCTCTATCTCTTTCCCATGTTTACAAAGTGCCTGTAATTCAAATAAGTTCCATGGGACCTGTAATATCATTATATGAATCTATGGGAGCTCCAACTCATCCATTTCTTTATCCCGGAATTTTCCGACAAAAACTAAATAATCTTACATTGTGGGATAAAGCTGTAGAATTGTACAATGAGAACAAATATACTAATATGTTCCACAGTCAGCTTGAGGAAGACGATAAAATGGTTAAAAGACATTTCGGTTCTGATGTACCTTCGCTGGTGGATTTAAGGAAGAATGTTGAAATGTTATTTATTAATCTGCATCCTGTATTAGAGGGAAATGTACCTGTGCCTCCAAGTATAATTCACATTTGGGGTATTCATAAGAAACCAGATAAAAAATTACCAAAGGTAAACATTTATTATTAAAATGTATCTTAAAAGAAAATTATCAAGTGCTCTCAACCGAAAGTCCACAACTCGCGGAGGATCAGTCATATTATTTAATAGAAATAATCTTAAAGTAAAAGAACGTAGAGATATTGTCAGAATTTCGGTTGAAAGTAACATAGAACTGTCTTGTGTCGAGTTACAAAACCACATAGTCATTTGTGTACACAGGCCGCCCTATGAATCGAACTTTCATGTTTTTGAGTCTGCATTGGAAGATGCGTTAAAATTAGTATCTAAAAGTAATAAATCCATCATAGTCTGTGGGGATTTTACCGTTAATTTACTTGAAAAAGATACATATTGCCATAGAATTACTAGTTTATTCAATTCATTCGACCTACAAAACTTATTTTTGGAACCAACTAGAATAACAACTACTACCGCCACATGCATAGGATAACATATTTTGTAACTGTGAGTTTGTTGATAAAGCGGTAATTAATTGCCTTAAGTCTGATCACAGCGGACAAATAGTTTCTTTTCCAACTTTAAAAACTAACGATAAAATTACGAAAAAGAGTAGGACCGTCACCGTTGGAAGGATAGAGAGATATAAAGACACGTTAGAGATTAAATTGCCGTTTCTTAACTTTAATCAGAGTGACCCTAATAATTGTTACAAAGATTTTTTAATGAACTTTGCACAGAGTATGATAAAATTTTCAGAATTCGTAAAACCACATCAACCAAGAAATTCAAATCAGAAAGAGTAGGGACACTCTTTTTGAATTATATGAAAAAAAGACCTATATCCATAGTGAAACATTTAAGGAATACGTTAAGAACTATTCAAAAATATTTAGAAAAGTTTGCATCTTAGCAAAATCTATACATATCCGTAATAAAATTAGGAGGTCAGAGAACAAGGTTAGGACTGGAATGTGATTAACCGAGAAACTGGGAAAATAAAACCTATAGAACAAGGCATCTCAATTAAAACAGATCATGGTGTAGTTAGCTCAGAGGCGGAAGTGGCTGAGGAGTTTGAAACTTTCTTTACCAACATTCCTGTAAAGATTACAGAATCCTTGAACTCTTCTCCTACTCTTGCCGAAGTTTTGCTAAAAAATAATGTAAACGAGTGCACTTCCCAATTCAGTTTTGACCATGTTGACCCTCATACAATAGTAAAAGTCTTCAAAGCATTGAACCAAAAAAAAATACTGAAGATTTGTGGGGTATGTCAGTCAAGCTCTTCAGCTCCCTAATTAAAACTTTAGCACCTTATTCAGCATCTTTGTTTATTTGCTGCATTGACTCTGGCACTTTCACCTTCCGACGCGGTGGTAGAGTCAAAAAATGACGTCAAAAAGCATATCTATATGATAATATTTTGAATTAAAAAAAAATTAATTTGAATTTGCTGCTGGTCACTATATTTTTGAATGATTTTTAGGCATATTGACAGGTCTGCTTAAGGCCAGGTTGTCACCGCATTAAATTTACAAGTAGAATTTTAAATGATGAATGAAACAAACAGATCGATCGATAAAAACAAAACGTAATGATATTATAGTACTTACATACAGCTACATTTGCACTTTCACATTTTGTAAAAGCAGCAGACAGAACCCAGAAAAACTGAAAGTAATATGACTGACAAGTGATAGCCACAAAATAATAATAAACGGAAATTAGATTATAATACAGTGCCAAAATAAAGTTAACAACTAAATTTCTTTTATTCGTTTCAGGATTTAGATGAATATCTTAATTCTTCTGTAAACGGTGTAATTTACATGAGCTTCGGAACAAACACTGATCCATCATTGTTACCGCCAGAGAAGATACAAATGTTTGTTAAAGTGTTCTCTCAACTGCCTTACGATGTTTTGTGGAAGTGGGACAAGGACGAACTACCTGGACGATCGAAAAATATTAAAATAAGCAAATGGTTTCCGCAATCAGACCTTCTTAGTAAGTAGTGGCTGATTTAAGTCTCCGATCCCAAGACTATCCCCATTTTTGTCGTAGGGCTACTTGGAGTTCTCCTACCTACCGCCTACGCAAGTTCGTGAGGGACTTGCGTAGGCGATAGGTAGGAGAACTCCAAGTAGCCCAAGTAAGAGTTGACATTTACACAGGAGTGTGAGACTCCTGTGTAAATTTCAACTGTCTAGTTATTACGATTCAAAAGATACAGTCCTAAATTATAGGTAGGACGAAAAGTCCGTTCCGTTTTCATACTTTGTGTGTGGAACCGTAAAATTATTCTAAACTGACTTGACTCATTGACTATGGAGAAACAGTTTTACGATTTTTCACTTATTTGTAAACATCCAGCTGATTGATGCTGACAATTTATTTATCGTTCCAGAACATCCAAAAATCAAATTATTCATCACTCAGGGTGGGCTGCAATCAACGGATGAAGCTATTACAGCTGGAGTACCGCTTATAGGTATTCCTATGCTGGCCGACCAGTGGTACAATGTGGAGAAATACGTCGCACATAAGATCGGAGTCAGGCTGGATCTGATGCCACTTACAGAGGAAAAACTTAAAGATGCGATTAATCTGGTCATTGAAGATGAAAGGTAACTCAATTTTTGAAGATTCTTCTACTATTTAGCTTTTAGTCTTCACTTCTACTGCAAAGCACACGCCTACCCTTAAGCAGGGTGTAGTCAACCACGCGCGCCCATGCCCAATGCAGATTGGTAGACTTCGCATACGCATCTGGATTTCTAGTTAAATGTTAGTATCAAAATATAATAATAAAATAATAAGAAAAAAATAATAAAAAATAAATAAATAATAAAAAAAATAAAAAAATGATGATGATGATGATTAATAATATGAATAGAGTCTTTACTACTATGCTTACGGTTTTATAAGGGGAAGATCAGGTTTGATCTGGGTCAATCATTTAAACACTGTAGGTTTGCGAAATTAAATAAGCAATTAATGAATGAACCTGATCGAACCTAATCTTCCCCTTATAAAAAAAATTAACGTAATAACAAAATTTTTCTCTATGAGAATAAAATCGAAACCGCGCAAATGAAATCAGCTGTCCCATAAATGGACGAGTAGGATTGCAGTTTTGTATGGAAAAGCAGACTTTTTTCTCGAAATTTTAATGTTTCACAGTAAAAGTTTCGTTCAGTTTGATGGTTTAATCATCTCGTTAAAAAAACCTTGAGCATATAAAGAAATACCTTGTATATTGTGGTTTCCGTTGGGATCTGCCATTGAACTTTTGTTTTTTCTTTCTTTAGCTATAGGAAAAACATAGAAAAACTGCGCTCTATAGTGCACGATCAACCTCAGCCGCCGCTGGAGCGCGCCGTGTGGTGGACCGAGCACATGCTGCGACATGGCCAAAGAAGATGGAAAAGCATAGAACGCTATTTCCTTGTATAACTCACAATAATTTTTAAAATGTCACTAGATGGCATTACTTGGTCCGCTAGAAGTAAAATTTGTCTGAAATGGACGAAATATCGCATTTTACTGTTCTGGTTCATCATATTTATTTATTTTGAGCAACAAAATATATTATTTTCATAACATCACATTGAAAATAACAATTTCATAAGCAGGTTTTTTTACATTTTTTTCATTGATCTACAATACGATATAATACTAAGCGGGAGTAGCATGCAGTTATAGAGAATTCCGGTAGATGGCGCACATTTCAAAATTCATACTAAACAAGATTGCTAGGAGAGCGATTTTTGAATCTCATTTGCTGAGTTCAGCAGTTGAAAATGTCAAAATTACTATGGAGACGTGCATCTTTCTACTGCTGATTTGACATTAAAAAATCATACTCCAGGAGTGCGATTTTTGAAAGTCAAATCAGCAGTAGAAAGATACTTATCTCCATAGTAATTTTGACATTTTCAACTGCTGAACTCACCGAATGAGATTCAAAAATCATACTCCAGGCTATTGAAAAAAAAACTAAATTTGAAATTGTTAAGCTTGCGTATATACTCACACATTTAAAAAAGAAAATATCAATGAATAAAATATTTTAACGCGTGGTGGACTAACGCCCCACCCGCCCTGTTCCCTACACGTTCAGTTTTGATAGCAAAACATATTTAACCAGGATCTGGTGCTGAAGACAGGAATGTCTCCGTACGATGGTACTCCTCAACGGTAAAGAGCGTGGGCTTGATTTTTTTTATTCTTGTTCAGTTTTGAAAGAAAAATACATTATTTAATCGGGAACTGGTGCTGAAGCCAAGAATGTCTCCGTACGAGGGTACTCCTCAACGGTAAATAGCATTGGCTTGTATTTTGTTTGTTCGCGTTCAGTTTTAATAGCAAAACACATATTTAACCAGGATCTGATGCCGAAGCCAGAGATGTCTTCGTACGAGGGTACTCCTCAACGGTAAATAGCATTGGCTTGAATTTTGTTTGTTCGCGTTCAGTTTTAATAGCAAAACACATATTTAACCAGGATCTGATGCCGAAGCCAGAGATGTCTTCGTACGAGGGTACTCCTCAACGGTAAATAGCATTGGCTTGAATTTTGTTTGTTCGCGTTCAGTTTTAATAGCAAAACACATATTTAACCAGGATCTGATGCTGAAGCCAGAGATGTCTTCGTACGAGGGTACTCCTCAACGGTAAATAGCATTGGCTTGAATTTTGTTTGTTCGCGTTCAGTTTTAATAGCAAAACACATATTTAACCAGGATCTGATGCCGAAGCCAGAGATGTCTTCGTACGAGGGTACTCCTCAACGGTAAATAGCATTGGCTTGAATTTTGTTTGTTCGCATTCAGTTTTAATAGCAAAACACATATTTAACCAGGATCTGATGCCGAAGCCAGAGATGTCTTCGTACGAGGGTACTCCTCAACGGTAAATAGCATTGGCTTGAATTTTGTTTGTTCGCGTTCAGTTTTAATAGCAAAACACATATTTAACCAGGATCTGATGCTGAAGCCAGAGATGTCTTCGTACGAGGGTACTCCTCAACGGTAAATAGCATTGGCTTGAATTTTGTTTGTTCGCGTTAAGTTTTGATAGCAAAACACATATTTAACCAGGATCTGATGCTGAAGCCACAGATGTCTTCGTACGAGGGTACTCCTCAACGGTAAACAGCGTTGGCTTGAATTTTGTTTGTTCGCGTTAAGTTTTGATAGCAAAACACATATTTAACCAGGATCTCATGCTGAAGCCAGAGATGTCTTCGTACGAGGGTACTCCTCAACGGTAAACAGCGTTGGCTTGAATTTTGTTTGTTCGCGTTCAGTTTTGATAGCAAAACACATATTTAACCAGGATCTGATGCCGAAGCCAGAGATGTCTTCGTACGAGGGTACTCCTCAACGGTAAACAGCGTTGGCTTGAATTTTGTTTGTTCGCGTTCAGTTTTGATAGCAAAATACATATTTAACCAGGATTTGATGCCGAAGATGCCAGAGATGTCTTCGTACGAGGGTACTCCTCAACGGTAAACAGCGTTGGCTTGAATTTTGTTTGTTCGCGTTAAGTTTTGATAGCAAAACACATATTTAACCAGGATCTGATGCTGAAGCCAGACATGTCTCCGTACGAGGGTACTCCTCAACGGTAAACAGCGTTGGCTTGAATTTTGTTTGTTCGCGTTCAGTTTTGATAGCAAAACACATATTTAACCAAGAGCTGATGCCGAAGCCAGAGATGGCTTCGTACGAGGGTACTCCTCAACGGTAAACAGCGTTGGCTTGAATTTTGTTTATTCGCGTTCAGTTTTGATAGCAAAATACAAATTTAACCAAGATCTGATGCCGAAGCCAGGAATGTTTTCGTACAAGGGTACTCCTCAACGGTAAACAGCATTGACTTGCATATACCGTTTACAGTTGAGGAGTGCCTCCGTACGGACCATTCCTGGTTTCAGCACCAGATCCTGGTTAAATGTGTGTTTTGCTGTCAAAACTAAACAGGAAGAGATAAAAATCAAGCCAATGCTGTTTACCCTCGTACTAATGAGTACCCCCGTACGAAGACATCCCTGGCTTAAGCACCAGATCCTGGCTCAATATGTGTTTTGCTATCAAAACTGAACGTGAACAAAAAATTTCAAGGCAATCCTGTTCACCGTTGAGGAGTACTCTCGTACGAAGACATCCCTGGCTTCAGCACCAGATCCTGGTTGAATATGTGTTTTGCTATCAAAACTGAACGCGAAAAAAAAAAATCAAGTCAATGCTGTTTACCGTTGAGGAGTACCCTCGTACGGAGACATTCCTGACTTCAGTACCAGATCCTGGTTAAATATATGTGTTTTGCTTTCAAAACTAAACAGGAAGAGATAAAAATCAAGCCAATGCTGTTTACCGTTGAGGAGTACCCTCGTACGAAGACATCCCTGGCTTCAGTACCAGATCCTGGTTGAATATGTGTTTTGCTATCAAAACTGAACACGAACAAAAAAAAATCAAGCCAATGCTGTTTACCGTTGAGGAGTACCCTCGTACGAAGACATCCCTGGCTTCAGCATCAGATCCTGGTTCAATATGTGTTTTGCTATCAAAACTGAACGTGAACAAAAAAAGTGCAAGCCAATGCTGTTTACCGTTGAGGAGTACCCTCGTACGGAGACATTACTGGCTTCAGCACCAGATCCTGGTTCAATATGTGTTTTGTTATCAAAACTGAACGTGAACAAAAAAATTTCAAGACAATCCTGTTCACCGTTGAGGAGTACCCTCGTACGGAGACATTCCTGGCTTCAGCACCAGATCCTGGTTAAATATGTGTTTTGCTTTCAAAACTAAACAGGAAGAGATAAAAATCAAGCCAATGCTGTTTACCGTTGAGGAGTACCCTCGTACGAAGACATCCCTGGCTTCAGTACCAGATCCTGGTTGTATATGTGTTTTGCTATCAAAACTGAACGCGAACAAAAAAAAATCAAGCCAATGCTGTTTACCGTTGAGGAGTACCCTCGTACGAAGACATCCCTGGCTTCAGCACCAGATCCTGGTTGAACATGTGTTTTGCTATCAAAACTGAACGCGAACAAAAAAAAATCAAGCCAACGCTGTTTACCGTTGTGGAGTGCCCTCGTACGGAGACATTCCTGGCTTCAGTACCAGATCCTGGTTAAATATGTGTTTTGCTTTCAAAACTAAACAGAAAGAGATAAAAATCAAGCCAATGCTGTTTACCGTTGAGGAGTACCCTCGTACGGAGACATCCCTGGCTTCAGCACCAGATCCTGGTTCAATATGTGTTTTGCTATCAAAACTGAACGTGAACAAAAAAAGTGCAAGCCAATGCTGTTTACCGTTGAGGAGTACCCTCGTACGGAGACATTACTGGCTTCAGCACCAGATCCTGGTTCAATATGTGTTTTGCTATCAAAACTGAACGTGAAAAAAAAAGTGCAAGCCAATGCTGTTTACCGTTGAGGAGTACCCTCGTACGGAGACATTACTGGCTTCAGCATCAGATCCTGGTTCAATATGTGTTTTGCTATCAAAATTGAACGTGTACAAGAAAATTGCGAGTCAATGCTGTTTACCGTTGAGGAGTACCCTCGTACGGAGTCATTCCTTGCTTCTGCACCAGATCCTGATTAAATATTTGTTTTGCTATCAAAACTGAACGTGAACAAAAAATATCAAGCCAATGCTGTTTACCGTTGAGGAGTACCCTCAACGGTAAACAGCAGCAGAGTACATTTTTGTATGTAGATAAAACATGGTAAGTCGTGGTGATTCATAAAAACAAACCCCTGCTGTATTAAGAATTATCAAGCAGACACTTTAACCACTAAGCCAAGGTGTACTCATAAGGTACCTTTTACCTACCTACTTTATAAAATTGCGAATGTAATCTTTCTTTCAACTCGAGAAGCTAAAAGACACACACACTCCTATGTCATCTTAGGTCTACGCACACCTGCATCGAAGTTGAGTTTCATCAAATTTTTCGATAGATGGTACTAGGTATTCCACTTATAGGCGCGACTTCAGCTAGTATAGTAACGCCATCTAATATAATAAGTCGAACTACGAGGTACCGGCGACAATAATAAGTTTTACGAGAGCTTTGTTCTTTGTTTGACGTGAGCAATCTTGCCTACTTTAATTCATCTATGGACATGGCGGAGCGCGACATCTGCGCGCGCCCGCCGCCCACATGTCCTGGTGGGACTACCTAGAACTAGATCTTGTGTTCACTTTACTGTTAGGCTTATTGTTTATTACTTCTGTGTTTGTTTATATTGTTTATTATTTATATGCTAGTCTTTTTGTAAGGAAGAAGTTGAAAATTAAGTAATTAGGTCATTCTTTAACAGTCTGTCCAACATAGGATGGTGATTTTTAGACCGATTATTTTACTTTCTGAAAATGTTTGAGCCGCAAACCCTTAAATTTTTTGTTAATGTTAATTAATCTTATATATTTTTAGTGTATTATAAAGCTTTGACGGCTCAAACAGCTTTAAAAAGTAAAATGAAATCTCGTAAACTGCCTGTCAAAATCACCAAGCTATCTTGGACTACGCAATACGTGCAGACTACTGAATAAGTACCGGTAATAGTGGCCTAAAATAGGTACTTTTTACAGTTGAATTAGTTCACTTTATGACCTCGACCACGTTGAAACTGATATTATTCAAATTGACGTAAAACAGATGAAAACAAGAATTTTATTAAAAATAATGTTTTCTTAATCTTTTTATTGTTTTGAAGATTTAAGTCATATTATATCATTAATGTGATTAAAATATGAATGGAAAGGAAGGTCGCTAGCAATAATATGTAATCATCAGAATTATGAAATTGACTGATAAAAATTATGTCAATGTTAGAAATGTTGAACCTTAGTTAATTATCTAACAATGTAAAAACAATTGTTTTGTTATTATGTCTACTTCTAATTTAGCTAATCGTAAGT
The DNA here is from genome assembly GCA_922987775.1 of Agonopterix subpropinquella. NCBI lineage: Eukaryota > Metazoa > Arthropoda > Insecta > Lepidoptera > Depressariidae > Agonopterix > Agonopterix subpropinquella. The sequence goes on from OV277714.1 coordinate 9,379,209, forward strand.
GCACAGTTAACAGGAACTGTGCACTTTGCTTCTGAACAGTTCGGAGAAACCTTCCCCATCATTTTTTAAAAAAAATATCTTGGACAATGTCACACAAATTATCTAGCCACATTTAAAGTACCAGAATCTAGCCTGGACTTGTATTATGATGACTAGACAACGATATACAATACATATATAGATACAAACATCCATGACTCGGGTACAAATATTCATATTCATCATACAAATATTTGTCCCTTACGGGATTCGAACCCACGACCCTCGGCACAGCAGGCAGGTTCACTACCGACTGTGCTACCGGGCCGTCTAAATCATTTGTTGTCGAACTTATTTTATGGGATTAACAATTCAATACATTAACAACATCCTGTCGATTTTCAAGACGGTTGAAACATATTTTGCTGTATTATTTCTTAATTATAAGTGAGGGCAAATCTTTTTGTGAAATAAATGCCAAACCTTATTTTATTATCATAGCCTGTGTTCTCATTCCTGGACCATAGGTCTACCCTCTGGTGAGGCCACAGTATTGGTATTTTGGTATTGGTTGAGCGGGCTCATTTTCCGCAACTCGACGACTTAGGCGCCTATTTTGCGTTGGGTGGGAATGACTACTCCTGCCATCCCAGCTCCTCCAGGAAGCCCACCAGCTTGTTAATGCTGTTGAAGACCTCTGGAAGGGACCCCGGTGATCCGAGGTGTTGTGCCCGATAGTGTGCTAGCCCGTTGCATTCCAGCAGCACGTGCGCAGCCGTTTCTTCAACCTCCATGCACACCCTGCATAGAGGACTGTTAGTGACACCAATATTGAACAGATGTTTGTTAAAAGGACCGTGACCAGTCAGGGCTCCAGTAACTATGCGTAGTTGAGCTCTCCTGAGACGCAAGAGGCTCCTGGCGAGACGAGGGTTCACCCTAGGTAGAGCACTCCTCGCCTGTTCGCATTCTGTTAGTGCAGCCCAGAGTGCGTCCCGTTTTTGACTGGTGCGCTTGCGTAGCTGCGAGCGGATCCAGCCGAAAGGTAGCGGTATAATAGGCTCGGGCCCTATTGCGACTGTGCTGGACCCACGTCTCGCCAGTTCATCCGCTGCATCATTACCACGCGAATTGCTATGGCCTTTTATCCATTGCAGGGTGATGTGGTTACCTTCACATACCTCTGCCAGGGCTTTGTGACATTCCAGAACTATGCTTGATGTGATAACATTACTTTGGAGTGCCATTAGTGTGGACATACTATCCGATAGAATTCTGATTGAGTGATTGGTAGTCGCTCTATCCTTAATCGCTCTGGCTGCTAGGGTGATGCCCATGCATTCAGCCTGAAACACCGTATTATGTGTCCCTAGAGGCGAAGATATTTTGATATGCAGGTCTTCCGAGAAGACCCCGGAGCCTGTACCTGTATCAGTTTTGGAACCGTCAGTGAAGATTCTAAGATCTCTGGTGTTTAAGCTCTCGAAATCTTCTTCATACAGTTGTATTTTGTATTTTTTGTCGAATACGAATTGGGCCGGTATCCTGTCATTTATAGCCGAGCAGAGGGGGATATCCTCTATTGCGTTACTGACAATTTTAGCGTGTGGGACACCAGTGTTTCTCCAGAGTTTAAGTGTGCTCATGCGGATCGCAGAGCTGGCTGCCTCTTGTTGAATGAATAGCTGTAGTGGCGGAATATCTAGCATTGATTCTAGGGCAGCAGTGGGTGCCGTCCTCATGCATCCCGTCGTTGCCGTGCAGACAGCTCTCTGGAACCGTTGCAATTTACTTATGGTAGTAGCGAGCTTCGTCCTTGTCCACCAGACTACTGCTCCATAGCTGACCATCGGTCTTATTACTGCAGTGTAGAGCCACAGCGTTATTTTTGGAGATAGGCCCCACTTTTTGCCCATCATCCTTCGGCATTGCCAAAAGGCAATGCTCGCTTTGTTTAATTTATTGTTCAGGTGGCTGTTCCAATTCAGCTTGCTGTCTAATATTATGCCGAGATATTTTACTTCAGGCGATAGCCTTAGCTCGGTGTTGAATAGTTTAGGCAATTGATAATTGCCTATGTTTCGTTTGTTAGTGAACATAACTAGTTCCGTTTTATCCGGATTAACTGTTAGTTCGTAATCTGTGCACCATCTCTCAACTATGCGAAGCGCTGCTCTTGTAACGTCGCATATCGTGTTTGCGAATCGTCCTGTTACGAGGATAGCCAAGTCATCGGCATATCCGATAGTGTAAAACCGTTGGTTATTAAGGGTTGTAATAAGGTCGTTCACAACTAAGTTCCAGAGCAGCGGAGAGAGGACACCTCCCTGAGGACATCCCCTAGCGACTAGTGCCCGTTGTGACTCATTCCCTTCAATTCTTACCACCCGTTTACATAGCATGTTATCTATCCAGCCAGATATAACCTCGTCTACTCCGTGTCTGGCTAGGGCGGCGTTGATGCTGGTAAAGCTGGTTCTGTCAAAGGCCCCTTCTATGTCTATAAAGGTCCCCAGACAGATTGTTTTATTTTGAAGGGCTTCTTCTATTTTGCACACAACCATGTGAAGAGCCGATTCTGTTGATTTCCCCGCACTATATGCATGCTGGTTGCGATGTAGAGGTATGTTACGAAGCGATTTGTCCCTCAGTTCCCTGTCGCACAGTCGTTCCAACGTCTTGAGTAGGAAGGACGTGAGGCTGATAGGTCTAAAGGATTTTGCGTTGGTGTAGTCGCTTTTCCCTGGTTTCGGTATGAAAACTACCTTGACCTGGCGCCACTGTTCGGGGACGTACCTGTGTGCTAGGCACGATCTCAGCAGTTTTGTAAGGGCTTCCGCCAGTCGTCTGCCACCCCACTTCAGTAATGCGGGGAAGATTCCATCAACCCCAGCTGCCTTATACGGGTGGAAGCTGTTGATTGCCCATTCGACTCTGTCTAGCGTGACTACGTTTCGACTAGGTCACAGTATAAGAAAGAGTATCTATTACCACATAGTGAGGCTCTAGAATATCACGCGTGCCGAGCCTAATCTGGTTTTATGGACTTTAATAATTACACTTATAATACCCATCCTTAGATTATGCATTAGAATTACTTATTCAGCGTTTGAGTTTAGATCATTGTGTTTGTTTATTCTTGGTGTGCAAATAAAGAATGCTCATATTGTGTCTAGTTTGTAGATTATTTTAAATAATCCGTGCTCCCCTTCATATCTTCGTTACCGGTTTAACTACCTAGTACCACGTGGTAAGCCTTGCAGATCAATCACATCGCTGCTTCTAGCGTGTCCCTTGCCACTTCTAGTCTGTATGGGAATTCTTTCACGGTTCATGCGGCCAGGTTATGGAATTCATTGTCGCATACTATCTGTGCTAGTCTTTCTCTGGACATCTTTAAGAGGAGAGTTAAGGAGCATTACCTATTTATAAAGTCGTAGTAGCTATTTATTATTATGTATGTATATAATATATTATGTCATATTATTATATTTAATATTATTATTTATGTAGGTATATTCATATTTATTTATTTGTTGGTATAGGTGTATGTTATATTGTTTCTTGTTTTGTATCTCATAAGTAATTAAATTAAGTAGATTTTTATTTGTGTGCACACTGATTTTTACCAAAACATATCAATTTTCCTCTCACGAAACGGTTTGATATAAGAAAACTCTTTTAAAGTTCAGCTCGGCATTGTAAATCACGACTCACTGTAATTTTTTCATAATTATGTTTTTGTGTACAATAAAGAATGTATATGATTTGTAGAATATTTATCTTAATTATCTTGTGAGTATCTTTATTTTTTCTTATCTTTATTTTAGTAAGATAAATAATAGGTACAACGACCAATATATTTGAAGGCATGCTTCGCGCGTGATAAAAACATGCTAGACAGTCAAGGCCTTTTGTGTGAAGATTTGATTACAAATAATGACTTCAGGAAGCAAAGTCCAGGTCATAGAATTTTTCTTAGGGTTGAACCTCATATGGCAGCACCGCATATCCTTTTTCTGTCACCCCATCTTTTTCTGTCACTCAGGAACGTCATTTGCTAGAGCAAATAAGATAGACGGAATGCGATCGCGCGCGGCGGTGCTGCGGCGTGCTGTCGCGTTCCGTCTACCTTATTTGCTCTAGCAAATGACATTCCTGAGTGACAGAAAAGGATGGAGCGACAGAGAAAGGCGACGTGGTGCTGCCAGATGAGGTTCAAACCTTATCATTACAATATCATTATTATTATCAGAGATCGGATAATCGGATGCATTTATTTAGCTAAATTTGAGGTGTTGGCTATTATGGAATCAATTCAATTCAATTACACTTTATTGCCCCACCAAAACAGAACATGCAATAGAATAAAGATAAAGAATTACAAGTAGATACAAATAAGGCGGTCTCATCGCTTGAAAGCTATTTCTTCCAGGCAACCTTAGGGAATCCACGTTTATACAGGATGTAACAAAACACCCTAGTAATACTCAAGGGGATGCTCCAGCCCATGAAACTGAACAACTTTCACTATTGAAATCGCGAGAAAAAAATCCGCTCTTTCATACAAAACTGCAGTACCGTCTCGACTCAAATGTATGGGATGGCGGATTTTTTTTATTTTTTCTCGACATTGGCTCCATAGTGAAAGTTGTTCAGACTGATGGTCTGAAGCACCTCCTTAAGTATTACTAGGGTGTTTTGTTACACCCTGTACTGAAATATTTTTTTTTTAAATATTTTCAAGAAGTCGCTACCATACTTACTATAGACTATGCATCCGATTGGTTATGCATTGCACTTTAGTACGAAACAACAGCTGATTTTTTTTTTGCTCCGATCGGTTTGCTCCCTTAGTAATAGTTGTTCAGTTCGATGGGTAGAGACTCTTAGTTTAAAAGGATGCTAATATAATATCAATTTCACCCTGTATATGTAATACCAACTGCATTCAAATGGTGACGGAAAACGTCGTGACTATGAGGAAACCTGCATTATGCTGAAGAAGAAATTCTAGTGCATATAATGTGATGTCTACCAATCCGCTTTGGGCACGCGTGGTGGACTTACGCCCGTAAAGGTACAGCCCCTTGAGGGTAGGCCTGTGCCCTGCAGTGCGACGTATAATAGGCTGTGATGTTGATGATGATTATGATAGGTAATTACATGCCAGTCTTTTTGTAATGAAGAAGATGAAAATTCATTTGGTTATTCATTTAAAAAAATATACAGGGTGAAATTTATATCATTTGCAGACGGAACAGCTGACTTTTTTTTGCTCCGATCGGTTTGCTCTCATAGTGAAAGTTGTTCAGTTTGATGAGTAGACTCTTAGTTTAAAAGGATGCTAATGATAATGATATCAATTTGAGCCTGTATATTGTTTCCCATTAAAAAGCTTTTTGTTGGTAGTAAATTGTATACCAAATTAAAGCTTAACTTTAAGAAACGTAAAGCAATAGCATAACATTTATTTATAATTTATTTAAAATAAAAAAGTGTATACATATATTCGATAGTAAATTGTTTCGTAACGAAGAATGAAAAAAAAAGGAACCGTTTAGGACTTTGTTGTTTGTCTGTCCGTCTGTCAAGACACTTTCTCTGGACCGGGTAAGGTAGCATACAATATGCTCACGAGTCACGACTATATTCCCCGAGGGGGAAGTCAGAGATATTCCCGGGTAAGGTATCAATTAAGCATAAACTTAACATTAAGTTTATGGTATCAAGTTAACTAACATTTTTCTTAACCGCTCGCAACATAGACAGATAAACAATGGGTTGTTCAATAATAACGCGTCCGTGGGAGGTTAAGGGTTAAACGACAAAATAACGATAACTGAATAATAATTATAAAAGAGTAAGTATGACTTGCCGTTTTTATCAAACCTAAATCAATATTTTCTTATCTAATCTGCTATTGAAGACTAACTACAACGTGTTAATGAAGTAACGCAAAACTAGAAAGTAGTTGGTTTAGAATCCAGAGCAGAATCGAATTATCATGGTTTCAACATAGGTAGGTAATTTTTTTCAAAATATTAAATAATTTGTTTAAAGAAAACTGTTTTTTTTTACCCGGTGTCAACCCACCGCACGGGCACACTCACCCTACTTACTATCAAAGCAAGATTATTAAAATGTATCCATGAGTAGGTACATTAGCGCTTTCATTCATTGCTGAAATGATAACAAATCATTTTTGCCTCAAAATTTAAAATGCGAATAACTTTAAATTTTAACTAGCAAAATAATGAAATTATTGTTTCAATCTAATTATTTTGTTATAAATCAGTTGGGATGTATGAGGTTTTGCGTTAATTCATTAACACGTTGTATTTTATTGATTAGTATTTTCATCCTCTGTCATCATTATTCAACACAATGAGTACTTATCTTATGCAGTAGAAAAATGCACATCATCGATACTTTGGAGTTAGTATAAAAAACCGCCTCATTAAAAAAAAAATATCAGTACGGATTAAACAACAATTAGATTCACAAAACGTATTTCAATATGTTAATCAGACTAATTACGTGTTCAGTTTATATTTTGATCAATATATACGGTTATAATGAAGCGGCAAGGATACTCGTAGTGATACCAACACCATCTGTGAGCCATCAAGTTGTATTCCGTCCACTAACACAAGAACTTGCCAAACGTGGACATGAAGTGGTTGTAGTGACAACGGACCCAGCATTTCCAAAAGGAAAAACACCAACTAATCTGACGGAAATTGATGTCCATGATGCTAGTTACGCTATTTGGCAGAATTTTAAAGACATAATGGTACTTGGACAACCAGCGAGTATAGCTGATCAGTATAAAAAGTTTTTCGATCACGTTTTAATTACTTTTGAGACATTGATACAGCATTCTGATGTTCAATACTTAATTAACAATAAAAGTGACTATTTTGATTTGCTAATCATTGAGGCTTGTGCTAGACCGGCTTTGGGCTTGACACATATTTTTAAAGCTCCAGTTATTCTGGCCAGTTCTTTTGGTGCCATAATTGGAGACTATGATATAATGGGAGTCCCAACTCACCCTCTTTTGTATCCATTGAACCATGCTGTTAAAATACATAATTTGACATTTTGGGAAAAAGTTAAAGAATTTTATAACGACTACGCGGTAATGTCTGTATACCAATCACATGTTAAAATAGAAAATGAAATGTTAAAAAGACTATTTGGACCAGATATTCCACCTATAAGCGAATTAAGTAACAATGTTGATATGCTGTTTTTAAACGAACATCCGGTATGGGAAGGAAATCGTCCAATGCCACCAAGTGTTATTCATATGTGGGGAATGCATAAAAAGCCTGAGAAGGAATTACCAAAAGTAAGTTAAGTCAAATATTAATAAGAGTAAAAGATATATTTTTTGTTGGCATGTAATGCGGAGAGACGAATGTCAAGTATGAATGTGGATGGCTGCGGTAGGAAAGGAAGGCCGAAGATGAATGGATTGTGTAAAGAGTAAGAAAGGAGTGAGTGCTAAAATGACGGCTAAGAGAGATGAATGGAACAGGGTGATAATACAGGGTGTTAGGGTAAACAGTTGCATTACTCTAAGGGGTGATTGTGCCCATGATACTGAACAACTTTCCCTGAGAAACCTATAGGAATAAGCAAATTTATTTTCGACATTTCATACAAACGTTCGATCAGCTGATTGCATTTAGTATGGAAAGGCCAAACCTTTTTTTGCGAATTTCCTATAGGTTTCTTAGGGAAAGTTGTCCAGTATCTGCAACTGTTTACCCTAACACCCTGTATATAGCGCCGACCCCAAATAATAGGAAATAGCCATAGAATGAAAATGAATGATGTATTGTTCTACGTACACTTTAGGTCAAACTAAAAATATCTTCTCCAAAATAATTTTCAGGACCTAAAAGTTTTCTTAGATTCCTCAGTAAATGGTGTAATCTACATTAGTTTCGGTTCCAATGCAATGCCTTCACATTTACCACCAGAAAAAATACAGATATTTGTCAACGTTTTCTCACAACTGCCCTATGACATTTTATGGAAATGGGATAAAGATGAACTAGCTGGAATATCTAAGAATGTCAAAGTTGGAAAATGGTTTCCACAGTCTGACCTATTAAGTAAGTTATATTGTTTTAATTAGCAGAATGTACCATTGTTCGTTTCAGTCATAATTATGGTGATATCATATCAATACGACTGACCGGTCGGTGTCCGTTGCTGTGCATCATTTATACTGTTTATTGTAGGTACCACACCGGCACACTGCCTCTTTCACTTTCACACAAACACAGAAAAGGTGTTAGTACATTGGCACAAATAACTAGTTTTGTTTTGGCTGATCAGGGTCCATGTGGCGCGAGTTATTACTTAGCTACCTACCTGTGCTGCGTAAGTTGGATGCTATGTATACCTACTATCTTGTTTGATCATGGATTCAACTCGTTCGCGCTTCTGAGCCCTGTTTTTTGTGTTTTTATGATTTGTGTAATTGTTTATTATATGTATAAGTATTGTTTATTATACATATAAGTAGGTAAGTATATCAATGTGATAAAGACAAACCTGATAGGTTTAACGATGCTAGCCTGTATTCTAAAATGTTATAATATTTTTTTGATAAGAGAGAAATAAATAAAAAAAACATAAAATAATAAGACATAGATAGGTATAATTATGTACGCTTATATGTCACAGTATAAGAAAGAGTATTTAGTACTTCATAACTTTATTCCATATTTTTTAATATAAATGATCATAATAATTATAATTATAAATAAATAAATAATAAATATAAATAAATAACGCTCACAGGCACATACATTGTAATGATCCCAAGTAAGCCTTAGGCTTTTTGTTATGGGAATCATACAACAACGGCATGGCCGAACCGGGATTCGAACCCAGGACCCTGGTTTGGCAGTCCGGCGTGGTACCCATTAAACCAACCGGGTCGTCAATTATGTATCAATATACAGGGTGAAATTGATATCATTGGCATCCTTTTAAACTAAGAGTCTACCCATCAAACTGAACAACTTTTACTGTGGGAGCAAACAGATCGGAGCAAAAAAAAATCAGCTGTTGCATACATTTGAGTTGAGTAGGCATTGCAGTTTAGTATGGGACAGCTGATTTTTTAGTTGCTCTAATCTGTTTGCTCCCATAGTAAAAGTTGTTCAGTTTGATGGGTAGACTCTTAGTTTAAAAGGATGCCAATGATATCAATTTCACCCTGTATAAGTAAATTCTTTAATTATTGATCGTCACACGTAGAAAAGCAATGGGGTTGTAAGATTTTGATGTAGATGCAACTTATCTGTTGATGCAGGTCGCTCTTCTGACGCAGAAAAATTTCTTTTTATGAGAATTTTAATTACTTTTTCCTGCAAATAGCTCTCTAACGTATTGTTCTAGGACCTTAAAATTTTTTTTTTTCCTTAGCAGAATTAGCAAAACGGAACACTGTGAATGAAATCACCTCGGTGTCAGTCCGTCCGTCTGTCACAGGCAATAATGTCAGACACAGAGAGCTAAAACTCGGTACAATTATAGGAATTAATGGTCTAACAACATAAGTGATTAAAAAAACTGCTTAATGTTTATATTTAATTGCAGTTTTGGGAAAGAGATAACATTTTTTTAATCACAATATCGTATGCCTATAGAGCATCAAAATAATGAAAGCTTATAAAAATATGAGTCTTAAAATATTTTTATCCAATGTTTCTTTCAAACTTTATTGAACAAATTTTTCAAAAAACTTAGAAAAGCTACTGATATTTAAAAATTTAGAGCAATATAAAATCAGAAAAAAAAATTAAGTGCAATAGAAATAAGGTGTAGATAGCGGGAAAAGAATCAGATTGGAACTAAATTGAATGGTTTTACCAACAATTACTATCAGTGAAAAGTCCTGTAATCTGTAATCTATTTAAAACATAGCTCTTTTGGCTTAGCAGAACACTTCGTACGAGTGCGTGTGTTGAACATATAGGTGAATACTGTAGAGTAGAAAATTATTTGGAGGGCAGGTTGTATAACGTATTACAACTTTGTGTACTTAGGTATTTAGAAGTGGAGGTCTTGATTATTCTTTATTTCATATAAGACGTGTCACCAATCGATATATTAGGTAAACATGTTTCATCGTGCGGCCAGCTGCAAGCAGCATGGCTGGCTTTGATTGAACAAAAATCTTACATCCTCTTAAGAGCCTACCGAGCCTATTGTGCCGCCCTCAATCGTTTAGTTTTTTTATTTCTAAACCATTTAACAACATTTCCAAAAAACAAGAATCTCACATTGTGTAGTCCTGATTGGCTTTCAATTTATCGAAATAGTATGTTTTATGCTTGTAGTTATTACCGTTAAAACAGCAGTGACCCGATAAATTGAAATCATATATTATCACTAGCTTTTGCCCGCGACTCCGTCTGCGTGGACACGGTGGACATATAAGCCTATGTGTTATTCTGGGCTATGAACTATCTGTATGCCAAGTTTCATCGAAATCGGTCTAACCGTTTTGAAAGAGTAACAAACATCCATCCATCCATACAAACTTGGGTATTTGACTGCATCCAAAATAATTTATTTTTAACTTCTCAATAGAATAAAGGTTAGAAAATAACGCTAAACTCCTATTTTCATTTAGTTTTTAGCTTGAATACTATTTTTAATAATATATAAACTTTAAAAAGTTATGAAATGCTGATGACGTCACAACTCATTATTTAGTATAAATGTTCATACAAAACGCACGTTTTGACGTCCGATAAAGAGTAGCTGATTTGACTAGTTGTCAAGTACCCTATTACATCAATGACTACAATGTGATATTCTTGTTTTTTGGAAATGTTGTTTTATTGATTAGGAAAAAAAATACGATTGAGGGCAGCACATTACGCTCGGTGCCACTTAAAAATATGATCATGTAAATTAAATTGATGAAAGAGATGAAGGTAGGTACCATTTTATTCATCAACGTAATTGAAGACACTAGTAAAAATTTTTAACATTTCAGAACATCCAAAAATAAAACTATTTATCACGCAAGGTGGACTACAATCAATAGATGAATCAGTGACTGCAGGTGTACCCGTCATATGCATACCAATGATAGGGGATCAATGGTACAATGCGGAAAAAATTGTCTCCCTCAAAATTGGAGTTCATCTTGAATTCAATGATGTGAGCGAAGAACACTTTAGACATGCGATTGACACCGTTCTTGGAGATAGAAGGTAAAAAATGACAATACAAAATATATCTAGCAATTTGTCTTACTGGAACTCGTAATAAACTTACGTCTATGATTAGTAACTTTTAAAACACAAAGTTTCTGGAAATATTTTTGGAAATGACAAGATGGAAAATCTAGTCGCTTGAGTCCCAGATTCCTAGTTAGTTCCGCGATTGACCGAATAATTTATTTAGAAAGAGAGAGAGGAGGAGGAGTTATAGAAAATCTGAATACATTTGAGACCCAGTCTGTAATCGTATAATTATGTTTAACGCGCACACTTATGCACTTAAAATTATACTTTTTACCCATCTGCGTATTATTGGTCAATTTTAAAACTATAGGTACATTCTAACGAAAATTTGACAACATACAAGCATAGAGATAAGTTTCTAATAAAATTTCATTGACTTTAATTGGTTAACTATTGAAAATATAACCAGACTTTTTTGTATGCAGCGCGCTCCGAATAATATCCTCTTTAGTAATGTTTTGTATTGGTTTATAGTTACCGTGCCAATACAGTCAAACTTCGAGAGTTGATGCACGACCAGCCACAGCCGCCGCTGGAGCGCGCCGTATGGTGGACCGAGCATGTGCTGCGACATGGCGGAGCGCGACATCTGCGCGCGCCTGCCGCCAACATGTCCTGGTGGGACTACCTAGAACTAGATCTTGTGTTCACTGTACTGTTAGGTTTATTGTTTATTACTTCTGTGTTTGTTTATATTGTTAATTATTTATATGCTAGTCTTTTTGTAAGGAAGAAGTTGAAAATTAAGTAATTAGGTTATTGTTCAACTAGGGACGCCCGCAATATTTGTGCACACTACTGAATACGTACCGATAAAGGTAACCTACAATAGGTACTTTTTACAGTGGAATTAGTTCATTACATGACCTGGATCACGTTGAAACTGATGTTAGAGTTACTTGAAATAGATGGTGATAAGTAAAAAAGACAATGCGGTTTTGTATGGAAGGTTGGCGCCTTATTTTTCGCCGTTGTTTTTGGCGCGGCCAGCAACCAAACTTGAATATTTTATTTCAGAATAAAGTAACGAACAAAACTTATAAACATGTATCACTCAGTCCAGACGGACATCTATAGGCTTGCAGGTGAAAATATTACCATTACGTGCACTTCAAGCCTTTATATCTCAGTTCGGACTGAGTTTCGAGATATTTGTAATAACAAGTTTTGTTTTTAACTTTATTCTGAACTATAATTATACACAAGTTTGATTGATGGACGCGTTAAAAAAAGAAAAAAGATGCCATTTTTAGGCATAGGCTTTTAAACTGATGTTCTGAAACTTTTTTGATTCAAAATTGTTAGTCACTCATTCATCTCATTAGTGAGATTAAAGTAGAAATCAAAGGTCTTAAAATAGGAAATTATGCAAATGTTCACAGAAATGATGAAACCATAGTTATCTAAAAATTTTAAAACAATATTGTTATATTATTGCGTTATTTTGTTGTTTAATTAAACTTATCTTATTACCGATTGGATATATGGGAAGACATAGAGAAGTGTCGGAACCATTTCAGATAGTGTCGATGGACTTGATGGGTCCCTTTCCACGCTCTAAGTCAGGCAACACAATGCTGCTAGTAATATCCTGTTCGTTCAGCAAGTTTGTATTCTTATTCCGAATGAGAAGCGGAAAAACTTCGAATATAACAAAAATCGTAGAAGAACAAATTTTTCTTGTCTTCGGTGTCCCAAAACCAAAAGTCATTATTTGCGATAACGGTAAACAATTTGTTTCTACACAGTTCAAGGAAATGATGAGTAATTACAGCGCGGAAATTTGGTACACGCCATACTATCATCCTCAATCTAACCCAACTGAACGAGTTAATAAACTGATCGGTACAGTCATAGCTACTTACGTCGAGGACAATCATAAGGAATGGGATAAGTACATACCCCATATTGGACACGCGATTAGAACAGCTGTACACGAAGTAACCGGGAAAACGCCCTCATATCTTTTCTTTGGACGCGAAACTTTCATACAAGCAAACATCCGCTTTCATAGTCAAAATGAGCCACTCGTTTTTGATAGAACTAATTATGATAAGAATTTAAAAATAAGAGAGGAAATAATATATAAGGATGTCACGGACAGATTAAGGAAATCTTATGAAACAAAGAGTTAAGAGTACAACCGTCGAAGACGAATATGTAACTTTGAGATAGGTGATTTAGTTTGGAAGAAGTCAAAGAAACAGTCTAATGCGGACAAGAACTTTATGACAAAACTTTCTCCAAAATATGAAAAAGCTGTAATCGCAGAAAAGATTTCTTCAGACTTAATATTCTTGTTGAAAAGTTTAAGAGGGAAAGAACTGGGTAAATGGCTCTCGGTAGATTTAAAAGGAGTAATATGATGATAATATTTTAGCCGAATCCTTGGGGATTCCATTTAAAGTAATTTTAAATTTAGGGATATTGTAGTAGAATCTGATTACCGATAGATGGCGTTGCCAGTCTTGAACGGGGCAAAGATACAATGTTTGGTCAGTAGGTGGATATAAAATAAATTCTATAAATTCATCGGGGGTAGACATTTGGTGGGAAGAAAAACATAGGATTTGTGCTCCGGATCACGGGCTACACAATTTAAATCCCTGTTAAATATATTTGTGGTGTAGATATTTCGGTGATTAAGTTCATACTTTGTGTTATGGTGTACGGTCATTTAGAAATGGGCATAACCAAACGCCCTTTCCGACATTAGAGCTCGAACTTAGCTCCTCGTTTGTTGGTTTCCATATGGGACTAACCCTTCAAGTCACTTTGGTGGAAATATAACTTTGATGGGCTGACGTCACACGCCCCGCTCCTGATTGTGATCGCCTATTTCGCAAGCAATCTATATGGTCATCGTGGTCGAGCGGTCACACGGTTGGAACGACGGTTTTCTAACCACCGAACAACCGAACATGGAACTTCTGTTAGAAGTTCCATGGTTCGATCCTACGCGTTGGGATAGTAATTTTATGTGTTTTTAATTGGTTTTTTATTTTTGTTTGGTGGCATTCACCCAAACTGTTTGTGTTTATTGTATTTGCCCTTCAAGGGTTAATTTTAAGCAAACTTTATTAAATGTAAGGACAGGGTGTTGGTACCGCACCTTGTAGCCAATATTGTTTTTCTTAGTTGTACCACAGCCCGGACACTGCATACAAAAAATTGAATTTGACAAGATTACGTCAGCACATGCGAAGCCAAAGAAATTGAACCTTATGTCTTCTTCTTAGGTAACGAGTAACCAGTGCGAGGTAACCAGAGGGCGATAAGGGGGTGAGGTAAAAAGTTGGTGGGAGGAAGGGAGTGTCCGTACTGTATCTAGTAATAGATACTCTTTCTTATACTATGGTTGTACTGTAGTGTGAAGCAGTAATTTTATAATAAGAACCGGTAAGGTTTGGAACTCTCTCCCTGCGTCTGTTTTCCCAAGCAAATACAATCAGGATATTTTTAAAAGAAGAGTAAATAGGCTTTTTCTGATGGGCGAGCGCGCTACAGCCTCGGCTTCATCTACACTTTTCAACAGGTGAGCTTAAGCCAAGCGCAAACCCATCATAATGGGTATTCATAAATTATAAAATAAAAAAAATTCCGATACTGCGTTGAAACTTACATTGTAATCTTGATGTGAATTTCTGCATGTAAAGTCATTTGAGCTAGCCGAGTAAAGTCAATACCTAAACTTGTGTCCTTTCATTTCCTACCGAACCAGCCCATATGTCCAGGCATTCTCGCTCACTACAGTATAAAATAGCGCAATAACTTGACTACATACAATATATTTTATTTTTATCTTCTCATTAAAAAAAAAGGTTGGAAAATAACGCTAAACTCAAATTTTCATTGAGTTTTTAGCTTCAATATACTATTTTTAATAACAAGATAATCATTAAAAAGTAATGAGATATTGATGACGTCACAACTCTTTATTTAGTACAAATGTTCATACAAAAAAAATCTTTGGTTCATACAAAGCGCAAGTTTTGACGTCCGATAAAGAGTAGCTGAATTGACTAGTTGTCAAGTAGCTTATTGACCCCCAGGTTTCAGAAACCTGGGGGAGGTTTCCCTGATTCACGACGTTTTTCTTCACCGTTTGATTGCAGTCGGCATTATATTTATAAGGTATTACAAAAATACAAATAAATATTTAAGGGGGTGGGTAAGACCATCATACTGAACAACTTACACAATATCGAAATTGCGAAAAAAAATCGGATGTTCCATCATCATCGTCATCATATCAGCCGATAGACGTCCACTGCTGGACATAGACCTCCCCCAAAATGGGGAGATTTGCCATAATCGCCATGATGCGATGCGTTTGCGATGTTCATATTTGTGTGCTACAGATCTACTCGAACTATTTAGTTAAATATATGAGATAAAAACGTTTTCTTTTTCGCAGTTTCGATGTTGGTCCCATAGTGAAAGTTGTTCAGTTTGATGGTCTCAACAACTCCCATAAAAGTTTGAAAAGTTTATTTTTACTTTTGTAACACCTTGTATAGGTATATGGTGTAATTGATATTATATTAGCATCCTTTTAAACTAAGAGTCTGTCTACCTCATAGAGAAAATACCACGCTCTCCCTGGGTCTACCTACCCATCAAACTAACCACTATTACGAAGGGAGCAAACCGATCGGAGCAAAAAAAAAACAGTTGTTCCATACTGAACTGCAATGCATAACCAATCGGATGAATTGTTAGTATGGTAGAGACTTCTCGTAAAACATAAAAGCCAATGAACACACTAAACACAAAAATTGCTTGAAAATATTGAATAAAAAAAAAATGATATAAAAGTGGATTTCACAATCGTCACTCAACACCTCCATTTTAGGTAAATAAATTCATCCAATTATCCGATCTCTGATAATAATTATTATGTAATGTTAAGTAGTAACTATTAACATAATCTGTGACGATAATGAGTACTACAAAAAATTTAAGACCTTGACTTTGTTTCCGCATGTCATAATTTCGTTATCAAATCTTCACACAAGGCGTTGACGTCTAGCACGTTTTTATCACGCGCGAAGCATGCCTAAAAATATGTTTAGTCGGTGTACCTGTTATGTATCTAACATTATTTTAATACTTACTAAAATAAAGATAAGAAGAAATAAAGATACTCACAAGATAATCACCTAAATTCAAACTCTGAATAAGTAATTCTGATGCATAATCTAAGGATGGGTAAGTGTACAATAAATATTGATAGGTAGATGACACGATTGTATCAAGACCTCCGCCTCTAAATACCTAGTAGACAAAGTTGTATTACGTAATAAAATACAACCTGCTTACCAAATAATTTCTACTCTACACGTGTTTCGCTCCACCAAGGAGCATCCTCAGGAGTTAGACCGACGAACGTTCGATACCGAGTTGTTACTCCGCCGAGCGTCCGACACCGACGGACGGCCGGCTTCTCGGTGTCGGACGCTCGGCGGAGTAACAACTCGGTATCGAACGTTCGTCGGTCTAACTCCTGAGGATGCTCCTTGGTGGAGCGAAACACGTGTAGAGTAGAAATTATTTGGTAAGCAGGTTGTATTTTATTACGTAATACAACTTTGTCTACTAGGTATTTAGAGGCGGAGGTCTTGATACAATCGTGTCATCTACCTATTAGTCATGGATTTCCGCAAAGTAACGCCTGATTCAATTAATTACAATAAATATTGATTAATTGATTGAAATTATTACTGTCCATAAAACCAAACCGTGAGGGTAGACCTCTGGTCCAGGAATGAAGACAAAAGAAGCTATGATAATAAAAAAAGGGTTGACATTATTTTATTTCCCAAAAAGATACACACACAATGAAGAAATAATTAATCCAAATAAATTAGATTAGATTCAAATTATTTCATATTATAACATGTCACATTCTTACATAAATATTTTACATAAAATGTCCATTCATAACAAAATGATATAGGAACCTTCTTAATAAGCTGACACTTTTTTAAGGGGATGATCAGACCTTTTTTTTAACGATGGCTGTGACGATGGGTTTGCTCTTCACCTCAATCCAGTCCTCAGGACGAAGATGGGGTCGAAGATGTAGCGAGCTTACCCAGAAGATGCCTATTCACTCGTACTTTAAAGGAATTCGGGTTGTAAGTGCTCGGAAATACTGACGCAGGCAAGGCATTCCACTCCCTGGCTGTGCGCATTAAAAAGATTCAGAAAGGCGCTTGGTGCGGATAAGTGGGATATCAACCAAGAAGGGGTGATATCCCGCGGTGCGTCTGGAAGTCCGATAGTAGAAAGGGGAAGGTGGGATGAGCTCATGTAGCTCTTGGGCACACTCACCGAAGTACAATCTGTAGAAGACCGACAAGCAGGCTACTCTGCGGCGGTGGGCTAGGCTATGAAGCTTGGTCTCCACCAGCGTACTGTCGCCAATGAGCCTCCTGGCTCTGCGTTCAACCGAGTCGAGTGCGGCAAGTTGATACTTGGCTGAGCCATCCCACAGGTGGCAGCAGTACTCCATACAGGATCGGACCTGAGCT
This sequence comes from Agonopterix subpropinquella, assembly GCA_922987775.1. Taxonomy (NCBI): domain Eukaryota; kingdom Metazoa; phylum Arthropoda; class Insecta; order Lepidoptera; family Depressariidae; genus Agonopterix; species Agonopterix subpropinquella. Next base: position 9,397,012 of record OV277714.1, read on the forward strand.
TTATACAACATTAAGAGCTGCCCAAGAGTGAAGTACCGCTTCACCTTGTTTAAGATACCCAGCTTTTTGGCCGCAGTTTGAGCCTTAGACTCGATGTCAGCGCCGAAGTTCAGTTTCGTGGTCAACCTCATGCCCAGAAGCCCAAAACTGTCAGATGTACCCCGGAAAGTAGGAATCAGTACCGTAAAACTGAACAACTTTCTATATGGCACCAATATCTTCTTCTTCAGGTTCCTCTCCATTTCTGGAGGTTGGCAGTCAACTCTGCATATCCTTGTCTATCACCAATATCGCAATCGATAATATTTTTTTTCACGATTTTGATGTTGGTCCCATAGGGAAAATTGTTCAGTTTGATGATCTAATCATCCCCTTAAAAAAGTGTCTACATTTGAATAAGTTTTCCCAACTGTTCAGAAGCTAAGTGCACAGTTCCTGTTAACTGTTCACTTAGCTTAAAATTAGAAGTACAATAATAACATAACAATTATTTTACATTTTTAGATAATTAACTAAGGTGTCATTATTTCTATGAACATTTGCATCATTTCTGTTATCAGCCAATTTCATAATTTTTTGATTTATACATATTGTTCGGCTAGCGACCTTTGATTCCTATTTTGATCTCACAAATGATATATCTCTGACAATTTCAAAACTAAAAAAGATAAAGAAAAAAAATTATAGTTTCTGTTTCACGTCAGTCTAACATCTCAGTTTCAACGTGATCGATCATGGAGTGAACTAATTCCACTGTAAAAAGTTCCTATTTTAGGTTACCTTTATCGGTACTTATTCAGTAGTCTGCACAAATATTGCGGGCGTCCGTCCCTAGTTAAAGAATAACCTAATTACTTAATTTTTAGCTTCTTACTTACAATAAGACTAGCATATAAATAATAAACAACATAAACAAACACAGAACCAATAAACAATAAGCATAACAGTAAAGTGAACACAAGATCCAGTTCTAGGTAGTCCCACCATGACATGAAGGCGGCGGGCGCGCGCAGATGTCGCGCTCCGCCGTGTCGCAGCACGTACTCGGTCCACCACACGGCGCGCTCCAGCGGCGGCTGAGGTTGATCGTACACTATAGAGCGCAGTTTTTCTATGTTTTTCTTATAGCTAGTAAAAGAAAAAAACAAAAGATTAATGACAGTATCACTATAGTAACGGAAACCATGATACAGGGCCTTCTTTTATTTGCTAACGGTTCTTTAATGAAATGATCTAACCATCAAGCTGAACGAAACTTTCAATATGGAGGTAACATTGAAATCACGAGAAAAAAGTCTGGTTTTCCAAACAAAACTGCAATCCTACTCGACTCATGGGACTGCTGATTTCATTTGTTACGAGGTTTCGTTTTATTCTCGTAGAGTAAAATTAGGTTATCAACTTTTTTAATAATGGGATGATTAGCTGTGATCAGGTTCATTCGTAATAACGAAGACGAAGACCGACCGAAGACTGTAGGTTTTCGAAATTAGATAATCAATTATGATTATCTTATTTCGGAAACCTACAGTGTTTAAATAAATGACCCAGATCAAACCTGATCTTCCCCTTATAAAACCGTAAGCATACCTAATCAATAAAGACTCTGTACACATTATATTTATATTTTGAGACTAGCTTTTAACTACAAATTCCGATGCGTATGTGAAGTCTACCAGCAATCTGCACCAGGGCACAAATGGTGGACTACACCCTCCCTAAGGGTAGGCCTGTGCCTTGCAGTAAAAGCGAAGACCAAAGAAGAATCTTCAAAAATTTAGTTACCTTTCATCTTCAATGACCAGATTAATCGTATCTTTTAGCTTTTCCTCTGTAAGTGGCATCAGATCCAGCCTGACTCCGATCTTATGCGTGACGTATTTCTCCACATTGTACCACTGGTCGACCAGCATAGGAACACCTATAAGCGGTACTCCAGCTGTAATAGCTTCATCTGTTGATTGCAGCCCACCCTGAGTGATGAACAATTTGATTTTTGGATGTTCTGAAACGATAAATAAATTGTCAGCATCAATTAGCCGGATGTTAACAAATAAGTGAAAAATCATAAAATTGTTTCTCTATATATGAGTCTAGTTAGTTTAGTGAATATCTTTTTAGGGTTCCGCACCCAAAGGGTGAAAACGGGACGGACCGTCCGTCCTACCTATAATTTAGGACTGTAACTTTCGAATCGTAATAACCCAGACAGTTGAAGTTTACACAGGAGTGTGAGGGACTTGCGTAGCCGGTAGGTAAGAGAACTCTAAGTAGTCCTACGACAAAAATGTCCCTATTTTTCTTCAGTCTTGGGATCCGAGAGTAAAATCAGCCACTACTTGGAGCTCCGAAAGGACTGAATTAAATCGTTTATGTAGGTATTAAGAAGTCTTAACCAGAAAGAACTTGAATCATAAGTATAAGATAAAAAAAAAGTACTTATGAAGCCTCCCCACTACTTACTAAGAAGGTCTGATTGTGGAAACCATTTGTCTATTTTAATATTTTTCGATCGTCCAGGCAGCTCGTCCTTGTCCCACTTCCACAAAACATCGTAAGGCAGTTGAGAGAACACTTTAACAAACATTTGTATCTTCTCTGGCGGTAACAATGATGGATCAGTGTTTGTTCCGAAGCTCATGTAAATTACACCGTTTACAGAAGAATTAAGATATTCATCTAAATCCTGAAACGAATAAAAAGTTATGTAATAGTCGACCAACTTATAAAATGTACTTTTTAGACTTTATTAGCCGTTAAACCGTAGTATATAACAAAAAGCTTCCTTCTAAGCACTTTTATATTGTGACGGGCAACTACGAAACCCTACCCTCCGCGTGGTCCGACATGCACTTGGCCAGTTATTTTAATTGCTTTGGGCGCTGCTCCTTTGACAAAGTATAAAAGTGCGAATATAGAGCTGTACCTATGTGCTATATAATATTATTATTATTACTCTTACGTACACTTTGTTTGTTTCATTCATAATATACATGGTTACTTTGTATTCAGTGCAAAAACTTTGCGAGCGTGATGGTTATCAAAATTGAGAATACCCGTGTTTTTTTGTTAAACCCGGTTTAGAACAAAAATAAAAAATAACTGCATCTGAACTTATTCATTAAAAATGTTTGGTTTGTACTGACCATATTGTCACCTGTTCGCCACGCTGCGCTGTACGCTTCCTCGATCGGCGCGGTTGCTATCAACAGTACGATCAGCACAGCAATTTTTATTCGAGTTTACGGGATGGCAAAAACAAGAAATAAAAATTGCAAAAAAAAAAATTTTTTTTTTCTGGTTCTATTAACGGTGCCTAATACGTTGTGAAAGTTTGTGCACTGCATAAAAAGTAACCCTGTATAATGCTCGCATCTTGTTTTGATGCGGTGATAACCTGGCGTTAAGTAAACCTGTAAATATGCTAGATCTGTGACATTATGCCTTCAAATCATGTTAAAATATGGTGGCCGACAGATGCCCAATGATTCATTTTTATAGTAATCATTGGGGGAGGCATTAACTTATGTCAGTGGGGGAGGCCTATTAATATAGTTTCTTTTTAAAATAAATATTTACCTTTGGTAATTTTTTATCTGGTTTCTGATGAATACCCCAAATGTGAATTACATTTGGAGGTACAGGTACATTTCCTTCAAATACTGGATGCAGGTTAATAAATATCATGTCAATATTCTTTCTTAAATCCATCAGCGAAGGTACATCAGAACCGAAATGTCTTTTAACCATTTTATTGTCTTCCTCAAGCTGACTATAGAACATTTTAGTAATTATAATTTTCTCATTGTATAATTCTACTGCCTTATCCCATAATGTAAGATTATTTATTTTTTGTCGGAAGAATCCGGGATAAAGAAATGGATGAGTTGGAGCTCCCATAGATTCATGTATTATTGGTACAGGTCCCATAGAACTTATTTGAATTACAGGCACTTTGTAAACATGGGAAAGAGATAGAGTATTTATAACACAAGCTTCTAGTAGCAGCAAATCGAAAGTTTGATTTTTATCTTTCAGTATATTTTGAAATTCATAACTTTGCACTTGTTCATCGAATACTGTATGCATTAAACTGAAGATACTTCTCATTAATTCGAATATGTTATCTTTACTTCCTTTTGGTGTTAACATGAATCCTTTTCGCCAAGCTTCGTACGAAATATCGTGAACATCGATCTCTGTTAGATTAGGAGGCGCTTTTCCTTTTGGGAAGGCAGGGTCAGTTGTAACTACAATCACTTCATGACCTCGCTTGGCCAGTTCTTGCGTAAGTGGACGAAAAACCACTTGATGACTAATGGATGGAGTTGGAAACACAGCAAGAATCCTCGCAGATTCACATCTAAAAATATAAACACAACACAATAGTAAACTAATTAGTTTTTTCATTTTATATAATTGCGACCGCTCTGTCTTGATGTTAAGTTCTAACTGACGTTTGATAAAGATATACCTGTGTTTAAAAGAATAATCAATAAATAATGAGTAAGCATTATTTCGACGACACGCGTACAACGCACATGCCACGTTTCGACACATTCGGCTTATAGCAAAATGTATGAAGGACTTCACACAGCCGCAAACGCTCAAAAGGTAACATGCTACGCCTTATTACGCTACGCGATCATCAAGCAAGCTCTGGCCACTTGTCGTCAAAAGCATCCAAGAAAATTAATTTGTTTTATTTGAGTCGGTGTCAAGCCAAGCCAATAAATTACTGCAAGCCCAGTCGCGAATCGTACCGGCTTGACAGCGACTTCAATAAAACAAATTAATTTTCTTGGATGCTTTTGACGACAAGTGGCCAGAGCTTGCCCAGGATAGAGATGGTTGGAAGATTAAAGGGGAAGCCTTTGCCCAGCAGAGGGATGAAATAGGTTAGAAAAAAAATCTTATAGATTCGAACGTAAAAGTCATAGGCTGAAATATTATTTTTCATTTTTTTACTTCTGAAGTCGGTTTTTATTTTTTTGTAAAAATTTAATGGAAGTAGGTAGGGAGGGATGACCTGGATGCCTACGACGACAAGAACATAGAGATAGCCCAAGACAAAGATACGTCTAAGATGAAAAGGGACGGTTAGGCTTTTGCCAAACAGGATCAGAATAATGAAAAAAAGCAACAGTTTATTTAATTGAATTTTAATTTATGTTCATCTTTACCACGAAATAGTTTCTTAATGCGATGCACAGCATAACAACAAGTAATAATAGCAAAAATAAGAAGAACGATTATTGTTACGATTATAGGGATAACAATATCTAACATTAGGAATTGGCTCCAGGAGATATTGGCGCCTGGCGGGTGCAGATGTCGCGCACCGCCATGTCTTAAAACATGCTCCGTCCACCAGATGGCGCGCTCCAGTGGCCGCTCTGGCCGATCATATACCACTGAACGCAGCCGTATAATATTTCGCCGGTAACTGAGAACAAAAATGTAAGAAAAAGTTTCAATAAAGTCAAGGTGGCACTTAAAAAATCGAGTAGGCTGTATCAGGGCCGCAGCTGCAGTAGAGTACGTGAATCGTCTTGTATCGAGTAATGGCTTCTATCCTCTAATGTCTAAATAATTGTAATAAAATAATGCCGATAGATGCTATACTTTTTCCAAAGCGATATTGTCATAACAGATTACACATTACATTATGGTTTTTGCAAGTGACCAACTGACCGAAATGACAGCCGTTTTTCATTTAAAAACTAATCATTACGCAAGTCAACTAAGGCGCGCCACAGTGGTGCAGGGGCAACCTTGTTGCGGTGTAGGTGTGAAAAATCGTTTTTTTTTCATATGGCTCTGAGACGCGCCGTTAAACTCTATCTTCAAGTTTACAGATTACATTACTCTTGGACTCAATCTTAACACCAAAACAACACTTTTAAAATAGGATGATTGATCAATCCAATTCTTTTCATTTCTGTTACAGATTTTCTTCTTCTATCCAGATATTTTTTCAGTCCAGTAGTTTACCATATGGATAGCACTACCGGCCGCGTAAGTAATAAGCTCCACTAGCAAAAAAGTATCCTAGCAAGACGGGACATAGTCTGAGGAGCAACCCCACACTGATATCTGAGGACTGATCCGTCAAACCCCATTTGGATAGGCTTTCTTTACTCCAGATGACTAGAGTTCGGAGCCTATTTAAGTACCTCCAAGGCTTTCCAAAAAGGGAGAACAGTGTTCTCGATCTGGTTTAGGAGTCTCATTGAGACCTTGTATAGGGTAGGCGCAGTTACGATGACGATGTTACAGATAATTATGATCATTGCATTATTACGACCCTCCAGCTTGATAACTCTTTGTTTTTTCGTGAACATAGTACACACAGCAACACATCAAGCTATACAAAACCAACATAAGCTTGCCGCGCGTAGTTCGAGTAACGTATAACGTCGCGCGGCCAGCTTATGTTGGTTTTGTATAGCTTGATGTGTCGCCGTGCGTACGTCCAGAATTGTTTAACAGTTACTGTTGTCGTCTTATTCATCGTCACTATCTCAGCCAAAAGACGGCCACTGATGGGCCCATGTCTTCTTCAGGAGTCGCAACAACAATCGTTCCTGGGCTTCTCTCATCTCGAGTGTGGACTCGCCACATTTAAAGCATTTAGTGGTATCCTGATCTGACGTATCATATCGAGTATGTTAATCTCAAGAAGAGGCACTCATTTTGACTATAGCCGTATCTTGTAAAAAACGCGTCCACACATATTCAATACTGTATCATGTCAGCGTATCGGCATCAATAAACCTTAATGTGGGCTGACATAACCTCAGGGTTAAAAGCTCCAATAAAAAAAATACAGAATATTAAAAAAAAGCCTTAATGTGGACGCTACAATTGCATTCACGTCCAAACTTGTATAGACGTTTTTGATCGGAAAAACCGAAAACCGATGGGAAGCGGCATATCGCGGCGGCGTATTGTCGGCGTTTATATCGCAACGTCATATCGTGATACAGTACCAAAATGCGTCCATACTACCGATCATGATAAGATAAGATAAATATTCTTTATTTGCACAACAAGAATATACAAATACAATTTTTATAATAAGAATGAGAAGGGTACAAAGGGCGGTCTTATCACTAAAAGCGATGATACATGTATCAGATAAGAGGTGTATCTAAGTGCGGGTCGGGCCATATCAGATACGGCGATCGATTATCATTGTCACGTATCACTTTGCGTCATTTTGTGTTCAAAGGTTCCTTACTTACGATTTTAAAGCTATTGGCTAAAATGTAATAATGATGTTGAATCGCATACAAAAACTATTAAGTATATCATACCTATCGTCTTCAATAACGGTCTTAATTCCTTTTTCCAACTGTTCAGCAGTGAAAGTAAGTCCATCTAATTGAACGCCTATCCCAAACTCGATATATTTGTCGACATTATACCACTGGTCTGCTAACATAGGAATGCCAACAAGTGGCACGCCTGCATCAATTGCTTCGTCAGTAGATTGTAGCCCTCCTTGCGTTACGAATGCTTTTATATTGGGATGCACTGAAACAGAATTTGATATTTAATATATAGTTTTTTTTTAATTACCATTTCCATTTGCCTCAACATTGAAAACAGATTTCTTTTCGGTCGTCTGCTTGAAAAATATCTTCCGATATGAGCTCGCCTTTTGTTTAAGCCTGTTTCTTTTTGTGTTCGTTTAAATCTGCGTGTACAACAAATTATTATTATTATATCTGCCGTCGTTGTCCCATTGTTGGGCAAAGGCCTCCGGGAGGCCTGTTCTTTCCATGCATCCCAGTTTTTCGATTCCCGTTCTTTAGGAAGCTATCGATTTCGTCCCGCCACCTTTTTCTAGGGACCAGTTGGTAGTGGTTGGTAGTTATACAATAAAGTGTGAAATAAATAAATAAGATACCTAAGAGATGAACGATGAATAGAACTGGTTTATAAGTTTTGTAATTTTTTACATTTTAAGAATCATTGTGATGATAATGAAGGAAATTATATTTTAAATTTAGTATACTATGATAAATAAATAATTAGAATATTAGAACTCACTGAGCAGATCTCTTTGTGGAAACCATTTTTGAATTTTCACGTTTTCGGGTTTAAACGGTAGATTCTCTTCATCAAATTTCCATAATATATTATAAGGCAACGATTTGAAAGTATCCAAAAATGTATCAAGTAACTCTTGATCCATATACGAAGTACGTACGTTGGTTCCCAAACTAACGTATACTGCACCCTTGGTTGAATTATCTAAATACTCTTTTAGATCCTGTAATTTAACTCGTTATATAATAAACATTACATTATTCCCTTTTTAAGAAAACATAATTCTTTGAAAACACTCAATTTACAAAATAAAAAAAAAATCAATTCAATTTTCAATTTTTTCATTTTTTTTTCTCTTTATTATTATTATTTTTTTTTTATTTGAAATATAATATGCAGGTAAGGCACTGCAAAAAAAAAAAGATATTTACCATAGGCAACTTTTTGACAGGTAACAAATGAGCAGCCCCCAAATATACTACATTAGGAGGCACAGGTCGATTGCCGTCGAATATTGGATGTGTATTCACAAACAACATTGCAACGTTATTTTTCAATTCATGTATTGTAGTAAATAATGGTCCAAATTTTTCTTTCAAGGCGTCATTTTCCATTTGTTCCAGATCCCATAATAATTTTGATAACTTGTATTCCTTATAAACTTGACATAATGTTTCCCAATATGTGAGATTTCTAAATTTGTCTCTTAATTTGTGTGGATACAGAATAGGATGCCTGCTAACTGCACCTATCGTTGCTAAGCTTTCAATTGGACCATAATGCGACGAAATCTGTATAAATGGTGCTTTAAATAGAGCACCTAAAATCAAGATATAATTATTCCGCGTAGCTTCTGCAACGATCAGATCGAAGTGTTGATTTTTGTCTTGTATCAATTTTTTCACTTCAGGATGGTCTAATTGATCTTTAACATAATTTGTATTTAAAAATAGCAGAATGGTTTCATCGGAGAGGCTTAATAAATCTAATAAGATTCCTCTTTTTAGTTCAGGTCTTGTTTTATTAACAACGTTCTTGAAAGTTTCATACGATTTGCTGACGTCAATTTCAGTAACGTTATCTTTGGTCCGGTTTTTAGATAATGTTGGATTCGGGGTAATAATAACCAGCTCATGGCCTCTCTTCAGAAGTTCTCGAGTATACGCTTTAAACACACTTTGATGACTAATTGATGGAGTAGGAAACATACATAATATTCGAGCAGAATTACTACCACTTGGTAAGAATAATATAAAGATAGATAAAAGTAAAAAATTACAGAAGTCAACCATATCGATTTCTAAATGTGAATGCTTTTATCGTCAGACTTTGTAAAACAATGGTTTTTATCATTAATAAAATTTATAGACATAGATACCAAATGACACGTTTTTCGCGTAAATTATTAATTATTTAGTATACAGGGTGTAACTGTCAAAAATCTAACTGAACAACTTTCACTAGAAATCAGAAATCAGAAATCAGAATTTTATTGGCCTTGTAACAGAGAATGCTACACTAGGTACGTCAAGTTTACATAATCATAATTAATACTTAAATTCATTTACATTCACAATAATACAAAAAGAAAAAAAAAATTAACAAATAAAATATTACAAATAAGCTATTGATTGTGAAATTTCGATTAACAATAAACATAATTATATCAAATTCAATGTCAGTATGCTATAAGTTGATTTCTATCTACCATACAATAAATCATTTGTTTCACGTCACACAACACATAGCCCCAAGGTTTGTCACTTATCATTAATCATTATTTAAGAATAGGTCTACGGTGACATTCATGTCCATGTACTCGTTTAAACCGTAAAATGGGTGATCATGCAGAAATTTTTTAATTTTGTTTTTGAATTCAGGGACGGAGAGTTTGGTTATTTCTAATGGAGTATGGAGTATGGACCCAACACCGAGAAAAAATAAAAAAAATCAGCGGTCGAATACATTTGAGTCGAGCCGATACTTCAGTTTTGTATGAGACAGCAGATTTTTTTAATTTTTTCTCGGTTTTGGCTCCATAGTGAAAGTTGTTCAGGTTGATGGTCGATGATGGAGGATGGTTGATGAAGCACCCGCTTCAGTATTACGAGGATGTTTTATTACACCCTGTAGTTTACGTAAACGCTTGAGAGTGATACTTATACCTAAAATAAAGAAATTGAAAGTTTTCAATAGTTTTGTTTTATGAATTTTGGATCTGATTATACTAGTGACGTGCACCGCATGTACAGGATGAAATTGATATCCTTTTAAACTAAGATTCTACCCATCAAACTGAACAACTTTCGCTATGGGACTGTATACAGATAGACAAAAATACAGTAAAACGCTTATAAGTTCTAGCTTTTAATATATTATTATTTTGTTTACTAAATGACTTTGATTTATTATTAACACAGGTAATTAAACAATGAAAAGTCATTTAGAAAATAAAATGATTTTAGTTTAGTAATTATGAGTCTTTCTCCCAATGCGCCAAAAGAAGTATAACTTCAAAAACATAACAACACTTATATTACATTATAACACAACAACAACGTGCAGTAACTTTACAACATTAATGGCGACACCACGGACCCGATTCTCCAGAGGGCCCGGATTGATTTGGCCCTCACCTCCTGTCTTGCCTTAACCGGCCGGCCAGGAGTGGAGTCGCAAGAGCGGAACCTATGCTCCAGGTTGGAAGTGTAAAATGTCATAACGCCGGGGGCCTGCTGACTGGTGCGCTTAGCACAGGAAACTGGCGCCCGCAGACTCACCTCTCTACAACCTTAGAAGCTCACTAGATGTTGCCGCCTTGTCGCTCCTTACGAGCGGCCATTTTGGGGGGCCCATCAAATGAGTTGGCAAGTCACCGTCTGCCATTTTTGACAAACCAGAGACATTTGTTACGGCAGGCGTCCCGAGTCTCCCCGCAATAACCCAGATTTCCCGGCCCACCAAGTTCACCCCCATAACCCGATTAGTTTTATTTTGTCCTTCCTACAATAGTCTCTGCACCGAACGTGATATGTCTTCTGGTGCATTTTCATAATGCATTCAGAGATAGACCACGGTTGGTGCATCTCATTGCATTTAGATAAAAGTGTCTCTAAGGGGCCTCTACGTGTTGGACCTGTGTCCCCACGCAAGCCTTCCAAAGGTCCGGGCTTCGGCCCGAGAAATACCAACAAGAGATACAATAAATAATAATAAAATTCTTTATTTGTGCACAATTTAGTGGTATACAAATGATTGAGTCCTTGACTCCCAAAGTCGGAAAACCGTGTATTGGGAGACAGTTTATTCCCCTGTTACAATAAGTATAAACCAACTAAATTCATTTGTTATTACCTACCTTTGGAAATTATCCATAAAAATAAACCATTTCCATTTTGTCGTGGGTAATAATATTTATAATAATCATTCACGACATTCGACTCGTAATCGTATGCGTAAAAATTTTACTGTGAATTGTGCAGTTAATATGCACGATATTCTTAATTAGATAATTATTTTCCGCCTTATTTCCACTAAGTAAAATTAAGTAAGGTACTTATATCGTAATTTTAAGTTGGTATTTCATGGTACGTATAACATGAGTGGTTAAAATCAAATCATCATCAATCAAATAATTGAATTATTAATTAGGTACTACAACAATGGCAAACGTGACGTAAAGTAAACGTACGGATTGAATACTTACCGATTCAGGTAAATAACTAAAATGAAAACGCAAATAGAGAATTCAAAAGCTAAATGTTACTCCAAATTAAGCTCATTAAACAGTGAGTTTTTATCGTGTTTTTATCATCTTCATGGGGAATTTTCTGACAGTTAAACGTAAACGTAAAGTAAAAAAATGCTTGTCTCCGAGCCTGACGTATATTTTTATGTCTTCCTTCTTATAAAAAAATGTTAATAAAGAACAGCAAGGTTGCACAGCAATAACAAATACAAATGATTGGGATCGAACCATCGCCTCGTACAAGGCAGCCATGGCTACTCAACACACGCCACAAGACAACCACGACCTTTTTGACGGATGATTTAACCATCAAAAAAACAACTTTCTCTACGGGATTAACATCGAAAACGCGAATTAAAAAAAACGCAGACGGGTTTTTTATTAATTTAGATACTTTTTTATTTTTAAATAATAAGAGAAACTTAAAGATGATTTTCAAATACCTATTCAACGATATCCCACTCAATATAGTTCGTCAACTAAATTTTTTATATTTTTCACAATATGGAGTCTAGTTGTAGCCATATTGAAATTTGATTACTCTCATGTCTTTAGTTACACTTGCAAGATTAAGACAAATCGATTGACGTAAAAATCATCAAAATCGGCTAACGCGTTTGGTCTCTTGAGTGCCACAAAGAAACAAACTTACATACATACATAGGCTGATAAACACATTACCCTTCCTTTCCAGTCGGATAAAAATGCAGCTGTTCCATTAATAACTGAAAAGAGAAAAGCAAGCTCTTATATTCACTAATCAGCTATAACAACTTGGTTCGAGCAAATATAATTTGAATGTTATTAGGTAGGTATCGCAAACGGGGACAAAGAAGAAAATTCTTTATAAAACAGCATGTCCCCGCCTGCAATACCTACCTAATAACCAAAGATTTTTTTTGGTCTATAAACCAAAAAAAATCTTTGCTAATAACATTCAAATTATATTTGCTCGAACCAAGTTGTTATAGCTGATTATTGAATATAAGAGCTTGTTTTTCTCTTTTCAGTTAATATAATAGTTTTTTTTATGCAGTCGGGTTTTTTGTTTTTCTTTATAATTTAGTTTATTTCTTACTTTTTAGTCTTTTGTCGAAATGGTAGTATAAAAGTACTATAATATACACCACTAGTTTTTAATAACTAACATAACTTTAAGGGTGTATTCAGACCATGAATCTAAACAACTTTCCCAAAGAAACATGGGTCGAAAAACGAGAATTTTTTTTGGACCTCCCATAGAAAATCGATCGGCCGATCCGCACTTTTGTATGGAAGGTCCAAAAAATTTTCTCATTTTCGACCCATGTTTCTTTGGGAAAGTTGTTTAGATTCATGGCCTGAATACACCCTTAAAGTTATGTTAGTAATTAAAAACTAGTGGTGTATATATATTTTTGGAATCGTCTGTACAAGCTTTCATTTGATACCCAATTTTTTATTTAAAAAACCCCCCTCCTTATTAAAATAATATAGCCTATGTCACTCTCACGATTTTTACAAATCTAACGACACCTCATACGTTAAAATCCATCAAGCCGTTTAGGCTGTAGGCCGTGCCAAAGAAATAGACATACAAACATACATACATACAAACATACATATATACATACATACATACATACGCTCGAAAAACATAACCCTCCTTCTGGCGCAGTCGGGTAAAAACTGCATAATATCTACCATCCAAGTCACTTTTGAGATCAATTTTATCTGGTATAAAATCACCGTCCTTAGGGTAAGACGAAAAATAAAGAAGCTCACAAACGATTTGGCCTTTGTCGTTTGTCTTAATGTCGCATCAAAGACACCCAGGCCACCCAGCCCATTACAGTTTGACACGCCATTAAGATGTTACATAGATGTTGATTTGTCTCTACGTATGTCGATTTTACTGGAAGGAAATGGTCGGTAGAGTTTAGATGTTTAGAACGTACTTAAACCAAGACGGTATATTCTTACAGAGAGGTTTACGTAATCTAAACTATTATAAAACCGTAACAGAAATGTGTCTATACATTGAAGATATTAACAAAAAAAAAGTTACGATGTGGTTTTTAGGTGTTCCTGATTCCAAATCACCAATTTTTGGATTTTTTGTCTGTCTGTTTGTGTGTATGTTTGAACGAGCATCACGCAAAAACTACGAAACCGATTTTGATGAAACTTTTTTTATTTGATAGCTTATGATCTGACTTAAAATCTGGTATATAATTTGTGCGGATGAAGTCGCAGGTTAACTCTAGTAACAATGAATATTTTTGTTTGGTGTGCCATATTTATAAAAAAACAGGTAGGCTATTATTTAAATTATTATCACGTGAAACGTCTTGTACAGAGTAATTGCTTCGATCCTCTAAATAACTGTCTTCATTTCATACAAACACAGATTTCATTGTCTTTAATTTTATAGTATTTAAAATATCACCAAACTTTGTTTGTATGCAGCGCGCATTGGCGTTCTCGGAATAAACTTCCCTTGGGTTTTATTTTTTATTTTTCAAATACATAAACAAACACCTTATGAACTAAAATCTATCCAAGCTATGTCAACACAAACTTTTCATAATACGGAACCCTAAGGCGAGCCCGACACGCTCTTGGCCGGTTTTTAATACTTGTCATAATCTCTTTCTTAGTAGCTGAGCTGGATAAAAATGGCAAGCAACGCAGCGTGCACGTAACTCATTTCAACACGACCTCAACAATCTGCGAATAAAGGTCTACGACCGTTACAACTCTACGTGACTTGACGCCTTAATACCATCGGAGACGAATGAGGGATTTTCAGACGGCTAGGCGGTGTTACGAAATAATAAAGTAGTGAAAATCTTTTTATATTGAAAACTTCTTTAGGCGCACTTTTCCTGAACGATGAAGATGTACGGTACAACACGAAACAAAACTGAACCGTCATGACGCGTCACGCTTGGGTCGGTGACGCTGAATCGAGCATACTCGTTTATCAGCGGCTAGGGTATTGTGTGCAACCAATCTGTAATGTTTGTTTTTTGCAACAGTGTCGACACTATTTTGCTGGTACGTGAAAAGGGGGTTATATTGAAAATAGCGCTGGTCAGTGTGTTTTACCACATTTTTCATGACAAAGTGACTAGGTTTTGCTGGTATTTATAAATGTTTAATGTTAATGTTATATTTCATTTACTTAATATGTTTAGATGAAATGATGTAGAATTTTGTTTGCTGTGACAATAAATCTATTTCAATTTAATACTTACTCGGCTGTAGTCGGAGGTTTTTACTTCCATCGTATGGTACACAGTTTTTTTTAAACATAAGCTGGAAATTATGAAAAGAATGTTCGTCAACGGATGCGCCTGACTCAGTGACGAGCAGTTGTTTTTAATTTTTTTTATCGTGATTTACCATCTTCGGAGCGATGTCACGTCAACACCATCTATATCTAGGCATGTTGAACTACTTTTTTCTACCTTTTAAACTTGCTGTCAGAAAATCTCCCATTCTGTTTTTCACAAATTCTTTAATACAAAAACGTTAGAGATTTATTTTGTGTATTGAGTTTTTTGTAAAATTAAATGATTTAATACAGGGTTGTGTTACACCCCTAATAATATTTAAACGGGTGGTTTAGATTAGACCATCAAACTGAACAACTCTATATGGAGACAAAGCAGGACAAAAATCAGAGAAAATCAGAGAATTAACAAATTTGTCCATAATATACCTAAGTAGGTATGGTATGGTTTGGTAGGTAGGTAAACTAAAAGTCTACCCATCAAACTGAACAACTTTTACCATGGGAGCAAACAGATTGGAGCAAAAAAAAAACAGCTGTTGCATACATTTGATTCGAGTAGGCAAAACAGTAGATTTTTTTTGCTCCGATCGGTTTGCTCCCATAGTAAAAGTTGTTTAGTTTGATGGGTAGACTCGTAGTTTCAAAGGATGCTAATGATATCAACTGTGTACAGGGTGTTACAAAAATACAAATAAATATTTAAGGGGGAATTTTAGACCATCAAACTGAACAACTTTCACTGTGGGACCGATATCGAAATCGCGAAAAAAAAACGGATTTTCCATACTAAACTACAAATCTACTCGAGCTAAATGTACGGGAAAAGATGATTTTCTTTTCGCGATTGCAATGTTGGTCGCATAGTAAAAGTTGTTCAGTTTAATGGTCTAAACAACCCCCTTAGAAGTTTAAAATGTTTATTTTTACTTTTGTAACATTCTGTAGACATTCCCCCAAAAGTAGGACGAAGTAGGTTTTAAAAAAAAACATTCTGTATACAGGATGTAACAAAACACCGTAGTAATACTTAAGGGAGTGCTTCAGACCATCAAACTGAACAACTTTTACTATGGAGTCAATACCAAGAACAATTAAAACAATTTGCTGTCCCATATATTTCAAGTCGATCCGGTACTGCAGTTTTATATGGGACAGCAGACTTTTTTTATGGGGGTCCGGGTTCGAATCCGCACGGACAACATGCCATGTACCAATGAGTTTTTCTAACTTATGTGCGTAAAACCGACTGCTCTCAAACGGTGAAGGAAAACATCGTGAGGAAATCTGCATACACTGAAGAAGAAATTCTGATGTGTATGTGAAGTCTACAAATCCGCATTGGGCACGCGTGGTGGACTAATGCCAATACACCCTCCTTGAGGGTAGGCCTGTGCCCTGCAGTGGGACGTTTATAGGCTGATGATGAGGGTGTTTTGTTACACCTTGTGTAGTGGGAACATAGAAAAAACCTAAACACTTTAGATCTGACAGCAACATTCTTGAGATTATGACGCCATCCAGTCAGATTTTTATAATGAAACCCCCTCATCTACACTAATATTATAAAGAGGAAAGATTTGGACCTATTTTTGTATGTTTGTATGTTTGTAATGAATAGGCTCAAAAAGTACTGGGCCGATTTAAAAATTCTTTCACCATTAGAAAGCTGCATTCACCCTGAGTAACATAGGCTATATTTATTGCTAGAAAAGATTAGACGTCCACCCGTGCGAAGCCGGGACGGGCCGCTAGTTGTAAATAAATTAAAAAAATACGATAAAATATGTCAGTAGGTACTGAAAGCTTGGTTCTTTCTTAAGGGGCGTCCGCCCGGTTTTGAGTAACTTTGTAACCATTTTATACATTAACTATGGCACTTTTTAAGCAGAAAACAAAACTGAACAATCTACAGGATATGAGAAGTGATGTGGTTTTCTCGAAATCGATTTTAATTAATAAAACTGAAGAAAAACGACTCCAAAGTCACCTCTTTTTTTCCAGTTGTAACCGTTTTACTCTTACATTGTTGATCAGAAGAATATGAAAATTTACAATATTCTTCACAATCTACTCTAATATTATAAAAAGGAAAGATTTGTACCTATTTTTGTATGTTTGTATGTTTGTAATGAATAGGCTCAAAAAGTACTGGGCCGATTTAAAAAATTCTTTCACCATTAGAAAGCTGCATTCACCCTGAGTAACATAGGCTATATTTATTTCTAGAAAAGATTAGACGTCCACCCGTGCGAAGCCGGGACGGGCCGCTAGTACAATATAAAATGATGTGGTTTTCTTATTTTTTGAAAATTCATATAAAATCATACAGGTTTTCAAAGAAATCGGAAAATTCTGACTGGAGCCACGCAATTGAAGCGGGATGGCTAATTGCAAAAGTTTGCTTTTGAGAAAGAGAGCCTTGCAGATGGGAGGAGTAGCCTTAAGACCAGCGAATATCTCCTGACCCTCACGTATTTCTGTGTGGTAGGGTACATAAAAACTCGAACATTACCACCACAACACACCATACGACAACAAAACCGAGCAGGTACGGAGATATTCGCTTCCCGCAGGTCCGCCTCCGGCCCGCTTTCCCGCAAAACCTGTGTGGCCTGGTCTTTAAGTAATTTCTTTAGAAAACCACTTAAGTAATTCCCAAAGCCGTCTACAATCCAGAATACGACGACGTTTATCCATTAGAATTCCAGACACTAAAACTTTTATAAAAACGTGTCTTCAACTCCCTCGCCTTACGTACCTCCGCTCCGTCCGAAATTAATGATTCTTTGTAAGTTTCTAACGACATTCAGTTAAACCAACATTACGATTCAGTTAAAGTTCGTAACTTCATTAGTAGAGTCGTCAAGGCGGAATTACCGTTTAGAGGCGTGTTGAAATCTAAATACAGTTCACCAAGAATATAGCTGTCGGAGAAAAATTTCGTTTTTAGGGTTCCGTACCCAAAGGTTTTTTTTTTTATTATTGATGGGTTTGCTCTTGACCTCAATCTAGTCCACAGGACAAAGATGGGGTCGAAGATGCAGCGAGCTTACCCAGAATGGCACTGGCACTCCTGCACACTGACGGAACGCAGCAAGCTGCTTGGCGCCAGACTCCGGCAGGAGGGTGGTCGCGAGCCAGGCGGCTCCTTGCGGAGCCTACCACACCACTGTGGGGGATCGTTCAGCCGACACCACAAACTTGGTAGCTTGTGATGCCGTTGCCCGGGGTGGACCGCTAGGAGGTAGATCCCCAACCACCCCGGGTGAGTGCAATAAATGATTCTATTCTAAAAATGGGACCCTATTACTAAGCCTACGTTGTCCGTCCGTCCGTCTGTCCTACCTATTTAGGGCTGTAACTTTTAAACCGTAATAGCTAAGTTGAATTTTTTATGCGTCATTATAGCGGATTTCTTAACAAATTATAAAAATTTCAAAAAGTTAAAAATTAAGGAGGGTTCTCAACTAGAAACTAGTTTTTATCAACGTTTTTTCTTCACGCTCTATCGTAAAAACGGTAATACATACAAGCATGAAACTTTGTGTGATTATAGAACAAACTCTACAAAATAATAAAAAATACTAAAAACCGGCCAAGTGTGAGTCGGTCTTGCGATAAAGGTCCCGGACACAAAAGATATTTTTTCTAAGTTAATAATGTTGTGTTCTGTGGTGGTGTGGTACGGAACCCTCGGTGCGCGAGTAGCCCGACACGCACTTGACCGGTTTTATTGTTTTTATCTAGTGACAAAACTATAAGATAATCGGCTTACATGATGACGTGTGGTTTGGTTTTGTAGTAAAAAGAAGACACCTGTGTTAAGTAGGTATCTATTATGAAACTGTAACAGAAATGTGTCTGTCCATTGAAGATATTTGCAAATTAAAAAAGGTTATGTATAATATAGTCATAGTCATAGTCATAGTCATTTATTTTGTAAAATAATTTACATGTCAAGTGTACTCCTTAACTACTTAAGTATAATTATATTATTTATTACAGTCTGGTTACATTCCAATAACATTAGGTACAAAGTTATAAAATTCATCTATGTCATAAAAAGCACAATTTATAAGCCATGTCTTTAATTTACGTTCAAAGGTACAATTTTGTTTGCACTGTTTTATATCGTTGGGAAGTTTGTTGTAGATTTTAGGTCCTATTATATATATGGATTTAGTCGATTTTTCTAATCTACAATTTGTAATAATTAAGTCCGATTTATTTCTAAGTGAATACTTGTCAAGCCCAATTTTATTTGGGAATTTGTCTATGTTTTTTCTCACAAATTTAGAAACAGGGTGTACAATAAAATGGGACAGTTACTTAAAGGGGTGCTTCAGACCATCAAACTGAACAACTTTCTCAATGGGACCAATATCGAAATCGCGAAAAAAAATTCCGCTCTCCCATACAAAACTGCAAAAATAACTAGACTGAAATGGGACAGCAGTTTTTTTTTTCGCTAGTTCGATGTTGGTCCCATGGAGAAAGTTGTTCAGTTTGATGGTCTGAAGCACCCCTTTAAGTAACTGTCCCATTTTATATTACACCCTGTATTATGGTTTTAGGTATTCTTAACTTCAAACCACATTTTTTATTTTTGTGTTTCTGTCAACGTTCTTTTTTTGTCATAGACCAAAAAAATCTTTGGTTTCTGTGTTTGTTTGTTCGCGCATCATGCAAAAACTACTGGACCGATTTTAATGAAACTACAGGATGTTATGGTAAACAGTTGCATTACTTTAAGGATCGCTACGATGACGGGAACCTGTGCGGACAAAGTCGTGGGTAAACTCTAGTATACAATATAATATTGTACTCAAACTCATTAGCCTTAATGGGTAAAGCAGAACTTTAGGTGCTAAAGCGTATCGTTCAACTAATCGCCATAAAAATTATTTATTAAGATAGTGAAATCAATTCTACATAATAATAATATTTCGAGATATATTTGCGCATTGCGGAGAGGTATGGACACTATCACAGATTACTAGCATAGATATAGTAACTAGACCATAAAGGTATTATACTACGTAAGAGAGACAGTGACAACTGAGAGAGCGAGATGTACCTAGCGGCATGCCTGTATAATAGAAAGAGATACGTGACGCGAGGCAATAGAACCGTTTTTGGGGATTTGGAGTCCTGGTAAAAATTCGGTTTCTGTGAATAATCGTGAACCTAAAGTGAAATCGTAGATAATTTTGTGAAATATACTAACACTGTTTCATTAAATTATTCACGATTTCACATTAGATTGAGAATTATACACAGAAATCGAATTTTTACCTTGCAGAGGACTCCAAAAAACGTCCAAAAACGGTTTCATTTGACAACTCATGTCACTTACTCTATTCCGTAAGGTATAATATCTTTATGAACTAGACGAAAACATACCGTGGCCGCAGATGAAACAGCAATAGTGTGACTTTTGCATACAAAAAGATGGTTTGTTTGGCAAGATGTCATCAACATTCCACAGGTTTGACAGTGCCCTATTTCTGACGTCGGCGTCGTCTTCGGAGACATTGCACTCGGTCATATTCATATCATATCACTACGAACTCCGTTCCTCCATCTAGTCCTCGGACGTCCTCTTAGTCTCTTTCTTGAAATCGACAGCTGCAGTGCCATATTTCCTACATAGCTTATGCTCCTGAAGCTTTTACGTATAGCTGGACATACGTCCAGCTATACGTAAAACACAGGTCATATATACACAGCCTATATACATAGGCTATATACTTAGACCATAGCTATGTAGGATAATGAATAGTAATTCAAGCGAAATAAATCGAGAAAGAAATCTTTTTTGAAGTTGACTGTACTTTAAAGCTCATTAGGTCGTAATAGTTGCATCGAGCGAGCTAGGTATCTTTAGCATAATATCTTTTAAATTTCCAACTCTGAATAACACAGACAAACAAACAAAACAACAATAACACTGAACAAATATGTTGTTTTACAAAAATTGTTTTCAAATGTTTTTGTTAATTTCTTTATTTAATTTGCTTTGAGCGAACTTTACAGGGTATAAAAGGTTATTTTTTTTATTTATAGCGTAAGTTTTCTCTCTTTATTTTTATAACATTGGCTTTTACTATTTAAAAATAAGAGTTTTATTTTTTTAATTTTTATTTTATTTTTAGATGTGTATGAACCTGTTTATTATGGTAAAGGTAAAGTTGATGTTCTCGAAGTTGAATTAAATTGGTGGTGGACGAGTACCCATATACACTCCTAATTTTATTAATCCTTCAGATTATAATGAAATGAAAATAGACCAATTTTTCTTCGACCCAAAATGTTCCTTAGAGAAAGTTGTTTAGTTTCGTTCTATCTGAATATTTTCTGAAAATATTTCTAGTTCTTAATTAAATATTTTGGTGTAGGTATATTATTATGCGCTCATGTAAAGTGTATAGTGGCATGGCGATCACAAAAGATCTAAACAAAGTCGAAGTGATATTGTACACTAATAAAAAAAACCGGTCAAGTGCGAGTCGGGCTACTCGCGCACCGAGGGTTCCGTACCACATCACCACAGAACACAACATTATTAACTTTTTTTGTCCGGGACCTTTAGCGCAAGACCGACTCACACTTGACCGGTTTTAGTATTTGGTGTTATTGTGTAGAGTTTGCTCTATAATCACACTAAGTTTGACGCTTGTATGTATTTACAGCCCTAAATATGTAGGACAGACGGACGGACGGACGGACGGACAGACGGACAGACGGACGGACAGACGGACGGACAGACGGACGGACAGACGGACGGACAGATGGACGGACGGACGGATGGACAACGTAAGCTTAGTAATAGGGTCCCGTTTTCACCCTTTGGGTACGGAACCCTAAAAAATGGGCCACTAAAAAGTCGTCCACCACCAATAGTGTTATTACAATATCTTACTAAACTGTGCTCTTCAATGATTCAATTCGAATAAACGAACACATCGTCAAGATCGGTTTATCGGTTTTCGAATAAATTGCGAACATACATGCATACATAAATGACAAACACAGAACCTAATTTTTTTAAGTCGGTTAATAATTCTTTAAAATACCTACAAGAGAAGGGCCATACAAACGATCACACTTTAAGCCTCTCTAAACTGTTTAAACTCAAACTTTGTGTCGAGTGCAAAACTGAAATCCCTTAGCTCTCCCGTGGCTTTACCTGCAAAATTCTAGGCTTTTAACCTTACAAATGAATGCGAGAACGACTCAAAACACTCGCTGCTTTAATATCTTAATTACTCTGAAATGTGCACGCTTTTAGCATCATGCTTTGGACATTGTGAGAAACGGAGCGGGGTCAGCGAAATGAAAAGGTGTAGATGTTCTGATTATGATTTTGGCGTCCTATCTATTAACTGGCATAAAGGTAACTATAATCCCATAATTTTCATTCATGATGTTTCAGGTGACAAATTTGTATCCTAGAACCATGATAATTATGATTACAAACTGCCGCTCCATTTTTCTTTTTCTATTTTGAACCTATTTTGTCTGTTTTCGAACCGGTTTTTGATAATCAAATTATTACATTTAATATATTTTATAGTTCAAATAACAGTGTAGATACGTTCTTTCTGCAGTGAATCTAACCGTTGAAAATATGATTCAAAAATTGTCTCGATAGAAAAGAGGACCGAAGTTCGATTTCAGATTTATAACCTACTTTATATTATAACCAGTTTTACAAGAATCACCTTACACCATTTCTTCTGAATAATTTGAAAGGTAATTAATTATAGCAGCAATTCTACCCGATGGTTTTTACCCCAAATACCCAAGAGAAAAGATGTTGATGAAAAATAAGTTTTTTTGCGATCTTGCTTTCAATTGAAATGGGATGGCTAATTGCAAACGTTTGCTTGTAAGAAAGAGACGCTTGTACTAGGGATACGTGGCCTAGAAGGCGCATTTGGCGCAGGAGTTTCAATTCTAAATAGTGTATAACTCATTCACTAAAGTAGAAGTATACGTAGTTACTGTATTCGTTAAGTATTTTAATGAGAAGCCAGCCAACGCTTTTCGGATCGCTTACCGCTCATCGTATCCACAGTTACCGTCATTTGCGCATTGGACCTAGCTTTTTACATTTCCGTGTAAGTATTAAACCAAGCCATAACCAAAGCTCTGAAGCAGTGCATGTAAATCAACACTTGAATGGAGTCGGAAAATACGTACGTTTTAATTAATTTTTCCCTTACTGAACTTTCTGCTCTTTGAAAAATTTGCGGGCTTCCTCAAAGCAAAAAAAGTTTGCCTGAAATTAAATGGGCATAAAATTATTAAGCACGATTTCATTTATAATTTTTTGAGCGTTGCTCGTGGGGAGCGTTCATTTCGCAAATTGAGCGTCAACTCTACACAAAGATAATAATCTTCCTTTTCTGTATGTAGACTTAGAATTTAAATAAGCGCTTACAATATTATACGCATGAACATAGATGATTTTTTTTTCGCTTACTCTTTCTACGCGCATGACATAACATAATTAAAAAAAAAAATTTACTAAGGCAGGTTAAATTTATGATATGACATACGAAAGTGTTTGTTGTAGGTATATGCCGTATATCATCATCATCATCACTCAGCCGATGGACGTCTACTGCTGGACATAGGCCTCCCCTAAGGATCGCCATAACTATATATGCCGTATATGCGTATAATGTATAGGTAAGTCTAAAGTACCCCCTTAAGTATTATTAGGGTGTTTTGTTACACCCTGTATAGGTTTGCAGTTTTGTATGAAACAACAGTTTCTTTGTCGCGATTTCGATATAACTCCTATAGAGAAAGTTGTTCAGTTTGATGGGCTGATAATCCCTTTAAAAAACCGTCGGCATAATTACGAAAGACCCTGTATAAGGCCCTAGTAATATTGAATGGGTATTTTGTTACACCCTCTAAAATTAATTTCAAATTGTTTAATGGGATAAAATCCCTCACCGTAATATAATATTTACAATTGCATGAAATTTAACCTCCTGACCTAAATACTACGTAGTAACTAATTATTAAATCTGTGCTTATATTCTTGCTGTATATTCACAATATTTTAACACTGTTTTCGAAACATTATTCAACAGAAGTAAAGCTAATGTATCTAATTGAATTTCCGACACCCCTAGCACATGGAGACCATTAGCGATGATTATTATTCAAATCAATTTACATAATTAGCTGGATGAGTGCGGAAAGCATAATGACAAGCTTATGAATTTTGATGTTGATGCCTATTCAACAATTTGGTTATCTTTAAAAGCTTCTATCGATTATTTACAGTTTTTGTATAGGACTTATTTTCATCAATTCTGTCTATCTTTATGCCCCCCTTTTCAATGATTAAGAAACCTATAGGAAATACTGAAAAAAAGGCACTTTCTACAGGGTGTAACAAAACACCCTAGTAATACTTAACGGGGTGCTTCATCAATCTGAACAACTTTCACTATGGAGCCAACATCGAAATCGAGAAAAAAATATCCGCTCTTTCATATAAAACTGCAGTACCGTCTCGACTCAAATGTATGGGACGGCAGATTTTTCTAATTTTTTCTCAAAGTTGGCTCCGTAGTGAAAGTTGTTCAGATTGATGGTCTGAAGCACCCCCTTAAGTATTACTAGGGTGTTTTGTTACACCCTGTATACAGGGTGAAATTGATATCATTAGCATCCATTTAAACTAAGAGTCTACCCATCAAACTTTTACTATGGGAGCAAACCGATCGGAGCAAAAAAAAGTCAGCTGTTCCATACTAAACTGCAACGCCTACACGACTCAAATGTATGCAACTGCTGATTTTTTTTGTGCGCCGATCGCTTTGCTCCCATAGTAAAAGTTGTTCAGTTTGATGTGTAGACTCCTAGTTTAAAAGGATGCTAATGATATCAATTTCACCCTGTATACCTATAGGTTTCTTACGAAAAGTTGATCAATAGTATCATATTATGAGTACAATCACACCTTAAAGTAATGCAAATGTTTACCCTAACACCCTGTGTACTGACTGCATATTTCTCTCGCTGAGACATTATTTCCCTGGACATTCGCGACAAGGAGGTCAACCTCACAAAGTCTGTGTGTGATGACTGCATACTGAACTAGATTGTTTACGACATTACATACATGCCGTTTGCAAAGCTAAGCGTGCTTGCGTGATAAGTTTCTTGATATTGTGTGACATTATGAAATAAATATCTCTTAAGGGGCGTCCGCCCGGTTTTGAGTAACTTTGTAACCATTTTATACATTAACTATGACACTTTTTAAGCAGAAAACAAAACTGAACAATCTACAGGATATGAGAAGTGATGTGGTTTTTCTCGAAATCTATTTTAATCAATAAAACTGAAGAAAAACGACTCCAAAGTCACCTCTTTTTTTCCGATTGTAACCGTTTTAATCTTGCATTGTTGATCAGAAGAATATGAAAATTTACAATATTCTTTACAATACAATATAAAATGATGTGATTTTCTTATTTTTTGAAAATTCATAAAAAATCATACAGGTTTTCAAAGAAAACTGAAAATTCTGACCGGAGCCGCGCAATTGAAGCGGGATGGCTAATTGCAAAAGTTTGCTTGTAAGAAAGAGAGCCTTGCAGATGGGAGGAGTAGCCTTAACTGTGAATTCCTTTTATGTCGAGCTATACTGAATACAGAATAAAACTCTTTCTGTATACTGTATTTAATTTAATACATGTGTAACAAAACACCCTAGTAATACTTAAAGGGGTGCTTCAGACCACGAAACTGAACAACTTTCTCCATGGAGCCAACTTCGAAAACGCGAAAAAAAATCTGCTGTCCCATACAAAACTGCAGTGCCGTACCGACTCGACTAAAATGAATGGGATAGCTGATTTTTTTTCGTGATTTCGAAGTTGGCTCCATAGTGAAAGTTGTTCAGTTTCATGGTCTGAAGTGCCCCCTTAAGTATTATTAGGGTGTTTTGTTACACCTTGTATAGGGTTCTTCTTAATATGCTGACATTGTTTTAAGGGGATGATCAGACCACCAAACTGAACAACTTTCTTTATCGGACCAATATTGAAATCGCGAAAAAAAATCTGCTCACCCATACACAACTGCAAACTGTACCTATGGGACAGTTTTTTCGTAGGTCTGATCATCACCTTAAAAAAGTGTCAGCATATTAAGAAGGACCCTGTATGTTTATTTTTATCATCAAATATGTGTATTTTTTTACCAAGTTCATTAAAAAATTTGACGAATTACCTACTTTCCTCTTTCTAAAAGCAAATATTTACGTGAATTGAATTCAGTAGAAAATCATTTTATTCCCTTTTCTCCTAAAACGAATCCTAGTTAATTTAATATGGCCTGGCAAAGCTAAATTAACCTTTATGTCGTTGTTGTTATGATTTATATTTAAAAACGCGGATTGAAGCAGTTCATTTTAAAATAGACAAGCAAACTTCTGAATTGTTTGCGTTTAAAATTGAAGTATGAAATGGATTTTTAATGCAAATAACCAAAGGCTGATCTTTCATTCAATTTTTTCCAATTTTTCACAGATTTCGACTAGCTAATGTCAACTCAATAAGCTGAATGCGTGGCAGTGATTGATTTTCCTATACGTAGCGTTGATTTAGCAACGTCCTCACCGCCACAGAATGCTAATTAATAAGATAGATCGCGTTGCAGGTGCGGTGTGGGACGTTAGGTATCGATAAGTGATAGAATAGGCTTGATGTTCACACGTATAATGAGTACTGAAATACACTCACAATGACTTATACAGGGTGAAATTGATATCATTGGCATCCTTTTAAACTAAGAGTCTACCCATCAAACTGAACAACTTTTACTATGATATGGGAAGAAACCGATCGGAGCAAAAAAAAATCTGCTGTTGCATACATTTGAGTCGAGAGTAGGCATTAAAGTTTAGTATGGAACAGCTAATTTTTTAGTTGCTCCAATCGGTTTGCTCCCATATTAAAAGTTTTTCAGTTTGACGGGTAGACTCTTAGTTTAAAAGGATGCTAATGATATCAATTTCACCCTGTATACCTAACTTAAGACTATGTGTGTGTGGGGGGGGGGGGGGGTAGGCACACACTAAACAGGTTGCAGATCTGTTGCTGGTATTGGTTGCCTGTCTGCATTGGCGTATGTAGGGTTATTTCCCAGGCCCCAGTGGCGTAGCAACCTTCCACAACTCCGGGCAGAGACTGAATTTTCCATCTCCTTCCTCTATAAAGAGAACACCTACTTATGATAAAATCACGGAGCGAGCGAAGCGAGTTCGAAATTTTTTAGCACAACTACCTACTCGGTTTTGGTAAGAAAGCTTTTTTAGGTTATCCATGCAATACCTTTCGGTGCATAATACACCGAAGTGAAAACTATGAAGCGTGCGAAGCGAGCTCGAAACTTTAAGCACCACGACTATCTACCACTGGATTGTGATTAGAACCAACTCTGGATGATGTATGCAGTAATTAAAACAGAAAGAAGCGAGCGAAGCAAGCGTAACTTTTCTCCATAATAAGATGCAGGTCAGCCTGAACTCTTTCAGATTAAATATTAGTTAACTGAGTAAAATTTAATATACTGATTCTTTGGCTGTAGATTATTTATTACAAGTGTGATGTTATTTGACTTGATTTAGTATTCTGGCTCCAGACAATTCTGGGGTGGTGGGCAAGATACACAAACGTGGTAACTATCACACCAAGCGGGTAGTCCTATGTATAAGGGTTTTACCTCAGACGGAATATACGGCAACGACCGCACTCATGTCTGACTATGATTCTCCATCTGTCCGGCCTTGGAACCCAAATATCCGGCTTGTTCAATAGCCTTGCTGAAAAGTTGCCTAGAAATCGTACCTGGTGCCATTCTCTGCCTAATCTTATCTCTGCCTCATACCATCAATACTTATTATTGTAATAGGGTTGAACCTCATCTGGTAGCACCGCATCGCCTTTTTCTATCGCTTCATCCTTTTCTGTCACTCAGGAACGTTATTTGCTAGAGCAAATAAGGTAGACGGAACGCGAACGCAAGCCGTTCGCCGTTCGCGTTGTTTGCTCTAGCAAATGACGTTACATAAAGAAGTGCATGCGTAACTGTTAATTGTTTTTTTTTTCATTGTATTAGTTTCTGTGTTTGTAATGGTAAAAGAAGTATCTCTTCCTTTCTTTTTGAGAAAACACAAGAACAGATCCTATGTATATTCAACCACGAAATCTTATTTTGATGTTGGATCCTCAACCTTTAATAATTTTGCAAATATTAAGTCACTCAAAGATCAAAGGTTCTGAAGATCCTCAAACATACTTGAGTAATTACAGACACTTGCTAATATTGCCTTTTGGCGAAAGAAGTAATTAATTCTGAGGTTTGAATAATAAACAAATTCGTATTTAATAATTTTCTTTTGATGGAGTGTACTGAATCCTTCTTACGTTAGTAATAAAAGGTAAAAGATAGGTAATTAAAATTATTACTTTATTTGTGTATAACAATAACTACTTACTGTTATACATACTGTGTAAATTAATGAGTAAAAAGAAATGCATGCATCAATAAAAAGTCATAATTCTCTTGGCCATTTCCCACTATTCGGCGCAATAATTATGTCCCATTCTCTTCCATTCGTCTCTATTACACTCAGTTGCAGAAACGCTCATTAGAGTTAATCCTCCATTAAATTTCTTGCTAGCTTTTACTATGTCAACAAGACTAAAAGAGACAGCATGTGGTTTAATGGAGGATTAACTTTAATGAGCGTTTCTGCACGAGCGTTCACTAAATACTTTCAAGTCATTGACTTACCAACTACTGGACGTAGGGTCCGCGCTTTAAAGTATCCGTACCAAAAGAGCACCAATTACGCGACAGTCTTAGTTTGATCCGCTGACTTGACAGCGCGCACGAGCCACCACCGTGCTCCGATGGGGGAGTGGGATGGATAATAATTTCAGCATTCTTAATGTTTTAGTTTGTTTACATTACTACACGTACTCAGGTTTGTGTAAATTAGTCCCGGACACTTTTTTCTAGAATTTTGTACTAGACCCGGCGTCCGTAGTATTCTACGTCAATGGTTCAAGTATAAATATTTGATGGCAGAAGCCTAGTGTTAATGGGATCAAATTCAACTTCTTCTTGTGGTGCCATCTCCAGTCGAAGGTTGACTATCATAAACGTTATTGGGACCCCAGGGCTATTAAGCCAGGAAGTCCTTATTCTATCAGGCATTTGTCTCCCTAAATTTTTCCCCTGGATAATATTCTGGAGAAGATTTTTTTTTTTTTTCATTTGCTTCTCATAATGTGACCGAGGACCGATGAAGCCTAGCGTAAAGGACAGGTAGGCTTCAATCAAATGATTTTCCATTAATTTTGTATTTCTTTGTCAGAAAAAGAAGAAACAACTTTGTTCAACAAGAGAAACTGGAGTATGGGGAACAGATAATTTTGAAATGATGATGATGTAAAAACAACGATTTTTTTCGTATAATATTTGAGTAAAAATTTTTTTGCTTGATTGTAATTTATTTCGTTCATCGATTCTTCATTGAACTTTTGCGTTTTTGTTTAAAATAGGCCGTTTTACCATCAGGTACGAAATGAAATAAAAGCTGAGGTTAATTAAACCGTGTCGACAGGCCCGTAATATCCGGTGACGTAAATCCATTGTGACCGCAATATCACGGCCAACTGTTTGCGGTAGCTCATGCTTTTGACTTTGTGTCACGCCTACGCAGTTGCATCGATTCCTGGGAAATAATATAATTTACTACGTAAAAGAGACCGTAATACCGTTACCGATTCGGACTGTGCCGCGACTTAACTTAACTAAATTTATTGTCATCATAATGTACGCCATCTTATTTAAGGCGTTTTTGGGCGTGTAACGTCACTTTGACAGTACTAAAGTCTTTTCTTTATCTTATTTTAGAAAGTGACAGGAATAAATTTAGTTAAGTTAAGTCGTGGCACAGTCCGAATCGGTACCACTGTTTGACCTTCTTTTGTGCGTCCCTGTAGTCGATATTTCCAAAGTGAATATACTAATAGTCTCGGGCGCTCTCGGTTTGCTACAGGCCTATCGTGCGGGGGGTGTGGGTGGCGGGGGATGCGGTCCCAGTACCGGATCACCTGCGCGCTGTACCCCAACGGCCGGTGCCTCACCCCTCCGCACACCGCGCGAGCCCCCCCGCAGTCCGCGCAAGCATAGACCCAACCTGGCTACTAAGCGCACCCACTTTATTGTATTTACGCTATGATATTTCCAACGTTTTTGTGTCCCTCTCTATCAGAACAAAAATTCAATAAAAACTATAATTTTTGGATTTGGATTAGAAAGGTACAAATTAACGTCGAAAACATAGACGGGAATTTAAGAAAGAAGAACGATCATTACCGACCTCCAAGGAGTATTATCCTCCGCTTGTTAGGCAGAAACAATACCTATGTCAGCTTCCTCATCATCATCATCATCAGCCTATCATCGTCCACTGCTGAACATAGGCCTCTCCCAAGGCGTGCCACAAAACTCTGTCCTCGGCCTTCGTCATCCAGTCGCTCGCCGGTACCTTTTTTAGGTCGTCTCTCCAGCGGGCAGCAGGGCGTCCCACACTACGCCTACCAGTTCGCGATCTCCACTCCAGAACTCCGACACTCCACCGGTTGTCATTGTTGCCAGCTTCCTGTTAGTGAACAATTTTGTCTATTATGTTATGTCTGACGGGTGGAGCAGGTTAAATTTCTTTGGGTGGAGCACTTTGAATGTCAATTTGACAGGTTTATCAGTAATTTTAATAATGCCCTCTGGTTTTTGACTTACGAAAAATGCCTTATTTTAAAAACCGTTTGAATAATTGTCGATTCTTTACATACAATCGGTTGGTTATTTAACTTTAATTTATTACTTATATTATTTCTCTAAAAGTATACAATAATTTAATGAGATCTTAAAGATAAAAAAGGTCGTCGGATGCGTCCTCGCGAGACATGGTGCCAAGCATGCTGGCAGCGTTCCCCCTTTGAACAGCCAGGCTGAGTCGTTGGCCAAGGAAGCTGCCAGCTCTACGGTCACCGGTGGTCTCGCGGAGACGCATCGACAACTCTTTTATGAATTTATTTGCTTCTGGGCCCCAAGGACCCAACGTTGGTTGGTTGATTAACCCGTTTGTGTATTGTGTCTTGACTATTCATGACCTTAAAGTCCCGAATTCCCGATTTGAAGCTTGATTTAAAATGACAGTTAAATGGAATATCCATCTTTGTATATCATTCCACCAGAAATTGCGACGGACACTCCATTATGCCCTGTCGAGCATGAATTTAGTTATTTGATTTAGTTTCAACGGTTTAAGTTCGGAAGTTCACATCTGTAAGGTTTTGAGACTTGGTGACAGAATGAAACGACATCAAAGACAAACACCGGTTAAAAAACAAATAACTAAAACTTTATACTTAACCATTTAGCCTTTCCCTTTGTCATAGTATTAATTTTCAAGCTGATATTTTTATTTAGGTAATAATATTATGTTGTCGTGGAAGCCCCAGGAAAAGATGGAAAGATAATTCTGGATGCCTCCTGGAGGGTCAGTCAAGATTTGCATAAAATAGAGATGATTGGAAAAAGAAAGGGGTGACCTTTGCGCAGCAGGGATACCGAACGGTAGTGTTTGGCAAACTGTAATTAATTGCTAATTTCATGTTGTAATTGCTAATTGCAATTACTTAATCACTTTTTTGGTTAAGGTTGAGTTTGGAAAACCCCAAGTATCCTATGTTACTTCTAACACCTCCAAGAATATGTGTCCAAAGTTTAATGATGATCGGTTAAGTAGTTTTCGCGTGAAAGCGTAACAAACAAACTTACATTCACATTTGTAATATTAGGGATGTTCACTAGTAGGTACCGAAACTCTGTCCAGTGTGACGGAGAGCAACTGGAGCAAGCCCGTCGCCACTTGTAATGGACAGTAATTTTTATTACTTATTTATTTAGAAAATCTACAGTGTTATAAATGTGATTATGCTAATTTACATACTGGTCAATTACAGATTTTTACTTTTTTAACTTATATAAGAACTTCTTTGTTATAGACATGAACACAATGGACATGCGGATTGCAGGATTGTTGAATTAGATTTTTTTTAAATATTATGTCTTATCCAATTTCAAAAAAAACTTGGTTCCTTGGATTTTATTCCACTTACACTATTATGGTTTAAACCTTATTTCATACTTTTATTTTACCTGTAAAAGGAACAACCTAATAAAAATAAAAGTAGTACGTAATGAAATTTTAAACGTTCTGAACTAAGAGCAAGGATCTCCTTTATACTAAAGCATCGAAACCGCATCAATCAATTCTGTACCTTTGGTGAAAAGAGAGCTAAGTCAGAAAATCGTATTTCGAGAAAAAAGGACTTGTTTGTTTTTTAACTTCAGACCCTCATAACTTTTTTGTTATTTATTATATTTTTAACCGAGTTAATGCTACTGGTTAATAATTATTGTAGCAAAACTGTGGTGTATCAATAATAGCAATAAAATAAATAAATAATGATCAATAAACAAAAACAGCAAATTATATCATTTGCCAGTTTAGAGTGAGGATGTGTAAAGTGATTTATTAACAATCATATCATTTTACATAACCACTGGTGCCTTGACAGCCAATGGTGAATAATGGTATAACTATAATTTAAATAAATGTAAATTGTTGTCTATTGTAAATAAAATAATCTTGTAAAATAAAACTTTCATATTTTATTAATACCTTTTCTCTGAATTAGTTAAAATAAACAAAAGGGCAAAAATAAGACAAATGTATTAAAATACACCTGAACCATGTTCAGTTTTTTTTGTGTATAATGATATTTTTTAATTTGTATTATTACAGATTTTTGTTTATGTTTGTGTCAAATGGTGTAACTCTCTATGGTAGTTGGTGGTAGTTCAACTCTGAAAGGTATGGCAGTAAATTTTGATGATCAAAAATAGTTAATGAACGCAATAAAATTGAAGGTTATTTAGCAAATAATAAATCATGTAAAATCAGTATTTACTTTTTATTAAAAATTTCAAAATAAATAGCAGTTTCACTGCTGAAAAATTAAATCAAAATGCTTATGCTACTAACTAAGGCACTTTAACAATCAACAGTCTTTAAGTTACATCTTAGGAATGTATCAGGAGATCTTTAATTTAATACCACATGAAGTTTTATATTTCACCCACAAATGTTGGTTCTTTTTAAAATAAGATAACATAAAGAGATTAATTTACAGTTGGATTAGGTTTATCATTTTTGAATAATCCCATCAAATCAAATAGAAATATTAATTACTAGCGGCCCGTCCCGGCTTCGCACGGGTGGACGTCTAATCTTTTCTAGCAATAAATATAGCCTATGTTACTCAGGGTGAATGCAGCTTTCTAATGGTGAAAGAATTTTTTAAATCGGCCCAGTACTTTTTGAGCCTATTCATTACAAACATACAAAAATAGGTACAAATCTTTCCTCTTTATAATATTAGTGTAGGTTTTTATGTAGCTCAAAATACAAATTCAAAACACAAGTGAGTTTCTATGGGATATAACGACATCAGTGGATTCTTTACAACTAAGTAATAAACTATAACGATTCACATAATGTAATCAATTATGGCACGTTTTATCTTACGAATGTAAATAAATCTTGAAATTTCAAGATAATAGTGAGGTAACGAAGTAATTCAGTAGATACTTAATAGTTAACATTTTTAGTAAATGTAAATATTCCTAATCATGACAGCCTTCAAAAGTTTAATAACCTAGCTAAATATATTTAAAAAACACAAAGCTTTGATATTATATCACTTATACCTAGTAGACGAATCAACGGTCAAACTAAAAAAAGAATTGTAATCCAAAGTTATCTATGAGTTGAGTATATCCTATTTTAAATTATAAAGCTTGCGTGATGCTTTTGTCTCAACGCTACCAAAATTCACCAAATACAATAACGTAAAAAAACTTTTTTATAAAACATAATTATAGTAATAACAAATAAAACTCTTCTAAAATATCTTTCATCAAATCAGTATTGCCGTTCTCAAAACCACTCATGATAAGATCAATTTTGACTTAAGAACGACATCCATTGCGCGATCTGGCACTAACTAGAAAAGTAACCTGCCAAAATCAAGCAATGGAAGTCTTTAATTTATGATATTATCAACGGTTTTTAGCAGAGTTTCAAGTGAAACGTGGATATTCTGAGGTTTCAGAATATCTCTGACTTCCCCCTCGGGGAATATAGTCGTAAGCATATGCATGCATGCATGCATGCATCAATGGTTTTAAAAACCGTAATAGTCTCCCAGGATCTAAATTGGTGGATTAATAAATCAATTAAACGCTCAATCAAACAAACATATCGTGCCGTTGTTGTATGGTTTTCATATTAAACAAGCCTATAGTGCTTAACTTGGGATCATTACAATGTATGTGCCTGTGAGCGTTATTTATTTATTTATTTTATTTATATAGTTAACTCAATTCTTCAACGCCAGCAAATACAATAAAGTAAACAAAACATTTTTTTAACGAGAACGTGGGTCAATGTAATTAAAAAAGTCTTCTAAAAATTATCAGTATAAAAATCAGCCTCCTGATTCAAATCAGGATCTACATTAGGAGATTTATCAGCAGTCGAGGGCAAATTTAGATAAAACTCATGGACGCTCGGGTCAATATACTCCAGAAGAGAGATGAGATCTGCTTTTTTTTTCTGCTGCTATAGGCACTTGTTCATTGTAACACTTGTTAACATTTTCTGTCAGAATGCGATCATACCTTTATTTTAGTTTCTTTTCGCGTATGACATCGAAATATAATCGTCATCCGCGTTGTTCTCTTTATATCCAAATGTAGGAAATTGATCCTTGGTATATTTCAATATTTGCACGTTTGACCATACAATGTTTTGGCCACTGAAGTTTGTTTTTTTTTTAGAAAAATCAGCAAAATAATAGATGTCCTCATAAGTCATTTCCATTACAGAAATTCCCCCTTAATACAGAAAGCCCCCTTCCCCCGCGAACATGCATTCATCTCGTTCTACCTTGTCTAACGCTCACTTTTTAGAGAAGGATAGAGACTTGTATCACTTTACGCTACAAATTTTAATTAAACCGGATAAAAAACTGGTAATTTTCTTGATATAACTGAATTGTATCATTATACACAAATCCATTGTATGAAGCAGGGTTTCGTGAAAAATAATACATTTCTATATATATTAGTATACACAGAAATATTTTGATTTATATCTACGTTTTTAATGATTATTATAGAATTGTATCATCATACACATACGAGTTAATGAGAAATGGTGTTGTAAAAGCTAATATTATTTTAGTTGTATTATTAGTAACAACGGTATAGGAATATAATTTCATTGTGTTAAATAATTTTATTTGAGTTATATTCCTTTACACTTCCTGTTTAAATAAGATTTGCTAAATTTAATCAGTGTTTATCAAATTGTATCACATTACACGAGATTTTAAACTCCATTTGATGAAAATAATCAACTTATAACATTATACACGAAAAATATCTCCGAATCTAGAAGAGCTACAGCTACGTAGATAGGACAGAAAGATAGATCATTTGACACACATGAAGAATGTCTTAAAAACGTAATTTTGATACAACTCGACTTAGCGCGTTTTTCACCAAGGGTACAGAATTTACGATTGTAGTTAAGGTGGTTTCAGTCCATACAAACGTTTGACGCACAATACGCGTAGACGGAATTAATCAAAGTAATATTTTATATTACTTTGATTAAATCCATCTACGGTGGACCGACGATTAAATTACGAAGATATAAAGCTTTGAAATTTTTCATACAAAATTTTCAAAGCTTTATACAGGGTGTACAATAAAATGGGACAGCTACTTAAAGGGGTGCTTCAGACCATCAAACTGATCAACTTTCTCTATGGGACCAATATCGAAATCGCGGAAAAAAATTCCGCTCTTCCATACAAAACTGCAAACATAACTCGACTGAAATGTATGGGACAGCAGATTTTTTTTTCGCGATTTCGATATTGGTCCCATAGAGAAAGTTGTTCAGTTTGATGGTCTGAAGCACCTCTTTAAGTAGCTGTCCTATTTTAATTTACACCCTGTATATTCGTAATTATATTATAAATTGCAAATGTTATTTGATACGCGACATCTAGATTTTCTAAACTATTTTTCCATATTATACAAAGATACTTATATTAATACTGTCATGTCAAGGGCACGTCAATCAAACACCGAGATCGAGTAATGACTGGTTTTATTTCATGTCTAGTTTGTTTACCATCTACCTACTACATACATATATTATGACATCTTCCTTTTTATAAACAAAGTAAAAGAAGTAGGTACACATCAAACCAAACATTATTATTTAAAACATCTGTTACAAACATCTGTTAATTAATCAAAACAAAATTTTTCATGCACTTCTTAATTTGATTTACAATATTCTGAATTAATTAAAATTAAGTTCACAATTTCTGATTACTTATTAAATACGTATTGGTATTGAATAAGTAATATTAACAATATCAATTTCAGTGTGAACATAATAATTCAATAGCAATACCTCAATTTTAATTTGATATAATCATAAATTTTAATTTTTGTCTTAATTTAATTGTATAATTATTGTCTATCATGCATTGGTACATTATTAAAAGAAATTAATTGAATTTTTAATACATTACTTTTCTCATTACCTAAAATAAAATAGATAGGTATGATAAGTAAGAATATTTATATTAATCTTTTTAAATTTTTACTACACACACTCTTGACATCACTATGTTTTTTTTTTTTTTTTTCGAGTAATGACTAGCGCCCGCGCGCTTTCTAGCGCTTGGAAATCAGATTCCCTCTGGGAGCGTAGGTTCGGATCCTACCGGCTGCGCCATGTCATGTCAAGGGCACGTCAATCAAACACCGAGATCGAGTAATGACTGGTTTTATTTCATTTCTAGTTTGTTTACCATCTACCTACTACATACTTCCTGGATGGATCCATGGTTCCTTGGATTTTATTCCACTTACACTATTATGGTTTAAACCTTAATTCATACTTTTATTTTACCTGTAAAAGGAACAACCTAATAAAAATAAAAGTAGTACGTAATGAAATTTTAAACGTTCTGAACTAAGAGCAAGGATCTCCTTTATACTAAAGCATAAAAACCGCATCAATCAATTTACGATTGTAGTTAAGGTGGTTTCAGTCCATACAAACGTTTGACGCACAATACGCGTAGACGGAATTAATCAAAGTAATATTTTATATTACTTTGATTAAATCCATCTACGGTGGACCGACGATTAAATAACGAAGATATAAAGCTTTGAAATTTTTCATACAAAATTTTCAAAGCTTTATATATTCGTAATCTACACTAATATTATAAAGAGGAAAGATTTGTACCTATTTTTGTATGTTTGTATGTTT
This sequence comes from Agonopterix subpropinquella, assembly GCA_922987775.1. Classification (NCBI taxonomy): domain Eukaryota; kingdom Metazoa; phylum Arthropoda; class Insecta; order Lepidoptera; family Depressariidae; genus Agonopterix; species Agonopterix subpropinquella. The sequence continues at coordinate 9,434,641 of OV277714.1, forward strand.
GTAATGAATAGGATCAAAAAGTACTGGGCCGATTTAAAAAATTCTTTCACCATTAGAAAGCTGCATTCACCCTGAGTAACATAGGGTATATTTATTGCTAGAAAAGATTAGACATCCACCCGTGCAAAGCCGGGACGGGCCGCTAGTTATATTATAAATTGCAAATGTTATTTGATACGCGACATCTAGATTTTCTAAACTATTTTTCCATATATACAAAGATACTTATATTAATACCGAATACACGTATTGTGCGTCAAAGTTTTGTTTATAATTGACCTCTCTGCAACCGCCTTAAGTCTCTTTTGTCTTATGACATACCTTAAATAGCAGAAGGAGACGGAACTATAGATCTTTGTTTATGCGGTTATCCACTTTTCACTCATCACTTTTGTACTAGATTGGTCTAATTAGTCTCTTTTTTCCATACTACTTGACACCACACACTTTAAACACAAACGTCAAAAAAGTGGACATTCTTGCAATGCTATGTCTCCCTCTATGCCTTTAGAATACAGGAGATACTTGCTCTTAGATTCTGAACAATAATGGCATCACAAATGAAAAAAGATGAAGTCTTCAGCTGTTTAAACACAAATAAGAAAATAACATCAAAAGCTTTCTTGACGTCAAATATTAACCGTGATTGAAAATAGAACGAGCATTGTACAGATTTTGGGACCACTAAAACAATCTGCTGACATCCGACCCTTAGGCATGAGTGATTATGATTAGCCTTCATTCCCTTTTGAACAATTCCTTTACCTAGTTGTAATTGTAACGAACGGTCCATAATATTGCAGGATTCCTGTTATCTGTATCCAACCGTTCAGTATTGCCCTCAAGTTTTTAGGGTTCCGTACTCAAAGGGTGAAAACGGGACCCTATTACTAAGCCTACGTCGTCCGTCCCACTGTAACTTTTGAACCGTAATAGCTAGACAGTTGAAATTTACACAGAGAATATGCGTTATTAAGGCGAATTTGTTAACAAATAATAAAAAAAACAAAAAGTTAAAAATTAAGGGGAGTTCTCAACAAGAAACTAGTTTTTATCAACGTTTTTTCTTCACGCTCTATCGTAAAAACGGTAATATATACAAGCGTCAAACTTGGTGTGATCATAGAGCAAACTCTACCGTATAACAAAAAATAATAAAAACCAGCCAAGTGTGAGTTTGTCTTGCTCTAAAGGTCCCGGAGAAATAACGTTTTTTTGTAAGTTAATATTTTGTGTTGTTGTGTGGTAGTGAACCCTCGGTTCCCGAGTTGCCCGACTCGCACTTGACCGGTTTTTATTAAGATCTACAAAAAATTATACAACATTCCCGCGAAAGCATTTCAGATTGTGATTATGGACGAAGTCGCGGGTAAAAGTAACATCACAATAACAAAACATACAATAGAACAGGGCCTCAATTGCGCTATTTTATACGGTTTTGGTTTGGTTTTGGTTTAGTTTTGGTTTAGATTTGGTTTAGCTGAAGTAAAAAAGCTATCGCGATATTTTTTTCTGAACGGTTAAATCGCACAATACAGAAAATTCGATCCAACCGACATCAAACGTTACGCCAACGTATCTTCCGAAATAAAGCTAAATCGTTACCGTTAATATAATTTGCGCGATACGAATTGTGCATAACGTAACGTTTTTGGTTGTGGTTTTGTTTTGGTAGTATCGTTCAAACTTAGGGCGATTGAGGCCCAGGTTATTGAGTTCGGCGTGTTACGGGACGATGTAATGGATTTGTTACATGCGTATTTTTATATTTCGCGGAGAAAAACAATCCAAAAACAAGTTTAATGAAAAATACTTCATTAATAACATGACACCTGTTGTTTGTGTGTTTTTCTGGGGCCTATATATATATTTTTTTTTTAGTGTGAAAATATAATGCTAACGTACTCAAAGATACATTTTAATAATCTTGTTTTGGTAGTAAGTAGGGTGAGTGTGCCCATGCGATGGGACGACATAGGGTTCAGAAAATTTTAAATTTTGCATACGAATTATTTAATCAAATTAAAGATTGAAAAATTCAGTCTCGGGCGGGACTTGAATCCGCACCCTTCCAAACCGGGGAAGTGCGTTACGCAACAGATTGATAAAGATAAAGATAAAGATAAAGAATATTTATTGTTCAAACTGTGTAAAAAAAAGATGTTACAATAAGGAAGAATCAACAGTTTGGTCCGCAGCACGGACGTACAATATAGGCTTACATTATAAACCAAAACAACTACCTATGCTAAATAATAATTACCTACTTATCACAATAAAATTTATTTGAATTTAACAAAAATAAGCATTAATGTGTATTATTATTCATCAAAATAATCGTTCAATTTGTAGTAGCACTTCGAAGTGAGCCATATTTTCAGTTTATTTGAAAATTGCTTGCCATTACATGCTTTAATAGTATTTGGTAATTTATTATAAATTTTTATAAACATATGGTAACAATTATTTCTGTACAGACTAGTATTGGGGCAGTGGTCAATGACAATCCTTTCCGGGTCTCTTATAGCCCTTTTAGAAACATTTCGATTGAATCTGAAAAACTGCTGGTGTTTCTTCACAAACTTACATACTTCCCAGATGTACATGGATGGCAGCGTTAGTAGACCTAGTTTAGGAAACAACGGTTTACAGGAGTCATATGGGCCAACACCACACATAGCTCTTACACATTTTTTTTGTGTAATAAACACTTTATTAATATATGAACCGTTCCCCCAAATAATCAAGCCATATCTGAGAACAGAGGCTACAAAACCGTGATATGCAGTTGAAGCTACTTTTTGAGACACTACCTGTCTGAGTCTACGCAGGACATAAACAAATCTATTCAGTTTGCTACATACACTTTCGATATGGCTTACAAAGCTTAAGTTTCTGTCGAGTACTAGCCCTAGAAATGTTACATTATTAGCTTCTATTAAATCCTGTCCATTATGATTTATTTTTAGATCAATGTGCTTACGTCCCTTTAAAGTGAATTGTACATATTTCGATTTTGTAAGATTGACACGAAGATTATTAGTACTAAGCCAATTTATTACAGAGCACACAGTATCGTTAATATCACATTCGTAGGTATTTAAGGACTCTTCATCAGACGTTACAATAATCGATAAATCGTCAGCAAACAAGACACACTGCTTAGATGTTATATTAGGTAAGTCGTTGATATAAAACAGAAACAACAAAGGGCCTAAGACGCTACCCTGTGGGACACCGTACTTATTTATCTTATAGGATGAGCGATACGACTTTAGGATATTATCAGTATCTAATTTATTTATTTCTATACATTGTTCTCGATCTTGTAAATATGACTTAATCCAAGACAGTGCGGGTCCTCTTATTCCATATTTCTCCAGTTTATAGAGTAATATATCATGAGACACAAAGTCAAATGCTTTTGACATATCAAAGAAGAGAACGCTAACAAACTTTTTACAGTCGAGATTTTGTAGTACACTGTTTAATAAGGTGAAACCAGCTAAAGTAGTGCATTTACCCTTTTGGAACCCATTTTGTTCTGTTTTTATAATACTATATTTTGTTGTGAATTCTATCAGTCTGCGTTGCATACACTTTTCGAATACCTTGGATTGAAAAATTCGATCTCTGGCTAGTGGGCTCGGTAGCAAAATTGGATAACGCACTTCCCCGGTTTGGAAGGGTGCGGGTTCAAGTCCCGACCGAGACTGAATTTTTCAATCTTTAATTTGATTTGAAATAGCACAACATGGCTGTAACATGTTTAAAATCAATAATATTTGGAATTATTTAATATTTTGAAAAAATTACCTATGTTGAAACCAAGATAATTCGACTCAGCTCTCGATTCTAAACAAACTCCCAACGGGCACAAAATTGCTGCATACAGGCTTTAGAGCCAATGCAATTATTCCTTTAAGCTGCTAGGCGTAAGCTATAGAGCGTGCTCAGCAGGCCTTATGCAGCAGCACTATAGCCAAATAGGCACAATTTTATGCGGCCTTAAGCTTCAGAAGAGCTATAATAGTAGCTGCTTAAGAGTGCCATAGTAGCTGCAATGGAAGATTAAGTAATAAGATTCACTCATATAGCACTACATTCGTGAACGAATGACCGATTGAAATGAATGAATCTTGTTTTGACAGCAGTTTCAGTTCAGTTGTTCCTATATTTGTGTAGGCGAACCATCAAAATATCGAAATCTTTTTATTAAAATGTGAAATTGAAGTGCGGTGGCGGCCATCATCAAATTAAATAAGTAAGTAATTAATTCATGGTTTCTTGTTATTCAGTACAGTACATGCAATTAAAAACGCATATTAGTTTACTGATAATGTAAATATCACTTATTGGTGTAATTGATGCGCTCTTGATATAATCCAAATAAGCAATTAATTATGTGTATTAGAATACAGTCTTTTCAACTTTTTATGTAATAAAATCATTTGAGGTCGATTTAATGATACACTGGTTTGGAGACAACGTCCCAATCCTTAAAAATTAAGTTCTGTTTACGTTATTTGTTGACAAATATTTGCTTGGATAACCTAAAAAGATCATAAACATGGCGCTTGCTCGTGGGCAGCCTATAGCCGTAGTATCTTCCTCAATGCTTCCCTTAAGGGGCTTTAGGCGCTTATTTTAACTTTTGTAGACCTCAGAGTGATTTTTATTACTGTAATTGCAGTTCATAACTGCTAATAGGCTCCAATTTCATTCTTTATGCAGGCATAAGTTCAAGGTTACAATATGTCAAATTGTTTGGATTTCATAGGGATTTCATAGTGCAGATTAATCTGATCTGATCCCGATCCTCGGGATATGGCCAGGCTATGCCCAGCAGTGGACGTCCATCGGCTGAGATGATGATGATGATGATGATGTTTTCTCTAGTTAAAATTTTTACTCTGAATATATTTTTTTAGATATTCATATGTAACCAGTGATCGGAACGATGGGATTGTTAGAGTTGTTAAAACCACAAAATTTATTGTTTTATTTAATTTGAATCCCGTGATCCCGGGAACTGTCGTATTAGTCAGCAGTACATTGGATCGAATTAGTTATATCAATTTTAATGATCTGAAACAAAATTACAGTAATATATTTTTTTTCCGAATCCCGGGATTTCTTTTTCATCCCAAATTTTCATAGGTGGTTCAGACCATCAAATTGGACAACTTATGAAACTTATGAAAATTTGGCACCGTCCAGTTCAGTTCCCGGGAATCCCGGGATTCGGAAAAAAATTATACTACCACCGTAATTTTGTTTAAGATCATTTAAATTGATAATAACTACTTCGATCCAATGTACTGCTGACTAATACGACAGTTCCGGGGATCACGGGATTCAAATAAAATAAAACACCAAATTTTGTGGTTTTAACAACCCTAACAATCCCATCGTTCCGATCACTGGTTACATATGAATATCTAAAAAAAAATATTCAAAGAGTAAAATTATAACTAGAGAAAACATCATCATCATCATCATCATCTCAGCCAATGGACGTCCACTGCTGGACATAGGCCTCCCCCGAGGATCGCCATAACGACCGTTCCTGCGCCGCCCTCATCCAACGTTTTTCCGCCGCCTTCACCAGGACATCGGTCCACCGTGTGAGGGGCCTACCCCCAGAGAGAGATCAAATATCGTTTATGTAAAATCAATAACAATGATTTTGACGCACAATAAAATAGAATAGGATAAGATTATGTAGTAACACAATCTTTGTGAATATGAATAAATAATTAAATTAAACTTTTATCGATGGATTATCAATGATTCAAGTCTTTGCTGTATTTATAGAAATTCTTTTCCACGCCCTGTCCTATATCTATGACTACCCCCTCGGGACTATAGTCGTGAGCATATGCTATGTATTTCCACGCCGTTTATTTTTTTCATGTACTGTACTGAATAACAAGAAACCATGAATTAATTACTTACTTATTTAATTTGATGATGTCCGCCTGCGCATTTCACATTTTAAAAAGATTTCGATGGTTCGCCTACACAAATATAGTAACAACTGAACTGAACGGTGCCAAATTTTCATAAGTTGTCCAATTTGATGGTCTGAACCACCTATGAAAATTTGGAAAGAAAAAATCCCGGGATTCGAAAAAAAAATTATATTACCGTAATTTTGTTTCAGATCATTGAAATTGATATAACTATTTCGATCCAATGTACACACAGCGACACATCAAGCTATACAAAACCAACATAAGCTGGCCTCGCGTAGGTGCGACCAGCAGCGCACCCGCCTCCCGCGACCATCTGTGTCGCGCCCACACACCGCTTCGGAGCCCGCCCACGTCCTCGATTCCTCAGCGAGTCGTCAGGACCGTGGGCCCCTCCTCAAGCACCCCGGATAACCACACTGCCGGCGTGTAGGTCGCTCACCGGGCCTCCCCCAACAGGGTCCCACTCGGTGAGCTTGACCTCACCGGCAGCACCACAAGAAATACCACCGCATTGGAGCCTGCACACACCCTGGCATGCCGCCAGGTTCGTGTGCTCTCCGCAGCACCCCCCGGACTGACGTCACTGCCGAACTGACCTCGGCAGCTGCACCCTCGCTATGGAGCTCTCCACAGACGATCCCCTCCCGGAAATTGACCCCCTGATGCCTGAGCCCTTTTAAGGACTCACCCCGCTGCGGGAACTGCTAACGGCTGTAGATCCCCTTGGACCGTGGGGCGGACCGAGGGTGAACCGCCGGACTGTAGGCTACTCCGCAGCACAAAACCCCCCTGATTGGCCACACTACCGACCGCAGTTCGCTCACCGGGCCTCCCCCAACGGGGTCCCACTCGGTGGGCTAGACCGCGTCGGCAGACACCTGGACAACTACGAGGCACCACCAGGTGCCAACCCCGATGACCCGGCTGCTTCAGCAGCTGGCGCTAGAAACCATAGTAAAGAGGCCGTTGCCGCGAGACTGATTGATTGATTAGGCCGGGACTCGATAGTTGGCGTCCGAGAGTGGAAGCACGGTGGCTTGAGGTATTAGGCGACTGGGCAGAAGCTCAACCACAGAGGTCTACTATCGGGTGTCCCTCCCCTCCTCCTCTCCCCAACCTCCCCTCATTTTTGAACACCTCGACCTGAGGGGTCGTGGACGCAGCTGTGTTCTAGATCAACCAGGACGCAGGTAGCTCCTGAAGATCTGACCAGGCGTGGCTCGAGGTTCCTCGGGTAGTGTTGTCAGGTCTTACAGTTTGAGCCAATTCTCCTGAAGGAAATAACCTTTCACGATACGTCCCCCCTCGTGCCGGGTCCTTATTCCCTCTTTTCAGCTCGGCTTGGGTTGTAAGTAAAAAGTGGTAGTGAATAGGAATTAAGATAGCTAGGGAAACAACCTGTAAACGAGATTAGGTTATTCAGTAATAAAACTTGTATGTTTGTTTATAATTCTATCTTTTTATTAGCAACCTCAGAACTACAGACATCCTACCTAAAGATAGGTCAACCCTTCTAAAGGGATTTATATATTTTTACAACGAGGCCCTCTGGCCATCCCGCCACAGGGGCACTTCGTTACACAATACATTTTGTGGTTTTAACAACTCTATGTTATACTCACACGGCAAGTTTAGGTATTTACAATCCCATCGTTCCGATCACTGGTTATGAATATCTAAAAAAATTATTCAAAGAGAAAAATTATAACTAGATCAAACATCGTTTATGTAAAATCAATAACAATTGTTTTGATGCACAGTAAAATAGAATAGGATAGGATTTTGTAGTAACACAATCATTGAAAATATCAATAATAATTAAATTAAACTTTTATCGATGGATTATCAATGATTCAAGTCTTTGCTGTATTTATAGAAATTCTTTTCCACGCCCTGTCCTATACCTCTGACTACCCCCTCGGGGACTATAGTCGTGAGCATATGCTATGTATCTCCACGCCGATTATTTTTTTCAATATTTATATTTATATTGAAATAAATCCAATATAAATATTGAAAAAATCCAATATAAATATTGAAAAAATAGTCGGCGTGGAAATACAGTATAGTATATGCTCACAACTATAGTCCCCGAGGTGGTAGTCAGAGATATAGGACAGGGCGAGGAAAAGAATTTCTATAAATACAGCAAAGACTTGAATAATTGATAATCATCGATTAAAGTTTAATTTAATTATTATTCATATTTTCATAGATTGTGTTACTTTACAGGGTGTAACATAATATGGGACAGTTACTTAAAGGGGTGCTTCAGACCATCAAACTGAACAACTTTCGCAATGGCACCAATATTGAAATCGCGAAAAAAAAATCGGCTATCCCATACAAAACAGCAAACTTAACTCGACTGAAATGTATGTTACAGCCGATTTTTTTTCGCGATTTCAATATTGGTCCCATAGAAAAAGTTGTTCAGTTTGATGGTCTGAAGCACCCCTTTAAGTGACTGTCCTATTTTATATTACACCCTGTATAATCTTATCCTATTCTATTTTACTGTGCGTTAAAATCATTGTTATTGATTTAACATAAACGATGTTTGATCTAGTTATAATTTTACTCTTTGAATTATTTTTTTTAGATATTCATATCTTATAACCAGTGATCGGAACAATGGGATTGCAAATACCTAAACTTGCCGTGGGTATAACATAGTTGTTAAAACCACAAAAGGAGAATGGTCATCTGTGACCCAGGCCCGACAACAAAGTGACCTATCCCAGTTTTTTTGTGACATTAAGTATAACTAAAATATATAATTTTTTTTTTCAATTTGTGTGGCTAACACCTAAATATTGCCTGGTGAATTTCTCCAGGCGCAATACTAAAAAACAATTCTTTTCACACACTTCTAGCGATTATATCTATTAAAGACTCTGCAGATGCATGTGATTCTGATGACAATATAATAATATGGTATTATCCAGCTGATCTGATGAAGGAGCTGGAAGGTGGCTAGTGGAACTCTTGTTTGGCTACTAGCATACCCATCGCGTTTGGGCTCATTGGAATGGTCTTGATGAGTCCTATGCATTGCAGTTGGTATCGAGGGTCTGATGATGGAGCTGGAAGGTGGCTAGTGGAACTCTTGTTTGGCTACTAGCATACCCATCGAGTTTGGGCTCATTGGAATCGTCTTGATGAGTCCTGTGCATTGCAGTTGGTATCGAAGGTCTGATGATGGAGCGGAAAGGTGGCTAGTGGAACTCTTGTTTGGCTACTAGCATACCCATCGAGTTTGGGCTCATTGGAATCGTCTTGATGAGTCCTATGCATTGCAGCTGGTATCGAGGGTCTGATGATGGAGCTGGAAGGTGGCTAGTGGAACTCTTGGGTGGCTACTAGCATACCCATCGAGTTTGGACTCATTGGAATCGTCTTGATGAGTCCTATGCATTGCAGTTGGTATCGAGGGTAGAATATGGTATAATATAAAATATGGTAGGTATCGAATAAAATCAACATGACTTTGTGTAAAAACACAGGTTGATTTTAATTTTATTTTACAAAATAACTGTCAGACCTTCGCTATCAACTGCAATGCATAGGACTCATCAAGACGATTCCAATGAGCCCAAACTCGATGGGTATGCTAGTAGCCACCCAAGAGTTCCACTAGCCACCTTCCAACTCCATCATCATATCAGCCGGATAGTACCATATTATCGTATTGTCATCAAAATTACATCCATATGCAAAGTTCTTGATAGATAGAATCGCTAGAAGTAGGTGAAAAGTATTGGTTTAGTATTGCGCCTGGAGAAGTTCACAAGGCAATATTTAGGTGTTAGCCATACAAATTGAAAATAAAAATTATACATTTTAGTCATATTAAATATATATAAAAAACTGGGATAGGTCACTTTGTTGTCGGACCTGGGTAAATTTTGTATGGGCCGTGACCCTTCTCCTTTTTTGTTTTATTTAATTTGAATCCCGTGATCCCGGGAACTGTCGTATTAGTCAGCAGTATATTGGATCGAAGAAGCTATTTATATCAATTTTAATGATCTCAAAAAAATTATGGTAAAATAATTGTTTTCCGAATCCCGGGATTTCTTTATCTTGAACCCTTATAGCGTTGCTATGCAACTTAAAGTTGCAAGACAGGCTGCAATTTTCACTCTGGTGCTCGTTGGGAAATCCATCGATAAAAGTTTAATTTAATTATTATTCATATTACGGTAATATAATTTTTTTCCGAATCCCGGGATTTTTTTTCTTTCCAAATTTCCATAGTTGGTTCAGACCATCAAACTAGACAACTTATGAAAATTTGGAAAGAAAAATAAATCCCGGGATTCGGAAAAAAAATTATATTACCTTAATTTTGATTTAGATCATTAAAATTGATATAACTACTTCGATACAATGTACTGCTGACTAATGCGACAGTTCCCGGTATCACGGGATTCAAATTTTGTGGTTTTAACAACTCCATGATAAACCCCCACACGACAAGTTTAAATCCCATCGTTCCGATCACTCATAAGGAACTAAAGGCTGCACTGATTATTTTATTTTCTCTTTAATGCAACTGCTAGTAACAAAGTAGTGCCTATTTGAACTCTTAAGCAACTGCTTTAAATAGTCTAAAAATATATCCTCTTTACAGGTATAAGGCGCTTTAGAGTTCCAAGTATATAAGGTGAGGCGGGGCTATTCCGGCAGCGGGGCTATTCCGGCATTTGGCTATAACTTTTGTTCTATAAGCTTTTAGTCAGTCGCGACACCTGGTACAGGTAGAGAAAAAGCTTGTTTCTTCGATAAAATATAGATGGGGCGGCTAACGCAGGAATTGTTTGATTGGCAAGCCATATTGACGGGATACCATTTTTTTCGCTTGCGTTACCAAAAACGCTTCGCAAATTTATTAATTTTTTTAGTGGTTTTTGTGTTTTATTTGAAGATTAATCAAGTTAAGTAATATGAATAAGAACTGTAGATTCTTTTCTGCTAACTTATTTTGTCCTACGCTTATATATTACTGTGTTATTGAGTCTGACATAATAACCCCCCAAAACTATGATGGAGGGGCAATTCTGGCAGAAAACACTGGCGGAATAGCCCCACTGTTTTTGTATGAAGTAGCAAAATGCTAGTGATGTCCACAGTATAGGCATAAACGTCGATATTAATTTCAGTACTTTTAATCCTACCATATCTCGCATATACATTTTTAGGTAAAATCAAGACAAAACATGTAATCTAGTTTAAAATAAGTATATTGTCATACGAGTATGTATCTTGTATTATTATAGATGATGTAACATTTAAAGATAAAAAGAATAACGTATTTACTCAGAAATCAAAATTTTGAAATGCGGTTGAAGACGTGAAAAAACTAAAATAACTGCATGGAGCGGCACAGATACTCAGGATAGATACCCAGAACTACAATAAATACCTAACCTTTATTAAAAAGAAGAGAGTTAATAGGAAATCAATTTTAATATGACGTTTTTTTATCATAAATTTAGGATTACTCGTACTCAAAAAATGTTTTATTAAATTAAGCACTTATACTTACTTTAATCACTCTCATCCAATTTTTAAGAAATTTTTGCTAGGTTCCGTTTATCGACTTTTACGTGTCCCAGCCCTAGCATGTATGGAGAGCTGCCAGAATAGCCCCACAAATTTTTTTAAGTGTTTTTACTCGAAAATGAAGCATCCCAGCTTGTCATAAAGTTCATTTTCGCATATGTCGTATCGTCAATATTGTATTGCTTTGAGTTTCCGCGTCATAGCTCCATAGATGGCGGAGATATTGTCGACTGCCGGAATTACCCCGCTGCGGGGTAATTATGGCCACATGGTATTTTTACGAGAATTTCGCTTCCTTTGCCAGTGTAAATATGCGTTTTTAAAACAAAAATAAAGGGGAAATCAAAATAGATAAAATACCCTTTAATATGCAATAGTCAACTTTACTGTAACTTTATAACAAAGGGAAATAATGAGGTTTAAACTTTTCGCTTTGATTTTTTGTGTCAGAATAGCCCCGCCTCACCTTACCATACACAGCTATTAGTGTCAAAATGCACTTTCTGGTTCTCACTATAGGCTTAAGTGGTAAATAGGTTCAAGAATGAACTTATATGTAGGCATAAGCTGTATTCTATTTCCTTACTGCAACTATAAGCTCCCCGTGCAGCTATAGGAGTTTGCGGAAGATGTTATAGCTCTTAAAACTTTATCTTGAACCCTTATGGCGTTGCTATGCATCTTGAAGTTGCAATGACAGGCTGCAATTTCCACTCTGGTGTTCGTTGGGCTACTTTCTAGTTTTGCGTTAATTCATTAACACGTTGTATAAGAGTACCTCCATGAAGGCCTAACCTAACAGATTCGGGCTAAAATCAAGATATTTTACAAGACCCTTTCAGGTTTCCAAAATGTCTGAGAGATTACGTGAAAGGATGGTGATTTAATTATTTATGTGTCTTTTCAGGGTTACACTCCCCTTAGAGATTCGGTTAAAGAACTTTTCCTACCTACATCAAGATGGGTGGGTTACTGAAAAACCTTGTAGCCTAAAAGGTCTTCAAAAGATGTTTTTGATGGAGGCTTACCCTGCCTTAGTCTTCCTAACTAATAATAATAAATCGTTTTATTAGATAGGTACAGTAGTATCAAGTTTATAAGTCTCGCCGATATGTATACCGAAGCGCTTGAAATTATATTGAACAATCAGGATGTGCCACCTTCATTGCCTTGCCACGATTGGGTAATTGATTTCACGCCCTTTTCGTTGCTATTCGACTTTGCATCCTTTGATTATATTCCGAGAGATAGTGTACGGCTTAACGTGCCATCCGAAGCACGGAATCATTTTCACTAGTCTTCAATAGTCGGTTATGACCGTAATGTTTTTTTAGGGAGCCTGAATACGAACGCCAAACTGTTGATTCTGTCTTATTTTAACATCTTTTGTACACATTTTGAACAATAAATATTCTTATCTTATCTTTAAAAAAAACGGCTTATACCGTACTGCAAATTTTCACGATCCATTTTTACGGTTGTAGCCGTCTCTGCCCACGAACGGGTTAAGGTAGATGAAATAGCATATGTAAAGAAGGAAGAAAACAATAATTATAAAGTACTGGTGATGTGTGTGACAGACATGTTCACACGGACGGACGCACTGACCGAAGATTTCTTATCGGACTACAAACCCTGACACAAAGTTGTTCCCAATTCCCAATTTTATTACGGCCTCCGGCAATATCAGATATTCGGATATTAAAAGAAGGGTAATATTTGATTCGAAATAACATCGATCATCTTTGCCTTTATTCTTCCGATAATTCCCTTTTTAACCGGCTTCAAAAAAGGGGGCTTTTTCAATTCCTTAGTATTTTTAGGCTATCACAAAAGGAAAAGTGCTTCAACTAACTGTCTAAGAATGTTATTGTAGCATTTGCTCACATTTAGCAATTTAAGTTTCACGATGGAATGACGTGTGAAGTGATAGGATAGCCTTTTGCCCACATAAACACTGCATAAGAAACCTTTAAGGCTCTCCCTCCCTAGTGCAAGGCTCTCTTTCTTACAAGCAAACTTTTGCAATTAGCCATCCCGCTTCAATTGCGTGGCTCCGGTTAGAATTTTCCGTTTTCTTTGAAAACCTGTATGATTTTTTATGAATTTTAAAAAAATAAGAAAACTACATCATTCTATATTGTATTGTGAAGAATATTGTAAATTCTCATATTCTTCTGATCAACAATGTAAGAGTAAAACGGTTACAACTGGAAAAAAAGGGGTGACTTTGGATTCGTTTTTCTTCAGTTTTAGGAAAACCACATCACTTCTCATACCCTGTAGATTGTTCAGTTTTCTTTTCTGCTTAAAAAGTGCCATAGTTAATGTATAAAATGGTTACAAAGTTACTCAAAACCGGGCGGTCGCCCCTTAATTCCTTAGTCGGCTCGTACGACACCCACGAGAAGAATTGGGGTGGTCCATTCTAAGCCGGAACCACACGGTATTGGACCACCGACATCACAATACCAAGGAATACACTAGGAACAATGCTCATGAAAGCATTGCAAACCCATTGTTGTAGGCTGTAGGAAACCAAATCACCTGTATTAGGTCCGCCACATACAGACGGAATTACGATCCGGAATCCTGATTCAGGATTCAGTGTTGTCAACTATTGTTACAAAAAATACTAGCGTGCTGTTTAAGAGGGCACCCAGTCAGGATCCCAGTCCAGTGGCGCCCTCATCACATTAAAAAAGATTTCTCAATAAAGAAAGCCTAAATTAAAAAAGTGATCAACATCAATACTACAAGAGCCTTCAAGCTATTTTCATAGAATACTTTTATAGGTTTTTTAAAGGTCTAAACATACAAATTTTGAAAAAAGAAAAAAAAAACGGCCGCTTTTGTTTTTATTCGAAATTGTCTAAAAGTGGAATGTTTAGAACCTATAAAAGTATTCTATGAAAATAGCTTGAAGGCTTTTGTAGTTTTGATGTTGAGCACTTTTTTAATTTAGGCTCTCTTTATTGAGAAATCTTTTTTAATGTGATGAGGGCGCCACTGGACTGTGATAGCCCTCTTAAAGAATGTCTAAATAAAAATTTATGAAACGCCAAATGAATGACAATAATAAAATTGCATTTTTAGGTATTTATTGAAACGAAACAAACAATTTCTATACATGATAATTACTATCATGTGATGAGTTCATGACGTTACGAATGTTACGATGATGAATTGTAAATTGTATTCCTATATTAATACAACTATATCAAAAGACTATCGGTAGTTTCAACATTAGACATAATCTGCATACAAAATGGCATGAACCATTATCACATAAGCGATTTTTGAGCGTAGGCGATTTCGCAACTACGCAACGACGTCGCAACTGCACCGTCACGATACAGTACCGTTCCATCAACGCCTATGCTCAAAAATCTTTTTAAAATATGCCACCTAAGACATCAAAAAATCACCAGATCTAGTGAAAAAGTATCTGAAAGCGGCAACTCACCATACGGAATCTAATTCCGAATCAGGTTTATTCCGGATGCGTGTGGTGGGCCTTAATATAATCAAATCCATTAAGCAATTCTAATGCGGGTTTATTTGATTTCCTAACAATTCTCCAATGATGCTATTCCACGAAGTCATTGTTCCCGATTCAATTTGATTAAGTAAATCAATACAGTCAATGCTTAAGTGAATAGTCACGTAGGAAACTGAGCGTGATATTGTTAATCCATTTGTAGCTAAACTTAGTGACCAATGTGTTGCAATTAAACAATTATTGACATTGATTGGATGTAAGCACAGACCTGGATGGGCAGGCCGTTACAGCTATGGGAAAAGGCCCCCAAATTTTTGTAGCGTATAGTTATGGAACTCATGTCGATTTGTTTCTCATAATCTCTAGATTATAGTGGAAATATTAGCTATACCTCATCTAAACGGAGTGTCGCGTAATCGCAGTTGGAGCACATCTTATCTTGGTAAAATAATATTGGTTTTTATGTTTATTTTCGTATAAACATTTCGTATAATTGTGGCTAGCCAAGTAGTGTCCAAAAAGGCACGACTTGCTATACACAATGGTGTGTTGGTGCCTACACTTATGTATGGCAGTGAGTGCTGGGTATGGCAGAAGAAGCATGCAAGTAAAATTTATGCTGTTGACATGCGTTCCTTGCGAAGTATGTGTGGTGTCACGATGAGAGATAGAGTGAGAAATTGTGTAATAAGAGATCGATGTAAATTGAAAGAAGATGTTGTGACAAGAATAGAGAAAGGTATGCTTCGTTGGTTTGGTCATGTGGAGAGGATGAGTGACAGCAGATGTACGAAAGAGATATATGTTGCTAATGTGAGTGGAAGTGTCGGCAGAGGGCGCCCTCGTAGGACGTATGCTGATCAAATCAGTTGCGTCCTACAAAAAGGGGAGGTGCGGAGTACTCGAAACCGACGGGCATGTATGAAGAGATGTATGGATGTGCATGAGGCAAAAGAGGTATGTAAGGATCGTAGTAAGTGGCGCGCCCTGGTCTCTGCCTACCCCACTGGGAAAGAGGCGTGACGTTATAGATAGATAGATAGATAGATAGATTTCGTATAAACATTTAAAACGTTCCTATACACGCTTTGCTTTACATGTGCCGTTTTAATGAGAAAAAAGAATCTTAACAAAAAAGTCAAAACGGTGCATTTTTTATATTTATTTAATTCCGTTTGCATTGCTACCTAATCTTTCGTCCGATTAATAAAGTAAGTAAAATAAATTATGTTTTTAGAGTGTAATACCATCAATAAACGTAACCGTAAATTCGTACCGATTCGGACTGTGCCACGACTTAACTAAATTTATTCACTGTGTTTTGTGTCACTTTCTAAAATAAGATTAAGATAAAAAGACACAGAAAACTAACAGCTGAATGAAAACAATGTGCTATGCCATACAAAACTGCAGTACCTACCGACTCAACTAAAATGTATGGGGCAGCAGATTTTTTTTCCGATTTCGAAGTTGGCTCCATACTTGTAGTTAAAGTTATTCAGTTTAATGATTTGAAGCACCCCCTTAAGTATAACTAGTACTTAAGGGGGTGCTCCCTTATGTCACAGCCTGTAATAGTGAAAGTGGTTTAGTTTGATGGCCGCATGCGGCCCGCAGAGCATTTTCTTGCAGCCCTATCCAACTTTAAGAACAGCTTCCCGATGCGGCCCGCGAGCGTGCAGAATTTTTGAAGTAGGTACTCATATTAATTAGGTACCACCACTGCATTGAGTCATGATGTGAACAATTACGAGCTCGCTACGCTCGTTCACTTTTTTATATGGTATGTATATGTAGTACTTTTTACAAGGGTTCTGAAAATATTGCCCTTTGTAATATGTATAAGTAGCGACCTGAAATGCAATTTATCAGCGGCTAGGGCATTGTGTGCAACCAATCTGCAATGTTTGTTTTTTGCGACAGTGTCGACACTATTTTTGCCGGTACGTGAAAAAGGGGTTATGCTGAAAAACAGCGCTGGTCAGTGTGTTTTACCACACTACCAGCAAAAGCTGAAGCCTAGTCCCTTTGTCATGGTATTTATAAATGTGTAATGTTAATGTTATATTTCATTTAATATGTTTAGATGAAATGATGTATAATTTTCTTTGCTGTGACAATAAATCTGTTTCAATTTCAATTTCAATTTCAATTCACTAAGCTCAAACATCGTCACAACCTTAAGGCTGGGTATTAGTAGAACAAGCCTCTCTTTCTAACAAGCAAACTTTCGCAATTAGCCATCCCGCTTCAATTGAAAGCAAGATCGCAAAAAAACGCATTTTTCATCAATATCTTTTCTCTTGGGTGTTTGGGGAAAAATCCATCGGTTAGAAGCCCTGCTATAATTATTTACCTTTCAAATGATGGTATATTCAGAAGAAATGGTGTAGTGTGATTCTTGTAAAACTGGTTATAAATCTGAAATCGAGCTTACTTTGCTCCTCTTTTCTATCGAGAAAATTTAATAGAATCGTGTTTTCAACGGTTAGATGCCCTGCAGAAAGAACGTATCTACACTGTTATGTGAACTATATATATTAAATGTAATAATTTGGTTCTCAAAAATCGTTTCGAAAACAGACAAAATAGGTATGACCCCCTCTTAAATTCGTCGTTGAAACATCGGCCAGCTGACAATTCGGTATTTGCTATGATCATATCATGTGTCGAACTCATATAAAAACTTCGACAATCTGTAGGATGCAAGAAAGATGTTGCATTTGTGAGCTTGTCGATGTTTTTGGCAGCGATGTGACGCTTAGTGAATTGCTGTTTTAATCGTCCTGTTCTACGATAGATGCAATGAGTTTTATTTCTTTACTAGCAACCCGCAACCCGCGACTTTGTCGGCACAAATTATATACCAGATTTTAAGTCAGATCATAAGCTAACAAACAAAAAAGTTTCATCAAAATCGGTTCAGTAGTTTTTGCGTGATGCTCGAACAAACAAACCCACAAACAAACAAACAAATAAACAAACAAACAAACAGACAGACAAAAAATCAAAAAATTTGTGATTTTTAATCAGGGACATCTAAAAACCATATCGTAATCTTTTTTTTGTAAATATCTTCAAAGTACAGACACACTTCTGTTACAGTTTTATAATAGTTTAGATAGATAGATGTTCTTTGCGGCCCACTGATTCTAATATCATCATACATTTGGCCCCCCATGACTTTGAGTTTGACATGCCTGGTCTAAACTGAAACCACAGCTGAAACCCACATTCTCGTAATAGTTTCATTAACACTAACAGTAAGCCATGAAAGTAAAACTCGCGTGTTATTACTTAATGTTCAGCTTCAGGTAGCGAGCGAGTACCTAAAGGCAAGTATACGCATTTGGCTCGAAGCCAGAAAGATCTCATGCATCGCCCGGCACAGTATCGCCATCTTCTGTTCACTCGGGCCTATTGCGGTTTCATGCGCGATGGAACCACGCGTTTTTACATTTTTTTAAAACGTTGAAAAATCAAAAAAATGGGTAGGCCCATATTTCTTGATTATACATATCTGTGATTATACTCACGCTTCTAATCCGTAATCGGAGGAATAGAGCCTCAAGTGTACGCTATACAACGAAGCCATTTTAATAGTTCCGTAAACAAAGGGTGAAAACGGGACCCTACGGGTTACTAAGCCTACGTTGTCCGTCCGTCCGTCCGTCCGTCCGTCCGTCCATCTGTCCTACCTATTTAGGGCTATTAACTTTTGAACCGTAATAGCTAGATAGTTGAAATTTTCTCAGATTATGCGTTATTACGGCGGATTTGTTAACAAATAATAAAAATGTCAAAAAGTTATGTTAAGTTGTTATTTCAACCCCTTTTTCGTTGTATTGTTGTAATAATTGTAATTTGTTGATCGAAAAAAAAGTCTTCTTCATAACTACTACATTTCTGTTTTTGGGTTACTGTTATCTGACTTTATGCGAAAATTTTGATTCAATAGGTGCAAAAATGAGCGAGATATTCAGGCGGGGCCTACAGACAGACAGACAGACCGAATCGACGAAAGTATAAGGGTTCCTTGTTTGACTATGGAACCCTAAAATAAAAAGAATACCATTGAATGATCGTGCCTCTAATTTCAAGTATAATTGATTGATTGATTGATTTCTATACCAAATTCAGCTAGACATCGGTTCTACCCTGAAACAGCATAGAGTTGGTCATGACTTCATTATGAAATATCACTGAAACTACTCATCTACCAAGTCCTTAGACAATTTAATAGGGACGAGTTACGCGTGTCATTCTACTAAGAAACATTTCTGCCACTTTTTGCGGGGAGCGAGGTAACATGAAATCCGCAACATTGGATTTTATTCCCCATAAGTTTAGATTCTAATTTTGAATGTTAAAAATCATGAAAAGTAGTCTCGTGTGAACCCCAAACGTTCTAAGTTCAAAATTATTGTTTTGCTATTATAGGCTGTCTCGTTTAGTGATAAGGTATAAAATTGGGTGTAAATGTGCAAGATTAATTGATCTAATACCGTGGCAGAGGGGAAATGCTACGAGTCCCTATTAAATTGTCTAAGACCAAGTCCCATGACAAGACACGTTCACAGTTCGATATTGTCTAACGATTGTTTTATTTAGAAACAAAATTTTGTCTACCAAACATGACGCAGATACTTGTGTTATGTTTCAATAGTCACCTCACGTATTAAGGATGTCACTAAATGTTTGAGACTCAAAGGACAGTACAAAAAATTCTGAGACCTTCAGAAAAAGACAGACGGAAACTCGATAGGCATTATACTTGTACTAAGATACGAAGACCCACAAGAGGAACTATTATCAAACTTATTGCCAAACCAGAAATGGTATATAAGGAGAATTCTTATGTGGAAAGAACACCAGACAGGCATTGTATTACGAAAGCAATAGGCTCTGCTGACTTGCAACTAAAAGATGAATGATAACTGAATGACCAGGAAACTTTTACACAATCTAAAGGGATAAGGTCGAAATTGTTATATTACAGTTTTTCAGCGTAACAACAACTGCTAAGCTCAAAACAATGATATTCGCGCAGTGCTAACACTGGAATGCTAGACAATTCTGACTCAACGTGTGAGTCGTGCGCACTGCAGCCCATTTGTAGCTGACCTACCACGTAGGTCGTCAGCTGTAAGTTTAAATGAGACAGACATAATGGAGAAATTGCTTAAAACCTAAATTACAAGTTTGTTTAGAACTATTGGAAAAATAGCATTCAGGCATTCAGTAAATCGTTAGACCATAATTATAGGTATGTAACTATGGAAGAGAGCGTCGGTGGCGCGTTGCGGAGAGGTATGGACTCCCAATTATGGGGGTCCGGGTTCGAATCCGCACGGACAACATGCCATGTACCAATGAGTTTTTCTAACTTATGTACGTAATACCGACTGCTCTCAAACGGTGAAGGAAAACATCGTGAGGAAATCTGCATACACTGAAGAAGAAATTCTGATTTGTATGTGAAGTCTACCCATTGGGCACGCGTGGTGGACTAATACCCAATACACCCTCCTTGAGGGTAGGCCTGTGCCCTGCAGTGGGACGTTTATAGGCTGATGATGAACTATGGAAGAGTTACATGTGTAATTTTACTAAGAAACTTTTCTGTCACTTTTTGCGGGGGACTTCGAGGTAGCATGCAATTCGCTACTTTCTGTTTTATTCCATTATTTTAGAATTATAATTTTTAGTGTTAAAAATAATCTCGTGTGAACCCCAAACGATACTAGTTTGAAGTTAGTGTTTCGCAATTATAAGCTGTCTTGTTTAGCGATAAGGTATAAAATTGTATGTGATTGTGCACATGATCAATTGATTTTGTAACTTGGCCGAGAGGAATGCTAACGCGAGGTTGGTCCCTAGGTACATGGTCTAAGAGTAAATCATACTTATAAAGTATGATCTTAAATTGAAAATCTAATAATTTTCCGGAAATTGACCAATGACAACAAAACAAAAACAGAAATGTTCAAAAGTACGAAACAGAATTTCATATTAAATTAACAGTAAAAGTCAATAAACAATATTCAAACTCTGAATGTAATTAATTTTGAACAAATCGTTGTTACAGTTTGTTTGTTACATAAGATACAGAACAATATTGAAAATTACTTTAAGAAAAGTTAAATAATTACCATAAGCTTATAGTTAAATATAGATTACGAGCTTTTGCCTGCGACTTCGTACACGAGGGTTGCCTCTTTAGGGGTCGATTTTCGAAAATCCTTTAACAGTGCACCCCTAAATCTATACTATACTATACTATATAGAGATATTATAGAGTCAATAGAACACAATAGAATTATATTCCCATGTTTCTACCTTCTGTGGTTTAGGCTGTGCGCTGTCTGTCTGTCAGTCAGTAACGGAACTCTTTTATAGATGAGGATAATTTTACAGTTTTAGCTTAATTTTATTGTAAGTACAAACTTGGTGAACTTAAGGTGAACTTCGTTCTTCTTATAGTGTGGGCAGCAAGCATATACAGGGTGAAATTGATATCATTAGCATCCTTTTAAACTAAGAGTCTAACCATCAAACTGAACAACTTTTACTAAGAGCAAACCAATCGGAGTAACAAAAAATCAGCTGTTCCATACTAAACTGCAGTGCGTACGCGACACAAATGTATGCAACAGCTGTTTTGTTTTTTGCTCCGATTGGTTTGCTCCCATAGTAAAAGTTGTTCAGTTTGATGGGTAGACTCTTAGTTTAAAAGGATGCCAATGATATCAATTTCACCCTGTATACAGGGTGTTCGGCAGACTGTTGAACATACTGAAATGGCGGATTCTTGGGGCCGTCTGATACGTGTTTAGGCATAATAACAAGACCCAGGGCACGAAATTCGTTGTTTCTCAACATTCAAACGTCAATAATTTCATTTAAAAATATCAAAACTGGCAACATTTTATTTTAATTTTAATCTAGGATAATTGAAGAATCTTATAAGAGTCATATTTGATGAATATGATTGCTAGACTATTACACACGAGCTCTTAAACTACAAACAAATTGAAAAATTTGAACTGCATTTAAAAAAAACTAAGAGTGAAAGAGCAGTTCTAATTCTACGAAAACATCTTCGGTTCCTGCCGTTCTAACGGTATGCAATATGCCCAATTTCCTTTACCTAAAACAACTGATGGAGTAATTTGGTAATTTCAACTACCCGGGCCTTTTTTCTCGGAATTTGCGAAAAGTTAAATTAATTACTTACATTCAAAACTGTCAAATTTGCGAAAAGTTAAATTAATTATATCCATAAAGGACGTTGGAAAAAAGATCAAATTCAAATTCAAATTCAAAATTTTTTATTCAAAATAATATCATATAGATAGCTTTTTGACGTCATTTTTTGACTCTACCACCGCAACTTTGAGCAAAAGTTTGGATTCACCAAGGGTCGCTCAACAACCGACGCTGGAGTTATGCTGATAAAGCATATCTTTAGCGCTTGGGAGGAGCACCAAAATGCAATCGGAGTCTTTTGTGACTTATCCAAAGCATTTGACTGTGTTGATCATAAAACAATGTTGATCAAATTAAACCAAATCCAAAGGGTGTGTATCAATGGAACAAATTCGTCTGGCTCACTAGTAAAAATGGGCGTTCCACAGCGATCTATACTGGGTCCATTTCTCTTTCTGGTTTATATAAACGATTTACCCTACATGGTGCAGAACTTGTCGAACATAGTCTTATTTGCTGATGATACTTCTCTTATTTTCAAAACAAGTAGAAAGGCGCAAGATGTTGATGATATTAATGACAACGTAAATGACACTCTTCGACAAGTTCTGAACTGGTTCAGTGTTAATAATCTTGCTTTAAATGCAAAGAAAACTAAATGTATTAAATTCACTCTACCAAACGTTATAAATAATGAAAATAATATAACTTTAGATAATGATATATTGCATTTCACAAGTAATACTGTATTTTTAGGGATAAAGATTGACTCGAGGCTGCAATGGGGTCCACATATAGAAACCCTAGCGGGTAGGCTGAGCTCGGCAGCTTATGCAGTTCGAAAAATTAGACAGCTAACTGATATAGCTACTGCAAGACTTGTATACTTCAGCTACTTCCACAGTATCATGTCTTATGGTATTTTGCTGTCTTTATCCTTCAAAAGCGGGCAATTCGAGCCATTTATAATCTGCGTTGTCGAGACTCACTACGAGATCTTTTTAAAGATATCAGTATTTTGACTTTCTACAGTCAATATATTACGAAAATATTTTATATGTTCGAAAAAATTTGTCTCTCTTTCCCAAAAACAGTGACGTTCATAATTACAATACAAGAAATAAAAATAAATTAGTATTCCCACATTTTCGACTCAGTAAAGTCAACACATCTTTCATGGGGCACTGTATACGCTTTTATAATAAGATACCAGAGGATATTCTAAACTTACCAGACAAAAAGTTTAAGTCTCATGTTAAGCAAGTCCTCTGTAAAAAAGGTTACTATAAACTCGATGATTATTTGAATGACCAAAATGTCTGGTCTTGACAATTTTACACTATGTAATGCAATATTGTATTTTAATTGTACTTTGTACATTTTGTTTTGTTTAAAAGATGTGTGTTGTAGAGTTTCTGGCCGCATCTTCTCTCAACGGAACACCTTCCGACGCGGTGGTAGAGTCAAAAAATGACGTCAAAAACTTCGATCTGCTCTCGCATACGTTTGAGTCTAGTAGCTACTACAGTTTTGTATGAAACAGCCGATTTTATTTTTTCTCGATATTGTCTCCATAGTGAACGTTGTATTGTTTGATGGTGTAAACCACCCCATTAAATATTACTAAGGTTTTGTTACACCTTGTAAAATTTGAACGCATGTATTTTAGTCAAGAAAAAGATACATCATGAAAAAGCAAGCATCCCAGTAGTTTTCAAACAAGCAATCAAAATTTCAAAAAGTCTAACTATTCCCTTCGCGCTCAAACAGAAATCAAAACACAAGTGTAAAATTTTGAAACACTGGCGCACTCTCTCATGAAATCACTCTATGAAATGGAAGGAAAAACAATAGGGAACCGAGCGAAGCGCGGACAACAGACTAGCTCGTCCCGGATGAGTCTGCGACCTCAATAGCATATCTAGTCGAGCATGGCTCTTTAATAACAGCCAATCGACTTCATACACAAGAGCGAGAGGTCAAAATTGAAAAATAACAACGTTATTTCCTCTTCGTTTGATGCGAAAGCTAATAATGCTGATACTGATATACAGGGTTACTTTTTAGGGTTCCGTACCCAAAGGGTGAAAACGGGACCCTATTACTAAGCCAACGTTGTCCGTCCGTCTGTCCGTCTGTCCGTCTGTCCGTCTGTCCGTCTGTCCGTCTGTCCGTCTGTCCGTCTGTCCGTCTGTCCGTCTGTCCGTCTGTCCGTCTGTCCGTCTGTCCGTCTGTCCGTCTGTCCGTCTGTCCGTCCGTCCGTCCGTCCGTCCGTCCGTCCGTCCGTCCGTCCGTCCGTCCGCCCGTCCGCCCGTCCGCCCGTCCGCCCGTCCGCCCGTCCGCCCGTCCGCCCGTCCGCCCGTCCGTCCGTCCGTCCGTCCGTCCGTCCGTCCGTCCGTCCGTCCGTCCGTCCGTCCTACCTATTTAGGGTTGTAACTTTTGAACCGTAATAGCTAGATAGTTGAAATTTTCTTAGATTATGCGTTATTACGGCGGATTTGTTAACAAATAATAAAAATATCAAAAAATTAAAAATTAAGGGGGGTTCTCAACAAGAAACTAGTTTTTATCAACGTTATTTCTTCGCGCGCTATCGTTAAAACGGTAATACATACAAGCGTCAAACTTAGTGTGATTATAGAGCAAACTCTACAGAATAACAACAAATACTAAAAACCGGCCAAGTGTGAGTCGGTCTTGCGCTAAAGGTCCCGGACAAAAAAATATTTTTTTTCTAAGTTAAAAATGTTGTGTTATGTGGTGGTGTGGTACGAAAACCTCGGTGCGCGAGTAGCCCGACTCGCACTTGACCGCTTTTATTATTCAGTGCACAAACTTTGCTAGTGTGATGGTTACCGAAATTAAGAAGATTTCGTAGCGAGATGCCTACTACCGCACTTAGCCTATGAATACCTTTGTGTTTTTGTTTAACCCGGTTTAGAAGAAAAATAAAAAAATAACTGCATCTAAACGTATTCATTAAAAATGTTTGGTTTGTACTGACCATACTGTCACCTGTCACTCGCTTCCTCGATCGGCGCGGTTGTTATCAACAGTACGATCAGCACAGCAATTTTTATTCAAGTTGACGGGATGGCAAAAATAAGATATATTTGAAAAAAAAAAAATATTAAAATTTATTTTTCGGGGTCTATTAACGATACCTAATACGTTGTGAAAGTTTGTGCACCGGTCCACCGTGTGAGGGGCCTACCCACGCTGCGGTTTTCGGTACTCGGTCACCACTCGAGAACTCTTCGACCTCATCGGCCATCGGTCATCGCCAGGTCTTCACTCCACCATATTGTCCCGAATGAAGAAGATCAACGTTATTCACTGTCCTATAACTTTAAAGTTACATAGTCTAGTGTTCAACCACCCAACACACAATACAGGGTTACTTTTTATTCAGTGCACAAACTTTCACAACGTATTAGGTATCGTTAATAGACCCCGAAAAATAAATTTTAATATTTTTTTTTTCAACTATATCTTATTTTTGCCATCCCGTCAAAGGTTCTGCGTGCCAAGTGCCCCCCTCGCCCATTGCCACTTTAGTTTAGCAATTATTTGAGCTATATTGGCTACCCAGGTTCTTTTGCGAATATCTTCATTTCTGATTCAATCTCCGAGCATAGCCCTCTCCATTGCCCTTTGGTTGACTTTTAGCCTTTTTATGAGACCTTGAGTAGGCGACCACAATGTCAGTTCCGTACTTAGAGGAACACGGTTCTATAGTTCTGTATGTCATCACTGGCAATACCAGACAATGACCAGTGTGGTCACAAATGCTGTAGTGGTAAGATAAGCCCATCACTGGCAATACACACTGGTCACAAATGATGTAGAGGAAAGATTACCCTGTCAGAAATGATGGTATCAAATATGACTGGTCAGGATAATCATTAAAAGACATTGGAGAATATAAAACGTAGGGTCAGGCCAACTGATCCTGTCGTAAAAGTTCAAATATAACCATTACATTATTAACATAACTGTATTAAACTAGTTGCCAGCAACCTATTACCAAACCCAAGAGACGACGTCGTGGATAAATAGATAATAGTATACGTAGTATTACCATTATGCGACTGTCACTGCTTTTGTCAGATCCATTTACCAACAAGTCCGCTGCATCTGCAAACCGCATTAATTTGACTATCCCTTAAGGCTCTTTTACACTTTTATCTAACAAATTAGTTTTTTTATACCAATGGCCAAAATAGTAATGTGTTTTTTTTGTAACAATGGCCGCTAAGGGTTAAGCCTCATCTGGCAGCACCGCATCGCATTTTTTCACGCTCTAACCTTTTCTGTCGCTCAGGAAAGTCATTGGCTAGAGCGAGAAAGGTCGCAGCTCTGCCGGTGCTGCTGCGTGCGATCACTTTCCCGTTATCTTTCTCGCCCTAGCAAATGACGTCCTGACAGAAAAGGGTGGAGCGATGGAAAAATGCGATTTGGGGCTGGCAGATGAGGTTCAACCCTAACACCTGCCTGCGTAACATGACAGAGGAGAGAGCGACACAGGTCACTTCTAAACGTCAAATTGGCGGTTATCTCCATAGTATCTAACTCATAAAGTTATCTCAAATTTGACGTTTAGAAGTGACCTGTCGCTCTCACCTCTGTCATGTTACGCAGGCTGTTTGCAGCTTAGATCATAGTAAAGGCTTGAAGCATGTGGCGCGCAATGCATTCGCGGCATATTCGCCAATTTGGACGCACCCTTATAGTCGTGCTGTAATAGTTGCTGGCGGTCGGTGCGTTCAATTTATGTTTTCAGTCATGAATATACAGGGTGTAACAAAACACCCTAGTAATACTTTAGGGGGTCCTTCAGGCCATCAAACTGAATAACTTTCACTAGAGAGCCAACATCGAAATCGCGAAAAAAAAAACAGCTCTTTCATACAAAACTGCAGTACCGTTTCGACTGAAATGTATGGGACGGCAGATTTTTTTTATTTTTTTTCTCCATAGTGAAAGTTGTTCAGATTGATGGTCTGAAACAATCCCTTAAGTATTACTAGGGTGTTTTGTTACACCCTGTATAATCATCATCATCATCTCAGCCTATGGACGTCCACTGCTGGACATAGGCCTCCCCTAAGGATTGCCATAACGACCGGTCCTGCGCTGCCCTCATCCAACGTAAGAATTATATAATAATTAATGTAAATAAAAACCTCTATAAATACACAACACAAAGAATTTCAACCATCAATCCGTTTTCTGTTTCCCGACGCTAATGAATATAGATGCACGTCATGTTTTTTCCAAAGTATTGGTATGAACAAAGCGATCCAATCTATTGCAAACATGATACTCATGATCGATCATACTCTTAAACGACAGGCGATCGCTTTCTCGTGCTGCCTTTAGATGTACTCGATTATACCGGTTGATTCTTTTTACCGTTGAGAATCTTTCAGGGGTGGTTCAGACCATGAAACTGAACAACTTTTACTATGGAAGCAAAACAGAATTCGTAAAAAAAATCGGCTGTCTCATACATTTGAGTCTACTAAGTTAAGTATTGCAGTTTAGTATGGAACAGCAGATTTTTTCTTTCGCGATTTCAGGTTTGGTCCCATAATAAAAGTTGTTCAGTTTGATGGTCTGAACCACTCCTGAAAGTTTCGGAACGGTACAAAAAATCTTCCGGTATATCTAAACTATTATAAAACTGTAACTAGAAATTTGTCTGTACATTGAAGATATTTACAAAAAAAAAATTACGATATGATTTTTAGATGACCTTGATTCCAAATCACCAATTTTTGGATTTTTTGTCTGTCTGTTTGTTTGTTTGTTTGTTTGTTTGTTCGTTTGTTTGTTTGGGTGTTTGTTTGTTCGAGTATCACGCAAAAACTACTGAACCGATTTTGATGAAACTTTTTTTGTTTGATAGCTTATCTATCTGACTTAAAATCTGGTATATAATTTATGCGGACGAAGTCGCGGGTAAAAGCTCGTACTTATATAAGTTTAGACTTAGATACAATTTTATTACACTTTTGTTTCATAAAAATAAGATAGGTACCTAAAACTGATACTCAAGCACATAATTATGAAATAAATACAGTACTACCAGCTCCTGTAAAACTGGAGACTAAACAGAGTGTGGACACTGCCTACAAAAAACAGGAATTGACAAGATGACGTCATATTAATCTATGGATGACGTCAGCACATGCGAAACGGAATCTAGAGCTACAACAACTTTAGCTCGCTACATCTACGACCCCATCTTCGTCCTGAGGACTGGATTGAGGTCAAGAGCAAACCCATAGTTAATAAAAAGAAAAAAGCCGCGTGCGTTACATGCTAAGTCTAAGGTTACATGACTTTTTTGTAAATAAAACGCATTGACACCCGTCTATTCAAAAATAGTTTCTACTATCCTTCGTCCTGAAATTATATTATCTTTGTTTCAAAAACATAATTAATATTTATGCTACTGGTAACATAGATACCTACAGAAAACTGGTAAGGTAACCACAAAAGTAAATTAAATTAAATTAAAAAGTATTTATTTGTCTGTAACCAGAGGGGGTGAGGTTGGTGGGAGGCAGGGACTGTCCATACTGTATGTAGTACTAGATAAGTACCCTTTATTATACTGTGATCTAGGCAGTGAACACAAATTTGCGTTCACTGGATGTAGGTACATAGAAACTGTCAAATGAATAAAGCAAAAGTTACACATGAGTAGAGGAACTGACATGAGTTATCAAATGAAACCTTTATTGGGAACTTATCGGCAGGGTAAAAATTCGAGCCCTGTGTATAATATTGCCTCGCGTCACGTATCTGTATCTCTTTCTATTATACAGGTGCCGCTAGGTACTTACATCTCAGTCTCTCAGCTGTAAGTCTCTCTATTCCTGGTATAGTAACTTTATGCTTAAAAGCTTTAGATCAAAGCTTAAAAGTAATAAAATTCTCTACTTTTTAGTTTTTAGTAAAATACCGCACTTAGCTCGCTACTAAACGCCCTCTAACTAAACGCCCCTCCCAGACAGGATAGAGAAAAAGGGATTATATTATAAAGTTGGCTTTTAAAGAAAACTCTATCTCAAAGCGGAATTTCCTTTCTCAAGATTGATAGCTTAGAGTCGACATAAATCCGAGGGTACGTATTTTTACGAATAGAATTTGTCATTAACATCCATTTGTAGTCTTTTATTCAAATATTTGAGACGGGGTTCCCTCGGTCTAGCAAAAGAAGCGTGATATTAAAATTTCCTTGTGCCGCAATTTGTGTGCGGAAAAATTGTCAGAGTAAATAAGTTCTTGCCTTTTTCCTTATTTTACTCCAGAATAATTTTGCGAAATTTCGTTTGAAATGGAACCGGTAGTAATCCTAATCCCATTAAAGATTGAAAAATTCAGTCTCGGGCGGGACTTGAACCCGCACCCTTCCAAACCGGGGAAGTGCGTTATCCAATTTCGCTACCGAGCCCACTAGCCAGAGAACGAATTTTTCAATCTGTTGCGTCTTGAGGGGACGTGAGCGACATCTACTGGCAGCTATTACAAACTAGCCAACCACCCGGCTAGGCCGGCCGGCTAGTGGGCTCGGTAGCGAAATTGGATAACGCACTTCCCCGGTTTGGAAGGGTGCGGGTTCAAGTCCCGCCCGAGACTGAATTTTTCAATCTTTAATTTGATTCGAAATAGCACAACATGGCTGTAACATGTTCAAAATCAATAATATTTGAAATCCTAATCCCGTCATCACAAAATTAATGTTTTTGATTTATTTCGAAAGGTTTTACTATTATAGGTAGGTATAATTTTTTTTTTAAAAGCTAATATCCGATATTATTGGTTTGTACCACGTTGTTAAATTTTTGCGATGTGATGTGATAATAAATCTACAGGGTGTTAGGGCAAACTAGGGTTGCCAACTTTTTTAAGACTTAGTGCCCGAAAAAATATAGTAGATCTGGGAAAAATAAGAAAAAATATAGTATTTTCGAATTTGTTAATTTAAATTTTTTCAAACTTGATACTTTTTGGTTTGAATATACAAAGTTCTTATTTTCAAGGAACAATCATATCTCTATTTCGTATTCGTTATAGAAAATAATGCATCCGTAAACGCAGAAGTCGCTGGATTCGATACAGAAATAATATTATTTCTAAAAAAATACATAAATCTGACTTTAAGAAAACTTGTTGTCACTTTTCAGTAGTATATTTAGTAGAAAATTGTTTATGGAACAAATGTGATGAAGAGAAAGAAAATTGTTAAAGTAATGTTAAGTTATTGGTAATTTTTATTGGATCTAAGTACCAATACAGGGTGTAAAAAGACATCTCCCGAAAACTTTAAGAACATATCACTGAACCTATATAAAAATTAATGGCGCTAAACTTTTAAATTTAAAAAAATTATTCGTGATTTTTCCATTTTCTTGCCACGCAATGTAAAGCGTACAACACGCTGCTGTCGTAACACTACGTCACACGACCGTTTGCGGTTATGTTATCTCCGACTCTCGGTAGACTCGGTAGTCACGGTCGCGCGCCACTCAGCTGTTAGGTCACTGCCCGCTCGCTCGGGTGAGCGGGCAGTGACCTTACAGCTGTGTGGCGCGCGACCGTAGCTTGGCGACGAGTTTGATGAGTGCGTTTTACATTGCGGATTTTTGCTATTTTCGAAATGCTTGTGTTTAACAATTAAAATTGTATTGCATTATGTAACTGGTAGGCTTTTATGTTCATAATTGTAGAAATAAAGGCCCGAAAAAAAATTAAATTTGTGAAAATAAAAAAAATAAATTTCAGTGCCAAAGTGTTAGGTATCATGGTCTGAATCCATAGTTTCAGTTTTCGGGAGTAGTCTTTTTACACCCTGTATATTTAAATTGTCTATAAATTATTTACTCATCAAAATATAGTAGTTTTGCCTACTATATATTTTTTTCAGAATTATAGTAGTAGGGCCCCTAATATAGTAGGATAGTATATTATATAGTAGGGTTGGCAACCCTAGGGTAAACAGTTGCATTACTTTAAGGGGTATTTGTACCCATGATACTGAATGGGGTCCACATATAGAAACCCTAGCGGGTAGGCTGAGCTCGGCAGCTTATGCAGTTCGAAAAATTAGACAGCTAACTGATATAGCTACTGCAAGACTTGTATACTTCAGCTACTTCCACAGTATCATGTCTTATGGTATTTTGCTGTGGGGCCGTGCTGCAGACGTCGAGGCTATCTTTATCCTTCAAAAGCGGGCAATTCGAGCCATTTATAATCTGCGTTGTCGAGACTCACTACGAGATCTTTTTAAAGATATCAGTATTTTGACTTTCTACAGTCAATATATTTACGAAAATATTTTATATGTTCGAAAAAATTTGTCTCTCTTTCCCAAAAACAGTGACGTTCATAATTACAATACAAGAAATAAAAATAAATTAGTATTCCCACATTTTCGACTCAGTAAAGTCAACACATCTTTCATGGGGCACTGTATACGCTTTTATAATAAGATACCAGAGGATATTCTAAACTTACCAGACAAAAAGTTCAAGTCTCATGTTAAACAAGTCCTCTGTAAAAAAGGTTACTATAAACTCGATGATTATTTGAATGACCAAAATGTCTGGTCTTGACAATTTTACACTATGTAATGCAATATTGTATTTTAATTGTACTTTGTACATTTTGTTTTGTTTAAAAGATGTGTGTTGTAGAGTTTCTGGCCGCATCTTCTCTCAACGGAACACTTTCCGACGCGGTGGTAGAGTCAAAAAATGACGTCAAAAAGCTATCTATATGATATTATTTTGAATAAAAAATTTTTGAATTTTGAATTTTGAATAACTGAACAACTTTTCCAAAGAAACCTATAGGAAATTCGAAATTTTTTTTTTCGACTTTTCATACAAAACTTCGATCAGCGGATTGCATTTAGTACGGGAAGTTCAAAATTTTTTTAAAGAATTATCTAAGGGAAAGTTGTTCAGTATCATGGGCATGGGTACAATACTGCAATCACCCCTTGAAATAATGCAACTGTTTATCCTAATACCCTGTATAATTATCTAGATTTTGCCCGCGACATTGTCTGTCTGTGACGGTTCTATTCCGAGAGATAAGTGTACTTTTTGCAACCATTAGCAGCAAGGCTGATTCAGTGTTTATGGGGTGTAGAGCTTCTCTGTGATGGGGATAGACCAGGTCTGCCTGCATAACTCCAGTCGATCAAGGAGTTACTGATGATTAAAAGTCTGTAAAAAATTAGCGATCAGCTGCAAGGCTGATCGTATGTTATTGTTGTAGTATGTACTGTAGCTATGGGAACAGAACAAAAACTGACATGGTTCATCAGTAGGTTTAGGAGATACAACCGTTCATAGGTCGGAACTTTGACTGGCTGTATCTCCTAAACTGATTGACAGAACTTGACAGTTTTTGTACTGTTCACATAGCTACTGTGCATACTACAACAATATTGGTCTAGTTTAGCCGTGCAGCTGATCGTAATTTTTTACAGACCTTTAATCATCAGTAACTCCTAAAATGACTGGAGTTATGCAGGCAGACCTGGTCCATCCCCATCACAGACATGCTATACACCCCATAAACACTGAATCAGCCTTGCTGCTATTGGTTGCAAAAAGTACACTTGTCTCTTATACTATTCCGCACCGGTCATGTTAGCGAGATAAATGTAGTTGTAATAACAACTACAATTACAACTACATTTAAGTAATAACTTAGTGAAAAGTTTATCCATTCCCTACGACCAGAGATGTCAATATCGGTCAGATGATGATGATGACAAAAACCATAGACAAAAATCAAACCTATGTTTAACATACATCTTGCAAAACATCTCATTGGAACAAATAAGTAAATAAGGTTTCGTATATATTTGAGAAGTGTAAACAAACCATGACATTTTTTAGTCAGCGTAGTTTTTAACTTCACTGCGAAGATACAGAGTTCAAAATGATCTAGCATATCCCGTTATTATTTTGTGTATAAATATCGGCGCAAACAAGTATTAACCCTGTACGGATTCTACTGAATAAATGTTGATATTGAATCTCGTATTTCAATCAAATGTAGAGATGATTTTCAGTTTTTCATATTTTAATTTGTAGATACTATATTCCAATTTCCAAATAGCAACATTTTTTAATTACAGAAACAATGATTTAAAACACTGCACTCTATAAATGCATGCGTTTTTGGAAATAAATGTTTATGTTTACTTAATTCTTAGACCCGGGCCTCAATCGCCCTAAGTTTGAACGATACTACCAAAACAAAACCACAACCACAAACGTTACGTTATGCACAATTCGTATCAATCAAATTATATTAACGGTAACGATTTAGCTTTATTTCGGAAGATACGCTGGCATTTACGTTTGATGTCCGTTCGATCGAATTTTCTGTATTGTGCGATTTAACCGTTCAGAAAAAAATATCACACAACAACATCAACAACTTTCACTATGGAGCCAATTACGAAATCGCGAGAAAAAAACAGCTATCCCATACATTTTAGTCGAGTCGGTACTGCAGTTTTGTATGGGACGGCAAATTTTATTTTCGCAATTTCGAAGTTGGCTCTAACTATGGTGAAAGTTTCGTGGCCTGAAGCCCTTTAAGTATTACTAGGGTGTTTTGTTACACCCTGTACACAATCATATCGGTTTGAAATCGGTACCTATCGTTTTTTTTTCTTTCAGAACTTTTTGACACTCAAATTAAGCGAGTACGCCAAGCGTGCTCCACATTTAGATAAGTATCTTGAACTTCTGGGAGTCACTTCTTATCTCAAAAGTTTTATTCACTTTTTGAACTGTAGGTAATTACTAATTAGGTAGATGTGGGTCGTGTGATAAAAAAATAGATATCAGCTAACCTGGATCTGTTGAAATTACTAAAATGTGAGTGAATTACTTGGAAACATGACATGCAGGGGTGTTCTGTTTAGGTATTTGATTTTTTGTTTTGTTTTTATTCATCTACGTATTTATATTTAAGAAGACAACTAATAAAGAAAAACCCATACCTACAGGGTGAAATTGATATCATTAGCATCCTTTTAAACTAAGAATCTACACATCAAACTGAACAACTTTTACTATGGGAGCAAACCGATCGGAGCAAAAAAATAATCAGCTGTTCCATACTAA
Source organism: Agonopterix subpropinquella (assembly GCA_922987775.1). Taxonomy (NCBI): domain Eukaryota; kingdom Metazoa; phylum Arthropoda; class Insecta; order Lepidoptera; family Depressariidae; genus Agonopterix; species Agonopterix subpropinquella. The sequence goes on from OV277714.1 coordinate 9,469,068, forward strand.
ACTGCAACGCCTACTCGACTCAAATGTATGCAACAGCTGATTTTGTTTTTGCTCCGATCGGTTTGTTCCCATAGTAAAAGTTGTTCAGTTTGATGTGTAGACTCTTAGTTTAAAAGGATGCTAATGATATCAATTTCATCAAAAGACATTGCCCAATCCCGTTTCCCATACAAAACTGGTAAATTTGTATTTGAATTTTATAAGAAATCCCACTGCAGAAAAGGATAATTTGCATTTCCTTGGGAAGCATGATATTCCTCTATCCTGTGTATAATTTCAGCTATCATACGATTTGTATTTGTTCTTTAATCATACACATTCGCCAGCTGCGAAACGACCCGAAACGAATACACTATGTCACGTGGGCAAACAAATGTAAATGTGTGTCCTTTGTCATTTACAGAAAAAAAAAATGTTTTCTCCTAGATTTCTCGTAGATCCGTAACGCACTCACACTTGACCGGTTTTCATTCTTTTTTTTTTAAATTAGAGTAGTATCAGATTATCAGACCAAGCTTGACGCTTGTATGTATTTACCGTTTTTACGATAGATGAAAAACAATACACGTTTAAAAAAACACGTTTCTTGTAGATCTTGTAGATACCCCTTAATTTTTAGGGTTCCGTACCCAAAGGGTGAAAACGGGACCCTATTACTAAGCCTACGTTGTCCGTCCGTCCGTCCGTCCGTCTGTCCGTCTGTCCGTCTGTCCGTCCGTCCGTCCGTCTGTCCTACCTATTTAGGGCTGTAACTTTTGAACCGTAATAGCTAGACGGTTGAAATTTTCTCAGATTATGCGTTAGTTCGGCGGATTTGTTAACAAATAATAAAAATGTCAAAAACTAAAAATTAAGGGGGGTTCTCAACAAGAAACTAGTTTTTATCAACGTTTTTTCTTCACGCTCTATGGTAAAAACGGTAATACATACAAGCGTCAAACTTAGTGTGATTATAGATCAAACTCTACAGAATAACAACAAATACTAAAAACTGACCAAGTGTGAGTCGGTCTCGCGCTAAAGGTCCCGGACAAAAAAATATTTTTTTCTAAGTTAATAATGTTGTGTTCTGTGGTGGTGTGGTACGGAACCCCTTGGTGCGCGAGTAGCCCGACTCGCACTTGACCGGTTTTATTGTATTTTGTTACCAATTCCGCGATAACAAAAGATCAATATTTAGTCAGACGTATGGTACGTGGTTAAGGGTTAAGGGGTTTCCCTGACCGAACGACCTTGACTCTTTCAGAGCCACCTCACCTCTACTAAACTACTACATTTTAGTAGGTATACCTATTTTTGACTGGCTTGTCCTTCATTATGTCACAGTGGAGCCTTCTAATCCAAGAAAATCACATTCTAAAATCATGAGAATTCGCCCAAAATTTAACAATTATGTAATTAACTCATTAAATAATGGTCCTAAAAAAAATTTGCTTAATAGCAATTTTAGATCTTAATATTGTCTACACAAAGGTGTGTGTCTCAAGTAAATGTGGCTTCAACTGAAAAAGTAGATGCACATAATACAGATTTTTTCCAATATTTAGGCTTTCCTTTGAACACAGGTTTCATATGTATTTTATAGAAAAATAATATGATCTATAGCAAATAAAGCAGAGATGTTGAAGAATATTGCTACATTTTTCAATTATTTGTAGGTTTTTCATCCGCATCCGCTCCTGTCATCGTACCGGGATAAAATATAAGCTAGTTTTTAAGACTAATAATAAGCTTTTAAATGTAAAAAGTTTTATCAAAATCAGTCCAGTTGTTTTGGCAGAATCCTCGAACAAACACAGACTTTTACAGTACTTTATTAGTGTCTATTAGTGTAGATAGTTCACGGCTGTCCGACATAGTTCGTGCGCTACGCCGCGCTAGTGTGGCGCTAGTGTCGTGCACATAGCCAATAGAGGAAATAAAGTCATAACTTTAAACCAAACGTCAAAATAATTTCCCACCGAGTCGTCAAGTCTGCTCGATTCCGTAAACACCTTGTTTATACAGATGGAAAACGTTCCGAGTTCCATTAATTTTCTGTGACTTGAGCAAAACAACAATAATATACAAACCTATGAAAACGTAATTAATTCAGTCGTTTATGTTTTGAAACAATAATAACTTTGTTGGTTGAAATTTGAAACCCTGAAATGTTAATTTATGATGTTATTTATTGAATTTTATTTATCTGTAGCATAAAGCAGTTGCAATCATTACAAAGCATATTTTAAAAATGTTTCATTCACATTTTTAAATATAAGGTCTAACAAACTTTTCTGAAACTATTTTAAGGGGATGATCAGACCATCAAACTGAACAACTTTTTCCATGGGACCTATATCGAAATCGCTAAAAAACAGCTCTTCCATACTAAACTGCAATCCTACTCGACGCAAATGTATGGGACGGCAGATTTTTTTTCGCGTTTTGTACTTTAGTCCCATAGAGAAAGTTGTTCAGTTTGATGGTCTGAACATCCTCTTAGAAAAACTGTCAGAATATCAAGTTGGACCTTGTATAAGATACAATATGTGTTAGTTTTGTTCAAAACATAAATAACCAACGATATATTCATGTATATCGAAGCATCCCTTTCTCCACTTTAACCTCGATTTATAATCTTCATTCTAACCACATCGTTCCCTTATCATTATCATACTATTTCTCATTCTATCCCTTATAGTCACTCCTCACATCTTGCGTAAAGCCCTCATTTCCACTCATTTATTCAGCTTTCTTTCTTCTGCTGATACCTAACATTTACTCCCATACATCAAGGACAACCAAATGAGCTTCTGTGTGATATATTTTGGTTTTCCGCACAACTCATTTCGAGGGTTCCGTAGTCAACAAGGAACCCTTATAGTTTCGCCATGTCCGTCCGTCTGTCTGTCTGTCTGTCCGCGGCTTCGCTCATAGACTCTCATAGCTCTGTTACTTTGTGAATAAATCATCATCATCATCATATCAGCCGACAGACGTCCACTGCTGGACATAGGCCTCCCCCAAAATGGGGGGATTTGCCAAAATCGCCACGCTTGGCAGGCGGGTTGGCGATCGCAGTTGGATTGAATGTGTGTACTCAGAGGATGCTGCTGCCCATCCTCCGGTAGATCCCTCAGTCGCCTTTTACGACACCCACGGGAGGAAATGGGGTGGTGCTATTCTTAGCCGACACCACACAGCAGAAATTTTGAATAAATATTTGACTTAAACTCTTAAGAGGTTTCCCTGACCGAGCGACCTTGACTCTTTCAGAGCCACCTCACCTCTACTAAACTACGTCATTTTAGTAGGTATATCTATTTTTGTCTGGCTTGTTCTTCATAATGTCACAGTGGAGCCTTCTAATCCAAGGAAATCGCATTCTAAAATCATAAGAATTCGCCACAAATTTAACAATTATCTAATTAACTCATTCTTCTTCTTCTTATCGTGTGGGCAGAGCCCTGGTGTCAGAGTTTTTTCAGACCGCCTTACGGCCTCTGACGTGGTTTTATTAACTCATTAAATATTGGTCTTAAAAAAATATTGCTAAATAGCAATTTTAGATCTTAATATTGTCTACACAAAGGTGTGTCTCAAGTAAAAGTGACTTCAACTTATAAAGTAGATGCACATAACACAGATTTTTTCCAATATTTTAACTTTCCTTTGAACACAGGTTTCATATGTATTTTATAGAAAAATAAGAAATATGATCTATAGCAAATAAAGCCCAGATGTTGATGAATATTGCTACACTTTTCAATTATTTGTACGTCTTTCAAATAACGAGAAGATAGCTTCTAAAAACCAGTAAAATATGGCCCGAGCCAGCGTTTACCTATGGGGAGCCTCTTAAGTACTAAAAAGCCTATACTTTTTTCTCGTTATCCTATGTTTTGGCATAGAATAACTAAATTATTCTTATGGTTTTGGGGTGTCGTCAGATAGGTCGTTCAAAAATATTGGCAGTGTGTAAAAACCATTTGCGAAATATTCAGCTTTAAAAACTTAATTAATATGTTTATAGTTTCAAACAAAACGCCCCCTCCCAAGTTCGTATATTTGTAATGGGCAACTACGGAACCGTCACTGCGCGTGGCCCGACACGCACGTGGCCGTTTTTTTGGCTTTTCAGGAATTCTAAAATATTTAATAAGACTATGATATCTCCTCAGTCACTTCAGACAATTTTTTTTTTATTCTTTAATCAACATGAAGCCCAAAACTTACTTGGTAACTCGACACGTAATTTAACAAAGCTCTGAAAATTTACAAAGCATGTTCTACTGAGTACATGCTAACTCCTTTATCTTAAAGTTAGTGGTTCTCGCTCGGTTAGTGCAGGCCAAGTTACTACAAGAAGCACACTAGCGATAAAAATAAGGCCTGAAAATCCCGGGTAAATTAGACCACTCTTATCATTTTCATAGGTATCTGACCTGAAGACCGATCTCCTATCACCTTCAGGTATAATAAATCTCTACTTCTTCTTTTTTTTAATATAAATTAATAGACTCTTGCTTGTGCGTTAGCACTGCATTTCCACTAGTGTAGTAGTTTATGGGAGAATCTATCCCAATCTCAGGGATTGTTTTTGGTCAAGAACAAGAAGAGATTGAGGATTGCGGAGCCTCGTGGCAGGCAAAAACGCGACGCGCGAAACCACGCGGGTCAGTTCCTGCAACGTGACTCCTACTTCTTCTTATCGTGTCGGCAGAGCCCTGGTATCAGAGTTTTTCAGACCGCCTTACGGCCTCTGACGTGGTTTTTATGTAACGACTACTACCACCAGAGATAGTAGACGGGACCAACGGCTTAACGTGCCATCCGAAGCACGGAATCATTTTTCTTTTCAGACAATCAGATGATTCAGCCTGCGATGTCCTAATCAACTGGGGAAAAATAAACAAAGTGACATATCACAGGTGTCTCCGCGGGAATCGAACCCACGACCACCGTATCGAGAGCCAATAAATAAATAAAATAAATATCTTGGACAATGTCACACAAATTATCTAGTCACATTTAAAGTACCAGAATCTAGCCTGGACTTGTATTATGATGACTAGACAACGATATAGAATACATATATAAATACAAACATCCATGACTCGGGTACAAATATTCATATTCATCATACAAATATTTGTCCCTTACGGGATTCGAACCCGCGACCATCGGCACAGCAGGCAGGTTCACTACCGACTGTGCTACCAGGCCGTCAATGCTCTTAATCATTAGACCACGGAGGCAGTTAATAGTTATAAATCTCTACTGAAACATCATTAGACCGCATGCGAATCAGGATCTTTTTACATCCGGTTAGGTATGGCGCTAATCATTTGACAGCTCATGAATGCCGTTTCCAAGAACATTGTACTTATATACAACTAGCGGCCCGTCCCGGCTTCGCACGGGTGGACGTCTAATCTTTTCTAGCAATAAATATAGCCTATGTTACTCAGGGTGAATGCAGCTTTCTAATGGTGAAAGAATTTTTTAAATCGGCCCAGTACTTTTTGAGCCTATTCATTACAAACATACAAACATACAAAAATAGGTACAAATCTTTCCTCTTTATAATATTAGTGTAGATGTAGATATGTGACAGCCTAGCAAATACTGAAACGGTGAACTCAGACCATCAAACTGAACAACTATCACTATGGAGCCTATATCAGGAAACGCGAAAAAAAATCAGCTGTCTCATACAAAACTGCTGTACCTACCTACCCGACTAAAATGTATGGGACTGATTTTTTTTGCTTTTTCTGAGGTAGGCTAGGTATATATTATTGTGAAAGTTGTTCAGTTTGATGGTCTGAGTACACCGTTTCAGTATTTGCTAGGCTGTCACTTACACCCTGTATATTCGATGCGGTTTCACAGATCGCTCAGACGTGTCAGGCTGTCAATCACATAGTAAATATGTTAAACTTAGCGCGATACGGAATTCAGCACAGTTGAATAGTAACAAAAGAGTAACTGATCAATTATTACGAGTATTATGTCAAATATCGATCAATAAATGTCGTTCTAAATGTCTTTTTTTGCCTATTTGTCAAAGAGGTTAATACCTAAAGGCATAGAGAGAGTCATATCATTGCAAGAATGTCCACTTTTTTGACGTTTGTGTTTGAGTGTGTGGTGTCAAGTAGCTGTCAAGTAGTATGGAAAAAAGAGACCAATTAGACCAAAGTGACATTTTCCCTAATATTTACGGTCAGTTTTCACACACACCAGCACAAAAAAGTGGACAGCCGCATAAACAAATATCTATTTCGCAAACATGCTTGGAAATGTGAGCATTATTTTGACAACCTTCTTCGAGATAAATCGAAATTGCTGTACTGGCCAAATACATGCGCGCAGCGGCCGGCAATGTTTGTATGAAAATCCATATCTGTCGTGTTTAGCGGCCAAATAAATAACATAGTAAACTCATATCTGTCGTGTAATTTAAAAATTTTCTCCGAAACATGGCGACCAAGGAGGTAACTAATCAAAGGTTTTATTTTCGAACTGGCTTGCAAATAGAAAGCTGTTTATTGAAAAAAAAAAAACAAATTGTTGTTCGTTGTTCGCATAGACATTATTATACTACCTATGGTTGTTCGTCATTGATTTTGAAAAGAGTTTTAATTTCTGCGAATTATTTGAGAAAATTTACTGTTTTAATTTCCGCGCATTATTTGAGAAAAGTACTATACAAGCCTTGGCCACAACTAGGCATTGATGGACTTACGTATGTGTGCCTCGGCCCACATTCACACGTTCGTCCATCAATTCCTCTGTTGCTGGCCGCTGCAGTAATATAATATAGTTCCGTCTCCTTCTACTATTAAAGATACGTCATAAGACAAAAGAGACTAACTACAATCGTAAATTGATGCGGTCTATATGCTTTAGAATAAAGAGATCATTTCTCTGAGCTATTTGTTTTATTGATTAAAATATTTCACACGTTAAAAGTTACATTCTGTATAACTTTCAAGCATTATTAACGCCAATATGAGTATTAAACCCGCGAACAAAGACTCAAAGTACCTACTGTTTCAAACTTGCATCATTTTGTGAAAGCCTTCGGCGTGCATGTCAGGAATTTTAAAAATATTTCCTGTCGCATTATAAAAGAGTTCCGTCGCTAGTTTGTAAATTGTGCATTTTAATATGCACATTTTTGACGCGAAAGTCTGTAAATTCGAATGGAATTAAAAATAGAAGCGTGTCGGACACGACCGTAATTATGGTCCTGGCCCTGTACCCGGACCTTCGATGTTCGATTTATCGCCACTGTTTCGGTCCGCACTTCATTGTAATAGAGTAGACATTCGAACGAAAACTTTAACGCAATTGCGAAGTTCGAATGTGCGGGTAGAGGCCCTGTAGAGTCGCGTGGCATGGATATACGGGTGGATGTGTTTCGTTAGCGCGCGGGTTAGGTGGCCACGTGGCTCAGTTATTTTATAATAAATATGGTGGTTTGAGTTCGTGTTTTTGTTAAAAAAAAATCATTTCGACTACCCAAATATCGATTACCGAACGTCTGGCACATTTGCCATTTAAACTAGACATTTTGCCACAATTTTAAGAACATTTTATATAAATTCATTTTGGTTGTCATTTTGCATAGACTCTAACCCATATAATGGTTTCTCTATGCCATAAAGAAAAAAAATAGAGAAGAGAAACCATTCTATGGTATAAAGTTAACTTGAACCCGTTAAAGGATTCATTAAAATTAATTCTACCGCCGCGCCGTATCAAATTACTAAGCGGAGATAAGGGTATGAACACACGAAAATAAATTAAGGCGATGTTGGTTTAACGGAAATTGCGTCTAAGGTGTAATTCACACTGAGCAGTGTCGCGCGTCGATAAATTCGCGTTCCACCACTCCCTTACCGCCTGCTGTTTAATAAACCCGACAATTGACAATGACAATTCAGAGTACTTACATCATCATCAGCTTATCATCGTCCACTGTTGGACATAGGCCTCTCGGAGAACATTCATCATCATCATCATCATCATATTACGGCTAATATGATGATGAGGCCTATGTCTAGCAGTGGACATCTATCGGCATAGATGTCCGCTGCTAGACATAGGCCTCCCCAACATGGGGATTTGCCATAATCGCCACGCTTGGCAGGCGGGTTGGCGATCGCAGTTGGATTGAATGTGTGTACTCAGAGGTTGCTGCTGCTCATGCTCCGGTAGATCCCTTATTCGCCTTTTACGACACCCACGGGAGGAAATGGGATGGTGCTATTCTTCGCCCACACTATACCTACGGACAGAGTACATTGCTGGTTACTAATGACGTTTAACTTGCAGTGCTTCATGTGTCCTAGCATTCTCAGCAATGCAGCAAACCTACTCTGAATTGTCATTGTCAATTGTCACGTATATTAAACAGGGTCCTGGCCAAGGGACAGGGCAAACAGTGGCGCGAAATGCGATTTTTCAATACACTGAGCGTTGTGTCCCTACTATTGCGCAAGCACGCAGCGGCGCGTAGGCAGTGTGTTTAAAATAAATTAAAATTTTGTTTATGTCACAATTTTCAGTGGTGAATTAATTAGTTCGATTTAGTAGTAGTGCTTTAAATTAACAAACGCACTAGTCGGCACTACAATTTTCGAAGGTTCCCCTCGATTTCTCTGGGATCCATCATCAGATCCTGGTTTCCTTATCATGGTACCACACATGAGATATCTCCTTTCCAACAAAAAGAATCATCAAAATCGGTTCATAAACGACGAAGTTATCCGCGAACAAACATAAAAAATATATATATATAAATATACGGTCGAATTGAGAAACCTCCTCCTTTTTTTGAAGTCGGTTAAAAATGAAGCCAGGATTTCACTGATGCCACTTTTTCACTAAGCCTTGTTTGTTAGAATCATGAGTTCATGACAAAAATTATTAAGTATTGTGTCAAACAGGGTCAATAACTGTTTGTGCACTTTAGTATGGCACCCAAAGAACAAAGAACCCGGCTTTGCCTTCATAAAAGTAGCATGCTGGTGTGTGTTACTGATATGTGTGCTATGACATATAATTTTCATGCATTTCGTTCAACAAAAGGTTTTAGGTTGAACTATGAAAGAAGTCACTATGAAAATTTTATGAATATTTTATATTCAGTCACAAGACATAAAAAGATAAGGTTGAATTTAATTTGATTAGTTTTTTGGTCACGCTAGCTCATGAACTAAAATAGTCCTCATATTATTTCCACAAGTTTTCTTTTCTGTGATGGCACCCACAAAAACACTATTTGTAAAACTCGATTCTCTCTTCTTCTATAATACAGTGTGGCAAGTGCCTAAGAAGGAAACGGGGCATATTTGTACCGGAGCGATGTTATTTCTTATCTCACGTCAGAAATGTGAAGCTTCCATTTAGGTGCTTTTTATTTTTCTTAGAGCATTTATTTTTTATTCGTGTGAGGGTTGAAGACGCAAATTCGGCGTGGGCGCTGTTGCCATTGTGCTACGTTGAAGATTGCACTTACATATACAGGGTGAAATTGATATCATTAGCATCCTTTTAAACTAAGAGTCTACCCAGCAAACTGAACAACTTTCACTATGGGAGCAAACCGATCAGGGCAACAAAAACATCTGCTGTTCCATACTAAACTGCAATGCGTACGCGACACAAATGTGTGCAACAGCAGATTTTTTTTGCTTCTGAAGGTTTGTTCCCATAGTGATAGTTGTTCGGTTTGATGGGTAGACTCTTAGTTTAAAAGGATGCTATTGATGTCAATTTCACCCTGTATACAATGGCAGTGTTGGGCAAAATGTAATTATTTAAACTATCAATTACATTTTGTAATTGTTAATTTCAATTACTCAATTATTTTTTTGGTTACGATTATAAATGTATTTATTTTTTATTATAAATGATTGCATTAGCCCTTTGCATTGGCTAATGTAATCATTCTTTACTTTCATCTAAAATCGTAACCAAAAAAAGTAATTTTTGACTAAGTGAATTCACTAAACCAATTAAATAATTTGATTTTGTGAATTCACACATTAAAAAACTTGTTCAGTTTGATGGTCTAAACCGGGTTAGACCAACAAACTGAGCTAAACATGAATTGAAAATTTTAAAACGGTAAAAAAAAACATTCGGTTAGTAGGTAATTTGATGAAATGAGAAGGCCTGAAGATCATATATGACCACACAAGTCCTAACCCAAGACACCGGCCCGAGGAAGCGAGGAAGACCCCCTTAACTTGGATGTCCGTAATCAGCAGGGACCTGAAGAAAACCCAAGTTGACGTCTCGACAACCCTGAAGAATAACGAGAGCCGACCCCAATTGAAATGGGATAAGGCTAGGCAAAGAAGAAGGTTAGTAGGTAATTTAGGTATAGAAAGTCAACATGAACAACATTTTTAAATCTGGCTGCCAGGAGTGAGATTTTTGAAAGTCACGCTTCAGTTGTAGAAAATGTCAAAATTACTATGGAGACTCTGCATCATTCGGTGATGATTTTGGACGCGTGACTTTCAAAAATCGGACTCCAGGGAGTTGAGACATGCTTTGAAGTAGCAACCCCATTTTCAGGGTTCCGTAACCAAAGGGTGAAACGGGACCCTATTACTAAGCCTACGTTGTCCGTCCGTCCTTCCGTCCTACCTATTTAGGGCTGTAACTTTGAACCGTAATAGCATGACAGTTAAAATTTTCACAAAATATGCGTTATTACGGCGGATTTGTTAACAAATAATGGAATGTCAAAAAGATAAAAAACTAGTTTTTATCAACGTGTTTTCGCTCTATCGTAAAAGCGGTAATACATACAAGCGTCAAACTTGGTGTGATTATGGAGCAAACTCTACATTATAACAAATAATTAAAACCGGCCAAGTGTGAGTCGGTCTCGCGCTAAAGATACCGTAGAAAAAAAAACTTTTTTGTAAGTTAACATTTTGTGTGGTGTTATGTTACAGAACCCTCGGTGCGCGAGTACCCGGACTCGCACTTGACTTGTTTTATTTTAGGATTTTTCACCTATGACCGCTGTGTGTACCTTTCCTTATATTTTCAAGTATCATTGCCAAAACTGTGAGATCTTGGAGATTCTAGTTATTATGTACTTCCCATAGCGATATAATAAGCCGTGGTGGTCCAGTGGCGAGTAACCTTGCCTGCCGTGCAGGAGGCGATGGTTCGATCGCCGTCCAGGCCGACTCGTACCAATGAGTTTTTCGGAATTTTTGTACGATTTGTACTACTGGCTTTGCGGTGAAGGACAACATCGTAAGGAAACCTGCATGCTTCGATTTCGAGGTATGTATTGTACCTACTGTCCATTACAATCGGCGACGGACTCAATCCCCGTCACACTGGACAGAGTTTCGGTAGGTACTACTAGTGAAACGTGCATGTTCTGAAGTTTCAGAATATCTCTGACTACCCCTCGGGGAATATAGTCGTGAGCATATGCATGCTCATAGCGATATAATAGGCCCGTCAGTCTTGGTCTTGACGTGCCCCGTGTGCTAATTCCTCCTGTGTTTAGTCATGCTCATATCTGTAGGCAGACACAGAATTCTGTAGCGAAAGTTACATTTGTTATTCTCTTCCAATTTGTCATTTATCCGGGTCAGACGTGCATGTCAAACCTTACAGACATTATTTCGCAGGATGACAGCACAGAATAACAATTATAGTACTAAATACAGATAGGGTCGTATTGTGTTTGAAATGTTAGAATTGTGACATTTATTAGTAGCATAGCGTACAATGGTAGGGTGGTAGGATGCATTATCAATCGTAACAAATATTTTAAGTACATCACATTAGTTTGTACTTTTTAGTGCCTTAATGACAACAAGCGTGTTCTTTTGGTTTTTTAGGGTTCTGTACCCAAAGGGTGAAACGGGACCCTATTACTAAGCCTACGTTGTCCGTCCGTTCATCCGTCCGTCCGTCCGTCCGTCTGTCCGTCTGTCCATCTGTCCGTCTGTCCGTCTGTCCGTCTGTCCGTCTGTCCGTCTGTCCGTCTGTCCGTCTGTCCGTCTGTCCGTCTGTCCGTCTGTCCGTCTGTCCGTCTGTCCGTCTGTCCGTCTGTCCGTCTATCCGTCTGTCCGTCTATCCATCCGTCCGTCTGTCCTACCTATTTAGGCCTGTAACTTTTGAACCGTAATAGCTAGATAGTTGAAATTTTCTCAGATTATGCGTTATTACGGCGGATATGTTAACAAATAATAAAAATGTCAAAAAGTTAAAAATTAAGGGGGGTTCTCAACAAGAAACTAGTTTTTATCAACGTTTTTTCTTCACGCTCTATCGGAAAAACGATAATACATAAAAGCGTCAAACTTAGTGTGATTATAGAGCAAACTTTACAGAATAACAACAAATACTAAAAACTGGCCAAGTGTGAGTCAGTCTTGCGCTAAAGGTCCCGGACCAAAAAAGTTTTTTTTTTCAAAGTTAATAATGTTGTGTTCTGTGGTGGTGTGGTACGGAACCATCGGTGCGCGAGTAGCCCGACTCGCACTTGACCGGTTTTATTTAAACTAGGTATAAAATTTTTGCATCTGAAAGTTAACTTTTCAGGGAAGGATAGATTTATTAATATTCATTTCATTACACTATAGAGCAAATAGAAAAAAAAAACGAACTAAATCGTTTTATAATAATTGTCTGAAGCATATTTGAATGTGAATCTATTTTGGTGATAGGGCTGCAATTTTATAGCCATCTTATTCATTTAAATAGGTATACAACGTGTTAATGAATTAGCGCAAAACCTCATACACCCCAACTGATTTATAACAAAATAATTAGATTAAAACAATAATTTAATTATTTTGATCGTTAAAATTTAAAGTTATTCGCATTTTAAATTTTGAGGCAAAAATGATTTTTGATCATTTCAGCACTGAAAGAAAGCGCAAAAGTACTCATGGATACATTTTTATAATCTTGTTTTGGTAGTAAGTAGGGTGAGTGTACCCGTGCGGTGGGTTGCCATCGGGTTCAGTAAATTTAAAATTTTACCAAAAAATTATTTAATATTTTTAAAAAAATTACCCATGTTGAAACCATGATAATTCGATTCGGCTCTCGATTCTAAACAAACTACTTTCTAGTTTTGCGTTAATTCATTAACACGTTGTATAAATTGTTGTGTTTTGTATATTTTGGTGTGCAAAAAAGAATATTTGTTACTAATTCTTGGTAGACTATACATCAGAATTTTTCTTCAATGCTGAAGAAGAAATTCTGAAGAGATATAGCATGCAGGCTTCCACACGATGTTTTCCTTCACCGTTTGAGAGCAGTCGGTTGGTAGACGTTGGATCTAGCGTTGGATACATCACTCTACCTACGCGCGCCCAGCTTATTTTGGTTTTGCGTACCTTGATGTGTCGCCGTGTGTACGCACGCACGCACAAGAGGCGGCGAAAAGTGTGGGCGGTGTGGGCCTCCGCCCACGGCCTCGCGGTCCGACGGGCCTCGCGCTTCAAAGGTTTATTCAGCTTTCTTCAAACTCATGATAAATATTTTCTTTGGACCATTAAAAGCTACAGTGGCCACAGCTACTGGCGAATCAGTTCTAAAAACTTCGAACTCGCTTTGCTCGCTCTAGGATCATTATTGCACTGCATTCGTGCACTATCTGAGTTCAGGGTGCATATTACTAAAAAAAATCGAGCTCACTTCGCTCGCTCTAGGATCATTACTATAAGAAGCGAGCGAAGCGTTCATTAGGTATTGCACAATCTGAGTTCTGAGCGCAGCGCAGGCGAAGCATGTTGCTGAAAAATTTCGAGCTCGCTTCACTCGCTCCAAAGGAAATCGCCCACGTGACGAACATTCCACGTTTCAAATCGTTAAACAACTAACGAATGAGTATGATATCTACAATTATACACAAAATAGAAGCAATATTATACTTCTAAAGGAAATAGAAATTATCCTATTTTATCGTCGCATTTCTTATAAAATTCAAATTCTAGTTTGTAGTTTTGAGGTTATGTAAGACTAGCGGCCCGTCCCGGCTTCGCACGGGTGGACGTCTAATCTTTTCTAGCAATAAACATAGCCTATGTTACTCAGGGTGAATGCAGCTTTCTAATGGTGAAAGAATTTTTTAAATCGGCCCAGTCATAGATTTATATATTACTAGCGTAAGGATAGGCCCGTCAGAATATTTTACAAAAACCTTCTTCATAGAAACAAAAATTTGCGCCATCTGTCATAACTCATATACGAACTATATCGTGTCATATATTTGTAGTGCTCTAAATTGACATTTTTCCTTGCATTTTAGAGCCAACGAACTGGGGACAATAGTCAAGCTCATAGGCCATGTCCTTACGCTAGTAATATATATGTCTTTGGGCCCAGTACTTTTTGAGCCTATTCATTACTGTGATGTATTTGACGTTTATAATTCTGTACTAAAGTGAGGGTACCGGCAAAGGACGAAGCCGTGGCAGTCCGGAATAAACGCTCCTGTTGAACGGTTGTTTGTGTGTCATTTCTAGCCCTAAACCCATAGATTTATATATACCTTACAATTACAAACATACAAACATACAAAAATAGGTACAAATCTTTCCTCTTTATAATATTAGTGTAGATTAGGATAGATGGTAGGCCCTAAACACACGGGGCGTTTGACGGCGCAGACGAGACCACGCGCTTTTTTCACGAACACGCGTTTACGGCGACCTAGAGATCCAAAACCTGTTTATTGCATTTGTATTGATACAAAAGCGATACGTATTCAATCGTGTGTGTTGTTAGTATGTAAGAGCGTTCACGGTACGGCAACAATTAAAGGCCTGGCCTGGCCTTCGCCGTAATACCACTGGTTTGGAACCAGAGGTATTACGCGATACTGCGTTGTGACGCTGTTGATGAGTCTAATCAAAACACGGAGTTAAGTGGCAATAAAAACGCGCCACCACAAAATGCGCGCTGATACGTCAATACACGCATCTGTATTGACTTCAGCGCGTTGCGCAACTCGCTTCCATTAAGCCATTTTGAATCTCGTGTGTAGCGCAACCAGCGCGTTAACACGCGTCGACTGTGCGTAGAAAACACGCCATGTGTATATGCCCTTAGCGTTCTTACAGACGAGCGACGCTTTGCGGTCGCCGTGTGTCGCAAAGAGACGTGCAAAGGAGACGCGCACATAGACTTTACGGTCACAGTGGGTCGCGCGACCCTCTGCGACCGCAAAGTGTCGCTCGTCTGTAAGAGCCCCTTGTGCGAGCTACGATGTACGATGAGTTGAAAATGAAAGATAATAAAAATAGTTCACTGAGTAATGACAATCATTTTAATGTTTTATTCATTTACATTATACGTATTTTCTGTTCTTCCAAACATTTCTTGCAAATACTCAGCCGATTGTAGAATCTAGAATTTACCAAACCAAGAACTCTCTTCTAGGCTTCATCTAGGTTTGCCCTCTTTCAGCGCAAAGATCTTATTTTTACAATTCACAGGCTAAATATCAGATGCACGATTGAAGTAGGTATCTATTCTTGCCGAAATATTTATAACACGTAGTAGTTATTTGTTCGGTAGAAATCATAGATATATATATTACTAATATATATATCTATGGTAGAAATTAAGTTTTACACTAACATTCATCGCTTTGACTGGGTATTATTGCTAGGAACAATTTATTTCCTTTCTCTTGCTCGATTTATGTTGATCTTCATCTTCAATGAAATGATAAAATACGGTAATCCGTGCGTAAATTAATATTTATTGCAGATTAATATTTTCATTATAAAACTGACATCATAAAAAACAAAATTTAATGTCAGGACTATGACAGGACAGAAGTCCTAAAAGAAAAATGTTACATCAGTGACAAAAATGATTTTATTCAAACAACACATATTGTGATGGAATCAAGAAGTTTGAATGGTATATGCACGGTATATGTTAATCTTCATGCTTGTGGTCTTAGATTAAAAACTTTTCGCTTACGCTGACTTGGTCTATTTAGACTATAGAATAGACCACAAGCATGAAGATTTTACGTAGTACTTCAAAGGTACTTCCTATCTCTATGGAAGATTAACATACATCCTCAAGCTTTTCTCAAGACTTCGTAAAGAGTTCATAATGTTGTTATCGACGGATCTAGTCGTTATGTATCTATTAAAAATTTAAATAATAATACCACTAACAATTTTTACCATCTGAACGGAGAAGAGCTATTAAAATACATAATGAATTATAACAACCATCTCATGCCCATAATCCTTATAAAAGGCGAAACGGGATCTGTCATTGTCCTTTCATAATTTTATGTTTTACCTATGTGGGTCAGTCGGTTCCAATGAACTGACAGGTTACTAAACGGTCTTATTTAGCTTCACTCCGTATATTTGTTTATTTCGAGCTCACCGTCTTTTAAAGTTACCTTCATAAAATATGATCTGTGATCAAAAGTACCCTAGGCGTGGGGCCTCGCGAACCTCATCTTGCCCCATAGATTTATAAGTAATATATATGTCTTTGTCTTGCCCACATAAAATTTTGGTCTTGCGCCGCCTCTGCGCGCACGTACGCACGCATTATAATTAATTTATTACGCAAACGAACGCCATGCGAACTAAAGGCCCAATGGCCGCGTGGTGGACTGACGCCCATACATCCTTCTTGAGGGTAGGCCTAGCTATACGCATAATGATGATGTTATGTATTTTCACAACATTTTTTGTAAATTAAAGGGCGCTACAGTTTGAAAATATTATGAAAGTGTCAGCGCAAGTTATTTTTTGTTGTTTCCTCACTCAGGATTATAGTCACCCAATTTCTTCACGTGAATTGACGTGGCATTACGTGGCGAATAAGGTAAAAGGTTTCTCCTTCAAAATCTGTGGATTAAAGAAAAAGCAAGGTACCTATAGAAAGGAGTTGAAATATTGCGCGGACCCCAAATAATGATGGCTGGATAGGACGAGGTCAGGATGGTGACGATGTGTGTGAAAGGTTAACGCTATACCATTTAACATATACACATCTCATAATTTAACCAGAAGGCTGCGAAATGTTATGTTTAATAAAAAGGTCGGATTCTCATTGCGGTGTTTTTTCCGGCGAAGAAATAGGTTTTCAAAATTATACCAGTAACTGTAATCAAAAATATTTATACCTAGTGAAAGTTGATCAGTTTGATGGTCTGAAAAATCCTCTTAAGTGTATGTAACACTTTGTGGGTCCAAAAGGTGTATACGTGCTATATGCGGCATTGCACCGGATGTATCTTGCAGGCCATATTTCAAAGACCTTAAAGTATTACCTTTACCCTGTCTTTATATACTTGAGGTAGGAAAGTTTGTAAAGCAAAACAGTGAAATATTTAAAAAAGTAAGAGATTTCACTCTACGAAATCTCAGGAACCTAAACCGCCTGGCCCTTGACACTGTTCCGAGAACTAAACAGTTCCAAAGTAATTGCTACGCGATGTGCATAAACATTTATAATAAAACGAGCTTTTACCCGCGACTTCGTCCGCATAAATTATATACCAGATTTTAAGTCAGATGTTACGCTACCAAACAAAAAAAGTTTCATCAAAATCGGTTCTGTAGTTTTTGCGTGATACTCGAACAAACAAACACCCAAACAAACAAACACCCAAAAAAACAAACAAACAACATAATTTTTTTTTTTAAAAATTTACAGTTTTATAATAGTCAAGATACCCGAAACGATAAAACAACTTCCGATGAGTAAATTTAAAAGATCACTGCGTGAGTGGCTGCTTCAAAACACGTTCTACTATGATTCTATATGATTTGCGCGTATAATTGACTATTATTGAGGCAGTAGCAACAACATTATTGTATCACATCTAAGAATGATGATTTTGTATAATAGTGGTTGACGAATTTTTATTACTTATAGGTATTATTGACATTGTCGGAGGGGTGTAGTTGACATTGTATAAATATTTTCACATTATATGGTTTGACATTGCATCCTAGTTTATTTTTTCAAATTCAAATGTATTATTTTCAAATCAAATTTATCAATTTTGTACCTACTAGGTATATTTGCATGCTATTTAAAATGGCTAGATAGGCATGACCTTAATGTATTGTTATGTGATATATTTTTTGATAAAACCTAATGTAAATTTACCCTATTTGAGGCAAATAAATGATTTCTATTTCTATTTCTAAAGGGTCAAAGTCTCACCAAGCAAAACAGCATAAGCATATGCTCACGACTATATTCCCCGAGCGGGAAGTCAGAGATATTCTGTAACTTCAGAACATCCACGTTTCACTAGTAGTACCGAAACACCACAAAACAAAACCAACCAAGCAAAACAAGTCGTAATAAATAAATACAGAATACCTAAGTAAATATTTGTATGTAAATGGAAACGTAATAAGTTCCTAAGAAAAATGAAGGTAAAATTCGACCGTTTTCACACTCCCAAATCCCTGGAGCGCACATATTTTATCTGTAGAAGGGGGATACGTCAGTGACCTAGGAATCAAATCATGTTATCTGTACGTGAGATAAAACCTGTCCGAAAGATTTATGCGTGAGACGTTGAGAACTTATCAAGTTTTTAAGTCAAAGTACAAACGTCTTTACTTAGTTCCTTATTCGATTAGGTATTTATTTTAAGACTATTATAAAACGGTAAATTTAAAAAAAAGATTTTTTTCGCTTTGTGTATTTGTTCGAGCATCAGTTAGTTATACAGGGTGTAACAAAATACCCTAGTAATGCTTCAGACCATCAAACTGAACAACTTTCACTAAGGGGCCAACATCGAGAAAAAATAAATAAAATCTGCAGTCCCATACAAAACTGCAGTACCGACGACTCGACTAAAATGTATTGGATAGCAGATTTTGTTTATTTTTTCTCTATCATCGCTTTAGGATGTTTTAGTTTAAGAATATTTTAGTTTTAGGATGTTTTAGTTTTATTGTGCCATTTTCTTTATAATAATATTTAAAAAGCTAATAAAAAAAAATATATATAATATATTATAATACATTATAATATATTATAATATATTATATATCGTTAAATTACAAGGCACACTGCTATAGTACTAAAACGAAAGTCGGTACTCGAAATAACCTACTCCGTTGCCTAACATCGACCAATTGGGGAGCTCATCCAGACGTTCTCCGCGCGACAGGCCTGGCGCTCTGCTTCTCCGCCGGCGAATATACGTGCCCAGTCTGGAACCGGTCTGTCCACGCTAAAGCCGTTGATATCGCACTAAATGACACGTGCCGCATAATAACTGGTTGCCTCAAGCCAACCCCTCTCAATCTAATATATCCTTTGGCTGGTATACCACCTCCTGGAGTGCGGCGGGATGTGGCTTGCTCCATAGAGAAACATAAACAAGAGCACGATAGCCGACACCCTCTATATGGCCACCAAATCCCACAGGCCCGCCTCAAGAGTCGGAGGAGTTTCCAACGCTGCACGACGGCTATAAATAATGACCCTGCTGCTACAAGATGCACTCTCTGGAAGGAAAGGATGCCTCCACCAGCTGAGTTCATTTCACCACAGGAACAGCTACCTCCAGGACACCATCTGCAATGGCAAGTGTGGAAATCTTTAAATCGGCTTCGCACTCAGGTCGGCCGTTGCAGACAAAATTTATGCAACTGGGGGTATAGGGATCCTGGCCTAACACAATGTGATTGCGGCGAACCTATACAGTCGATGGGTCATCTGCTGGAATGTCCACTGTGCCCCAACATCTGCACGAGAGAGGATTTGAACACAGCTTCACCTGATGCTGTCAGGCTAGCCAAACACCTGGCTAGTAAAATATAAAAACACCATTGAAGAACTATTGACACGAAAAGAAGAAGATTATAATATAATTTTTTTAATAATACTTCGCTCCCAGTACCGAATTGTCCAAGTCTTATTTCGGCCAAAAGCAAAAGCATTTTGTCTAAGGTTCATTTCGGCCAAGTTTCATTTCGGGAACGTTGCATATACTACAGTACTTGCCATCCCTGAGAAAGTCAGACTGCAAAATCAAGAGTTCCTAGGTTCGAATCCTGGTTCGGTCACAGATGTAAGGAACCTTTTTGGTAGGTTGTTATTATGGTTTCCATAATAAGAAATCCTGTGGTTTACGTTTGGGATCATTACAAAGTAGATGTGACTGTGGGTGTTATTTATTTATTATTTTATTAAGATATAAAATTGTTAAATTGTCAATCGTTGTTTCAAATTTTTTTCGCATTTCCTGAGGTAGGCTCCATAGTGAAAGTTGTTCAGTTTGATGGTCTGAGTTCACCGTTTCAGTATTTGCTAGGCTGTCACTTACACCCTGTATTTAATTCTAAAAGCCTTTGCTATGATCCTAAAATCAATTCCCGTAGAAATTCCTGAACAAACAAGAACCTTTTGACATACTGAGAAAACTTGTTTATTTATATGGGAAGTACGATAAATAAATATTACTTTTCTTTTCCCGGAACTACTACCCGTTCACGTCCAGTTGGCCGTCGATGACCTTTACAAAATTTCCTCACAGGCACATTAACTGGTCCCGTCGACAAAAAATTATATAACAAGCAAATAAAAATTTAAAATTAAAAGCGAAATTAGTGACCGGGACGGACGTACCGTACGTGGTTGCGTTGCTAAAGGTTATAAAATTGCGATTTATAGGGTCTCTTAGGGGTGCGGTGCGGGGAAGCGGGAAGGGAGGTAACGGCCAACTCGAAGTGAACGCCTAGTACCTAACTATATTTACAAACAAGACCTTTCTAGATTAGAAAGCTTTACATTTATTTTTATATGGATAAGGTCAAGGACCCATGTTCCTGCGAATTATCCGGGAAATAGAACTGAATTTTTTAGGGTTCCGTACACAAAGGGTGAAAATGGGTCCCTATTACTAAGCCTACGTTGTTCGTCCGTCCGTCCGTCCGTCCGTCCGTCCGTCCGTCCGTCTGTCCGTCTGTCCGTCCGTCCGTCCGTCTGTCCGACCTATTTAGGGCTGTAACTTTTGAACTATAAGAGCTATATAATTGACAGAATGTGCGTTATTATGGCGGATTTGTTAACAAATAATAAAAATGTTAAAAATTTAAAAATTAAGGGGAGTTCTCAACAAGAAACTAGTTTTTATCAACGTTTTTTCTTCACGCTCTATCGTAAAAACGGTAATATATACAAGCGTTAAACTTAGTGTGATTATAGAGCAAACTCTACAGAATAACAACAAATACTAAAAACCGGCCAAGTGTGAGTCGGTCTTGCGCTAAAGGTCCCGGACAAAAAAAGTTTTTTTTCGTTAATAATGTTGTGTTCTGTGGTGGTGTGGCACGGAACCCTCGGTGCGCGAGTAGCCCAACTCGCACTTGACCAGTTTTATTTAAATTTCAGTAGACTTTACCCGATAGTTTGTTAATGAAAGTAGATTTCAGTTAAATAGCTAGGTATACCAGAATCTGAAATAACTTTATTAAATCAAATAAGGTAAATATAATTATAGTGACATTAAATCTACATTTGACCTAGGATGTGGTACAGATTCGATCAAGAATTATATTTTCTCAAACATGCTTGGAAATGTGAGCATTATTTTGACAACCTTCTTCGAGATAAATCGAAATTGCAGTATTGGCCAAATACATGCGCGCAGCGGCCGGCAATGTTTGTATGAAAATCCATATCTGTCGTGTTTAGCGGCCAAATAAATTACATAGTAAACTCATATCTGTCGTGTTATTTAAAAATGGAACGATCTTTTATTCCGAAACATGGCGACCAAGGAGGTAACTCATCAAAGGTTTTATTTAAATTTCGAACTGGATTGAAAAATTTTGAATGTATATATATTTATTTTTTGAAAGCTGTTTATTGAAAAAAAAACAAATTGTTGTTCGTTGTTCGTCATTGATTTTGAAAAGAGTTTTAATTTCCGCGCATTATTTGAGAAAAGTACTATACAAGCCTTGGCCACAACTAGGCATTGATGGACTTACGTATGTGTGCCTCGGCTTCGCTTCGGCCCACATTTACACGTTCGTCCATCAATGCCTTTGTTGCTGGCCGCTGCAGTAATGTACTATTAATAACAACAAATTTTCTTAAAGTCTATTTAAAAAATATATCTGTGACAACTATCTTATTTTAGTAGACTTTACTAGTAAGTTTGTTGTTTTAAATTGAACTCTGGACTGGAAGATTTAACTTAAATTTCCTTACGACGGCTATTTTATTTCTACTAGTCTACTAAAATAAAATATGTCAAAAAGTGTCAGTGAAAACTACACAAAATATAAACCAGCAACATTGAAAATGTTGAAATTCTTTTCCACACCGCGCGTGCGCGTATTCGGCCGATCAAACGAAGACTGTCGCGCTTTTTACGTTTCGGTGCTCTTTTTTTTTTTTTTTTATTCAATATGGGTTTGCGCTTGGCTTCAGCTCACCTGATGGAAAGTGTAGATGAAGCCGAGGATGTAGCGCGCTCGCCCAGAAAAAGCCTATTTACTCTTCTTTTAAAAATATCCTGATTGTATTTGCTTGGGAAAACAGACGCAGGGAGAGAGTTCCAAACCTTACCGGTTCTCATTATAAAAGAGGATGCGAACCTATTTGTGCGGATTGTTGGAATATCGACAACGTATGGATGCAGTCTCGCACTACGTCTTGTCGTACGATGATGGAAGGGGGATGGTGGAATCAGGTCATGTGACTCATGGGCACATTCGCCGAAGTGTAGCCGATAGAATACCGACAGACAGGCGACCAATCGTCGGTGCTCCAGACTATGTAGCTTAGTCTCGACGAGTGCATCGTCATCGATGAGTCTCTTGGCTCGACGCTCAACTGCGTCCAGTGCGTCAAGTTGGTATTTCGCAGAGCCGTCCCAGAGGTGACTGCAGTACTCCATGCAAGATCGCACTTGGGCTTTGTAGAGAGTAAGAAGCTGTGCAGGCGAGAAGTACCGCTTAACCTTGTTCAGGATACCAAGTTTCTTGGCTGCGGTTTTAGCTTTGGACTCAATCGAGCGGCCGAAGTTCAGGTCCGACGTGAGTTCGAGACCCAACAACTCTAGACTTTCGGAAATCGGAATGGAGACACCCTGGAACGTAGGAGACACATTAGGACGTGACCTTTTTGCGGAAAACAGACAGGCCTGTGTTTTAGTGGCATTGAATTCAACCAAGTTGGCAGTACAATTGTTGGTTTGTATTGGTTCGGACAATTTTGAGCTCGAACCCTACGTCCTACGTCCAATAATTGGCAAGTCAATGTATGTCACGGATATTTTTTTCCGTGCATGCCATCGAATCGTCAGAAGAATTCTTTATTTTCGATATACGACACACCCAATGATATTTGCGAAGCGAACCCATCTAGTCACAACCCTTTCAAATCACCTAATGTGTATCTTTTCGCAAGACCCACTTTGTCTTTGATTATACGACGCCGTTTCGGTAGCTCGCGTCGTCGCGTCGCGTCGGTTGCTTCTCCACCTTTGTGCCCCTCCATTTTCCTTGTTAGCAAAACAGGTAGAGGAGGAAATCGTAAGGCGTGGATTTAAAAAAACCGGCCAAGTGCGAGTCGGACTTGCACACGGAGGGTTCCGTACCACCATACAATTTAACAATTTTTTTTGTTTTTTTTATAGCCCGCTGGACACACACTTGGCCGGTTTTTATTAAGTTTGTTGAAAACCTTAGAGTATACACTACAGGGTGTTAGGGTGAACAGTTGCATTACTTTAAGGGGTACCTATGACACTGAAAAACTTTCCCATAGAAACTTTTAGGAAATTCGCAAAAAAATATCGACTTTTCATACAAAACTTCGATCAGCTGATTGCATTTAGTATGGGAAGTCCACATTTTTTTTGACGAATTTCCTATAGGTTTCTTAGGGAATGGTTGTTCAGTATCATGAGTACAATCACGCCTTAAACGTAAAGTAATGTAACATGTTTACCCTAACATCCTGTATAATCATACCAATTTTGACGCTTGAATATATTGAGGTTTTTACGATAGAGCGCAAACAAAAAATCTTGAGAAAAACACGTTTCTTCTATGGGTTCCCCCTTAATTTTTTACTGATACATTAATATTCTGTGAAAATCGGGTTAGACCGTACAGCCCTCTGAAGCTAGGAAGAACGGACAGACGAACAGCCTAGGCTTATGAATAGGGTCCCGTTTTCACCCTTTTGGTACGGAACCCTAAAAGTATCCTACAAGAATTTGAAACATAATTTCGTATATTTTCCTTGTGAGTTATAACGAGTGTAGCAGACAGAAAATTTTGTGTAAATTTGCGTACGCAAAATGTAGATCAACAAAAAATTAATACTGAGCATTCTAGAATAATGAGCAACAAACAATTTGAGTCTGATTGGAACAAAAAAATATAAGAAAGTATTTAGAATATTTAGTTGTGCGGTTTTACTAAGTTTCATTATAATGAGACATTGTTAAAAATATATTTAAAGGTCAAATGAAACCGTTTTTGGACGTTTTCAGGACTCTATCGGCAGGGTGAAAATTCGATTTTTGTGTATAATTCTCAATCTAACGTGAAATCGTGGATAATTTAATGATAGTGTTAGTATATTTCACAAAATTATCTACGATTTCACTTTAGGTTCACGATTATTCACAGAAACCGAATTTTTACCAGGACTCTACATCCCCAAAAACGGTTCTATAGCCTTGCGTCACGTATCTCTTTCTATTATACAGTGATGCCGCTAGGTACTTCTCGCTCTCTCAGCTCTCTGTTCCTCTATTCTGTAGTATAATAAGTACCCTTAGACAATTTAATAGGGACTCGCCTTGCAGTAGCATTTCCCCTCTGCCACGGTATTAGATCAATTAATCTTGCGCATTTACACCCAATTTTATACCTTATCACTAAACAAGACAGCCTATAATAGCGAAACAATAATTTTGAACTTAGAACGTTTGGGGTTCACACGACACTACTTTTCATGATTTTTAACATTCAAAATTAGAATCTAAACTTATGGGGAATAAAATCAAATGTTGCGGATTTCATGTTACCTCGCCCCCCGCAAAAAGTGGCAGAAATGTTTCTTAGTAGAATGACACGCGTAACTCGTCCCTATTAAATTGTCTAGTAAGTACCTTTATGGTAAAACCAAATTATGTGTTCAATTCTTGATCCTAGGGTAAAACTTCAATAGGCTACTTGACAACTAGTCAATTCAGCTACTCTTTATCGGATGTCAAAACGTGCGCTTTGTATGAACATTTGTACTAAATAAAGAGTTGTGACGTCATCAACATTTCATTACTTTTTAATGTTTATCTTGGTATTAAAAATAGTATTCAAGCTAAAAACTCAATGAAAATTGGAGTTAAGCGTTATTTTCTAACCTTTTTTTTAATGAGAAGATAAAAATAAAATATATTGTATACAGGATGTAACAAAACACCCTAGTAATACTTAAGGGGGTGCTGCAGACCATCAAACTGAACAACTTTCACTATGGAGCCAACATCGAAACCGAGAAAAAAAAATCCGCTCTTTCATACAAAACTGCAGTACCGTCTCGACTCAAATGTATGGGACTGCAGATTTTTTTAAGGCGATGACCAGACTATGAAACTGAACAACTTTCTCTATGGAATCAACATCGAAATCGCGAAAAAAAAACAGTTGTCTCATACGTTTGGCTCCGAGTAGGTTTGCAGTTTTGTATGGAAGTGATGATTTTTTTTTACGCGATTTCGATGTTGGTCCCATAGAGGAAGTTGTTCAGTTTGACGGTCTGATCATCCCCTTAAAAAAGTGTCAGCATACTAAGAAGGACCCTATACAGGATGTAACAACCAACGTCGAGAAATTTGTTTTTCTCGACGTTGTTTCCATAGTGAAAGTTGTTCAGATTGATGGTCTGAAGCACCCCCTTAAGTATTACTAGGGTATTTTATTACAAACCCCTGTATGTAGTCAAGTACCCAATTGTTGTAAGCCTTGGAAAACCGCGATCATATTTTGATTCTGTCATCCACGAAGTCTTCATGACACCAGTAAAACCATGAAAAGGTGGTGTGGATAAAATAATAATTTCTCTAACTTATTTTGCTATAAAGATTAACGTCTCCGATTTTTTTTTTAAATAAAAACTGAAAAGGAAAAAAAAAGTCCTGTATAGTCTGTCCAACAAAGGATGGTGATTTTGACAGATATCGTTAGAGCGATTATTTTACTTTCTGAAAATGTTTGAGCCGTAAACCCTTTAATTTTATGTTAAATGTTAATTAATCTTGTATATTTTTAGTGTAGGTATTTATAAAAAGAGATCAAAATTTAAAAAAAAATCGATCGGATAATCGGATGCATATTTACCTAAAGCTGAGGTGTTGGCTATAATGGAGTGCACTTTTGTAACGAAATAAATGTTTTTTTTTCTAATTTTATAATTTTAAGAAATTGTTTCCGATTAGTTATGCATTCCCAAACTTCCTGACATCCCAGGATTTATTTTACCGAAAAAAATAAAAAAATCTTTTTTAAATTAAATAGTTTTAAGAAGTTGCTTCCATACTATGCATCCGATTAGTTATACATTCCCACATTTTCCTGGGATCCGATAATTATTTAAATAAAACCGGTTAAGTGCGAATCTGGCTACTTGCGCACCGAGGGTTTCGTACCACACCACCACAGAACACAACATTATTAACTTAGAAAAAAATACGTTTTTGTCCGGGACCTTTAGCGCGTTATCGACTCACACTTAGCCAGTTTTTAGTATTTGTTGTTATTCTGTAAAATTTGCTCTATAATCACACTAAATTTGACGCTTGTATGTATTACTTACTCTTTTTACGATAGAGCGTGAAGAAAAAAGGTTGATAAAAACTAGATTCTTGCTGAGAACCCACCTTAATTTTTAACTTTTTAACATTTTTATTATTTGTTAACAAATCCGCCGTAATAACGCATAATCTGAGAAAATTTCAGCTATCTAGCTATTACGGTTCAAAAGTTACAGCTCTAAATAGGTAGGACAGACGGACCAACGGACGCGGACGGACGTACGGACGGACGGACGGATGGACAACGTAGGCTTAGGAATAGGGTTCCGTTTTTACCCTTTGGGTACGGAACCCTACAAAGATTATTTTAAGAAGCCGCTTACATAATTCTATAGCAAAAATGAAGTTTCGGTAAATATGCATCCGAATATCCGATCTCTAATTATAAAGCTTTGACAACTCAAACAGCTTTAAAAAGAAAAATGAAATCTCGAAAACCGCCTGTCAAAATCACTTTGCTATCTTGGACGCACTAAAGTATCAGGACCCATTATTGGGAAACTTGATCAGGTCTAAAATTTTTAATCAGTGGGTTTGCAATTTTGTATGAAACAGCCTAAGATGTTTTTATATGTAGATGCGTTGCCCGCGCTTCAAAATAGCAACAAAAAAGTTAGGTAATTGCCCGGCTTTCTCATAGTCACGCGCCCTCTAGTGTACGGGCTACACGTCACTATATCGCGCCATTTTAAAGTGCAGTGATGTTAGCGTATGACGCGTCTATTTGTAAAACATCATTGGAAACAGCTGATTTTTTTAGCGATTTTGAAGTTGGCTCCATAGTGAAAGTTGTTCAGTTTGATGGTTTGAAGCAGGTTAAGTAGGTATAACTAGGGCGTTTTTTTATAGCCTGTATAATTTGGTCGCTGCTTAAAACTATAACTAGAGCAACATAAATTATGTGAAAGTCGAACCGAAGCGAAGCGAAGGGTCAGTAATAAGACAAATAACATACGAGAGGCAATGTTAGGACGTCAAAGATTTTCGAAAAGGGTCTCTCCTTACACAGGCTAATAAAATCTAATATATCATGAACATGATCACTAAATATGCCGGAGGGTTCGATAACTTCGATATTAAAAGGGTTGAGTGCAGATCACTTGACAGAATTTTCATTTACAATGAATTTTTAGTGTATAGATATACTTGATAATTCATTGTGAATATTTTAGTCAATAGAATGTGTGAGGTTTTATTGGGATATACAGGGTGTTACAAAAGTAAGAATAAACATTTCAATCTTTTTTGGGGGCTGTTGAGACCATAAAACTGAACAACTTTCACTGTGGGACCAACATCGAAATGGCGAAAAAATATATATATTTTTTTTTTTTTTTTTTTTTTTTTTTTTTTTTTTTTTTTTTTTTTTTTTTTTTTGTCCCATACATTTAGTAGATCTGTAGTTTAGTACGAAACATCGCAAACGCATCGCATCTTTGCGATTATGGCAAATCTCCCCATGACCGAACCGGGATTCGAACCCAGGACCCTGGCCCTATACCTCGGACTTTCGATGTTCGATGTATCGCTACTGTTTCGGTCCGCACCCCATTGTAATAGAGTTGAATTGGAACGGAAACCTTCACGCATTTGCGAAGTTCGAATGTGCGGGTAGAGGCCCTAGCTTGGCAGTTCGGCGTGGTAACCATTACACCAACCGGGTCGTCAACTATCAATATCTAGAATGCTCTTTCTTACCTAGATGCGAATTTAAATTACGTTGGTTTTTATTTTACCTTTTAAATTTTGAAATCGATTTCAATTTTCTTCACAAAACAAAATAAACGATAAACCGTTGTCATAAACAGCACCCTTATTCTTTTTTTAATTACGCTTATTTAAACATCAAACAAATCAATGTTCTTGACACGATATCCTTCCATAAAACCCTTGGTCTTCGTATCAAAGCCGACCTTTGAAATAAAAACCTTTGAAATAGGATAAACATTTAATTTGAAATAGATTGATTCCCGTTTCAATCTGAAAGGTGCCTTTTGGGTTTATTGGGGATGGTGGCTTGAGATGAGACTAGGGGCTGTTTTAGCCCCTCGAAGGAATTTCTGGTAAATTTACATAAAGAAGATGGGCAGATTTGGACCCAGCCATTTTTTACGAAAACTAAAAGGTCTTCAGGACGGCGGTCATAATTATTATAAACAAAAAAAATTAAGGCATTTCTAAAAAAACTTCCGCATCTCCAGAAGTCCGAATTCAAAAGTAGAAATTACTAGTAAAATAGACAAATCATCCAAAAAGCAGTAGCCAAACGCTACCACTACTGCTATTTTCATCTAATATTATCACTGAGGTATTTTTTGGTCGTTACGGAATGTATTTGGCTTGGTTGAACTGATAGTTCGTGATTTCGTTTTCATCCATTATCGTGAATTTTCATTTAAATAAACATAATGAATCCGTAGAAGATTGAATGGACTATCTTATAAGAAAGATTATGACTTTCACACACTTGCTACAAAAGGTATCATAAGGAGAATACCTTTCTCCCAACTTTTACAGGCTACAACCAATTTATAATTTTTTTAGTTTTGTTTCACTCTACACGTATTACTAAGTTTCATTCATGTACGGGACCTCTAAGTCTGGGTCTCAAATTACAGGGCCGGTCGCCAAAATTCTTTAAATCTAACCTTAATAAGTTTGCATAGGTACAGGTAAAGTGTATATAACTTATTGCGGCCGACAATCGACAGGTATCATATTCTAATCTAAGTGAAAAACGATGTAACCTGAAAGTACACGATAACCCCTCGGCCTCGTAAGACAGACTTTCCCATGCGCGCTCTATCACAGATTGTAGAGATAAGAAGATGAAGCGTGCTCTATCGCTTCCCGTTACATCTTAACTCGTTTGTATTTCATACGAGAAATGGTTAACATTAAAACAACAAAAAATGTTTTGTGTAGGTGAATTTAATTTTCGGAGCAAATCGACTGCGATATACAGACACCCACTGAATGTAAATATGTTATAAGGGCAAACCGGGGCCCACGCCCCTGGCTTGAGGGGGCGCCAAAACCAAGAATTTGAAAAAGAAATTACAACTTAACAATATTTAAAAAATGTCGTGCTCGCTTCGCTCGCTCCTAATTTCAGATCGTATTGCAGTCATCTCATGATTTTGCAATGAAATCTCTAGCTCGCTTCGCTTGCTCTTGGTTTTAGATCATATTGCAGTAATCTTATTATAATGCGTTGAAATCTCGAGCGAGCGAAGCGAGCTCTTAGTTTAAATTCGTATTGCAGTCATCTCATAGTATTGCAATAAAATGTTAAGCTAGCTTCTCTCGCTCTGAGTTTTCGATATTATTGCGACTACTTAACCTGGACGTGGCTTCCCTGAAAAAAAATTATTGCTATACTTACCCTTACCCGAGTGGAGGGGCGTTAATGTCATATTGCCCGCCACGGAAAAATCGTAGATCCGGGGCTGTCCCTTTGCCTTAAAAAAAAAGGCAAGCACAATCTTGAAATAATTTAGTAACGAGTTGAACATTAAATTAATTGATATTTTTAGGAAGTAAAAAAAAAAAGAAATGAAAAGCTCTTATTACAAAATCGAATAACTGTACGTAATCTAAAATATCAGAACAAACCTTGGACCAAGTCGCAGGAACAAACCCATTTTATTGGCATAATGTTTGTCAGGAGTAAACCTTCATTGAAAATAAATGTGGCCCGTTAAAGGAATGGAGATACAGGGGAGGTCGTTAAGGCAAAGTTAACTTTTTATACTCCAGGCAACGGGATTTGTACGGATCACGACCTGAAAATATGTATACTTATTTGGAATAGGGTTGTTACGAAATAAATGCGGATGGATGAGCTATACAGAGTTAGGTTTAGGTTGGTAATATTTTCTTATTTACATTCTTGTCGTAAAGTAAGATTTAGGGCACATTTGATTCGCGGTCGTAATTGATGGTAGTCTAAGAGCGCTTACAGACGAGCGACACTTTGCGTTCGCCGTGTGTAAAATTTATGAGCGCGGCCCCTCTGCGACCCACCCACGGCGACAGCAAAGTGTCGCTCGTCTGTAAGAACCATAAAGCGTGAAACATAAGTACACAAAAGTCAGAACGCGAAGGTACGGCAGAGGCGCTGCGGACATGCCTGTGCCTCGTCATCTTCTTGTGGTGAGGTTGGCTATAATTAGGGCTATTCGGACCCTGGAAACTGGAGATTGGTGGTATTCATATCGACACCATTCGCATAGGTTTTTAAGCCAGTACGTCCTTCTTCTTCTTTGCCCCTGCAGGATAATCGGGAGAAGTTGGTATGTATCACTTCTCATAATGTGACCGATGTACCGTAATTTCCAAGTTTTTATAGTTTTTAGGGTTCCGTACCCAAAGGGTGAAAACGGGACCCTATTACTAAGCCTACGTTGTCCGTCCGTCTGTCCTACCTATTTAGGGCTGTAACTTTTGAACCGTAATAGCCAGATAGTTGAAATTTTCTCAGATTATGCGTTATTGCGGCGGATTTGTTAATAAATAAAAATTTCAAAAAGTTAATAATTTAGGGGGGGTTCTCAACAGGAAACTAGTTTTTATCAACGTTTTTTCTTCACGCTCTATGGTAAAAACGGTAATACACACAAGCGTCAAACTTAGTGTGATTACAGAACATACTCTACAGAATAACAATAAATACTAAAAATCGGCCAAGTGTGAGTCGGTCTCGCGCTAAAGGTCCCGGACAAAAAAAGTTTTTTTTTCTAAGTTAATAATGTTGTGTTCTGTAGTAGTGTGGTACGGAACCCTCGGTGCGCGAGTAGCCCGACTCGCACTTGACCGCTTTTATTAGGATTTCTATTCTCTTGTTCATCCTCTGCAGGACCGCCTCGCTGCTAGTTCTGTCCGTCCATGATATCTTCAACATCTATTTGTATACCCACATCTTAAAAGCCTCAAGTCGTTTGCACAAGGTTTGAGTGCGAGTGCGGAGTATGACGCATCGCTTTCATACATTTCGTATGAAAAAGTTCTGAAGCGGCACCAGGCGGCACGATGTCTGCGCTGCGAAATTTTTCAGAAACAGTTAAAGTATACACTGAAAAACATGTGAGCCTACTAAGACTCTTAATTAGCACCAAAATAATTGAAATGACGTTATTATTGTTTACTAAACACAAAAGATGGTAGTTGTAACAGCAAGTCGAATTCATTTAACAAAGTTTTCTTAGTCAGAGAAGTGATGTTGACAGGCTCATATGGATTCATGATGTTGGTTGAAGTAAACAATTTTTTTTTTTCAGTGTACATTTTCTATGCTAGGATTAATTTAAGATTTGTATGGAATCTTTGAGGCAACTGTAACTTTAAAATTACTTTTATCGAAAATCTGACAACATACAAGTATAAAGATTTGTTTCTAAATTGTTTCTGACTTTAATTGTTTAGTATTGAAAATATAACCAAACTTCGTTTGAATGGAGCTAGCGCGCAGCAAAAACAACTATCAAGTAAATAACAGAAAATTCCTCTCGTAAGCACTATTGCTAATATCACAAATTAACACCTCATTGCCTTTATTGCTACAGTAAGATATTTTTGGTAACTCCATAAACCAACACGACCGAAATATTAGAAGACTCTTATTCGAACTAGGTATGGTCAAACCAACGCGGTCTGCGGTCTTCGTATACTTCTGTCAAATCAGCAATGCAATTAACTAAGCGCAAACATCGTCACAACAGAGGAGCGCGTAATTTCTCTATGGTCACAACCGTAAATTCGTCGTTGACACATCGGCGAGCTGACAATTCGGTATTCGCTATGGTTATATCATGTGTCAAACTCATATAAAAACTTCGACGATCTGAAGGATGCAAGAAGGATGTTACATTTGTGAGCTCGTCCATGTTTTCGACAGCGATGTGACGCGTAGTGAATTGCACTCCTGATACTGAAGAATTTATCTAAGAGCACGCTGGTATAATGTTGCAAAGTCCACCCTCCACTCGAGCTGACTGCATTTTTTCATTTACATCATCAGCCCATATCCACCAATTGCAGGGCAAAAGCCTTCTCCCCATTTTGCTATCCATTTCGGTCTTGCGCTATTTCAAGTTTCCAGGTCTTGCCGATGATTTTATTGATGTCACCAACCCAACTGGCCGTCGAATTTTTTTCTTTGAAGTTCACAAAAGCAACTCGTTAACGTTGGATTGGATAGCACCGGCTGCGTCGATAACTAAATTCGCGTGCAAGTGTCCGGACAGGAAGACGACATGGGCCATAATCTGAGGAGCAACACCACTTTTACACCAGCCCCACTAGTAGGATTTCTATATTCGCGTGGGGCGCGTTTTTGCTACATACTAATATGGACCTCTTCCTTTTCAGACAGCAAAAGCTGCGCTTACCGCGACACGTAGTATGGAAAAAGCCGAGTCGCGCGCATGTAGAGAAATCATGGCTGATACCTGATCCGTCGATAAAACCCCATTTATACAGGTTCTCTCTACTCCGGTCGTTACTTTGGTATGTAGTAAGTAAAGTAGCTATGCTTCCAAGTCCAGCCTAGCTAGTACGCCAACCCGCGATAGCCGTGATACGGCTATATCACGCCTTTTATCTCGTTTGTTCGCGCGCAAACGAGCGAGATAAAAGACGTGATATAGCCGTATAACGGCTATCGCGGGTTGGCGTACTAGCTAGGCAGAATTTGAAGAGTTACCGCGTCGTATCACCACCGTGGATCGCTTTGGTTCGTCCAGTACCTCATATTCGGCAACAGTTTATTTAGTTCGCAAATCGAATCACTACAGTTCATCCCAGGTATGAGAAGTTCCCTGGAAGCACTCTTATCGTCTTTGACATAAACATGAAAATGTCTTACTTCGTAGGACCTCTTATTTGGAACAAATGAATTCTTTTTGGATACAATACACGTTTTCTGATTTACTGTGAGCTTGCTTACATTCTGCTTTGGTAATAAATATTTATCTTTCCTTCGAATTCATCAGAATCAGAAAAGTAGGTCAATGTCTGTGTTCGTTAAAAGTTAAACTCGGCGTTTCTTGTTTCTACAGGGTACTTATAAACTTAAATGCGTTTCAGACCATCAAACTGAAAAATTTACACTATGAGGCCAACATCACGGAAACAAAATCAGGTGTTTCATAGATTTAGGTTTAGTAGCCATCGAGCCATTTTTATGGAACAATCAATTACCTTTTTCGTGATTTCTAATATGTATCTCGAAAACCTTGGCACTTTTACTGGACATGAAAGTACAGTTTCTGGACTGGTTTGACGTCCTCTATCAGCCGGTGCAGGGTTATCCATTACTTACCGGACACCCTGTATATTGACATCTAAATCACACAAGCATGTAACGCATATTTAAGTTAAAAACAATACTTATTTCCCGCTTCCTGGTTTACAACCTGTATTTTAAAGACAAATAAAATTGTTAAAATTTTGTTCATAAGTTTCAGAGCAAATAGGCTAACAGAGATATGGTTCTCTGTAAACTTATAATTACTTTAGAAAAACTTACAGGCCATTTAACCATTACCTTGCCTCCTGTTTCAGGAACCTTCAAACTGGGCCCGCATGAGCCCATGGTATGTCCCGTGATTGGAAGACTTTGCTCTGCTGTGAGATCGCAGGCGAGGCGTCAACCTTATGATAAATCTATTCCATTGCATTTTATAGAAACTATATAAAATAAAACCGGTCAAGTGCGAGTCGGGCTACTCGCGCACCGAGGGTTCCGTACCACAGAACACAACAATATTAACCTAGAAAAAAAAACTTTTTTGTCCGGGACCTTTAGCGCGAGACCGACTCACACTTGGCCGGTTTTTAGTATTTGTTATTATTCTGTAGAGTTTTCTCTATAATCACACTAAGTTTGACGCTTGTATGTATTACCGTTTTTACTATAGAGCGTGAAGAAAAAACGTTGATAAGAACTAGTTTCTTGTTAAAAACCCCCCTTAATTTTTAACTTTCAGCCATTTTTATTATTTGTTAACAAATCCGCTGCAATAACGCATAATCTGAGAAAATTTCAACTATCTAGCCATTACGGTTCAAAA
Organism: Agonopterix subpropinquella; assembly: GCA_922987775.1. Lineage (NCBI taxonomy): Eukaryota > Metazoa > Arthropoda > Insecta > Lepidoptera > Depressariidae > Agonopterix > Agonopterix subpropinquella. Next base: position 9,503,991 of record OV277714.1, read on the forward strand.
GTTACAGCCCTAAATAGGTAGGACAGACGGACGGACGGACGGACGGACGGACGGACAACGTAGGCTTTAATTAGTAATAGGGTCCCGTTTTTACCCTTTGGGTACGGAACCCTAAAAATACGTAGGTAATGGCAAAGGTTCACATTTTGAAGGATTATTAATCGAAGTTGTAATAATATCAGGCTCCCAGGATGTTGATCCCGGGCCAATTTAATTTTGGTTGACGCTTCGTTGATGGATGAAAACTTTGTTATAGGTTCAAATTTTGAGCACAGACTAATTACTCAATAATATAGGAACATAGTTTGTGTTTGTAGTAAGTATGTTTAATTTGTTTGTAGAATATTGTTGGAGAAAATTTTAGTTCAAATAATATGGCGGAGTTATTTTAAATTAGTTGGCAAAACTTTACCAGTTGTACTTAGTAAAAGTTGTGTATAATTTATTTTACTCTATGGTAACAGATACCAAATGCGTTTGTTAAGTTTCGCCAACTAATTAGATTTAACCTTATATATTGGCAGTTGCAGCTAAATTTCTGTTCACACCAAAAGGAGGCATTCAAAATCATTTGTTAATTGTGGAACGCAACATGGATGACAATTAATACATCAAATTGAAAAACACAAATTCAAATCGGATGACAACAACTAAATAAAAAACCGGTCAAGTGCGAGTCGGGCTACTCGCGCACCGAGGGTTCCGTAGCATACCACCACAGAACACAACATTATTAACTTAGAAAAAAAACTTTTTTTGTCCGGGACCTTTAGCGCGAGACCGGCTCACACTTGGCCGGTTTTTAGTATTTGTTGTTATTCTGTAGAGTTTGCTCTATAACCACACTAAGTTTGACGGTTGTAATGTTACCGTTTTTACGATAGAGCGTGAAGAAAAAAACGTTGATAAAAAAAAGTTTCTTGTTGAGAACCCCCCTTAATTTTTAACTTTTTGTCATTTTTATTATTTGTTAGCAAATCCGCCGTAACAACGCACATTCTGTGAAAATTTCAACTATCAAGCAATTACGGTTCAAAGGTTACAGCCTTAAATAGGTAGGACGGACGGACGGACGGACGGACGGACGGACGGACGGACAGACAACGTTGGCTTAGTAATAGGGTCCCGTTTTCACCCTAAAAATACAAACTCAAAATATTCCACGAAGTATGTAAGGTAATGTAATATTCATTCACAGTCATAGCAATTTGTGTTAACGAAGCATTTTTTTAATACTTTAATTTTGGTACTACCTTCCTGATAACATACAAAAAAAATTATTTGTTAATTTATTTAGGTCAATCATGAAAGCAATTTCGTAAATGCTTAAATATTTTCTTAAACATTTTATGGAGTTAGATATGAGGATATTACGACACTTTTGGCGTTTGTTTGAACAATGGGTTGAAATGTATTATTTTATATGTCGTAGCAAGCGATAGAGATCCCTATCGTTATTAGAATAAGTATCAACTTAGTAATTAGTATAGTGAACGCCGTGACGTAATTATGTCAAATGTCACGTGGGCAGAGTCGGGATGCTTGGGAGTCGAGAGGTGGCCGGCAGTGCTAACCGAGCCCTAACGAAGGACGCTCTCTTGCATATCGAACCTGTCAGTTCACCTACCTATTTTGTAAATCAATCCTATCAACAAGTGCATTAGTAGACACTAACTTAGCTAAACCGTGTGATCTTGTTTGTAAACCAATAAGATTATCTTGTTGCCGAGTACCCACCCCCATGGACCCTTTACCAAGCGACAATCCTGATGACCGACGCATCAGCGATAGATCACCTCCTCCGTCATATATGTTTTTGAAATCGGCAGGCACCCCAATCGTGCGGGGCGTGCGGGGTACGGCGGGGGACGGGCGTACCCCAACTCAATTCGATGTTACGGTACGCGCGCAGGCAGCGTGGGCCGGGACGCACTCCTCCCGGCCCCCGCACGCCCCGCACGATTGGCCTGACGCGACCGCGGAGCTTCACCATTATTAGTAGTTCTTTACACTATGTCTGAATTGTCATTGTCGATTGTTACTTGTCACGTTCATTAAACAGGGCCCTGGAGTGCGATTTTTGAATATCATAGGTTGAACTCAGTAGTTGAAAATGTATGGAGATCTTTCTACTGCTATTTTGACTTTCAAAAATGGCACTCCTGAAAGTATGATGTTTAATGTCAAATCAGCAGTAGAAAGATGCACGTCTCCATAGTAATATTGACATTTTCAACTGCTGAGTTCAAAGAATGAGTTTCAAAAATCGCACTCCTGCTCTAAACCTATTATAACACTTTATACAATAGAAAAGACATGTACAAAGGGCGAGCTTATCTCTTAAGAGATTTCTTCCAGCAGACCCGCAACAGTGAAAAGTATTAAACGAGAGGCAGACATAATGTGTACATACAATTAGTAACTAATAAAATAATATGGAGCAAAAAACGGAACAAAAACAAAAATGATAATAAAAGAATTAAGAAAGTAACCTAATTCTTGAATTCCACCTCTAACCGAGAATTCGCACTGCGCATCGTATTTCAGTCTCAATTCCTATTCTTTGAGCTATTTTATTGCGCTACAGAAAGCCACAAAACTGACCAAGCAAAGAAAAAAAGTCGAGACAAAATAGAGGTCGTTAGTAGAAGATTAACGAGAAAAAAACATTCGTATCTTCCTTCCGCAAAAAAGGGGAAGAAAGTAGGAAAAAGTTTGTAACTTAGTTAGGAGAGCGGCAATTATTTTGTATTCTTGGAGTATGTACTTTGGGTGAGTCCTATGTAAAATTATACTTTACTTTCTGATTGCGCGCCAGACTTACTCGAATTTAAAATGAAACAGAAACGCACTTGTGAGAAAAGTTTTGGTGTAATAATACTTGACTTTTGGCTTGGTCTTTGGTGTTATTTATTAACTTAACTCCTTTATGGACCTGGAGTGCGATTTTTGAATCTCATTCGTTGAGTTCAGCAGTTGAAAATGTCAAAATTACTGTGGAGATATGCATCTTTGTACTGCTGATTTGACTTTCAAAAATCATACTTTAGCAGTAGAAAGATTTCAACTGCTGAACTCAGCTAATGAGATTCAAAAATCGCACTCCTGGAGCGATTTTTTTTTAATTTCACACATCAGAAAATGCTTTTCGAAGTGTTGTGGACACGATATGCGACAAGGAAATTTCCATTGTCGTAGATTTTTTTTCTACACTGAAAAAAATGCGAGCCAACTAAGAAGTATAATTTCTCTTAATTAGCACCAAAATAATTGAAATGACGTTATTATTGTTTACTAAAAACAAAAGATGGTTAGTTGTAACAACAAGCCGAATTCGTTTAACAAAGTTCTCTTAGTCGGAGAAGTCATGATGTTGACAGGCTCATATTATGGATTCATGATTTTGGTTGAAGTAAACAAATTTTTTTTTCAGTGTGGACACGATATGCGACAAGGGAATTTCCACTGTCGTTGATATTTTTTCTATCATCCATCAACAATCGTATTTTTGCACCGGAGTGTGATTTTTGAAATTCACCGGCTAAGTAAAATAGCCGATAATAACCGATTTCCCAAAGTTCGCATTTTTGAATGTCACCGGTGACAAAAATTTCCAACCCATGAGTTTGACAAGTACCCCTTCCCACTCGTATTGAACTCAATGGTATGAGAAGGCTTTTGTATGAGATTCAAAATCCGTTCAAGCTCACCGGTGACATTCAAAAATCGCACCCCTGGTAGTGTAATATAATTACACGAACTTTTGACCCGCGACGTCGTCCGCGTGAAAACAGCTCTAAGAGACGATTTTCAAAAAATCCCTTCTTTGTGCACCCCTACATCCTCTGTAGAGGATAGGTAATATACAGGGTGAAATTGATATCATTAGCATCCTTTTAAACTAAGAGTCTACCCATCAAACTGAACAACGTTCACTATGGGAGCAAACCGATCGGAGCAACTAAAAATCTGCTGCTCCATACTAAACTGCAATGCTTACGCGACACAAATGTATGCAACAGCTGATTTTTTTTGCTTCGATTGGTTTACTCCCATAGTAAAAGTTGTTCAGTTTGATGGGTAGACTCTTAGTTTAAAAGGATGCTAATGATATCTATTTCACCCTGCAGAAAGTAATTTTGGTGACCTCAAGGGTTGTGAGTTCGAAAAGAACACTATCCTGAGGAGGAAAGAACACTATCTAGTAGTGACTAGAGCTTCGTTGTAGGCCGGGGAAGGGGCAACCGACTAACGACACGCGACGCAACTATCCAATAGCAGACCTACAACGCTACGGCAATTTTGTAGTTGTTCTTATAAGCTTGTTTTTTCTTCATCAAAAGTCAGAGAGATCCAAGGTCTCCCGTTTTCAATGGTAGGAAATCATGAAATTTGGAATATACAGGTATATTCAAAATTTCATTATTCTATCTTCAGCGGTTTAGGCTGTGTTTTGTCTGTCAGTCAGTCACGGAACTCTTTTATAAGTATACAGGGTGAAATTGATATCATTGGCATCCTTTTAAACTAAGAGTCTACCCATCAAACTGAACAACTTTTACTATGGGAGCAAAACGATCGGAGCAAAAAAAAAATCTGCTGTTGCATACATTTGAGTCGAGTAGGCATCGCAGTTTAGTATGGGACAGCTGATTTTCTAGTTGCTCCGATCGGTTTGCTCCCATAGTAAAAGTTGTTCAGTTTGATGGGTAGACTCTTAGTTTAAAAGGATGCTAATGATATCAATTTCATATTCAAAATTTCATGATTCTATCTTCAGCGGTTTAGGCTGTGTTTTGTCTGTCAGTCAGTCACGGAACTCTTTTATAAGTATAGATTATGTAGGTATTCTGAATATAAACATAAAAACATAAACATTTATTTCCAAAAAACGCATGCATTTGCATATGATACCTATGTTTAGAATATCTCTTAATACTCCCTCGGGGAATAATAGTCCTAAGCATAAATGCTTGAAACCCTTACCTTATTAAATTAAAGCTCAAAATTGTGTTCTGCAAAATTGATTGATTATTTCACAAAGCTCTCCATCCACTCCACTACGCTACACGTGATCTCAATCACTGAACTGATCAAAGTTTAATTGAACTATCTTTCCCCGATGTAGTGCTTGGAAACTTTCTGATGCTATCATAGCTATTAGCCCAGTCATTTTACGGTTTGAGCCGGGACTAATTACTAATTGCATTTTTTTTCGCTATAATATTGAAGAGCCAATTTGAGCTTAAGAATGTACCAAAATTAAAAAAAAATTACGTCAGCAACAGTTCCAATTTTAAAATTTAGATATTATCTCGTTCTAAAAAAACCTGATGATAAATTTTTTTGCACATATTTAAGGCTTTACCATTATACATACTTCTAACGAGGTTTAAATATTTTTGTCTACTGAGAAGGTTTTGAAAAATACATTCGTATTTTCGAATAAATACCTCATTTTTTAAATTACAATGGCTATTTTATTGCTCGAAAATAATTTATACTATTAAATCTAATTCAAAGGAGTGCATTGGTATTAATATTATTAATTTAAAAGCCTTCTGGGACACATCATTTTGATTTCTATGTTGCGTAGCCAATTTTTTTTTAATATGGTTTAGGATAGTATTTTCGTCACTAAATGGTGCCGGTTACAGTTTAAAAGTCCAATTAATAATTACTCCCTACCCCGCCTAACAAAACTCCGTAAAATGACTGGCCTATGTAGTTTGCAACGATTTACAGTTAAGTAGTTAACAACAAAATAAGGTAGCATAATGGAGTTTATAGAAAACGAAATTATCTGAATCAAAATGGTAGCATAAAAGTACTATAAAATATATATTTATGGAATTCTCTGTTTACAAGCTTTCATTTTATACCCACATTGTAATTTTTAACAAAAAAAAATTTAATAACCCCTCTTTTTTTTTTAATTGTCAAACGCTTTATTAAAATAATATAGCCTATGTCACTCTCACGATTTTTACAAATCTATCGACACCTCGTACGTCAAAATCCATCAAGCCGTTTAGGCTGTAGGCCGTGCCAAAGAAATAGACATACAAACATACATACATACATACATACATACGCTCGAAAAACATGACCCTCCTTCTGGCGCAGTCGGGTAAAAACCAACAAAATATGACCCGGGCGGGGTCCACCCAGTGGGAGCGTCATAAACTTTAAGTAGACAAATAGAATAAATTTCCCGACTCACAGCTTCTTTCAACGTAGAATACGCCTAACCCTTCTTATTACATAAAGTACTTTGGTACAATCATTGTGAGCAAGTATGAGCTAAATGTTTCGTAGGCCGGTCACGCTCAAACGAAATTATCACTCTCATTGCAAAATTTGTAGAGGCCAATTTCAGTCAGCGCTTGGGTAGGAATGCGAACAAGTAACTTGTTTGGCTATGAAAGAAGCGTTTATAATATTGTAAAGAATTTAAGTGGCGATCGCATACCGGAAAGCGCATCGTGGGTAGGCCCACAAGGTGGACCGACGACGTGGTGAAGGTGGCGGGAACCCGTTGGATGAGGGCAGCGCAGGAATGGCCATGGTGGCGATCCTTGGGAGAGATCTATGTCCAGCAGTGGACGTCCTTCGACTGAGATGATGATATAATTGATCGTTCACTCGTTCAGTGTCGTACATGCTTACGTTAACCTCTTCTCTTAATTTTTTTTATTTGTATGAAGTGACAGCTATGTGTGGTGTGCCCCAGGCATAGAGAATTCACACGGTCCCCCTGCCCCAGGTATCACTGGAACGAGGCGGTCCTACGTGAGCTTTTTGGAAGTTTTTGCGCATGACTTTATCCGCATGAATTTGATCTCGTCTTGTTAAATTCTAGGACAACAATTAGTGTACTTTCGGAGTCAAGTCTTTCGAACATTGGAACTGTATCAAAACTGGTTCAGTAGTTTTCGCATGATGCTCAAACAAATCTACAACAAAAGCTAATTGTGTAAATTATCACGCGAGTGTAAACTGTGTAAAGTCACAGTATAAGACACTAATCCATCTTCATACTATGGTACCAAATGCGGCTTGCATGTGTGTTCGCCTGGCTCGCCAGTACGTAGACGCGGAGATATTGTCAGTGTGTGCGTGCTACGAGGCGTACCTACGCCCTGCCTACGCCGCATTTGGTACCATTGTATGAAAATGGATTACTGTCTTATACTGTGATAATGACGGAAAGAAAAAAATTGGTGAGATACTTTGTGTAGCGTTCAGAAATATATTTTTACAACGATATAACTATAGTTTTTGTAAGTTATAAACTTTAGGAAAACATAAAACACATTTTTAGGGTTCCGTATCCAAAGGGTGAAAACGGGACCCTAATACTAAGCCTACGTTGTCCGTCCGTCCGTCCGTCCGTCCGTCTGTCCTACCTATTTAAGGCTGTAACTTTTGAACCGTAATAGCTAGATAGTTGAAATTTTCACAGAATGTGCGTTGTTACGGCGGATTGGCTAATAAATAATAAAAATGTCAAAAAGTTAAAAATTAAGGGGGGTTCTCAACAAGAAACTACTTTTTATCAACGTTGTTTCTTCACGCTCTATCGTAAAAACGGTAACATATACAACCGTCAAACTTAGTGTGATTATCGAGCAAACTCTACAGAATAACAACAAATACTAAAAACCGGCCAAGTCGGCCTCGCGCTAAAGGTCCCGGACAAAAAAAGTTTTTTTTCTAAGTTAATAATGTTGTGTTCTGTGGTGGTGTGCTACGGAACACTCGGTGCGCGAGTAGCCCGACTCGCACTTGACCGGTTTTATTTTTTGTTACACTATGACGAGGAAGTCAATCAATCGAATATTATTTCGTTCATCAAAAAGTTTATACCATAGCAATATTTCTGATTGAATTCTTAGACCATTTTGATAACTTAACTCAAGTTTATTAAACAGAAAACAATGAGCTTTTGTGGCCCAATTTCAAAAGTGAATTGTAAATCCCCTTCATTTTACGCGGAAGTCAAGACAAGGTGAAACCGAAATTGTTTTCCCAAATTGTTTACTTTTCGCAAGAGTTTACTGTGCTGTTGTTGATTTGAAGGGACCCTCAGCAGCACAAATAAACATTGTCGTCGAATATTTGCGTTTTAGATTTAAGAAAATTCCCTTTTTAAGGCCTTTTGCTTGTCTGAATTTGATTTGTTTGAGAAAACTGTCCCTATTTATACCTACTTACCTATTTACCCTACTATGAATTTTTTATTCAAATCGAATTTGTTTATTATCCCGACTGTAGGCCCAAAAGGAGCCTTAACTTTTCTGGTCTAAATGAAACTGTATTTGAAGATCATTTTGTTCCTTTGTGAAATGTTTGAGACTGAATCGATGTTGACCTAGATATTGACCAATAAACTAGGTATCCTTTAATTTGATCGTTTATTTCGAGAGTGCCTTTGCGATAAATATACGGGCACGCGACTATATTTTGTAGAAGTGCTATTAAATCATGAGATCAAATTTTTTTACATTTTCTACTGCCGATTTAAACGTGTGACTTTCAAAAATCCCTCCAGCATTCCAGCCAGCAGTGCTGCAAATGCGACGCACTGAATCTAAAAAACGTACGTGTGTGTCTGTCTGTATATGCGATTTACAACCCTTTCAGTTTTGGAAACTTCAGTCATTTATTGTTTAGTAGGTACTCTAGATGTACAGGGTGTAACAAAACACCCTAGTAATACTTAAAGGGGTGCTTCAGACCATGAAACTGAACAACATTCACTATGGAGACAACTTCGAAATCTCGAAAAAAATAATCAGCTGCCCATACAAAACTGCTGTAGGTACCGACCGACTCGACTAAAATGTATGGGACAGCAGATTTTTTTTTCGCGATTTTAAAGTTGGCTCCATAGTAAAAGTTGTTCAGTTTCATGGTCTGAAGCACGCCCTTAAGTATTACTAGGGTGTTTTGTTACACCCTGTATATTGAATGCTCAAAACTAGCGAAGAAATAAAGAAAAACAAAACTTCTTCTAATAGAGCTAAATCCATGCTGTATGTTTTAAGCATACATATTTGAAACCATTGTCTAAAAAACAAGGTCTTCTATTCCTAGAGTGACACAAGCCTGCGTCACAAAAAAATGGCCGCTAAACATGGTAAAAGGGTATGATGATGTAGGCTTGTGTCAGTCACGTGGTCAGTCACGTGATCGGAAGAGAATACCAGGCGCAGTATATTATTGTACCATGTTTGAAACCAATCAGACCGAAATGCTGATTAGATTTGTCCAATCAGAGCGCGCTGAGTGGCCAACGATCGCCTCGTTTTTGTCATCCTCTTATTATTCAAATTTCGCTGTGAAAAATGCAAATAAAGTTAGAAAGGCAAAAAAATTGTTTTATCAATAAAATGGAGGAGGCTCTCCCACGCGACGAACGTCGAACAAATATTAAACTTTCAGACTAAAACATAAATAAAAAATTAGAAGCGGATTAAATGTCTTGACATCTGAGCTTAGTATAATGTATTCTGGGGACTTGCTACAATTCAGCACCCACAAGTTATAGCAAAGATGCCAACAGATGGCGATACCGTCGCTCGCGGAAATATGCTCCATACAAAGACAACGTTCATCGTAAATACGTAACTCATAACCTACTACAAATAAGGTTCACAATCGAATGCAAGACATAAATCGCGCAAGAGATATAATCACAGAGATTCGATATATATACAAGGTCCAACTAAGAACTGTTGGACCACGGCCGGTCCCCAGGCATCACACCTAGCCTGGCGGAAGTACTTCCCTTTTCAATGGAGGAACATTCCCAAGTAGCACCTCCATAGTATATTACATTAGAAAAATTCAAATAAAAGTCATGAAAAGGGGCATTTTCAGGGCGTCCGTCCGTTCGTCACACACACACCGACATCGGCACCGTGTCATAAAGTTGTCAACCGAATCATTATTTGGATTTAGATCTCAATTTCAAGCAATAAAATTTAATGATTAAAAAAATCTGCTTTCCATACATTTGAGTCTAGTACTCGTACGTAGGTGCTGCAGTTTTGTATGAAACAGATGATTTTTAATTTTTCCTCGATTTTGACTCCAAACCATACTGAAAGTGGTCCAGGTTTCTGTTCTAATCTAAATCACCACTTTAGGGGGGAATTCATTTATTTACACAACAACATAGGTATAATACACGGACACAGCAATAGTATTAGTCTAAATAGGTACTTAATATCTAGCCTAAACTAACTTGTGGAAAAAGAAAAGCAAACCGAAATTAAAACAAAAACAAAAAAGACTGAGAATAGGGTAGACGGGCCAGCGCTGGGTAATGGGAGTTCGTCGGCAGACCATCTACAGGAAGAACACTCCATCAAAACTGCTGCCGTGCGGGAGTGTGCCAAGAAGGTTGGCAGCGTTGCCTCTTTGGATGGCGATGGTAATGCGCTGCCCGAGGTACGCGCCAACCTTCGCATCACCTGTGGCGTCGATCAGCCTGGAAGCTATTTCTTTGAATAGCTTCCTGGCGTCTGGACGCCAGGTGCCCATGGTCTCTACTCCAAAAGGCGCAAATATGTAGTTCTGGCCGAGAGCTGTATATTTGCGCCTTTTCGAGTTTTCGGCGAAGGCCGCCGCTGCACCGGCACCCGTGGATGATCTCTGGAGATGCGTGACATACACCACAAAGATTATTGCCCGATTTTTTTCTGAAATTACCTTTTTTTTAACTTTCTTTCGGTAAGGTAGTAAACTATGTCCTTTCGATCATGTATACATAATAATAAGTAACTAAAGTGATTAAAATATAAACCGTAATTAAATATTAGTCATTAAATCAACACTAATTGGTTTGCGGACTAGATTGTAGACCATTGACCCTAGAAAGTCGTTAACGCTGGATTAAGTGTAACCACAATTTCCCATTTAACCTACCTTATTTCTCTTGGGATCAAATTAATTTACAGTTTAAATATTCCTGGTTTTTCCTAAATTAATTGTATCTAGAGATCCAGACAGATGGTTCGATAGCTCCAGTCGGTAGGGAATCTGCGTGCCAAGGGTCACAGGTTCAAATCCCATAGTAAAAAAAATTATAAAAAAAATAAGTGGAAATATTTGTACTACTTGTATGATGATCGATGAATATATGGATGTTTGTTTCCGAGTCATCGATCTTTAATAATTATTATACAAGTGATATTATAATACACAAGCTTTTACCCGCGAGCTTTTATCCTTCAAAAGCGGGCAATTCGAGCCATTTATAATCTGCGTTGTCGAGACTCACTACGAGATCTTTTTAAAGATATCAGTATTTTGACTTTCTACAGTCAATATATTTACGAAAATATTTTATATGTTCGAAAAAATTTGTCTCTCTTTCCCAAAAACAGTGACGTTCATAATTACAATACAAGAAATAAAAATAAATTAGTATTCCCACATTTTCGACTCAGTAAAGTCAACACATCTTTCATGGGGCACTGTATACGCTTTTATAATAAGATACCAGAGGATATTCTAAACTTACCAGACAAAAAGTTTAAGTCTCATGTTAAACAAGTCCTCTGTAAAAAAGGTTACTATAAACTCGATGATTATTTGAATGACCAAAATGTCTGGTCTTGACAATTTTACACTATGTAATGCAATATTGTATTTTAATTGTACTTTGTACATTTTGTTTTGTTTAAAAGATGTGTGTTGTAGAGTTTCTGGCCGCATCTTCTCTCAACGGAACACCTTCCGACGCGGTGGTAGAGTCAAAAAATGACGTCAAAAAGCTATCTATATGATATTATTTTGAATAAAAAATTTTTGAATTTTGAATTTTGAATTTTTGAATTTTCGACTTCGTCCGTATAAATTATATACCAGATTTTAAGTCAGATGATAAGCTATCAAACAAAAAAAGTTTCATCTAAATCGGTTCAGTAGTTTTTGCGTGATACTCGAACAAACAAACACCCAAACAAACAAACAAACAGACAGACAAAAAATCAAAAAAATGGTGATTTGGAATCAGGGACACCTAAAAATGCAGCGCGTCAGGGATGTTCGCGGCGGCAAGTGTGACTTCCTTTCACGCCATAATACGCAGTAGAGTCGCCTCCCTGATGCGTCGCGTCCAAAGTAGCGCCAACAGTCTCCTGAACACCATTTCAAACCGGCCACACTGTCCCGTCTGGAGGCACTGGACGAAACTACACCTCTCCGCTGCCCCCTCTATCAGAAAATAGGCTATGTAGGTATAGGACTACAAGTTGATAATACTGTACTAATATAGTTTTTAAGTTTATGTATACTAACAATCTATGGACTTTGTCTGAAATAAAATTATTTTGAATTTTGAATTTTTTGAATTTTTGAAAAATAAAAACCATATCGTAACTTTTTTTTTGTAAATATCTTCAATGTACAGACAAAATTCTGTTACAGTTTTATAATAGTTTAGATATTATATGATATTTTGAGAATTATGATGTTTTGTGACCATGATGTTCAGAGAATATGGTGTTTTGCGAACATGGTATTTTGCGAATATGATAAACTGCAAAGGAGCGTATGTATAATATGGTATCTATATCTTTCATCCACTAATCCACATTGAGCCGGCGTGGTTTTTTCAGGAATTCGTAGTAGGTAAGTGCCGAACATAAACACAAAACGTTGTATTTATTCTCTTTTTGTTAAATATAGATAGGTAATAGTAGATTATTAACAAAGGGATGAAAGCCACCTATTTCACACGAGATGTTTGGCGCCCCGAACGAACGTGAGGGGCTTAGAGTTAAACACTCTGCTTTTAATTTCGAATGCGAGGATAGTAAACAATAACATACTTTCAGAGTATGAGAGATGAAAAAGTTATTTACTTCCTTCATAACAACGTACGGTTAAATGAATAGCAGTTAACTACAGCCGTTAATAAATTCAAGGGCACAGATTATCGGTTTCGTTACCGTAATTTGATTTGTTTTTAGGGTTCCGTACCCAAAGGGTGAAAACGGGACCCTATTACTAAGCCTACGTTGTCCGTCCGTCCGTCCGTCCGTCCGTCCGTCCGTCCGTCCGTCCGTCCGTCCGTCCGTCCGTCCGTCTGTCCGTCTGTCCGTCTGTCCGTCCGTCCGTCCGTCTGTCCTACCTATTTTATATATATACTAAAAACCGGCAAAGTGTGAGTCGGTTTCGCGCTAAAGGTCCCGGACAAAAAAAGTTTTTTTTCTAAGTTAATAATGTTGTGTTCTGTGGTGGTGTGGTACGGAACGGAACCCTCGGTGCGCGAGTAGCCCGACTCGCACTTGACCGGTTTTATTATTATTTACCGGTATCGTTCTGCGCTTTTTAATAATGTTTTCCTTTTCATTATACGTATTATTTTTTCCATCTTCGTATTTGTTTACGTTTTTTCCTGCTTTGTTCTGGTAATTAGGTACCGAGTTTACCATACTACGTACAAATATCTCTTTTAGGGTAACGAGAAGCTTTGCTACAACAACCAAGTTTTTTTTTAATTCCTTACCCGCAAAAGCTATTTTAACTTCGTAATTTGTCTATACATAATACAGCGAACGTTGCAATACAATAATAAAATTGTACCTATCATTTTTATTTCTTAGTTCTTCCAATTGGAATTTCTTTTACAGTCTAGATTTACGCTTGTTCGACTCATTACTAATGATAGATGGTAGACTATTACATAAATAAGGAATGCGCTTACAAAGTCTTCTTTTTCTGTATATTAGCATGCAATCGCAGCAAGGCACACTTTTATTATGTAGTAGTAGGTACTAGATACTCTTTCTTATTCTATGCCTTTTGGGCTTAGACTACTTATTATAAGGACCGGCCTTGCGGTAGCATTTTCCCTCTGCCACGGTATTAAGATCAATGATCATGTACATTCAACATTCAATTTTATAACTTATCACCATAGATTTATATATTACTAGCGTAAGGATAGGCCCGTCAGAATATTTTACAAAAACCTTCTTCATAGAAACAAAAATTTGCGCCATCTGTCATAACTCGTATACGAACTATATCGTGTCATATATTTGTAGTGCTCTAAATTGACATTTTTCCTTGCATTTTAGAGCCAACGAACTGGGGACAATAGTCAAGCTCATAGGCCATGTCCTTACGCTAGTAATATATATGTCTTTGCTTATCACTAAATCACTAAACTAGACAGCCTATTATTGCGAAACAATAATTTCGAACTTAGAACGTTTGGGGTTTACACGAGACTACTTTTCATGATTTTGAACATTCAAAATTAGAATCTAAAGTCATAGGGAATAAAATCCAAAGTTGCGGATAAATAACATGTTACCTCGCCCCCCGCAAAAAGTGGCAGAAAGTTTGACAGTAGAATGACACGTGGTTACGCGTCCCTATACAGGGTGTAACAAAACACCCTAGTAATACTTAAGGGGGTGCTTCAGACCATCAATCTGAACAACTTTCACTATGGAGCCGACGTCGAAAAAAAATAAAAAATATCTCTCGTCCCATACATTTGTGTCGAGACTGTACTGCAGTTTTGTATGAAAGAGCTGTATTTTTTTTCGTGATTTCGATGTTGGCTCCATAGTGAAAGTTGTTCAGTTTGATGGTCTGAAGCACTCCCTTAAGTATTACTAGGGTGTTTTGTTACACCCTGTATAAGTAGTCTAAGCTTTTGGGTCCAACTTAATTATACTGTCAGTTTTAGGACGATGATCAGACCATCAAACAAAACAACTTTCTCTATTGTACCAAGGTCGAAATCACGAAAAAAAAACTATCCATTTAAAAAACCGTCACAGAATAATAAGAAGGATCCTATATCATACAAATTATTCTAATGCCTTTAAAAAGATTTCAGGATGGAATATCGTCTCAAGTGGTTTTACGTACGTGGTTTTTTGTCCATAAAAACACTGCACAAGAAATCTCTTCCATTAGTCACCTTGTGCAAAACAGAAAGATTAATGGAGTTGTCCATTTAAGCCGGAACCAAAACGCATGATTTAAAAGAAATAGCCGAAATGGTAACAACACCTGATGTCACTCATATTCTATCTATCTATAGGTACACACGGCGACAGATCAACCTACCCATAGTTGAACTCTATGTTCATAGACATAAGGTCGAACTATGGGTAGGTTGATCTGTCGCCGTGTGTACATACAGCGAACTCTAGTTCAGTGGTTACGCACGGCGACACATCAAGCTACACAAAACCAACATAAGCTGGCCGCGCGACGTTATACGTTACTCGACCTACGCGCGGCCAGCTTATGTTGGTTTTGTATAGCTTGATGTGTCGCCGTGTGTACAAATAATAAATTTGGCGTGGATGTGTACATTGAATATATTTGCAAAATTATTAATTTGAGGCGTTTAGGATACGTAATGGAATGCAAGTGCATTGAGACCATTTTTAGGAATTTTTGTCTGTTCGTTTGTGCACGCATCACTTAAAAACTTCTAAACTGATTTGGATACGGTTTCCACTAAAGCATAGGGCTTTGTCTTAATTAACATTTACTCATCATTTCATCGCAATCGGGTAATTTAGTCAAAAGTTATGTATAGAGTATGTAAAATCAGTGGTCCGCGCGTACGAAGTCGCGGGCCCAGCTATTTTTATTGATTATTTTGGAGGTTTTGGGTCTTGACTTGACATTAGACCATCGCAGGAGTGATAATTTTGAACATCAGACCTTGTAATCAGCAGTAGAAATGGTCAAAATTACTATGTAGATTACACATCTTTCTACTGCTGATTTAAACGTGTGATATTTAAAAATCGCACTACTGGAGAGCGATCGCGCTAATTAAAAACAGTCAAGTTCAATTCTAATCCAATTTCAGTTCTAATCACATTGCAATCTAATTACTATTCATCATCATCATCATCATCAGCCTATAAACGTCCCACTGCAGGGCACAGGCCTACCTTCAAGGAGGGTGTATGGGCATTAGTCCACCACGTGTGCCCAATGCGGATTGGTAGACTTCACATACACATTACAATTTCTTCTTCAGTGTATGCAGGTTTCCTCACGATGTTTTCCTTCACCGTTTGAGAGCAGTCGGTTTTACGTACATAAGTTAGAAAAACTCATTGGTACATGGCATGTTGTCCGTGCGGATTCGAATCCGGACCCCCATAATTGGGAGTCCATACCTCTCCGCAACGCGCCACCGACGCTCTCAAATTACTATTCAACTGTGTTAATTCCGTATCGCGCTAAACTTGACTTATTTACTATGTGACTGACGGCCTTTAACGTTTGAGCCAAAACGGCTCTAACGGCTGTCATGAGCTGTACCGCGATTAGCGCAATACCACATGACTGTGTTAAAAGCTAAGCTTCCCACGCGGTCCAATCATGGTTCTATTGCGATGTATTCACCGCAATTGCTTCCCTGGTCCTTTGTGAACGCCCTTTATTACAGTTCCCTACTAATCCCTACTGTGGCCAGAATTGATCGGAAAGGTTTGTAATTGTGTCTAGCCTCTAGTATTCGATAAATTTACATAATGTTTAAACATTTCTGAACATAACGCCGTCGGACAACAAACAGGTTACTGTACATTACCATTGTAGTTTGCAGCAAATTTGCAATTGAGCCACGATACAATGGCACAATACAAATCAGAACGTAGTACGGTCCAATAAATAAAGATTACTCTGACACTTTCTAACCGAAATGTCCTCTCCTGTTGGGCTATGAAACATCAGAAGCAAGAATATATTGGCGTTTCAAGGCTTTTATCCATCTAATTTTTTTTTTAAATATAATATAAACCAACTGATTGATAATTACTATCATAAAACCTCCAGAAATGTATCTAAACATAAATATATTCCTAAACGATTTGGTCGTATAGGTGTCGTATAGTCGAACATTAGACACATAAAGCACCAGTATGTGACGAAATTACAGTATAATATTACTTTTATAACTCAAAATTTAGTCATATAAATGGGAGCCTTATACGACCGAATTGTTTGCTGGGTAATATTACAAATGTTACAGTTTGTGACGATGTTTGAATGATTGTAACTAAATCACGCGTATAAACGACAGCACACGCGACGCGGATTTGGATGAAATTTGGTAAATATTATGTTCTGGCATAACCCCCACGATACTTTTTTAAGGTCCTCTCAGAGGTCAGTCACGGGAAATGGCTATATAAACCTGAAATTTGGGACATATTCCTTTTGGCTTTGCGCTCTCGTTAGCGAAAGAAATTTCGAGAAAAGTTTATTTAATTGGGCTAGACATGTCTGCGCTGCTTGCCAAAATGACTTTTAAACCAAATCTCCTACCAACTGGTTCCCAGCAAAACGAAATCTACACGTCAAGTCGAGACAGACCTATAGAAAAAGAAGACGGGACTAAACCCATGGCTTCAAAATTGGTCCAAGATCATCAAAGTGCAAACCAAACCATGGAGACAGCGGAAGCATTTAGGCTGATACAATTGTCCTTCAATTAAAAGAAACCATTGGCCTTCAGTGCCTTTTGAACCCGTTACACTTCGTCCTAAACGCTTACTTAATAGCCCAATCCTTACAGCGAAATTGCTCCCTTTCTATTGTTATCATTACGCTACGCAAGTTCATCGGCCGTTTACGCTTAATAAGGGTCGATAAATATGCCAGAAAAAGGGGAAACGACTATGTTTATTCGGAAGTATGCTAGAGTTAATGCAAAGAAAGAGTGTATTCGGAGAAATAGAAAGGAAGCATTGAAGGCCGTTTTGGTGTAATAGTTTTACTTTGGAGAAGAAGGAATTAGGTCATTTAAATAATAAAACCGGTCAAGTGCGAGTCGGGATACTCGCGCACCGAGGGTTCCGTACCACACCACCACAGAACACAACATTATTAACTTAGAAAAAAAAAATTTTTTGTCCTGGACCTTTAGCGCAAGACCGACTCACACTTATTTTATTTTTATTTTATTTTATTTTATTTATTAGGTCTGCCTACAGCTATTACATCTGACACAAGTTAAAGTACGTTACACAGTGATCTTAGGCTAAGATGTATAACTAATTACAGGCAAACACTGCAATGTAACTAGGGTTAACTGTAAAATATAACCATAACAAGATTTACTTTGCCGGTTTTTAGTATTTGTTGTTATTCTGTAGAGTTTGCTCTATAATCACACTAAGTTTGACGCTTGTATGTATTACCGTTTTTACTACAGAGCGTGAAGAAAAAACGTTGATAAAAACTAGTTTCTTGTTGAGAACCCCCCTTAATTTTTAACATTTTTATTATTTGTTAACAAATCCGCCGTAATAACGCATAATCTGAGAAAATTTCAACTATCTAGCTATTACGGTTCAACAGTTACAGCCCTAAATAGGTAGGACAGACGGACGGACGGACGGACGGACAGACGGACAGACGGACAGACGGACAGACGGACAGACGGACGGACGGACGGACGGACGGACGGACAACGTAGGCTTAGTAATAGGGTCCCGTTTTCACCCTTGGGTACGGAACCCTACAAATTAAGACGGCTTGATAACCTTTTTATAAGACACTTAAGTATAACGTAGTCAGAAAGGTTAAATTAACCAAAACTTTAAAAAGAAAAAACTAAAAAGTTAAAAAATAATATTGCAGCCTATGACTTTTTCGTTCGCATCATAAGAACATTAATTTGTTTTATTGAAGTCGCTGTCAAGCCGGTACGATTCGCGACAGGGCTTGCATTTTTTGGCTTGGCTTGACACCGACTTCTATAAAACAAATTAATGTTCTTATGATGCGAACGAAAAAGTCATAGGCTGCAATATTATTTTTTAACTTTTTAGTTTTTTTGAAGGCGGTTTTAATTTTTTGTTAAAATTTTGTTTATTTCACAATTTTCAGTGGTGAATTCATTAGTTCGATTTGATAGGAGTGCTTTAAATTAAAAAACGCACTAGTCGGCACTACGATTTTCGAAGGTTCCCCTCGATTTCTCTGGGATGCCATCATCAGATCCTGGTTTCCTTATCATGGTACCTCCCTCGAGACATCTCCTTTCCAACAAAAAAAGAATCATCAAAATCGGTTCATAAACGACGAAGTTATCCGCGAACACACATAAAAAAAAAAAAAAATATATATACGGTCGAACTGAGAAACCTCCTCCTTTTTTGAAGTCGGTTAAAAACTAAGAAGAAGTAAACAATGAGTACATTAGACTCATGTTCGGGGCAGTGAACTTAGAAAATACACTTCGATGTGAAAACTTAATTTTGTGTATCTTCATTTCGGTCCTTATAATTATGACTGCTAATAAAGATAATGTGAAGCAAGTAATAACAGAGTCTGGAGCTAAATAGGTACAGTAAAAGTCAGAGATAAGTAAGGTACCTAATTAGCGATTACACCGGAATATTTTCCGAAGTATAAGCATATGCGCACGACTATATTCCCGAGGGGGTAGTCAGAGATATTCTGAAACTTCAGAACATCCACGTTTCACTAGTAGTACCGAAACTCTGTCCAGTGTGACGGGGAGTGAGCCCGTCGCCACTTTTAATGGACAGTAGGTACGATACATGCCTCGAAATTGAAGCATGCAGGTTTCCTCACGATATTTTCCTACACCGAAAAGCCAGTGGTGTTACAAATCGTACATAAATTCCGAGAAACTCATTGGTACGAGTCGGCCTGGACGGGGATCGAACCATCGCCTCCTGCACGGCAGGCAAGGTTACTCATCACTGGACCACCACGGCTTCTCAGCACTGGACCAACACGGCTTCAAAATAAAATATTACCCGTTAAGGGCCTATGTCGAAAATTTTTTTTTGCGGAACTGGCTTGAGTAGCTTATATTACGGCCTGATGCGAGAGAAAGAGATGGGGCGGCGCGCGCGCCTAAAACGAATCGAGCGCCAAAATTAAACTTTATTTAATTGTGATTGTACTATTTATGTAACTTCAATTCTGCTCTAATCAAAATTTAGAAAATATCAATCTCTTTTTTTTTAAATCAAGTCTTGTGTTTCTATTATTCACCGTTTAGCAGTTCCAAGCGTTTATAGATAAAAATGGAGGCTACTTTGGCTTATTTTTCTATCGAGAAAATGTTTCTTAATCGTGTTTTGGCTCTAATCATAACTTCAATTATATGTTCAATTTACACATATCCGAAAATCATACTCCTACTGTTAGTACTTCATGATATATGAAGCTTTGAAGAATCCTATTTTTGTCACATAGCCCTTTAAGATCTGCCACATACATACGGAATTCTTGTGTCAAATCCTATACAAACTCACAATCCTGATTCGGAATTCCACATCGGAATTCCGTATGTGTGTGGCAGTCTTATGAACCTTTTTATGGCTGCAATTATGAATTTACTACCTACTCAAGCTTCTGCTACGTTTAGACTGAGCAAAATAAAGTGTCTAACTATGTGGTACTAGATACTCTTTCTTATTCTGTGGTCTAACTTCAATTTCAGACTTGAAGAAGAGAATCAAAACTACAATGGCCTTTAAAACTGTACGAAAGCTGTATTAAGAAGAAGTATGGCCTTTGAAGAAGCAATCAAGGCTTGCGTCCGTAACAATAGGGGCGGACAAGTGGCCCTCTAGTTGAAGTACCCAGACTTTTAGTGTAGGGGACTAGAAGTGACTTTATAATAGTTTCAGAACATTAAAATACTATTTTTAACATTTTTGTCGCTTCGGTATGGGCCCGATTTTCAGAGAGTCAAAGTCAAAGTCAAAAATAATTTATTCAATATAGGAGCTTGAAGCACACTTATTAAACGTCAAATCTTTTTTTGAAGCTACCACCGCGTCGGAACGTGTTGTCGCTGTAGAGAAGATGCGGCCAGAAACTCTACAACATAACACGACGTAATAACTAAACAATACGAAAGTGCGACATTGCTTTGGTGTCGTGAGTTTTGGACATCGATAAAATATGGTTTTGGAACTACGTGGCTGATTGGGGTTTCAAAAGACGCATCTTGACAAGGGCTACAAAAAGCAAAACAATTTTTTTAAATAACTGAAAAACTATTTATGGAAATAGAAAAAAAATATATTAAAAAAATATATAAAAAATTGTATTTAGTTTATAATTGGCAGATTAATTTTTGTCATGTTTCGGAATCCAAAAAGTAATTTAAAATACCGATTGTTCTTGTTATACCTAATAACATCTATTACATTCTGAAATAAGCATCAATCACAACAAGGTTTTAAATTGTAAGCAAGTTTTTTTTTAAATGACTTCTCTGAATATTTCTTTGGATCATGAACTCATGAGCAAATCAATCAATAAGTATTAATTCTTTTTTATTCAATATAGAACCGTTCGGTGCACAATATTTTTAACCGACTTCAAAAAAAGGAGGAGGTTCTATGTTCGGCTGTATGTATTTTTTTTTATGTATGTTCATCGATATTTTCGTCAATTGTGAACCAATTTTGACAGCAAATCGTCTGCGATTGAACCATTCGCTTTTTTTCAATGTACCCTTTGCGTTTATAACTGATATCTGAGTCGAAATAACATATTATTTAATCAAGAAAAATTATGAAATAAATTTTTTTTTACAAAAAAATAAAAACCGACTTCAGAAGTAAAAAAAGTACAAAATAATATTCTATAAGAAAATAATCTATGAGAAAATTAATTTGTTTTGTTGGAGTCGGTGTCAAGCCAAGCCAAAAAATTACTGCAAGCCCAGTCGCGAATCGTACCTACCGGCTTGACAGCGACTTCGACAAAACAAATTAATTTTCTTATAGATTATTTTCTTATAGAATATTATTTTGTACTTTTTTACTTCTGAAGTCGGTTTTTTTACTGAATTTTTCCGACTCTGCCACTATAGGTAGCTGTAGAGAAAATGCGATTGGGGTATATAACAGTCATACAACAATAGAAACAATCAATAAGTTATCAATGATCAAGGCTGATACATTTTGGTAATTATTTGTTTTATTTGTAAAGTTTCCAGAAGAAAACTAGTCGAAGTTTATTTACCTCAGAAGTTTTCTCCTCTAAGGATTTGTACTTTGATTTGATGTGATTGGAAGGTTGAATTAATACTCTACTAGTATTAAGTCTTTGGGCAGCCACTTTGTTTTTAAGTGGGCTATCGGAGTCCAGTGGCGCCCTCATCACATTAATAAAGATTTCTCAATTAAGAAAGGCTCAATTAGAAAAGTGCTCAATTGACAAACTACAAA
This sequence comes from Agonopterix subpropinquella, assembly GCA_922987775.1. Classification (NCBI taxonomy): domain Eukaryota; kingdom Metazoa; phylum Arthropoda; class Insecta; order Lepidoptera; family Depressariidae; genus Agonopterix; species Agonopterix subpropinquella. The sequence goes on from OV277714.1 coordinate 9,526,226, forward strand.
AGCCTTCAAGCCATTTTCATAAAATCTTTTTATAGGTTTTTTAAAAGTCGAAACATACACATTTTGAAAAAAGAAAAAAAAATCCGTTTTTTTTATTCGAAACTGTCTAAAACTGGAATGTTTAGAACCTATAAAAGTATTGTATAACAATGGCTTGAAGGCTTTTGTAGTTTGTCAATTGAGCACTTTTTTTAATTTAGGCTTTCTTTATTGAGAAATCTTTATTAATGTGATGAGGGCGCCACTGGACTCCGATAGCCCTCTTAACCAACTTCAAAAAAAGGAGGAGGCTCTCAATTCGTAATTTGTTTTAGTCGGTGTCAAGCCAAGCCCAAAACGTTTATGAAGTATACCAATCCTTTATTGGGCACACGTGGTAGTAGTATAAGAAATAAGTGTACTTTTTGCAACCATCAGCAGCAAGGCTCATTCGGTATTTATGGTGTTTAAAGCATCTCTGTGATGGGGATGGACCAGGTCTGCCTGCATAACTCCAGTCGGTTTAGGAGTTACTGATGATTAAAGGTCAGTAAAAAATTTAAGATCAGCTGCAAGGCTGATCGTATGATATTGTTGTAGTATGGACTGTTAGTTATCTGAACAGTACAAAAACTGTCAAGTTCTGTCAGTCGATTTAGGAGATGCAATATAGCCAGTCAAAGTACCGACCTTTGAACGGCAGTATCTCCTAAATCGACTGATGAACCATGTCAGTTTTTGTACTGTTCATATTAACAGTGCATACTACGACAATATCATACGATCAGCCTTGCAGCTGATCGTAAATTTTTTAGAGACCTTTAATCATCAGTAACTCCTAATCCGACTGGAGTTATGCCGATAGACCTGGTCCATCCCCATCACAGAGAAGCTCTACACCCGATAAACACTGAATCAGCCTTGCTGCTGATGGTTGCAAAAAGTAGACTTATCTCTCGAAATATTAGGTATTGGATCCGGCCTCCCGCGCCGCGGGCTGTTGTTTGGACAACCCTGATCTATACCAGCCCTTTAAGTATTACTAGTATGTTTTGTTACACCTAATATACAACGTGTTAATAAATTAGCGCAAAACCTCATACACCCCAAATGATTTACAACAAAATAATTAGATTGAGACTATAATTTCATTATTTTGATCGTTAAAATTTAAAGATATTCGCATTTTAAGTTTTGAGGCAAAAACGTTTTGTTATCATTTCAGCAATGAATGAAAGCGCTAACGTACTCACGGATACATTTTAATAATCTTGTTTTGGTAGTAAGTAGGGTGAGTGTGCCCGTGCGGTGGTTTGACATCGGGTTCAAAAAAAAAAAAATTTTGCAAACAAATTATTTAATATTTTGAAAAAAATTACCTATTTTGAAACCATGATAATTCGATTCTGCCTTCGATTCTAAACAAACTACTTTCTAGTTTTGCGTTAATTCATTAACACGTTGTAGACTTTTCCAGAAAAGTGTCATCTTTGATCTCGTTCAAGTGGCTTGCTAAGTGAAGAACTAGCACACTACAATGCCACTTGAACTAGAAAGAGAATATTGTTAAATACAGGGTGCTATAGAAGGAAAAATAAAAACTTTCACTATAAGACCAACATCAGAATCGCGAAAAAAAATCTTTTGTCCCATACATTTAGCTCGAGTAGATCTGTAGTTTAGTATGGAACATCGCAAACGCATCGTATCATGGTGATTATGGCAAATCTCCTCATTTTGGGGAGGCCAATGTCCATCAGTGGACGCCTATCGGCTGGTATGATGATGATGATGATATATTTTTTTCGCGATTTCGATATTGGTCCCGTAGTGAAAGTTGTTCAGTTTGATGGTCTTAACCACTCCCTTAAATGTTTATTTGTATTTTTGTAACACCCTGTATAGGTACCTACAAGTAGATAATAATGGCTAATAATGTTCGATTAGTTACAGTCATTAAGTGAAACAAGGATATTAATTTTCATCCGTATTCAACATAACGACAAGAATAGGTATTACGAATCAGGATTACAATTTCGTATGTATTTCCCCCTGAAATCCTATACAAAATAACAATTCTGATTCGGAATTCCGTTGCAATATTGAACAGGGTGCTTCAAACATTACAACTTTCACAACGGAGCCAACATCTAAATAGCGAAAAAAAAATCTTCTATTCCATACATTTGTGTCAAGTACCTAGCCATTGACGTTTGACTATAGAACAGGCTTGATGTACTCTTGACTGTACCTACCTATCTATCTACTTTATGTGCCATATTGAAAGCGATCTCATGTACCGCACTTCGTATAAACCCTGTGGTTTCAGAAGTGCGCTTGAAAATATATAATTATTATAAAAATAATGTATTGAATAAATAAAAAAATAAAAAAAAACAAGCTGATTTTATTTTCGTGATTTCGGTCTTGGGTCCATAGTGCCGACTTCAGAGTTTGTACACTGGCGTTTATCATATTATGTCTTTAATTTTTTTTCGCAGCATTCTCCCAGGATAAGACAGAACGGGTGACATCGATTCCACGAGTATACAAGCTAAGCTAGTATTCTTCTTTTATTTTACTAAAGAGCTAAGTAGCATAGCATAGCATAATATGCTCACGACTATATTCCCCGAGGGGGTAGTCAGAGATATTCTGAAACCTCAGAAAATCCACGTTTCACTAGTACCGAAACTCTGTCTAGTGAGACGGGGAGTGAGCCAGTTGCCGCCGTAAAAAGCTAAGTAGGTAGTTACCCATTAGGTAGACAACCTTCGATAAAGATCTTGAACTCTTAGGAAAGCTGATTAAGTGGTCAATTAGAGATCAGTCGAGTCAGACTAATGTTTGTCCGCTTAGTTTCTATTTATCAAAAGACCATTATTATTCCCGGCTTAATAAACTACCTCTCGCTCGACTGTTTATTTTTCTTTTATGAATTTTTTTCACACGTTCCGTTGCGGCGAAGTGTATGGCCTAGGTATGCTTTAGCTTTCACACGTACCGGAGCAATTTACCCGGTATCTAAATCCTATACAAAATCACAATTCTAATTCGGAGTTCCGTATGTGTGTGGCAGGCGTAAATTGGCATAATTATCCTTAACACGATAGAGCCACAATTTTAAATTTATTATTTTACGTGATTATCATACTGCTTCCAAAATTTTTCTCCTCACTTAAAAATAAATCAGTTTTCTGTCTTAAGCAAATAAAAAAAAAATCTAAATAAAAAATTATAATAATTAAAATACTCCATCCATCCAACTTTCACCTCCATAGCCCAAGACCTTATTTTTCCATCGCGGCCATCGCGCCGTACTCCAATAGTCTTTACACATGGCGGGGACCATCCCCGCGTGTATCATGTTGTGCGCTCGGGGATGGTATCCGCCATTTGTGTATCCCTTACATTTAGATTAACTTGTCTTTTGAACGGGCCTCTACATGTTGGCTTCAGCCCCATGCACGCCTTCCAAAGGTCCGGGACTTAATTGCCCGTGATTACGGAACGTAAGACATATAATAAAAATACTAATAATAATCTTGTCTAATTTATAAAGAGGTATTTTCTGAAATTCCAGACTAGCCACATGGGTGGGTACCCATAGTTCATTTTATTCAGTTCAAGTAAATCGAACATAATTTCATAAGAATTTTTATAACAGAGTTGATCTCGTAGTAATCGCCATACCGAATCAGTGGATAATCAATCACAGGAAGATTAAATTACGCTTGTGATTGATTGATGGTGGAAAATGATAGGCCAAGTTCGGTTTTATATGGACAGACTTGTTTATTTATAGCTAGGGATTTTATTAGAGCGTGACATCCATAGGAGGTAGAGAAAATTATGTTAATAAATAGCGTAGAAAACTTAGTTTTCTTAGAATTGTTTGGAATAGTTTGGATTAGCAATTTTTCAAAAAAGAAAAGTACTTAGGTAAGTATGTTATAGCATTGATTACTGTTATACAGATGAAATTGATATCATTGGCATCCTTTTAAACTAAGAGTCTACCCATCAAACTGAACAACATTTACTATGGGAGCAAACGGATCGGAGCAAAAAAAAAACAGCTGTTGCATACATTTGAGTCGAGTAGGCATTACAGTTTAGTATGGGACAGCAGATTTTTTTGTTGCTCCGATCTGTTTGCTCCCATAGTAAAAGTTGTTCAGTTTGATGGGTAGCCTCTTAGTTTAAAAGGATGCTAATGATATCAATTTCACCCTGTAGTTTGTAAGAATTCATTGGCAGAGATCAAGCAAGAGAGAAGGGGGGGGGGGGGGGTGGGGGGGGGGGGTGGTCCAGAAGCTAGATGGCCCACTGTGACGTCATGACCTAATATAATGCTAAACCATGTGAGTCCATTGTGAAACAGAAAAATAGGTACTAGGTGATTTTGGGAACACTTTTTTTTTCAGGGGTGAAATCATGGTGAAATCTGAATGACTTTTACTATCAAACCTGAAATCGGAACAATAAAATCTGCTGTTCTAAACTGCAATGTATGAAATAGCAATTTTTTTTAGGATTTCAGACTTGCTCCCATAATTAAAATTATAGTAGGTACTAGGTACTCTATACAGGGTGTTAGGGTAAGCAGTTACATTACTTTAAGGAATGATGGTACCCATGATACTGAACAACTTTCCCTAAGAAACCTATAGGAAATAAGCAAAAAAATGTTGGACTTCCATACTAAATAAATAAATAAATAATAAATAACGCTCACAGGCACATACATTGTAATGATCCCAAGTAAGCCTCAGGCTTTTTGTTATGGGAATCATACAACAACTGCACAAACATATATATAACATCCATGACCGAACCGGGATTCGAACCCAGGACCCTGGTTTGGCAGTCCGGCGTGGAAACCATTACACCAACCGGGTCGTCAATACTAAATTCAATATTTTTTTTGCTAATTTATCTTTGCTCCTTTCAGTATCATGTGTAGGTAGAATACCCCTTAAAGTATTGCAACTGTTTACCCTGATACCCTGTATATGAAAACGATCAACCGAAAAGTCGAAGTTAGGGATGGGTAATATCGAATTTTCACAATATCAAATCGAAACCATATATTGATATTGAATATCGGATTCTGAAACTATATATTGGATATCGTTCGATATCCAGTAACGCTGTATTAGTTGGTATTAGTATACCTTTAAGGTTTAATATCGTACGAATCCAATATAACTATTGCTGTTTCACTCTCTCGCACGCTGTGGGTAACACCCTTTCACTCGGTTTTCCTCGGTTCAGTTCGGCATAGTTTTTTATGTATTATTGGATAAAGATAGGTAAGTTCGCATTGGAAAACATCGCATTATTAGCACTATTACCACTAGGTGGAGCTACATTGGTGACGGCTCTATGGACGAAATCTCCACTATTGACTACATAGTACTACACTATTATTACTAGATGGCGGGTGTTGTATATAGAAAATCAACGGTCTGTAATTTGTTCTAAGATAACAAAGTATGCAGTTCGGTTCGGTAGATAGCCGCTAGACCGTATAGCGATGCGATACGGTTTGATATCCTATATCTGTAAATCACGGATATCTTGATATCGAGGCGAATCGAATTTGTGCGCCAATATAGTGTTTCACCAAATATATAGTTTCTGTACGCATCGATATCTGATTTTTAGATATTCATGTGATATACGTTTCAATAACTATATACGATATATATCGCCCATTCCTAGTCGAAGTAACATCACACTTTATTCGAACTTTCAAAAGTTTTACAGAACAAACGACAAAAATATTAATATTTATGTCCCTTTTAAGACTACGAAGTCCAAACGCTAAAACATAGTAACACCAGGTTTTACACAATGCTGCAGAAATTTCCTATAGTTAAGCCAAATGGAACATTTCCACAAAGTAAAGCGCCATTAGGGGGTATTTACGGGTAAACCTTGCCTTTGTGGCCTGGCTACAATAGTTGATATCTTTTGTACGAGTACGTCTATGGACTGCTTGAGTCGGGTTTCAAACGGACAGCGACTGTTCGACTGCAGAAAATATTGAAGAAAGTCAAATCGGATGTTGAGAAAATTATTTATTTTACAGGGTATGACAGCCTAGCAATTGGCTACTTGACAACTAGTCAAATAAGCTACTCTTTATCGGACGTCAAAACATGCGCTTTGTATGAAGATTTGTACTAAATATTGAGTTGTGACGTCATCTACATTTTCATTACTTTTTATAGTTTATCTTGTTATTAAAAATAGTATTCAAGCTAAAAACTCAATGAAAATTGGAGTTTAGTGTTATTTTCTAACCCTTTTTTTATTGAGTAGATAAAAATCTTAGATAAAAATAAAATATATTGAATGTAGTCAAATACCCAATTACTGAAACGGTGAACTCAGACCATTAAACTGAACAACTTTCACTATGGAGTCTACCTCAGAAAATGCGAAAAAAAATCAGCTGTCTCATACAAAACTGCTGTACCTACCCGACTAAAATGTATGGGACAGCTGATTTTTTTTTGCGTCTCCTGAGGTAGGCTCCGTAGTGAAAGTTGTTCAGTTTGATGGTCTGAGTTCACCGTTTCAGTATTTTTACGCTGTAACTTACACCCTGCCTACAGGGTGTAAAATTAAATGTGGCACTTACTTAAAGGGGTGCTTCAGACCATCAAACTGAACAACTTTTACTATGAAATTTTAATTCCGCTGTCCCGTACAAAATTGCAAACATAACTCGACTGAAATGAATGGGACAGCAAATTTTTTTTTCGTGATTTCGATATTGGTTCCGTAGAGAAAGTTGTTCAGTTTGATTGTCTGAAGCACCCCTTTAAGTTAGTATCCCATTTAACTGTACACCCTGTTATAAAATATCAAGATGGGCTGGTGATACAATGAGTTGACCAATATAATATTCTACATGGGCTAGATCTCTCTAGTCTCTTTTGACTAAAGACAGGATAAAGAAGTCGAAAGACCAAGTGGCCCAAGATGGCAACAGAATGGGTTCCACCATGGTTCCAACAGACGGTTGCCGACGTCGAGGAAGACCCAAGAGAAGATGGAGTGACGATTTGAATACCTTCCTGAACGGTTGTCCCGAATTCGTGTAGCATAGGGAGGGTTGGAGGAAAAGAGGGGAAGGAAATTTTTTTTTGTCTGGGACCTTTAGCGCGAGACCGAATCACACTTGGCCGGTTTTTAGTATTTTTTCTTATTCTGTAGAGTTTGCTATTGCTATTGTGTTTCCTACCTTGCTACCCTACATTTTACTTCACACTTTTTACCCCACCTATTAGGTCTGCCTTGACAAAATAAATATGCAATTTGTAAGGAATCCCAAAAATTCAACTCGTCCAAAAGTTTTACAGTTCAAAAGTCTAAAATAAAACCACAGAATCGTATTAGATACGACTGTTTCAATGTGATTAAAATTCCTTTGAAAAAAGGTCGTGTCGAACGATAACGTTGTGGTTTTTTCATTTTAACTTTAAAGGTTCTCTCGTGTTTGTTTAGGGGGTCCACAGGCAAATATGTAACCCTTAAAACAATTTCCATTATCATCAATCATTTATTTCTACTGGCTGTTATAAATTTGAAGTCTTGGGCGATATAAAGGGTGAAATTGATATCATTAGCATCCTTTTAAACTCTATCAAACTGAACAACTTCTGCTATTGGAGCAAACCGATCGGAACAAATAAAAACTGCTGTTCCATCCTTAACTGCAACGCCTACTCGACTCAAATGTATGCAACATCAGATTTTTTTTTTGCTCTGCTCGGTTTGCTTTCATAGTAAAAGTTGTTCATTTTGATGGTTAGTTGTAAAGGATGGTAATGATATCAATTTCACCATGTATAATGTCTGTGCCTCAGACTACAGCGGCCGTAGTATGGCAGCGTGATATAGCGCCTTTGTCCTTCGATATCTTTCTATTTGCGCGCGAATGAATGTGATAAAAAGCGTGATATAGCCTTATCACACGCATAATAATATGGCCTCTGAAGTGACCTGCAATTCCACATCACTTAAGCATCTATGGAATGCTCAGCATTCTTATCGTGTGAGCAGCAAGCCCTGGAGTCCTGGTGTCAGAGTTTTTTCCGCCTTACGGCCTCTGACATGGTTTTTATGTAACGACTACTACCACCAGAGATAGTAGCCGGGCGTTGGCTTAACGTGTCATTAGAATCACGAAATCATCTTTCTTTTCAGACAATCAGGTGATTCAGCCTGCAATGTCCTAACATTGATTGTCTGAAATTGGTTAGGACAAACTGGGGAAATCGGCCCCCGTGGAAATTGAACCCACGACCTCCGTGTCAAGAGCCCAATGCTCTTAACCATTAAACCAAGGAAGCACTTGCACCATTGAATCACGTCATTTACCGTCGGTTGCAGAATCGCTCATTAATCAGACTTGACATTAACAGAATCATCGTTCAAATGATGGAGTCATAATAAAAAAGAGAGTCACGTTGCAGGAACTGACCCGAGCACTTGTCTCGCGTGGTTTCGCGCGTCGCATTTTTGCCTGCCACGAGGCTCCGCAATCCTCAATCTCTTCTTGTTTTGGACCAAAAATAATCCCTGAGATTGGGATAGATTCTCCCATAATCTACTTGACACTGGCGGAAATGCAGTGCTATCGCACAAGCAAGAGTCCATTAATTATAATAAAAATATATATGTATAGAATTGAATCGAAGATAAATGTCTAGATGTCTTTGTATTTTAAAGTAACGTTACCTCGTTTTGTAACACAAAGTATCGTAGCTGCATATAGTATATGGACATAATTAAATGTGGTTTCTTTTACTTTAAAAGCGCTGGCAAGTTGTTTCTTTTAAAACAAGCGTAACCACTAACAAACATAATATAGTTGGTTTCCAAGTACAGTATATTTAAAAAAAGAAATGTTTTCTTTTTTAATCTGACACACAACCAGCCAGACACGTTTTCGATTAAAAATAAAAATAAAATTCCCTTAACAAACAAAAATATATACTACGAGCTTTTACCCGCGACTTCGTCCGCATAAATTATATACCAGATTTTAAGTCAGATGATAAGCTATCAAACAAAAAAAGTTTCATCAAAATCGGTTCAGTAGTTTTTGCGTGATACTCGAACAAACAAACACCCAAACAAACAAACGAACAAACAAACAAACAAACAAACAAACAGACAGACAAAAAATCCAAAAATTGGTGATTTGGAATCAGGGACATATAAAAATCATATCTTAATCTTTTTTTTGTAAATATCTTCAATGTACAGAGACACACTTCTGTTACAGTTTTATAATAGTTTAGAAAAGTAATCCAGGTAACCATTTTGTAATCATTTCACGGTAAATTCTTCGACCCGAAAACGTAATTTTGCCCTCTAAAACAGTTTCCTTCGTCTAAAATTATCATTTAGAACAAAAGGTTTGAAGGAAGACAACCGGTTCAAAAGACTGAAGCGTTTATTTCCTCTGTGATCAAAATCTTTATAATTATAATAATAAATTTAACACCACAGTAATGGGTTTACACATTTTGTTTTGAGAAACAAAGGGGTGTAAGAGATTTAAAGGTGTTTCGCGTTCGTTTATTTAAATGTTAATATTAAATTTGCATTTTAATGATAAGATTAAAATCGCCTTAGTTATTACAAAGTATTCATTTGTGAGCTTGAAGTTAAACAATTAATACTTTTGAACGATCAAAGCAATTTTTGTTTTGAAAACTGTTATCATAATCATCAGTCTAAGTCTTAGACCATTTAACTAGGGACCAGCCTGCATTAGCATTCCCCTCTGCCAAGGTATAAGAGTTTTATAATAAGACCAACTGATCAAAGTGCATTTACATACAATGCTATACCTTATACGACGACCCGGTTGGTGTGATGGTTACCACGCCGGACTGCCAGTCCAGGGTTCTGGGTTCGAATCCCGGTTCGGTCATGGTTGTTATATATGTTTGTGCCGTTGTTGTTTGATTCCTATAACAAAAAGCCTAAGGCTTACTTGGGATCACTACAATGTATTGTGCCTGTGAGCGTTATTTATTTATTATTTATTTATTATAGCTTCAAACTTGTCTCGTGTTTCCCACGACATATTTTTTTTACTATGGTCTTAATATCGCCGAAAAAATTAGTTATTCCCATTGCCCACACAAATCAAGTATATGCATGCTGTTGGGTGATGGGAGCTCTTTTGGTTCTTTCATTGTTTATCTACAGGGTGTAACAAAACACCCTAGTAATACTGTATTGTTAAGTTTGATGGTCTGAAGCACCTCCTTGAGTTTTTAATTTTTTACTTAATAATTTTATTCATCATAAAAATAATACATTGGTAACATCGGTGTTCTGGCACTTAAGTTTTAAGGTTTAAACCTGCGAGGGGTTTATACTGTGCCTAGCCTGACATAGATTATTAGGTACATTATAGTTACTAGCTAAGTGCTTTAAATAAAACCGGTCAAGAGCGAGTCAGGCTACTCGCGCACCGAGGGTTCCGTACCGCACCACCACAGAACACAGCAATATTACTTAGAAAAAAAAACTTTTTTTGTCCGGGACCTTTAGCGCAAGACCGACTCACACTTGGCCGGTTTTTAGTATTTTAGTTATTCTGTAGAGTTTGCTCTATAATCACACTAAGTTTGACGCTTCTATGTATTACTGTTTTGACGATAGAGCGTGAAGAAAAAACGTTGATAAAAACTAGTTTCTTGTTGAGAACCCCCCTGAATTTTTAACTTTTTGTCATTTTAATTATTTTTTAACAAATCCTCCGTAATAATGCACATTCTGTGAAAATTTCAACTATCTAGCTCTTACGGTTCAAAAATTACAGCCTTAAATAGGTAGGACAGACGGACGGACGGACGGACGGACGGACAGACGGACGGACGGACTGACGGACGGACGTACAACGTAGGCTTAGTAATAGGGTCCCGTTTTCACCCTTTGGGTACGGAACCCTAAAAACTACATAGGTACTTAAATATTAACCAGCGCAATGTGCACGGCCGTCTTAATAGCTCCATAATACGTAGGTAGTCTCAAGTAAAGATAATGAGGTAAGTATGGTATCTAATACTGCTATTATCGGAGACGGGCCGGGCAGACGACAAAGTATGTACGGGCATTTAAGTTTACACCCTGTAGGTATACAACGTATTAATGAATTAACGCAAAACTAGAAAATAGTTTGTTATAATCGAGAGCAGAATCGAATTATCACGGTTTCAACACAGGCAATTTTTTTTCAAAAAAATTGATAATTAGTTTATAAAATTTAAAATTCACTGAACCCGATGTCATCCCACCGCACGGGCACATTCACCCTACTTACTACAAAAACAAGATTATTAAAATGAATCCATGAGTAAGTTAGCGCTTTCATTCATTGCTGAAATGATAAATATTGTATCCGGGATAGACCCTGGACCCTCAGGAATGTCTGGATAGCGGAGCACAATGAAACACGTCCGTTTTATATTCCGTTTAATACGAGAGAGAGCTACCCACTATTACAATAATAAAACGTGAACTTAATTATACTTATACCTACATACATCACAATAACAAATCATTTTTGCCTCAAAACTTAAAATGCGAATGACTTTAAATTTTAAGTATCAAAATAATGAAATTATTTTTTCAATCGAATTATTTTGTTATAAATCAGTTGGGGTATATGAGGTTTTGCGCTAATTTATTAACACGTTGTATAAAGTTATCAATGGTTGTTCCAGAAAAATTATTTGTTCGAATTCAATATGAGTATTCACATTTCAAACTTTGCAGATCCCCGCGCCGTAAATCCGACATTTGTTTGGCTTGACTTTTCATTTACGGCTTTTATAGATCCCTGCGGTTTATTCGTTTATAATCCATTTTACGATATACCAAGGAATTTTACGAGCGCATCTCATACAGGATTCGATTTTAAATCACAATGTATTTTCAAACTTGCTTCGTAAAATATTTTTTATTTTCATAAACTTTTTAATGTTATCGTTAACTTTTTAATATGATTGAAAGTTGATATATTCTGAAACCTCAAATACGCAGAAAGAGAACCATTGTTTTTTAGTTGGTGCAATGTTTCAAATTACACCAAAAGCTCTTTCATTTTTTTTAAATTTAAATTAATAAAACATAGATATCTTTTATCTTTTTATCTCTCAACTGCCTCCGTGGTCTAATGGTTAAGAGCACTGGGCACTCGACACGGAGGTCGTGGGTTCGATTCCCACGAGGGACACCTAGTGATATGTCACTTTGTGCGTTTTTCCCCAGTTGGTTAGGACATTATAGGTTGAATCACCTGATTGTCAGAAAAGAAAAATAATTCCGTGCTTGGGATGGCACGTTAAGCCGTTGGTCCCGGCTACTATCTCTTGTGGTAGTAGTCGTTACATAAAAACCAGAGGCCGTAAGGCGGTCTGAAAAAACTCTGACACCAGGGCTCTGCCCACACGATAAGAAGAAGAAAATCACTCAAACGCAGATTCGTCGACATTTGTGTATCCTTGCCCATCCTATAACCTAGTGCTCAAACATGGTCTTTAACAGAATCACATAAGTCCAAACTGAAGGTTTTACAGAGAGCGACGGAGCGTAGCATATTGTGGTTTAAAGGGACAGATCGCAACAGGAATACCACAAACTCGCTAAAGCTCAAGGCCACGCTAAAGAACGCAATTAGCCGCTGTTGGTGAGAAAATTGGGATTGGGCCGGCCATGTCAATTACACCCGGAAAAATGAACTAAAGTTTTAACACCTTGAATCCCGGAGAATGCGACATCACCGGCAGGGTCGACCCCGGAAGAGATTGAGAGACGATCTGGATACATTCCACAAAGGGTGGATGGAGCTGGCTCAAGACAAGGATGCATGGAGGATGAAGGGGGAGGACTTTTCCCGGAGGGGGGATGGTATATGTATAAATCAATATCTCTACTACAGGGTGTAAGTGATAGCCTAGCAAATACTGAAACGGTGAACTCAGACCATAAAACTTAACAACTTTCACTATGGAGTCTACCTCTGCACGGCTAGCATGCCACCCACGACAAAGCGTTTAAACGAGAAAACCATCATGCGCGCTCTTTTTGGCATACGTTAAATAATAAAGATTGAGGCACGTATCGATTTCTGTCGTTTTCTCGGGGGTGGCATGCTAGGCCTACAATAAACGCGAAAAAAAATCAGCTGTCCCATACATTTTAGTCGGGTAGGTACACCAGTTTTCTATGTTTTTTTTTCGCGATTCCTGAGGTAGGCTCTATAGTGAAAGTTGTTGAGGTTGATGGTCTGAGTTCACCATTTCAGTATTTGCTAGGCTGTCACTTACACCCTGTATAATACCACCTTCTTAATAAATGCTGACACTTTTTTAAGGGAATAATCAGACCGTCAAACTGAACAACTTTCTCTATGGCACCAATATCAAAATCGCGAATAAAGAATCAGCTGATCCATACAACACCTGTTTTTTTCGCGATTTCGATGTTGGTCCCATAGTGAAAGTTCTTCAGTTTGATGGCCTGATCATCCTCTTAAAAACTGTCAACATATTAAGTTGGAACCTGTATAATTTAATAGTCTTCTAATCTTGCACTTAAAATACTTTATTACGTTAATGCAAAAATATCCCTTTTTACAAACAAAAACAATGTAAGGCAAACAGCTTAAAAATTTATTTACATAAAAAGCGTAAATTTCAGCGAATTGCAAAAGTTACGGAATAACAAAGCAAAACATCGGAAACAATGTCACTGGTCTTAAAAACTCTTAAAAAGAAGTTAACTTCTGAACCGAAATCAAGACTTGAATAGAAATCTACTGTTAAATCTTGTGACACACAGACGGACTGTGTGATTGCTGAAAGCGATCATTGTATACGTTTATACACGGTCCAACTTAATATGTTGACGGTTTAATAAGGCTATGATCAGACCTTGAAATCATACAAAACTTGTCCAAAGAGACACCCCCTGGGACAGCATATTTTTTGTCCGCGATTTCTACGTTTGCCCAATAGAGAAAGTTGTTCAGTTTAATGGTCTGATCATACTTTGAAAATCCGTCAGAATATTAATTCAGAATCTTTATAGATAATGCATGAAAAGAGGTGCTTCAGACCATCAAGCTGAACAACTTTCACGGAGCTAATACCAATATCGCGAAAAAAAATCAGATCTTCCACAGAAAATGGCAATAGCTTCTCGAGAAAAATGTATGAAACAACTGTTTTTTTTTCTTCGCGATTTCAGTGTTGGTCCCATTGTAAAAGTTGTTTAATTCGGTAGTCTAATTAAAAATTTAAAATCGTTTATTCCCAACAACTGAGTGTACTACCCTGTTCTGGTTTCAAAACGACTCTGATTTCACTGTGTAAGTATATAAATGATAAAATTATTATTTCAATCCTGGATAATCACATATTTAGATACATCAATCTTTTATCACGTTCAGATTCAGTCGAACGAATATCCTCAAATCTTCAAAAACCTGAGATAATATGAAGTTACTCATACAATGGACGCACTTCGTAGAGCGTGCATTTCTATCGCATTCACTCCACTTCTTTTTTTATATCATACTTTAGGCCAGTCATTTTACGGAGTTTTGTTAGGCGGGGTAGGGAGTAATTATTAATTGAACTTTTAAACTGTAACCGGCACCATTTAGTGACAAAAATACTATCCTAAACCATATTAAAAAAAAAATTGCTACGCAACATAGAAATCAAAATGGTGTGTCCCAGAAGGCTTTTAAATTAATAATATTAATACCAGTGCACTCATTTGAATTAGATTTAACAATATACATTATTTTTGAGCAATAAAATAGGTATTAAAATTTAAAAAGTGAGGTATTTATTAGAAAATGCGAATGTATTTTTCAAAACCTACTAAGTAGACAAAAATATTTACACCATGTTTGAAGTATGTATAAATGGTAAAGCCTTAAATATGTGCAAAAAAAAATTTATCATCAGGTTTTTTAGAACGAGATAATATCTAAATTTTAAAATTGGGTCTGTTGCTGACGTGATTTTTTTTTAATTTTGGTACGTTTCTAAGCTCAAATTGGCTCTTCAATATTATAGCGAAAAAAAAATCAATTATTAATTAGTCCCGGCTCAAACCGTAAAATGACTGGGCTACTTGTCCTAATATCCGTGTGTAAAGTACAATATATAAAAAAATTGGGTTTAATTTGTTGGCTGGTGAGACTCTCTACAACCTTAAATAAGCCAGCACAGGCTTTGTATCCAAAAACAAGTGTGGACGACAAAGCTGTTTACGCGATCGGCAAGTGTAGAATGACAAAGTTGCACGCGATCTGCATTTTAAAGTATCTGGCTTAAAATTTCCTAGCTTCGTGAACAACTACTAACATTGTGCTAAGCCAGGGTAGAACTTGTGGAACATATTTTACATGGAGGATATACCTTAATAAAAACTGGTCAAGTGCGAGTCGAGCTACTCGCGCACCGAGGGTTCCGTACCACACCACCACAGAACCCAACATTATTACTTAGAAAAAAAATCTTTTTTTGTCCGGGACCATTAGCGCAAGACCGACTCACACTTGGACAGTTTTTTGTATTTGTTGTTATTCTGTAGAATTTGCTCTATAATCACACTAAATTTGACGCTTGTATGTATTACCGCTTTTACGATAGAGCGTGAAGAAAAAACGGTGATAAAAACTAGTTTCTTGTTGAAAACCCCCCATCATTTTTAACTTTTTGACATTTTTATTATTTGTTAACAAATCCGCCGTAATATAGCTTAATTTGAGAAAATTTCAACTATCTAGCTGTTACGGTTCAAAAGTTACAGCCCTAAATAGGTAGGACAGACGGACGGACGGACGGATGGACGGACGGACAGACGGACAGACGGACAGACGGACAGACGGACAGACGGACGGACGGACGGACGGACGGACAACGTAGGCTTAGCAATAGGGTCCCGTTTTCACCCTTTGGGTGCGGAACCCTAAAAGACAGCAAGCGCATGAATTACGATGCACCTCATATTACGACGGCGACGGGGCGGGCCGCAGCGTAAAAATCCGCCCAAATCGCTTCTACGTATACGATTTATTAGGAACTAAGGCGCAGGCACAGTATAAAGGAGCAAATTGGTAGCCGACCGCATGAGGCGTGCGGTCGCGACGTGTCGCGGCGACACGTCGCGGCGACGTGTCGCCGCGACACGTCGCTGCGGTCGTGAATTGGAAGCCGACCGCACGCCGCAACTGCACGCCGCAGCTACAGACAGTATTGCCAACTTAGGGTATTTTTTGGGGTAATAATTTTCAGTAGGGTTTTAAGATTTAGGATGATGCTTTATATCTACTATGCCGTAACTTGAGCTCTAATAAAGGGTGAATAGAAAAGATTTTCGTAAAAACGAATAAGTAGAAAAAATTTCCGTAAAAAGTAAAAACATGTTTTTTTTATTTGTTTCCCAAAATTATCATCTCGTATTTATCATATCTAGTAATATTTAAACACTGTTTTACCAAATACCAAACGCCAGTATGATTTATTGTTGGAATTTAACGGAAAATGTGGTTGAAAATAGAAATTTCATTAAATTAAAGAAATATCGTGGAATTTGTATGAATTATCGTGTTATACCCGACTTTTATGTTCTATCGCATGCCATTCAAAAATATCGTGAATCTAAGATAATTATCGCATGCTGGCAGCACTCGGCGACACTACTGGTCTGCGGTCGAGCGTCAGTGAAGCTCGACCGCACCGCAGTGAAGTCGAGCAGCGTGTCGCCGGCTGCGCAGGGTATTTCATAGGCGGTGTCCTATTGCCATCGCACGCGCGATGGTGCGATGCGATGTGATCGTACTGATGGGTAATTCTCCGAAATTTTACAAATCGTTGAAATTTTTCCATAGAAAAATTTGAAAATTTGAAAAATTTCGGAGAATTATCCATCAGTACGATCACATCGCATCGCACCATCGCGCGTGCGATGGCAATAGGACACCGCCATAGAATTACATACAAACCAGTAGTGTCGTCGCGACATGCGGTTGCGGCGTGCGGCGTGCGGTCGCCTGTCAACCGCCACCTTTATACTAGGCATTCACTTCGAGTTGGCCGCTACCTCCCTTCCCGCTTCCCCGCACCGCACCCCTAAGAGACCCTATTAAACGCAATTTTATAACCTTTAGCAACGCAATCACGTACGGTACGTCCGTCCCGGTCACTAATATCGCTTTTAATTTTAAATTTTTATTTGCTAGTTATATTATTTTTTGTCGACGGGACCAGTTAATGTGCCTGTGAGGAAATTTTGTAACGGTCATCGACGGCCAACTGGACGTGAACGAGTAGTACTGTGGCGCTGGCCACCTCTTCAATCTGTTTTCTATTAAAGAACATTGGAAAGGCGTCGAGACGGTAGATGGCATGCCACGGTTGCGACGGACGCGGGCGCGCCGCGGGCGCGTTACCGAAGGCGCACTACCGCGCCGCACCCTCCGCGGCCCACAATCAAGGCTGGTTTGTATTTTGTCCCGCGCAGCGCAGTCTGCAGTGAGTGACTCTTGGAACCGGACGTTAAAAATATAAAAATGCTTCAATTACGTGACGATGCTGATGTGAAGACATGTTGTCAGATCAAAATCAAACACATAAATGCCACTGATACACATCATCCCGTCGTGAGTAATGAGTATGCCACAGGCGCATCCGTTGCACGCTACGCCGGTAGTTCGCACCGCGTCGCTTCTGTCTGGCTTACGCCTAAGGCCTATCACATGCATGCGGCATTATTCCGAACGAAATTACGATTTCGTATGAATTTTTCCCCGCCAGAATTCCGAACGGAATTTCAAATCCATAAGAAATCGTAATTCCGTTCGGAATAATTCCGCATGTATGTGGCAAGCCTAACGGATAGGTACTACGCCTGGGCGGAACCAAGCAGAAGTTTTACAACGTCTACGTGCCAATACGATCATATATTGTGAGATACAAGCGCACCTTTTTACAACTTCTAGCTGCCAGAATAACGTCAAACTAAAAATCCATCAATGCGTTGTGATGAGACGAGGGCCTCAATCGCCCTAAGTTTGAACGATACTACCATAGATAAGCCACTATGATACTACCAAAACAAAACCACAACCAAAAACGTTACGTTATGCACAATTCGTATCGCGCTAATTATATTAACGGTAACGATTTAGCTTCATTTCGGAAGATACGTTGGCGTAGCGTTTGATGTCCGTTCAATCGAATTTTCTGTATTATGCGATTTAACCGTTCAGAAAAAAATATCGCGATTGCTTTTTTACTTCAGCTAAACCAAATCTAAACCAAAACTAAACCAAAACCAAATGAAAACCGTATAAAATTGCGCAATTGAGGCCCAGGCCCTCTCTAGTGTGCAAAGTATGCATTATCCGCTGCGATCGATGCGGCCCGCTAGGCTCCGATGTGACGCTAACCTTCGTCATCATCATCAAATCAGCCCGCATCAACCCACTGTTGGGCGTAGTAATACTGTGCTTATGAACACACTTTGGTGAAAACACGCGTTATTATATTCAAAGCGTTTGTATGTAGTTCATTCGCTATACCGCATCGTACCAGAGAAAATTTTCACCTGGGAATTTAAAATCTGTACTTTTTTTGCGGACCGTATTACAATTAGAACAGAGCTCGGCACTCATCCGAATAACAGTTTTTTTGTCTCCACTCCTGTGCGGTAAAAGGAATTTTTGTTCCTGGCAGATAGTACAAAGTGAAAATGTAGAGTTTTCACAGGACGACGGGTGATTTGCATTTTCAGCTTTAATTGGCTTGATTATTCGTGCGTCGGATTGCCTTCAAAAATTTTAGATGGTTGTTTCTGTTTGAAGATGGATACTAAAATTTTTAAATGTGAACTAGAACTGAATATCTTTTCATGCATCACATTAAAATGTTATTCTCCAAACTATTTTGCCTTTGAGGTGTTTTATCTCGAATTTGCCTTCATCACCAAATCTATCTACCAATTTGTATATAGTAACAATTTGAATTAAATATCTGGGGGCAGCCTATGTCAAGTAGTGGACTACAGTGCCGATTCAAACCCGTACCTCAAGATTGAGTTTCCGTATCTCTCCGCAACACGCCACCGACAACCGATAAAATAATGCATTTAAAATAGTCGCAGTGCTCAAAATACTGCACCAATTCGGTACGTCTAAAACGGTTTCATCAAAATCGGTTCCGTAGTTTATGCGCGATGCTGTTACAAATAAACAGACAGACAGACCAAAATTCTAATAAAAAAGGTTGATTTGGAATCAGGGACCTAAAAACCATATCGTAATCTTTTGCTTGTACTTAAATATCTTCAATGTTATTTTCTTCAATGATATCCGTGTGGTGTTGGCTAAGCTAAGAATATCACCACCCCATTTCCTCCCGTGGGTGTCGTAAAAGGCGACTAAGACCCGACTGCCAAGCGTGGCGATTATGGCAAATCCCCCCATTTTGGAGGAGGCCTATGTCCAGCTGTGGACGTCTATCGGCTGAAATGATGAAATATCTTCAATGTACAGGATGTAACAAAGCACCTTACTAATACATAAGGAGATGCTTCAGACCATCAAACTGATCAACTTTCACAATGGATCCCACGTCGAGAAAAAATTTAAAAAATCTGCTGTCCCATACAAAACTGCAGTACAGTACAGACTTGACTAAAATGTATGTGATATTGGCTCCATAGTGAAAGTTGTTCAGTTTGATGGTCTGAAGCACCCCCTTAAGTATTACTAGTGTGAAGAATAGGTTTTATATCGTACATGTATCAGAACCTTAATCGGAACGCATTGTCTATGGCATTTGTAAAATTTAAGAAATAAAAAGTGTCTATGGCACTCTTTGGAAATCACGAAAATGGAAGATTGTTTCCTTTTATAAAATCCCTTTAAATCCCGCTAACGTCGCATTGAACCTGCAAAATAATCATTGGAGAGGCTGCAGAGCCACCAAATATGGCGACCGAGGAGAAGATTTTGTCGATGGAAGCTATAAAAAGGGAAAGAAAGGTATTGAGATCCATGTTTACCAAAAATGTCAATGTGCTCGAAACGCAGATAAATAACTGCACAGAGATTGAGCTTCCCTTAACGATTACTGCTCAATATTTAAAAGTGCAAGATATACAGCGTCAATTAATAGAAACTGATAACAAAATACGATTCCTCATCCAAGAATCGGATGACGAAAACGAAATCGAGGATGAAATAGAAAGCGCGATGGAATATCGGTCTCGCTGGATATTGATTGATTTGAAGTACAAAAACTTGAATACTAAGAAGCCTAGTATGGAGCTGAGAGAAAAAAGAAATTTCAAGCTGCCAACTTTGCATTTTATAACCTTTGATGGCGATTTGAAGAGCTGGCTTCCATTCTGGGGTCAATTTCAGAAAATTCATGAAGATGATCTCATCGATCCCTACGATAAGTATCAATATTTACTTCAAGCAATGAAGGAAGGTTCTGAACCGAAATCTTTGGTAGAAAGTTTCACGCCGGCTGCTTACCGAGAATGTTTGAATCAACTAAAAGCCAGGTATGCCCGTGAAGAATTATTAATTCAAGTGTATGTGCGAGAACTACTGCGCATGATTAATAAATCTGAAAACACAAGCATAACATTGTTATTTGATAAATTAAGCGCACATTTAAGGGCATTAGAGACTTTAGGAGTTACAAAGGACAAATTTGCAGCATTTTTGCTCCCAATGGTGGAATCGGCCCTACCCCAAGATTTATTAAAAATATGGGAAAGAAACAAGGAAGCTGGAAATATTACTAATGAGTTATCCGACTTACTAACATTTTTACAACGAGAAGTAGAATCTGAACAACGAATATCACTCGCCAAGAAGAGTTTTGAGAAACAGGATTTATCTGAAACACAGGATATGAAAGAACCGACAGCAGGCTGTTTACTTACAATGAACAAGCAGAAACAACCTTGTATTTGGTGCGACAAGGATTCACATAGCAGTTTGGAATGTTTCAAGATTCAAAGAATGACAGTTGAAGAGAGCCGAGCATTTCTGAAGAACGTAAAGGCTTGTGCCATATGCCTCAAGAAAGGACATCACCCTAAATACTGCAAGGCGCACATCAAATGTATTATCTGTAGCCAACGCCATTCAGTTGTACTTTGTCCAGAAAAGAAACATGATGAGGACAGCAGTCCGCCACCTCCGAGAAAACAAAGTAGCGCTCATCTCTCTTCATCTAGAAATGAAACATTGAACAGCACTACAACTGATACCTCTGCTGGATCGAAGACTGAAACAACGCTACTCCAGACAGTGTCTGTGATCATCGGCAACGGGCGTGGCAAGCAGGTAAAGGTTCGTGCTATGTTTGACAGTGGGGCGCAGCGCTCCTATGTGAAAGAGGACGTCGCTCGACTGCTCAACTTAACTCCTGTGAGTAGTGAAACTTTAACACATACATTATTTGGCGGTGTAGAATCAACTTCGAAGAAATATAACCTCTATGATTTAAATGTTACTAGTTTAGACAAGAAATTTTCTTTCAAATTGACAGCTTTAGGACAGACATGTATCTGTCGTAATATTCCCGTATACACTCATGCTGACATAACACAGATACTCACCAAACATAAAATTACACTCTCAGACAACAGCCAATATTCTGATGACGTAGGCTTACTTATAGGAGCGGATTTTTCTGGTTTGGTATTCACAGGTGATATAGTCAGACTGCAGGATTCGCTGATTGCGATTAATACGAAGCTTGGTTGGACCCTACAAGGAAAGGTCACGAGCACACCAAGTATGCATACTCAAGCTGCTCTTGCTGCATTACATTGTTCTGTAGATGTGTCAAATTTTTGGTCTTTGGAAACATTAGGCATCCGCGACCCGATCGAGATGAAGACAAAGCAACAGAATGAAGAGGAGGTGCTGGCGAACTTCGAGGAAAGTGTGATGATCAACCAGGAGGGCCTCTATGAAGTAGTTCTGCCATGGAAGGTAGGTCACGATGAATTATTAGATAACTTCGACTTGTCCTCAAGAAGATTACTCTCTATAACAAAACGATTAAAGAGTAACAATTTATATGAGGAGTATAATAAGGTTATCAACGACTGGCGTGACCAAGGCATCGTGGAGATGGTACCGGACCCTGCCAAATATTTAAAATCATCACACTACTTACCACACCGTCCCGTTATAAAAGAAAAAAGTCTTACAACTAGAATTCGACCTGTATTTGATGCCTCGGCTAAAGATAGACAAGGTAAGTCATTAAATCTATGCCTAGACAAAGGGGTCAATATGTTGGACAAAATACCGAAACTACTGAATGGATTTAGGAAAGGGGCGATTGGGATTACTGCTGATATTTCCAAAGCATTCCTACAAGTTTCAGTCTCACCAAAAGACAGAGATATGCTGAGATTTTTATGGTGGGACGATAAAGGAGAAATAGTTACTTACCGTCACTGCAGAGTGGTGTTTGGCCTGACGTCCAGTCCGTTTCTACTGTCGGCTACGATTCAGCATCACCTCAATCAGGTAACTGGAGACTTAAAAAAATCTGCTGAAATATTGTGTGACTCATTTTATGTCGACAACTGCCTCACGAGTTTAGACTCTGAAGAGCATATCAAAAGATTTGAGACAGAAGCTAAACAGATAATGAGTCAGGCAAAATTCAATCTAACGCAGTGGGCAATAGCTCCTGCAGCGGATCGAAAGGACAATGAGGTGGTCTCCGTGCTTGGTCTCGAGTGGCACATGAAAGAAGACGAGCTGAGCTGCAACATGGGTGATTTACCGCCACCATGCGAGCTGGGTAAGATAACGAAAAGAAATTTATTATCTCTTACACAAAGAATTTACGATCCTATAGGATTTACTGCAGCAGTTACATTAGTACCCCGGATGATCCTACAAGAAACATGGCGTCGGAAATTAGACTGGGACGAAGAGCTACCGGGCGACCTGAAAAAGAAATTTATTACCTGGTATGAATCCTTAAATAATCTAAGAAATTGTAGAATACCCAGAAGACTCACGACGACGCCTTTCGATGAAAACACACTACAATTGCATATGTTCTGTGATGCTAGTCAGGACGGATATGCAGCATGTGTATACCTCCGAACTGAAAATAGAGGTAAAATTTCAGTAAGACTTATTTCAGCGAAATCTCGAGTATCACCGCCTGAAAAGCCAAGCATCCCTCGCCTAGAGTTACTAGCAGCTTTAATTGGGTCTAGATTGTTAGTAGAGGCTCGAACAGACCTGAAAATAAATTGTGATGAGCGCTGCTGGACCGATTCAGGTGTAGCATTATGCTGGATCAAAAAGGAGCTTCCATGGAATACTTACGTGGGAAACCGTGTCAAAGAGATCAGGATAAATACTAATACAGGTAACTGGTTTCACATTCCGGGAAAAGAGAATATGGCAGACCTACTGTCTCGAGGCTGCAATGCAGATGAACTACTAGCTTCGCGCTGGTTGGAGGGACCTATTTGGTTGTACTTGAAACCCGAACAGTGGCCTAGATCGGTGGTCATCATAGACGAAGCACTGGCCAGCCACGAGCTGAAAAAGACAGCTGTTTGTAATACTAACGTATGTCGTGATGAAGGTATGATAAGCCAGTTAACTTATTTTTCAAAATACAGTATGATCGTTCGCACAGTAGCATGGATGCTCAGATTTTCGAACAATGCACTGAAAAATAAAATTAAAATTAAAGGTGAACTCAGTTATGAAGAATATGAAGAAGCTGAAAAAAGAATAATAAGATTAATTCAAACAGAAAATAAAGAATACATAGAAAAGAAGATACAATAGATGGGCCGCAGGATGCGCCAGCTGACTCTGCACTGCAGGCCCCCACACATCAGAATAAGGTAAAGGAAAAAACCACTCGTTCAGGGCGTGTCATTAGGTTGCCTAGTAGGTATTTGATCTGATTTCGATATAATTTCTATTTCAGGTTTTATTTCATTGTACTGTTGTCATACACACATGTATACTCAAACATACAGTAACCACACTCATTTTACATCATAAGATTTTATTAAAATACCGAATATAGGTACCTAAATTACATTTCTGTCCTGAGTAAAATTATTAAATAAGGAATTTAGAAATATAATTAGACATAATATTGTAACAAGTTTATATACTTATATAGTTTATATTTAAGGTAGATTATAGACCAAATGAGAAAATGTTTTGCGGCTATGGATATATATATTTCCTACTATAGGTATAAACTATGTAACTTTGTCATATTCTGTTTAACTTAAAGTAATTGTTGATGATGTAACAGTTCTATTTGACTTGTATAATGTCTTGCTGTATAATTAACTGCTTATAATTAAAGCGTAAACAATAGTTACCCGATTCAATGTTTTTCTGATAAGTTACCCAATTGTTTAATTGTAATTAATTTAACAACCAGAGCTTACAATATGTAATTAAGACTTCTTTCTGGGTCTGGAGGATGTGAAGAATAGGTTTTATATCGTACATGTATCAGAACCTTAATCGGAACGCATTGTCTATGGCATTTGTAAAATTTAAGAAATAAAAAGTGTCTATGGCACTCTTTGGAAATCACGAAAATGGAAGATTGTTTCCTTTTATAAAATCCCTTTAAATCCCGCTAACGTCGCATTGAACCTGCAAAATAATCATTGGAGAGGCTGCAGAGCCACCAAAACTAGGGTGTTTTGTTACACCCTGTACGGATACACTTCTTCCCCGACAGCACAAATATCTACAAGATGTCTAAGTGTCTACAAAATATCTAATAGATATCTAGGAGATATTCTGTGCTGTGTGGGTTTTACAGTTTTATAATAATTTAGATTTGTACGGTAAAAATCTAGTCTTTATGTCAAAATTGTGCGCTGTCGCTGTCACTGACAGATCCACACAGCAAGCGCTCATTAGTTCGACGCCTAAAGGGGCGCTTATAGAGTTACAAACCTGTTAGCAAGGGATTCTTGAGAGACAAGGGCCAAAATTGGCGGCCGGCCATTAGTCTTACTTAACTAGCAATTTCCCTCCATTCACCACTTCGAAGCTCCGAGCACCTCTTGTATTTGCGCCAATTAATTCAATTTTATGCGGAACACACCTCGCTGAGCTTAAGAACACTTTGGTTAAGCACTATGTTATGTAGATATTTCCCTCTGTCCGGTAGGATCCACTATCTCAATCCACCAGTGGATTGAATAGTACGCTGAAGTTCACTGTGATCCACCATTTGGCTCAGTGGATCCTGTGATACTTGCATCTCTTAATATGCTCCACCAGTGGATCGAATTCAGAATTCCGGTATTTGGTTAATAAGATATAATATAAGATCCAGTGCTTTCCCGTGGTCCATTACGCCGCTTCCTACGACGCCGTTCTCAAGGTGTACTATAGGTAGTATTTTCTAACCGTGGTTCACCGTCAAAAGGTGAACTGTAGGAAGTATTATTTTTCTAACCATTGTCCACCACGGACCAAGGTGTACTATAGAGTTCGTTAAAAAAAAATATATAAAAAATGACTGGAAGAAAAAAAACTAAAAAAATGAATTAAAAAAATAATAATAAGAAATTAAAGAAAACGAACGAAAAAATGTAAAATAAAAAAATACGCGCACTCACACACCTACACATTCAGTCACTCACATATTCATACACACGCACACATACTCACACATACTCACACATATGCGTACTCACACACACGCATCCATTAAGTCTCGAGTATGTGTGCATGTAGGTATGTGTATATGAAAATATGTGCGTGTGTAAATGTCTGCACCTGTGTTGTGTGAGTATGTGTGCCTGTGTGTATGTGTAAATATGTGAGTAACAGAATGTGTGCGTGTGTGAGTGCGCGTTTTATTTTTAATTTTTTTATTAAACTTTATGTTTTTTCGTTCTTTTTTTTCATTTTTTTTTTCTTGCATTCACTTTCTTTTTTATCTTTTTTTTAACCAACACTATAGTACACCTTGGTCCATGGTGGACTATGGGCAGAAAAATAATACTTCCTACAGTTCACCTCTTGACGCTGAACCACGGGTAGAAAATACTACCTATAGTACAACTTGGTCCACCTGGGTGGACCACGGCCACGGGTAAAAATGTCCAGGTAAAACAAATTGGGTGGACCACGGGAAAACACTGGATCTTACCAAACTCCCGGAATTCTGTTTGATCCACTGGTGGAGCATATTAAGAGATGCAAGTATCACAGGATCCACTGAGCCAAATGGTGGATCACAGTGAACTTCAGCGTACTATTCAATCCACTGGTGGATCGAGACAGTGGATCCTACAGGACAGAGGGAGATATTTTGGTCCTTTGGATTATCTAGGTATAGAAGATGCAATACCTTGTTTCTAGAGTCCTTGTTTCTAGAGACTTTATTTAGGATACTCTAAATGCTTGTTTTTTGGTGGCGCCGAGCGCCGGTAATTTCAAAAAACAAAATTTCTTAGTATGCTGACGGTTTGTTTAAGGGATAATCATTCCCTTAAACATCGTCAACATGCTAAGAAGAACTCTTTCAAAATCATCAGCATCAAGCTATCATTGTCCTCTGCCAAGGCGCACCGCAGACGGCGCGGCGAGCCGCAGGGCATCCCACACTACTGCCAGTTCATGGTTTCCACTCTAGAACACTGACTCCCTTATCTCCCTATCGGTTGTCAGTTCTTCGGCAGATATGACCAGCACATTGCCCCTTCAGCTTACAAATTTTCTGAGCTATGTCAACCACTTCAATTCTCCGCCGTATGACCTTCTTCCTGATAATATGATCTCGCAGAGAAACACGCATAGCTCGCTGAGCAACATTGAATTGATGGACTAGTCATATCGTCAGGGTCCACGTTTCCGCACTATAGGTCATTTCATCACTGCTTGGACGCAGTGATTGAACACCTTTGTTTTGAGGCATTGTGGTAGGGCTGATAAAAATTTGTATGACGGAGTATCCCGAAAGCAGCCATCCTAGTTGGATATGCCTAGCGGCATCCTTGTTGAACTTGTTTCTACCTAGTCTTATAGTCTGTTCAAGGTAGACACATAGTCTTGCACAACATCTTGCACCGCCTCTGGCTCGACATGAGAATTAAGCATTTCTTTCGTCGTGTCTAAATTCATGCCAAGACCGACCCGTCGGGAAGCTGTGGCATTACGGTCGCTAAGCACCCCACGGAGATCGTGCAGCGATTCTGCGATAACGACTATTAATGTCATCGGTAAAACGCAGGTACGAGATGTACTCGCCGTTTGAATAATAATTATGTCGCGTCCGTTCCAACTGAGCATCTTGAAGACATCTTCCAGGGCATTGGTGAATAGTTTCGGGGAATTAAAATAACGTACCTACCTACCACTTTCTCACTCCTCTTTGCAGTTGGATTGACTTCGTCTGCTGATCATGTGCTGTATTGCTCATAGCGCTGTCAAGTCAGAGTGTAAGGCTGCTGTCCATTGACGCGAGCTGGCTGTGCGAGCTGTGTAGCTGTGTAAATATTAACCAATCAGAGATCCGACCGAGATCGGCCGAGCTCCTGATTGGTTAATATTTACACAACTATACACAGCTCGCACAGCCAGCTCGCGTCAATGGACAGGCAGCCTAATTCAAAATATCGATACACAAATCATCGACAAGATTGCGATGCATGTTCCCGTGAAAGACCGTCACTACGAAGCCACTATACTTCGATGCACGGTACCGCGGTAGACGGTCACTAAGAAGACACTATACTTCGATACACGGTACCGCGGTAGACGGTCACTACGAAGACACTATACTTCGATACACGGTACCGCGGTAGACAGTCACTGCGAAGACACTATACTTCGATGCACGGTACCGCGGTAGACGGTCACTACGAAGACACTATACTTCGATACACGGTACCACGGTAGACGGTCACTACGAAGACACTATATTTCGATACACGGTACCGCGGTAGACGGTCACTGCGAAGACACTATACTTCGATGCACGGTACCGCGGTAGACGGTCACTACGAAGACACTATACTTCGATACACGGTACCGCGGTAGACGGTCACTGCGAAGACACTATACTTCGATGCACGGTACCGCGGTAGACGGTCACTACGAAGACACTATACTTCGATACACGGTACCGCGGTAGACGGTCACTGCGAAGACACTATACTTCGATGCACGGTACCGCAGTAGACGGTCACTGCGAAGACACTACACTTCGATGCACGGTACCGCGGTAGACGGTCACTACGAAGACACTATACTTCGATGCACGGTACCGCTGTAGACCATCACAGTGAAGCCACTAGACTTCGATGCATGGTACCGCGGTAGATCATCACTGCGATGCTACTAAACTGCGATACAAGTTACTGCAACATACCATTAAGTACTGCGATGCAATTTATAGATGGAATAATCATCATTTCTCACAAATAATCTATTTTATCCAAAATGTAGGCATTTACTTGACAGTGCATGGCTGGCGTAGTGAGCACCGATGAGGCGTCGCATGAGCGATAGTCTGTGAACAGTTTAAAAATATTAAACGAACAGAAGATTGGAGCGTGGAAATAATCTTAAAACGAGTTCAAGACACTCATGCCGGCACAAAATTGGATACGTTGTCAAGATTTTACGTAGAAAAGATTGTTGTGTTTTGTGTCTTTACCCCTAATTGAGCCGAATAAACCGCAATTGAAGTGCTCCATTCCGTTACCGCAATTTCCTCTCGTAAATATATGATACTTATGAACAAAAGATTATATCTGAGTTCATTCACCTAGCCTGTGTTTGGTGAAAAGATTATAAATAATCTAATACAGGATCTATTATACAGAGAGCAAACAAACAGGAAATACAAAACGTACAATAACAGGCGGTCTTATCGCTAAAAAGCGATTTCTTCCACAAAATCTTAGGGTAGAGGAAATGGTGAAAGAAGATTCTTAGGCGGTGTAGATCACAATAACATAATATACCTACATAACATACACAAATAAAGTTATACAAATAAACATACTGTAATATAAAATATATAGAGTTATTTTAAATAACGGACCGAAACAGTGGCGATATAGAGTTGACATTGGAACGAAAACGTTCAAGCAATTGCGAAGTTCGAATGTGCGGGTAGAGGCCCAGACAGTTCTTTAATCCGATCTATACTCACGAAAATCCCAAAATCTCCGAATTTTCTTTGACAGTCCGTTACACTTTACCAGACTTTACCAATACATCGTAGCGACAACCATGGTATAGAGAAAAATGCAAAATATGGATGCATTCTCGTAATGTTTGATTTATCCGATCTTAACACGACAACTGCTAACATCGCATTGTATCTTATATTTGACTGTAAACACGGCGACACATCAGGTTACGCACCCTATATACCCATAACTACACTACGTACAAAACAAAAAATAGTGCGGTAGAGAGCCTGCATAGACGCGGCTGCCGGCGCGGGCGCAGCGTGCTGTGAGACGAAACAACAACAACATACCGCACCCTCTCGCACGATTCGCAGTGTTCAACTTCTAAAGCCGGGTCCGCTGCGCCATGTTATAATGTTTGCTAACATCGTTTTCTAACTTTCCCCTCCCCCGCAGGCGAACGCGGGTGATGTTTTCCGATGCAAATGGATAACATGACCCGCGTTCGCCTGCGGGGGAGGGGAAAGTTAGAAAACAATGTTTGCAAACACGATAACATGGTGCAGCGGACCCCGCTTAATAGTTCTAAGTCCAAACAGGGTAACCTGACCTGTCGTTGTGTGTACAAATTCTGGTATTGTGGGAATCTGATAAATTAGGAATGTGGTATGCTGGTCATCTGGTATTTTGGGATTCTGGTATAGAGGGAACAAACGCCCGAGATACCTTATTGCTCATAAGGGGATAGCAGAGAGTTTTTTGGCCTTTAAATCGGTGACAATAATTTAACTAACTAAAATAATACTATCTTAATAAAATAAATAATTAATGGTTTTGGTAGTTGTAGTAAAGATTCGTTCAAAAAGAATTAACGTAGTGTAACCTCACAAAACACTCCAAAAGAAACCTTATCCTATTAACTACCGGATGAAATTAAATTGTTCCGTTTTATGTAATTTTTCAATCCTCAAAAGAACTAATTAGATCAGTATTCATTGTTCCCGTGCAATAAAGTCTACAATTCCAAATCGTCTAGAATCTCATTAGCGGTTGACCTGAATCGATGGCGCTGCCAGGGTAAATGCACCGTTGTGTACCATGGCAGTGTAATTAGTGCACTAGGGTGAACGCGCTAGTTGTGGCATCGGGTAATGTTTGAAACCGCAATTTATAGGCGATGAAAACTGTAATGTTCGTACAAATTATAAAGGTTAATAATTGAAACTCGTGATCGGCTTTAATTAGCGGTGTTTATATTAATAAGTTGCTTGCATTTTCACCGGCAATCTGTAGGGCTTGCATGCCACACGTGGCAAAGCGACAAAACTAGAAAACCGTCATGCGCGCTCACTTTTGCATACTCAAAGTAACAAACAGAGGCACATTTCGATTTTTGTCTTTTTCTGGGGGTTTTTTCTGTCTGTCTGGAATACATATGAGCGTCACACTTGGCGTGATTATAGAGCAAACTCTACAGTATAAAAAAAACTATAAAAACCGGCCAAGTGTGAGTCGGTCCGGCGCTAAAAAAATTAAACTTTTTAGTAGGTAAGTTAATATTTTGTGTGGTGGTTTGGTACGGAACTCGAACGGTAGCCCGACTCGCACTTGACTGGTTTTTTAATCTCACATATCCCCCCGTTAGATCAAAGTATCAAATTGTATAAAAGCTTCCACTTCCATACTTTGACTAATAAAAGGAGACCTTTGCCCTACAGCGCTCCCCTTATAAGCTATAACATACTTTTTGTAGGTCCCAAATGCTGTGGTTTCACACTAGGAAAGTTATTTGAACGTAAAATTTTTATGCTCTTCTCAAAGTTTTCGTTAAAAAGTTTTCGGATTTACGACCGAATTAAAGGAATTTTCATAAAAAATTTCAGCGAACCAAAACAAACTAAGTAACTTCGGTGAATAACTTGATTGGTTTGTAATATACTTTACCGATATAAAAAGAAGTTAGGTACTGGGTCTGTAAAAAATTAAAAGATTACTAAATTATCTATACTCTATGTTAGTTTTTTATTAAATCTTCTTATTGAAGTTGATGTTAATCCAAGACCATAAAAATTACTATAAATAAGTAAAATGTTGTATAATATACCATCCATTACCACTAATTTAGAAAATCGAGTGATGCATAATCTTGACATTTTCTACTGCTGATTTGAACGCGTGACTTTCAAAAATCGCACTCCAGTCTTACCGGCTTGACAGAGACTCTGTTGATAAAAATAATAATGTTCTTACGTACTAAAAGTATACAAGAATAAAGATGCACCTGATGCGTTTACCCAGAATATTACATACAGGGTCCTTCTTAATATACTGACACTTTTTTAAGGAGATGATCAGACCATCAAACTGAATAACTTTCTCTATGGGACCAACATTGAAATCGCGAAAATAAAATCAGCTGTCCCATACAAAACTGCAAACCGACTCGAGCCAAATATATGGGACAGCTGATTTTTATTTCACGATTTCGATGTTTGTCCCATAGAGAAAGTTGTTCAGTTTGATGGTCTGATCATCCCCTTAAAAAAGTGTCAGCATATTAAGAAGGACCCTGTATAATTTTGGTAAAGAAAATTTTATATTCAATTATTCAATCCTTAGAAATAATTACCTACTTACCTAGGGCTTAGACAGAAATCAAGTAGTCTTCCCAATGACATATTACATTTTAATAGATATCACGGTGACTTTTACACAACCTTGACAAGTTAGTTTCATGATGAAACACAATTTGTTTTCATTCCCTATTAAACACGACAGGTAACATCAGAAGTGCCAACAACAGTACATCCTACCCCACATCTGTTCTCAGTAAAGTATTCCCGCGTGACTATCTGTAGTGAAGCTCCTCTATTAAATTCCTTTAAGGTACATTCAAATCAACGCGATCTGCGGCATGCCAGAGCCAGGCCACTGGGGCACAGAGTGCGGAGTAACAGCTTCATAGGGCATCGATTATTATTAGCCTATTCTTGTAGGACTGTCTAAAAGGAAATAAATGTAATTGGTATGAAGGTAGATATAATACGACCAGGAAAATAAATTCAGCTCGTTAATCTTCGTTTCCGCAGAGCAGGACCGAGTCCCCGTCGAAACCTAAGAGCAAGGATCTCCTTTATTCTAAATCTGAAGCATAGAGACCGCATCAATTTACGATTGTAGTTAGTCTCGTTTGTCTTATGACGTACCTTTAATAGAAGAAGGAGACGGAACTATAGATCTTTGTTTATGCGGCTGTCCAGTCCACTATTCACTTGTCACTTTTTGTGCTAGTGTGTGTGAAAAGTGACCGTAAACATTAGGGCAAATTGGTCTAGTGTTGGTCTCTTTTGTCCATATTACTTGACACCACAGACAAACGTAAAAAAGTGGACATTCTTGCAATTGTATGGCTCCCTCTATGCTTTAGAATAAAGAGATCCTTCCTCTTAGGTCGAAACCCGAATAGGGGCCCTCAGTAGAGTTCAGTTTGCAAATATAGCGCACCGCATTCTGTGTTCTGATGTGTGTTCTAGTGATCCCAGACTTTGTATTGATAGATGTTGCCAACCAGGATTGTGATGCCCCTCAATTTTTAGTATGAGATATAAAAAAAAATGTTTTGAAACCTATCGTGTGGTATAATATCAAATGAAAGGGCTTCATGAGCCGGTTCCAAAAATATACTACACCGCCAACTTTCAGCTACTTCTACTCTGTAATCCTAAAAGTATTTTCAAAACATACCAAATTTGGGCTCCTCCAGTAAGGAAACTGCTGAGTAAACTTTTATAAATCATACGCCAAATGTCTCGTAATATACTTGTGGGGAACTACTACAGATGGTCAGCACCCACGAGTTATAGCAAAGATGCCAACAGATGGCGATACCGTCGCTCGCGGAAACATGCTACATACAAAGACAACGTTCATCGTAAATACGTAACTCGTAACCTACTACACATAAGGTTCACAATCGAATGCGAGACATAAATCGCGCAAGAGAAATAATCACAGAGATTCGATAGAAGGTCCAACTAAGAACTGTTGGACCACGGCCGGTCCCCAGGCATCACACCTAGCCTGGCGGAAGTACTTCCCTTTTCAATGGAGGAACATTCCCAAGTAGCACCTCCATATACTCATTTCTAAAGTCAATAAAGCAATTTAAAAAAAATATATAAATATTTTTTTAATAGTCTAACGTGAAAAAATATCGAAAAATTAAAAAAAGTAGTAAACATAAATATTTTTGAAATTGCTTTATTTCAATGTACAGTTATGATTTTTCAGTAGAGACTTATTTAGCGCGATCCGTTCCCAGCAGTGGAAGATGAAGATAATGATGAATAAAAGCCTATGCCTAAAAATGGCGCCTTTTTTATTTTTTTAGCGCGGCCATCAATCAAACTTGAATATTATAGTTCAGAATAAAGTTAAAAACAACACTTGTTATTACAAATATCTCGGAACTCAGTCCGAACTGTGATATAGAGGCTTGAAGTGCACGTAATGGTAATATTTTCAACTTCATGCTTTTATATCTCTGTCCGGACTGAGTTTAGGGATATACATGTTAATAAGTTTTGTTTGTTACTTTATTCTGAACTAAAATATTCAAGTTCGGTTGCTGGCCGCGCCAAAAGCAACGGTGAAAAATAAGGCGCCTACCTTACATACAAAACCCGCATTATCTTTTACCACATTTTACGACTTTGGGTGCCTCTTCATTAACGCGGAGCGAGCTGGCGGAGCGGAGTAACGAGGAAGGAGTTTAAATTTAAAACGTCAAAAATCTGGAATGACCTACCCCCGCCAATGCATAAGAAAATGAATTTTGCTACGTTTAAAGCAAAATACCGCACAGGGTTATTAAGGAAACAAAAAATTACAGAATTTAAAACAAACTTTCCGTAACATGGTAGATCTCAAAACTGTACTCTCAGACCTCCATAATTGGGACACTGGCTGTAAACTCCGACACAATCACCACAAACAGTAACACAACTTCATTCACTTTAGACACATAGACACACTTTAGACCCATTTATGCCTCGTGTATCTTCGTCCTGCTATGATTTCCTTTTAGCTCCAACCCAACATCTCGTGGAGTCAGAGCAGGACTGAAAAACAGCGCTGCGCAGTCAGTTCAGTTGACTGTAGTCAGTATCCCTGAGCTCCTGTCCTCTTGCCAAAGAAGTTTGGCGGAAGGCCATATTATGTGAGACCCAGACATATAGGTCCCATACATGAATTAAACTTAGTAATAAGTACGTGTAGAGTGAAACAAAACTAACAAAAAAGGAAATTGGTTGTAATCTGTAGAAGTTGGGGGAAAGGTATTTCTCCTTATGATACCTTTTGTATCAAGTGTGTGAAACTCATAATCTTTCTTATTAGGTAGCCCACTCAATCTTCTACGCATTCATTGTGTTTGTTTTAATGAAAATTCACGATAACCGTACAATATTATGATAATGGAATCAAACGAAATCACACGCACTATCAGTTCAATAAAGCCAAATACGTTCCGTAACGTCCAAAATCTACCTCAGTGATAATATTAGATGAAAATAGCTGTCATGGTTGCGTTTTGCTACTGCTTTTTGGATGATTTGTCTATTTTACTAGTAATTTCTACTTTTGAACCCGGACTTCTAGAGATGAGAAGTTTTTTTAAAAAATGCCTTAATTTTTTCTGTTTATAATAATTATGACCGCCGTCCTGAAGGGCTTTTAGTTTTCGTAAAAATGGCTGGATCCAAATTCGCCAAAGTTCTTTGTGTTATTTTTTATTTCTTGTTTTTGAATATCGTTGTATTTTTTTGTGTTTTTCTCTTTGTTAAAGTTGTTCATGTAGACGTATTTTGTTTTTCTTTTTGTGTTTTTTGGCAATAAACAGATTTGATTTGATTTTATATTGAAGGAGTCTCGAAGCCTAAATCCGTCACCGCGACCGTAGACCGCGTTCATCTGACCAATCGGAATTGTGTAAGCTATTCTGCATTAACCGATGTTTTATTTGTTTTCTTTCACTTACAATTCTGTCCAGAACGATTCCTTTATGAGTAATGAATGCGACTATTAAGAGATCTCGTTAAACGTTTATCGCTTTGATAAAATGCCACTTCAAATCTTCATGGATTTTCTCATATTTAGCGCAATTTGAGCATCTACCACACAAAGTTTAATGCTTTGCGTATCTAAGTTTTTATTTGATATATTAAACTAGCGGCCCGTCCCGGCTTTGCACGGGTGGACGTCTAATCTTTTCTAGCAATAAATATAGCCTATGTTACTCAGGGTGAATGCAGCTTTCTAATGGTGAAAGAATTTTTTAAATCGGCCCAGTACTTTTTGAGCCTATTCATTACAAACATACAAACATACAAAAATAGGTACAAATCTTTCCTCTTTATAATATTTTATATTAAATACGCCTAAACGCCAAATGAAATATTTAAAATTATCTTC
Organism: Agonopterix subpropinquella; assembly: GCA_922987775.1. NCBI lineage: Eukaryota > Metazoa > Arthropoda > Insecta > Lepidoptera > Depressariidae > Agonopterix > Agonopterix subpropinquella. Next base: position 9,561,944 of record OV277714.1, read on the forward strand.
TATTTTTCGAGATATTCGGGGTGTAACAAAACACCCTAGTAATACTTAAGGGGGTGCTTTAGATTAGACCATCAAACTGAAAATTTTTCACTAAGGCGCCAAATTCGAAATCGCGAAAGAAATCAAGCTGTCCCATAGATTTGAGTCGAGTCGGAACTGCAGTTTTGTATGAAACAGAAGATTTTTTTCGCGATTTCGTAGTTGACAAAGGAAGTTGTCCAGTTTGTTGGTCCAAAGCACCTTAAGTATTAGTAGGGTGTTTTGTCACACCAGTTTCGGGGGAAGCCAGGGAAAGTTGATAAAAAGTACCTACCTGTATTATTTTGTATCAGATCGGTCAGTCACGGAGCAGAAATAAAGTTATATGAACAAGCGGGCCACGTGCGGGGATTTCGAATTAGTTGGAAAGAAAACCATGTTTGGTTACACAGACGTGGTCGCTCACACAAGGCCTCAAAATAAGGCTGAAAGTCACCCAAAGGGCAACGGAGAGGGCTATGCTCAGAGTGTCCCTGCGAGATCGAATCAGAAATTAAGAGCTCCGCAGAAGAACCAGAGTAGCTGACATAGCCCAAAGAATTGCTAAGCAATGGGCGGGGTACCTTGCTCGCAGAACTGATGGCCGATGGAGCCGAAGGGTTCTCGAGAGGCGACTGCATACCGGAAGGCGCAGCGTGGGTAGGCCCCCCCCACACGGTGGACCAACGACTTGACCCTCTAGCATGATTTCTCTACTTGCGCGCGACTCGGCTTTTTCCCATACTACAAGTCGCGGCAAGCGCGGCTTTCGCTTTCCGAAAAGCGCGGGAACAGGTTATTTTCTATGCAGCGAAGGCGCGTCGCGCGCGTGTAGAGAAATCATACTAGACCTACTGGTGAAGGCGGCGAGAACCTGTTGGATGAGGGCAGCGCAGGACCGTTCGTTGTGGTGATCCTTGGGGGAGGCCTATGTCTAGTGGACGTCCATCGGCTGGGATAATGATAATGAATGACTCAATAGTCTCAATACAGCATCCAGGGTGAAGCAAGCGCCCCCCTGTATTTTCATCTGTACTGACCAGCTGCACAAAAACTAAAGATTTCATACACAACAAAATTCGCACTCGAATAACAGATTCCTTTGAAGCCCCTTTCCTCCAAGATCAAATGCTGTCGCACTTCAGTGCCTACTTTAAACAAACATTCGTGTTGTAAACTCGACGATGTAGCCCAAAGGTAGCGAACATGATTCTTATCGACTTGTCGCGAAGAGTAAACAGATGCTAATGTGAACACTGGAAGAGCAATTTAAAGCTGAACAGCGTATGGCTACTAAAGCAGCGTTCGATTGTAGATTTTTGCCAAGTAGGTTTTCAGTTACACTGTTACCACTTTTGAGTTAGGTAGGATACTAAGGCGTAGAAGGGAACGAGAATGCGGATGTAATGGCCAAAAGGGGCACTGAAAACGAGAAAAAGGATCGTAGGAGGCGTATGACACTTCATACTCCTCCTACGATCCCTTTCTCGGAATCCCTAAAAGTCTAACGCGTCCACATTCAGCTTATTTAGGATTTTGATCATCCCCAACAATACATAATTATGATGTCTACCACAAACCTAAAACGGAAACTTTTTGGCGGTTCTGCAAAAATAAATATATGCAGAGGATAAGCTAGCATAGCACTTTTACATGTCAAATGTAGGTATTATTCGTATCTATTGTATCCAAAGGATCATCATCATCATCATCAGCCTAAAAACGTCCCCGTCCACTGCAGGGAACAGGCCTATCCTCAAGGAGGGTGTATGGTTAGTCCACCAAGCGTGCCCAATGCGGGCTGGTAGACTTCACATACACATCAGAATTTCTTCTTCAGTGTATGCAGGTTTCCTCACGATGTTTTCCTTCACCGTTTGAGAGCAGTCGGTTTTACATACATAAGTTAGAAAAACTCATTGGTACATGGCATGTTGTCCGTGCGGATTTGAACCCGGACCCCCATAATTGGGAGTCCGTCCGTCCTCTCCTCTCCGCAACGCGCCACCGACGCGACGCTCCATTATCCTTTGGATAATGGGAACAAAATTTCGATTTAGAAATAAGAGATTCGCAGAAGAACTTTAGCCTAAAGAATTGAAAACCACCTTAGGCGAGGCACATTGCTCGCAGAACAGATAGCCGATGGGGACGAAAGGTTCTCGAGAGGCGACTGCGTGGATAGGCCCCTTACGACATGGACCAACGACCTCGTGAAGTTAGCGGGAACCTGTCAGATGAGGCCGCGCAACACCGCTTGTTGTGGCGATTCTTGGAGAATGTCTATTGGATAATGATAAAAAATCCATGAGTACAATAAGGTGTTAAAATAAATGAATATCGCTATTTTGGTGGCTCTACAAAACGATTCTTCGAAAGCATTTTCCCTTTATTGTGAATTTTCAGATCTTCTGTATTATTAACAGGAATGGATGCCTTGAGAATTTGATATGTGACTTTTAGACTAAAACTCGTTACAACCAACATTGTGTTTGTCATTTGTGATATTTTGAATGTTTTGAAATTTGAATAGAAAGTTGAGATTTAATTTGTTATTTAACTCTTATTTTAGTAAACACATTGCTCGCAGAACCGATGGCTGTTGTGGCCTAAGAATTTCCGAGTGGCGACTGCGTACCGGAAAGCGTAGCGTGGGAAGGCCCCGACAAGGGGTGGATCGACGACCTGGTGAAGGTGGCGGGAACCTGGTGAAGGTTGTGAGAACTTGGTGAAGGCGGCAGGAACCTGGTGAAGGTGTCGGGAACCTGGTGAAGGTGGCGGAAACCTGGTGAAGGTGGCGGGAACCCGTTGAATGAAGGCAGCGCAGGATCGGTCGTTGTGGCGCTCCTTTGGAGAGGTTTATATCCAGCAGCGGACGTCTCTTAGCGGAAATGGTGATGATGATGATGATTCTAGTAAACAGTATGACAGTGTGGTTTGATTACGTAGAATGTATCGTAAAACCACAGACCAATGTCTTGTTTGCGCGTAATACCAATGTGGTTTGCGGTCACCGTTTCCGAGACGGCGCGGCGTTCCCAGGAAGGATAATTATATTGTATCCTGTTTGTATTTCTAAGAAACTATTTCATCCTAAAAACATAAGGGTAGGTCGATGACATTTTACTTTGATCGAAGGATATATGATAGCTACCTCACCATCTCAGCCGATGGACGTCCACTGCTGGACATAGGCCTCCCCCAAGGATCGCCAAAGGGCAATGGAGAGGGCTATGCTCGGAGTTTCCCTGCGAGATCGAATCAGAAATGAAGAGATCCGCAGAAGAACCAGAGTAACTGACATAGCCCAAAGAATTGCTAAACTTAAGTGGCAGTGGGCGGGGCACATTACTCGCAGAACCGATTGCCACCTGCTACTAATTAATGAAAATCGATTTTTCTGTTCTATTAAATTACTTCGCCTATCAAAGTAAGTAATTAATATTTATTAAGGGTGTGGCCACACCATTTAACAGATAAGAGGTAAGCATGCGCGATACTGAGTTACTACGAGCGAGACAGGAATCTCTCATGGAATCCAGGAATCTGGCATGTTTGCAGATGCACATATAGATGACTTTTATGCGATTATACGCAAAAAGACCGCGTCTGTTGTGCGCAGAATACGGGGGAGCCCGAACAGAATCTTGAAGATGATCGCTGATCGGATGGATACAGCTATCCTCGGTCGTTTCATCGATCTGCATGTGAGAGGTGTGGATCGGTGAATCGATCCAATTAATAATTCTTTGTTTTATGTGATTATACTAATATTAGATGTAAGCTTGTGCTACTAACAAAATATGGGCAATTTTTAGTCTGAAATAAAACATTTTTATTTTATTTTTTTATTTATTTAATACACCATTGCCGACATTTTATGCCACGCTTAAAATGTACTACTGAGAGGGAGGAGAAAATAGAGGATAAAATTCGTGGGGGGGGGGGGCAGGGAGTTCATTGACTTTAATTGGTTAGTTAGTATTGAAAATATCACCAGGCTTCGTTTGTATGCAGCGCGCTCCGAATCGTATATTCCCTTAACATTTCAGCTCAAGCACTTCCATGCAAATGGATCTGGAAGCACGCTATGCAGCTGTTCCCGTATACTTCAGCTGGAGGTCGGTATTTGTTAAGCCAAGTCGGAGATCTGTCCGACACGGCCATTAACTTGTCTCCATCAATCCGCACCGGGAAATATGGCTCTCTCCCTTAATTTGCGTTAGAATCCCGCTCACTACATAGTGATATAAACAGACTGATAGTAATGAAGATGCATTGCAACAAGTGCTTTTAGCTTATATCTGAATAAATATTCAAACGCGCGTTTTAATCGCTGCAAAAAGGCACAGTCTGTACAGGGCCTACTTTGAGTAGACAGATAAGTCATATTGACATTACCATGTTAAAATCTATATTTTTATACTTTTTTTTATGCCGTGAGATTCAAACAGGAAGCTGGCATACATAGATACATCGTGTTAATGAATTAACGCAAAACTAGAAAGTAGTTTGTTTAGAATCGAGAGCAGAATCGAATTATCATGGTTTCAACATAGGTAATTTTTGTCAAATTATTAAATAATTTGTTCGTAAAATTAAAAATTTTCTGAACCCGATAGAAAACCACCGCACGGGCACATTCACCCTACTTACTACCAAAACAAGATTATTGAAATGTATCCATGAGTACGTTAGCACTTTCATTCATTGCTGAAATGATAGCAAATCATTTTTGCCTCAAAACTTAAAATGCGAATAACTTTAAATGTTAAGTATCAAAAGAATAAAATTATTGTTTCGATCTAATTATTTTATTATAAATAAGTTGAGGTGTATGAGGTTTTGCGCTTATTCATTAACACGTTGTATTTTGGCATAATAGGTATTGTCTATACCTTGAAGCGCAGACTGCCAAATAAGCGGTGAAACATGATAATATTCCTTGGTGATCGGTAACAATCGTTCTTCTTTCGTAAATTCCCGTCTCGTTGTTTTCGCATAGAAATATTAATTTACTACGCATGTGACATTTTAATTAGAGGTCGTTTTGCTTTTAGGACTATTTGCTAACAGGTCATTTTGCTGAATAGGACGTTTCGCTATTAGGTCGATTTGATCTTGTGTCATTTTGATGTGTAGGACATTTTGCTTAAGTGTCCTTTCGATACGAAAGGGCGTTTTCGACGTGACTTTGTCCCTTTCTAATCGAAAGACAAGAATAAAAAAGTGATTAGGTATTAAATTTTTATTCTGATAGAAAGGGACACAAAAACGTTGGAAATATCGACAACGGAGACGTACGAAGGAAGGTTGAACATTACCGACCGCCATGGCCTATTTTCGTGTTTCTATGTTTGTAAGGAGGATTGTGGTATCCTTTATCATTCTAAATCCATGGATTCGAAGGTGTTACAAAAATACAAATAAACATTTAAGGGGTTGATTTGAACCATCAAACTGAACAACTTTCACTATGAGACCAATATCGAAAATTCGGAAAAAATATCGGATGTTCTATCATCATCATCATCATATCAGCCTATAGACGTCCACTGCTGGAGCTGGACATAGACCTCCCCAAAATGGAGAGATTTTCCATAATCGCCATGATACGATGCGTTTGCGATGTTTCATACTAAACTACAGATCTACTCGAGCTAAATGTATGGGACAAAAACATTTTTTTTTCGCGATTTCTATTTGGTTCTTATTTGAATAATAAATTGTTTGTATAAACAATTTAAATAACACTGTATTAATTTAGTACCTGACTGTACATGGAACATGTAAATGTGACATTTTAATTAGAGGTCGTTTTGCTTTTAGGACTATTTGCTAACAGGTCATTCTGCTGAATAGGACGTTTCGCTATTAGGTCGATTTAATCTTGTGTCATTTTGATGTGTAGGACATTTTGCTTAAGTGTCCTTTCGATACGAAAGGGTTGGTTCCATAGTGAAAGTTGTTCAGTTTGATGGTCTCAACAACACCCTTAAATAAATAAATAAATAAACCCTTATAAGTTTGAAATGTTTATTTTCACTTTTTTAACACCCTGCGTATAATATTGGGGTCAAATCTTGCAACTGAATTTTAAAGCAGTTATCCTCAACCGATAAAGATTAAAATCTTTGAACCAGTGGCTGGCTAGTGACACTGTAAAGATTTAACTTGAACAAAACATTTTCACGTCCTCCACTCCTCCCTAATCAGACGTTTTATGTACAAACAACAGCAGTTGTGCAGCGAAGTTTTACAGGATGTTACCAAAGTTAATTCATTATCGCGAACATAAATAGCACCCGTGGGGCAGAGACCTTGTTTAGAGTTGGTCACAGTTTTCAAGATGTGACCCAGTCTAAGGTACATATAGACCGAGATCCGACCGTAAAATTATGCACCTATTTCTTAGGCGAACGAAATGTGATTCTAGTGAATGTTTACACAGGAGTTAATTCAACGCCGCCAAGTTGCCTTGAAAAATCTTGCCGCAAGTACCTTTTCCATTATGATTTTTGGTATAACTTTTTACACCTGTCTGTTAGGGGAGTAAATGAGGTGCCATCTTAAGGAGACTGATCTAAAGTACTGGAAAAACTAGGGTTGCCACCTCTCAGTCTGCCGCAACTCTAGGGTTGCAAGGTTAAAAAATAACTTATTTCAACCTGGAAACCCTATAGTTCCGGCAGATTTTGAGGTGGCAACCCTAGTTTTTCCAGTAAAGATCAGTTTCCTTCCGATGGCACCTCATTTACTCCCCTAACAGACAGGTTTAAAAAGTTATACCAAACATCATAATGGAAAAGGTACTTGCGGCAAGATATTTCTAGGCAACAATGCGGCGTTGAATTAGCCCCTGTGTAAACATACACTAGAATCACTTTTCGTTCGCCTAAGAAATAGATGCATAATTTTACGGTCGGATCTCGGACTAATAATAGAGATGTGGGTATAACGATAACGGATATGGTTAAATGCCGTATGGTACCGTGTTGGTTTCAAATAGCACCAACCTAGAAAAGAATCTAATTCTGGTAGATTTTAATAAAAACTTGCATGCATGCATGCATACATATGCTCACGACTATATTCCCCGGGGGGATAGTCAAAGATATAAACCGAGAGAGAGGGTAGAGTAAAAACTTATTATAACAAATTGTCCAGTAAAGTCGACTAAAAAAATATCTGTGATAATTTTTCTTTTTCGTTAAATATACCTGAATTAGACTTTTCATCATCATCATCTCACCGAAGAGAGATAAGACCGCCTTATTTGTACCATAATCAGTTTTATTTCCTATTGTATTTTGTTTTGGTGAAAGTAAATGAAGTAAGTAAGTATATTTCATTCATTCACCCGATGGATGTCCACCGCTGGACATATGCCTCCCCCAGGGATCGCCACAACAAACGTTCCTGTGATACCCTCATCCAACGGGTTCCTGCCGCCTTCACCAAGTCGTCGGTCCGCCTTGTGCGGGGCCTACCCACGCCACGCTGCGCTATCCGGTATGCGGTCGCGGTCGCCACTCGAGATAGGAAAACATACGAGCATATGACGAGCATTTATTAACATCGCAGTTATTAAATGAACTTATTTACCCATTATTTATACTTGTAAATAAATAAATAAGTAAGTATTCAAACCTACACTATCAAACCAATTTCAATATAATATGGCAGCCCATAGTATCAACACATTCCCTCTTTTTATTCCAAAATGAAATGGATTTTACACGAGAAGCCGGCATTTCATTAAAAAATAACATTTGCTTCAGCTTTAATTTGAATTCGGTTTCAGTTATAGGCACGGAGATATATAAACTACAAAGGTTTTCACTTGACACGTTATCGAACAAAATACTATCTACAGGGTGAAATTGATAATCATTAGCATCCTTTTAAACAAAGAGTCTACCCATCAAACCGAACAACTTTCACTATTGGAGCAAACCGATCGGAACAAAAAAAAATCTGCTGTTGCATACATTTGAATCGAGTAGGGCATTGCAGTTTAGTATGGGACAGCAGATTTTTTAGTTGCTCCGATCGGTTTGCTCCCATAGTAAAAGTTGTTCAGTTTGATGGGTAGATTCTTAGTTTAAAAGGATGCTAATGATATCAATTTCACAATGTAGATAGATACTATTTTTGTTAGATAACGTGTCAAGTGAAAACCTTTGTAGTTTATACCTCTTTTTGAATAAAATTTAGGTATTTATTTATTAAGCATGAAGGTGCTTTGACTGAAAAATTGCTTGGTAATAGATTATTGTGTTATAAGTAATATGATGCGGAGAGACGAGTGTCATATTACGAGATTTTCATAGGATGTGAATTGTGATAGATTTTTTTTTGTTATAGTTTAAGTCTGGCCAATTACGGATATCTTGTTTCGGTTACGGAGTCGAAAGCCGACAACGTCTCTATTTTGTACCTACATAATTTATTAAGGGTTTCATACCCTGAACTTGAGGTGATTTATCTTCTGAATTAGTTATAGGTGGCTTATAATTTGTTTGTAGTGTTATGGAGATGTTAATTAATAATGCAGATCTCTTAGCAATTTCAAGTTTGTTGATTGATTTTGGGCTATAAGTCATAATTTAATGAAGTTAATTCAACTCAAATTCAAAACTGTTGACGATTATGTTTACGTGGGACATACTATCCTGTTAGGTAGATCCAAACTTCAAGAAAGAGGACAATCGTCGAATCCAGTTCAGCTGGGCAGCGTTCGGGAAGATACGTAGTGGCTTCTCATCCAAAATACAGCAGTGTCTCAAGATGAAAGTTTTTTTATTTTTATTATTTATAAATTAATGGACTCTTGCTTGTGCGTTAGCACTGCATTTCCGCCAGTGTCAAGTATTTTATGGGAGAATCTATCCCAATCTCAGGGATTGTTTTTGGACAAGAACAAGAAGAGATTGAGGTATGCGGAGCTTCGTGGCAGGCAAAAACGCGACGCGACGAGAGCTCGGGTCAGTTCCTGCAACGTGACTCTCAAGATGAAAGTTATTGTCCAGTATATAGGGTCCTTCTTAATACGCTGACACTTTTTTAAGGGGATGATCAGACCGTCAACTGAACAACTTTCTCTATGGCACCAACATCGAAATCGCAAAAAAAATCGACTGTTCCATACAAAACTGCAAACCTATTCGAGGCAAATGTATGGGATACTTATTAAACACGTGGTCAAGTCTAAATGTAGACATTAATTCGGTTTTTCATTCCTACAAGTGATATTTCATTAGGAAAATTATTACAAAAGAAAATGTCTGTCGTGAAAATAGTAAACGAAAAGTGGAGCATGGAGGATTGGCTTGTCTCCGAACGTCTTTCTTATGTCATCACAACACAGCTTAATATCATGAGTGCAACACAGAGCATATAATACTATAAACGCTATTCACAAAGAAGAGAAGTCGAATGTACCTAAGATGATACGTGCCTAATGACAGCTAATTCTTTACGTCCATTTGAAGCACATTCCCCGAGTGTCCCAGAAACTAAATGTATGCAATAAGAGCCGGTTTTGTATCTTTGATAGATGTCAAAATGGCGTATATCAAATAGGCACAAAAATGTTTGACAATCGCTAGCCCAGTGTGGTAATATTAGAGGCATAAAGGTATTATACGGAACAGACAGCTGAGAGAGCGAGATGTACCTAGCGGCACCACTGTGCAATAGAACCGTTTTTGGAAACTTATCGGCACAATTGACAGGGTAAATATTCGAGCTCTGTGAATAATTTGTGAATCTAAAGTGAAATCGTCGATTATTTCGTGAAATACACTAACACTATTTCATTAAATTATCTACGATTTCACGTTAGATTCACAATTACACACAGAACTCGAAGTTTTAGTTTTAGCGTGCCGATAAGTGCCGACAAATTCACAAAAAATGATTTCATTTGACAACTTATGTCAGTCCCTCTATTCCGAAATATAATAACTTTATGATTAGAGGTCAGTGGAGCTTACCCCAATGGGATATATATTATGCCTACAGATCATCATCATCATCATCATAAGCCTTTTCATCTGTAACAGATGATTTAAGCAGCGTCTTGGCGGCACTTACGCCAATGACTACAGATACTCCGTTTAAAACTGACATCATTTACATACATACATACATACGCTCACGCCATGACATCATTTCAGTGTTGCAAACTTCAAAGTGCAGAAAAAGGGCCATCTACAGACCACACAGAAATAGATCCGCCATTAAATACCAATTCGGTAGTAAACAAGCTGCGACAAATATCTTTCATTGCTCTGTGACCAAGAGCCTCTCCCTGACGACCTGTCTGTCGGCCCTAGCAGCTTAACATACGAGCTTTGAGTAACGTTATTAGTTTACGCATGACCTTATTGCCGAATGAAAACATGATGAAAATGCTCGACATATTTTCTTGAACGAAAATCATATTATAATGTTTGCTTTTTCCCGCGGCGCGGCGTCGACCATTATTATATTCGAATTCGATTTTATTTGCGAACAATTTTGCCAGAGTCATCATTATCAATCTATACTGGATGATTTTTTTACCGTGTCGACTGTCCCATACATTTGGATCGAGTAGTTTTGCATTTTTGTATGGAACAGCTCTTTTTTTGCGTTTTCGATGTTGGTGTCATAGAGAAAGTAGTTCAGTTTGACGGTCTGATCAATCCCTTAAAAAAGTGTCAGCATATTAAGAAGGACCCTCGTTTTATAGGGTCTCGCAAGGGAGCGCAAAACCTCATACACCCCAACTGATTTATTATAGCAAAATAGAAGATAGATAGATTGAAACAATAATTTCATTATTTTGATAGTTAAAATTTAAAGTTATAAGTTTTGGGGCAAAAATTATTTGTTATAATTGTTATCATTTCAGCAATGAATAAAAGCGCTAACGTGCTCATGGATACATTTTAATAATCTTGTTTTGGTAGTAAGTAGGGTGAGTGTGCCCATGCGGTGGGTTGACATCGGGTTCAGTAAATTTTAAATTTTACATACTAATTATTTAATATTTTGAAAAAAATTACCTATGTCGAAACCATGATAATTCGATTCTCCTCTCGATTCTAAACAAACTACTTTCTAGTTTTGCGTTAATTCATTAACACGTTGTATAATTAAAGCCCAGTGCCTGTACGGCTTCTAGCTTTCATAAAAAATACTGGGTCCAGATTCGCCACTTTTCTTTACGCAATTTTCATAATGATGGACAACAGAAGCTTTTTACATTTAAACACTTTATTCTGAAATTACGCAACACCGCCTAATGCGAATATAAGAGCAACAATTTTCCTTAATGTAAGTAACGCCACTGATAAAGATATAACAGTAAAGCAACTTCATGCAAGCGCTCGAATCGACGCACGCATTGACTTACTAAGTTATGGATGCGCCGGGTCTTATACAAAATTATAGAAAAAAGTGTCCCAGACTATCTTACATAAACGAAAGTACGTGTTAATAATATAATCCAACTAAAATTGAGGCAATAAATTACTTTTTAACTTAATTTAAAAACACTGAAACTCATGATATTATAATTGTATTTTGCTTGCGTAGTTTTAAAAAATTCTAACAGCACAGCAGCTTCGTATGCAGAAGTGCGCGTAGTCCGTCAATCAAACGAAGACTGGCGCGTAATTTCTCTTTATGTGATTAGTTTCTCTTTTGGTTCGGATACTTTTGAGCGCGTATCCTACGTCCAGTAGTTTGTAAGTGAATGACTGTACAGTCGCTTTTCTGTGGTACTTCAGGAACCTACTGTTGCGCCCCGAAGTACCTTAGCGGTTAGCGGGCCGTGTACGTGGCGGTCGTCTATGTGCGTGTGCCGATTTGAGCGCTTGCATGAATTTGCTGTAGGTACTGTATATTATCTCCTTTCTGTGGTACTTCAGTAACCTATTGTTGCGCCCCGAAGTACCTTAGCGGTTAGCAGGCCGTGTAAGTAAGTGGCACTCGTCTGTGTGCGTGCGTCGATTCTATCGCTTGCATGATGTTGCTGTACTGCATATCTCTTTTCTGTGGCAACGGTGGACTGTTTTATCTTTATTTGTCTACAGGCAGAAAGTAATGGATAAGCTTGGCTTGAAAAATATTCTGCTGAGTTATGTAATTACTTGTCTTGTCTGCCTTGTTTCTTTCTCTCCTTTTATCCCAGAAACATGTTTTATTTTGTACCTAAAAACCTTAGGAAAATAAGCATAAGCACACGACTTACGACTATATTCCTTTAGTGGGTCAGAAATATTTTGATACTTCAGAACATCCACGTTTCACTACGACGGGGAGTGAGCCCGTCGCCACTTGTAATGGACAGTAGGTACAATACATGCCTCGAAATTAAAGTATGCAGGTTTCCTCACGATGTTTTCCTTCACCGAAAAGCCAGAACCTTTAGATAAATATACCTAAGAGCAAGAATCTCCTTTATTCTAAAGCACAGAGACCGCATCAATTTACGATTGTAGTTAGTCTCTTTTGTCTTATGACGTACCTTTAATAGTAGAAGGAGACGGAACTATAGATCTTTGTTTATGCCGCTGTCAATTTTAGTGCTAGTGTGTGTGAAAAGTGACCGTAAACATTAGGGCAAATGTCACTTTGGTCCACAGATTTTGTATCAAGAATAGATTCATTTTTTTTAAGACGAAACATGTGCATCGGTTTTCTCTTTTTTACGTTATAAAATGCCATATAAATAAATGGTTGGATATACTTTTATCTATGCCACCTTTTGTGCCAATGAGACCGATTATCTATAGATACTTGTTTTAATTATATATACGATACTAGTGTTGTTCCTGTGATACATATCGACAACCTATCGATAGCAGTAGGTACATCTATCATTTACAGCCTGCCCAAAATGAAAGGGAAGAAAAGGGAAATTAATAATATAAAAACTCTACGGGGCATCGACGGTTCCGTACCACACCACTACACAAAAATATTAACTTACAAAAAAGTGTTGTTTTCGCCGGGACTTTTAGCGTGATACAGACCCACACCTAGCCGGTCTTTATTATTTGTTATTAAAAGTTAAAAAAAAGTTAAAAAATAAAATTATTATACTGTAGGTGTAGAGTGTGCTCTATAATCACACCAATTTTGACGTTTGTTTTTATGTATTACCGTTTTTACGATAGAGCGAGAAGAAAAAACTAAAAAAATAGTTTCTTGTATGAGCCCCCTAATTTTTTACTTTTTGTTATGAAATCCCATAAAAAAATTCTGTGGCAAATCCGCAGTAATAACGCACATTCCGTGTAAATGTCAACTGTCTAGCTATATACTTAGGTAGGACGGACGGACGGACAACGTAGGCTTATAGGAATAGGGTCCCGTTTTCACCCTATGGGTACAGAACCCTAATTACGAAAAATTTTCATGTAAAATTTGTCACCATTCTCAAGTAGTTTACGCCAAAAATGTGACAGTTACGAAGAAACTAGCACTCTCGTTTAAGGCTGGGCCACAGACTGCAGCTGCGGAACGGCTGCAGGCCGGCTGCGGGCCGGCAGTAGTTGTAAACTATGGAATTATATGCAAGGTGTCACACTAGATGCAGTCCGGCGCGGCTGCGGAACAGCTGCGGAACGGTAGCCGCAGTGCGACACCTCGCATTCATAATTCCATAGTTTACAACTACTACCGGACTGCAGTAGGCCCGCAGCCTTTCTGCAGCTGCACTATATGTGGCCCAGCCTTTCATCTCTATTCTTTATGGGCAGACTTTTTGTAGGTATAATAAGTAAATAAAAAAGAAACATTTTATCTTTTATTTTATTAACTGATGAAACCAACAGCTTACGTTGAAATATTTACATCAAATTAGTTTGATGATGAAACCTGGATGACGTTCTTTTTACACCTCCAAGGGACCGTAGGTAGACCATTGTATTGATTTCTTTCTGAAAACTCTTGATGGATGTTGACGGCTCAACCAATTCCGGTCTGGAAGGTCTGGAATGCCTAGGCACCGTCTGCAAAATAATAGCAATAAATTAACGTAATTACGTAACAATAAATTTGTATAAGTCTACCAGAATTCTATGGAATAAAAAATTTAGGTTAACACATGGTAATGTCAAACTTTCATCTGTCTAGTCAAAGTAGCCCCTTTACAAACTGCGACTTTTTGAAGCGGATAAACGCGCGTTTATCGATCGCGTGACTGCATCGCTACACTAGCAAATTAACAGGTGTTTGTATGCACACGCAACTATCAATGCAGACGCGCGTGTACATTACGACAAAGACTTTTGATGAATGACTGTGACTGAACTGACTGATCAAACGATGACGAACGTATTCCGTCGAAGATGTATCGCGTTTGCATCGATGCTTTATCGCGTTGCGAAGTCGCAGTGCGTAAAGGGCCCTAATCCAAACTCCCGTTACATCTTGCATGATGTCATTTGATTTCCTTATTTGCAATCAGATTCTGTGCAATTGTCAATAAGTCGGGTCAACACTAATGGCATAAATTAGAGTACATAAACTGTCAATGCAAATGAACGTGAACTTATGATTTTAGTTTATAATTTCCGTAAACAAAACAGGCTGAAATGATACTTCACATTATGTAACACATTCACAATGAAAAAAGCTTTACTCTGAATGAATTATTTCATTCATTACCTAGGTCAACATCTTAAAAATAGGAGTCGATTACTTACCGATGGAAAGATATCCTCTGATTATCTTCTTTTTAAACTCCCATTCTGCTAGTGCAGCCAGAGGCCACACAAGCCATTGTGCATAAAAAACATGCACTTGATACTTATTTTGAAATTAATGAAAAATTCGTATTTAATTTCACACAAAATAACACAATGACGTTGGTAGCACGCCGGCTATCACGATGACTCAGAAACGTACACTTTGACGTTCAAGACGGTGACATTTGTCTGTGTTTGTCTTTTTTTTTCAAATGAAGCAATACCATAACTAAGAATGAGAGACCTGGCCATTTCTCGACTCTTTCTTAAAAAAAATGAATCTATTCTTGATACAAAATCTCTGCTTTGGTCTAGTTGGTCTCTTTTGTCCATACTACTTGACACCACACACTCAAACACAAACGTCAAAAAAAGTGGACAGTCTTGCTGTTCGCGACATCGAGCTGCCGGATTCGCGCGTCGGCGCGGGCCGCTACGGTTTTTCCTCGCGAGTTCAGACACCCAACGTGATCAGTGCAAATTCCAATTAGATTATTGTTTTTTTAGTGTTTATTTGTAGATTATTGCTTGTGGAATGCACTGGTCATGTTGGGGGTAACGTATTTGTACAGTTCGTTATAGTTTTGTATAGTTTATTCACGTGTTTAGAGTCGTAGTTTTAAGTTTTATTTATTATAGTTTTCTGATATTGTTTTATAAGTTATAGGTATAGTTATAGGTTTTCCTAATAAAGTTCATCGTTTCTCATAGTTAGAATAGGTTAGAATAAGTTTTTGCATTGTTTAGAGTTGTTTTTTAGGAGTTTTATTTCTGATATTTTCATACCCTTATTTCTCAAGATAGGTGATGGGTGGATTCTATCTAACAGCTTAGGTACACAATAGTAGATGATCCTTACCTATTTCACACACAACATATAGACTAGAGTAGTTAGATAGAAAAATATAGCAGTTTTAAAGTTCAGTTTACACCTTGCACTTTGACCCCGTATTTTACATAATAGATATATAGATAGAAACATAGAAATAGGTAGGCTAGGTGAGGATAACCCAGGTGCACTTAGTCAGAACCCTAGGTCATAGATAGAGTGCCTAGAATAGTCTAGAAATAGAATAGTTTGCAATAGCGCGGCAAAAATTGTGATATTTTTCCGCTTTATTCTGACTAGGAAACCTGGGTATCATACCTAGTATAGATTGTTATATGTCAAAATACGGGTAATTGTAAGTTCTTTCTGTAGAACATCGTAGCTTTGAACTACCCCTTATAGTTTTTAAGATATAGCCAAAAATGTCAGAACTTTGTAATGAAAATGTACAACCAATTTGAACAATAAAAGCGGCTCTCCTTACGGTATTGCGCTAGGAGGGACATAGGCGCGCAAAACAGCGCAGATTCAATCAGTCGCAACAAGTCCTCCAGCGCAACATCGGAAGAAAAGCTAGCGAAGAAAACTGAAGAACCTCTTTCATTGAAGAACCCTGCTCCCTGCTCCATCAAGATCAGCTGCCTCAGCCTGCTCTCTGCGGTCTACGATCTGCGTCCCACTCTCACAGTACTGCCGTAATCAGGGTGTCATCCGGCGATAGTTAATAGTTAGTTAAATGTGCTAGACCAGGCGTTTTCGTATCGAAGGTGGTCGACCACATTTTTTGGTCCTCCGAGCCGGATCACGTCCTGAGCGTACTGTGAGACCTGGGTGAAGACTGCAAGAGCTGCTGTATAGAAGATGCCGGTGACAAGAAGCATGAAGTCAGCGCCGCGTCAAGCCGGACCCCCGTCCCGTGAGGAGGAGTCCACGTCACGTCCTGCTGCATCCGCGTCGGGCACCCCGTCCGGCTCCGAGCCGATGGCGTCGTCCGCAACGACCACGGAGTCGCGTACGGCAACCACAGCCCCGGATACATCAGCCACGTCGACTGACGCCACCAGGGCGTTGAAGAGCCCCGTTCCAGAGAAGCCTGAACGGACACCGGCACGATCCAGAGCATCGAGTAGAAGACGAGAGCTGGCGGAGGCCCGGCTGGAGCTCGCCAGGGCTCGAGTCGAGTTGGCCGAGGCCAAAGTCAGCGTCCTAGAAGAGGAAACTTCAGACGAAGAGGACTCAATAGATGAAACGGTCCGTGAAGAAAGAACGTCGGAATGGGTCGACAGAAGCACTCTCGCCCTCACGATGGAGCCTCACAACGTGCCTGAACATAGTTCGGAACCACCACCCGCCGTGCCGCCGCCACCACCGCCGCGTGACGACGAGCCCGGGTGCCACGTGGACGCCGAAGCACGAGGCCCCATTCATAGTCATCCGACGAAGACCTCGGAGGAGAGGCCCTACTGCCTGGGCCTCCCCGGGGGCAACCGCCAACTTGTCGTGTTGCAGGAGCCGCCGCCACGACAGGAGAGACTGATTATAGAAGATAGAAGAGCGGCCCTGGCGCAGGGGCCCTGGAACCATACCACCGGGGAGCCACGCCAGCCTGTAGCGCCGCACCATTCGCCTACGCTACAGGAAATACGGAAGACTATAGAAAATAGAAGATGGGAAACGGCGCAGAGGCCCCCCGGTGGGGACGTCGCCGGAGACCCACACCTTGACGCGCCGCGCCAGCCGCCTACGCGTCAAGATAGCAAGCCGAACGAGTTGGCGATCCAAGAGCTCGCCAGTGCCATCACTCTCGCCGCGCGGTCGGCGGCGCAGCCCGCAATAGCATCGAGGGTTCCTGACCTACCCTTCTTCAGCGGCCAGTCGGCGGAGTGGCTACCATTCAAAATAGCGGTGGAAGAGGCAACAACACAGCTGACGGAGCAAGAAACCATAGCGAGACTGCGGAAGAGCCTGCGCGGGCCGGCGCGGGACGCCGCCCACTGCCTATTTGTGGGCCACACGTCGACGAGAGAGGTAATGCAGCTTCTTGAGGCCAGGTTCGGACGACCCGACGCGCTCGTCATGGCTGAAATGAAGAAGCTGAGGGAGCTGCCGCGCCTCACAGAAAATCCGAAGGATGTCTGCGTCTTCGCGTCGCGTGTGGCGAACATCACCGCGACGATAAAGGCGCTGGGGCGGTCGCACTATCTGTACAACCCAGAGATAGTGCGGGCCGTCATAGAAAAGTTCCCGCCTACGCTACGGTTCCGGTACTACGACTTCGCTCCGGAGCAGCCTACCTTCCAGCCTGACTTGGTAACGTTGACCAAATTTTTAGATCTCGCCGCCGAACGGTGCGGTAACTTTGCTCCCCTCGAACATGTGCCGTTCGACCGGCGGGAGCAAACACATCGAGGACCAGCGCGCACCTACCACGCCGGCGCCGACGGACAACGAGCGAAGCCAGAGCCCTGTCCGGTCTGCAAGAAAGGCGAACATAAGGTAAACAATTGTGAAGTGTTCAAGAAAGAAAGTGTGTCGGCGCGCTGGGACATTGCCAAGGAGAAGCGCCTGTGTTTTAAGTGTCTACGTGTTCGCCGCAATCAACACATGTGTAAGGCACGCAAGTGTGAGACGAGCGGGTGTCAACATAGCCACCACCCGCTACTACATAGCACGCCGCAATCGAAGCCGCCGCCCGTCGATCCGCCGCCCGAGCAAGAGGAAATAGTGTCGTCTGCAAGGAACAAGACGAAAACGGCGCTGTTGAAAATAGTTCCTGTCATCGTTAGCGGCCCTAGGTCACAAGTTGAGACCTACGCACTGTTGGACGACGGCTCTACGTGCACCATAGTAGAAAGAGACATCGCTAACAAGGTGGGTGCAACAGGGACAGCATCACCGTTTACGATAGAGGGCGTGGCGGGCGCGCGGATCGACGCAAGCGAGTCGACGCGCGTGCGCGTGAAAATTGGCGGCAAATATAGTATAGAAGAATTCGAGATAACTGCGCGCACTATGGACAAGCTTCATTTATCGCCGCAGCGGGTCCCGCCGGAGCTCATTTCCGGCCTCGATCACCTCAAGGAGATAGCAGAGGAACTCATCTATGAAGAGGGCAAGCCAACTGTACTCATCGGGCAAGACAACTGGCAGCTGCTGCTCTCTCACGCCGTGCGCCGTGGGGCGGACGACCAACCCGTCGCCTCCCTGACCGACCTAGGGTGGGTCCTTCACGGCGTGCGAGATGGTCGGCGTGAGAAGGTCCATAGTCATCGCATCAGCTACGTGTCTTCGCCCCTTCCTGAGAGTTCTATAGAAGAGATGATTCGAGAACATTTTTCGCTGGATTCGCTGTGTGTAGAGCCGCGACGCAGCTACAACGATAGTGAGAAGCGAGCGCTATCGATTCTGAACGAGACGACGAAGCGGTTACCGGCGGGAGGCTTCGAGACCGGGCTCCTGTGGCGTCGCGACGACTTCACGCCGCCGGATAGCTACTCTACTGCACTTCGTCGCCTCGAACTTATAGAAAAGAAGCTGGACCGGGACCCTACGCTGAAGAAGAGGTACACCGCCCAGATTCAAGACTACATAGAAAAGGACTACGCAGAGGAAGCGCCCGTGTCTGCCGCGCGACCTGAGAAGGTATGGTACCTACCTCACTTCGGCGTAGTCAACCCAGAGAAGCCCGAGAAGCTACGTATAGTGCACGACGCGGCGGCGAAGTCAAGAGGGACGAGTTTGAACGACATGCTGCTGTCCGGTCCCGACCTACTTCAATCCCTGCCCGGCGTGCTGATGAGATTCCGACAGCGGAATATAGCAGTGACAGCTGATATTCGTGAAATGTTCATGCGAATATCGATTCGAGATGAAGATAGAGACATGCAGCGCTTCCTGTGGAGAGGGGAGCGACGCGACGGACCTCCGACCGAATATCGCATGAAGAGCGTAATATTCGGGGCCACCTCTTCGCCTAGTACAGCTATTTTTGTGAAGAATAGAAACGCCGAGTACTTCAAAGAAAAATACCCGGAGGCAGTGAACGCCGTAGTACGTAGTCATTACGTAGATGACTACATAGCCAGCTACGACAGCGAAGAGGAAGCTCTACGGGTCTCGAATCAGGTCGCCTTCATACACAGTAAAGGTAATTTTTTTCTGGCAAAATGGGCATCAAACTCTCATCGTGTTCGTGGTCAGCTGGCGCCGGGCGAGAAGAAAGAAGTAGTGCAACTCGACACCGAGAAGATATTGGGGATGGTCTGGCGGACGCAGACCGACACGCTTTCGTTCAACATTAACGAACGTAAGTTGCCTACTTCACTACTCGACGGTACACCTACTAAGAGAGAGGCTCTACGCGTAGTTATGTCTATCTACGATCCACTGGGACTCGCTACGCCTATCACCGTGCAAGCTAAGAGAGTGCTACAGAACACATGGCGCTCTGGCATCGAGTGGGACACCGAGCTACAACCAGCAGAGGCGGAGGCGTGGCGGAGTTGGGTAGGCGAGGCTAAGCAACTCTCACGCTTAGCCGTGCCACGCTGCTACGCCCAACTAGCGCACGCGACGACCATCGAGCTACACACGTTCGTCGACGCCAGCAGCTCGGCCTACGCGGCCGTCTCCTACTGGCGAGTGACCGATAGCGACGGACGTGTCTACGTGTCCCTCATCGCTGCGAAGGGAAGAGTCGCGCCGCTGAAGACAGTGTCCATCCCGCGCCTCGAGCTACAAGCTGCAGTGCTGGGCGCCCGCCTAGCACACACCATCGCCGCCGAGCACGACATAAAGCCGCATCGTCGCGTGTTTTGGTCCGACTCACGCACCGTGCTCACCTGGCTACGCAACGGTCCTCGTGTCTACAAACCATTCGTCTCGCATCGTGTCGCCGAGATCGGCGAGACTACGAAGACAACGGAGTGGAGATGGGTCCCCACTAAGGCGAATGTCGCGGACGACGCGACGAGAGAGACGCCTATCAACTTCGAGTCGACGCATCGCTGGTTCGTAGGGCCGCCTTTCCTACACCTACAGGAAAGTGAGTGGCCAACAGAGACAGAAGATAGTAGCCCAGACGACGCCGACACTACCGAAGAACGACTACATACGACGAGGTCAACGACACGACTCAGCGAAGCCCTACCCGACGTGAAACGTTTCTCCAACTTCAATCGCCTGCTACGAGCGACCGCACGAGTGCTACAGTTCATCGAGTTGCTACGCGCGCCGCAACACTGTAACGCGGCCCGCAAACGCACGAAGAAAAATATAGACAGCGACTCGACGTGGGGAGACAAGAAAGAAAATCGCAAGAAAATAGTCAAGAAAATAGTGACGGGCGACGTGACTACATCGCCGTACAAACCTATAGAAGCACACCATGTTCACCGTGCCCAGCTCCTGTGGATTCGAGCTCAGCAAGAAGAGGTCTTCGCAGACGAGGTGAATGCCCTGCGACTCGGCCGCCCTCTACCGGCAGACAGCAGACTTAAACAGCTGTCCGTTATCTACGATCGAGACGGCGTGATAAGACTACGATCGCGCATAGACGCCGCTACGGACATCTGCTACAGTCAACGGGAGCCTGCAATTATAGACGGCGGCCACGTGTGGACTCAGCTGTACATCACACATGTACACACACAGCTACACCACGGCGGGTTCGAGACTACGGCCAACGAAATACGACAACACTACTGGGTGCTACGACTGCGCTACGCCGTTCGTAGCGCAGTGAAACAATGTCTACGGTGCCGCATCGCTAAGGCGAAGCCGGCGCAGCCATCTACGGGCAACCATCCACCGAGTCGCCTCGCTCATCATCAGCGGGCCTTCACCTTTACCGCCCTAGATTATTTTGGGCCCCTTACCGTGACCGTCGGCCGTACCCATCAGAAGAGGTACGGCGTGCTCTACACGTGCCTCACTACCCGAGCTGTCCACATAGAGCTCGCGGGTAGTCTCAGCACGGACTCTGCGGTGATGGCGCTGCGAAGATTCATCGGACGACGTGGCTGCCCTACAGAGCTCTGGTCGGACCAGGGCACCAACCTGCGCGGCGCGGACATCGAGCTTCGCCGCGCGATCGACGGGGCGACGCAAGAAGAGGCGTCGCTGCGCGCCATCCGGTGGCGCTTCATACCGCCGAGCGCCCCATTCATGGGGGGCGCATGGGAGCGTATGGTGCGGAGCATCAAAACCGCACTGTACACCACACTCAACGAGCGCGCACCGAAGGAAGAGGTGCTCGCTACCCTGCTCGTCGAGGCGGAACACACCGTGAACAGCCGCCCCCTCACACACCTGTCGACGGCCCCGGACGACGAGGAAGCCCTCACGCCCAACCACTTCCTCCTGGGCGGGCCATCACGCGTCCCACAACCCGGGACGTTCACCGACGGCGACATCAGCGGGCGCAGGGAGTGGCGAGTCAGTCAGCGGCTAGCCGACCACTTCTGGGCGCGCTGGGTGCGCGAGTACCTCCCCGAGCTGCAACACCGGCGGGAGCCCCGCGCCACGGGTGGCGCGATCCAGCTGGGCGATCTGGTCCTCATCGCAGACGGGACCCTGCCTCGCAACATCTGGCCGCGAGGCGTCGTGATCGCCACCTTCCCCGGTCCCGACGGCGAGGTACGAGCAGTCGACGTGCGCACCAACAAGGGAGTCCTGCGGCGGCCCACGAAGAAGCTGGTGATCCTGCCCACTGCCAACGAGTCGCCCTGATGATCTACGGGCCTACCTGCCTGCCGCTCACTCGAGAAGTTCCAGCTACGAGAGCTGCGGCGGGAGATAATGTTCGCGACATCGAGCTGCCGGATTCGCGCGTCGGCGCGGGCCGCTACGGTTTTTCCTCGCGAGTTCAGACACCCAACGTGATCAGTGCAAATTCCAATTAGATTATTGTTTTTTTAGTGTTTATTTGTAGATTATTGCTTGTGGAATGCACTGGTCATGTTGGGGGTAACGTATTTGTACAGTTCGTTATAGTTTTGTATAGTTTATTCACGTGTTTAGAGTCGTAGTTTTAAGTTTTATTTATTATAGTTTTCTGATATTGTTTTATAAGTTATAGGTATAGTTATAGGTTTTCCTAATAAAGTTCATCGTTTCTCATAGTTAGAATAGGTTAGAATAAGTTTTTGCATTGTTTAGAGTTGTTTTTTAGGAGTTTTATTTCTGATATTTTCATACCCTTATTTCTCAAGATAGGTGATGGGTGGATTCTATCTAACAGCTTAGGTACACAATAGTAGATGATCCTTACCTATTTCACACACAACATATAGACTAGAGTAGTTAGATAGAAAAATATAGCAGTTTTAAAGTTCAGTTTACACCTTGCACTTTGACCCCGTATTTTACATAATAGATATATAGATAGAAACATAGAAATAGGTAGGCTAGGTGAGGATAACCCAGGTGCACTTAGTCAGAACCCTAGGTCATAGATAGAGTGCCTAGAATAGTCTAGAAATAGAATAGTTTGCAATAGCGCGGCAAAAATTGTGATATTTTTCCGCTTTATTCTGACTAGGAAACCTGGGTATCATACCTAGTATAGATTGTTATATGTCAAAATACGGGTAATTGTAAGTTCTTTCTGTAGAACATCGTAGCTTTGAACTACCCCTTATAGTTTTTAAGATATAGCCAAAAATGTCAGAACTTTGTAATGAAAATGTACAACCAATTTGAACAATAAAAGCGGCTCTCCTTACGGTATTGCGCTAGGAGGGACATAGGCGCGCAAAACAGCGCAGATTCAATCAGTCGCAACAAGTCCTCCAGCGCAACATCGGAAGAAAAGCTAGCGAAGAAAACTGAAGAACCTCTTTCATTGAAGAACCCTGCTCCCTGCTCCATCAAGATCAGCTGCCTCAGCCTGCTCTCTGCGGTCTACGATCTGCGTCCCACTCTCACAGTACTGCCGTAATCAGGGTGTCATCCGGCGATAGTTAATAGTTAGTTAAATGTGCTAGACCAGGCGTTTTCGTATCGAAGGTGGTCGACCACACTTGCAATGGTATGGCTCACTCTATGCCTTTAGAATAAAGGAAATCCTTACTCTTAGAAGTATACAAAGGATATGCATTGATGTCAAAAATTCAGCCAGTAAATGCTATCAACGGAAGTGCATGAGGTGTAGGTATAACTATGAATAATGGATGCGACTAAATAAAATGTGTCAGAATTGTAACGTGTGGCGAGCGGTAGTTTCTGCCTTATGTAAATAATAATACAGGGTCTGGTAAACTGCTGCATTACTTTAAGGGATGGTTAAACAAACATAAACAAACATAAACATTTATTTCCAAAAACGCATGCATTTACAGAATGAGTAGATCAGCAGTCTGTCGGTTGTACTCATGATACTGAAAATTTTTCCCTAAGAAACCTATAGGGAATTCGTAAATTTCTTTTTCAACTTTCCATACTAAATGCAATCTGCTGATCGAACGTTTGTATGAAAAGTCAACTTTTTTTTAATGTTTCATTTAGCATTCTTGGGGAAATTTGTGCAACTGTTTACCCTAACACACTATAGGTGTACAGGGTGTAACAAAACATCCTAGTAACACTTAAGGAAGTGCTTCAGACCATCAAACTGAACAACTTTCACTATGGAGCCAACATCGAAATCATGAAAAAAAAACCGCTCTTTCATACAAAACTGCATTACCGCGTCTCGACTCAAAATTAAATGTATGAGATGGCAGATTTTTTTTATTTTTTCTTGACGTTGGCTCCATAGTGAAAATTGTTCAGATTGATGGTCTGAAGCACCCCCTTAAGTATTACTAGGGTGTTTTGTTACACCCTGTATATGCTTTTTTAAGTTAGATAAATAAATGATAATCCAGTCTCTTACAGGACTGTCACTTTGTTATTTAAAAAGCCGGTCACGTACTCGTACGCAAGATATAAATTAAACTCAAGATTTGCATGCGTAAATTCAGAATCTGATAGAACGTGTATTTTTTTTTTAAAGATGGGTTTGCTCTTGACTCAATCCAGTCCTCAGGACGAAGATGGGGTCGAAGATGTAGCGAGCTTACCCAGAAGAAGCTATCCTATAGACTTGTCCTGAATTCGATGGAACAGGAAACCAAGCAGATACAAAATGCTTGGGCACAAAAAAGTTCGAACTTTCAATTCCCCTCTGATCCTGTGTCAACTTTTATTGGACAGCTTATACCGGATGATTGTTTTTACCGTTCCGAAATGTTTCCACCATCAAACTGAACCACTTTTACTTTGGAAGCAAACCTGAATCCGTAAAAAATTTTCTGCTGATCCCACAGAACATTATAAGAGGGTTTAGAAATGCAAAGTAGCGCTTTTGCTTCGGAGACGGCTGTCACCACTTGTCTTCCCGCTCACGCTGCTACAATTACTCATGCCCTCTCACTCGCACCACGACGCGCGCCTTAGTGTGTTATGCAAATCATTGCATAACCAGTGGCGACACGTTCCACGCCTACTTTGCACTTCTAACCGCTCTTATAATGTTCTGTGGCTGGCCCACATGCAATCATTTAAGTCAAGTAGGCATTGCAGGTTAGTATAGAACAGCTGATTTTTTTTTTCAAATCTCAAATAGTTTGATGTCTGAATCACCCCTGAAAGTTTCGGAACGGTAAAAAAGAACATCCCTTATAGTTCAAGGATGTCCTATTATCAGGTTGCCTCTTTGCACACCCCGTTTAATCAATAGATCCCTGTTGGCAACCCATCGCCGCGGTTTTTATCGCACCCTTCTCAATGTCATTGTATCTACTGATTTAATAATCTTTGGCTGGAATCAATTGTTACAATAATACGGTCGGTTTCTTGTTATTTTTGCTCGAATTCGGCGGAGAGCAAAAGCGGAGCATGAGAGAAATGTTTTTAAATGGATTCATTGTTCTAGTCTTACTCGGTTGGGACCTTAGATGTTGCTAATTATGTCGCTGTCACCAGGGATGTATTTACTTATATTGCGCCCCTGGGAAAATATTGGCCGCCCCCCTAACGTAGCGTGAGCGTAGCAGCGATTTGTGCCAGCAAAACTTCTAAGGTTTTAAGATACTTGTTTAAGAATTGACCGACACGAGTATTTAGGTAGTTTCGTGATAGTATTGCCAAGAGCATTACTACAGATAGTATTGCTACATCCAAATCTAGAGCGAGTGAAGTCAGCTCAAATTTGACAGAACTGTGTGATCAGAATTTTGTTTTGCGTAAGTAGAAGTAAAAAGACATTGCCCACGTGACGAACTATAGCGGGTGAGCTCAGTGATATGTTGCTAACCGAGGAGGGCACAGCCCAGGGTTCAATTTTGGGACCAACTGAATACCTATTATTTGTGAACGACATGTGTAACATCTTCACGCACGGCTCAGTATACCAGTTTGCTGATGATACATGCTTAATAACAGCCCACGAAAATGTAGTCACCGCACAACAGAACATGCAAGTAAATATAAGTGGGCACACGACGTCGGCCTTATTATTAATTCAGAGAAAACAAAGTCTATGCACATACATTCACCTTACTTAAAAACACCGTTTGTACCGTCGATAATTGCACACGAGCATCAATGTTTACATGCACCTAAAATAAATTGTAAATGCCCATCATTAGAGCTGGTAAAACAGCATATGTACGTAGGTCTAGTTATAGACACTAACTTTAATTGGGGACCTCACATCGATCATATCTGTACCAAACTCAGAGCTATAATGGCAAAGTTATGTATACTAAAGTACAAACTATCATATAAAACTCTTAGAATGCTGTATATGTCACTAGCAGACTCAATAATTAGCTATAGTATCAGTAGTTATGGTCGCACAATTATACTACCTATTTAAATAAAATATATGATCTCCAACTAAGGCTACTTAAGAACATTGTACCATCTAACATTAAAAACCAATTAAAAGACGATGAATCAAAACTATTTCAATATTGTAAAACCATAAATGTATTTAATAAAATCAAACAGGCAATCATATGTGAACACTATTCTAAAATAAACACTCTTGTAAACAGAACCCGTCCGGGGAACCTTCGCTCAATACCTAATCTACCTACCTACAATCTACCGCGGTACAACAACACCTATGGAATGCGAACTTGGCAATATTTACTGCCTCAGATATTGAACGAACTTCCCGAACGAGTCTTGAATGATCTTTGTCAAATAAAGAAACATAACAAAATCAAATCAATAGTTAAGAAACACTACCTATCAAATATCAATGTATCGAGTTAATGCGATCTCGGCACACCTCATATAAACCATACGTGGTTTTCGTAGGGTGGCTTTGTAGTTATGATATTATAATGTACCTATTGTTTTAGATAAATAAATTAAAAAAAAAAAAAAAAAAAACTGTATTCGTTTTAAATCGTTTCACAACTAACGAATGAGTATGATCAAGGAACAAATACAAAGAGTATGATAGCTAAAATTATACACAAAATAGGAGGGATATCATACTTCCCGAGGAAATGGAAATTATCCTTTTATATCGTGGTATTTCTTATAAAAATCAAATCCTAATTTACCAGTTTTGTAGGCGAAACGGGATTGGGCAATGTCTTTTAAAACATGGAGCAGAACGAGCACCAAATTTTCCTGTTATACGACACGACAGCGTAAAAATTTAAATAAAAGTCTTTGGGCGACAATTTCCTCCCCATGTGAATAGCACTACGGGCGACCCCCCTAGAACCAGCCACCTTTAGCACTTGCCCATTTGCCCTTAGGATAATACGCCCCTGGCTGTGACTAGCTCAAAAGAAATTATTTTTCATCGAATGTCCAAAAGAACCGGCCATTTCAATATTGCCTTTACGGAGAAAACTTCAAATCAAACGGAACTAGCAACAGAACTATTTTTTCACGTTGGCAACACTCTCATTCAAAACCAGTCAAGTGCGAGTCGGTACACACGAGAAGGGTTCCGTTGTCTTAACTTCGATGTTTTTGAACTTTATTTTTTCAGACCGCAAACATTGTATTTTTTAAACACGAAACTGCATTATTGTTTGTATCAGTCACGACTTATTAAGGCTGCACCGACCTTATTGTGCTGCCCCTAATAGATTTATTTGTAATTATTTCTTAACAATTCAACAATATTAATTTCCAAAAAAACAAAAATCGCACATTGTAGTCACTGCTGATTTTCAATTTGTCGGGTCACTGCGGATTTGTTTTTATAATGTCTTCCAGAAGGTTTATGTGTATAATTTATTTACTTATATTATAGATCCCACCCACGGGCGAAGCTGGGGAGGACTTGCTAGATTTATATAATCAATGATTACTTGAGTAGACTAACCTAGAACACCCACTCTTGTTTTGACAATGCGATACAATAACGATACGATATGAAAATATAATTATGTAAAATCACTTTATGTAAAATCATAGTAGGGTAAGGGGAGGTTATTCCGTGATACACCTAAGAATTTTTGTTATAACTCAAATAAAGATTAACTGATTGATATGGGATATTGTTTAAAGTTTTGGGCATATATTTGATCTTAATTTATGAATACACACAGTTTGATACTAGATTCTTCATTCATAAATTTTTAATATTTGCTTGGTGATAAAGTGACATGGGTAAATTCGTGGTAAGGTATGGTAATTTCGTGATGGTGGGTAGGTAATATCGTGATAGACCAAACTCATAGGATTTCGAAATAATACATACTGAAATAGGTCATACAAAAAATCCTTGTTAAGAACAGAACGTCGTACGTTAATCCTAGAGTAAAACGCCTTTCTAGAAATATTTTAAATAACCAGCTGCTTATGAATCCTATATTTCTGCACAGTCATAAGAGTCATAACATTTAATATAGTATAGGTCATTTCATCAGGAGCAATTATTCAATGTCAGAATATAATATGCTTCTTCACAATGTACAGGGTGTTAGGGTAAACAAGTTACACTACTTTGAGGGCTGATTGTACCCTTGATAATGAACAACTTTCCCAAAGAAACCTATAAGAAATTAACAAAAAAAATCGAGGGTCCATACTAAATGCAATCAGTTGATCGAAAGTTTGTATGAAAAGTTTTTTTTTTTAATTGCTATACGGTTCATAGGGAAAGTTGTTCAGTATCATGGGTAAAATCACCCCTTAAAGTAATGCAACTGTTTACCCTAACACCCTGCATAAAACAAATCGGATAAATCCAAATATTATAATTTTTTCTCAACTTCTTTCCCGTTTTTTTTATATTCTTTTTTCTTTTCTGGCTTTCTTCTCTTCTTCTGTGTAGGTTCTTCAACTTCCGGTTCTTCTCTTGGCTTAGATGGGCCAGTGAAGTTGGTAAATAGTTAATGTCATGATAAAAAAAAACTACGTCATTCAGGCATAGCATAGACTAAAATACAAGATTAAAGATGTATATAAGTCCATACAATCAAAATAACCCCTAAAATTTTACTTTAAGATGGTTAAAATTAATTGACAAAATACCTCGATCAAATCACAAAAAAAAATTGTAAAATCACTTAAAATATTGCACACCTAACATAAGGATATTTGAATGAAAAATTCTTGAAATCCAATGCAAAATTTACGTCAATCTGTTCGTAAAACATTTAGCTATCAGTTTAATACCACATTCTGTAATATATTACTTATTTACTAATTAAAACTTCTTTTCATTGTCTATCATCGTCATTTGTCACAGCTGATTGCGATTTTGCCCCTCGTTCTGAGAAAAAAACTCATTGCAAGCTTGTTTCAAAAGCTGCTGAGCTGAGAATCATACTACTATCTCAAGCACACTTTAGTGCATGTATATACGCGGTTTTGAGTCAATTCCTTTACAGGAAAGGCCACGGCAGACGTTTAAAAAATTATCACGAAATTACCTATATCGCGAAATAACCTCCCCTTACCCTATTTCGTTGTTTCATTTAGATTATTTCAGAACGGGACCCTAAGAAGTCAGTTGATCAATAACTTGCTTTCAAACAGAGAGGTGAAACAACACAAAGCGAGCATGAAATATTTTTTTTGGCGCAGCGCACAATCCCCCTGTATTTTACTTTGAAGAGAAGATTATTGTATTGGATTTTTTCGAATTTTGGAGAGTGTTTTTGTATTTCAGCCTTTCTGTTCTGTTTTCGTGAATTTATTAACTCTATTAGTGTTTTTTTTTTATTATTTTTTAATAGAGTCTAATTGTCCAATTTCATTTAGTTGCAAAAGTGAGTACCTATTACCTAATGAAAAACGTAGACACTCTAAATGAAATCACCATGTGAAAATAATTGTGTACGGACCCAGGACAGCGTACCTTCGGTTTTCGATATATCGCAACCGGTTCGGTATGAACTTCATTGTAATAGAGTAAATATAATATTGGAACAAAATAGTTCACGCAAATGCGAAGTTCGAATATCCGGGTAGTAGGGATCCTTTTTTTTTCATATTCAAAATTTTCTGAACCACCCCTGACAACTTGAAAAGTGTTGAAAAAATCTCTCAGTATAAAGATTACAAAGTGATATGCAAAAATCTACATCCTAATTAGAATTTTGTTTCACGTGCCGTAAATTCCATGAGGCGAAAATTCCCCAGTAATTGGAAGACGTGTGAAATGTCTGGCAAGCCACACAGAAGCCGAGATGCAGGCTTTCGCAGAAAGTGAGGCTTTTAATTACAGGAAGGCAGATCAGGGTTACGGGCCAGTTACACTAGCCACTTTGGTAGCAGGCTGACTCGTACAGTACGACCTGCCTGCATAACATGACAGAGTTGAGAGCGACACAGGTCACTTCTAAACGTCATATTGGCGGTTATCTCTATAGTATCTGACTCAAATTTGACGTTTAGAAGTGACCTGTGTCGTCTCACCTGTGTCATGTTACGCAGGCAGGAAAATAATTTCCCTTCGTCAATCAACAAAGTGGTAAAATAAAACCTTGAAAAATATTTTTTTAGTGTACCTCCCCTACACGTGAAGTGGGGATGTTCTTTTTTTTCGTCTATCCCATGGCCATGGGTGTGGGGTGACGTTGGGTAGGTCGTTTAAAAATAAAAAATACAGTGGGTCTGGAAAAACTATTTTTCGATTTAGAGATCCGTTTGCGAAGGCTTTACAAGTTAACGAGTAATAGTCGACCAACTTACAAAATGTACTTTTTAGACGTTGCTAACCGTTAAACCGTAGTATAAAGCAAAAAGCCCCCATCGAAGTCCATATATTGTGACGGGCAACTACGGAACCCTAAACCGTGCGTGGTCCGACACGCACTTGACCGGTTTTTTCTTTAAAGAAGCTATTACAATTTACAAGTGACTCGTGTATTTTATCTCTTAGGCCCCAAAACGAATGTCCAACATTCGCTCATTTTTCTCAGCGCACTTTTTCATTGCGACTCGGGAGAAGGACATCCCATTAATCTCTGGCTAGGAGGATTCCTCCAAGTTAATTAATTTACTGCCAGAACGTATAAAATATTGCTGGGGAGTACACTATTTTTTGTCTTTTCGAGGGCCTTTTGACGATTCTTGTTGGCGATGAGCATATTTTGTTTTTTGTTTTCTTATATTAATATTTCTATGTAATTACGATTTTTAATTAGGTATTTTTTTTTAACTTTAAACTTCCAAATTGTCTAAACTGTTTCGTACGAACCAAATAGATATAACTAGAGTTACCCGCAACTTCGTCCTCACAAATAATATAAATTGAAATTGAAATTGAAAAAGTTTTATTGTGCAAACAGAATGTACAGCAATTGTTATAATAAATAATTACAATAATTATTCTTTTAGAGTCTGCTTGCGACAAAAAGGATCAGCTCAGGTTTATGCCGGCCGAGTGATCTGATCAGAGATCACAGCGAGCGCAGCCCTGATTTTCAGCTGTACCCTGTTCTCACTTGCAATATTTCCATCATTTTTCACTAAGAAAAACACTGCTAGAGCTTCTATGCCAGAATCAATTTCGGTAACAACGTTGAAGTTAGAAGGGCCTAATGAAAATATATAATAAAAAATGAAATAAAAACTTTAAAAATAAAATGCTAAAAAAAAAAAATATTAACAACAGTGACAGTAATGACAGAGTCTGACTACTTGTTAAACTGCTCTATACGGTTATTTAGTAGGTACAACATAAACTTTCAGATAGTATTAGATATTTAATTGGGGCTCACGGGTAGAGGTTAGAAGTTTACGAGCTTCTAGTTCTAGTTCTCGGTAGATTTTTGCTCTTCGATTAAAATAATTTTCAATTTCCTTTTCAACGTGCCTTGCGACATCTTTAAGTGAAGTGGTGGTGGAATATCGTTCCATATTTTCGCAGAGGCGAATCGAAAGCATCCTCTAAACCCAGTACTCTTATGCGTTGGTATCACAAGTTTATTGTCAGATCGCATACGTGTATTACGGGTGTGGATGTCTCTAACCCAGACTAATTTATTAAAAAGATATTCAGGTCTTCCACCAAACACCACTTTATGCAGAAAACAAATGTATATATGTATGTATAATGTATACCAGATTATTAATTCAATTCATAAGCTTTCAACCAAAAAAGTGTCATCGAAATCGGGGTAGTAGTTTTCGCAATGTGTTAACAAATAGACAGGTTGAAAAAACGTAAAAAAAATATGATTTTGAATCAAGGATACCTAAAAAAGTGTGCAGCATCCTCAAGTCTCTCAAAAGACGGAAGTGCATCAAAAGATGCAAGTATGAATGTACACAAGGTAAGAGATGCACGTAGTAATACTCGTAGTCAGGGATGTATTTACAAATATTGCGCCCCTGTGCAAATATATTTGGCCGCCCCCCATAACTGCGGTTGACGGCGGTGGGCCTGTATGTAGCCAAGATTTGTGCCAGCAAAAGTTCTAAGGTTTTGAGATAAGTATTTAAGAATTAACCGACAAAAGCTGTCGTCGCAAGCTGCATCCAAATTGTATTTTGCGAAAATAGTATCAAGATTTAAAATCAGTACGTTCACTGTATAAAATAATTATGAACGGAACTGATACGTGCTAGAACTCGTATCAATCTATGTATGCAGTGCAATAGTAAAAATAGAGCTATGATTGTAACTCTGTTCGTCTAATGCATGCAGTACCTACAACAACAAAAAGATAAACCAGACGACCTCGACATTTTTTCACGCTTATGTCTGGCTAATACTGTATTTCTTTGGGCAAAATTTTCCTCTCCATGTGTATGGCCCTACGGGCCGCCCCCCTTGACCCGGCCGCCCTTAGCAATTGCCCATTTTGCCCTTAGGGGAATACGTCACTGCTCGTAGTAGCGGGTTGCGTGTCTCTACCTACCCCCAAGAATCATTGGCGTAAATATGTAAGTTAAAAATATTGTACCGTTTTTAAAAATTACTACAATTAATTTCTTTTATCAATTATCACACGTGCATCACCAATGTATGGTTTAGTTTCTATAGCACATAAAAACAGAGATGGAAAAAAACATTAAAATGAATTGATAACCTCCTCCTTTTTTAAAATCTGTTCTAAAGAAACTTTGTTTTACTTAGTAGAACTGGAATTTCCTTTTCAACGTGCCTTGCGACATCTTTAAGTGAAGTGGTGGTGGAATATCGTTCCATATTTTCGCAGAGGCGAATCGAAAGCATCCTCTAAACCCAGTACTCTTATGCGTTGGTATCACAAGTTTATTGTCAGATCGCATACGTGTATTACGGGTGTGGATGTCTCTAACCCAGACTAATTTAATAAAAAGATATTCAGGTCTTCCACCAAACACCACTTTATGCAGAAAACAAATGTATATATGTATGTATAATGTATACCAGATTATTAATTCAATTCATAAGCTTTCAACCAAAAAAGTGTCATCGAAATCGGGGTAGTAGTTTTCGCAATGTGTTAACAAATAGACAGGTTGAAAAAACGTAAAAAAAATATGATTTTGAATCAAGGATACCTAAAAAAGTGTGCAGCATCCTCAAGTCTCTCAAAAGACGGAAGTGCATCAAAAGATGCAAGTATGAATGTACACAAGGTAAGAGATGCACGTAGTAATACTCGTAGTCAGGGATGTATTTACAAATATTGCGCCCCTGTGCAAATATATTTGGCCGCCCCCCATAACTGCGGTTGACGGCGGTGGGCCTGTATGTAGCCAAGATTTGTGCCAGCAAAAGTTCTAAGGTTTTGAGATAAGTATTTAAGAATTAACCGACAAAAGCTGTCGTCGCAAGCTGCATCCAAATTGTATTTTGCGAAAATAGTATCAAGATTTAAAATCAGTACGTTCACTGTATAAAATAATTATGAACGGAACTGATACGTGCTAGAACTCGTATCAATCTATGTATGCAGTGCAATAGTAAAAATAGAGCTATGATTGTAACTCTGTTCGTCTAATGCATGCAGTACCTACAACAACAAAAAGATAAACCAGACGACCTCGACATTTTTTCACGCTTATGTCTGGCTAATACTGTATTTCTTTGGGCAAAATTTTCCTCTCCATGTGTATGGCCCTACGGGCCGCCCCCCTTGACCCGGCCGCCCTTAGCAATTGCCCATTTTGCCCTTAGGGGAATACGTCACTGCTCGTAGTAGCGGGTTGCGTGTCTCTACCTACCCCCAAGAATCATTGGCGTAAATATGTAAGTTAAAAATATTGTACCGTTTTTAAAAATTACTACAATTAATTTCTTTTATCAATTATCACACGTGCATCACCAATGTATGGTTTAGTTTCTATGGCACATAAAAACAGAGATGGAAAAAAACATTAAAATGAATTGATAACCTCCTCCTTTTTTAAAATCTGTTCTAAAGAAACTTTGTTTTACTTAGTAGAACTGGAGTGTGGTTTTTGAAAGTCATAAGTTCAAAATCATGATTGAATGATGCCTAATCTCCATAATAATAAAATTTTTGACATTAGCTACTACCGAATTGAACGCAACTTTGAAAACATGCACTTTTTCAGTCAATTTCCAAAATGGACATATACCATACCTATTTTGTCTGTTTTCGAACCGATTTTTGATAACCAAATTATTACATTTAATATATAGGTATTTTCACATAACAGTGTAGA
This sequence comes from Agonopterix subpropinquella, assembly GCA_922987775.1. Lineage (NCBI taxonomy): Eukaryota > Metazoa > Arthropoda > Insecta > Lepidoptera > Depressariidae > Agonopterix > Agonopterix subpropinquella. Next base: position 9,596,630 of record OV277714.1, read on the forward strand.
TACGTTCTTTCTGCAGTGAATCTAACCGTTGAAAACACGATTCTATAAAAATTTCTCGATAGAAAAGAGGATAGAAGAGAGGAGGAAATCTTGGCTACATACAGGCCCACCGCCGTCAAAGTAAGTTCGATTTCAGATTTATAACCAGTTTTACAAGAATCACCTACACCATTTCTACTGAATATACCATCATTTGAAAGGTAATTAATTATAGCAGTGATTCTACCCGATGGATTTTACCCCAAACACCCAAGAGAAAATATATTGATGAAAAATGCGTTTTTTTGTGATCTTGTTTTCTATTGAAGCGGGATGGCTAGTTGCAAAAGTTTGCTTGTTAGAAAGAGAGGCTTGCTCTTGGGACACCTAGCCTTGAAGCGAGGCGAAAACAAAGTTCTTAGTGAACTTTTCCACGAATCTTCAAGTTGTCGACCTCGCGAAGTCGCGACATTAGTGTCGCCGAAACTCTGAACAAATTACAACTTCAGTAAAATGTTACCTTTTTCTTTAGACCAATAACTTTTTACGATTATACAGATAGATGCGAATTATACAATGGGTATATTATGAAATTTTAACACAAAGCTGCTTAAATAAAGCTACAGTATGTTGTACAAGATGTAAGAGAGAGCGGAATTGGTATCTGCACTTTTCATTAGGTGCAGATTATAAGAGATAAGTGTACTTTTTGAAACCATCAGCAGCAAGGCTGATTCAGTGTTTATGGTGTGTAAAGCATCTCTGTGATGGGGATGGCCCAGGTCTGCCTGCATAACTACAGTCTGTTTAGGAGTTACTGATGTTTAAAGGTCAGTAAAAAATTCACGATCAGCTGCAAGGCTGATTGATCGTTTTGAACGGTGGCTGTTTCTCCTAAACCGATTGGCAGTTCATGTCAATTTTTTACTGTTTACATAGCTACAGTGCATACTACAATAATATCATACGATCAGCCTTGCAGCTGATCGTTAATTTTTTACTGACCTTTAAATATTAGTAACTCCTAAACCGACTGGAGTTATGCAGGCAGATCTGGTCCATCCCCATTACACAGATGCTCTACACCCCATACACACTGAATTAGCCTTGCTGCTGATGGTTGCAAAAAGTACACTTATCTCTTATACTTCCTAGTACATATAAGAGATAAGTGTACTGAACTGAACTGAACTGTGCACAGAAAGAACCTCCCTGAGTGACGAAACCTAGAGTTTGTCTGGCGCATAATGGGTATAGTCAAGTCAGCCTCAAAACGACCATTGCTCTGGCAAATTTTTACACTACAGTATGAAGTGATGGCATGAGAATGATCATGCGATATAAACGGGTTGTGTGATGGGGGTCATGTTCATGTCTCATGCTGATACAAAAAGAAGAATTAGTTGCATACGGGGGCCATGAAACTGAAATGACCCACTTTTTCAAAAATGCCAGAAAAAATTTGCAAAATGAACTAACGATCGATTCACATGACTCGTAAAACAGTATTTAAAAAAAAAAATCATGCATATGCTCACGACTATATCCCCGAGGGGGTAGTCAGAAATATTATGAAACTTCAGAACATCCACGTTTCACTAGTAGTACCGAAACTCTGTTCAGTGTGACGGAGAGTGAGCCCGTCGGCACTTGTAATGGATAGTGGGTACAATGCAAAGATAATCCAAACCCAAAATAAAAAAAAACGTGATACAACACCCATCCAACCAATTAAAATGATTCATTATTCTTTTATATTTAAAAGCCGTTCTAGAACCAAATGGACGAAAAAAATATTACTTATGTGACTGGAGCTTAAAATTATATTCAGTTATGAAAAGCCTACACGCACAGTGTGGTTAAGTTTACGAGTCTGGGGCAAGAAGCCAAAAATGGCATAACGTTTCCGTTCTATTTTAGGGGTAGGTGATAAAAATGCCCAGTTTTAAGATGTTTTATGCATTTCCCGTCATATTACTCTTGTGCCTCCTTGCCATGGCATTTCTACGAACTTTGTATTAAAACATCTAAAACTGATTTATTTTCTAACGGTTTTAGTGTGGGGTAACGTAACGGTTTAGCGTAAGGAAATAAGTTAGTTTTTAGGGTTCCGTACCCAAAGGGTGAAAACGGGACCCAATTACTAAGCCTACGTTGTCCGTCCGTCCGTCCGTCCGTCTATCCGTCCTTCCGTCCGTCCGTCCGTCCGTCCGTCCGTCCGTCCGTCTGTCCGTCTGTCCGTCTGTCCGTCTGTCCGTCTGTCCGTCTGTCCGTCTGTCCGTCTGTCCGTCCGTCCGTCTGTCCTACCTATTTAGGGCTGTAACTTTTGAACCGTAATAGCTAGATAGTTGAAATTTTCTCAGGTTATGCGTTATTACGGCGGATTTGTTAACAAATAATAAAAATGTCAAAAATTTAAAAATTAAGGGGGTTCTCAACACGAAACTAGTTTTTATCAACGTTTTTTCTTCACGCTCTACCGTAAAAACGGTAATACATACAAGCGTCAAACTTAGTGTGATTATAGAGAAAACTCTACAGAAAAACAACAAATACTAAAAACCGGCCAAGTGTGAGTCGGTCTTGCACTAAAGGTCCCGGACAAAAAAAGTTTTTTTTCTATGTTAATAATGTCGTGTTATCTGTGGTGGTGTGGTACGGAACCCTCAGTGCGCGAGTAGCCCGACTCGCACTTGACCGGTTTTATTAGTGTTTTACAAAGAGTTGGGGTGGTACTACATAACTCTTTGAAGCGTAGTAAGAACATCAAGAGGATAGCTCTCGCTACGCGATACAAATGAGGATAGGTAATTTTTTCAATACTAACCAATTAGAGAACAGAGCGAGGCTTTTGCCCAACAATGGGACAGCGACGACTGATATAATAGTAAGTAATAACCAATTAAATCCAATGAAATTTTTCAGAAACAATCTAAATACTAATCTATATGCTTTGTATGTTGTCAGATTTTCGTTAAAATATACTACTACCTACAGTTTCAATATTAGGATTATTTTAAGATATACATGGAAATCTTTGAGGCACTGTAACTTTCAAAAATCTCGATTAAAAAAACCCCCAACGTTAAAAACAAAATAATAAAAAATCGGCCAAGTGTGACTCGGAATGGGCTTGCGCTAAGAGTCCCGGATAAAAAACAATTTTATATTAAAAATATTGCATGCTGGTACGGAACCCTCCCTCGGCTAAATTAGGATTGACAAAATGTTAAAACACCGTCCGTAAACCAAAAGCATCCCACGCGGGAAAAGGCTAGTAACTTTAAAGTGTTTCTGTGAGATGAGATTAGGTACAATCTCTTCACCGTAATACAGCCCGACCTGCATAAAAGTCTAAAAATATACAAATCGCTAATCTCATGACTTTCAACGATACCGTAATGAGAGAGGTGAAAATAGGCCGTCGTGCTTTTACGATACTATAAAAAGATATTATAATGTGTACATTTGGTCCCTTGAATAACATTCAATGTCTTTTTTCGCGCAAGGATCTTCGGATTTTGTTGGGGCTTCACGATAATTCGTCCGTCGTTCTCGCGAAAAGAAGAAGTACAAATAAAAACGGTTTTGTTATTCTGAAAATAGGGTAGGTTTTTTCCTGATAACATTTCTTGAGTTTAATCGGAATTGGACAAAATTATTTTTGAATTTGTATAGCAGTACGACAGCATACGATAATTGTATTTTCATTCAAATAAACCTACTAACACACAAGCTGTACAGTGGCTGTATATTAGCTGTTTAGTAGTAATTAAAATCTATGTACAGCTACTATACAGCGTCTGTAGAGCTCATCAAAGTTTTATGAGCTGGAGGTAACATTCGTAACCCAAATGGTAGACCGAAGATGGAAGCCTGGTCCGTGGCAGACCAAGAAAAAGATGTCGCGACATTCTGGACGCTCATGAAGTACAATGGCAAATGATGGCAGGATAAGAAACGATACAAAAGGGTATTAAAAGCTTAAGGAACACGAAGAAAAGTATAAGATATACCTATCCTATACAGGGTGTTACGGAAGTAAAAATAATAACTGGCCAAGTGCGTGTAGGACCACGCGCAGGGTAGGGTTCCGTAGTTGCCCGTTACAATATAATATGGACTTAGAAGGAGGCTTTTTGTTTTATACTACGGTTTAACGGCTAATAAAGCCTAAAAAGTACATTTTATTATTTTGTCGACTATTCGTAAAGAACTTTGGCGAATTTGGACCCAGCCATTTTTGTTGGACTCCTGATCTTGGGCTACTGGACTGTTTTTACTGGTAGCTGGATGCGGAAGAAAGGAAACAGCTGGATCTTCTTTTATATGGTTTTAATACGGCACTGACACACCATAGCAGCCGGTGAGGCGAGGGTTGAAGAGAGAGAGAGGAGCGCAGCCCTTGACATTGACATTTGACACTGACAGATCAGATCAGGTGTTTACATAGATAAAAATTAATGTTGAATTGCCAACATTTTTACGAAAACTAAAAGCCCTTCAGGACGGCGGTCATAATTATTATAAACAGAAAAAATTAAGGCATTTTTAAAAAAAACTTACTCATCTCTAGAAGTCCGGTTTCAAAAATAGAAATTACTACTAAAATAGACAAATCATCCAAAAATCTGTAGCAAAACGCAACCATGACAGCTATTTTCATCTAATATTAACACTGAGTTTTTGGACGTTACGGAACGGCTTTATTGAACTGATAGTGTGTGTGATTTCGTTTGATTCCATTATCATAATATTGTACGGTTATCGTGAATTTTCATTAAAACAAACACAATGAATGCGTAGAAGATTGACTGGGCTACCTAATACTAAGTTTCATTCATGTATGGGACCTATGTCTGGGTCTCACATTATATGGCCTTCCGCCAAACTTCTTTGTAAAGCCTACTTAACGGTGATAGTTTTCCTTTTACATTATATTATATGCTATTGCCGTGAATTTTTTCACGTCTCCAACTAAAACCGTATAGCTGGGAGAGGGGGAGGGGACACTTGACTCTAACCAAAATTTTCACTTTAAAGCTTAATATTTCCCTAAATCGAAAAATGGTTTTCCCAAACTCACAATATTTTTGAAAGACCTAACCAACTATACCCCACAACATGGGATGGACAAGAAAAAAAAACTACATCCCCACTCACCCCACTTCATGTGTAGGGGAGGTACACAAATAAAAATATTTTTCAAGATTTTATTTTACCACTTTGTCGGCGTGATAAATATGTATACATATGCCAAATTACAGCTTTCTAGTATTAAGTGACTCTGAGCTAAGCCGCGGACAGACGGACAGACCGACGGACGGACAGACGGACGGACAGACGGACGGACAGACGTAGACGGACGGACATGGCGAAACTATAAGGGTTACTTTTTGACTTCGGAACCCTAAAAATTTTAAATTTTTGGGGGTTGGTTTAAACCATCAAACTGAACAACTTTCAATATGGGACAAAAATCGAAATCGCGAAAATAAATCAAATCAAATCAAATCAAATCATTTATTTCAGATAGGTAAGTACATCCATATTTATGTTAGTATTTCTTAAAAACTATATTAGTAGGTACACAGAAACAGTAACAGTTTTATTTTACATTAAACAAAGCGGGTCTGGACCCCATGTGCACACGGTTCCAGTGCCGCACGACCGGGCAATCAGTCTTCTCCAGTATGGTGTTTAGGAGTCCACTAGGGCTGTCCCGCACTCGACACATCAGGGAGGCTACTCTCTTCCTTATTATTGCCTGAAACCCGTCTGTATTGGCCTCTGCAAACATGCCTGATGCGCTGCAAAAGCGGGGCAGCCCCAATAGTATCCTAAAACCATTATTGTACTGGACGCGTAGGGCATTAAAAGCTTTGCATGTATAGTTGACCCATAGGCTGCTGGTGTAAAAAGTCTGACAGTACGCTTTAAAAAGTGTTATTTTGACATGTTCTGTACACCGTGCAAACCTACGAGCCACCATATTACATCTTACTGCAAGTGCCCTACGCTCCCGTTCAATGTCTAAGTCATCAGAGAGGTCCTCAGTGACCCAATGCCCCAGGTACTTAAACTTGGTGACTCTACTCAAGGGTACTCCTCCAAGTCTGACTGGTAAAGGTAAATAAAATCCTTTGTTCCATACATTTAGCTCGAGTAGATCTGTAGTTTAGTATGGAACATCGCAAACGCATCAGTATCACGGCGATTATGGCAAATCTCCTCATTTTGGGGGAGGCCAATGTCCAGCAGTGGACGTCTATCTGCTGGTATGATGATGATGATGATGATATTTTTTTTCGCGATTTCGATATTGGTCCCATAGTGAAAGTTGTTCAGTTTGATGGTCTTAACCACCCCCTTAAATGTTTATTTGTATTTTTGTAACACCCTGTACACTTTGTTAAGGGGATGATCAGAATCAGACCGTCAAACTGAATAACTTTTTCGATTGAAAAATCTAAGTCTTTCGATCTTTGCTTTCGATGTTGGTCCCATAGAGGAAGTTGTTCAGTTTGACGGTCTGATCATCCCCTTAAAAAAGTGTCAGCATATTAAGAAGGACCTTGTATATTGCACGCCTCAGACAAATTGCAAGTTACTCATGTATGTTCTAGAGTTATGTTATTTAATATGAAAAATCCTGTTATTTTCAACCATAATTGTCAATAAAGTTACGCGGCTACGGCAAGGTCAAAAAAAGTGTAAAAAAAAGAAATGCTTCGGGTCCGAAATAGAATAACCGTACCTAAGTAAACAAATATAGCTGTTTTCTGTAGAAACCTCTCGAGTATGGTAAGCAATTACGGGACTGTGTGAATGGTTGCCACTGCCATCAAGTTGTACAGCCAACGAAATAAGTCCATGCATTTTTATTTTAACCGTACCGTTTAAGCGTACGGAAAGCGCAGCGTGGGTAGGCCCCTCATACGGTGGACCGACGACCTGGTGAAGGCGGCGCCGGCGGGAACCCGTTGGATGAGGGCGGCGCAGGACCGTCGTTATGGCGATCCTTGGGGGAGGCCTATGTCCAGCAGTGGACGTCCAACGGCTGAGATGATGATGATGATTTTTATTTTAAGCACAGTGTCAGTGCCTACGTATACCTAATTTCTTTTTAGATAGAATTATTAATTAGAAAAATCTGCTGTCCCATACATTTTGAGTTGGGTAGGTACCTAACTACAGCAATTTTGTATGAAACAGCTGTTTTTTTTCGCGTTTCCTGAGGTAGGCTCCATAGTCAAACATATTCAGTTTGATGGTATCAGTTCACCGTTTCAGTCTGCGGTGTCCATTAATCCCTATATTTAGCCAGGACAATGTCAACGATTTTCTAAATATATCGATTATATTATCAGAATGAATATCCACGTTTTCTTCTCTACGATCGATGGCAAAACTGCCGTCGGTTATGAATCTGTTATCAAAATTTTGTTTCTCCAAAATCTTTTTTTACCATTTTTGAGAGTTACGCGGTTATTAAAACGCAGCGAGAACCTGGTAAATTATGAACTTAGTTAAGAATTTACTTTCTTTCATTTGATAGAAAATACTAATAGGTTATGTTATACGAAAATTGATACTCGTATCTGGATTCTCATTATCCCAAAGAACCATTCAAAACTTCGATTTTTTTCACTGTTGTCTAAGATATTCGGTACTTATGTCCATAAATTTTTTGTGTTTTCGTTTGGTGTGCATTTCGTGTGCAAGGTATTTTTAGTTGGGAGCCTCTCTTTTGACAACACTGGTGTAACGAGCGGTGTAACCACGAGGATATCTCTGGCCATGCTCCTTTTGTCCATTAAATTAGCACTTTCGAGATGTCGCACTTCCGTGATTCGCAATTCCGAGTTGTCGCACTTCCGTGTGCCCAAAGAATTGCTAAACTTAAGTGGCAGTGGACGGGGCACATTGCTCGCAGAACCGATCTCGCAGGCCGGTGGGGTCGAAAAGTTCTTGAGTGGCGACCGCGTACCGGAAAGCGCAGCGTGGCCTCACACGGAGACCGACGACCTGGTGAAGGCGGCGGGAAAACGTTCTCATGAGGGCAGCGCGGGACCGGTCGTTATGGCGATCCTTGGGGGAGGCCTATGTCCAGCAGTGGACGTCCATCGACTGAGATGATGATGATGATGATGGCACTTCCGTGATTCGCTCTTTGGTGATGTCGCACTTCCGTGATTTGCTCATTGGTAGTGTCGCAACTCTGTGGTAACTTCGGACTTTAATCTTTTTCGTTTATGAAGACTCCGATCAGCTTAACCTCGAATTTCTGCTAAAGAAAGAAAGAAAGATTTATTAGGTAAAATAACTTCTAAGAGGTTTGTATTTTTTTTCTTGTAAAGATATTTCAACAAAACGCACGGCTGTCGGCTTTGACTGTACATTGTGGAGGGTTTGTTTAGCAATTGCAGTTGTTTGGACAAGGTTCCAGTATAGGTACTATAGTATATTCCAGTAGTCTATAGACTGGTATGGGGCAACGTCAGTAATTGGGTTACTAGTGTATGTATCCAGGAATAGTTGAGTGAGTTTCATTGCTACAAGGAATTTCTACTGGAAGTTTTAAAAAATATAATGTTTTTGATGTTTTGAGTCGATTGCAAAGAAACTAAAAATAAAATGTTACTCCAAGTTAATAACTATATCTTTCTAAAAATTTTACGCCAATCAGTGCACAAACAGTGACACCGAAATGCTTTCTAAATAATGCGTTATGTTAAGGGTAGGTTATTTCAAATGGACCTGTTTTTGGTTGAGTCTTAAGGCATGAAAATAAATAGCTCTTGTTTTAATGTATGTAACTATTCTTAGCTTTCTTAGGCTCAAAACACAATAGTTATTACTTCTCTCGTTCATAAAACCATGCAAAGATTATTATGACTATTTTTCAAGTTTTACCTACTTAAAGATTATTTTTTACGATCCTGCTTTCAATTGAAGTGGGATGGCTAATTGCAAACGTATGCTTGTAAGAAAGAGACGCGTGCACTGGGCAGGTTGCCCTTTAGTTAGGTATCTAATAAATATTTTATGAATTCGTCGTAACTACCAATTATTTCTCATGCATATTTATGCATTATATTTGCAGTACCTATTGTAAACAGACACTGAAAGACACTGAAATAACGCAAATTTTACATGTTTATCATGGACATTATAATATTATGTAAGATACAATAACCTACTTAAAGTTAAATACTTACATGTAGGTAGGTATATAGGGTCCTTCTTAATATGCTGACACTTTTTTAAGGGGATGATCAGACCGTCAAACTGAACAACTTTCTCTATGGCACTAACATCGAAATCGTGAAAAAAAGTCATCACTTCCATACAAAACTGCAAACCTACTCGGAGCCAAACGTATGGGACAGCTGTTTTTTTTTTTAGCGATTTCGATGTTGATTCCATAGAGAAAGTTGTTCACTTTCATCGTCTGGTCATCGCCTTAAAAAAGTGTCAGCATATTAAGAAGGACCCTGTATGCATCCTTCCTTCCTTATTAGCAAGACGGATGGTAAGTAGGTATTTAATTCTACTGTACTGAAGCTAGTAGGAAATAAGCCTTAAATAAAATTTTATTCGTTTTTATTTAAGTAACTAGGTAGAGACAGGGTTTAGGGACAGAATAAGGAAGGTACCTAATGTAATGGCACACTCGATCGTCCACTCGACGCATATTCTCGAAACCTAAAAACATCCTTGACAATTGCTCCCATACGGAATCGTATTCCGATTCTACCCTCGGCCATTATTTCCTTCAACCCAGCTGACCTGGGCGTGACAGCCGCATATCCGACCGAATAAAAGACATCAAAACCAAAAAAAGGTCGAAAATGTCTAGGACCATAAAACCACACTTGTACTACCATAAATTGCAGGATATAACAATTGAGTCCACCGTTTGCCTTCGGATGACCTTTCGAGGAACACTTTTGACCAGAAAATGGTTTCACATCGTTACAAAGTTTCCTTCCAAACTTGTCAGAGCAATTTTGTCTTTGCGCTCTATTGCTATAAAGATTTTATTAGGCGCTAAAGACGACATTGTGGGAAATGTAGTAAAGAGAATTTAACAAGGGTCATACTCGTTACTGTTAGTATAATGGTAGTATTTCAATAACGTGATTGCAAATTGTAATGGTAATAGGTGTAATTTATGTATATTAACCTAGATATTAACACTTTGCAGCGGCTTTATCACTGCGACCAGTGCTACAGGCATTTTTTAAGGGACAGGTTCTGGTTCAGGACTGGTTCAAAATAGTTTTTTTTATTGGTCTACCAAATAAAAAATAACAAATAATTCTTAAGTACTCTGTCATTATATCTGTACGATATATTATTATGTTATTTATTATATCTACTACAACCAGCACCGTGTCCCAGTCAGTGTCGTAACAGAAGGATATGATATGATTATATTTAAAAGGGTAATTTAAATTAGACTCAAATGTATTGAATAACTAGGTACCTATACCTACTTATGCGTTTTATTTGCGAAATAAAACAAATAATATACTTAACTTACCTACTTATTCAACACGTTTGAGTCGATTAGGTAGGTAGTAGGTATTACAGTTTTGTTGTACAGTATGTCTCGGTAAAGGACGGAGGTACTATACAAAGATTTTACTTGTCGAGAAAGTCTATCAAAGAACTTTGGTGGAAGGCCATATATTTGAGACCCAGACTTAGAGGTTCCGTACATGAATGAAACTTAGTAATACGTGTAGAGTGAAACAAAACTAACAAAAAAGTAAATTGGTCGTAATCTGTAGAAGTTGGGGGAAAGGTATTTCTCCTTATGATACCTTTTGTAGCAAGTGTATGAAACTCATAATATTTCTTATTAGCTAGTCCACTCAATCTCCTACGGATTCACTATGTTTATTTTAATGCAAATTCACGATAATAATTATAATGATAATGGAAGAAAACGAAATCACGAACTATCAGTTGAACCAAGCCAAATACATTCCGTAACAACCAAAAAATACCTCAGTGATAATATTCGATGAAAATAGCTGTCGTGGTTGCGTTTTGCTACTTGCTTTTTGGAAGATTTGTCTATTTTACTAGTAATTTCTACTTTTGAACCCGGACTTCTGGAGCTGTGGAAGGTTTTTTAAAAAATGCCTAAATTTTTTCTGTTTATAATAATTATGACCGCCAAGCGGAAGAGCTTTTAGTTTTCGTAAAAAAATGGCTGGGTTCAAATTCGCCAAAATTCATTTTTGGTTTCAAAGAATTGGCGACGTGCTTATAAAGGGCCAGGTTAGATCGAAGAGCATGGATGAAGAGACTAATGAATGTAAATGAATGAATGAAATACAGGGTGTAACATTAAATGAGACCATCAAACTGAACAACTTTTATAATGGGACCAACACTGAAAACGCGAATCAAAATTCCGCTGTCCCATACAAAACTGCAAACAACTCGACTGAAATGTATGGGACAGCAGATTTTTTTTTTTCGCGGTTTCGATATTGGTCCCATAGGGAAAGTTGTTCAGTTTGATGGTCTCAAGCACCCCTTTATGTAAGTGTCCCATTTAATTTTACACCTGCGAAAGCGAAAGAAAGAGGTCTATCAGGATTTTCAGGATCGTAGCAAATGGCGTTCCATTGTCTCTGCCTACCAAATTGAGAGACAGGCGTGAGTATATCTATACAGGGTGTAAGTGACAGCCTAGCAAATACTGAAACGGTGAACTCAGACCATCAAACTGAACAACTTTCACTATGGAGCCTACCTCAGGAAATGCGAAAAAAATCAGCTGTCCCATACATAACTGCTGTACGTACCCGACTAAAATGTATGGGACAGCTGATTTTTTTTCGCATTTTCTGAGGTAGGTTCCATAGTGAAAGTTGTTCAGTTTGATGGTCTGAGTTCACCGTTTCAGTGTTTGCTAGGCTGTATAGTTACCTATGATTCGATTTATTTTCCAAACTTCCCCGGACTGAACTTAAATCTGAATTGGGTAGAAAACCGCCGGATGCTCCCCGGAAATCCTTCAAACTATGACAAATCCTGGGACGAACGAACAGCGGGTTTATTCGCAGGTGACACAAGGCGACGGAAGATTAAAGCTGTACCTAAAAATAGTGGTAATCAGGGCGACTTGTGATCTGTGAGGGCGACCCTGCCCAGTAAACACACACAGATATTGAAATACACTTTCCTCTACTCTAGAGAGGCAATATGTTTGTGATGATGATGATGATATCACTAAATTCCATACCCTATGGTGTGGGGTATCAATTGAAAGCTTATAAAAATACGAGTTTAAAAATATACTTTTCAAATTTTTTATAAAGACTGTTTAAAAAAAAATTCAATTAAATCCGAGAAATTGCTGTCCCAACCTCTATTTCAAAAAATATAGCCGTATAAGATCTTAAAAAATCATGAACATCAGAAATAACGTGTAGATAGCGGGAAAACTATCAGATTGGCTCTAACTTGGATAGTTCTTTTTCTATACCCAAAAAACTAACACCAGAGAGACCAGTGTAAAATGATCTTCAGTTACTTTGTGACCACATACTAAGTAAGTATCAATTTATAGTGGTTAAATCAATGACCCATGATAAACAACTGGTAGTACGGAACACTAATTGCCCGAGTCCCGACTCGTACTTGGCCGGTTTTTATTTTACGTCAATTAAGTAGGTACTTAGGTACTAAATGTTCAAACTAGGACGTAACTCTATCTACCTATATCAAAATTTCTATTGTTATCTGGAACAAATTATACGTCAGTCCCACGTCAGTCCATTCCATCCCGAGCTTGATGATAGTCAAGTGCCGTTTGTCCATCGATACATGCATCCAACTGTTACTGTCCGACACCCCATCATTCAATTTCAATCAAGTTCCTGACGTTGAATTTCAATTGTCAGAATTAGTTAACATCCGACGATCAGAATTGAACTGTGATGGGTACGAATTCAATCGCTGTGATGCCCGCGATATCATCCGCGTGAACATTTTGATTGATTATAGCCTATAATCACATGAGTAAATAGGGACACAGAGAAAGCTTCGAAATACCTACATTTGACGGCCCGGTGTACCACAGTCGATAGCGAACCTTCCTTTTGCGCCGATTTGAATCCGGTAAGAAACAAATATTTGTATGATGAATATGAATATTGTATTGCAGTCATGGATATGTTTGTATCCATTTATTCTACAGGGTGAAATTGATATCATTAGCATCCTTTTAAACTAAGAGTCTACCCATGAAACTGAACAACTTTTACTATGGGAGCAAACCGATCGGAGCAAATAAAAAATCTACTGTTCCATACTAAACAGCAATGTCGACGCGCGAGTTCGCGACTCAAATGTATGCAAAGGCTGATTTTTTTTTTCTCCGATCGGTTTGCTCCCATAGCAAAAGTTGTTCAGTTTGATGGGTAGACTTTTAGTTTAAAAGGATGCTAATGATATTAATTTCACCCTGTATATCGTTGTCTAGTCATCATAATGCAAGTCCAGGTTAGATTCTGGCACTTTCAATTATAGATAAGTGTGGCAATGTCCAAGATATTTATTTAAAAAAAAATCGCGCTAGTGCACAATCTATGGGAGCCATTGGGCGAGCGAATAACGTGATCATTCAGTGCGCTCCTAAAAGTCTACCTATTTGGTGCCCGGCGCCGCGCTGTCGATGTCGGTGCGCATGGTGTGTCGTAACATTCTCTCTGTGGGGTATTTTACTCATGACCAGTTTTTTGGAATAGTGAATTTTTTCGCGATTTCGATATTGGTTCCATTGAAAAAGTTGTTCAGTTTGATGGTCTGATCATCCCCTTAAAATAGTTTTACCTAATTTAGTCGGACCTTTACACGGGGTCCTTCTTAACAATCTTTTTACGATTTTTAATACATTTGGGTCTGTTTGTAATTTTGTATGGCAACAGCTGATTTTCGCGATTTCGATGTTAGTTTCGTAGAGAAAGATGTTCAGTTTGATGGTGTGTTACTGATCATCAGTTTAAAAAGCCATCCTGTATTTTAGTGGGTGCTTCAGACCAAGAAACTGAACGCCAAAAAATCCAAATAAACAAATAAATTATACCGCAGTATTTTTCAGTTAATTAATCACCAATTTAATACAAAACAAGACGATTTAAATACTAAAATCGTCATTTGGGCACTCGTTCAAAATTTACGGCGCATCGTAAAAACGTCGTAACTGGAATATAACGAGCCATCTACCTAGCTGTATTGTCGCTATAATTACTTCATCAATTTTATGTTACTGTAACCATTGAGCTAGGTATTATGGACTACGCTACGTAGAGTACCCGCACTTTCGATGTTCACTATATCGCCACTGTTTCGGTCCACTCTTCATTGTAATAGAGTTGACATTGGAACGAAAATGTTCACGCAATTGCGAAGTTCGAATCCCGGAGTAGACCCCCTGATTTTTGTTTCGCGATTTCGATGCGAGTTGTCGCATAAAGTTGTTAGGTATTAATGTTATTATTAAGAAGATCCGTTATGTAATGCACTTATAAATAGTTTACTTCGATTTGGGCTGATAATCTATCTACAGGGTGAAATTGATATAATTAGCATCCGTTTAAGCTAAGAGTCTACCCATCAAACTAAAGAACTTTTACTATGGGAGCACACCGATCGGTGCAACAAAAAAATCAGCTGTTCCATACTAAACTGCAACGTCCTTCTACTCTACTCAAATGTATGCAACAGCTGATTTTATAGTTGCTCCGATCGGTTTGCTCCCACAGTAAAAGTTGTTCAGTTTGATGGGTAGACTCTTAGTTTAAAAGGATGCTAATGATATCAATTTCACCCTGTATATGATAATGTTCAAAATATGTATATCGACCAAATAGAAAACAACCCTTTCTGGTATGTGAACATCCATCCTTAATGTAAATTAGGTATTATAAACACACTTTATCGCATTACAAAGACAGGAATGTGTAGAGCTGTTGTTAGAGGAATGTGTTTGATACATTAGACAGCAATGATACAAATCAGAATACAAATTATGTCATTGAACCACAAACTATCAGGTAAACAACACGGAAATTGAAAACAATTTTCACTGAATCTATTCATACGTAACATGTAGTTCTATAAGTATACACATAAATTCATGACCACAATCACATTCAGGAAGGTCAATGCCTTTGCTACGATTGCCAACATAACATACTGGTTTTTTGTCTTATCATGTGGGCATCAAGCCGCGGTGTCAGAGTTTTTTCAGAACGCCTTACGACCTCTGACGTGGTTTTTATGTAACGAATACTACCACCAGAGATAGTAGCCGAGACCAACGGCTTATCGTGCCATCCGAAGCACGGAATCATTTTTCTTTTCAGACAATCAGGTGATTCAGCCTGCAATGTCCTAGCCAACTGGGGAAAAACGCACAAAGTGACATTATCACTGGGTGTCTCCCGTGGGAATCGAACCCACGACCTCCGCGTCGAGAGCCCAATGCTCTTAACCATTATGCTATGAAGTTCAGTTCGGTGTTTATCTGAGAGATCACATTAGGGAGATGTTAAATAAGTACGTCAGACACTAGAAAGCTAAAGTGGCAATAGGCTGGTCATAACTGCCAAAGAACTGACAACCGATGGAGTGGAGATACAGAGTTTTGGAGTAGAGACCACGAGCGGCAATGCAGCACGCGTAGTTTGGGATCCCTTGCTGCCCAGCTGGACCGAAACTGGATGCGACTGGATGAGGAAGGCCGAGGATAGAGTTATCTGGTGTGCCTGGGATAGGCCTATGTTCAGCAGTGGACGTACCGCGTACCGAAAAGCGCAGCGTGGGTATGCGCGCAAGTTGGACCGACGACCTGGTGAGGGCGGGAACCCGTTGGATGAGGGCAGCGCAGGACTGGTCGTTGTGGCGATCCTTTGGGGGAGGCTTGTGTCCAGCAGTGGACGTCCATCGGATGAGATGATGAGAGTCGTAAGAGTTAAGAAAGAGATTGCAAGTCAAGTTCATCGTGGTTATGGTGGATGTGAGTGATTATGATTAGGTGTGTACCACGGGTAAAAAGTTCTGCCCGTGGTCCACCAGGTGAACCAAATTAGGTGTACCACGGGAAATGCCTGGTCAAAATCACGTCATTCTATCGCTTTCTGGCCCTGTTCCCGGACTTTCGATGTTCGATATCTCGCCACTGTTCGCCTAGGGAGTATTACATTCCTTGCCACTGTTTCGGTCCGCATAGAGTTGTCATTAGAACGAAAACGTTCAGGTAATTTTGCGAAGTTCTAATATGCGGGTAGAGGCCCAGATCTCTCCAAAATCAAATACTACGGCCGTGAGTTCACGCAAACTTCGAAATCAATTTCAAAACACTAAATTTAGCGACCATAGTATACTGTCATAAATCCCCACCGTTATCGCTTTCCAGACCACTTGATGCTGCGTTCTGAACAATTGCTGTGGTGGATCGGTGAATCCAAACCAGAACTACCGTGAAAACATCTTAATTGGGACGTTATACGGTAGAGTATGGCTTGATTCAGGAGTCTTCGTACTTTGGTATAATATGTGGCTATTTTATTACACTTCCCATCGGTTCTAGTGTAGGCCTTTTATTTGCTTAATGGTGTGTGGTTTAATAGAGAATTGTAAGATTATTAATAACTGGATTTTCGCGACTTCGTCCGCGTGAAATCGGTGGAAAATTATCTCCGGAAAAAATCCTGGATTACTTAATCCAGGATTTTTTCCGTTCAACGGGAAACGGACGGGAAGTCCAACATTTTTTTTACGATTTTCCTATAGGTTTCTTTGGGAAAGTTGTTCAGTACCATGGGTACTAGGTATACGACGTTTAAGGGGTGATTGTACCCATGGTACTGAACAACTTTCCCAAAGAAACCTATAGGAAAATCGTAAAAAAAATGTTGGACTTCCCGTACTAAATGCAATCAGCTGATCGAACTTTTGTATGAAGTCGAAAAAAAAATCAAATTTCCTACAGGTTTTTTTAGAGAAAGTTGTCCAGAATCATAGGTACAATCACCCCTTATAGTCCGAGATCCGACCGTAAAATTATGCACCTATTCCTTAGGCGAACGAAATGTAATTCTAGTGTATGTTTATACAGGGGTTAATTCAACGCCGCCAAGTTGCCTAAAAAAATCTTGCCGCAAGTGCCTTTTCCATTATAATTTTTGGTATAACTTTTTCCACGTGTTTTTTAGGGAAGTGTATGAGGTGCCATCGGAAGGAGACTGGTCTAAAATACTTTAAAAACTAGGGTTGCCATCTCTCAATCTGCCGCAACTATAGGGTTGCCAGGTCCAAATATGTCATTTTTGAATCTGGCTACCCTAGTCTTGCGGCAGATTGAGAGGTGGCAACCCTAGTTTTTAAAGTACTTTAGACCAGTCTCCTTCCGATGGCACCTCATTCACTTCTCTAACAAACACATGGAAAAAGGTATACCAAAAATTATAATGGAAAAGGCACTTGCGGCAAGATTTTTTTAGGCAACTTGGCGGCGTTGAATTAACCCCTGTATAAACATACACTAGAATTGCATTTCGTTCGCCTAAGGAATAGGTGCATAATTTTACGGTCGGATCTCCGTCTATTAAAGTAATGCAACTGTTTACCCTAACACCCTGTATACCCTGCATACCAACCTGTAGTCCAACATCCCACTGCAGAGCACAGGCCCTACCCTCAGGAAAAATTTAGGACGTTATGACCACCCCTCGTGCCAAATGCGGATTGGATTTCACATACGCGTCAGAATTTCTTCTTCAGCTTATACAGGTTTCCTCGCGATGTTTTCCTTCACAGTTCGACGATCTACATACAATATAAATACATATAAATATACAGGGTCCGTCTGAATATGCTGACACTTTTTAACTGAACAACTTTCATTATGGAGCAAAATAAGAATCCTCTGTCCTGTCCCATACATTTCATTCGAGTTACGTTTGCAGTTTTGTATGGGACACTGATTTTTTTTTCGCTATTTCAGTGATGGTCCCATACTAAAAGTTGTTCAGTTTGATGGTCTGAAGCACCCCTTTGAATAAGTGTCCCATTTAATTTTGCACCCTGTATAGATTAGGTATACAGGGTGTACAAACAAGGTAAACGTAGGTAGGTGTAAGGACTGGCCTTGCGGTAGCATTTCCCCTCTGCCACGGTATAAGACAAATTGATCCTGTGCATTTACACTCAATTTTATACCTTATCACTAAACGAGACAGCCTATAATTGCGAAACAATAATTTTGAACTTAAAACGTTTGGGGTTCACACGAGACTACTTTTCATGATTTTTAACATTCAAAATTAGAATCTAAAGTTATGAGGAATAAAATCCAAAGTTGCGAATTTCATGTTACCTCGCCTCCCGCAAAAAGTGGCAGAAAATGTTGTTAGGAGAATGGCACGCGTTACGAGTCCATACTCAATTGTCTAAGGTAGGAACGTACCTGCGACGTACAAACTAAAATCATTTCTAATTAACGAACCAGAGTTCAAAAAGTTAAATGAACAGTTTCGAAAATTACCCAGAATCTATAAAGAGCACTTCAACTTTCTCAATCAGTTTAGGTTCACAAGACCTAGGTAGGTATCAGGTACCTACCATTTTTTGGGGGCAAACATTTTCCTTCAGCTAGGTAGTAGGTACGTAGGTAGCCTAATTTTAAAGCGCCCTAGGGCATGTCTTTCTAGCCAATCTAGATTTTAGTTCGCTGAGAAAACCTAGGCTTCACCTTTTATACTTACCTATAGGTAGGTATTACGTATACGTATTACTCTTACAGAGTGAAATTGATATCATTAGCATCCTTTTAAACTAAGAGTCT
Source organism: Agonopterix subpropinquella (assembly GCA_922987775.1). NCBI lineage: Eukaryota > Metazoa > Arthropoda > Insecta > Lepidoptera > Depressariidae > Agonopterix > Agonopterix subpropinquella. The sequence continues at coordinate 9,615,486 of OV277714.1, forward strand.
ACCCATCAAACTGAACAACTTTCACTATGGGAGCAAACAAATCGGAGCAAAAAAAATCTGCCGTTGCATACATTTGTGTCGCGTAGGCATTGCAGTTTAGTATGGGACAGCTGATTTTTTTTGTTGTTCCGATCGGTTTGCTCCCATAGTGAAAGTTGTTCAATTTGATGGGTAGACTCTTAGTTTAAAAGGATGCTAATGATACCAATTTCACCCTGTAGGTATATTCGGTGGTATTACGTACCTATCGCAAATAGTAGGAAATAGGTACTAAGACAGCAATGTTTGCAAAATTAACCGTGAACTCAGACCATCAAATTGAACAACTTTCACAATGGAGCCTACCTCAGGAAACGCGATAAAAAATCTACGGTCCCATTTTGAATCGGATAGGTATAGGTATAGGTATAGGTTTTTATGAAACAGATATTTTTCCCGTTTCCTGAGGTAGGCTCCATAGTGAAAGTTGTTCAGTTTGATGGTCTGAGTTCATCATTTCAGTTTGTGCACGGCTGTCCCTTACAACCTGTATAGCTATAACTAAACGGATCATTAATGTTTCATGTTTAAGGTCAAGGTCAAGGTCATTGACCTTGAAGGTCACCAGAGGTGGTGTTCCCCCACCCTAATACTGGGAGTATCTGGTCTGGTCATCCTCCGGATCCGTAATGTTACATCTGGCGATTGTTTTTTTGTTGAAAATTTTCTAAGTCCTAATTTTGTATGGGACCCTCGGGCTAGGATCCGTTTGGGGAAAAGGCCGTTCGGGTAAATGTCCGTTCGGGGAAAAGGCCGTTCGGGGAAATGGACGAAACCGGGAACTGGACGTTCAGGTCCATAGTGGACGTTCGGGGAAAAGAACGTAACTGACCTGATCCAACATCCAACTAAACTATAGGTACCTAAAGTTAGCAGCCAAATACCAATATTTTCAAACCAATACAAAAATGCGCGACATACATATAAAACGACCTCAAGGTGAAGTGTAGGTAGTAGGTACGTACTTACCTCCTACCACGTGTTATTCGCGATAATGCACATCGTCACGAATAGTCACGATTGAACTCAGCGGCTCTCAATCTTTAAAACGAGCTGGCTCAAGGTCGTTTAATCGGGCAGATAGTACAGTCAACAGCAAAAGTCAATAAAATTTAGCGAAATTCGTGATAAAATTAATCTCGAATTCTCGATAAAATAAAATGAACAGGAGTGCGATTTTTGAATCTCATTCGCTGAGTTCAGCAGTTGAAAATGTCAAAATTACTGTGGAGATATGCATCTTTCTAATGCTGATTTGACTTTCAAAAATCGCATTCCTGAAGTATGATTTTTGAAAGTCAAATCAGCAGTAGAAAGATGCATATCTCCACAGTAATTTTGACATTTTCAACTGCTGAACTCAGCGAATGAGATTCAAAAATCATATCCTGAACAACTTTATCTTGGGACCAACACTGAAATCGCGAAAAAAAAATCAGCTGTCCCATACATTTGGCTCGAGGTTTGCAGTTTTGTAAGGAAGAGCTGATTTTGTTTTCGCGATTTCGATGTTGGTGTCGTAGAGAAAGTTGTTCAGTTTGATGGTCTGATCCTCCCTTTAAAAAGTGTCAGCAAATACAGAAACAGCGTTTAATTAACTGTAGGTACTGTAGAGATGGTATGATTTAGATGGTATATCACGGGGTTTAACACTAGCCACTGGGCTAGATTGAATTTGGAACACGTAGCCTTAAAAAGGAAAAAAGATTAAAAGCGATAGGATTTTATTCCATACCCCTGGGATAGATACGTGATTGACGTCTCATTTTTATAATAATTTTCTAAAGAAAATACAGTACATCTAGCTATCTACGTGTATTTTATTGGAATAACCCTCTCGCAGCCAAGCTAAAATATAAAGAGCTCACCACCTTACCACCTACTTTGAACTAAAAATTAAATTAAGATAATAATTTTAAAAGTTACTTTCGTCACCATTTACTTTTGATTTTGTCTGTACGTAAAACCAACATAAGCTGACCGCAGGACATTGTACGTTACCTTAGAGAATGTACGTTACGCGCGGCCATCTTATTTTGGAATTCTCTTATAAGCTTGATGCTTGATGTGTCGCCGAGTGTACTTCCTTCCTATCATGTTTTCACGATTGAACTCAGCGGCTCTCAAACTTTATTAATTATTAATACAGTTTTTAGGAAGAAATTAAAAGTGCCTATAGCGTTTAACTGAAGTGGTCCGTACGGTAGTGGAGCAGTAGAGAAGATGTGCTCACTTCTAGGCGGACATTATACAGTGTGAGGGTCGATTCACACCAGAAGAGCATCGAAGAGCATTTGCTCGCAGCGGCAATCTTATCACTAGTGAATAAAAGTTAAATTCATTTGCACGTTGCCGACGCCGCGACGCGCACTGCGCTGCCCGTATATCGTTCCAAATAAGTAAAAAAATTTAACAAAAATTAAAACCGACTTCAAAACTAAAAAAAGTACAAAATAATATTCAGTCGATGACTTTTACGTTCGCAGTCGACTGTCGGTCGGTGCGACAGTGCTGTTACGTCACTACCGCATCGCAGCTCGCAAGCACCTACCTACTCAGTTATGCTATAAATATAATTATTATTATGGTAGGTTAGTTTAAAATATAATGTTTTTGCATTCGTGGTAATTTTATCTATAGGTGGCTAGTAGTGGCATGGCAAAACTACAATTTGATCAGAGGCCCTATTTTTTAATTTCATACATCCCAATAATGATTATTAAGTTGATAGATAGGTATACGAAAATTACATGAAATGTATCTCTTTTGGGTTTATGCATTACGAGCTTTTACCATCCGCTTAAATTATATACCAGCTTTTAAGTCAGATGATAAGCTATCAAATAAAAAGTTTCATCAAAATCGGTTCAGTAGTTTTTGCGTAATACTCGAACAAACGAACACCCAAATAAACAAACAAACAGATAGACAAAAAAACCAAAAATTTGTGATTTGGAATCAGGGATAGGTAAAAACCATGTCGTAATATTTTTTTTCTAAATATCTTCAATGTACAGACACACTTCTGTTACAGTTTTATAATAGTTTAGATGATGAGGTTGAGGATGTCTGCACTGGACTGGTGTTAATTTTCTGGTATTTGTTTATTATTTATTGTACTCATTCATATTTTCATTACTTTATACCAATCATCCTCGTTAATAATTGTCATAATCAATTATTTAAAAAAACCTTATTTATGGTTGGGTGGGTGGTGTGGGTTGGTGTGGGTGGGTTTTTGGGTAAGTACATAAGTAAAATGATAAGCAGAATTTGGAATATGTTTTATTTAAAATAAACCTATACATTAAATATCTAGGCTATATAACCTATAATTAATTATCAGGTGGTAAGGCTTTTTATTATTAAATAACTACTAAAACTAATTAAAAGCTGTTTTTTTTTCATTTAGGTTTTAATCGGTAGTCCTTTCCCTGGCTTTGCATGTATTGCAAATATAAACAACGACAGATTTTAAATTTGGAAGTGGAACACCGGTGTGCCAATCACCACAACGTTCATGTACATTTGTTTTACATCTGTCACATCGGTATCTATAATATTGTGAGATAGAGAGATGGCATACCTTACATGTTTCATAAGTTTGGTCGGATTCTTCTATAGTTTCTTCCATTTGTTGTTCTTTGAAATCTTTCTTTCTGTCTTTTACTGGAGTGCCTATTTTATTTAATGATTCTTCCGTTTCCACATTTGATAAAATCTCTATGGGATCATCGTCGATATCTCCTAAATCCTGCAGTAAATCGTTAACAACTTGTTGACATAAATTTTGAAGTTTATCTTTATTACTTCCGAGAACGCCGTCTAAATTTGTGTTTCGTTGGTCTACAGGATTGAGTTTAGTTGTACTGGCTGTTGGTTCTGAATTTTTATCAAAAAGAGCTCCCGTAGAACTAGACATAACTGTATCCACTGTTCTACTTATGATGGTTGATATTGAATTAACCTTAAGAGAAGTTGTTTCTGTGGGATCTACAATTTTCTTGCTGAAACTAGGATTGGCGTATGTCGCTATTTTGGTTTTCTTTGCCCTTGAATTAGGGTCAACAAGTCTTCGCTTAGTTTTATTTTTTGCAGGTTTTAAATTTGACTTCCATATGTCTTCATGACTTTTGAAGTTAATAACCTTTTTATTTTGTTTTAAATTTGGCATTTGAGCAAAAACCAAATGATACGGATATTTGTTAAATCTTTTCGTGGTGTTAATTTCATACTGGATTTCATAACAGCCAATGGACCAATTTTTGCTACCAGATTTTTCCATCCAATTTTTAATTATAGGTAACCAATAACTCTCACAGTCATCTTGACCAATACATATTTCTTTTGGGGAAAAACCAATTGCTTTCATCACTTGCATTACTTTTTCAAAAAACAAAACAGATCTAGTTATGAATTTTTCTGGCTCTCCGAAATCCGCTGCTATTTTTATCAACTCTAAAGCAACTTCTAAATCAGTTTTCTGAGTTAAGGGTCGCAGTAGAATAAAATTTGTATTTAAATCTTTATAAATCAGGATATTTTGAAAATCACCATCGCATAATTCACTCTCAGTTATTTCGAGTATTCCCAATGAAACCGGTCCATTAAATGTTAGCTCAGTTTCAAGTACTTTACTTGTTTCTTCTATGTAACGCCCATTGCAAACATTACAAGCATATATCATTAATTGCAAGCAAAGCTTGTAAATATAGTAAACGGGTTTGATTACTTTCTGCATTTTGTCGCGACCGCCATGTACAGTAGATAGGTGTACCTCCAAAAGGACGTCAAACGTATCCTCAGTTGCAATAACCTGCAAAAAAGAAGAACTAATCTTAAAAAATTTGGCGACAGTGATTATTCCGACAAACACTACCACACCCCTGTACACTTCATACAACCGTAATCAGAATCGCATTGACAAGAAAAATCAAGCAAGGCCAAGGGAGTGTCCATATTGTACGTAGGTACAAAAGCAACTTTACTGTTGACCCTAACACCCTGTACTGTGTCGCTACGGCAATATAATTATTATCTACTACTTAGGCATATTTTTTTTTTGAGTAGATAAAATCTAGGCATAAAGTGCAATGGGACATTTTTGTATAAAAGTCCCTTAAAAAAAGAGAAAAAAAAACATTCGAAAAAAAATCATGCCAAGTCTGGCTGGATACGTGATTGATACCTACTCTTTATTTGAATAACAATAACTAATAACGAATATGGGAATACAAAACAGGCCAAGTGTGAGTAGGACTATTCCATTGAGAGGGCTTGAACAACTTTTAAGTACTATGGGACCAATATGCTAGGAAACATATATTGGCTATTTCGTACATTATGGTCGATTAGCTGCTGACATATTCTATGAAACAGCAGAATTTTTCACGATATCTGTGGTGGCTCCATAGTGAAAGTTGTTCAGTTTGATGGTGTGAATCAACCCGTTTTATCTTCAATGCATTTCTCTCTGTATAAATCAAACTGTTATTTAGCTGTAAGTTCTCCAAAAAAGAAATAAATAAAATAAATAGTAAATAAATAACGCATTTCATTTTTCACCCAGTACCTATTTAATTCACCAAAAAACATACGTAGATACGAAATTAAGTACTAAACAATAATTTAACCTACGCGTAGGCACGTTAGTCTGTTTGGATTTTTGAATTTTACGTATGTTTTTTCTACGTACCATGGTAAATATAACTAATACACACAGCCAAAATAATTTAATTAAGACCCGCCTACCACACACAACACAACACACATACGGAATTCCGAATCAGAATTGTGATTTTGTATAGAATTCGATACCTCCGCAATTCCGAACAGAATTCTGGAGGGGCAAATCCATACGGATCGAATAACTAGGTAAATCCTAAGATGTTTTTATATGTAGATGTGTTGCTAGCGCTCCAAAATGGCAACAAAAAAGTAAGGTAATTGCCCGGCATTCACATAGTCACGCGCCGTCTACTGTACGGGATACACGTCACTATATCGCGCCATTTTAAAGTGCAGTGATGTTACCGTATGACGCGTCTATTTATAAAACGTCATTGGGTAAATCGTATTTTTCTGAGTCGATTAAAAAATAACATCATGTTGAGTACCACTGCCTTTAAACGGATTTAGTAGGGACCTAAGGCGGCGGAAAAACGTTGGATGAGGGCAGCGCAGGACCGGTCGTTATGGCGATCCTTGGGGGAGGCCTATGTCCAGCAGTGGACGTCCATCGGCTGAGATGATGATGAGTAGGGACCTATTAGAATATAAGGTATAATAAAAAAAAAATACTTACCTGTTGCAATCCTGTTTTCAAATAAAGAAAACATTTCCCATTAATCTCACTATACATAAAACGGTTTACTACTCTTCTCTCTGCTGGTAACATCGAATATCTCGCTCTTCCACTGCTCTCCGCCTCTCCTTGGAACTGTTTCAAAATCCTTAGAATACCGTCTATTCTCTTTTTACTAAACAACCCTTGGACCCCATCGTAAACGTGCAGTTTTCGTATCTCTTTAAAATAGCTTTCTTTCACAGCATCGTAGTCAAAAACTGAATTAATTTCACCTTGTTTCTGATATGTATTATCCGGTTGACACGCCATTTTGAACTGCTAGTGCTACAGCGAGCCAGCGCGGCGGAGCGGTAGTGTAGGTACCACGTTTGCGTTCGTATCGTTTGTGACGTCGACCGCATTCGGCGCGCTTCGCTCCGAGCGTGAAAGACAACGTTATAGACGCGAGCGTGAGTGTAAACGGGACGGGGATAGTAGCCGGCCGCCAGCGGGGCGGCAGGTGGACGGCCTTGTTATTTCTCAACTCGTATAAAGTACTGCCATCTTAGCGCTTTTGGCGCCAGATCTAGCGCTTTTTTGGTATGTTTAGCGCTACGAATAAAAATAACTCTCTAAACAAAAGCAACATAATTTTTAGCACCTAATGAACAATGACATTTTGTATGAGTTTTGGCGGCAAGGTAGAGTTTTTGAAGTACAAAATTAGAACACTGTATAGTTTTTTTGGTGCCACTTTTTGAGATTGATTTACATTTCTATACATTCTTATTAGTAGGTTTAGCGCCGTTTCACAGAATTTAGAGCGGGGAATCTAGCGCTTTGTAAACTTATAATAAATCAACATTATACAACGTGTTAATAAATTAGCGCAAAACCTCATACACCCCAACTGATTTATAACAAAATAATTAGATTGAAACAATAATTTCATTATTTTGATACTTAAAATTTGAAGTTATTCGCATTTTAAGTTTTGAGGTTAAAATGATTTGGTATCATTTCAGCCATGAATGAAAGCGCTAACATACTCATGAATACATTTTAAGAACCTTGTTTCGGTAGTAATTAGGGTGAGTGTGCCCGTGCGGTGGGTTGACATCGGGTTCAGAAAATTTAAAATTTTTATAAAAAAAAAAAAATATTTTGAAAAAAATTACCTATGTTGAAACCATGATAATTCGATTCTGCTCTCGATTCTAAACAAACTACTTTCTAGTTTTGCGTTAATTCATTAACACGTTGTATATAAGTATATTCAGTATATTTCATTCATTCATTCATTCATTCATTCATTATTTGTGTTTATGCTATATTTTGTGTTTTTTGATTGAAATATGATAAATATTGATAGCATATAATTGTGGTCAAAACATATCCATAGAGTGTGTTGGGAAGATTAAAATACGAACACTTATATGAAGTCCTATTATTAATTATACAAGAAACCGACGAATTAACTGACTTAAATTGACTTATGAATGGGTTTCGGAAAGGCTGATAAGACTATTTAGAGAACTTTGAAAGACAATTTAAGTGATAAGAATTTGGCGCCGAATCTAGTTCAAGTCAAGTTCTAGCGCTTTATTGACCAACAAAAATTATGGAATTTAGCGTTTTTTTCACAGTTTTAGCGCCCAATCGATTTTTTGAGGTGGCAGCCCTGCTCGTAGTTCGCACTGACTCGGTCGCGGTCGCTCGCTCCGGTCGATCGTAGATACATCGTAATCGTACAGTACGCAGTGAACCGATGTCAATGACCTATACGACGATGTTGATATCACATGAATAGATATCTCGGCAAGGTTGAACCAGAAAACAAGCTTCATACAAGCGGGGCACGCCGCGTTGGCGTATAAAACGCTATTTTGATCCTTATAGCAATGGATTAAGATTTTTTGATTACCTAATGATTACCTACTGTAGTTGTGCGTGCTTGTAAGCATTTTGTTTTCTGGTTGATATTCTATTCATGTGTTATACATTAGGGTACTAGGGTAAACAGTTGCATTACTTTAAGGGGTCATTGTACCTATGATACCTAGGTACCTAGGTACTAAACAAGTTTCCCTAAGAAACCTTTTGCAAACAAAATGTTGGGAGGTAGGTAGGTATTTCCTTTAATTACTAATTGCAATCAGCTGCTCGAACGTTTGTATGAAAAAGATGATTTTTTTGTTAAATTTTTCTTACCTACCTACGTTCCTTTGAGAAAGTTGTTTAGTACCTTACCTATGATAACTTATGATAGGTATTCTAAACATCAACATCTTGCGCCTTTCTACTTGTTTTGAAAATAACAGAAGTATCATCAGCAAATAACACTATGTCCGACAAGTTCTGTACCATGTAGGGTAAATCGTTTATATACCTAAACCAGAAAGAGAAATGGACCCAGTATAGATCCCTGTGGAACGCCCATTTTTACAACTCTCCATTCAGGAATTCGAGCGACAAAATGTAAACAACGGTGATACCAGTGTAGAAAATACCATCTTGAGACGGAAGAAAACTTATCTCCGGAATGAATAACAGTAAATTATCTATTCTATTCGCAAAGGATTATGACAAATGATATGTTAATTTTGTATGAAAAATAAATTTAAAAAACGCAAGTTATAATTTATTTTAGATTAAAAGAAAGCGTGACTGTAAATATTTTATTTCGTGGTCTGGCAACAATCAGATATTTTAGACCTTTGGTTCGTTTTAACAAAGTGCTTAATGAAAAACATTTTTTACTGTAAACAATAACGTAAACGCGTCTATTGATTGTTTAATACCTTCGTCTGAGTCCGTACGCTATGCGCGGATGCTACGCATAGCACAAAAAGCCCACACAGACAGAGTAACGGGCTACATAACATAATTTAAAAATTTCATTCAAATTGTCACGATTGTTTTTATTATTTATAGATAGACAATACATTTTTAATGTCAACGCAATTTATTATATGCCGTGCCGACATAATTTTATTCTTAAAAAATGCACCAAAGGTTTCTGACCACGTAATGTCACTTTGACAGTGACGTTTCTTTGTTTACATTTTGTCGCTCTAATTCCTGAACGGAGTATAGTGAGCCAGACGAATTATTTCCAATGATATTGATACACACCCTTTGGATTCTCTTTTCCAAGTAAGATCAGGATCACACAACTTTCATCAGTGGCCGCGAAAGTAGAAAACGACGCCAACTCTACACATAGGTACCCCTTTTGGAACTACCTAAGTAATGGCCTCGATTCGGAGTGTACCACGACTAAACTAAACTAAATGTATTCCTGTCACTTTCTAAAATAAGATTAAGAAAAGAGACAGAAAACCAACAGCTGACTTTAGTGCTGTCAAAGTGACGTTAAATGCGCAAAATAAGTCGCCATCATAATGTACGCCATCTTATTTAAGTCGTTTTTGGGCGTTTAACGTCACTTTGACAGCACTAAAGTCAGCTGTTGGTTTTCTGTCTCTTTTCTTAATCTTATTTTAGAAAGTGACAGGAATAAATTTAGTTTAGTTAAGTCGTGGTACACTCCGAATCGAGGCCAATGACAAAACAGTCACACCAAGCGTAACTTCAATAAGTTTTTGTATGAAAACCAAACTAGGGAAGGGCTTCACGAGCAGGTATTTACATTTCATCCCGCGATTATGCAAATATCAGTTGCAAGAGCTAGTCGGACAGTATTTGCATACAACCGTTGGATAGGTAAGTCGCACTGGTATAACATATTTCGGCGAAAGTAGAACGATCACTTCCCATACATTCGTTTACCTGTCAAGCTATTTTTTATTTAGTTGAAGTCGTATAATACTCAAAGATTGAATTATACAGTTAATATTGATGTATAATCCCCGCAAGTTGATATTGCGATGGAACCTTGTCACAATAACCGCTGAGTGACGTCATCAAGCACGGGCTAACCTTGCGAACGGTACTGTGGTGCACAGTCGACTACGTCAAAATTACGTCACCAAGATGGCCGCCAGTCGCAATATCAACTTGCGGGGATTATAGCAAAACTATAGGTTGATTCCATTTACATCGGTAATAATTTATTTTCATTTGAATAAAAGTTATACAGGGTGTAATTGACAGCCTAGCAAATACTGAAACAGTGAACTCGGACCATCAAACTGAACAACTTTCTCTATGGAAACTACCCCAGGAAACGCGAAAAAAAATCTGCTGTCCCATACATTTTAGTCGGGTAGGTACAGCAGTTTTGTATGAGACAGCTGATTTTTTTTCGCGTCTCCTGAGGTAGGCTCCATAGCGAAAGTTGTTCAGTTTGATGGTTTGAGCTTACCGTTTCAGTATTTGCTAATGTGGACATCCTTCCCATGTAAGCTTCTGACTGTTCTGCCCAAAATACTAGCGCGACTTCGTGGGGCAGCCCCTACTCAGACTGGTGTCATCTTTCTGTGAGATTATTAATTATAATAATATTAATAATTGTGTAAACACTTACTAAAGTAGTTTATACTGAAGTTCCATAACTAACGAGCCTTTACCCGCCGCACATCGTCTGTACAAACTATATAAGTAAGTACCAGATTTTAATTCAAGTCATAAGTTTTCTAACAAAAAGTTTTATCAAAATCGGTTTAGTAGTTTTTGCTTGATGCTCGAACAAACAAACCAACAAACAGACAGAGAACAAATCCAAAAATTGTCGTTTGGTCAGGGAAACCATTATTGTATTCTTTTTTTGTTGTTATCTTCCGTACAGGCACAGAATAGGTAATAGTATATTATAGTTCTGTACAGACACACTTCTTTTATAGTTTTATGATAGTTTAGAGATACTAAATGATGAAACAGCAGATTATTTTATGCAATTTTAAATGTGGTTCTATAGTGAAAGTTGTTCATTTTGATGGTCTAACTAAACCACTCCTTTAAAGAGTACTAGGGTGTTTTGTTACAACCTGCATATTTTACGGACAAAGTCGCGAGCAAAATCTAGTCGCTTATAAAACTTCAGTGACTCTAAATCAAGGCTGTACATCTTTCAAAAACTAACCTCGACATAACGTCTGCACCACTTGGTATAAAGTAATAGCCTTACAAAATATACGGGCTTTGTTCAACCTCTAGCGGTGTATAAAAATTATTTATTACCCCTCCCTTCCTATCGAATCTCTTTTGTTTTCTTTACTGTCTTTCTATTAAATAGAGGTCGGGCAAAAATATCATTGAAAATTATGGATTGTTCTGTAGTTTCTCTTTAATTCGGAGCGCGCTCCATACAAACGTAGTCTGGTAATATTTTCAATACTATCCAATTAAAGTCAATAAAATTTTTCAGAAATTTTTATTTATTTGTTTTTTTATTTATTTAAATAATCTAGAAACTAATCTATATGTCTGTATGAAGTCAGATTTCGTTAAAATGTATAGTTTTAAAGTGACAGGTGTCTCAAAAATTGCCATACAAATCTTAAATTAATCCTAGTATTAAAACTGTATATTTGAACGAAAATCTGACAGAGATTAGTTTCTAGATTGTTTCTGAAAATTTTCATTGACTTTAATTGGATAGTATTGAAAATATAACCTTCGTTTATATGCAGCTTACATTTGCGGTCTCAGGATGGCCAGTTGGTCAGCTCTTCGGTTTCGCCCACAAAAAACCTATGAAAAAAACGCGATTATTTTGTAACTAGTGGATGCTAGACTGAAACACGTGAGACGAGATTATTCTTCAAGAATAATTTAATTAATTCCCTAGTTAGTTTAAACATTGAATCGTACTGCATGAATAAATTTTACTTATTTCATATTTTTTATTTACATAACGGAATTACATTTTATTATGTTTGAATTTTATCTTTTGCTGTTTAATTAAAACGGATAGTAAGAAATTATTGTTTGTGTCTAGTCTAGACTGTTGTATCATTTAAATATTGGAGTATAATATGTCCTTTGGTAGGTAACTGACACTAAAATGAAAGAAAGCACTGATGCTGATGACTGATGTGTTGTGGTATATTAGCCTGAAAGCACAGTACAGGGTGTAACAAAACACACTAGTAATATTTAAGGGGGTGCTTCAGACCATCAAACTGAACAACTTTCACTATGGGGCCAACATCGAGAAAAAATAAAAAAAATCTGCTGTCCCATACAAAACTGCACTACCGACTCGACTAAAATGTATGGGACAGCTGATTTGTTCTCGATGTTGGCCCCATAGTGAAAGTTGTTCAGATTGATGGTCTGAAGCACCCTCTTAAGTATTACTAGGGTGTTTTGTTACACCCTGTAAGTATAAGAAAGAGTATATGTATAGGAGCGTCGGTGGCGCGTTGCGGAGAGGTTTGGACACCCAATCATGGGGGTCCGGGTTCGAATCCGCACGGACAACATGCCATGTACCAATAAGTTTTTCTAACTTATGTACGTAAAACCGACTGCTCTCAAACGGTGAAGGAAAACATCGTGAGGAAACCTGCATACACTGAAGAAGAAATTCTGATGTGTATGTGAAGTCTACCAACCCGCATTGGGCACGCGTGGTGGACTAATGCCCATACACCCTCCTTGAGGGTAGGCCTGTGCCCTGCGGTGGGACGTTTATAGGCTGATGATGATGATATATTACTAGATACAGTACGGACACTCCCTTCCTCCCACCAACTTTTTACCTCAACCCCTCTATCGCCCTCTGGTTACCGCACTCTGGTTCCTCGTTACCTACGAATGCTTTTTTTATTTATTTTTTGTATGCAGTGTCCGGGCTGTGCTGAAAGCTTAGCCTTTCCACTCTCAAAGTAAAGTTATTTCCTCTAATTACAGGGTGTTAGGGTAAACAGTTGCATTACTTTAAGGGGTGATTGTACCGATGATACTGAACAACTTTCCCTAAGAAACCTATAGGAAATTCGTAAAAAAATTTAGGATTTCCCATTGTAATGCTGACAGAACCTTTCTGGGAAGAAAACTCGAAAAAAAATTGCTAATTCCCTATACAGAGTGTAAGTGACAGCCTAGAAAATACTCAGATCAACAAACTGAACAACTTGCACTATTAAATTAAATTAAATTAATAGTACATTACTGCAGCGGCCAGCAACAGAGGCATTGATGGACGAACGTGTAAATGTGGACCGAGGCGAAGCCGAGGCACACATACGTAAGTCCATCAATGCCTAGTTGTGGCCAAGGCTTGTATAGTACTTTTCTCAAACAATGCGCGGAAATTAAAACAGTAAATTTTCTCAAATAATTCGCAGAAATTAAAACTCTTTTCAAAATCAATGACGAACAACGAACAACAATTTGTTTTTTTTTTTCAAGAAACAGCTTTCTATTTGCAAGTTAGTTCGAAATTTAAATAAAACCTTTTTTGAGTTACCTCCTTGGTCGCCATGTTTAGGAGAAAAAGATCGTTCCATTTTTAAATTACACGACAGATATGAGTTTACTATGTAATTTATTTGGCCGCAAAACACGACAGATATGGATTTTCATACAAACATTGCCGGCCGCTGCGCGCATGTAGTTGGCCAGTACAGCAATTTCGATTTATCTCGAAGAAGGTTGTCAAAATAATGCTCACATTTCCAAGGATGTTTGAGAAAAAATTATTTATTTCAGATTACTCATCCATATTGTGTAAGTAACAATTGTCTTATAACTATGTTAGTCCACAAATAAAGGACACTATGGAGTTCTGTGAGTTCACTATGAGTGTCACTGTGGGTTCACTATGGAGCCTACCTCAGGAAACGCGATAAAAATCAGCTGTCCCATACAAAACTGCTGTACCTACCCGACTAAAATGTATGGGACAGCTAATTTATTTCGCGTTTCCTAAGTTAGACTCCATAGTGAAGGTTGTTCAGTTTGTTGGTCTGAGTTCACCGTTTCAGTATTTGCTAGGCTGTCATTTACGCCCGTTTCTTTGGGAAAGTTGTTCAGTATCATGGGTACAATCACCCCTTAAAGTAATGTAACTGTTTACCCTAACACCCTGTATGAATAGGGTATTAATTCTGTGGCTTGGAACAAGAAGTACGTATGTTCATAATAATATTGTTATACAGGGTGAAATTGATATCATTAGCATCCTTTTAAACCTTTGTTTTAAACTAAGAGTCTACCCATCAAACTGAACAACTTTTACTATAAGAGCAAACCGATCGGGGCAACAAAAAAATCAGCTGTTCCATACTAAACTGGTGTGCCTACTGGACTCAAATGTATGCAACAGCTGATTTTTTAGTTGCTCCGATCGGTATGCTCCCATAGTAAAAGTTGTTCAGTTTGACGGGTAGACTCTTAGTTTAAAAGGATGCTAATGATATCAATTTCACCCTGTAGTATAGGTACCTTACCTACCGACTCATCTTGTACCAAGCCTCATAATGTATTATTCTTATGACATAATAAAAATTTTTTAACAACAAACGAAATGTGATTTCGAACCGCGTTATCAACAAGGAAGTGTCGTGATCGTAAATGCGATGATACAAAAACTGAGATAGAAACATGAAATATATTTTACAAGTCCCACATCCCCTATAAAAGCGTGCGAGCCAATCAAAATGTCTCTGAACAAATTCGATTCGAATATTGTATCGGAGATAGTAGGCCGCATTCTATATCTTAAAATCTGTATCTTTATATGAAGTTATTAGGTACTTTTTAGGGTTCCGAAGTCAACAAGGAAACCTTTAGTTTCGCCATGTCCGTCTGTCCACGGCTTAGCGCAGACACGCTTAGTACTAGAAAGCTGTACCGAAATAAAATTTTCGAAAAAAAAAATTTTTTGTGTAGTTTCGCCTCCCCGTCATGACGTGAAGTGGGGATGACATTTTTATTTCTCGTCTATCCCATGTTGTGGGGTATAGTTGGATAGGTGTTTTAAAAATGCGTTTGGGAAAACTATTTTTCGATTAAGGGATCAGGAGTGCGATTTTTGAAACTCATTCGCTGAGCTGCGCTGACCTTGGCAGTTGAAAATGTCACAATTACTATTAGTGTAGGAAATGAACCGATTCTTTGTATGGGGACCCATGCATTAATTCCTCAGTCGATGAAACTTTGCAGGATTATAAAATAGTACGAGTTAAAACTTACAAAAACATTTTCCAAAAAAAAAAACCACCCATTTTAGGTATTTATACCTAAACATACAAATCTGTTTATATATTGAACCGAGTAAGTTTTCAGTCAAAATTTATTTTACCAAATGAGTTATTTATACCCGTATGTGATACTTGATAACAATCCAAAACTTTTTTTCAAACATTAGTATTGATTTTCTACGATAATTCCTTTTTCTGACCCTCATTTTCATCGGAAAATTGCTCAGTAATTTTTTTTTTCTTATAAGACCTTAGAATGTAATTTAGCATTACGAGTAACAAATTCCAAAAAATAATACTTACCAATATAAATTTATTTCAAACTAGAAATAACTCAGTATGGAAAACTTCTCAGCATTATTTCTTTTTAAAATTATTTTAGGGAGTCACATATACCCACAAATCCAAAATATCCAAAAGAAATATCATCCAGAACACAGAAATTTTGGATCTTTGCATCCAAATCTTTCCCGCGTTTACGCAATAATGTACCGTCTTGCTTTAACAGTTGGGTGCAGATTAGCGTGATCGTGCTAATTGTACGACCTTGATCGCGTGACCCGCACCGGAGGGTCACGTACTGGTGTGTGATTCTTTACATTACGTTTATTGCATTTTTAGGGTTCCGTACCCAAAGCACGGAATATACAACGTGTTAATGAATTAACGCAAAACTAGAAAGTAGTTTGTTTAGAATCGAGAGCAGAATCGAATTATCATGGTTTCAACATAGGTATTTTTTTTTCAAAATATTAATTATTTTTTTTGCAAATTTTAAAATTTACTGAGCCCGATGACAACCCACCGCACGGGCACACTCACCCTACTTACTACCAAAACAAGATTATAAAAATGTATCCATGAGTACGTTAGCGCTTTCTTTCAGTGCTGAAATGATAACAAATCATTTTTGCCTCAAAACTTAAAATGCGAATAACTTTTAATTTTAACTATCAAAATAATGAAATTATTGTTGCAATCTAATTATTTTGTTATAAATCAGTTGGGGTGTATGAGGTTTTGCGTTAATTCATTAACACGTTGTATAAGAGTTTACAACAGAGGGTTCACTATCTAACGAACGCTCGCTCCAAGCACGGCTGACACGCACACATTGACTCTACGTACGTTTATGTCACGCACACATGGACTCTGGTGCAAGGGATGTCAGTAGTATGCGTTCCGATTCCGAACGAACGAATGTTAAGCTCGACCGAGGAAGAAATCTACGATCGGGGCCGGGGGTCGTTGACCGCAGCCAACGGTTTTGATTCATCTAAGTCAAAAATAGATAAAATTCGGGCCAAACAACCGATTACGATGGAGTATTTTTTTGCAATCTTTCGATTATGAATATTATTATATTATTTTATGCATCCGACGATCTGTAGGATACTAATTTAATTTTCGAAACGAAAAACAAGTATTAAGGTCGGTGCGATACAATGAGCGAGTGACACTCGACTGAATTAGGCCTCGCGGTCCCGGCCGCGAAGGTACATTTTTATACCTAAAGTACCGAGTGAGCCAGGCCCGCCCAAAGGGTGAAACCGGGTCCCTATTACTAATACTAAGCCTTCGTTGTCCGTCCGTCCATCCGTCCGTCCTACCTATTTAGGGCTGTAACTTTTGAACCGGTATAGCTAGATAGTTGTCATTTTCACAGAATATGCGTTATTACGGCGGATTTGATAAAAAATTATAAAAATGACAAAAAGTTAAAATTAAATTGCACAGAATACAAAGTTTCATAACGCCGTAAGACCGTAGTGTCATACAAACGCAAAACAATAATAATATCGACGGGGTTTGGGCTATTTGTTTTAAGCGACATCCTGGCCGTTATTGAGTTATATACATATTCGGAATCAGCTGATTTTTCTGCGTCGTTTGAGCTCGGTTTCGTGGCGATCTGAGCACTTTTGTGGTACTTGAAACAATGGCAATTTTGGGGTAGTTCGAATTCGCTTTGTTTGATGCGACATAATTTTTGATTAATTTCAGACAAAATGGACTTCATACCATATTTTTTTTTACAAATTTGTATTTAAGCTTTTTTCCGGTCATAGATTTAACAGCATAAGTCGTTTGAATTATTTTTCCTGCCTCTACATTTTATAGGTGATACTCGTTAAAGCGTTTTGCCTGATCTCAAAAATATATAGGAATGTCGCTTAAAACATTTAGCCTGCATCGGCAATCAATACTCAATGTCGCTTAAAACATTAATGCTGCATCTGATTTTAACACAGATTACAGATAGGCGTTTAAAACATTTTGATCTTCAATTCATATTGTCTATGTATGTCGGTTAAACCATTTTTCCTTATCAGATTTTATCAAAACATGTCGCATGAGACTAACTGAATCTGTGAATTGTGGAAGTTTAGTTTTTTTTTTTAGAGGGGGTGCGTAGTGGTGCGTAGGGGTTGCGTAGGGGGTGCATAGGGTGTGCGTAGGGGGTGAGTAGAAGGAGCGTAGGTGGTGCGTTAGGGGTGCATAGGAGGTATGAAAGGGGGCGTAGGGGTAGATGCTGGGGCTGTGCGTAAGTGGTGAGTAGGGGGTGCATAGAGGAAGTGAATACGGGTGCGTAGGGGGTAAGTAGGGGTGCGTAGGTGTGTGTAGGGGGTACGTAGGGGGTGAGTTGGGGATGCGTAGGAGATGAGTAGTAGGTGCGTAGGGGATGAGTATTTGTGCGTAGGAGTATGCAGGGGGTACGTTGGGGTGAGTAGGGGCAAGGGCGGATCCAGGGGGGGGCCCAGGGGGCCATGGCCCCCCCCACGGACCTCTGCGGATTGCATTGAATTTCGAGGCTGAGTAATGACGGCACTTTACTAGGGCATAGATTGATTGAGCTATGTCCATAACCAATTCGTAGAGCGGAGAAAATTAGAGCTCGCTTTGCTCGCTCTATGTTTCTGTTTTAATTATTGTACCTCTGTAGGTACAATAATTAAAACAAGGCTGTGGTCAGAAATCTTTAGGATTATACACATAATATAATCCTAAAGATTTAACAGCAAACCGGGGAACACGCACCGGGCGGCAGGTTTAGGGGGCGCCAAAATCAAGATGGAAAAAAAATATTGCATCGACTTGAGAATTTTGCAAAAAAATCTCGTGCTCGCTTCGCTCGTTCCTGATTTCAGACATCTCATTATATTGCAGTGACGAAATCTCGAGCTTGTTTCGCTCGCTCTTGGTTTAAGATCGTATTGCAGTCATCCCATTATATTGCAGTGAAATCTCGAGCTCGCTTCGCTCGCTCTTGCTTTTAGATCTCATTGCAGTCATCTCATTATATTTCAGTGAAATATCGAGCTCGCTTCGCTCGCTCTTAGTTTTTTTGTTGTATTGAAATTACCTATCGCAGAATTCGATCATATTGCGAATTTCTGACTCGACCTAATCATATTGCAGTAAAATCTCGAGCTCGCTTCGCTCGCTCTTGGTTTTAGATCTCATTGCAGTCATCTCATTACATTGCAGTGACGAAATCTGAGCTTGCTTCGCTCGCTCTCGGTTTAAGATCGTATTGCAGTCGTCTCATTGTATTGCAGTGAAATCTTGAGCTAGCTTCGCTCGCTCTTGCTTTTAGATCTTATTGCAGTCATCTCATTATATTTCAGTGAAATATCGAGCTCGCTTCACTCGCTCTTGGTTTTTTGTTGTATTGAAATTACCTATCGCAGAATTCTATTATATTGCGAATTTCTGACTCGACCTAATCATATTGCAGTAAAATCTCGAGCTCGCTTCGCTCGCTCTATGTTAAACGTTTTATTGCAACCACTCAACATGGACCTGGCCTCTCTAAGAAAAAATTATTGCTACACTCTTGTAGAGGAGGCCCGGCGCCAATCTCATGATTTGCCCCGCCTCGGAAAAATCGTAGATCCGGGGCTGATTGTTTTAGTTTTCTATGTATGTCTCACAACTCGTACTCGTACAAGACGTCTCGGGTCTGTGTCTCTAACTAAATTTTTTTTTATCTTAATACGTGGCCTGAGTAGGCCGAGGGCCCCCCCCAAGATGAAATCCTGGATCCGCCCTTGAGTAGGGGGAGCGTATGAGTACGTAAGGAGGTGCGTGGGGGTGCGTAAATGGTGAGTAAGGGGTGCATAGAGGGGGTAAGGGTGCGTAGGGGGTGCGTAGGGGTGAGTTAGGGATGCGTAGAGGGTGAGTAGTGGGTGCGTATGGGATGAGTAGGGGTGCGTAGGGGCTGAGTACGGGGTGCATAGGGGTGAGTAGGGAGAGGGTACGTAAGGGTGAGTAGGAGGAGAATAGAGGGATGAGTAGGGGTGTTCTTTCAGAAGTCACAAAAAAAAGTCAGTGCCTCAAAAAAACCCATAAACAAGTCCTAAGTCCAAGCGTACGAAGTCGTAGGCAACAGCTAGTATATTATATATGGTCGAATTGAGAACCTCCTCCTTTTTTGAAGTCGGTTAAAAATGGACTTCCTACGTATTTTATTTTTACTATAATTTAAGCTTTTTTTCCTGTCATGGATTTAACAACATAAGTCGTTCCAATCATTTTTCCTGCCGCTACATTTTATAGGTGATACTCGTTAAAGCGTTTTGTCTGATCTCAAAAATACATAGGAAAGTCGCTTAAATCATTTAGCCTGCATCGGCGATCAATACTCAATGTCGCTTAAAACATTTACGCTGCATCTGATTTTAACACAGATAGGCGTTTAAAATATTTGATTCTTTCATATTATTGTCTTTGTATGTCGGTTAAACCATTTTTCCTTATTCGATTTTATCAACACATATCGCATCAGACTAACTGAAACTGTGAATTGTGGAAGTTGAAACATTTTCCAAGTTACCAAATTATTAAAGCTATGTTCATTGAAACATTTTGTATGAATCTTTTGGCACATGTCAGTTAAAACAATGCATTTTTGGCGCCGGCGGCGCCTTTGTACAGTGACAATATTTATATTGGGCCGCCTGCGGGGGGCGCTTCAGTCATCCAAAACAGTAAGCGAGAGAGGAAATGTACGGTGCGCAACAAAAAAAAAACCACGTGTTTGAGTGAATATTGTGTTGTGTTTGGGGCATAACAGTCTGTAAATCGACGGGTTCCGGGCTATTTGTTTTAAGCGACATTTTTTGAACTTTACAGGAGAGCGATTCAAAGTTTCAATTTTCGGAAAAAAATCATAACTTGTAAATTATCAAGCTTTTTTAAAAAAAAGAAGCGAATACTGATTTCTGTATTTAAGTCCACTTAATTTAGTTAAGATATTATTTTTTAAAAGCTTATAATAATATTATAAGAGATAAATGTCGTTTGATACAAAATGCCCTCAACTGTCTTTTATCTAGAAACAGGCTAAATGATTCAAGCGACCTATATTATAAATTATTGTCTCAAGAAGAATGATTTATACAGGTATTTTTTTTAGTGTCAGGCTAAATGAAAACCACCGTTCTAGTAAAAATATAGAATCAGGCTATTTACCTTAAGTTCTGAAGTAACAAAAAATAGCTGCAGACCAAAATGATTCATGTCGCAGTTCGAGCTCGAAAGTGAGTTGTTTGAAGTGACAATAAATTCGTTTATTACGTAAAGATTGGCGGTTATGCCAACAATATTATGCTGTGTTTTGAAATCTGATAGAATGAAATATTTTAAATGGAATAAAAAATAATTCAGCTAATGTAATAAAAATCAAACTAATTTTATTTTATTAAACTTTACACTTATGTATCGAAATTATGTTTTATGAAAAACATCAGCCTTAAGACGGTTTTAACAATAAGATTTATAATCTAAATATATAAAAGAAGAAATTGACTGACTGAATGACTAACTGACTGACATATCAACGCACAGCCCAAACCGCTGAGTCTAGAGATTCCAAATTTGGCACGTAGGTTTCTTATGATGTCTAGGGGTGCACTAAGAAAGGATTTTTCAAAATTCACTCCTTAAGGGGGTAAAACGGGAGTCCAAAGTTTGTATGGGGAAGCAAGATTAGTTAGACTATTTTATTCGGAACTTCACAGGAGTACTCCTATTAATAAATGAGTTAACACGTGTTTCAGGTTTTTTCAGAATTCAACCCCTGAAAGGGGGAAATGGGGTGACAAAGTCTGAAAATCGAGATGGGTATTGTTTGTATGGTTTATCGGGTCGCTGATTACGAAAACAACAATGATTTTAAAATTCGACGTGGTGAACGTGAAATACCATCATCCCATGTTGGGGTGCGATGGGGTTGAAATGTTTTTATGGTTTTTCGGGACGTTATTTGGGGATGAGTAGAGTGTGATTAGCGGGTGCGTAGGGGTGCCGTAGGGAGTGAGTAGGGGGTGGGGTAGGGGGTGCGAAAGTGGTACGTAGAGGAGGCCAGTAGGGTGTGCGTAGGGGTGCGTAGTGGGTGCGTAGGAGTTGCGTAAGGGTTGCGTAGAGGGTGCGTAGGGGGTTGCGTAGGGGTTCGTAGGGGGTGCGTACGGGGTGAGTAGGGGTGCCTGAGGAGAGCGTAGGGCATGCGTTAGGGATGCGTAGGGGATGCATAGGGGGTGCGTTAGGGGGTGCGTAGGGGTGTGTAGGTACGAAGGGGGTGCATAAGTGGTACGTAGAGGGGGCGAGTAGGGGTTGCGTTTGGGGTGCGTAGGGGATGCGTAGGGGTGAGTAGGGGTGCCTGGGGGGAGCATAGAGGGTGCGTATGGGGTGTGTAGGGCGTACGAAGGGGGTGCGTAAGGGTGAGTAGGTATGCGTAGGGGTGTGTAGGGGGTTGGTGAGGGGTGCGTATGGCTGAGTAGTGGGTGAGTAGTGGATGCGTAGAGGATGAGTAGGGGTGCGTAGGGGATGAGTACGGGGTGCGTAGGGGTGAGTAGGGGGTACGTAAGGGTGAGTAGGGGGTGCATAGAGGGATGAGGGGGTGTTCTTTCAGAAGTCACAAAAATGTTTTTTTTTTTGTGGCATTGACCTGCAATGCCACAAAAAAACCATAAACAAGTCCTAAGTCCACGCGTACGAAGTCGCGAGCAACAGCTAGTCTTACATAAAGATCTTCATGATGTTTTTTTTTTATTCTGTTTTTTATTATCTTCATGATGTTAAACAGTCTTTTATTTTACATTTCACCGTCTATTAGGATGTGGCGGTCTGTGGCCTGATCGATGAGCTCTAAAGAATACTTAGAGAGGAGCTTACGGCACATCTCCGAAAGGTAGCCGAAAAGCCACAACTAGAGCAAAGATTGATGGAGGCCATCGAGCAGGCTGTCGTGGGGATCCACGACAAGGTCCGGGAATATGCCCTCCATCCGGTGGTGGCCACCCCGGCGCCCGAGAATCTCGAGCTGTTGCTGGAGGGGCTCCACCAAGTGGTGGCTGCTACCGCAAACGTGACAACGAGGCCTGACCAGGGTTTGAGGGCGGCGGTGCCGGTGGATGATTTGCGCAAGGAGTTCATCGCTGTTAGGGAGGACACCGTGGAGACAGCGGCCCCTGTCCGAACTGCGGTAGAGGAGCTCCGGGGCAAGATGTGACAATCCGTGGCTGTAGTGGCGGGAGGGGCTGACGTAAGAGTGGGCCCCACCTGTGGCTGCGAAGGTGTGGCGCTGGAAATGCCCGCCTCTCGCTATGCGATGGTAGCGGGTTCGCTAGGAGTGCCGCCCCCGAACTCCTACTACTCCTGGAGGCGGTGCGCCGTGCACCATCGCAGCACCGAGCTGCGTCGCATGCGCTACTGGTGGGGTGTACTGAACCCTCCGGCACGGCGGAGGGTGTCCTATGGGAGGTCGAGGCGGCAGTTGAGTCGCACAGCGCATTGGCAGGGTGCTTACGCACCCTTATGGTTAGGGACGGGACGGTTTTGTTGGGGTGTTGTGACCGGTTGATAAGATGGATCAATGCTTGCGGAGGAGCGCCTTGGTTAGTGTGGGGGAGAAATCCGTTCATTGAGGTCCGCGACATCCTGGTGGCCAACACTGATGACCAGATCCTCCAACCGCTCCGGACGCAGAATGCCAGCGTCATGGGTGCCCTTGGCTGGGAAAAGGAGATAGCACGAGTTCGCTTTCGTATGCCGGCGCGTAACCATCTTGAGCGCCATGAGACAAATTTTTAAAAATTATATGTATGAAGTCCATTTTGTCTGAAATTGATCAAAAATTGTGTCGCATCAAACAAAGCGAATTCGAACTGGCCCCAAATTTGCCATTGTTTCAAGCTCCAACAAAGTACTCAGAATGCCAAGAAATCGAGCTCAAACGACGCAGAAAAATCCGCTGATTCCGAATATGTATATAGCTCAATTTCGGCCGAGATGTCGCTTAAAACAAATAGCCCGGAACCCGTCGAAATAATTGTAAGGAGCGGAGCGAACGCGACGCTTTTTCGTAAGGACCTCCATGCGTTTTTTCTCCAGGTCCGGAGACCACAATTTTGGGTATGGCTACGTAGCACGCGGCAGTCACCGACGCCACATACTCCTGCGCCGCCTCCCTGGTCCCATACCTACTCCTGCAGCGCAGCCTGGCTCAATCCGTTACGATTCTTCAGCTCGGACTCTAACGCCTCGCGAAATCGCAGCCAATCTAATTTAGGTGCCAGACATTGGGTTGTTCAGCGCGGGCAATTTCTATCGCAGCGTGTGCCGTTGCAGTGGTACCTGTGTGAATCTCCCATCCTTCCTTCCTTCCTTCCTTCCTCTTCCTCATCCTTGACAGGAGGGCACCGCCGCTGAGGGTGACGTCGACCCTCGACGTATGCTCCTTCCGCCTAGCACGCCAGGCCCGGAAGGTCGGCTATGACCCTTTATTGAGTACTTCAAGGTCGAGCTCAGCCAGCAGGTTGGCGAGAGCCTCGCCGCGACCTTTTGTCCTCCCTGAGCCCCAGAGGGTTTGCCAGGCGTTGAATTTCCCAGTCAATATAATACGATTTGTAGGCAGCGCTGCCTACTGTTATCAGCGCGCGCTGATAACAGTAGTCGTACTGGAGTAGTAGGAGTTCGGGGGCGGAGGCAGACATCTCCAGCGCCACACCTTCGCAGCCACAGGCCCCCCACTCTTACGTCAGCCCCTCCCACCACCACAGCCAAGGATTTTCGGACCTCGCCCCGGAGCTCCTCTACCATAGTTCGGAGAGGGGCCACTGTCTCCACGGTCACCCCCCCAACCACATCTTGCACAAATCTTCCACCGCCGCCCTCAAACCCTGGTCAGGCATTATCGTTGTGTATATGCGGTACCAGCCGCCAATTGGTGCAGAGCCAATAAAAACTCGAGTTTCTTGGGCGCGGGGCAGTTTATTTTTTACTCCATTCAAAATATTTCATTCTGACAGATTTCAAAACACAGCATACTATAATTGTGGGCATAACCGCCAATATTTACTTAACAAAGGAATTTATGGTCATTTCAAACAACTCACTTCCAAGTTTGATCTACGACATGAATCATTTTGGTCTGGAGCTAGCTACTTTTTAATACTTCAGACACCAGGGCTCTGCCCACACGATAAGAGAGAGAATACTTCAGACACTTAAAGTAATTAGCCTGATTCTATATTTCTACTAGAACGGTAGTTAATACATTTAGCCTGACACTGAAAAAAAATACCTGTGTCCACTTAAATAATTTTTCGTGAAACTATAATAATAATAA
Organism: Agonopterix subpropinquella; assembly: GCA_922987775.1. NCBI lineage: Eukaryota > Metazoa > Arthropoda > Insecta > Lepidoptera > Depressariidae > Agonopterix > Agonopterix subpropinquella. The sequence continues at coordinate 9,640,555 of OV277714.1, forward strand.
CCCAGTAAAATTAGATAAATCAGAAGAAATAATTTCCGGAGTTTTGGAACTTTTTTTAAACGTTCCTTTGGTACGTAATATTAAATAATATTACGTAATAAGAAAAATAAAAGTCCTGGCGAGGGGGGGGGTGAGCTCGAGGAAGGGGGGGGGGGGGGGGGGCTCTAAAGGTGACTTTTTTCAGTTTTTTGCTTTTTTCTCGAAATCTGAAAGTCATATCGAAGTATTTTGTACGGACAAATTAAACCTGACAAAATTTCCTACAAAACCCGTAGTATGCATTTTTGTCATAGGACTTAAGCTTTGAGGGCTAAGGGGCCGAGAAAGTAACAGCGTTTCAAAAATTATGAAATTTGTATTGCGACCCTCATGAAAGTTGAAGATAAAAACAAAATGATTTCATATTCTTAATCCCCAGATACAAATTTTCAGTCGGTTCGGGGAACCCTTGAAAGCTATATTGGCGTTTGAAATTTCCATGGTAGCCATCTTGGATATCGCAATTTTGGTTTTTTTTCACCGCCAACCAAATTTGACCAGGATCCTATATGACATTTGTTCGAGGTCCATAACCCAATCTGTCATGGTTTCCGCGGGCCGTTGACCTCATCCATCAGGAGTGGACCTTCCGAGGAAGTCAAAGGTTTCCCTGTATCACCAAGGCATCCATATGATGATCCCCAAATGTCATCCTTGTACCGTAAGGGGAACCCGGAGATCAATTTTAGGTATTTGGTTGACCCCCCCCCCCCCCCCCCCCCCTCACATAGATATTAAATAAATACCCGTATAATTGTTCACCGGGTTTCCCCCTTTCAAAGTCTAGTAAAATGATTTTAGGGATCATCATAAGGATGCCCTGGCGATAAAAATAATATTTCGACTTCCTCAGAAGGTCAACTCCTGACGGATGAGGTCAACGGCCCGCGGAAACTATGACAGATAGGGTTATGGACCTTGAACAATTGTCATAGAGGACCCTGGTCAGATTTGGTTGGTGGTGAAAAAAATTCAAAATTGCGATATCCAAGATGGCTGCCATGGAAATTTCAAACGCCAATATAGCTTTTAAAGGTTCTCCGAACCGACAGAAAATTTGTATCTGGGGGTTTTCGGGGTTGCTGATTAAGAATATGAAATCATTTTGTTTTTATCTTCAACTTTCATGAGGGTCGCCATACAAATTTCATAATTTTTGAAATGCTGTTACTTTCTCGGCCCCGTAGCCCTCATAGGTTAAGTCCTATGACAAAAATGCATACAACTTGTTTTGTAGGAAAGTCAGGTTTAATTTGTCCATACAAAACATTTCGAAACAACTTGCAGATTTCGAGAAATAAGCGTAAAACTGAAAAAAAGTCACCTTTAGAGCTCCCCCCTTCCTCGAGCTCACCCCCCCGTCACCAGGATTATTTTTTTTCTTCAATATTACGTACCAAAGGAACGTTTAAAAAAAGTTTCAAACCTCCGGAAATTACTTCTCCTGAATGGTATATTTCAGCTTAATTTTACTGGGTTATAATTTACAATCTAGGGCGCTTGAATCATTTAGCCTGTTTCTAAATAAAATACCGTAGAGGGCATTTTGTATTAAATGACATTTATCTCTGATAAGTGATAATAAAAGCTATAAAAAAAATATCCTAACTAAATTAAGCGGACTTAAATACAGAAATCAGTATTAGCTTCTTTTTTTTTAGTAAAAGCCTGATAATTTATAAGTTATGTATTTTTTTTTCGAAAATTGAAACTTTGAATCGCTCTCCTGTAAAGTTCCAAAAATTTCGCTTAAAACAAATAGCCCGGAACCCGTCGATATATTGTGAAAACAACTATTAGTATCAACGATTGATACGTGAAGTCGTGAATGATGTGTCACGCGGGCGGCGGCGGTCGGTGGGCATACAGTACCGCTCCCGCGCCCCGCTTCTGCACCCCGCTCCCCGCTACTCACAGCTCCCGATTGCTAGATTCAAATCCGTCGATGTAAAATGTTTTTAGTTTTTAATACGTTTGATATTTTTTTTGGACATTTTTCTACTTGAAAAGAAAATTAACTGTGTACTTAAATCAATAAATAAAACAGATAGAGAAATTTTCCACTGCGAGTAGAAAAACAATTTTTAAAAATAGTATTGTTACATGGTTTATGTTTTGGAATTTCATTTTGTGGTTTTAAAACTTTAATAAAATGGCATTCCCGTAAAAAAATTCGATAGAGAACTTTTCCGGTCCAAGTGACACCAAAAATACATATTTCCTTAAAATTTTGGTATTTCTGCTAGGATATTTTTTTGGAAATTTCATATGTTGTTTTTAAACGTTACGTGAATATGTCCGGTGAAGAATGTTTAAACTGAGAACTTTTCCTAAAAAAGATATCAATTAAATAAGAGTTTTGTTAAAAATACCTAACTTCTATTATTATTATTTTTTGGAAATTTATACAATACTTTTAATTTATTGATACTTTATCATGCTATGAAGTTTTTTCTGACTGATGAATTACTGTGGGGGTCCACTACCTTCATTTCCTACACTATATGCTCAGCGAATGAGTTTCAAAAATCGCACTCCTGTTACCGAAATATTAAGCTTTAAAGTGCAATGTTTTGCTAGAGTCAAGTAAAGGCAACTACGGAATCCTACCTTGCGCGTGGCCCGCGACACGCACTTGGCCGGTTTTTTCGAAAAAGTTTGTTTCTCACTTAGGACGATATAAACGCGAGCGTATATTCGTACACGAATATTCAGTGAGTACCTACCTACCAGCTTTAACACAAATTAGGTTGACGGTGCTTTTGGAACATTTCAAGAATTCCGACCCTAGTTTTGACCTCGCATTGCCAAGAGGTCACATTCCTGCGTTCCGTGAATTCTTTTGACCCTTGTTTTGCGGAATCCAAATACATTTTTGAGTCAAAAACTAGTGTGTGTCGTACGTATAGAAGAGGACTATTTTTAAATTCCACACATACTAATTGTTTTACAATGTTAAAACCGGCCAAGAGCGAGACGGACTCTCAAGCAGACTCACCCCTGATAGTAAGAAGTAGCAAAATTGTTTCTCTGCGTGTTTAGGTTTAGGTAGGTAGGTACTAGAAAATTTTCTGGGTAATTTTGTATTTTAAATGGCTTAGATAATGAATAGAAAATAAAAGAGTGAACGAAAAATTCCTTCTGAGATTTAAAGCCTTTTATGATTAACAGCTGAAAATATTCAAGACAAAAATATTGAAGATCTGAAATTATACAGGGTGTACCTAAGTGACAGCCTAGCAAATAGGTACTGAAGCGGTGAACTCAGACCATTAAACTGAACAACTTTCACTATGGAGCCTACCTCAGGAAACGCGAAAAAAAATCAGCTGCCCCATACATTTTAGTCTGGTAGGTAGAGCAGTTTTGTATGGGACAGAAGATTTTTTTTCGCGTTTCCTAAGGTATACCGTATGCATTGTGGCAAGCCGACCAACGTATCGGTGGTCTATTTTGCGTTCACTGGTGGTCTGGCTGGTATAAGGACTGCCACACACAAATACGCAGCCCGGAATCCTGAATCCGGATTACGCTTTCGTTCTTTCGTATTGATTTTCCCCCTCTTCAATTGCGTTCGGAATTGCAGAGGTATCAAATCATAAACAAAATCACAATTCTGATTCGGAATTCCGGATTTCAATTCCGTATGTGTGTGGCGGACCTGGAGTGCGATTTTTGAATCTCATTCGCTGAGTTCAGCAGTTGAAAATGTCAAAATTACTGTGGAGATATGCATCTTTCTACTGCTGATTTGACTTTCAAAAATCATACTTCAGGAGTGCGATTTTTAAAAGTCAAATCAGCAGTAGAAAGATGCGAATCTCCATAGTAATTTAGACATTTTCAACTGCTGAACTCAGCGAATGAGATTCAAAAATCGCACTCCTGGATAGGCCTTCCAAAGACAGATTCCAAAGGCAAGAAAAATGAAAACAATTTATTCAAGTAACCCCCTTAATAAACCAGCGAGTGACCTTATAAAATAAACTAGCTCATTACCATAATTTCCATACGGTTTGCGTTTCTGCCAAGGTAACGGTAAGCAGGGTTGCCACACGTAAGAGTTTCCTCGTACAAATACGGGATTTGTGTCCTTTCGTACGAAGTCGAGGACACCGTCTCCGCCTCGTACAAAATAATAACAACGCCCATGGTACAATAATATACTGCGCCTGGTATTCTCTTCCAACCACGTGACTGACCACGTGACTGACACAAGCCTACGTCATCATACCCTTTTACCATGTTTAGCGGCCATTTTTTTGTGACGCAGGCTTGTGTCACTCTGGGAATAGAAGACCTTGTTTTTTTAGCCTATGACAACGCCATAGAATAACCAATAAGACAACGCATTCAACAATTATGGAAATTATGGCATGATTTTCCATTACCGGCGACGTTTTTTAGAATAAAATATGAATATTCCTCATTTTCATTTCATGATAAGTTTGTAGTTTTCAGGAAACTCACCGCGTAACCTACTTATTTCGTGACGTAAGGGGTAAGTATACACATAGAGAATTCACACGCTCGTATACAGGACAAACAAAACAGATATAGTTCTAGTGTCGTCCCACTACGCGTCCATGCGCCCACTACCGCATATTTGGTCGCAGACTACCGCCCATTTATTGTACCAATACGTCACACATACAATATGTATACAGGGTGTAACAATACACCCTAGTAATACTTAAGGGGGTGCTTCAGACCATCAAACTGAACAACTTTCACTATGGAGCCAACATCGAGAAAAAATTTTCATCACTCGTACTCTGAAAGTCGGTCATTGTTTCTCTAAGAAGCGGGTTGAAAGTGATACATTTCTTCCCTAGGGCGGAAAAGTAATTTAAAAAAAAATCTACCTCTATACATGCAATCTTCTCTACTCACTCTATACTGAGCAAAGGCAGAAACCTATACAGCCACACTTCGATAACATTATATTAAAATTCTTAACTTTAATAATTATTATGAACAAAAATATTGGAATTTAGTAATAATAACAATAATTAGTAACATTTCAATACTTTTGTATAAATTATACGCATTTTGTTTTCTGCGTGAAGAAAAAGAACCTAATTTAAAAATAAAGTTTAAAAAAAAAGTCATTAAGTTGGGCTGCGTTCACGAACTTTGGGTGCGGTTGTTTTTTCAACTTGCTCTATGGTAGAACGTTTTTCACAGAGGCTCTGAAGTGCGATTTTTGAACATCATACGAGCGAATCGGCAGTAAAAAGATGCATAATCTCCATAGTAATTATGACATTTTCTACTGCCGAGTCGCTCGTATGATGTTCAAAAATCGCACTCCGTTAGTGTGAAAAGTTGCACTCGGGGTGCACCTGGAGCGTAGGTTTGGAACGCAGCCTTGCGCGAAAAAGAAAAAAAGGGAGGGAAAGCACATGTTGCTAATTTTGCGGATCCGTTTCAAAACGTGTAAAAATCACTAGGGAAGTATATTTTTCTCACTCTAGCATCCACTATCTTCCTATGTTTTTTTTTCTATTTCGTACTACTTCGTATTGGTGCCCGAGTGATTTTCAAACGTTTTGAAACGCAGCCTAAAATGAATTCATCGAGCTAATAGCGATTCAGAAATTGATTTTGCATTATCTGGTTTTTGGTTAATTTCCTCGTAATCGTGATGAAAAGCAGAGTGTTCAACTCGGGTGAAAGTACCCATTTCACACTCGAACTATGGGCGCCCCTCACCTTTGGTTCGGGGCGCCAAACATCTCGTGTGAAATGGGTCACTTTCATCCCTTGGTTAACAATCTACTATTAAAAAATCTGCTGTCCCATACATTTTAGTCGAGTCGGAACTGCACTTTTGTATGGGACAGCAGATTTTTTTAAATTTTCTCGATGTTGGCTCCATAGTGAAAGTTGTTCAGTTTGATGGTCTGAAGCACCCCCTTAAGTATTACTAGGGTGTATTGTTACACCCTGTACAATGTGTTACAAAATACAAATAAACATTTAAGGGGGTGGTAAAGACCATCAAACTGAATAACTTTCACTATGGGACCAATATCGAAATCGCGAAAAAACATCTGATGTTCCATCATCATCAGCATCATATCAGCCGATAGACGTCTACTGCTGGACATTGGCCTCCCCTAAAATGGGGATATTTGCCATAATCGCCAAGATGTGATGCGTTTGCGATGTTCCATACCAAATACAGATCTACTCGAGCTAAATGTATGGGACAGAATTTTTTTTTTTGGCTATTTCGATGTTGAGTGAAAGTTGTTCAGTCTCAAACTCTCAACAACCCCCATAAAAGATTGAAATGTTTATTTTTACTATTGTAACACTCTGTATAAAGTCACGACCATAATCCCTTTCGGGGAAGTCAATAGCTTTGCTACAACTACCAACACGTTTTTGTAATGCAGTTACATGGAGCAAGGCTTAATTTTAGCATATTGAAGTAAAGATCTTACGACGAAAACACGAAAACACTGCACTAGAAACTTTATCCTGTAGTCGTGTCGTACGACACCCCAGGGCCGTAGCTAGGAGGGGGGGGGGGGGGGGGGGGGGGCATCGTCGGGCAATGCCCTACCTTAAAAATTACCCAACCATTTTTATATAGTCTTTATTTTTAGTTTTAATAAGGGCAAGTGGGGCAAATTCCCTCAAAAAATTGACGTTACTCTAGCCGCAATCACGTACGTCGTAAGGCTGGTAAATTTCGGGCTTGCTTCACTTGCTCCTGCTTATTTATTGATTTTGTTACGGTAAAGCTTGTTACAACCTACTCTTATTTCGTCGTGACAGAATTTTGGTTACAACAAAGTTACAGTGCTCTGAAACGGTCTCACTTCACTCGCCACACTCGCCAGCCTTTTAATGAGTGTGTTACCTGACTTCTAAAAGTGCAACACCGAATTGAATAGTGTTTTAAGTAAACTCGGATTGACACTGTTTTGAGTCTTAGTGAGTGAAATTTCGAGCATATGATATTGTGAACGTAGGTACGCCGTTGGAACTCATACCAACACAGTTTTGAGTCTTGTAGTGTGAAATTTTGAGCTCGCTTCGCTTGCTCCAACCTATAATATTATGAGCGTAGGTAGGCTAATAGAACTCATACCAACACCGTTTTGAGTATTGTAGTGTAAAATTTCGAGCTCGCTTCACTCGCTCCAGCCTATAATATTAGCGTAGGTAGGCTAATGGAGCTCATACAACACAGTTTTGAGTATTGTAGTCTGAAATTTTCAGTTCGCTTCGCTCGCTCCAACCTATATTATGAGCGTGGGTAGGCTAATGGAACTCATACCAACACCATTCTGAGTCCTGGAGTGTGAAATTTCGAGCTCGCATCGCTCGCTCCAGACTGATTAAAATGGTGTTTTGAAAGTAAGTAGGCTAATGGAATTCAGAATCACCATACTTTTGAGTCTTGAAAATTTCAAAGACACTAAATTATGTTACTCGTCCAAAAAAACTAGCCATTTGCTGCCGCCCTACCTTAAAACTCCTATGCCCTACCTTCAATCCAGTTCTAGCTACGGCCTTGCGACACCCACGGGAAAAACTTTTTTTTTTTTAGTATACAACGTGTTAATGAAGTAGCGCAAAATATCATACATCCCAACTGATTTATAACAAAATAATTAGATTGCAACAATAATTTCATTATTTTTATAATAAAAATTTAAAGTTATTCGCATTTTAAGTTTTGAGACAAAAATGATTTGTTATCATTTCAGCACTGAAAGAAATCGCTAATGTACTCATGGATACATTTTTATAATCTTTGTTTGGTAGTAAGTAGGGTGAGTGTGTCCGTGCGGTGGGTTGTCATCGGGTTCGGTAAATTTTAAATTTTGCAAAAAAGTTATTTAATATTTTGAAAAAAAAAATCCTATGTTGAAAATATGATAATTCGATTCTGCTCTCGATTATAAACAAACTTCTTTCTAGTTTTGCGTTAATTCATTAACACGTTGTATAGTTAGATTTTTCTTCCTTTTGTACGATGAACAATTTTCAACGTCTGGCAACCCTGGTAAGTAGGATCAACAAGGCCCTTTTGATAATAAGCGGGACCCTTTTCGGTGTAAGCCTCTCTTTCTAACGTAAGCCTTGCCTTTCAAATATTTTAATTGAATAGATATTGTGGTGAAGTAATAATAAGTGAGTAATTATCATTATTTGGATTAGCTCTAAATAAGTAATTTGTTAGGGTTTCGAAACGTTTTTCTACTACAATGGTACCGATTCGGACTGTGCCACGACTTAACTTAACTAAATTTATTACTGTCACTTTCTAAAATAAGATTAAGAAAAGAGACAGAAAACCAACAGCTGACTTTCGTGCTGTCAAAGTGACGTTACACGCCCAAAATAAGATGCCATCATAATGTACGCCATCTTATACAACGTGTTAATGAATTAACGCAAAACTAGAAAGTAGTTTGTTTAGAATCGAGAGCAGAGTCGAAATATCATGGTTTCAACATAGGTAATTTTTTTCAAAATTTTAAATAATTTGTTTGCAAAATTTAAAATTTTCTGAACCCGATGTCAACCCACCGCACAGGCACACCCACCCTACTTACTACCAAAACAAGATTATAAAAAAGTATCCATGAGTACGTTAGCCCTTTATTTCAGTGCTGAAATTATAACAAATCATTTTTGCCTCAAAACTTAAAATGCAAATAACTTTAAATTTTAACTACAAAAATAATTAAATTATTGTTTCAATCTAATTATTTTGTTATAAATCAGTCGGGATGTATGAGGTTTTGCGCTAATTCATGAACACGTTGTATAAGGCGTTTTTGGGCGTGTAACGTCACTTTGACAGCACTAAAGTCAGCTGTTGGTTTTCTGTCTCTTTTCTTTATCTTATTTTAGAAAGTGACAGGAATAAATTTAGTTAAGTTAAGTCGTGGCACAGTCCGAATCGGTACCATTATTGTACCTAATCCACGTATACAGGATGGAAAGTTGAGATGGGGTAAAAAGGGCAGCTATCAGAATCATTATAGCTATAAGAAAACGTTCTTAGGAGACTAGCTAACTCTAACTTTTGGAGAATTTTATGATGTGTACAAGTCAACATTTTTTCTCAAACATGCTTGGAAATGTGAGCATTATTTTGACAACCTTCTTCGAGATAAATCGAAATTGCTGTACTGGCCAAATACATGCGCGCAGCGGCCGGCAATGTTTGTATGAAAATCCATATCTGTCGTGTTTAGCGGCCAAATAAATTACATACTAAACTCATATCTGTCGTGTAATTTAAAAATGGAACCATCTTTTTCTCCGAAACATGGCGACCAAGGAGGTAACTCATCAAAGGTTTTATTTAAATTTCGAACTGATTTCCAAATAGAAAGCTGTTTATTGAAAAATAAAAAAAATTGTTGTTCGTTGTTCGTCATTGATTTTGAAGAGTTTTAATTTCCGCGAATTTTTTGAGAAAATTTAGGATTTTAATTTCCGCGCATTGTTTGAGAAAAGTACTATACAAGCCTTGGCCACAACTAGGCATTGATGGACTTACGTATGTGTGCCTCGGCTTCGCCTCGGCCCACATTTACACGTTCGTCCATCAATGCCTCTGTTGCTGGCCGCTGCAGTAATGTACTATTACAGTACAAGGGGTGGGGTAGCTTCGTTTTCATTTGAACAGAAAAAATTGTAAAAAACGAATGTTGTCGTCTCGCGGGAAGTCTGGTAGATGTAAAACATTAAAATATCGCGTAGTCTACATCTACACTAATATTATAAAGAGGAAAGATTTGTACCTATTTTTGTATGTTTGTATGTTTGTAATGAATAGGCTCAAAAAGTACTGGGCCGATTTAAAAAATTCTTTCACCATTAGAAAGCTGCATTCACCCTGAGTAACATAGGCTATATTTATTGCTAGAAAAGATTAGACGTCCACCCGTGCGAAGCCGGGACGGGCCGCTAGTAACATATAACTACAACTTTATCAAGCACAAGTCCGATCGTGTATGGAGTACTGCTGCCATCTTTGGGACGGGTCTGCCCAATACCAGCTGGCCGCGTTGGACTCAATCGACAGGCGTGCCAGGAAGCTCATAGGTGATCCAACCTCTGTGGCGAAGCTACAAAGTCTTGAGCATCGTCGCAAGGTAGCCTGTCTATCTGTTTTTTATAGGATACATTTCGGAGAGTGTGCGACGGAATTACACGATTTAATACCTCCGTCTCCCTTTCATCTGCGGGGGACGAGACGCAGGCTGGGTTTCCACCCTTATGTCGTTGACCTACCAGCAATTCGCACGAAGAAGTTTGCTTCTTCTTTTATAATGCGCACGGCTAACGAGTGGAACGCACTGCCTGCGGACCTGTTCCCTGAGCAATACAACCTGGGCCTCTTCAAGGCAAGAGTGAATAGGCATCTTTCTAGGTAAGCATGCTACATCTTCGGCCTCATCATCACTCAACATCAGGTGAGATTGGGGTCAAATGTTTACCTATCGAACATAAAAAAAAAAAAAATAATAATAATAAAATCATTGAATATCGCACTCTCCCGGTTTTGAACGCTTTTTTCCAAAATTTCGAACTTTGAACAGAAACGTCGATTATAATCGCAGCTGTTGCGATACCATCCTTTAGTGGACTGAATAGATGGACTTCCGCAAAGTAACGCCTGATTTAATAAATGATCAAAACAAACAAATCTTAAAGAAAAATAAAATTAAAATGGTTTTTAACAGAAAGCCGATAAAGTTTCAAAGTCCAGAAGACCTTACGCTAACATGTTTGCCACTACCTATATAGCTAAGAATGACAAAGCTCATGGAACATTTGATTTACTGCTGTCCAGCAGACGACCAGGCGGGCATTGCATTTTATGAGTATAGCCAGGCAACATAAAGTCAGCGCTTTCCAAACTTATATTTGTCACCAATTTATTATTATTGAAGCCGGAGACGCGTTGACGTTCAGAGGGTCTACCCGCACATTCGATTCGAACTTTTGCGTGAATGTTTTCGTTCCAATTTCAACTCTATTACAATGAAGTGCAGACCGAAACAGTGGCGATATAGTGAAGATCGAAAGTGCGGGTAAGGGGGCTGCTATTGGGTGGTCACGTCGCGTGTCGTTCATCGGTTGCCCCCTGGCCTACAACAAAGTCCAGAAGACATTATGCTAACATGTTTGCCACTATAGCGAAGAATGACGAAGCTCATGGAACATTTGATTTACTGCTGTCCAGCAGACGACCAGGCGGACGTTGCATTTTATGAGTATAGCCAGGCAACATAAACTCAGTGCCTTCCAAACTTTTCATTTGTCACCAATTGATTGTTATTGTAGCAGGGTTATTTACAAGTGTGATACTGACAAATCATAAATTAATAATCATAATTTAGTGCCGTCCGTAATAATCCAAGATCACATGAACGCCTGACTTTCGTTTTTAGGGTTCCGAATTCAACAAAGAACCCTTATATTTTCGTCATGTCCGTCCGTCTGTCCGCGGCTTAGCTCAGAGACGCTTAGTACTAGCTAGATAGCTGTAATTTGGCATAGATATACATATTAACCACGCTGACAAAGTGGTAAATTAAAATCTTGAAAAATATTTTTTTTAGGGCACCTCCCTATAATATAATAATAATCATTTATTCAAGTGACCAGGACTCGTTTTGTTAGTAATACAACTTAACTTAAAGGTTAGTAATCAGAATACATTTTACATTTGCCAGTGCCGCGTGACTCATGTAGGACTATGCATCATGCAGCACCGGTTTATGTAAGAGACCTATACTTGAAGTGGGGTGACATTTTTTTTCTCGTCTATCCCATGTTGTGGGATATCATTAAATAGGTCTTTTAAAAATATTGTGGGTATGGGAAAACCATCTTTCGATTTAGGGATCCGTTAGCGAAATATTAAGCTTTAAAGCGAAAATTTTTGTTAGAGTCAAGTGTCCAGGTAGCAGGTTAAAATTGACTGGCCATGGTCAAGGGTTGGTAGTATAATAACTGTCTGGCTACTGAGGAAAAATCTTTCCCCATTTGTATGAAATTAAAGCTAAGTATCCAAGGTGTGACTTAGCTGTTGTGGTCACGCACGATAACATTGCACTGTAAAGTTACATGACAATTAACTATTCTGAATGCCATAAAAAACATAAAATGCTTAATAGTTAATTTGGTTAAGATGTTAACACTAATATTCGTCTTCCCGTAGAGGTGTCAAGGCAAAAGGACTTTATATTTAAGTATAGGGTCCTATACTTAAATGATACCTAGATAAATATATCCCCACTTACGTCATCTTGGGCTAGCAATAAACTCCAGGTTAAGTTTGTAGCCCATGATTTTTTATAGAAAAACAACACAGATATCTATTTTACTCGGAGTTAATTGGTAACGGTGGTTTGATATTGGTTTTGACGAAGCCTTAGGCTTTTAAGTCAACAAAGAAATGCAAACCATCTTCTCAATTAAGAGTCTTACCCCCTTCACCACAGAAGTTCTCGAAGGGGGTGTCAACAGTGTAAAGTTTGAGAACGGCAGCGCCAGACCGTTCTTCACGTACGGTAAACAAACTAATATTTCAGCGTCTACAGCGCACATACACTTTAATTGCTCTCATCTTCTGGGCGATAAAGCACGTTGCGAAGACGTTACTCATTGTTTTGGGGTTTGGTTGAGGGGCTTAGGCGAGATGGGAGCAAGAATAATACAACTTAAGATGGTACCGTCTTTTTCTTATCGTGTGGGCAGAGCCCTGGTGTCAGAGTTTTTTCAGACCGCCTTTCGGCCTCTGACGTAGTTTTTATATAACGACTACTACCACCAGAGATAGTAGCCGGGACCAACGGCTTCACGTGCGATCCGAAGCACGGAATCATTTTTCTTTTCAGACAATCAGGTCATTCAGCCTGCAATGTCCTAACCAACTGGGGAAAAACACACAAAGTGATATATTACTAGGTGTCCGGTAGGGAATCGAACCCACGAACTCCGTATCGAGAGCCAATGCTCTTAACCATTAGACCACTGAGGTAGTTAATGGTACCGTGATAGTGGTGGATACGGGTTGTGGGTCTACATAAATGTTTAAAAAATAAGTGCACCAAAAAAGAAAAGTTTACATTTTACAATTCTACTGTTTTCGGGGACGATTTTAGTTCTTGAAGCGTGCTCCATACAAACGATTTATTTTATACAATTTATGCATACCTCATTGACGTTAATTGGTCAGTATTGAAAATATAATCAAACTTCGTTTGTGTAGAGCGCGCTGCAGGACTTCCTAGGTCAGGGGTGGCGAACCAATGGCGATACAATATTTTGGACACGCCACAAATCAAAACGTTTTGCAATTTTAGTTCAAAATATGACGTAGGACCTACTTCCGAAGAAGAAGAGAAGAAGACTAAGACAATTTTTTTTTAGAAAGAATGTCAAGTTGATTCAAAATGGTTCGCCAGCCCTGTCCAAGGTCCTCTAACGTGCGCTATGTGTGAGTGCACCGACAGCGACAGTGGCTTCTGTTCTGTGAGGATAATTTATTCATGTGATTATACAAATTGAACGCCAACAACAACACTTCTTGTCTCCCTATTGCATAAAACACAACTTCGTAAGAAGATAACCGATAACAGCGTGCGCTGGAATTAATTAGCCAAGTAAAAACTTAACTCATTTCGCTTAAAACCATCCAAGAACAACCGGGCACCAAAGTAATTTAACGCTTTTGGCCCTGTAGTTAAAATACAGTTTGGAACTAACGTTGCTCGCTGTTCTAGGATGGGACAAGTTTGAGTGGAACCACGTAGTGTTTATGAGCCTTTATCAATGGTATTCATTCCAGAATTGGGTTTATTTTTGTCATAGAAAGTATATTAAGAGAATTGTTGAACCCATCTAGACTAAAGCCCAGATATAATATTTTATCCCATCAAAAACATTTCATGTAAGAAGTAGCCAAGACTCCCACCCAACCCTTTTGCTCTTAAAAAGTTTTGAGATCTCATTTTAAGCCAAGTCTTGAGTAAGTGTTTTGATCGGTCTAATAAAGATAGGGCTTGGCCGACATCGGCTTCCCGTGTAGCATTAAATTTTATTGATACCCAGGGTGTTAGAGTAAACAAGTTGCATTACTTTAAGGGGTGATTGTACCCATGATACTGAACAACTTTCCATAAGAAAACTCAGCAATTTTGGAAGTTTTAGTCAGAAATTTCTGTCAAAACTAAGAATCAGAGTGGATAATTATCCGATAATTATAATGGAATTATCAAAGAAAATAATTATCTTGATAATTTCGAACCCTGGAAATAGGTAGGTACCTAATACTTATTTAAGGGCCTATGTCGAAAAATAATTTAAGCGAAACGGGCGTGTGATAGCTTATATTACTGCCAGATGCGAGAGAAAGAGATGGGGCGGCGCGCGCGCCTGGAACGAATCAAGCGAAAAAACAAACTTTATTTAATTGTGATTGTACTATTTATGTAAGTTCAATTCTGCTCTAATCTAAATTTAGATAATAGCAATCTCTTTTTTTTAAATCAAGTCTCATGTTTCTATTATTCACCGTTTATCAGTTACAAGCGTTTATAGACAAAAACGGAGGCTACTTTGGCTTGTTTTTCTATCGAGAAAATTTGTCTTAATCGTGTTTTGGCTCTAATCAAAAGTTCAATTATATGTTCAATTTACACATATCCGCAAATCATACCCCTACTGTTAGTACTTCATGATATATGGAGCTTTGAAGAATCCTATTTTTTTACATAGCCCCTTAATGACAGTATTATACTGTTTCGCGAGACTAAAATTGTCTAATTTTTACTGTGCATTGGATTGGAATATCCGTATGAAGTAATTGGATGAATAATCCGTTAGGTACTCGACAAATGAAAAAACTTTATCAATTGGATTATTAACTTGCATCGAATTGAAATATGGAAATAGCAACATTTTAACTATAAAAAAAAACAAAAAACCCGACTGCATAAAAAAACTATTAACTGAAAAGAGAAAAACAAGCTCTATAGTCACTAATCAGCTTCAGTAAATCTGTTTGGAAAATGATAGGTACCCTACCTTACAAAAGGTCGGGTATCCGGGATTTTTGGATATGTTATACAGGTAGAGGTCCTTAATAAAAATACAAGTTTTCGACCTTGGGGTCCTGCCGCGGGCTCTGGTGTGACCATAAAACAACGAAAATTTTGAGACTTTTTCAGTAAAACTTAAACGTTGGGTTTTAGAGCAAACTTGTTTACTAAAGCTTTAAAGAAGACCAAATCCGCTACAATTTGATAGTTGAATCATCTTTATATACTGAATAGTTCCCAAGATACAACACCTCAAAGTATGGAGAGGTATGACTAATTCCTTAAAATTTCGTTTTTTTTTTTTAAATTAAATATGTTATTAACTTTAGGTTTCACTGTGAAGGTGTTCAGAAGAAGTATAAATAATGCGCTACAATATGTTTTTTGAACCATAAGATGCGACACTTGTAAATTTTCAGCAAATGTCAATTGGTAAACAAATACTTAGATATCGAACAGAATTTTTTTTTTTACAAAACAAAATGTAGCCTATGGTAATTAGGGATAGTGTAGCTTTCTATCAGTGAAAGAATTTTACGAATCGGTTTGGTACTTCCAGAGATTACCTACATCCAAAAAATCCTCTTGAGTCCAGCTTTTCTGCACCCACAGGCATAGGGCAGTTAGGAATTAGCCCTAACTACCCTTATTTTGAAGTGCTGTATCTCTGTAACTGTACAGTATAAAAATATGATTCAAAAACCAAACTGTAGCGCATTTAGTGCTCTTAATTCCTCTAAACCATAATTTGACTCTAAAACCTAAGCTTTAGATTTTAAATAATGAAAACTGAAAAATCTTCGAAATTTTCGTTCTTTTATGGACATGGCAGAGCCCGCGGCAGCACCTCAAGGTCGAAAACTTGGATTTTTAATAAGGACCTATACCCGTATAACATATAAAAAAATCGTGGATACCGGACCTTTTGCAAGGTAAAATGTTTACATTTACTAGGCTACTAAGCAAATACTATAATTTGAATGTTATTAGGTAGGTATCGCAAACGGGGACAAAGAAGAATTATAAAGAAACATGTCTATTGGTTTGTCCGGTTTGTCCCCGTCTGCAATACCTACCTAATAACATTCAAATTATTTTTGTTTAGTGTTGTTATAGCTGATTAGTGACTATAGAGCTTGTTTTTCTCTTTTCAGTTAATAGTTTTTTTATGCAGTCGGGTTTTTTGTTTTTTTAATAATTTAGTTTATTTCATACTTTTTAGTGTTGTGTCGAAATGGTAGCATAAAAGTACTATAATATATATATTTGGAATCGTCTGTTTACTAGCTTTCATTTGACACCCATATTGTAATTTTTCACAAAAAAAAAAATCTCCTTCTGCCGCAGTCGGGTAAAAACTACAAACTTATTATACTAAAAAATTTACACAGTACCTTTACAATACCTTCGATGAAATATAGGGTAGATTAAGTCTCATAGTTATATTTAATCTTATTGTGTAAATGTAAATTTAGATTGATATTGTTTTTGGGGGTCGTAAGAGTTCGCCTTTGACCTGCAGTGGGTCGGTCGTGGGATTCTACCATTATACTTTTTTAGGGTTCGAAGTCAAACAAGGAACCCTAAGCGCTCTTACAGACGAGCGACACTTTGCGGTCGCCGAGTGTCGCGGAGGGTCGCTTATACATTCGTCAAATCTGTCAAAATGTCAATTATGTAGTACTCTGTCGTTTTTTTACCTAAACAAAATTTGGCACGAAGACAGGTAGGCACTTAAGAATACACAAAAAATAAATCTTCTATTTATAATTAATGCTCTTTTGCGTGCGTTAGCACTGCATTTCCACCAGTGTCAAGTAGTACGTGGTAGTGTCTATCCCAATCTCAGGGATTGTTTCTGATCAAGAACAGGAAGAGATTGCGGATTGCGGAGCCTCGTGGCAGGCAAAAACGTGAACCGATCGAACACCACGCAAGACAAGTGCTCGTGTCAAAACCTGCAACGTACTCCAAAAATAAATATAGGAAACAGAATATAAAATTACAATTTCTTTTTTAACCCCTAGAACGCCGTCATTAAGAATGCGGCCATAAAATTGATAGTACGTAAGTAAGTAATTTTGAAACATGGCACTTAAGTTTCTCATGAACATTTACCTAAGTGCATATTAAGACCTAAATACAGCCACATACATCCAGACTAAAGCTAGACTTTGAATCCATTAGGCTCCTCGTTATATACCTTCGTAACTCCTTCCTCAAGAGTATTACACTGTCGACCCGCAAACAATCTGTAGGTATTAACTAACTAACTTATTGGATCGACTTGCAGGATACGCTGGTTTAGTTAAATGTATCTTTGCGAAAGGCAAAGGAAACAAGGCCACACAGCTAAGTCTGTTGCAGAAATAATAAGGCGTAGGTATATTATCCAAGTAACTTTGCACTACCAATGATTATAATAATAACACAGAAAATTCTAGTTTATTGTAGGTACATAAAAGAACCTGATTGCACAAAAAGATGAAAAATTCAAAGAACTTTCACACTATAACCCATAATCCTTTTTTTTTTCGACTTCCCATACAAATGCAATCAGCAGATAAAAAAAAATGTTTTCTCAAACATGCTTGGAAATGTGAGCATTATTTTGACAACCTTCTTCGAGATAAATCGAAATTGCTGTACTGGCCAACTACATGCGCGCAGCGGCCGGCAATGTTTGTATGAAAATCCATATCTGTCGTGTTTTGCGGCCAAATAAATTACATAGTAAACTCATATCTGTCGTGTAATTTAAAAATGGAACGATCTTTTTCTCCTAAACATGGCGACCAAGGAGGTAACTCAAAAAAGGTTTTATTTAAATTTCGAACTAACTTGCAAATAGAAAGCTGTTTATTGAAAAAAAAAAAACAAATTGTTCGTTGTTCGTCATTGATTTTGAAAAGAGTTTTAATTTCCGCGAATTATTTGAGAAAATTTACTGTTTTCATTTCCGCGCATTATTTGAGAAAAGTACTATACAAGCCTTGGCCACAACTAGGCATTGATGGACTTACGTATGTGTGCCTCGGCTTCGCCTCGGCCCACATTTACACGTTCGTCCATCAATGCCACTGTTGCTGGCCGCTGCAGTAATGTACTATTATTGATCAGAAACTGCAGAAAAAACTACAAAAAGTGATAATGAAACCCTGAACCCCAAGATAAAGTATATGTATTTTAAAAAATACTATTATACCCTGAGTTTTGGGGTTCAGAATTTCAGATCGAACGTTTGTATCAAAAATCTTCATTTTTTATTTGTGAATTTTCTATAGGTTTCTTATGGAAAGTTGTTCAATATCATGGGTACAATCACCCCCTAAAGTAATGCAACTATTTATATTTACCCTAACACCCTGTAGAACCGCAGATTTTGTTTTATTTTCTGTATAACACGTTCCAAATCCACCCCCGTGTACATAACTGCCCAACTAGTTTGTTCCCCTCTAGCGACCGTGAAATAAAGCTGGTTTTTGCTAACGCACAATTTTTAACGGAACGCTAATGACGCGGCAAAAGGACGAAGGCTATTACGGTTACCGACAGCGATAGGCCTGGGCCTTTAAGTTTAATTTGAAGACTTTTGAATTAATTTGGATATTTTTGTGGCTTCTGAAGATTCGCAGAATAATTAAGGTTTTTAAAACAGCGTACCTACAATCATTTTCCTTTTTATAAGTATTTCCTATTAGAAGCACAGTATAAAGAAAGAGTAGGTATCTCTATTACTACATTCCAGAAGTGATATTTTTGAATCGTGAGAATACACAACACTTCGTACCTACTTATTATGTCATTTTCTATAGCTTATTTCAATGTGTGACTGATGGTCTGATCATCCCCTTAAACTAGTGTCAGCATATTAAGAAGGACCCTTTATACCTAGTATCGCAAACGGGGACAAAAAATACAATATACAGGGTGTAACAAAACACCCTAGTAATACTTAAAGGGGTGCTTCAGACTATCAAACTGAACAACTTTCACTATGGAGCCACCATCGAAATCGCGAAAAAAAATCCGCTCTTTCATACAAAACTGCAGTACCGTCTCGACTCAAATGTATGGGATGGCAGATTTTTTTTATTTTTTCTCGACATTGGCTCCATAGTGAAAGTTGTTCAGATTGATGGTCTGAAGCACCCCCTTAAGTATTACTAGGGTGTTTTGTTACACCCTGTATAACCAATAGAAGAAGATAATGCAGTGGCATAGCGTGGGTTTCTAACGCCCGGGGCACAGACCGACTTTGCCGCCCCCTTATGAAGACCTACCCCGAAAAAAACGGAGCGAGCGCAGCGAGCTCTAAATATTTTTGCACAATAATTTTATTTATTTTACACAGTTTCACAGAGGAACTCCAATACGCTATGTAAGTAATTATACATGACGGATTACCGAGCTATCCATAGCGATCATTGGCTGCCGTGAGTGCAGGATGCAGATTCTTCAAATAACACCAGCAAAGATATCTCCAGAAACTTTTATTTAGGAATTTCTTAGTCTTAGTATTTACACGAAACAAAGACAAAGAGGTATGTGAAATTGCAAGTGATACGCACAGCGTCACGACTCAAACAGAACTGAACTGCAGCTACGAGCGCCACCGCTTAAGTAGTCAATCGGCCCCACTATGCGACGCTGACGTCACTTGCGAGCTCACTCGGACAGGTGTCCCCTCTTTGCAACTAAGCAATCAATTGAGTGACTTATTTTGTTCAATCTAATAAAAATACGCTTGAAACTAATTGAATAATAACTTTAAGCTTTAAAACTAAGTTAACGATCGCAGCGCGCCGTCACGGCCGTCCTGCGCATCACATCCTCGTGTGTATCATCATCTGTAAAGAAAGCAAAAACTGGTAAAGCACTTAAATTCGCTCGGCCATGCTGGCCTCAAAATCGATTAAATGAACATCTCTTTTTCTCAATAAGATTTTTGCTATACAGGGTGAATCTTACTCACAAATTTGACATAGTACACACAATCGAATTACTTACACACACACACATACACACATACACATAGTTTACCACACAGGTTGCCACACAGGCTATTGCCACACAGGCTTTTGTCACACAGACTATTTGCCACACAGGCTATTGTCCCACAGACTATTTGCCACACAGGCTATTGTCACACAGACTATTTGCCACACAGGCCTCCGCCAAACACGGCTACCGTCACACAGACCATTTGCCACACAGGTAAAAATGAAAAAGGGACATGTTTAGAAACCTATGCCTAAAACTAATTCTACTCACTATTGCCGTCATCGGCACATCCAGACATTATTATCTGTTAGGTATTTCAGAGTCATTTTGTTGTTCTACTAAACAAACTAGTTATCATCAATATCTTTAAGTTTTGGTCGTTTTTGGACAACTTTTGATTCAGGTAGAGGAGACAGAGTGACAGAGGTGAGAGGATTTTGTGAAATACTCGTAAAGTCTAAGTATGCCCTATGTTTGCCTACCCAATACTTCATCATCATCTCAGCCGATGGACGTCCACTGCTGGGCTGGACAGGCTATAACAGGCTCGTTACCTAGTTAGTATGGTTTTTTTTTTTTCACTTACTGTCTCAAATTTAGGGTTCCGTCAGTGTTATGTAATTATGATTGATTGAAAATTAAATTACTGTGTGAAACCTCGACTAAGCAGCCTAAAACTAATCAGTCTATTTAGGAATCGTTGGTTAGCGAATAATACACTGAACACAATGACCTTGAACATTAACTGTGGATAATATTTGAAAAGAACTTTGGCGAATTTGGACCCAGCCATTTTTACGAAAACTAAAAGCCCTTCAGGACGGCGGGCGGTCATAATTATTATAAACAGAAAAAATTAAGGCATTTTTAAAAAAAAAAACTTCCTCATCTCTAGAAGTCCGGCTTCAAAAGTAGAAATTACTAGTAAAATAGACAAATCATCCAAAAAGCAAAACGCAACCATGACAGCTATTTTCGTCTAATATTATCACTGAGGTAGTTTTTGGACGTTACGGAACGAATTTGGCTTTATTGAACTGATAGTGCGTGTGATTTCGTTTGATTCCATTATCATAATATTGTACGGTTATCGTGAATTTCCATTAAAACAAACAATGAATGCGTAGAAGATTGAGTGGACTATCTAATAAGAAAGATTATTAGTTTCACACACTTGATACAAAAGGTATCATAAGGAGAAATACCTTTCCCCCAACTTCTACAGATTACAACCAATTTCCTTTTTTGTTAGTTTTGTTTCACTCTACACGTATTACTAAGTTTCATTCATGTATGGGACCTATATGTCTGGGTCTCACATTATATGGCCTTACGCCAAACTTCTTTACACTGTACACTTAATAAGGACACTAGGATCATAACGTATTTTACCTGAAAAGGTTTAGGATTCATATTCTTTAATCAAAAGCACTCAGCACCAGAATGAAACCGAAATGAAAACATCTCACCCAGTTTGTAAAGGTAGCCAGTAGAAGGCTTGATGGTATAGACCTCCACTCGTCGCACCACTGGACGCTCCTTGAGGTCGTCAGGCTTCATCACCTCCCGAGGGTAGCGTGGTTCCACGTGTCTCGGCTCGTACCGCATCGAAAACAGAAATGAAATGATATTTATTGCGATAAATGTGGTACATACTGGGTAAGTAGGGGGTTATTTACAAAAAGAAAAGCAGTCAGGTGTCTGACATACAACATATCCTTTGGGCTATGGACTCCTTTTACTGTGGAGGATTCATTGTAGCTGGTGGCTAATTGGCTATACTGATTTTCCGCTTCCTGACTCGTCTCATTGTCCGTTCGGCAATTCTGTCTGTAGCGTCTTCTTAAAACTTTTTCTGTTGCAGTAGTATCAGTTCACAACATTTTGTAAAAAGAAAACCACAAATCAATCCAAATAAAACAAATAAGATGCGTTGTCCACGCTTCAAAAGGTAACAAAAAAGTAAGGTAATTGCCTGACTTTTCATAGCCACGCGCAGTCTAGTGTACGGGCTACACGTCACTATATCGAGCCATTTTAAAGTGGAGTGATGTTAGCGTATGACACGTCTATTTGTAAAACGTCATTGGGCACAGCGGTGTGGTTTCTCGGTCAGAGGGTGGTTTTATTTTTTTTTTCTCTATTTGGTTGAGCTTAAAGAGTCCATAAGCGTTCAGTCATCATCGTTATTATCACCATTTGTGTAAGACTTCACTAACGAAATCAAAAGCAAGCGAAATTGGCCAGATTCGACCACTTAACACACCACCATATCCATAACTGCCTCCGTGGTCTAATGGTTATGAGCATTGGGCTCTCAAAGCGGAGGTCGTGGGTTCGATTCCCACGGGGGACACCTAGTGACGTGTCACTTTGTGCGATTTTACCCAGTTGGTTAGCACATTACAGGCTGAGTAACCTGTTTTTTTAAAAAGAAAAATGCTTCTGTAGAATGATATGATATGAATGATAGTAGTCATTACATAAAAACCAGGTCAAAAAAAAAGAAAAAACTCTCGACACCAGGGCTCTGCCCATACGATAAGCAGAAGAACTAAACTAGTTACGACTCACCGGGCATAGTCACATGATGGAAACTCAGCAGTCGCACATCAGGCTCAGGTTGCATCATCCAGCTGCTACATGGCGCTGGCTTGGTCACATCTCCGGTACCTCATAGGATACGAATCGATTATCATCGAGTTGGGGCGCGTTGTCCGTTTCTTTCTTCTGATGACGGATTACCGAGCTATCCATAGCGATCATTGGCTGCCGTGAGTGGAGGATGCAGATTCTTCAAATAACACCAGCAAAGATATCTCCAGAAACTTTTATTTAGGAATTTCTTAGTCTTAGTATTTACACGAAACAAAGACAAAGAGGTATGTGAAATTGCAAGTGATACGCACAGCGTCACGACTCAAACAGAACTGAACTGCAGCTACGAGCGCCACCGCTTAAGTAGGTAGTCAATCGGCCCCACTATGCGACGCTGACGTCACTTGCGAGCTCACTCGGACAGGTGTCCCCTCTTTGCAACTAAGCAATCAATTGAGTGACTTATTTTGTTCAATCTAATAAAAATACGTTTGAAACTAATTGAATAATAACTTTAAGCTTTAAAACTAAGTTAACGATCGCAGCGCGCCGTCATACAAATCAAACAAAAATATTACATATAATGTTGTGGCCAGACATCTTTTAGTTTATCCATGCATAAGTAGAAGCTTATAGCGATGGAAGCGACCTGGACTTTTCTCATCAATACGAATCGGTTGGAGGCAGAGCTTTTTACATACAAAAAATTTGCAAAGTAACCTAAGTAAAAGCTATGGATCCTGCGAAGCAAGCTCGACATTTTAAGCATCACGTCTTAGCTTTGGTCAGAAGTCAGAAGTCAGTGCCGCCCGGGACATTTGCCCCCCCCCCTGTCCCCCCCCTACCTCGCTACGCTACTGAGGTAATGTAAGTATGTATCTTGTTGTGGGGGCTGGCAAGCCAGCAACACTTCGACCCAGTGGGATCTTTTGTGTTAGCCCCAATACTTTTTGCATGGTCAATGAAAGAGGCAATACCATTGAGGGGAAGAAGCCTAAGATCTCCCGGTTTCGGATATCCATCTCCGAGGAGGCACATGCGTTTTGCCGCCAAGACATCGCAGTCACACAGGATCTGCTCCATGGTCTCCTCATCCTCTCTGCACGCTCGGCAGCTAGGATCCAGGGTGAGTTTCATCTTGTGCATCATCGTGCCTGTGGCGTAGTGCACAGTGAGGGCTCCGACGATGGCACGAGCCTTGCTCCTGCTGTTGTTCAGTATGAACTTTGAGTCACGAGTTGTCATATTGCTGATAAATTTCTTCGAGTGTTGCAACGGTGCGAGTGTTGAGGTAATGTCACCTCATTGCTGGGTGCTCTTTATTTTCACGCCAACCAGAACGGTCCCACGATAGTCTCATCCACTTTTTGCCGGCTACTCTATAAATGAAATCCGACCACCTGGCTGCTGGTCTGCCCACTGACCGTTCCCCCTCCCACGGCCGCGACCCTATCATATCACAGCCCTTGTCCATCTCCCATCATTCCACCTGACCAAGTGTCCCGCCAACCTCCACTTCAGAGACACATACACAACAGAATAAATACTAACTAATAAGTAGGTGACTTATTTGTTAGTTGTTGTTGTTGGGTAGTTATTGGTTTGTAAGTAGGTATCTAACAATATATTAAAAGTTGTTCAGTTTAATAAACTATCGGTCTAACTAAACTGATAAAAAAAAACAACTTGTATAAACTATAAAAATGTTACAAGGAGTGCGATTTTTGAATCTCATTCGGTGAGTTCAGCAGTTGAAAATGTCAAAATTACTATGGAGATGCGCATCTTTCTACGGATGATTTGACTTCCAAAAATCATACTTCAAGAGTGCGATTTTTGAAAGTCAAATCATCCGTAGAAAGATGCGTATCTCCATAGTAATTTTGACATTTTCGAATGAGATTGAAAAATCGCACTCCTGATAAAATGGAGGGATTGCTTTTGAATACTCAGCGTCGAATTCAACACCGGTTTAAATTGTAAACCTGAATTTTCTTAAAGTATTCATCGAAACTTCTCAGACTAGGTATCTAAAATCCTTTCAAATCCCAATGAATACCTTCAGTTTCCTTTCGATCTAATCTCGTCTTGCTTACCAGACTGGCAAAGTCCACCTCTCTCCAAGAAGGCACGGAATTTAAACCATTTTCGGGTTTATTACCTTGTTATTAAGATTAAGTTCAGGGGGTATTTTTAAGTGGAAGAAGTATACATGGGTATACCGTTGGGGTTATCGTCCTGTCACCGCAATCTGGACCTTATTAGTTATTCACAAGCTCTACCTAAAGATTGGTGCCGACAACTTTAGTGCTGTAAGAAAAAAATATTTCAAATATTTTGGATTTTAAACATGTTACAGCCATGTTGTGCTATTTCGAATCAAATTAAAGATTGAAAAATTTAGTCTCGGGCGGGACTTGAACCCGCACCCTTCCAAACCGGGGAAGTGCGTTATCCCCCCAAGCACGTCCCCTTAAGACGCAACAGATTGAAAATTTCGTTCTCTGACCTAGTGGACTCGGTAGCGAAATTGGATAACGCACTTCCCCGGTTTGGAAGGGTACGGGTTCAAGTCCCGCCCGAGACTTAATTTTTCAATCTTTAATTTGAAAAAAATATTGTTGCTGATTTTAAGAGGATAGACCTGAAGTGCGATTTTTGAAAATCATACGAGCGAATTGGTAGTATAACCCAGTAAAATTAAGCTGAAATATACCAATCAGGAGAAGTAATTTCCGGAGTTTTGAAACTTTTTTACGTAATATTGAAGAAAAAAATAGTCCTGGTGACGGGGGGTGAGCTCGAGGAAGGGGGGGGTTCTAAAGGTGACTTTGTTCAGTTTTTCGCTTATTTCTCGAAATCTGCAAGTCGTATTGAAATGTTTTGTATGGACAAAATAAACCTGATAAAATTTTCTACAAAACAAGTGGTATGCATTTTTGTCATAGGACTTGACCTTTGAGGGCTACGGGGCCGAGAAAGTAACAGCATTTCAAAAATTATGAAATTTGTATGGCGACTCTCATTAAAGTTGAAGATAAAAACAAAATGATTTCATATTCTAAATCAGCAGCCCCGAAAACCCCCAGATACAAATTTTCTGTCGGTTCGGAGAACCCTTAAAAGCTGCATTGGCGTTTGAAATTTCCATGGCAGCCATTTTGGATATCGCAATCTTGGATTTTTTTCACCGCCAACCAAATCTGACCAGGGTCCTCTATGACAATTGTTCAAGGACCATAACCCTATCTGTCATAGTTTCCGCGGGCCGTTGACCTCATCCGTCAGGAGTAGACCTTCTGAGGAAGTCGAAATATTCTTTTTATTGCCAGGGCATCCTTATGATGCCTCTGCCATATCCCATTTTACTTTTTTGCATTAATTAATGACTTTAAGAACTAGGGACCTTCAAAAATTAAAAATTTTACCGCCCGTTTTCAGACATCCAGTTTACAGACAACAAAGACGAATATTTAATAAACAAAATAAAAGCGGTCAAGTACGAGTCGGGCTACTCGCGCACCGAGGGTTCCGTACCACACAACCACACACAAACAACACCAACCACCAACCCCATTATTAAATTAGAAAAAAAAATTTTTTTGTCCGGGACCCTTAGCGCAAGACCGACTCACACTTGACCGGTTTTTAGTATTTGCTCGCTTGCTTTGCTTAGCTTGCTCTATAATCACACTAAGTTTGGCTCTTGTATTTATTACCGTTTTTACGATAGAGCGTGAAGAAAAAACGTTGATAAAAACTAGTTTCTTCCCCCTTAATTTTTAACTTTTTGACATTTTTATTATTTTTAACGAATCCGCCGTAATAACGCATAATCTGAGAAATTCAACTATCTATTTCTTTAGTTTTTGTGATCTGTGATCTAGCTATTACGGTTAAAAAGTTACAGCCCTAAATAGGTAGTACAGACGGACGGACAGACGGACGGACGGACGGACAACGTAGGCTTAGTAATAGGGTCCCGTTTTCACCCTTTGGGTACTTAACCCTAAAAACATACGGACATAGCCAAGGTCTTATTCAAAGATTTTAATCTTTCGCACTCTAGTCAGCGGTGTGTATGTGTGGAACGGATCTGATAAATACGTATACAGTCGGAAAAGTGACCTATTATTCTACAAATTAGCATTTCAGCCCGCCTATCCTCTTAATACACGGGTGTTTGTAAATAACATATGCAAGGGGGTTTATTGTGTAACTACCCGATTCTATGAGTGCTAAATTGACATGGTGTTTTCGGGTCTGCATGTCTGTCTATATTTCTGATCCCATACAACGAAGAGGGTTACAAAAAAAGCTGGGATCATTAGATCCTGTCTTGTATAAAATGGAACAAAATACACATAGAAACTAGTCGTTATAAATTATGCTTCTATTACAAATTTCAGATATTTGCTCTCAAAGTACATTTTAAATAATAAAATTAAGCCTGTCCTAATTTTAACTCCAAAGCTCACGAAAAGTAATATCAAGACGATTTCAAAGTAAATAATAAAAAACATAATCATAAACTTATTAAACTATTTCAAATAGCAACTAAAATACAATTTCTAATTACAGAAATAGGGATTTGAAATACTTACTCTCACTTATTCTTAGAACACCTTTAGTAACGTCCAATTATGTCGGATTACCTATACAACGTGTTAATAAATTAGCGCAAAACCTCATACACCCCAACTGATTTATAACAAAATAATTAGAGATTGAAACAATAATTACAGTATTTTGATACTTAAAATTTAAAGTTATACGCATTTTAAGTTTTGAGGCAAAAATGATTTGTTATCTTTTCAGCACTGAAAGAAAGCGCTAACGTACACACGGCGACATATCAAGCTATACAAAACCAATATAAACTGGTCGCGAGACGTTATACGTTACTCGTCCTACGCGCGGCCAGCTTATTTTGGTTTTGTATAGCTTGATGTGTCGCCGTGTGTACTCATGGATACATTTTTATAATCTTGTCTTGGTAGTAAGTAGGGTGAGTGTGCCGTGGGGTGGGTTGACATCGGGTTCAGAAATTTTTAAATTTTGAAAACAAATTATTTAATATTTTGAAAAAAATTACCTATGTTGCAACCATGATAATTGGATTCTGCTCTCGATTCTAAACAAACTACTTTCTAGTTTTGCGTTAATTCATTAACACGTTGAAGATATTTGCAAAAGGAATCGGAAAATATTGGCGTCCTCATATGGAATGAAGAATAGTTATTTCACAATCATAAGTCTCGGCAACTGAATAGTTGAGAACCAGTAGAACTGGTAGGAAAATGTAATTTAGCGAAACAGTAAGTGCCCTGATTGCAGCCGGCCATTCGCCGCCCACTCTACCCCTAACCAGAGAAGTTCTAGTTAATTAAAGTATGGTCTGGACAACACATACACCTAACTGTTTTATAGTTTATTCACAACTATAATAAGTTATTTATAATTTCGAGAAGCTACGTAGTATCTTCACGTCTCGTCTCCCAAATACCGCTGTGTCAGAGGGCAATTTTATTGATTGATTGAAAGTCTTCGATCAGTGTGTGTTGCTAGTGATGACATATGGAACAGAGACGTGGTCGTTCACTCAAGGCCGCATAAAAAGGCTGAAAGTCACCCAAAGGGTAATGTATTATGCTCGGAGTTTCCCTGCAAGATCGAATCAGAAATGAAAAGATCCGCAGAAGAACCAGAGTAACTAACAGCCCACAGAATTGCTTAAGTGGTAATGGGCGGGGCGCATTGCTCGCAGAACCGATGGCCGATGGGGCCTTAGTGTTCTCGAGTGGCGACCGCGTATCGGAAAGTTCAGCGTGGGTAGGCTCCGCACACGGTGTACCGACGACCTGGTAAAGACGGCGGAAATCAGTTATATGGGCAGAGTAGGACCGTGAGTTGTTGAGATCCTTGAGGGTGCCCTATGTCCAGCAGTGGACGTCCATCAGATGATGATGATAATGATAATATTCCTAATGCCGTCAAGGGAAAAATGAACGACGATACAGGAAAGAAAGTAAACGATAAAAGATTACCTTTTGCCCGCGAATTCGTCCGCATGTATTTAGGCAAACTTCGACACCCCGTTGCATCCTTTTACGGGTTGATTTTTGAAATATCCTTTCTGAGTGCAACCCTACATCCTCTGTAGTATAAATGATGTATTGTATTTTAGGCATCATCATTTAAACATGTTTAAGCCTAACTACAAGCCACTCTAGTGCATGAATAGATATCAAGCTTCTCTATTCTTCTTCTCTTGTTTTCTATCATAAGCTATGGCTTTAAGATTTAAGATTTTCGATGTTCTTTCAACGCTTGCAGAGTCGATATAGTATAAGAGATAAGTGTACTTTATGCAACCATCAGCAGCAAGGCTGATTCAGTGTTTATGGGGTGTAGTGCATCTCTGTGATGGGGATGGACCAGGTTTGCCTGTATAACTCCAGTCGGTTTAGGAGTTACTGATGATTAAAGGTCTGTAAAAAATTTACGATCAGCTGCACGGCTGATCGTATGATATTGTTGTAGTATGCACTGTAGCTATGTTAACAGTACAAAAACTGTCAAGTTCCGTCAGTCGGTTTAGGAGACACAGCCAGTCAAAGTTCCGACTGATGAACCATGTCAGTTTTTGTACTGTTCACATAGCTACAGTGCACACTACAACAATAACATACGATCAGCCTTGCAGCTGATCGTTAATTTTTTACAGACCTTTAATCATCAGTAACTTCTAAACCGACTGGAGTTATCCAGGCAGACCTGGTCCATCCCCATCACAGAAAAGCCTTGGACCCCATAAACACTGAATCAGCCTTGCTGCTGATGGTTGCAAAAAGTACACTTATCTCTCGGAATAATAATGGTTTGGCAGTTAAAAATGCTCTGCTGCGCTGCGAATCGCCAGGTGTGCGCTGGCTCAACACCAGCGCGGCGCCCAGCTTATATGAAACTTGTTTTCTGTGCGGCCTCGCTGAGATATCTATTCATTATGTGACAGTTTCAAAAATAATCGAAAACCTTCGAAACTATATTATATCTTTGTAAAGCGAAACAAACTCCACAAAGCTACAAAATTACGAAGACAAACAGAATTTGTCATCAGACATGTGTAGTTCCAGTTACCTAGTCGCTTACATTTGTAGAAGCAATTGTAGGGGATAATTACAACACGTATGACATGACAGTGTTTATGTAGCGTTTACGATGCCTTTGTGCTGCCTTGCCCTGTAGTTATGTACCTAGGTAGGGGAATATTGAACTGGGTAAAGTCTACATCAGATATCTGTGAGAGTTATATTACTTGAAACTTAATTACGTCTTCAAAACATAATATTTGAAATTTGTTTTTCTATAGTTTCTGTATTATATTATTATATTTTGCATATCTGGACTTTTCTCCCCGTCACACTGGCTGGACATAATTTATTATGTGGGCAGAGCCCTGGTGTCAGAGTTTTTTCAGACCACCTTACGGCCTCTGACGTGGTTTTTATGTAAAGACTACTACCACCAGAGATAGTAGCCCGGACCAACGGCTTAACGTGCCATCCGAAGCACGGAATAATAATAAATAATAATAAATATCTTAGACAATGTCACACAAATTATCTAGCCACATTTAAAGTACCAGAATCTAGCCTGGACTTGTATTACGATGACTAGACAACGATATAGAATACATATATAGATACAAACATCCATGACTCGGGTACAAATATTCATATTCATCATACAAATATTTGTCAAATACGGGATTCGAACCCGCGACCCTCGGCACAGCAGGCAGGTTCACTACCGACTGTGCTACCGGGCTGTCAATCTTTCTTTTCTGACAATCAGGTGATTCAGCCTGCAATGTCCTAACCAACGGGGGAAAAATGCACAAAGTGACATATCACTAGGTGTCCCCCGTGGAAATCGAACGCAGAACCTCCGTAACGAGAACCCAATACTCTTAACCATTAGACCACGGTGGCAGTTTATCTAGGTTTTAAGTATTAACGTTGGGAAATTCGGCAAGGAATTAACAAAACTGTTGGGACACAAAACTGAGTCAATAAAATCTAGCTTGCGCAATGTAGACAGAGGTTAAACTGTAGTTTTATTAACAAGAACATCTAGCTTTAATATTCCAAGTTAGTTAATAAAACCGTGGTCAAATGTAATCTTAGTTAGGACTAACACAGACGACTTGGACAGACCTAACGCAAGTATAAAGACATTTACATCATCTCAAGATGAGATTAAGTTTGGGTTGTTTTGTAAGACATTGGCCTCGATTCGGAGTGTACCACGACTAAACTAAACTAAATGTATTCCTGTCACTTTCTAAAATAAGATTAAGAAAAGAGACAGAAAACCAACAGCTGACTTTAGTGCTGTCAAAGTGACGTTAAATGCGCAAAATAAGATGCCATCATAATGTACGCCATCTTATTTAAAGCGTTTTTGGGCGTTTAACGTCACTTTGACAGCACTAAAGTCAGCTGTTGGTTTTCTGTCTCTTTTCTTAATCTTATTTTAGAAAGTGACAGGAATAAATTTAGTTTAGTTAAGTCGTGGTACACGCCGAATCGAGGCCATTCTAGACTACTGGTTGATACTAGTACGAGTATGATACTAGTCTAGCGCGTAGTAGCACAGTCCACATAAATTATGTCTCCTTCATCATCATCGCTACTAACGCACTAACTCCAGTTCCAAGATTCTAAATTATTATTATTAATGCTTGCTTAGTATCCATTAATATCGTCCTCTTCTAAATTGTTATGTTCAAATTTTTACTGTTTCTGTATTTAATCATGATTGTAATGTAAAATACCATGTGATTTTTAATCGACTTCAAAAAAAGGAAGAGATTCTATGTTCGGCTGTATGTATTTTGTTTTATGTATGTTCATCGATATTTCCGTCAATTGTGAACCAATTTTAAAAATTCTTTTTTGTTTGAAAGGTATTCTCCCGAGGTAGTCCCATTTTAATATTGTGATGATCTGATGACGCACTTCGGAGCTACATGATATAACTCCTCAAAAGTTGACAGCAAATCGTCTGCGATTGAACCATTTGCTTCTTTTCAATGTACCCTTTGCATGTATAACTGATATCTGAGTCGAAATAACATATTTAAGTAAGTAATAAAAATTATGAAATAAAAAAATTTTTACAAAGAAATAAAAACCGACTTCAGAAGTAAAAAAGTACAAAATAATATTTCAGCCTATGAATTTTACGTTCGAATCTTTAAGAAAATTAATTTGTTTTGTTGGAGTCGGTGTTGACACCGACTCCAACCGAGCGTTGGCTTGAGCCAAGCCAAAAAATTACTGCAAGCCCAGTCGCGAATCGTACCTACCGGCTTGACAGCGACTTCGACAAGACAAATTAATTTTCTTATAGCTTCGAACATAAAATTCATAGGCTGAAATATTATTTTGTACTTTTTTACTTCGGAAGTCGGTTTTAATTTTTTTGTAAAATTTTTTTGATTGTTGTGTATACCTTTAATTGGCCTATGTATTAGCGACTAGATTTATATGGAAATTTTGTTTGTATTGCAAAATACTTTAAGCTGTTGGTGTACCTATTAAATAAATTAAATTAAATCATCAGCCTATCATAGTCCACTCCTGAACATAGGCCTCCCCCAAGGCGCGCCACAAAACTATCCTCGGCCACCTCGGCCTTTCTCATACAATTGCTTCCCGCTACCTTTTTAGGTCATCTGTCCAGCGGGCAGCAGGCTGTCCCAAACTACGCCTTCCAATTCGTGGTCACCACTCTAGAACTCTGATTCCCCATCGGTTGTCAGTTTTTCGGCAGATATGACCAGTCCATTGCCACTTCAGCTTGCAAATTTTCTATGTTCATCATCATTATCATCACCCTATCATAGTCCACTGCTGAACAAAGACCTCTCCCAAGGCGCGCCACAAAACTCTGTCCTCTGCCTTCCTCATCCAGTCGCTCCCCGCTACGTTTTTTAGGTCATCTGTCCAGCGGGCAGCAGGGCATCCCACTTTACGCCTGCCAGTTTGTGGTCTCCACTCTAGAACTTCGGCTCCCCATCGGTTGTCAGACCTCCGGCAGATAATAATTGCCATTTTAGCTTGCTAATTTTCTGAGCTATGTCCACTTAAGTCCTCTGAAGTATCTTGGTATTATTATTTTCGAGTCAGCATGAGTTATATCGCATGACAACTTCAACCAACATCATGACTCCATAAGAGCCTGTCAACATCATGACTTCTCCAACTAAGAGAACTTTGTTAAACGAATTCGGCTTGTTGTTACAACCAACCATCTTTTGTTTTTAGTAAACAATAATAACGTCATTTCAATTATTTTGGTGCTGATTAGGTCTTAGTAGGCTCGCATTTTTTTCAGTGCACTATAATGCTGTAGTGGAAAGATTAGCCAGTCAGCATCAATGTTCGTATCGAGGCTGACTGCCCAAGGTGCGTCAAACGAACTCAGGTTTCATTTTACTATAATAGCGTATACAGGGTGGAAAATTATATGCGACACTTTACTTAAAGGGGTGCTTCAGACCATCAAACTGAAAAACTTTTACTATGGGACTAATATCGAAAAACGAAAAAAAAAGCTGCTGTCCCATACAATTAGAGTCGAGTTATGTTTGTAGTTTTGTATGGGACAGCAGTTTTTTTTTGCGATGTCGATATTGGTCCCGCAGTAAAAGTTGTTCAGTTTGGTGGTCTGAAGCACTCCTTTAAGTAAGTGTCGCATTTAATTTTACACCTTGTATAAAGATAGTCTAAGCTAGAAGCTAGATTTCTGACCACCCCGAAAGTCATTATGGTCGTCAGTTTAAATAATAATCAAGTATTTATATTAGCATAAGCATATGCTCACGACCATATACCCCGAGGGGGTAGTTAGAGACATTCCGAAACCTCAGAACATCCACGTTTCACTAGTAGTACCGAAACTCAGTCCAGTGTGACGGGGAGTGAGCCCGTCGCCACTTGTAATGAACAGTTGGTACAATACATGCCTCGAAATTGAAGCATGCAGGTTTCCTCACGATGTTTTCCTTCACCGAAAAGCCAATGGTGTTACAAATCGTACATAAATTCCGAAAAACTCATTGGTACGAGTCGGCTTGGACGGGGATCGAACCATCGCCTCCTGCACGGCAGGCAAGGGTACTCGCCACTGGACCACCACGGCTTTCACCACGGTATTTATATTAAATACGGTATATCTCATAACAACGTTTGTTTCAAAACATAATATAAAGGAAACAATGTGGTGAACACTCAATTCAAAACTTCATACGGCCCGGGCAGAATAATCTTGATTTACGGCGGCATTAAACCCACCTATTTATGCTCCGGGATGCACTGTGGACTAGGATTACACTGTGTACTGGAAATCAGAAGGTCTACTTTAAAAAAAACATGGATTAAGGTACAGATTGGACCTCCTCCTCCTCTGCTCCGCTGTTATACCATTTTCTCACTATACAGCTTTATCTCAAAGGATGCCACTCCTCCTTACAAGCATGGAAACAAGAAAATTGGCGATGGCGGTTGGTAATGTTCAACCTTCTTTCTTAGGGTGTTACCAGACCAATCGATCCATCGTCTATCGACGGCATCGATCGATGGTTGAATGGATTAGTCGACGTCGATCGATAGTTTCTACCAGACCAATCGATCGATCGTCGGTCGATGCCATCGATCGATGGTAGAATGGATTTGTCGACGTCGTCGATCGATAGTTCCTACCAGACCAATCGATCGACTGTTGAATCTCTGTCCTCTTATGAATACATTTTGAAAGAAACTGATGGAATATAGCCGGGGTTAATCGATCAACGTCGACCGATGCCGTCTACCGGCAATCGATCGATTGATTAGTCGACCGGTGTCCGTCGATCAATTACAGCTACCAGTCGATCGACTTCGATCGACGTTGACCGATGCCGTCGATCGATGATCGATCGATTGGTCTGGTAACACCTTTACGTCTCCATAGTCGATATTTCCAACATTTTTGTGTCCCTTAGTATCAGAACGAAAATTCAATAAAACTTTATTTTTGTCGTTGGATTAGAAAGGGACAAAGTAACTTCGAAAACAACGACAGGAATTTACAAAAAAGAACGATCATTACCGACCACCAAGTATTATCATGTTTCACAGCTTGTTAGGCATTGTGCCCTCCAAGGTATAGACAATACCTAGATGCTAGCTTCCTGGGCCCTTTTAAGCTTCCATGTGACTTCATATTTAAATATTGCCATCTACTTACAGATTTTTCGTTTTAATATTCTTGGAAAACGTTTCACCGTTTGTTAGGCAATCTGTACTCCAAGGTATACTATGCCAGCTTCCTGGTTTACGGTCACTTTTCACACACACTAGCACAAAAAATGGACAGCCACATAAACAAATATCTATAGTTCCGTCTCCTTCTACTATTAAAGGTTCGTCATAAGACAAAAGAGACTAACTAAAATCATAAATTAATGCGGACTCTATGCTTTAGATTAGAATAAAGAGATCCTTCCTCTGAGATATATAGATTTATATACCATTTTCTCACTCTACAGTGTTTATCTGTTGTCTGTATTAGTGCCCTTTATGTTCTAGCCTTTATGAGTGTAGATCATAAAGAGAGGACCTTCTGCAGTTTATTATTGTTTAGTGCGAGAATACTGTGAAATATTATCTCAGTTTCATTACTAGGTTTATAGCTACGAAGGTACATCTTTGACCCTACGTGTATTACAATAGAGTCCATAATTCAGCTGTTATGGCTGATAATTGCGTGCTTTCGACACGGGCGGTAGTTTTAATTTATTTACTTGTCCATAATTGTAATAGATACGATGAGTCTTTAGTTTTTTAGGGTTCCGTACCCAAGGGTGAAAACGGGACCCTATTACTAAGCCTACGTTGTCTGTCTGTCCGTCCTACCTATTAGGCTGTAGCTTTTGAACCGTAAGGCGGTGTCCTATTGCCATCGCACGCGCGATGGTGCGATGCGATGTGATCGTACTCATGGGTAATTCTCCGAAATTTTTCAAATTTTCAAATTTTTCTATGGAAAAATTTCAACGATTTGTAAAATTTCGAAGAATTACCCATCAGTACGATCACATCGCATCGCACCATCGCGCGTGCGATGGCAATAGGACACCGCCTAAGAGCTATAAAGTTGAACATTTCACAGAATGTGCGTTATTATGGCGGATTTGCTAAGAAATTATATAAATGTCAAACCGTCAAAAATTAAGGGGGGTCCTCATACAAGGATCTATTTTATATCAACGTTTGTTCTTCTCGCTCTATGGTAAAAACGGTAAGGCGGTGTCCTATTGCCATCGCACGCGCGATGGTGCGATGCGATGTGATCGTACTGATGGGTAATTCTCCGAAATTTTACAAATCGTTGAAATTTTTCCATAGAAAAATTTGAAATTTTGATAAATTTCGGAGAATTACCCATCAGTACGATCACATCGCATCGCACCATCGCGCGTGCGATGGCAATAGGACACCGCCTAATACATACAAGCCTCAAACTTGGTGTGATTATAGAGAAAACTCTACAATATAAAAACAAATAATAAAAACCGACCAAGTGCGAGTCGGTCCCGTACTAAATGACCCGGAAAAAAAAATTGTGTGGGCGATCCGACCAGTTTGCTCCTATAGTAAAAGTTGTTCAGTTTGATGGGTAGATGATATCGATTTCACCCTGTATACGCAATATTAACTGGGTAAAGTTTAATTTTGATTTAGTAAATTTTTTCTAACACTAACTTTGTTCGACATTCGATATTGCTAAGCGAAATAGATTTT
Source organism: Agonopterix subpropinquella (assembly GCA_922987775.1). NCBI lineage: Eukaryota > Metazoa > Arthropoda > Insecta > Lepidoptera > Depressariidae > Agonopterix > Agonopterix subpropinquella. The sequence goes on from OV277714.1 coordinate 9,677,141, forward strand.
TATTTTTACAAATTCTTTCAACGAGCTTTATTAATAAATGCCACGTATGGTATCAAAATGGTTTTACAATACGGATTTAGTTTTCTAGATTGAAAAAGTACACGAGCAAAAAAATATAGCTTTCAAAAATTGTCACGCCGACAATTCTGCCCTACCATAGTGCAATAAAAACTGCTAGTGGTGAAACTCAGATGTTTCAGCGGATCTAAGATACGATAATATCAATAAATAAATTATTCCTTAGAATACCTACCTTAGTAGGTAACAAAATAATTCCGATGAATTCGTTTTCGTAGCCCTATAAAAAATTATATTAAAAAATCGTCGGTATGGTTAGTTCAGTATGATACCTACTTCTCGGACTACAATATTTTTTTTCAGATTTTCGGTCAAAAACAGTTAACTTGGCCAAAAAAAAATGTTTTCTTTTAAACGAAACAAAATTGGCACTCGGGAGTTCTACTATTGCATTTCTAATCATAGTTACCGTCGATTGTGGCCAAAAAAGAGGATGCAAATTTTTCGGGTCTTATAATTATAATTATAACACACTAGGTAACGGGGCTCTGGCATTGAATTCGCAATGTCGTTACCGTGCGCAGGCAAGTCGCTGTAGGTAAACCATATAACTCGCTATACGCCCGCGGGGCAAGAGGGGGGTGGGCGAGGGTATCGATACACACGTAATTCCTTGTTCCGAGAAACGTCACTTGTACTCCCTGCCGCGCGCGCGCGCCTTCACCCCCGAAACGCCTGTAAAGCCCCCGCGCCCACCTACCTCTTGCTCCGCGGGCGTACCGCGAGTTATAGTCGGTACCGAAATGCGCTCCCCTCGGCCCCCGCACACCGCGCTTAACCTGTCGCGACCGTTCAGCGTCACCACTACTAGTTTTTATTACACTATGGCTCTACTATTTCAAATTGTTTTATTCGTATCGTTGCACAGTGCTCCCTCAAACGGAAGGGCAATGTTAAAGAGCTTCGAACATTTTAGTATGGAGCCTGGCATACCTACTTTCCGCCATTTTGAAAAAATCACGATTTTGCGGCCACTGATGAAACATATGCCAATCGACAGGGAAAATGATTACAAACAATAAATATTCTTTGGTAAATTGTCCTAAGTGGTATACTTTCGGAGATATGGGGGTTTCAAAAAAAAAAAAAAAAAAAAATTTTTCTTTATAAATTGGTTTTTTTGGTCATGAACAGATCGGCGAACATCAAGACAACCAGAAATTATTATAATTATAATAATAATAAGCCCGCAGGGCAGCTTGTGGCGAGCTGTTGGTGATTGGCGACACCACGGACCCGATTCTCCAGAGGGCCCGGATTGATTTGGCCCTCACCTCCTGTCTTGCCTTAACCGGCCGGCCAGGAGTGGAGTCGCAAGAGCGGAACCTATGCTCCAGGTTGGAAGTGTAAAATGTCATAACGCCGGGACCTGCTGACTGGTGCGCTTAGCACCGGGAACCGGCGCCCGCAGACTCACCTCTCTACAACCTTAGCCACTCACTAGATGTTGCCGCCTTGTCGCTCCTTGCGAGCGGCCGTTTTGGGGGGCCCATCAAATGAGTTGGCAAGTCACCGTCTGCCATTTTTGACAAACCAGAGACATTTGTTACGGCAGGCGTCCCGAGTCTCTCCGCAATAACCCAGATTTCCCGGCCCACCAAGTTCACCCCCATAACCCGAGTAGTTTTATTTTGTCCTTCCTACAATAGTCTCTGCACCGAACGTGATAAGTCTTCTGGTGCATTTTCATAATGCATTCAGAGATAGACCACGGTTGGTGCATCCCATTGCATTTAGATAAAAGTGTCTCTAAGGGGCCTCTACGTGTTGGACCTGTGTCCCCACGCAAGCCTTCCAAAGGTCCGGGCTTCGGCCCGAGAAATACCAACAAGAGATAATAATAATAAAATAATAAAAATAAACGCTCACAGGCACATGCATTGTAATGATCCCCAGTAAGCCTTAGGCTTTTTTTTATGGGAATCATACAACAACGGCAAAAACATATGAAATCCATGACCAAACCGGGATTCGAACCCAGAACCCTGGTTTGGCTGTCCGGCGAGGCAACCATTACACCATCCGGGTCGTCAAGAGGTCGGGGGTCGGGTCGGGTTTTATTATATAGTGTTATTGTTATAATTTCAGTTTAAAATACGTTTTTATATTATAATAATAATGTTATATAATTCAGTCAAGCACAGGACAAAATGGAAAAACTTTTCTGTTTGGTATGGATTTCCATAAAAGTTAATTAACATTATAGCGACAAACTGTTAAATGCATCATCATCAGCCTATCATCGTCCACAAATTATTGAATTACTGCTGAATACAGGGTGTAAAATTAAATGGAACACTTACTTAAAGGGGTGCTTCAGACCATCAAATTGAACTACTTTTACTATGAGTCCAAAACTGAAATCATGAAAAAAAAAATCCGCTATCCCATACATCTATGGGACTGAGCTGATTTTTTTTCGCGATTTCGATATTGGTCCCGTAGAGAAAGTTGTTCAGTTTGATGGTCTAAAGCACCCCTTTATTTAGAGCCTATGTCGAAAAATAATTTAAGCTAAACAGGCGTGGGATAGCTTATATTACGGCCTGATGCGAGAGAAAGAGATGGGGCGCCGCGCGCGCCTGAAGCGAATCGAGCTCCAAATCAAACTTTATTTAATTACGATTTATGTTATTTCAATTCTGCTCTAATCAAAATTTAGAAAATATCAATCTCTTTTTTTTAAATCAAGTCTCGTGTTTCTATTATTCACCGTTTAGCAGTTCCAAGCGTTTATAGATAAAAACAGAGGCTACTTTGGCTTGTTTTTCTATCGAGAAAATGTGTCTTAATCGTGTTTTGGCTCTAATCAAAACGTCAATTATATGTTCAATTTACACATATCCGAAAATCATACTCCTACTGTTAGTACTTCATGATATATGAAGCTTTGAAGAATCCTATTTTTTTCACATAGCCCCTTAATTTTATACCCTGTATAGGGCTCTCCCAATACAAGGCGCGCCACATAACTCTATCCTAGGCATTTGTTATTCTATGCCTTGTGTCTAGGCCTTCCTCATCCAAGGCGGTTCAAACGGTTATAATATGCCATTTGTATTAGGCGGTAGGTATGCAAACTAACTCTCTAAGAGACACATGGAAATCACGAAAGAAAAACATTTTCTGTTTGTGTACATCAAGTTAGCCAAAACCAAAATAAACTGGCCGCGCGACGTTATACATTACTATGCCGACGCGCGGCCAGCTTATTTTGGTTTTGGGAAGCTTGATGTGTCGCCGTGTGTACATTTGGGTCGAGTAGGTTTGCAGTTTTTAGGTTTCCGTTACCCAAAGGGTGAAAACGGGACCCTATTAATAAGCCTACGCTGTCCATCCGTCTGTCCTTCCGTCTGTCGGTCCTACCTATTTAGGGCTGTAACTTTTGAACAGCTTTTTCACAACTTTAGACAGTTGAAATTTTCACAAAGCGAAATTTTTACGGCGAATTTGCTAATACAAAAATATTATAAATATCATACAAGAAACTAGTTTATATTAGCATTATTTCTTCTCGCTCTGTCGTAAAAACGGTAATACATACAAGCGTCAGACTTGGTGTTATTATAAAGCAAACTCTGCAGTAAATAATAAAAACCGGCCAAGTGTGAGTCAGTCTCGCGCCTGGAGAAAACAAAACTTTTTTGTAAGTTAAATATGTTGTGTGATGGTGTGGTACGGAACGCTCAGTGTGCAAGTAGCCCAACTCGCACTTGACCGGCTTTATTTATAGAACAGCTAATATTTTTTGATCGTGATTTCGATGTTACCGAAAACGACAAGTTTATACTTATGTTTGCTTGTTTAATTGTTACTACCTTCCCGGTAAAGTTCAAATCATCATCATCATCTCAGCCGATGGACGTCCACTGCTGGACATAGGCCTCCCCCAAGGATCGCCATAACGACCGGTCCTGCGCTGCCCTCATCCAACGTTTTCCCGCCGCTTCACCAGGTCGTCGGTCCACCGTGTGAGGGGCCTACCCACGCTGCGCTTTCCGGTACGCGGTCGCCACTCGAGAACTTTTCGGCCCCACCGGCCATCGGTTCTGCGAGCAATGTGCCCGCCCACTGCCGTGGTCGTTCACTCAAGGCATGGAGAGGGCTATGCTCGGAGTTTCCCTGCGAGATCGAATCAGAAATGAAGAGATCCGCAGAAGAACCAGGGTAACTGACATAGCCCAAAGAGTTGCTAAACTTAAAGTTCAAATACTGAGAACAAAATAACAGTTAATTAAAAGACAACATTTAATTTACTCAGTTCACCCTTTAACATTCCGCGAACTATTTACTGCCTGACCTTTTAACCTTTTGAACATCTTCAATTCTGCATATTTCACCGTTCTCTACCTATTTTAATTTCATCCCCTTGCACGTCTAGGCGTAGGAATACCACGGCGACTTAATTTGAATGCCCTGTTTGCGGTTAATGGGAACGTGCCGATCCTGGACAGATGGACACGTGTGTCCATTAAGTGGTAGGTACCTCGTCAATGCTGGACGTAGGGTTACCATCTGTCAGGATTTTCTCGGATTTGTTTTAGGACGATAGTATTTTAGAATGGTAGAAAAAGAAATTAGCATAAGCATATGCTCACGACTATATTCCCCAAGGGGGTAGTCAGAGATATTCTGAAACTTCAGAACATCCACGTTTCACTAGTAGTACCGAAACTCTGTCCAGTGTGACGGGGAGTGAGCCCGTCGCCACTTGTAATGGACAGTAGGTACAATACATGCCCCGAAATTGAAGCATGCAGGTTTCCTCACGATGTTTTCCTTCACCGAAAAGCCAGTGGTGTTACAAATCGTACATAAATTCCGAAAAACTCATTGGTACGAGTCGGCCTGGACGGGGATCGAACCATCGCCTCCTGCACGGCAGGCAAGGTTACTCGCCACTGGACCACCACGGCTTCTTAAGAAATTAAGATGTAAGTAATTAGGATAAGTATTAAAGTCAAGTAAAACCGGTCAAGTGCGAGTCGGGCTACTCGCGCACCGAGGGTTACTACCACACCACCACAGAACACAACATTATTAACTTAGAAAAATAACTATTTTTGTCCGGGACCTTTAGCGCGAGACCTAAAGTCAAAAAATTGTCTCAAAACCTACACAAAAAGTCGAGGCTCAACTGTGGTTGAACGTGCAGCTCAGATTTGAGTCTGGGGAGACGGGAGAGGTTGAAAATCTGAGCTCATCTCCAACTCAAAACTTTAGGGGGGCCTAAAGTTTTGAGTGGGAGATAAGGCAATGAGGGTAGATGAATTATATTATGCTCTAACCGCCTAAATTAAAAATATTATTAATATTTCTATTATTTTTTCTTTCATTGGTTAGTATTGAAAATAGGGTCTAGTCTCATTAGTACAGCTCGCTTGAGCGACCTGCAAGGACATACCACTTACCTTTTTAGACGATCTTAAATTCTGCATGATTCACCGTTCTCTACTTAAAATACTTAACTTTATTGAATAATAGAAAAGTAATTGTTCATTGGTAGTTAGCTAGGCAGCTAGAAACATTTACAGATTTTTTTCCAAAAGCAATGGGTTTCCGTACGCATCCTGGTTTAGTAATTTAATAGATGGTTACCCTAATTAAATGGAGTCTCATCAATACAGTCGGGCGAATCATTTGGGACTTTTGGGATACCCGAGTCGAATTAGTGCTTCTACAGGTTTCAATTATTTAGCTTAGGGTAGGCTATTTATAAATGAGATAAGTGCTGAAACATTATAATCATTATAGTGTTTTAATAAAGGATCATAGTATTTCTATCTATCTATCTATAACGTCACGCCTCTTTCCCAGTGGGGTAGGCAGAGACCAGGGCGCGCCACTTACTACGATCCTTACATACCTCTTTTGCCTCATGCACATCCATACATCTCTTCATACATGCCCGTCGGTTTCGAGTGCTCCGCACCTCCCCTTTTTGTAGGACGCAACTGATTTGATCAGCATACGTCCTACGAGGGCGCCCTCTGCCGACACTTCCACTCACATTAGCAACATATATCTCTTTCGTACATCTGCTGTCACTCATCCTCTCCACATCATCATAGGATCATAGTATTTTTAAAGTAAAATACAGTATTGCAAAGGGGTACCACACATCTCAGCCGATAGAAGTCTACTGCTGGACATAGGCCTCCCCCAAGGATCGCCATAACGACCGGGCCTGCGCTGCCCTCATCCAGCGGGTTCCCGTAGCCTTCACCATTTCTACCCCCGAAAATTGCCCCCTAATATAGGTAAAAGTTAAACTTCTTGACTTCATTTATGTCATTGAACCATTAATTGCTTAACTGTACCAAGATTCAGCTTTCCTGTGTTTTAGTGTAGCGACACACTATGCGGAATGTACGTGACGGAAATTCGGGAGGTTACGCTCACAATGCTTTTTTAGTTACCTATGACACACTGGTCGAAATTCCGTCGCATTTTGGCGTACAGCGGAATTTCGGTCTGGCGGAAGTTCGGCAACAACGTATTCTATGCATTTTGTATAGGAAACGACACATTATCCGCGGCGGAATGGTGTGTCATCTCAGCCGAATACGTCGGAACGGAAAATCAGCCGCCGAAATTCCACCGCTGAAATTCCGCCGCGGAAGTTCCGCATAGTGTGTCCGCGCACTTAGGTCCGTTACACACATACGGAATTGTAATCTGGAATTCCGAATCAGGATTACGATTTCGTATGGATTTTCCCCCTCCGCAATTGCGCAGCTGTCAAATCCTATACAAAATCACAATCCTCATTCGGAATTCCGGATTGCAATATGTATGTGGCAGGCCTTTACGGTCTCTGAGAAAAATGCCCGTGACTGACAGACGGACAGACACCGAGGTGAGTCCATAATGCCATAAGTTAGTTTTTTCAATTTTAGTACGGAAAACTAAAAAAGTAAAAGTGTGAATATTCTAAAACGCTATAGATATCGAGCTATATCACATTTTATCGGGTGCCAAACGCCAGCCGGCTGGAGTCAGATAACGGAATTGGAATGGAAATACGCGACAGCTGGGTCTATGCAAATGCACCGGACAAAATTTAAATTTGGAATACCCGATTACCGTCTGCTGTTCGAGAAAGGTTTCGATATTCAAAATTTATATTGGCTTTGTACTTTTTGTTTGAATTAATAATTGCGCGGAACTTTAATTTAATCAAAGAAACTAATAGAAGAACCGACTTGAGTCCAAAAAAAAGTTTATTGCTCAGCTAGGCGTGGCTCATGGCTTTTCCCAAAGATTTCCACATTGCATCCATCTGTGCTACCTTTCACTGATACGAAAATGTCAAAAAAATACAGATTACTTATTTCATTTTCGAATATAAATGACATAACTAGTGAAATTCAAAAATAGCACCCATGGACACAAAACATTCAATAATAGTGTTACCCTATGCAATGCCCTTTTTTCCCGACATATTATAAATCGGCCATTTTTTTTCATGAAACTATGCACAATACCTACCAAAGTTGCATCGCAACCTTTTTTAGAATTTTTGTCTGTCTGTCTGTTTGTTTGTTCGAGCATCACTCAGAAACTACCTAACCGATTTTGATACAACTTTCTTTATTTGACAGCTTACAATTTCGTGCATAATTTATGCTGACAAAGTCGCTGGTAAAAGCGCGTAGGTAATAAATAATAATTATTGTTGTTGTATTTGTCTATAAATTCTTGATGTGTAAATATTCTTCTTATCGTGTGGGTCGAGCCCTGGTGTCAGAGTTTTTTCAGACCGCCTTAAGGCCTATAAATATTTATGTTATGTTATTGTTATGTAAATGGTTATGTTAAATTAAAAAAATATAAAAAAAATTAAATTATTATGTAACTTTTTGAAATTCTTGTTGTATCTGATCATAATTATATTATTACTAGCTTTTGCCCGCGACTCCGTCTGCGTGGATATATAATAATATGTAGTCTATGTTATTCTGGACTATGAACTATCTATATGCCAAGTTTCATCGAAATCGGTCCAGCCATTTTAGCGTGAAAGAGTAACAAACATCCATCCACACAAACTTTCTCGTTTATAATACTAGCTGTTGCCCGCGACTTTGTCTGCGTTACCCGGATAAAAAGTACCCTATGTGTTAATCCAGGCCATGCTCTATCTGTCTGTATGCCAAATTTCATCAAAATCCGTTCAGCAGTTTTTGCGTGAAAGCGGAACAAACGTCCATCCATCCATACTTACAAACTTTCGCGTTTATAATATTAGTAGGATTAGTAGGATAATATATGTTTATTTTAAATAAAAAAAACTTAATTAATTAATTTTTTTTTTTTAATAAATATGAAACTTTTTGAAATTATTGTTGTATCTAATCATCTATCATCCTTATTTTATTATCATTATCGTATCCAGTAGGCACCGAGGCTAACCGAGGTAACAATTTGGTTTGTCTTTGTTTTGTCAGTCCACCTGACAAAGCTACAGACCCTAAAACAAACAAATACCAAACCCAATCTCCCTGACGACCGAAAATAGCATCTGTAAATCCAACCCTAGTGATTATAATCGAATTTAACTTTTGAAATCGCGCCATTCCGCCCAAAGCAAATGGCTCAAGTTTTTGTAACAAGCCGGCAATACGGCAAACTTTTGTTTTCACAATTCGCTATATTTTTCCCCGCAATAGAATCGTGTTAGTAATGCCGATTGGAGTTAGATTGTTCAGAAATTTCCAAATTACGCTTATTGTGGTTTGCATTATGCTTAGATTTTACCTGTATCCGCCGGACAGCTCCTCCTCCTCCTAGGTACAAACCGTGGCACTTTTATCAGAGAATCTAAAAGAAAATTAACTTGTTTTGTTGGAGTCGGTGTCAAGCCTAGCCAAAAAATAACTGCAAGCCCAGTCGCGAATCGAACCTACCGGCTTGACAGTGACTTCGATAAAACAAATTAATTTTGTTAAGTATAGACACAGTATAAGAAAGAGTATCTATTTATAGATTCGAACGTAAAATTCATAGGCTGAAATATTATTTTGTACTTTTTTACTTTTGAAGTCGGTTTTTATTTTTTTGTAATCTATTATACATTGGGAATATAATTATAATGTATACATATGTTTTTCTTAATATGCTGACACTTTTTTAAGGAGATGATCAGACCGTCAAACTGAACATCTTTCTCTATGGCACCAACATCGAAATCGCGAAAAAAGAATCTGCTCTTCCATACAAAACTGCAAATCTACACGAGCCAAATTTATGGGACAGCAGATTTTATGGCCTGATCATACTCTTTAAAAAGTTTCAGCATATTAAGAAGGACTCTGTATAATATAATATGACATATTCTGTGAAAATCTCTACATATTTATTACGTTTCAGATGATAAAAAGTTCTGAAACTATGACGGACGGACCCTTTGGAACCCAAAAAAATTTGGTGTTGATCGACTCTGCTACGTTCTGTGATGTGATTTAATAAGTGAGAAACATTCTGAATTACGAATAACTAAGACTTCATTTCAGTTCCCATCAGTATCAAGCACCAAGTGAAATAAATATTCCGACTTATTTTTTAAATCCATCTTTCTCCCGAAGACGCAGAATTCTGGAAAGTTTTTAATAAAATATGCAAAATCCACTTTCAACTTTAAAGAAGGTCAACTTCTAGTATTACTTGATTCCAGACGGTTGCGTTTTAGCTCCATAATTAATTTTATCTTGCAAGAGTTTGTTAATTTAAGACAAATTTCTCTATTAAATCTTAATATACCTGGAATTAAATACTTTGACACAGTTATGTTTAATTAACAGTCTTTACGACCAGTTAAATTCCTTACGAGGAAATTCCTGATAAAGCGCTGCATACAAAACGGATGTTGGACATTAAGAAAAAAATAAAGATTTAAATTAATACAAAAAATTAACGTCACAATATTTTTTTTAAACTTGCCCGCGGCAGCCTGAAACCTCAATATTACAGTACAGGACAGGGTTACGCATATTTTGCAAACGAAGTCCTTCATAGCCTGTCTTTCCACTCCGACCAACTGAACTGACCAACTGGTTGAGCGCCAGCTCTAAAGTGATATAAACACTTTAGTACACCTACTGCCCCGTGGTCTCATGGTTAAGAGCATTGGCTCTCGATACGGAGGTCGTGGGTTCGATTCCCACGGGGGACACCTAGTGATATGTCACTTTGTGCGTTTTTCCCCAGTTGGTTAGGACATTGCAGGCTGAATCACCTGATTGTCTGAAAAGAAAAGTGATTCCGTACTTAGGATGGCACGTTAAGCCGTTGGTCCCGGCTACTATCTCTAGTACGGTGTAGTATGGTAGTTAGTAGTCGTTACATAAAAACCACGTCAGAGGCCGTAAGGCGGTCTGAAAAAACTCTGACACCAGGGCTCTGCCCACACGATAAGAAGAAGTACGCCTACATCTTCTTGTGGTGCCATCTCCTATCGGAGGTTGGCTATCATTAAGGGCTATTCGAACCTTGGAGACTGCAGCCCTGAACAGTGAGGTCGAGTTCATATCGAACCATTCACACAGGTTCTTAAGCCAGGACGTCCTTCTTATACCATGCATTCGTCTTCCCAAAATTTTCACCTTTATAATAATAACCTGGAGAAGTTGGTATTTTTCATTTCTCATAATGTGAACGAGGTACTGAAGTGCCAGAGTTTTTTTTTGGTTTTCAGGATTTCTATTCTCTTGCTGCAAACACCAACTAGAATAGTTTAATCCGAAATGAAACACAAACATTTCCACAGAAAGATTTGAATGTCCACAAAACCATTCGAAACTTTACTTATCTCCTTATTTTTCATTCCCACTTCTTTGAAGCCTTAACGACTCTGCAATTTAATATGTAGCGGCATTTTTAAAAGGACAAAAATCTTGGGACTACATCCAATTGTTGTAGTATGACTATGGCGCTGTCCTACTTGCCATCGCACGCGCGATCATGCGTTACTTATATCTGAATAAAAATAGAACAATTCGATCACATCTCATGATAGCACGACCTTCTATAGGATATTCCGCAGATATAAGTACGCACAGTGGCACAATGATTTTCGTCGGACGAACGCATGATCGCGCGAGCGATGGCAATAGGACAGCGCCTATTGATTATGACCACGAAGATGAAACGAAGTACGAACGACGTGCTTACGTGCCTACTATGTGCGAGAATCTTCTCCAAGAAGATTGGCTATGTTAGCCACATGAGAGCTCATCAACGCCATCAACGGAGTTGAAGCAGTCCGCCTTGGCCGAAATTAGTCAGGACCAGTACATACATAATGTGGATGTGGTATAACCAAATCAACGCAGTTTGTGATCTTCGTGGCGAACCACTGACAGTTTTCTAGTCATAGTATCATCATCATCATCAGTAGGGCACAGGCCTAACCTCAGATAGGTTGTATGGTACGCCACTACCATTAGTCCACCACGGGAGGACAATGCGGATTGTTATATTTAATATACAGGGTGTAACAAAACAACCTAAGGGGGTGCTTCAGCCCATGAAACTGAACAACTTTCACTATGGAGCCAACTTCGAAATCGCGAAAAAAAAATAAGCTGTGTCCCATACAAAACTGCTGTACCGACTCGACTAAAATGTATGAGACAGCTTATTTTTTTTTTTGCGATTTCTAAGTTGGCTCCATAGTGAAAGTTGTTCAGTTCGATTGTCTAAACTAAACCACCCCGTATTACTAGGGTGTTTTGTTACACCCTGTAGGTACGCATCATAATGTCTTCTTCAGCGATCGCACTTTTTGTTCGAAAAGTTAATTTTTTTTTGAGCATTTCCTATAGGTTTTGGGGAAATTTGTACAGTGTCATGAGTACAGTCACCCTTAAGATTAGAGTAATGACCTACCTAGAACATGACCTACTCAGAAAATTACTTCAAAAGAAAATGACAACATTCTAAAACGAGTTGCATAGGCAAAATGAAGTAATGGAACTGCAGTTATGGGGTTTCTGAAAATCTATGTTATTATTTTATGTACTATCCTTGTTTATGAACTATCCTTGGATTATGAATTTAATTATTATTTATAGGTGAAACAAATAAAACCGGGTAAGTACATTAAAAATAAATAAATATATTGACAACATAAAACTAACTTAACCTAAAATATGGTGCAGGTTTGGACCGCGCGGGAGGGTAGCCAAGATGCTGGCAGCATTTCCTCGCTGAACGGCTTAACTGATCCGTTGAGCGAGGAAAGCGCCAGCTCTTGGATCCCCGGTCGAGTCTACCAGGCGCTTTGCCAGATCTTTAAAAAGCGCCTGGGCGCCAGGACCCCACGGACCGAGGGTTTCGACACTGAATGCTATGAATTTGTATTGGGTGCCGATACCATGTACACACGGCGACAGATCAACCTACCCATAGTTGAACTCTATGTTCATTGACAATGGACATAAGGTTGAACTATGGGTAGGTTGATCTGTCGCCTAATCGCGAATAAGTAAAGAAAACGAAAAAAATGAAAAGGGAAAAAAGAGAGAAAAAAAAAACAATCACAAAAAGAAAAAAACAAAGAAAAAAAAACGGTCACATAAAGATAAAGAAAAGAAAAGGGGTAAGAGGGGGGTTGTTTCTCATCTTTATCTTTATCCACCGGGGAAACGACGCAGAATTTGGTTTGAGAGTTCAGGTAGGTACCCCCGCAGTCGCACATCGGCTCATTACGTGCTGTTCTTGTTTTTAGGTAATTTGTATACTTAATTATTGTATGGAAATAAAAAAATATATGCGATCGAGGGCAGCACGCAGCACTGGAGGCTTGGTAGTACCCTCTTAATAGATTCAGATTTTTCACTACAGTATTTTGAAAGTTTAGAGAAGTTTATTTCGAGAGCGCAAATGCGCGCTGCATACAAACGAAGTCTGGTGATATTTTCAATACTATCCAATTATAGCCAATGAAATTTTTCAGAAAAAATTTAGAATATGGTCAGATTTTCGTTAAAGCATACAGTTTTAATGCTAGGATTAATTTAAGATTTGTATGGAAATTTTTGAGGCACAGTTACTTTAAAACTATACATTTCAACAAAAATCTGACTTCATACAAACATAGAGATTAGTTTTTAGATTGTTTCTGAAAACAATTATTGGATTGAACTGGTTAGTATTGAAAATATCTCCAGACTTCGTTTGTATGGAGCGCGCTCCGAATTATATTCCTTATTTTCTACCTACTTTAATGCTCAAATATCTCACGATAGAAAGCATTTAAATGATTTGGATGGCTGATGATGATGAAGATTACGATATAAAATAGTTAAAGCACTACATATTATACCTATCTATACAATAACAAAGTGCCATAGTACCTTTTGTCCATTTAAACTCCGTTGCATATTCATGCACCTAACCATAAATCAATTTCAAAATTCACAGACTAACAACTAAAGGGTCAGTTTCAAGGGATTTTAAACCTTAATTGTAGACAAGTAAGGTGTACAAATTTCCCTGGCCGTTCCACAGTAGGTAATACTTGTAGTAATCCTGACAATCGTACTGGAGACATTGGGGTGCGCTTTAGAATTCATGCAAAGTTAGTAATGAATCTGAATTTATGAAATTTCGACCTTTTTCTGTTAGGTAGAAGAGTGTTGTGGTTTCCCATAGCAAGTTTGTATGCACTAGTTTTGTAGGGTTACTAAGTTTAATCGATTTTCAGGACCGTCAAGCGATTATATGTATTTCCGCTTCAAGAGATACCTTTGTCTAATATAACACCCTTGTATTCCGAGAGATAAGTGTACTTTTTGCAACCATCAGCAGCAAGGCTGATTCAGTGTTTATGGGGTGTAGAGGTTCTCTGTGATGAAGATGGACCAGGTCTGCCTGCATAACTCCTGTTGGTTTAGGAGCTACTGATGATTAAAGGTCTGTAAAAAATTAACGATCAGCTGCAAGGTTGATCGTATGTTTTTGTTGTAGTATGCACTGTAGCTATGTGAACAGTACAAAAACTGCCAAAGTTCATCAGTTGGTTTAGGAGATACATCCGTTCAAAGGTCGGAACTTTAACTGGCTGTATCTCCTAAACCGACTGACAGAACTTGACAGTTTTTACTGTACTGTTCACATAGCTACAGTGCATACTACAATAAAATCATACGATCAGCCGTGCAGATGATCGTTAATTTTTTTGTCAGTAACTCCTAAACCGACTGGAGTTATGCAGGCAAACCTGGTCCATCCCCATCACAGAGAAGCTCTACACCCCATATACACTGAATCAGCCTTGCAGCTGATGGTTGCAAAAAGTACACTAATTATCTCTTATATGGTCTTGTGGTTAGTTAACTAGCCTCCTCTTTCCATACAAAGTGGGCTCATGGTACAGTTGGCACGGAAACTCAATTGAATCATTTAATAATTATCTTCTTAATTAGGTAGTAAATATATAGATCGCTAAAAATTTAACAGCCGTAGTTTTCCAGTGGCGAGTAACCCTTGCCTGCCGTGCAGGAGGCGATGGTTCGATCCCCGTCCAGGCCGACTCTTACCAATGAGTTTTTCGGAATTTATGTACGATTTGTAACACCTTTTCGGTGAAGGAAAACATCGTGAGGAAACCTGCATGCTTCAATTTCGAGGCATGTATTGTACCCACTGTCCATTACATGTGGCGACGGGCTCACTCCCCGTCACACTGGACAGAGTTTCGGTACTACTAGTGAAACGTGGATGTTCTGAAGTTTCAGCATATCTCTGACTACCCCTTCGGGGAATATAGTCGTGAGCATATGCATATGCTATGCTAAAAATTTATTGAATGTAGTTCATAATGAAAAATCGACGAGTACGATACATAGGCCTAATCAGGAATAGGACGGCCTAAGCGTAAGTACACTGCCCAAATTAGTGATGTTCTTAAAACGGGTCAGGTCTGGTGTCCCCGAAACAAGAAAAAGTTTCTTTTAATTTCTTATGTTATTTAAGTATGTCGGAGAGGTGAGAGAAATCTGGATCGTACCAAGTAAGGTCTCTGCCTACCTCACTAGGACGGGCGTCAGTAAATACAGGGTCTTTCCTAATGCTGACAGTTATTGAAGGGGATGATCAGATCATAAAACTGAACAACTTTCTCTACAGGACCAACAGCGACCATTTGATTCAAGTAGGTGCACAGTTTTGTAATGGAACATCAGATATTTTCCCGCGATTTATAAATCCCGATAAATCCCGAAGAGATATTTTTTTACGAAATGACAGATAATAAAAATTATTAATTATTGATTAATTATTTTAATTAATCGCTTTTAGTGATAAGACCGCCTTTTGTACCCTTACGTTCTTTTATTCTGTTTTTGTTGCTGTATGATTTTGGTGTGCAAACAAAGAATAAACAGCATTGCTTAGGGCGCAGTTACTGATTATTACCACTGAATATATAAGAGTTTATTACTGCTAGGGACCACACTAGTACCGACAAAATGCCCTGGTAGGTCAACAGAACCAGTGAAGTACCTTCGGCAACCTGCACATGGGCACCCATAATATGGTGTACGGATCTCGGAATTGGGCATTGCTGGGACTAATACGCAGCGAATTGGATACACGGGGATCGGTGATGTTCTAAATCATGCATATTAAGAAAGAACCTATGAAAAAAATCATATCAATCTCGAACGCTGTTCTCAAAATGGTCACCCTAACTGTGTGTTTAAGTTTATGATTTATACACTCAACCGCAGTGCGGTGTCTGGGGGAAATAGAGAGATATCATTTTATTTGTTTTTTCTTCATTTTACTTTTTGTCCTCAATCTGCGCTTGTGCGTGTAATGCCATGTTCTATGTAAATGAGTTTCTTTTACAAATAATAAAGTTAAACTCTGTGTATTTGCTCAAGAGTACGTATAAAAATAAAGGTGTCTAACAACGACCTCTTGCACCCTATTTTCAACTTTATTTCAACTAATATTGAGTTAATTATCAATTAATTAATAAAAACTCATCGAACACTTTTCCGGTAGATGTGTGCTCACCCTCAACTAGGGTTGCCAGGTCTTAAAACCGAATAGCCGGACATACCAGCCAGTTTAGCCGGACATTTGGGTGAAAAAGCCGGACACCCCCAAATATTAAGAATATTTTGTCTTGGTGTTAATAGGATAAAAAAAAATTATATGCAAAACCAGGAATTTTTTATCATTTACCATAAAATTTTTGACAAATGAAATGACAATAAAATTTTATTAATTAACTTGTCTTTAATATTAATCATTCATTCCTTACTTACTTATATTGCAATTTACAATGGAGGACAAAATTAAACAAAACTTCTTCACAAAATAAACTTTAAATTTAAACTAGGTAAGTAACTGAAGCTGCTTTAAAAGCTCAGTTTCCTTCATAATAGAGTAGATTGGTCAAAATGTAAAAAGCCTAACAAATGCCGGACAGTCCGGACATTGTCTAATTTGCCCGGACACACTTCCAAAAAGCCTAACTATGTCCGGCTTTATCCAGACGCCTGGCAGCGCTACCCTGCCCTCAACAACAAAAAAACCGTCCCCTGATGTGCGATTTTTGAAAATCATACGAGCGACTTGGCTTAACGTTAGCGGGTCCCTAGACTAACGTTATCATTAACGTTTAGCGTTAATTAACTCTCTAACATTATCATCTGGGGCTACGCCTCGGTCACGTTACAGTATAAACATGAACTTAATATAAACATGTTCGTATAAATAATAGACTGACCACAAGGGATATAATATAGGGCCCTTCTTAATACACTGACACTTTTTTAAGGCGATGATCAGACCATCAAACTGAACAACTTTCTCTATGGCACCAACATCGAAATCGTGAAAAAAACAGCTCTTCCATACAAAACTACAAACCTACTCGTATATGGTACATGTATCTTAAGCACACTCTTGTACGGTGCGGAAACCTGGACGTCGTACGCAAAACAAGAGAGACGAATTAACCATTTCCACATGCGATGTCTTCGAAGCATTCTTGGCATAACCTGGAGGGATCGAGTGACAAACGAGAAAGTGCTAGAAATTGCACAGCTGCCCAGCGTAACCGCAATTCTCAAACAGAGACGTCTACGGTGACTGGGGCATGGATCACTCTCGTTTGCCGCCTCAAGTCCTTCTAGGTCAAGTAGCGCATGCCAAGAGAAGTGTCGGGAGACCACGACTCCGCTTCAAAGACTGCGTAAAGCGTGATATGTCCACTTTCTCAATCGACACCAGCGGCTGGGAGGATCTCGCACAGAACCGCGACATGTGAAGGAAACATTTAGCGGAGGGAAGAGCGGGGCACGATAGGGCGTCAAATGGTGGTTTGCTTCCTTGGCTGAAAAACGGGAAAGGAGGCATGATCGGATTGCAAACCCAACTGACACAGGTAACTCTAATTTTACTTGCCGTACATGCGGCCGTACCTGTCGCTCTCGTATCGGGCTTTTTAGTCACGAGCGTAAGTGCCGCCAAGACGCTGCTTAAATCATCTTTTATAGATGGAAAGGACAATGATGATGATGACTCGTATATGTTATGCTTAAGGTGGCGGTTGACAGGCGACCGCACGCCGCACGCCGCAACCGCATGTCGCGACGACACTACTGGTTTGTATTTAATTCTATGAAATACCCTGCGCAGCCGGCGACACGCTGCTCGACTTCACTGAGGTGCGGTCGAACTTCACTGACGCTCGACCGCAGACCAGTAGTATCGCCGAGTGCTGCCAGCATGCGATAATTATCTTAGATTCACGATATTTTTGAATGGCATGCGATAGAACATAAAAGTCGGGTATAACACGATAATTCATACAAATTCCACGATATTTCTTTAATTTAATGAAATTTCTATTTTCAACCACATTTTCCGTTAAAAACAATAAATCATACTGGCGTTTGGTATTTGGTAAAACAGTGTTTAAATATTACTAGATATAATAAATACGAGATAATAATTTTGGGAAACAAATAAAAAAAAACATGTTTTTACTTTTTACGGAAATTTTTTAAACTTATTCGTTTTTACGAAAATCTTTTCTATTCACCCTTTATTAGAGCTCAAGTTACAGCATAGTAGATATAAAGCATCATCCTAAATCTTAAAACCCTACTGAAAATTATTACCCCAAAAAATACCCTAAGTTGGCAATACTGTCTGTAGCTGCGGCGTGCAGTTGCGGCGTGCGGTCGGCTTCCCATTCACGACCGCAGCGACGTGTAGCGGCGACACGTCGCGACCGCACTCCTCATGCGGTCGGCTACCAATTTGCTCCTTTACGCACGTCTTCGACCTTGGTTCTTCGTCTAAATAAATGGTTGTCATAGACATTTTTTCCATGTTCGTACGTAGACCATACACCATCACCAGCTCAAAATCTTTTGCCTAGATTTCACCATAACAATGTCCAAAAAGCAAGTAATAATTACTATCATTAGGAAAGCCATAAAAAACTATCTCACTAAGCCCAGAACACCCTACACGTGCGAAATAACTAGTGATGTGTCAATCCCACTCGAATAAGTACGTGTAGGTACAATACCTATTCGAATACTTTGGGTTTTCAATAAAAAAATAAAAAAAAAATATATGTATTGCCTTTCTCTTAGATACCACCATCACAGTTACAGTTAAAACGCTTTTCAATCATTGTGCACCTACACATAAACAAACAAGCTATACAAAATCATCATCGTTTCATTCTTTTGACGAAGCATGTTGCTGATTTATGACTGTTTTTGTATCTTTTTATTTGACGAGTTATACAAAAAGAAAAGAAAGAATTTTTGAGACCTAGCCAAAAGGTGGATGATGTCAGCTGTGCTGTTCCGAAGCCGTGAGCTAGGGCAGCGCTTTTTTTCTGTCTCCACCATCTCCCTGAGATGATATGCGAGATATACAGGTTATATGAGAGGGCTAAACGGTCTACTACGAACTAAGATAGAGTAGCAGTTGGTTCAAAAATAGATTTAGTGTCAATAGACTCATAAAAAGAAATTACCAATAATAGGAGTTTATAAATAAAAAGTATTTGAGTGACTCAATTAATAATAAGTCACACACATGAAGCGTTTTAAACAAGAAAAACGTCATTCCCGCTCTTTCTGGTATACGTAAAATACCGATTCCGAAGTACCACTTCACTGGCCTAACACTTAACAAATAATCCTACTATAACCGGTACATCACTACAAATAACGTTTTAATTAAGGAGGCTAGACGCGGACTCATTAGCTCATAATAATAACACTTTGGTCAACGTTTCTTTGGTTAAGAGGATGTAATCGTTAGCGCGATCCATACAAATGAAGTTTCATAATATTTTGGAGTTTGGATATTCTTCTTATCGTGTGGGCAAGCCGTGGTGTCAGAGTTTTTTCAGACCGCCTTACGGCCTCTGACGTGGTTTTTATGTAACGACTAAATTCCACCTGAGATAGTAGCCGGGACCAACGGCTTTAACGTGCATCATCATGAATCATCTTTCTTTTCAGACAATTAGGTGATTCAGCCTGCATTATCCTAAAAAACGCTCAAAGTGACATATCACTAGTGTCCCCCTGGGAATCGAACCCACGACCTCCTTGTCAAGAGCCTAATGCCAACCATGGAGGCAGTTTTAATTAAGGAGGCTAGACGCGGACTCATTACCTCAAAATTATAAAACTTTGGTCAACGTTTCTTTGGTTAAGAGGATATAAACCTTTAGCGCGATCCATACAAATGATTTTTCATTATAATTTGGATTTTGAATACTGACCGATTAAAGTCAATGACATTTTTTGAACACAATCTAGAAATCTCG
Source organism: Agonopterix subpropinquella (assembly GCA_922987775.1). Lineage (NCBI taxonomy): Eukaryota > Metazoa > Arthropoda > Insecta > Lepidoptera > Depressariidae > Agonopterix > Agonopterix subpropinquella. The sequence continues at coordinate 9,697,041 of OV277714.1, forward strand.
GTTCCTGTGGTTTGTCAGATTTTCGTTAAAAATAAAGATAAGTGGCTCAAAGATTTCCAAACAATGTACAAAATAATATTAGCATTGAAAAATTGATTTTGACGGAAATCTGACAAAACTACAGGTACAAAGATTAGTATCTAGATTATATCTATAAAAGTTTAATAATAACAAAAAACTCTTAACATAATGAAAAAAAAAAGAAGAAAACAGAGAAACATTATTTAATTGGTTAGTACACAGGGTGAAATTGATATCATTAGCATAATTTTAAACTAAGAGTCTACCCATCAAACTGAACAACTTTTACTATGGGAGCAAATTCATCGGAGGAAAAATAAAATCAGCTGTTGCATACATTTAAGTTGAGTAGGCATTGCAGTTTAGTATGGAGCAGCTGATTTTATTTTTGCTCCGATGAATTTGCTCCCATAGTAAAAGTTGTTCAGTTTGATGGCTAGACTCTTAGTTTAAAAGGATGCTAATGATATCAATTTCACCCTGTATCTAATCTAAACTATAATAAAACTGTAAGAGAAGTGTGTCTGTACATTTAAGATATTTCAAAAAAAAAAGATCACGATATGGTTTTTAGGTGTCCCCGACTCCAAATCAACCTTTTTTAGAATTTTTGTTTGTCTGTTTGTTTGTTTGTTTGATCGAGCATCACGCAAAAACTACTGAACCTATTTTGATGAAACTTTTTTTTTTATAGCTTATAATCTGACTTAAAATCTGGTAAATATATAATTTATGCAAACAAAGTCGCGGGTAAATGCTCGGAAATAAATAAAATGGGATCTAATTTGGTTTGTATGCAGCGCGCTCTGGTACCATGCAAGGACCATCCTCTTAACGCACAGACTAGATATTCTTGTTCTAGCAAAATATAGTGTTTCATTTCTTGTTCATGTTAAAATTACAACACGTTTTTGCCATAAGAGTAACCCGGCTTAAGCTAGAGTCACGTTTGCCGGGCTCTATTTTGATTAGGTTTCAAACACACTTGCGTTTTGCATTTATTTTGATTTTCTTTGAGAGACGTATACAGGGTGAAATTAATATCATTAGCATCCTTTTAAACTAAGAGTCTACCCATCAAACTCAACAACTTTTACTATGGGAGCAACACAATCGGAGCAAAAAAAAATCTGCTGTTGCGTAACATTTGTGTCGCATAGGCATTGCAATTTAGTATGGAACAGCTGATTTTTAGTTGCTCCGATCGGTTTGCTCCCATAGTGAAAGTTGTTCAGTTTGATGGGTAGACTCCTAGTTTAAAAGGATGCTAATTATATAAATTTCACCCTGTATAAAATATCAGCGGCCGTAGTATGGCAGCGTGATAATACTATCCTGCCTTAGCTCTCTTTCTATTTGCGCGCGAACGAAAGAGATAAAAGGCGTGACATGGCCGTATCAGGCTTCAGTAGGTAGATACTAAGAGTACCTAGGCACAAGCCAAGGCCATAGGTTAATCTGCAGGCGTGTTAAAATAAAATTTATAAAGTCCGTTTCTCCTGCTGTGGCAAAGTAATGTCCATCCATCCATCCATCACAGCCCTTGATCAGTCCGTCTTCGCACATAGGCCTCCTCAATATTTCTCCATGACGTTCTGTCCCTCGCCCTCTGCATCCAGTTGGGACCCGCGTGTCTCCTAATGTCATTGACCCATCTTTCTGGTGGGCAAAGTAATGTACTATCGGTTTAAAATAACAATGTGCATGACCTCGCTCGCAAATGTGACGTCACTCAATCACACGAACTTCACTCGAGCCATTCAAATGATTATTTCCTTTGCATAGAGTCTACATTTCTTCATCAACCGAGTGAAGCTATCTGACGGCCCTTCAAGGTCATGCACATTGTTATTTTAAACTGATAGTATTGTCAAATATTTCCTACAACTGATTTCGAACTTTTGAGGTTTCAGAATAGTACATTTCGCTCACTTAAATATTTGAAAAGTAACTTTCACCCGTATTTGGCGAAACCTGGAACTTTATGAAAAAATTTATATGTGGCCAATGCGAAGCACTCATTAAGAACAAGAGTCACATCTAGCTTACGAATAGTGACACATAATACAGGTATTGGGGCCTTTCCTCCAAAGACATAATGTGGCTCATCCATGGCAAATTACCTTTAGGCCAAGGAATCACCAAACCTTAGCAAGGAAATAAAAATACTATAAAATGCTTCTTCTTCTTTTTGTGTCAATGGTTCTTCAGCGGTGTTTTTATCTCTTTATCCTCTCTCGTACAGATGTTCGGGTACAATGGACATTCTAGCAGATGTCCCATAGACTGGATAGGTTCGCCGCAATCACATTGTGTGAGGCCAGGATCCCTTTAGCTCCAATTGTACAAAAATGTGCAACGGCCGACCTGTGTGCGAAGCCGATTTAAGGATTTCCACTCTTGACATTGCAGTTTGTGTCCGGGAGGTCGTTTTTCCTTTGGGGATTTCTTTCTCAGCATCAGCTGAGTTCATTTGAACTCGCTGACTGGCTCACTCGTTTTGCTGTATCGTACCAATTCCAGTCGCAAATGCAGACGCAAAGTCGTACGTGTGCCAAATGCTTTAAGCTGTGTTCACGTAGGTAACTGAAACTTGTCTGAGACGTGTGTGTAATATCGTGGTGCACATGTACCTGCCACCAGGCTCTAGTGCAAATTCGTGTGTTATACAAATGTGTACCTACAGTATACCTACCCTAGTTACTACTAATAGGTTACTTGATACAGTATCGAGTAAAATTGCTGTTGTAAGTGTAAGGATGCAAATGCAATAATTAAGAGAATATAATTCGGAGCGCGCTCCATACAACCGATGTCTGGTTATATTAACAATATTAACCAATTAAAATTATTCAGAAACAATCTAGAAACTAATCTCTATAATATGCTTGTATTTTGTCAGATTTTCATTAAAATGTATAGTTTTGTGTTAAAGTGCCTCAATGATTTCCATACAAATCTAAAATTAATCCTAGCATAACATTGAAACTTTATATTTTAACGAAAATCTGACAATATGCAAGCATACAGATTAGTTTCTATATTGTACCTGAAAAATTTAATTGACTTCAATTGTTTAGTATTGAAAATATAGCCAGACTTTGTTTGTACTTCGTGAGTACTTCGTACGCGCAGACCAGACTATCAAAATGTTCATAACGCCAAACGCCTTTTAATATTTTCTTAGCAAATATACGACATAGCCATTCAAGGTGTAGATTTTTACACTGAGACATATTTTTTATCTTGCACGTACTACTTCGCTTCGTATGCTTCCATTTTAAGGCATGTAATTTTTGTCTACTGTCCGTCTGGCCAGAAGAGACGACAGGCTCACTACCTGTCACTGGACAGAATTTGGGTACTACTTGTGAAATCTGGATATTCGGGGAATAAAATCCAAATCATTAGTAGGTATGCTATTGCTTCAGGTACTTATGTAACTAATTTTATTGTCAAAAAGCCATGGTGATTATCTGTCTCAGTCATTCAGCTCTCGACACGGAGGCCGTGGGTTCGATTCCCACGGTGATGCAAACTAATAACCGTACACACATTGAAAAACGAAAACTCTCGATATGTGACTTTGTGCGTTTTTCCCCAGTTGGTTAAGACATTGCAGGCTGAATCACTTGATTGTCTGAAAAGAAAGATTATTCTGTGCTCCGAATGGCACGTTAAATAATAAAAATAATAAATAAAATAAAATAAAATAATTTTTATTTCGGATTACTTGATCCATATTACATTTTACACTTTACAACTTTACTTTTTTTTGTTAAGCCGTTGGTCTCAGCTACTATCTTTGATGGTAGTACCTAGTCGTTACATAAAAACCACGTCAGAGGCCGTAACGGGGTCTGAAAAAACTATGACACCAGGGCCCAGGGCTCTACCCACACGATAAGAAGATGGTGCTTATCAAGACTCTAGTTGACTAGTAGTTTTTGGCTAGGTTGAGTTGTATATTACGTTTCCGGAATCCTTCTGACGAGCTCTAATATGAAACTTTGATTGAATTATTTGGGCTACGGCCGAGTGACGGAGGCCTATTTTTAACCGACGAAAAAACAAAAAACGGAGGAGGTTATCTATTCGACGCGTATATTTTTTGTTTTTTTTTTTGTTTTATGTATGAACACGCATAACTTTTTACAGAGCAGTCCGATTTTTATAATTCTTTTTTATTAGAAAGGGTATACTCCCAAGGTGGTCCCATTTTAATTCGGTAAAGATCTGATGACGCACTTCGGAGCTACACAATAGAACTCCTCAAAAGTTGACAGCAAATAATCGGCGATTGAAAAGTTTGCTTCGTATCGACGTACCCTTTGTGTGTGCTGATATCCAGAATTCAACTAATTTATTTCACCACAAAAAAATTATGAAATAAAAATGTTTAACAAAAAAATAAAACCGACTTCAAAACTCAAAAAGTATAAAATAATATTGCAGCCGATGAATTTTACGTTAGCTATAAATTTTTTTTATTGGAGTCGGTGTCAAGCCTAGCCCCAAAAAAAATACTGCAAGCTCAGTCTTGAATCGTATAGGCTTGACAGCGACTTCGATAAAACAAATTGATAGCTAACGTAAAATTCATCGGCTGCAATATTATTTTATACTTTTTGAGTTTTGAAGTCGGTTTTATTTTTTTTGTTTACATTTTCAGCGCGTCTCCTCCCCCTCAGAAAGTAGGTGAAGTAACTCAATATGATAAAAGCGCACGTCACATTATTATTCAGTATCACGGAGTTTTGTTGTCGAGGCTTGCTTACGTTACGTATAATATACGTTGCGCGTGAAACACGCGTACTTTTTCCGTACGTGCCGTGGTTATAATGGAAAACTGAAGAGGGCTGTGTTTACTATTGTTAGACGCACCTCGCATCTACAGGGTGAAATTGATATCATTGGCATCCTTTTAAACTAAGAGTCTATCCATCAAACTGAACAACTTTTATTATGGGAGCAAACAGATCAGAGCAAAAAATAAATCAGCTGTTGCAGACATTTTAGTCGAGTAGGTATTGGAGTTTAGTATGGAACAGCTGACTTTTTTTTGTGCTCCGATCCGTTTGCTCCTATAGTAAAAGTTGTTCAGTTTGATGGGTAGAGTATGTGGTTTAATGGTTAATGATACTTTTCCTTACACCCTGTACAGAAAAGAAAAAAACATAGAGTGCGTGTTTGACGACCCGGTTGGTGTAATGGTCGCCACACCGGACTGCCAAACCAGGGTCCTGGGTTCGAATCCCGGTTCGGTCATGGATGTTATATGTTTGTGCCGTTATTGTATGATTCCCATAACAAAAAGCCTAAGGCTTACCTTGGGATCATTACAATGTATGTGCCTGTGAGCGTTATTTTTTTTTTTTTGACAATATTCAGGGGACTTCTTAAGGTGATCGCACACTTGTCCACACTGAAAGAACCGACCGCGAAGAAAGAAACGAAGTTTGTTTAGGCATTGCCACGCCTTGCATACCTATCCTCGCCAAATCGGACGAATAGTCGGATGATTTTTTTTTTAAACCTATTTCATCCCATTGTAGGGCATAGGTCTCCCCAAAGCTTTTCCAGCCTTCTCCATCCCGTGCCATCAGTGTGCTTCGTCCTTCGTGGGCATCCAGGTCGTCGCGCCATGTCTTTCTTGGTCTCCCCAGCCCCAGCTTCCGTCGTCGGGTTCCCATTGGGTCGCGATCGTTGCGACAAAATAATTTCTAAAGTGTTGTCAGAGCGTATAAAGGCCGGCAAACTTCTTGAGCAGTTACAAGACCTTGGTTGCGCAGAATAAAATTTTTAGCTGAACCCATCCCCGCCCATTTTCAAGTTGTTTGTCGGGTATTGTACATTGTGACAGAATCTGATGACGTCACAATGGTACCTCATAATGGTAATGATTTGGGTACCTTCCGAATCCTTCCAGCGATTCGTCTCATTCGGCGCGGATAAGTGTGTGAGGTTTTTTCCTATACAGGGTGAAATTGATATCATTAGCATCCTTTTAAACTAAGAGTCTACCTATCAAATTGAACAACTTTTACTATGGAAGCAAACCAATCGGAGCAAGAAAAAAATCAGCTGTTGCATACATTTGTGTCGCGTAGGCAAAGTAAGCATTGCAGTTTAGTATGGAACAGCTGATTTTTTTGTTGCTCCGATTGGTTTGCTCCCATAGTGAAAGTTGTTCAGTTTGATGGATAGACTCTTAGTTTAAAAGGATGCTAATGATATCAATTTCACCCTGTAGACACAGATAACCTTATAGAAAAAGTTTTTGAAAAGATAACGTGGCAGGTGGAGGCCTTATCTCCAGGCTAGTCTAATATAATATTATATAATATAATAATATAATATAATAAGCCTTTATTTAACAATCATGCAATTTACATGGCAATTAATTTATAATAATTATTACTTAAACAAACTAATTTTATATTTGACACCATTTGGTAATTTAAACAGTATGTATTATAGATTGTCTTGCTTTTCAGCATAGGCCTCCCCTAGGGCTTTCCACAAGCTTCGGTCCTGTGCGTATTACTGTGAGTATTATAATATAATATTAGTTTGAATCAAATCAACACGAACCAATCAGACAGCTCAATGATCAGAACCGGTATTCGAATCACTTGGATTCTTAAAGCTTTGATTTATTTTAGATTCTTGCATTGGATTGAAGTTTTTATTTATTTAGTACAGTAGATTTAAACATAAAGTAGAAGCTACTTTAGCTGCAGAAGCTCTTTAAATGTAAAGGGAACATTTTGTAAAGTAAGTTCACAGTGCGACTGAGCGCACCTGAGTTTCCAATTTTCTCGCTAGTTTCTTTAGAATAGAGTTTCGAAATACGCTTCCACGTGTATCCACTTTTAGTGAAGTGTCAAATCAGATTGAATCTGTGGAAAGATTGTTGTGAAATTGCTAGATTTCTGAGTAAAACTTGTAGTATATCTACAGGCTAGAGGGTGAAACAAAACACCCAAGAAATATTCAACGGTGATATCTACAGGATAAAATTGATATCATTAACATCCTTTTAAACTAAGAGTCTACCCATCAAACTGAACTACGGGAGCGAACCGATCGGAGCAAAAGAAAAATCGGCTGTTCCGAACCTACGTTCCATACTAAACTGCAATGCCTACAAATGTATGCAACAGCTGATTTTTAGTGTTCCGTACCAAAATTGGAAAAACGGAACACTTATGGAATCAGCTCGGTGTCTGTCCGTCCGTCTGTCACAGGCATTTTTCTCAGAGACCGTAAGACATAGGAAGTTGAAAATCGGTAAAGATATAGCAATTGGTGGTCCAATGTCATAAATGAAGTAAAAAAAGCTAAATTTTTATATTGGGGGGCAATTTCGGGAGTAAGAAAGGGCAACTAAAAAAAAAAAATTCCACCCTATGGTGTGGGGTATCAATTGAAAGATTATAAAAATACGAGTCTAAAAAAATACTTTTCAAATTTTTTATAAAAACTTTGTTTAACAAAATTTTCAATTCAATCCGAGAAATTGCTGTCCCCACCTCTATTTCAAAAAATATAGCCGTATAAGATCTGAAAAAAATCATGAACATCAGAAATAACGTGTAGATGGCGGCAAAATTATCAGGGAGGCTCTAACTTGGATAGTTTTTTTTCTATACCCAAAAAAACTATCACCAGTGCGAGAAATTGCTGTCCCAACCCCTATTTCAAAAAATATAGCCGTATAAGATCTGAAAAAAATCATGAACATCAGAAATAACGTGCAGATGGCGGGAAAATTATCAGGGTGGCTGTAACTTCGATAGTTTTTTTTCTATACCCAAAAAACTAACACCAGTAAGACCAGTGTAAAATGTTCTTCAGTTACTATGTGACCACATACTAAGTAAGTGTCAATTTATAGTGGTTTCCTCAATGACCCATGTTAAACAACTGGTAGTACGGAACACTAATTGCCCGAGTCCCGACTCGTACTTGGCCAGTTTTTTGTTGTACTCCAATTGGTTTGCTGCCATAGTAAAAGTTGTGCAGTTTGATGGGTAGTCTCTTAGTTTAAAAGGATGCTAATGATATCAATTTAACCCTTAGACAATGTATACAGGGTGTACAATAAAATGGGACAGCTACTTAAAGGGGTGCTTCAGACCATCAAACTGAACAACTTTCTCTATGGGACCAATATAGAAATCGCGAAAAAAAAATCCGCTCTCCCATACAAAACTGCAAACATAACTCGACTGAAATGTATGGGACAGCAGATTTTTTTTTCGCGATTTCGATATTGGTCCCATAGAGAAAGTTGTTCAGTTTGATGGTCTGAAGAGCCTCTTTAAGTAGCTGTCCTATTTTAATTTACACCCTGTATAGGGACAAGTTACGCGTGTCATTTTACTAAGAAACTTTTCTGCCATTTTTTGCGGGGGGCGAGGTAACATGAAATCCGCAACTTTGGATTTTATTCCCCATAAGTTTAGCTTCTAATATTGAATGTTAAAAAAAATTAAAACCGCCTTCAAAAAAACTAAAAAGTTAATAAATAATATTGCAGCCGATGACTTTTTCGTTCGCATCATAAGAACATTAATTTGTTTCATCGAAGTCGTTGTCAAGCCGATTCGCGCCAGGGCTTGCATCAACCCTTAAAAGCCCCCAAAGCCCTTCCCCTTTGGTGCTATGCAAATCATCGCATAACCTGTAGCGACAAACGGGCGGTTGTAAACGGAAAAGCGGGCGATAAAAGCTAAGTAAAAAGCTTACCAATTTTAGTCGTTACATAAAAACCTCGTCAGAGGCCGTAAGGCGGTCTGAAAAAACTCTGACACCAGGGCTCTGCCCACACGATAAGAGAGAGAGACCAATTTTCCTACCACCCCTATCCATCTTCCTGTGAGGTAAACGAAGAATTAAAATGCCATAACATACGTTACAGCCATACATTGGCCTATCGAATAGTCAGCCATTTGTTTTGCTATCTCTGGCACACAACCCGTGGATTTAGTTGGAACTAATAAATATTGTATTGTATGCTAACATAACTGTAGTTTGAGCTTGTTTTTATGCATTGCCTACGACCGTGGTTGTTTTCTGGGTGATCAGAAATTATTACTACAACTATAGGGTACCTTTAAAATGTGCTGTTTTCGGGTCTTTGTTTTTGGGGTTCCGTACTCAAATCGGGTCCCATTCGAGTACGGAACCCTAATCCCATTGGAACCCCAATGGGACCCTATTCATACCTACCTACGCTGTTGATGCCAGCACCTCCACCACCTCACCCACCACCGCACCGCACCGCACCCGCACCCCGCACCTCTATGTAGGTATTTAATACGGTTTCTCTACTCGCGAACGACTCGGCTTTTTCCATTTCAAATTTTATTATTATTGATAATTATAATATTACAGCCATGTTCTGCTATATCAGATCAAATTAAAGATTGAAATATAATCTCGGACGGATCTCAGCAATCAAGCAGCAAGACCTTGTTTTGTTCTTCATCATCATCACTTCAGCCGTTGCACGTCCACTGCTGGACATAATCCCCCAAAGATTACCACAACACAACGACTGGTCCTGCGCCCCTGCGCTGCCCTCATCCAACGGGTTCCCGCCGCCTTCACCAGGTCGTCGGTCCACCGTGGGGGGCCTACACACGCTGCGCTTTCCGGTACGCGGTCGCCACTCGAAAACTTTTCTGCCCCATCGGCCATCGGTTCTGCGAGCAATGTGCCCCGCCTATTGCCACTTTAGTTTAACAATTCTTTGAGCTATGTTGGCTACGATGGTTCTTTTGCGGATCTCTTCATTTTTGATTCGCTCTTCATCATCATATCAGCCGATAGACGTCCACTGCTGGACGTAAGCCTCCCCCAAAATGAGGGGATTTGCCATAATTGCCACGCTTGGCAGGCGGGTTGGCGATCGCAGTTAGATTAAATATGTGTACTCACAGCTTAGACAATTTATATAGGGACGAGTTACGCGTGTCATTCTACTAAGAAACATTTCCGCCACTTTTTGCGGGGGGCGAGGTAACATGAAATCCGCAACTTATAACTTTAGATTCTAATTTTAAATGTTTAAAATAATGAAAAGTAGTCTCGTGTGAACCCCAAACGTTCTAAGTTCAAAATTATTGTTTCGCTAATAATAGCGAAACGCGCGCGCGTTCTTTATTTTTTTTTTCTTGTTTTTTTTTTTTTTATTAGCCTATAAAGGCTGTCTCGTTTAGTGATAAGGTATAAAATTGGGTGAACCTAAATGCACAAGATCAATTGTTCTTATACCGTGGCAGAGGGTAAATGCTACCGCAAAGCGAGTCCCTATATAAATTCTCTTAGGTAAAAAGCGACTAAGGGATCTGTCGGAGGATGGGCAGCATCCACTCAGAGGATGCTGCTGCCCATCCTCCGGCAGATCCCTTAGTCGCTTTTTACAACACCCTCGGGAGGAAATGGGGTGATGCTATTCGTAGCCGACAACCACACGGATTCTCCCTTATCTCGAATAAATTATTATTTTTTTTCTTTCTTTCTCTGAATAGCGCGGAAGGGTATCGTTTCTAGGTAGCGAAGTCGCATCGCACGCAACTAGAGAAATCATACTAGAGGGGAAATGAAGGATTGGTGATAGAACGGTGGCATCAAAATGCAAAAAATTCAAAAATTTTTATTCAAACTAATATCATATAGATAGCTTTTTGACGTCATTTTTTGACTCTACCACCGCGTCGGAAGGTGTTCCGTTGAGAGAAGATGCGGCCAGAAACTCTACAACACACATCTTTTAAACAAAACAAAATGTACAAAGTACAATTAAAATACAATATTGCATTACATAGTGTACAATTGTCAAGACCAGGCATTTTGGTCATTCAAATAATCATCGAGTTTATAGTAACCTTTTTTACAGAGGACTTGTTTAACATAGCTTAGTCATGTCTTTGAGCATGAGCTTTAGTGGCACTCTTACCGGGTCTAACTTACCTTTTCCATAGTAATATTTTCTTTATTTAATAAAATGTCTCAATTTATGTAAATTGTTAAAGAGAGTGTAAGAATTTGTAACATCATAATAAAGGATCAAATATTCTCAGAAACATTGCCCGTAGTGAACGGCAGATGTTGCCAGTTAGGGATGCGATTGAACTATTTTAAAAGAATCGATGAATATTAGGTTTATCGATAAAAACATCAACATTTTGCTGGTTCTCATTGTTTGTCCCATAGTAAAAGTTGTTCATATTTTTGTACTTTCACCCCTTGAGTTTTTGGTTGCGGTCTTCTTAGACCCTGTTTAAATATAGGTAGGTACCACTGCCACATATGCACATAGAAAAGACACCTGGAGTGCGATTTTTGAATCTCATTCGCTGAGTTCAGCAGTTGAAAATGTCAAAATTACCATGGAGATACGCATCTTTCTACTGCTGATTTGACTTTCAAAAATCGCACTCCTGAAGTGTGATTTTTGAAAGTCAAATCAGAATTAGAAAGATGCATATCTTCAAAGTTATTTTGACATTTACAACTGCTGAACTCAGCGAATGAGATTCAAAAATCGCACTCCTGGAGTGCGATTTTTGAATCTACTGTGGAGATACGCAAGATGCGTAATTTTGACATTTTCCGCTGCTCAACTCAGCGAATGAGATTCAAAAATCGCACTCCTGTTCTTTTATACAGAACAGTCGGAATCTTTGTTGTTAGGTTAGGTCCAGTTTAATTGACCACCCGATTTATGTCCGTGGGTATCGTAGTTAAGCATTTCATACTTTCACATGCAGTTTATTTGTGGATTTTGTGGGCGAAAGGCACCTATAAAACTCATTACACGTCATTTTATCTTGAAACCTTAAATCTGCATGCCAAACGTGAGCCTTGCTACAACTGCCTGCAATGCAGTTGACCCTGAAAGAGATTATGTTCGTGAGTTTATGTTTCTGTATGTATAAACGCAATTATATAAAGTATGATTTATACATCACATCTCTGGCAATTTGTTATGGAATTTAGGGGTTAACGCTAAACAAACAAGCGAATGTTCTTTTCGCCAGGCAGAATTAATTTTCACAAGCACTGGTACAGTCAACAACGAAAGTAGATTAGCATTTTTTTGGGCATTGGGCGCACCACACGTTCCCAGTGTTCCCACCGCTATAACACCTTTAAACCATGATTGACAGCGGGGCGTGGTGACCACTTACTAGGCAATGAAGTCCAGCGAACCCGAGCGATGACTCTAATCTGTCTTGGAACTCGCAATGAACTTAATCAAGAAGATAGGAGAAGTAAGATAAAATAAATATCCAAATTCCCTCCATTAAAAACAAAGCGATAAAAATATTATTTCGATTTTAGTCTTCTTCTTATCGTGTGGGCAGCAAGCCCTGGTGTCACATTTTTTCGAACCGCCTTACGACATCTGACGTGGTTTTTTTAATATAACGAAGTAATCGTGTACACCACCAGCAACGGGTTAACGCGCCATCCGGAGCACGGAATCATCTTTCTTTTTAGACATGAGATCTGATTCAGCCTGTAATGTAATATTACTTTGTGCCTTTTTCCCCAGTTGGTTAGGTTAGGCCTAACCAACTGGGGAAAAACGCACAAAGTAACATTTCACTAGGTGCCCTCCGTGGAAATCGAACCCGCGACCTCCATATCATGAGCCGAATGCTCTTAACCATTAGACCACCGAGGTAGTTATTGGATAGTAGTAAGCTAACCTCCAGAGATAATTTATTTTGAAAACTATCGCACTAACAGTTGATTGATGATTTGCCATCTTTAATTGTATGTCATCATCATCATCATTTTCAGCCCGTATTCACCCACTGCAGGGCATAAGCCTCCTCCCTATTTTGCCATTCTTCTCGGTCCTGTGCCAGTCGCATCCAGGTCTTGCCAATACTTTTCCAGATGTCGTCAACCCACCTGTCTGCCGGACGACCCACTCCTCTTTTGCCTAATTTCGGCCACCAGTCTGTCAACGCTTTGCTCTACCTGCCATCATTTCGCCTAGCTACGTGTACTGCGCACCGCCCTAAAAAAAATATATAGAAATGTAAGTATGTATGTATGTTTAATTGTATGTGAATGGTTCAAATCTTGCTGACCGTACGTACTGCGATGAAATAAGCGTTTATCTGTTTCTTACGCTAAAACATCAAAAGTTATAAAATCGTTCTTCTTTTCATTATGAAAATCTATTTCCGCGAGAAAAGCACTCCGTTTACTTTTGCCAGTGCAATTTTTCATAAAATTTTACAGTTTTTAGTTTAGTTAAAACCGCAACATTGCAAATTCTAATAAACCTGAATATAACTTTATTCTTAAGAACTACTTCCTAGCCATTAATTTTCTATTTTAATCTACAAGTTTCGATTGAACATTTCATGTTTTAATCGACTTTAGTGATGTTTTGTATCATCGAGACACATATTGACAGAAACTAAAAAAGAAAGACACAAAATCGTAAGTCTACCTAGGTACCTATATGTGCAATTTCAATTTACATTACATAATAATTCGTCTAGTCTAGTGAAAGTACCTATCGACAATGTTTTATTTTATTTTGTTTTTTTTACAAGTGAATGTGTTCAAGTTATTAAGAGAATGTTGTCGCCAATCTTCACTGACAAGGTATCCGGAATACAAAAATAAATTAATATCTTGGACATTGCTACATAATTATATTATCTAGTCCAATTTAAAGTACTAGAAATACCAGAATCTAGGCCGCACTCGTATAAAGATTATTGATGATTAGACAACTAAGTATACAGGACGTGAATTTTAAGGTGTTCCTTATCAAAGGGGGTGCTTCAGGCCATCAAATTGAACAACGCAACGTTCACTATGGAACCAAAATCGAGATAGCGAAAAAAAATCTGCTGTTCTATAGAAAATGTTGATGGTTACTCAACCCATTTGGGTTTGTAACTGTTGTTACATTTGTATGGAACAACAGTTTTTTTTTTCATGTTTTCGATTTTAGCTGCATAGTGAAAGTTGTTCAGTTTGATGGTATAAAACACCCTGTTCGATGTGTAACGCATTTAATTTACACCCTATAATAATACAAATATCCCACGACTCGGGTGCAAATATTCATATTCGAGATACACTGGTAGAAATGGAATGTTTCATTCAAAGAGATTTTAATGAGCTTGCTTGCTTATCGTGTCGACTTCAACACAACAAAGTCGCTAAATAGTACTTTGCCAGAATTTGGCAACCGATACTGCACCGTCGCTAGCGGTCATGAGCTCCTCCTGCGTGCAGGTGTTAGGGCACGCAGGGCACGATGTGAGATGGGCCATCGTTTGTGGAGCTCCACACAAGCAAGACACATTTTGCGCATCCGAGAATCCCCACCTGGCCATGTTGTCCTTGCTGCGACCGACCTGGGTCACGTGGCAAGGGGTGCCAACTGCTCACAACAATTTCCCTAAGTACCTCGGAATCACTCTAGACAGGTCGCTCACTTTTCGCAAGAACTGTGAAAATGTCAAAAAGAAGATACACTCTCGCAATAACATCATACAGCGCCTTACTACCACCAAGTGGGGAGCTTCGCCGCGGGTCTTAATGAGCTAAAAGTTATCGATAAAAAAATCTATCGAATTTTCCCACCCCTGTACTAAGCATGAGCTTTATTCAAATTCGGCATATCAGGGGACTGGATTCGGCAGTTGTTACCGACTTTTTGAACTAGGAGTTTTCATTATATGCAAATGAATTCGGCTAGGTAGTTTTAATAACTGCCCAAGTGCGCGATAGGGGTTCCGTAAACTCGGTTTCTGTTTGTCGAAAGATAATTTTATTCTCAGAGAAAACATGCACGCATTGTATTCTATAGGAGAAAACAGGAGTCATATTGCTGTCAAAAACATCGACGAGCTCACAAATGTGACATCCTTCTGAATCCTTCAGATCGTCGAAATTTTTATGTAAGTTTGACATAACCTTAGCGAATACTTAGTGAATATCAAATTGACAGCTCGCCGATCTTTCAACGACGAATTTTAGGTTGTGACAATACCCACAAACTAGCTTTCTGGTTGTGACTATTCAGGTCTGATAAACAAAATATTTCGAAATCGCTAAACAAAAAACAAAATTGTTAAGTTTTATGGTCTGAAGCACCATAAGTATGTAATGTAACACATTTAAGTTTACACCCTGTACAGGCTGATGATGGGAGATAAGATATTAAAAATTAAAACCGCCTTCAAAAAAACTAAAAAGTTAAAAAATAATATTGCAGCCTATGACTTTTTCGTTCGCATCATAAGAACATTAATTTGTTTTATTGAAGTCGCTGTCAAGCCGGTACGATTCGCGACAGGGCTTGCATTTTTTGGCTTGGCTCGATACCGACTTCTATAAAACAAATTAATGTTCTTATGATGCGAACGAAAAAGTCATAGGCTGCAATATTATTTTTTAACTTTTTAGTTTTTCTGAAGTCGGTTTTAATATTTTGTTAAAATTTTGTTTATTTCACAATTTTCAGTGTCACCACTGAAAATTCATTAGTTCGATTTAATAGGAGTGCTTTAAATTAACAAACGCACTAGTCGGCACTTCGATTTTCGAAGGTTCCCCTCGATTTCTCTTGGATGCCATCATCAGATCCTGGTTTCCTTATCATGGTACCACCCTCGGGACATCTCCTTTCCAACAGAAAAAGAATCATCAAAATCGGTTCATAAACGACGAAGTTATCCGTTATAAAAATATTCATAATCATACTTGCAATCACTATTTACCAACCTGAAGGACGAATGTACTTACAATCAATTCATCATTGATTATGGTACTTACCACTTACCATTTCAGTAAAAATTTATAGCTCGTTTAAAGAAAATTCACCGACGGACCGGATCTCATCACGCAAAAGCTTATAAAAATTTACGAGTTTTAAAAAGATTCTATGTAACATTTTCAACCCCTTTCTTTGCTGTGGTCAGATGCCCAACCAACCTACTTACTCTGAAGTAATTTCATTTCTCGGTTACCTTTTACTTTTAGTTAAAATTGCAGGTTAAGCCTGGGTTTACAAATTCTCATCTTTTGCTATTTAGTAGGTATCTTTTATTTAGTAGCTTTATTATATTTATCATCCTGTTGATTACCTAGAATAAATAATGAATAAATTATGCACGAAGATAATAATTAGGAAAGAAAAATGATGTTCTGAAAAACAATCTCTTAGCTTTTCTAATAAATTAAGGAAACTTCTGGTAAATTAATTTCTCCCAAAAACCTCAACTTTTTTTTTTAGGTTTCCATTGAATTATTTAGCAATACGTTCATTAGAATAAATATGAAACCCGCGAAACTTTCGCTAACAAATCTTGGAGAAGTTCTAAAAACTTTTAGCGACCAAAAAAGCCAAGTTCCACTGGCTTTTGATGACAAAAAACTTAGCGAGGAAATCGGCTATCTTCAATTTCGAATATTGAAATCCACTACTCATTAAAAGTAGAGATGTACTTACCTGTGTAACTGTGCAAAGTTTGGGCAACAAAATAAAGATTGACAATGTCAGTAGGTAAGTACAGGATGGGACTTGAATCCGCAACCTGCCAATCCGGGGCTGTGCTTCTGCAAAAAATTGCTATCTATAGCATGTTGCAGATCTCTAACTGTAATCTATGGTTTTGACGAAGCATGTTGCTGATTGCTTGGCATTGGCATAGCTAGGGATTTTTCCTAAGGGGTGCCCCCCTTCAGCCACCGTCAGTAGCAAGACTCAAATTTGACGTTGCAAGGTCGGACTGCAACTAAGATAAGGTCGTCGCTCTTCGCCACCAGATCCAAAACCAGGTGTGAGAGACACGAGCTCGAGATTTGACTAAAATATGAATAGATCGGCACGAGAAAACGAAGCGAAGCGAGCTCGAAATTCGGAATAATGCTACATGTAAAGAATTTATACATTAGCGAGGAGTAATGACTGAACGCTAGAAAAAATATAATTATGCCTACTACTTACTTTATTTTTTATTTTAGGTTACTTACTTACTTACGTCATATTATATTCTCCTCGGCTCTACCACAATGCCTTAAAACGAAGGTGATCAATCAGCGCGTCCTGCCAATAATGACCTATGGTGCGGAAATATGGACCCTGACGATAGGACCAGTTCATCAATTCAAGGTCGCTCCGCGAGCTATGGAGAGAGCTATGCTCTGTGTTTCTCTGAGAGATCACATCAGAAATGAAGTGATACGTCAGAGAACTAAAAAGTGGTTGACATAGCACAGAAAATTAACAAGCTGAAGTGGCAATGGGCTGGTCATATCTGCCGAAGAACTGAAAGCCGGTGTGGTATCAGAGTTCTGGAGTGGAAACCGCGTACTGGTAGGCGTATTGTGGGACGCCCTGCTGCCCGCTGGACAGACGACTTAAAAAAAGTTGCGGGGAGCGACTGGATGAGGAAGGCCGAGGACAGAGCAGGAGCAGTGGACGATGATAGGCTGGTGATGATGATGATTTACTTATTGTACTTCTATTCTATTTTTGTTTAATGGCGTTTCCTTGGTGGATTTTGCCAATATCTAGTTTAAAAAGAGCAATTAGTGCTTGACGTTGTACGGTAATGGATATGGCGATCTCAAAGCCCTGTTTTTATACAAAAACACACACTCGAAACCGCCATAAAATGGCGGAGCCGCGTGGCTAACTAAATCGAGAGCCAAACGACAGAAGCCCGAAAGAGCCGAGCCCGAGCTCGAAAGCCCTCTAGCCACGCGACTCCCTTATTGTACTTAGGGTGTATATTTTCTTTGACTTAGGTACTAGAATGACAGTTGAGAATTTCAACATAAACATAGTAATTTTAAACTTCAATTGGAAACAAAAGCAAGCCAGAGAAAGCTTCAAAAACAGAATTCATTAGGCGAAATTACTCAAAACAAGACGCCTTGAATGCACAAATTATTGTTTAACCACAAAATTGCTTTTCAGCTTCCCTTTGCATTTGCACTGATTGTTAGCTACTCCGGCTACACGCTGAGCGCTCTGGTTTCCGAGAATTCTATTAGCTTTTATTTTAAAATTCTAACGAGAAATTAAAACTGACTACAAAACGAAATATTTGATAATAATAATAGAACCGATGTTTTTCATAATGAAGCGTTTTCCAAGAATATTAAAACGAAAAATCTGTAAGTAGATGGCAATATTTAAATATGAAGACACATGGAAGCTTAAAAGGGCCCAGGAAACTGGCATAGGTATTGGGTATACCTTGGAAGGCACACTGCCCAGACACTGCCTAACAAGCGGTGAAACATAATAATACTCCTTGGTGGTCGGTAATGATCGTTCTTCTTTCGTGAATTCCCGTCTATGTTTTCGACCAAAGTTTTCGACGTTACTTTGTTCTTTTCTAATCCAACGACAAAAATTAAAAAAAAATATTTTTGTTCTGATAGAAAGGGACACAAAAACGTTGGAAATATCGACCACGGAGACGTACGAAAGAAGGTCGAACATTGCCGACCGCTATGGCCAATTTTAGTGTTTCCGTGCTTATACAAGTTGCCCCGCAAGTTGATATTGCGATGGAACCTAGTCACAATAACAGCTGTGTGACGTCATCCGTCACAAAAAACTCTAACGTAAGCGCGGGCTGACCTTGCGAACGATACTGACGGTGCACGTCGACTACGTCAAAATTACGTCACCAAGATGGCCGCGAATCGCAATATCAACTTGCGGGGCTTGTAAGGAGGAGTGGCATCCTTTACTTTTCCTTTATAAAGATATTATGATTATGATTCTAAAATCCTTGAAAGGGCTTCCATGGTTTGTCCAACATTATATCATCATAATTATAATATTAATATATTTTCTATCATCATCATCTGACTGACATTTATAATTCTGGTGTTGACAATAGTTAAAAATTTCACTAAAAATAAAATACGCAATAATACCTAATAAACGAACATTGAATGCACAAAAAGTCTATAAACTCAAAGTATCAAACATCTTTCACAGTGTTACAATCATAAATTCATATCATAATCCCTTAGACAATTTATATAGTGACTCGCCTTGCGGTAGCATTTCTTCTCTGCCACGGTATAAGAACAATTGATCTTGTGCCTTTACCCCCAATTTTATACCTTATCACTAGATGAGATAGCCTATAATAGCGAAACAATAATTTTGAACTTAGAACGTTTGGGGTTCACACGAGATTACTTTTCATGATTTTTAGCATTCAAAAATAGAATTTAAACTTATGGGGAATTAAATCCAAAGTTGCGGATTTCATGTTACCTCGCGGCCTCGCCCCCCGCAAAAAGTGGCAGAAATATTTCTTAGTAGAATGACACGCGTAACTCGTCCCTATACAGGAAGATTTTTTTATCACCATCCAAATTTTAATAAAATGTTTGTTTATGAAAAAAAATCGATACGTGTTTTTTCTTTTAGTATCGCTCAGTACTAAAATATTGAGATATGACTACGCAAAAATGTCTTAAGAAAAACAATTCGACTGGACACAGTACGCACCTACCTGTGCCACAGATTACTTATTAATAGTTACTACCACTCGACCCGAT
Organism: Agonopterix subpropinquella; assembly: GCA_922987775.1. Taxonomy (NCBI): domain Eukaryota; kingdom Metazoa; phylum Arthropoda; class Insecta; order Lepidoptera; family Depressariidae; genus Agonopterix; species Agonopterix subpropinquella. Next base: position 9,716,652 of record OV277714.1, read on the forward strand.
TTCGCGCGCTTTTTCGAATGTAGAACTTTGCTTTTCAAGAACGAAAACTAACGAACGAATCTCTGTGGTCAGTAATTTTCTTTGGGTCAGAGCCTTTTAATTTTTAGAAAAAGTTTATTATGTGTCATTGTGTCATTCAAAGAGTACTTTATTATAACCGTGTCATTGAACAAAAATAAACAAAATAAGGGACTAGTATAACATTTAAACAATGTTTTGAAAGTGTTGTGTGTTCCTGTTAAGTTTACAATGCGTGGGACTCTGAAGCTAGGGCTCCGCCCCCCGGTCCTGCCGCACTACCCGGTCGGTACGAATACGAAACTCGATGACCAAGCGTTATGGAAAATTCTGTAGGATAAAATTTTTAAATGTGCAATTTTGACCTGCCCTTTTTTTAATGAAATGGGTTCTATAAGTGATACCAAACATGTAGAAAAAATTTGGAGGGTGATAAAAAAATCTTCCTGTATAAATTGTCTAAGCATAATCCTTAAATTATATGTAAATTAACATATTAGTGTTCTGCTTGACAGCAATATTTTTAAGATTAGTTTGCCTTCCACCCATCCACTGAACTAGGTATTCACATCTTTGTTGTTTTCTGTAGATTCCATGACGTCATTTTTCTGGAATGTCTCAAAAGAGGCTGATGATGATAATGATGGAAAATACATAATTTACATACAGACCTACATATGTTATACTTCTATAAAATATTTCAACTTAAGGTGGCTTCAGTCCATACAAACGTTTGACGCACAATACGCGTAGACGGAATTAATAAAAGTAATATTTTATATATGGAAAAATAGTTAAGAAAATCTAGATGTCGCGTATCAAATAACATTTGCAATTTATAATAAAATTACGAAGATATAAAGATTTGAAAATTTTGTATGAAAAATCTCAAAGCTTTATATCTTCGTAATTAAGTATATTATAAATTGCAAATGTTATTTAATACGCGACATCTAGATTTTATAACTTATTTTTCCATATATAGGGTCCTTCTTAATATGCTGACACTTTTTTAAGGGGATGATCAGACCGTCAAACTGAACAACTTCCTCTATGGGACCAACATCGAAATCGCGAAAAAAAATCATCACTTCCATACAAAACTGCAAACCTACTCGGAGCCAAACGTATGGGACAACTGTTATTTTTTCCGCGATTTCGATGTTGATTCCATAGAGAAAGTTGTTCAGTTTCATAGTCTGGTCATCGCCTTAAAAAAGTGTCAGCATATTAAGAAGGACCCTGTATACAAAGTTACTTATATTAATTCCGTCTACGCGTATTGTGCGTCAAAGTTTTGTATAAAATTGACCCCTCTGCAACCGCCTTAAGACTACCTTTATAGTGAAAAACGAAGAAATATTGAAACTCCGAAACAAACTCATAAAGAAGGAGGAAGCTGTCAAAAGAGCAGCAGATGTTGAGATCATAAAAGCATGTTCCTCCTTGTTTTATAACACACTTTCCGGGAATTTTGATTCTTAGGTTGTGGCTACATCAAGGTTTCTTTAAAATATTTTAGGCACCTCTACATTTGCGGCACTATCTTGCCCGCAACTTCGTCCGCATGCAAAAACTTCAACATCTTTTTCCCCGCCATTGTACGGATTATGTACACCTTTGGGTACATATCAGAATCCCGAAACTCATAATACCTTAATTTAAAATACCTTAGACCAAAATACCCGAATTCATAATACCAAAACATTCATAATACCTTAGCCCAGTTTACCTTACCCCGAAATCCCGAAATTTATTAAAACCGCCTTCAAAAAAACTAAAAAGTTAAAAAATAATATTGCAACCTATGACTTTTTCGTTCGCATCATAAGAACATTAATTTGTTTTATTGAAGTCGCTGTCAAGCCGGTACGATTCGCGACATGGCTCGCATTTTTTGGGCTTGGCTTGACACCGACTTCTATAAAACAAATTAATGTTCTTATGATGCGAACGAAAAAGTCATAGGTTGCAATATTATTTTTTAACTTTTTAGTTTTTTTGAAGGCGGTTTTAATTTTTTGTTAAAATTTAGTTTATTTTACAATTTTCAGTGGTGAATTCATTAGTTCGATTTAATAGGAGTGCTTTAAATTAAAAAACGCACTAGTCAGCAGTACGATTTTCGAAGGTTCCCCTCGATTTCTCTGGGATGCCATCATCAGATCCTGGTTTCCTTATCATGGTACCACCCTCGGGACATCTCCTTTCCAACAAAAAAAGAATCATCAAAATCGGTTCATAAACGACGAAGTTATCCGCGAACACACATAAAAAAAATATATATATACGGTCGAACTGAGAAACCTCCTCCTTTTTTGAAGTCGGTTAAAAATACCAAATGCTTATTATGTCAAATGTTTAAAATAGGTACCTTATACGACCCGGACCCGGTACGGACGACGACCCGGTTGGTGTAATGGTTACCACGCTGGACTGCCAAACCAGGGTCCTGGGTTCGAATCCCGGTTCGGTCATGGATGTTATATGTTCGTGCCGTTGTTGTATGGGTACCATATTAAAAAGCCTACAGTGCTTAACTTGGGATCATTACAATGTATGTGCCTGTGAGCGTTATTTATTTATTTATCAATCTCCAGCATACAACGTGTTAATGAATTAGCGCAAAACCTCATACACCCCAACTGATTTATAACAAGATAATTAGATTGAAACAATATTTAATTATTTTGATAGTTAAAATTTAAAGTTATTCGCATTTTAAGTTTTGAGGCAAAAATGATTTGTTATCATTTCAGCGATGAAAGAAAGCGCTAACGTACTCATGGATATATTTTTATAATCTTGTTTTGGTAGTAAGTAGGGCGAGTGTGCCCATGCGGTGGGTTGACATCGGGCTCAGAAAATTTAAAATTTTGCAAAAAAATTATTTAATATTTTGAAAAAAATTACCTATGTTGAAACCATGATAATTCGACTCTGCTCTCGATTCTAAACAAACTACTTTCTAGTTTTGCGTTAATTCATTAACACGTTGTATATGCTGGAGATTGATGTGTAGATAATGATGATAAAACTCAGGAGAGAATATTGATTTATTGATGATATAATTACTGCTACGATACAATGATTATTCTGATGAGAACGCGTTTCCGCTATAGTGTCGAAACGTGAACCGAAAGTCTTAGGGTCAGCGCACACCCAGCGTAAAACTGTTCGAGCATGCGCGAGCAGGTTTCATTGATTCAATTGATAATGAACTCTATTTCCATTGAAATAAAGTTGAAAATAGCTTGCAAGTGATTAAATCCCTTCAGCGTCTGTTCGAGTATGCTCGCGTATGCTCCTCGCGGCGACGGGAGCAGTCGCGAGCATGCGCGCGCATGCTCGCGCATGCTCGAGCATGTTCGAGCATACGCCCGTGTCGATGCTTGCGATCCGTCGTAAGTGTTGCCGCCTCGGCCGGTTTCGGACTAAATCTAGCATAATTTTTAACTACTTTAGCCCGAAAAGGGCAATTTACTACAGATAATATTATATAATAATCGAACTCTTTTTGAAAATACAAAGAAAATCTGAAAGGCCGAAGCAGATTTAGTAGGTTTTCAAATTGTTCATATTCCATTTTATAGTTCCTAGCCATAAAATAACTGTCCCTAGAACTTTAAACCGTAACACAGCACAGGGCGTAGTATTTCCCAAATATAAGTACATCTTTCTTGCCTCTTTTCATCTTATTGATGTGCTCTTCTTGCTCCTCTTCCTTTGCTAGTAACCCAATAATTACCAAATCCCAGTCTACCATACTTTAAAATTGTTGTTATCGCACGTCTTTACTATAAAATATTGTAAACACAACGCAAAATTCACTACGTCAACTGTAGTAACACAGGAGCATCCGCGAGACTGTTCGAACACGCGCGAGCATGCTCCGCCGCTGCCGCCGGCGGATTTTGCCGCTAGGTGTGCGCGACTGCAAAGAACATGCTCGAGCATGCGCGAGCAGTTCTACGCTGGGTGTGCGCTGACCCTTAGGGAGTGTTTAAACAGAAGTGACGTGGCGCGGACATTTCGCGGGCGGAGTGCGGCAATATAAACCTCATAGTACGTAGCATAGAGTCGTTTTGAGAATTACGAACGCGCTTCCAGGTGACGTCGCCTAGTGGCGGGGGCGCGATTTTTCTTTACGTCAAAAAACGACGCTATGCTACGTAATATAAGGTTTATATTGGTGTTACTTTGACTACCTGCCACCGCCACGCGTCGCTTCTGTATAAACCCTACCTTATGCTACTTACTAATAAGGTTAACTTTAGTGCTGAGATTGCAGTATGCGAACTTGCTTCGTACACCGCTTTTAGGCGTTGATTTTCGAAAAACCATTTCTTTGCACCCCTTTGTAGAATATTATACAGGGTGTAACAAAACACCCTAGTAATATTTATGGGGGTGCTTCAGACCATCGAACTGAACAACTTTCACTATGGAGCCAACACCGAGAAAAAATAAAAAAAATGTGCTGTCCCATACAAAACTGCACTACAGACTCGACTAAAATGTATGGGACAGCTGATTTTTTTTATTTTTTTCGATGTAGGCTCCATAGTGAAAGTTGTTCAGTTTGATGATCTGAAGCACCCTCTTAAGTATTACAAGGGTGTATTGTTACACCCTGTATAATAATGTATGTATTCGAAACTTCATGTTCCTATCTTCACTGAGGATAGAAACATTTTCACATGTTTAGGCTGTGTGTTATCTACTTATCTGTTAATCAGTTAGTCACGGAACTGTGTTGTATGTATGTGTGTGTACCTACGACTTGATCCATATATTATAAATAATTAGATAAATCAGAATCAAATATACTTTATTTATTTTCCACAAAAAAAAAATATTGGTATTAATTTTAATAAAATTGTTTAGTAACGTGAAATATATTTCAATTAAAAAATGAATCACTTTAGTCCACAATCCTGTTTCCTACAACGATTCAAATATTTGTGTCAATCAAGTTTGAAGTTCAATTTCAACTCAAACTAATTGATTGACTGTAGCCTTTAGAAATTACTCCTCTGGAAATTATTCCTTTGAGAGCGTAAAGTCAATAACTATCTCAACCGATACCGTCGGAGTCGGATGATACTATTCTACACAAAGATATATTCTAAGCCTTAATCTAAGGCACCTATCATTATCAACTAACGAGTGTTCAATATCAGCTTAACAAATGTCTCCAGTTTTTTAAAACAAATCAAGCTCTTTTCATCCTAAACTAGGACAAAGAAAAGCTTCAAGCTGAATCCGGCGCATCATCACATCACAACCTGGACACTGCCTACAAAAAACAGAAATTGACAAGATGAATGACGTCAGCCAGCACGTGCGAAACGGAGTCTAGGGTCTAAGCTAGGCAACTTTTAGCCCAGTCATTTTACGGACTTTTGTTTGGAGAGGTGGGAAGTAATTACTAATTGGACTTTTAATCTGCAACCGCATCTGCTATTTAGTGACTAAAAGACTATCTGAAAAAAAATAATAAAAATAAATCGCTACGCAACATAGAAATCAAACTTGTGAGTCCCAGAAGGCTTTCAAATTATTAATATTAATACCATGCACTCATTGGCATAAGATTTTACAATATCAATTATTTTTAGCAATAATATAGGCATTGCAATTATTAATACTTTCTTCACAAAACCTGCAGAACACCTAGTAACCTATAAAAGCGGCGGAAAATGCACTCAGATAGACTTCATCCTAACAGATAGAAAACGACTAAAGACATGCAAAGACTGCAAAGTCATACCCGGGGAACCTCTTACCTCACAGCATAGAATACTAGTGGCAGAGTTCAAAATACCAAAAACATACAAAGTCAAGAAGGAGAAAGTCATAAGAACACGGTGGCATAAATTGGAGGATGAGGAAGGTCTCAGACTATGTGAAGACATCGCACAACACCTTCAGGAGCAGCAGGATGATACAGCCGATGCAATGTGGAGAAATTTTCAACTATACTGCAATGAAAAAGCAAAACAATATTTAGGAGTATCTAAAGGTGCCATCAATAATAACAAGGATACTAGCTGGTGGAATGAAGAAGTGAGAGAAAAACTGGAAAGTAAGAAAACACTCTTCAAACTATGGCAACAGACGAAAGACGATGCTGACCACCAGGCTTATAAAATTGCTAAGAAAATCGCAAAACGAGCCATCGCACAGGCCAAGGCAACCGCCAGGGATGATTTCTATGCTAAACTTGAAACTGCCTCAAACGATAAAGAAATCTTCAAGTTGGCAAAACGCAAACACCAAAGTAGTAGGGATACTGCAACAAACAAATTTATCAAAAACGAACAAGGTAAACTGTTAACATCAAACGAAGACATCAGAGACCGCTGGAAAGAATACTACACAGAATTGCTAAATGAGGTATTCCCTAGTGAGGCGCTACAAGATATCCCTGCTACAGAAGGCCCTATTCCATGTATAAGGCCTGAAGAGATAGCTCTGGCAATCAAACGAATGGCAAATAACAAAGCCTCTGGCCCTGACGATATCCCTGCTGAATTCTGGAAGCGAATAGGAGATACCGGCGTACTGTTCCTGACGAAACTTTTCAACAAGTTCCTGGCTGATGGAATTCCCGACGAATGGCGAAAGAGCTTTCTTATCCCTTTCTATAAAAATAAAGGTGATATACGACTCTGCGGCAACTATAGAGCCATAAAGCTAATCTCACATTCCTTCAAAATATGGGAAAGGGTCATCAACAAAAGGCTACTAGAAATAACTAGCGTCACTGAAAACCAATGCGGATTCGTCGCCGGCAGATCCACAACTGATGCAATACATTCAGTCAGGACACTGATGGAAAAGTACAGAGACAACCAAACAGACTTGCACATGATATTCATCGACCTAGAAAAAGCTTTCGACCGGGTACCCAGAGAATTAATTTGGCACGCTCTAAGGGCCCAGGGTGTCCCGGAGCATTACATAAGGACTGTCAAAGATATGTACCACCAAGTATCAACCAAAGTGCGAAGTCCGGCCGGAACAAGCGATGAATTTGATGTAAAGGTTGGTGTGCACCAGGGTTCCGCACTCAGTCCTCTGCTATTTAATATTGTGATGAACCATCTTACCTCAAATTTGCAACGAGCGCCGCCATGGGACATCCTGTATGCGGACGACGTTGTCATTGTCAGCGAAGATGTGAACAACCTACAGCAGATTTTAGAAAAGTGGAGGGAAGCTCTGGAAACATCAGGTCTGCGAATAAGCAGAGAGAAGACCGAGTACATGCATTGCAACTTTAGTGGCATCATCAGCAAACACACCATCTGTCTGCAGAACACCCAGCTAAAAGAAGTGGACCATTTCAAGTACCTAGGGTCAGTCATCAGTAAAGATGGGTCAATAGACACTGATGTCACCCATCGCATAAAGACCGGGTGGATGAAATGGAGAGAACTATCCGGCGTGCTATGCGACAGCCGAATGCCCGTACGCATAAAGGGACGAGTATACAGAGCAGCCGTCCGACCGGCCATGACATACGGAGCCGAATGCTGGCCTCTCAAAAAGCAGCATGAAAACCAATTACACTGCGCAGAGATGAAGATGCTCAGATGGGCAGGCGGTGTCACAAGGCTGGATCACGTCAGAAATACTCACATAAGAGGCACCTTCAAAGTGAGACCTATCCCAGATAAAGTACAGGAGAGCCGTCTACGGTGGTACGGACACGTTATGAGGCGACCAACCGACCACATGACCAGGAAAGTGCTGGATATCCAAAATAAACCCCGAGGACGAGGAAGACCCCGAATCACATGGATGTCCGTAGTAAATAAGAACCTCAAAGAAGCCCAAGTCAGCAAAGAGACAACCCAGGACCGAGCTGCCTGGAGACGCATGATACGGAGGGCCGACCCCAAATAAAATGGGAAAGGGCCAGGCAAAGAAGAATAATATAGGCATTGAAAATAAAAAAGTGGTTTTTATTTTCTATTTTCTAAGGTTTTGAAAAATACATTCGTATTTTCTAATACGAATGTATTTTTCAAAACCTTCTAAGTAGACAAAAATATTTACACCATGTTTTAAGTACGTACAATGATAGTGCCTTAAATATGTGCAAAAAAAAATTACCATCGGGTTTTTCATAACGAGATAATACCAAAATTTTAAATTTGGAACTGTTGCTTCTTCTTCTAGATTCTTTTTTAATTTTGGTACATTTCTAAGCTCAAATTGGCTCTTAAATACTGTACCGAAAAAAAAATACCAATTAGTAATTAGTCCCGGCTCAAACCTTTAAATGACTGGGCTATTTAGCTGCGTGCGGTACATGACTTTTTCGTAAACGCAGACACCCGCGAATATTCAAAAAGATATTATCCTTCGTCCTGAGATTATTATTATCTTTGTTTTAAAAACATAAATTTTAGCGTGTCAATTGGTAACCACTGAAGTAACCAGAGGGGGTGAGGTTAAAAGTTGGTGGGAGGCAGGGAGTGTCTGTACTGTATGTAGTAAAAGTAATAGATCTCAGAGGAAGGATCTCTTTATTCTTGTACTAGATACACTTTCTTATACTATGCCATAGTTTCAAGATGATATTATCATACTATTGACATCTTCCTTCATCTAATGGCCGTGTAAGTATAAATATAATTATGTTAAGTAGAGTTTTTTGTCTTGCTTTATACCAATCTACCCTATGTACACACGGCGACAGGTCAGGTTACCCTGTTTGGACTTTGAACTATTAGAAGTTGAACGCTGCGAATCGTGCGAGTGGGTGCGGTATGTTGTTGTTGTTTCGTCTCACAGCACGCTGCGCCCGCGCCGCCGGCAGCCGCGTCTATGCAGGCTCTCCACCGCACTATTTTGTGTTTTGTACGTAGTGTAGTTATGGGTATATAGGGTGCGTAACCTGATGTGCCGCCGTGTGTAATATAACTTCTAAGGCATTCTAAGGTGATATTTTGAACAGGACTATAAATATACACCATCTAGGTATGTACGCAACAATATCACTAACCATCACTATCGTCTTCTCTTGACCATACCCCTTGAAGCAATCAATTAATCAAGTTACATTTTGCTTTCCATTTTCCGTAAAACACATTTTTGTACAGGGGTTTGGTACATGCCACTAATTAAAACCAAATACTGTTATAAGCTAACAAGCCAATACAAGCATTAATATAATTATTTACTAAACCGAACGCCTGGTAGATAATACGACACACACAGTATAAGGAGGTACTATTATATAATATCCAATAAAAATGTTGATGATACGTATAGCTTCATCATCATCATCTCAGCCGATGGACGTCCACTGCTAGATATAGACCTCCCCCAAGGATCGCCACAACGACCGGTCCTGCGCTGCCCTCATCCAACGTTTTCCCGCCGCCTTCACCAGGTCGTCGGTTCACCGTGTGAGGGGCCTACCCACGCTGTGCTTTCCGGTACGCGGTCGCCACTCGAGAACTTTTCGGCCCCACCGGCCATCGGTTCTGCGAGCAATGCGTATAGCTTATCTAATTTTATATCTCTAACTTTGAGTTTTAATATCCGAGTTTACAGATCTTTCTGTCTCTTTTTTCATACATATTCTCACGCCGTTCTCCCACTGGGGCAGGCAGAGACAACGGAACGCCACCTGCTACGATCCTGACACACCTCTTCCTCCACATTCATAATTCCTTTCATGCATGCTCGTCGGTTTCGGGCATGGTACAATAATATACTGCGCCTGGTATTCTCTTCCGATTACGTGACTGACCACGTAACTGACACAAGCCTACGTCATCATACCCTTTTACCATGTTTAGCGGCCATTTTTTTGTGACGTAGGCTTGTGTCACTCTGGGAATAGAAGACCTTGTTTTTTTAGACTATGGTTTCGGGTAGATCTGACCTGGCCCTTTTTAAGCACGTCGCCTTTTTCATCAGTTTCAAATCCTTATATATTCCAGAAGGAAATTCAATAATTTTGGTATTGAAAATGTTGATAAGATATGACTTTACGCCTCCAGGCAACTATCAGCTCTTCACTTGGTAAATAGTTCGTCACAACTTTGAGAATTGGCTGTAAATTACACGAATCATACTTGAGATGGGATTTTGCCCTTAGAGAGTTATACTATTATTTTGCTAGAGCTTTGTCGCCTAGGTATCCATGGATACTGGTTTGTTCTGGGATATTTTTCAGAGTGCATAACTGTTTTACGAAAACCGTTTCGTTCGACGAAAGAACTGTTCAACGAAAGCACGGTTCGTCGAAGCATGTTAGTTTTCATACTTCGGCGAACCGTGTTTTCGATGAACAGTTCGCAAGACGAACGAAACAGGCCCTGTACCCGGACTTTCGATGTTCGATAAAATTTAAAGTTATTCGCATTTTAAGTTTTGACGCAAAAATGATTTGTTGTCATTTCAGCACTGAAAGAAAGCGCTAACGTACTCATGAATACATTTTTATAATCTATTTTTGGTAGCATGTAGGGTGAGTGTGCCCGTGCGGTGGGTTGACATTTGGTTCAGAAAATTTTAAATTTTGCAAACAAATTATGTAATATTTTCAAAAAAAGTACATAAATGTTGAAACCATGATAATTCGACTCTGCTCTCGATTCTAAACAAACTACTTTCTAGTTTTGCGTTAATTCATTAACACGTTGTATATTTGAATTGGATTGAATAATCAGAGTGGCGACAAAGGTTCACTACCTATCGCATTACACAAAGATCTGCGCATAGATTAATATATATATGATCTGTGTGTAAAGTGTGGAATGTGGATCTTCTGTAGGTATGTCACATTTGGCGCTATTCAATAGTGAAAGAGACTAATCAATCAATCACATCAAAATATACATGGAAGCAGATGACAAAAGCCGACCCCAAGTAATTGGATAGCGGCAGGTGGATTGAGGTGAATGAACGAAGCTTTTGTATATTTACGTTTTGAATAGAAATGTTGTGGGTCATAATTAATAAAAATCCATGAATGAATAGTTAGAATCGACAAAGATGATGCTGTTTTAGAATAACAACCACCCATATCTATTGTTTTGTAATTATCATCAATATCATCAGAGCCTATACAGGTTCCTTCTTAATATGCTGACAGTTTTTTAAGGGGATGACCAGACCATCAAACTGAACAACAGTCTTCATGGGACCAACATCGAAATCGTGAAAAAAAATCAGCTGTTCCGTACATTTGGCTCGAGTACGTTTGCAGCTTTGTATGGCAGATCTTTTCTTTTTTCGCAATTTCAGAGGTGGTGCGATAGAGAAAGTTGTTCAGTTCGACGGTATGATCATCCTCTTAAAAAAGTGTCAGCAGATTAAGAAGGACCCTATATAAATGTCCCACTGCGGGGCACAGGCCTGGTAAGGAGGGTGTATGAGTGTTAATCCACCACGCGAGCTCAATGCGGATTGGTAGACTTTACATACACTGAAAAAAATGATCAACCAAACTAGTGTTAAATATAATCAAACTTCAGTGGCTTCCAAACTGTTTTGTTGCATATAAACAAACTTTCGGCTATAAATATCAACACGTTTTGCTATTTATAACCAAATGTTTGATTATGTGCTACAAAACAGTTTGGAAGTCACTAAAAGCCTATGCCTAAAAATGGCACCTTTTTTATTTTTTTAGCGCAGCCATCAATCAAACTTGAATATTATAGTTCAGAATAAAGTTAAAACAATACTTATTATTACAAATATCTCGGAACTCAGTCTGAACTGAGATATAAAGGTTTAAAGTGCACGTAATGATAATATTTTCAACTTCAAGCCTTTATATCTCCGTCCGTATTGAGTTTAGGGCTGTTAATAAGTTTTGTTGGTTAGTTACTTTATTCTTAACCAAAATATTTAATTTTGGTTGCTGGCCGCGCGAAAAACAACGGCGAAAAATAAGGCGCCAAAGGTTGGCGCCTTATTTTATACAAAACCCGCATTGTCTTTTGGTTATACTTATATTTAACACTAGTTTGGTTGATAATTTTTTTCAGTGTACGCATCGAAATTTCTTTATCAGAGTATGCAGGTTTGCTCACGTTGGTTTCCTTTGTATTGTAATCTACCTGTAATTATTATTACAGCTTTTCAAACAATTTAAAAACAAGATGCTTTGCACTCAGTGTAAGCAAACCTTAATCTCGATAATATAACGTAAAACAAGGTCTGCAACATGTTCAAATTTTCCAACATGTCTCCAAGAGCGGAAGTAGACTGGGGTGTTAATAATATGTCTCGAGGTACAACAATGAAATAAATTCTGCTTTCTGTGAGACGGCAGTTCTTGGAGCATAAAGTGTTAATTATAGTTTACATGCATATGGAATAATTAGTTTTGTGACATTGTTTTTCTAAGCAAATACAATCAGGATATTTTTTCGAAAAGAGACAAAAAATATACAAGATGTAAATGAAGTGCGGCGATTGGCCATCTATTTTGAGACCCAGACTTAGAGGTCCCATACATGAATGATCTTAGTAATACATATGTGTAGAGTGAAACAAAACTAACAAAAAAGTAAATTGATTGTAACCTGTAGAAGTTGGAGGAAATGCATTTCTCCTTATGGTCCCTTTGTATCAAGTGTGTGAAACTCATAATCATTCTTATAAGATAGTCCACTCAATCTTCTACGCATTCATTGTTTATTTTAATGAAAATTCACGATAACCGTACAATAGAAAATGAAAGAAAACGAAGTCACACACACTATCAGTTCAACCAAGCCAAATACGTTCTGTAACGACCAAAAAATACCTCATTAGATGAAAACAGCTGTCGTGGTTGTGTTTTGCTACTGCTTTTTGGATGATTTGTCTATTTTACTAGTAATTTCTACTTTTGAATCCGGACTTCTGGAGATGCGGAAGTTTTTTTAAAAAATGCCTTAACTTTTTCTGTTTATAATAATTATGACCGCCAACCTGAGTGGCTTTTAGTTTTCGTAAAAAATGGCTGGGTCCAAATCTGCCATTTTTCTTTAATGCGTTACATTCCAAAAGAGGAGCTTCAGACCATCAAACTGAACAACTTTCACTGAGGAGCTAACATCGAGATCTATAGTAAAAATCTGTTTTTCCATTCATATGACTCGAGTAGGTTAGGTACAGGTTTTTATTCGTGATTTCGATGTTGGCTCCATAGTGAAAGTTGTTCAGTGTAATGGTCTGAAGCCCCTCGTTTAATATGTAACACATTTAATTTTACAGCCTGTATAGTGTATAGGGTCCTTCTTAATATGCTGACGGTTGTTTAAGGGTATGATCAGAAAATCAAACTAAACAATTTTCTCTATGGGCCTAATTCCAAATCGCGAAAAATCTCAGCCGCTCCATACAAAACTGCAATCCTACTCATAAAATGTGATGTCAAAAGCACAGAAGATTTTTTTTTTTCGATTTCGATGTTGATCCCATAGAACAGTTGTTCAGTTTGATTGTCTTATCATCCTCATATTAAGTTCAACCATGTTTTATATGGACTTTTACATTGGGTGGTCCTGTTTTTAATACTTAGGGATCAATTACAAGATTTATCACAATGTTTAATTATTTTGCAGTGTGACCTGACCTATACGAGGATAACAGGCGATTCGCATAAAATCTATAAAAGTCGAGTCTATTTCCATTTCTGTCATTTCTGCAAGATTGATAAAGATTCGGAATTCACTCACTCACTCATCTGCCTATAAACGTCCGACTGCATCGCACAAGCCTACCCTCAGGGAGGGTGTATGGGCATTATTAGTTCACCACGCGTGCCCAATGCGGATTGGTAGACTTCACATCACATACACACCAGAATTTCTTCCTCAGTGTATGCAGGTTTCCTTACGATGTTTTCACTCACCGTTTGAGATTCACAGTCGACATTACGTACATAAGTTAGAAAAACTCATTGGTACATGGCATGTTGTCCGTGCGGATTCGAATCCACATGGGGTAATTTGTGTGTATATGTGCTATACCTCTCCGCAACGCGCCAACGACGCTCTTCAACGCGACATTTTTTATCGCACTTAATTAGCTTTCGGAAAATCCCTTTCTTGTATTAAATACGTGGAGTAACAACTTGTAATATGTATAATCTGCAATCGCCAGTACGTAAACTATAATTTTACAAGCGTGTATCACAACGTCACCTTTTGCGTTTCACGTCATGGTACTTAGGATAAAATAATAATTTTGTTTCAACGGTAAACAAGCGTTAAACAAGCATGACTGCTGTACAAAGTTGATAATGACATTCACAGAAGTTAAGCTCTTGAACTGGCTAACTAATTTGGTTTACAAATGTACCTTCCAAACGTTTACATCACAGATTAAAATAAAATCAAACACGAAAATACAGTAACATTTATAATAATCAACAATAACAACAAAAATTTGTATAACAAATAAATAAATCAACTACAACATGAACTCAGTTGAAAATGACTTAAAATTAATTAACATTATTTACAAGGCACGGCACACACACATTCAAACATATCTAGCACACTCTCATCAAAGCCTTAATGACCTTTATGATGATGGTGAATGGTTTTATAAACGGGGATCTTGACAGGGTAAGGTTGAGGTACATGAACATGCACGGTCTTCTCCACCTTAATCGGAACATGCTTCTCCACTGGATAAGGAACATGTTTCACAACTGGGTACGGTACAGGCTTCTCCACTGGGATAGATATTTCGGTTTCAACAGGCACTGCAACGGGCTTGTGGACCTGAATTTTGACGGGGTAAGGCTGAGGTACTCCTATTAGAATAGGCTTGGGCACGTTGACGTGGATTGGCTTGTGAACAGGTACAGTGACGTGCTTGTAAAGAGGTACAGGTACAGGGCTTTCGATGTCAGTGTGCTCTCCAACTGGGAAGCCGTGTCCGAAATCGTGGCCTTGCTGACCGAAACCGAAATCATGGCCTCCATCTTCGATCACTGCGTTCTGATCGCCGCCTCCATGTCCGTATTCGTGACCGGCGTCCTGGAGAACAAATCCTTGGTGTCCTTGACCTTCGTCACCACCGCCAAAATTGTGCCCCAAATCATGAGCAGCCTGTAAGTAAGAATCTCCTTGATCGTGTCCTGATCCTCCGAAAGCTGAAACATCTCCGTGGCCACCTAAATCAAAACCTCTAGCTTGGGGAGCTCCATGTCCTTGGAAAGAGTGTCCTTGTTGACCGATATTATGTGCTTGGGTCAAAGCTTGGGTGTAATCGTGTCCTCCAAAATTGTGACCTTGTCCTTGGTCAAAACTTTGGCCCTGACCTCCGAAATTGTGGCCTTGCTGGCCTCCGAAATCATGGCCTTGCTGGCCTCCAAAATCATGGATTTGAGCGAGATTGTGTCCTTGTCCACCGGAGAAGTCTTGGCTTAGTCCACCGGAGAAACCGTGACTTTGTCCACCCGAGAAGTCGTGCCCTTGTCCGCCTTGAGCTTCGTAGTTGTGGTTGCTTGCTGGTGCTTGGTATTGATATCCTGACCCCCCTTGTCCTCCATCCCCGTGATGACCAGCGCTCGGGAAACTCGCTTCAAAACCGGCCTTGCACGTGGCAACTGCCAGTGCTAGCAAACAGATCTGAAAAGACATATTTATAGATTAGAAAGTGTTTGACTTTTACAGACATCGAAATTGACGGGTACATATCGATATTTTATAAATACAAACACATTTGTTTGGAAGTAAAAAGTGACTGGAAAGCAAAATTGATTATTTTTAAAGAATAAACGAAGCTTATAACGAAATGTCGAACAAGTCATTCGTGCTCTAATAGTGTATTCTTATTTTATTTTGCCATTCACTCTATTGTTATTGCAACTCTTAATAATATAGGTACGTTTCACAAACCCATTTCTAGTTCAATGTACGAAGATGGTAGAGCCAGTAACAAAAATTTATGAACATTTCTTTCCTCTACCTATATGAGAATAAGATTCAAGTTTCGTTACCGACCGTACCTGTGTCTGCGTCAAGATGTAGGTAACAAAATGTGACCTTCTCAATATGACCTTGTATTTTAGCTCTAGAATACTTGATACAATTTTCTCCGTTCTATTTATTAATTGCTTTGCCTTGAATATTCCGTTGTGCGTAGTGCACTTATAATAGTTTTATGACAAAGCGAGAAAAGTCAGTACCGAGGTCGTACAAATTGCATTCAAAAGAAATAATTACACTACGAAACTCGTCTACTTTTCAATTTAAAGACGTCTTCAGTTGTTAAGAAATGTTCACGAGATTTGTTCCTTTCTGTGTTTCTAAATGATACTTTGTAAACTATTAAATTACATTCCGAGTTTCCGTCTGATTTGTTTCTTTTTCCCTGTGGTTCCTGACGTAGAATAGACCACCGTATTTCTCTCAGTGGGTATAAGCTACTAAGACAGACGGAGAACTAAGAGGAAAGGTTAGGTTTTATGAGCGAAGCACTAGCCACTTATAACCAATTGAATAGATCATTCCATCCTGAAGAAATAATTGTCATAGCAAATCTTTCTGGCCTTTTATTTTCGCGATTTTGATGTTAATCCCATAGATACATTTTGCTCAGATTTATGTTCAGGTCTTGCCCTTAATAAACCTTCCATAAATTAAGAAGTACAAAAAAAAACTTAAAAGAAGAACCAAAACCTAAATTTTTACTTGAAACCAAGTTTCTGGCAATTCCGAAAGGAATTAGGATATTATTTTTATCAATATCATAGGTACATTGTGAACCATATAATACGAAACAGAAATGTCAAAGTTCAGGTAATCCGCCTTTGCATGTGAGTCTGCCTTTGCAACTGCAAACTGTTTTAGTTCAACCGTCCAGGCTTTGTATTTAACTGTGACATAACCATAAGACCTAGCACGACTTTTATAAAATCTAAAACGATTTATTTTCAAATGATACGCTCTAAATGGCTAAAATTTCTATCAGATAAAGTGGGTCTTTTAGACGCTATTATCTTCGAAGAATACTATTGAATGTTTGAACTGATAATTTTGTCTTGTATTCTTTATAAAATATGATACTAGAAAAAATATTCTGTCAAAGTTCCAATTTTATGGATTTAGTGGAAAAAAGAAATTAAGTAAACTGATAACCACAAAGTTTCAGTAGTACTATTCAAGCACGATCGTGCTGATCTTTAACAATAGTTAAAGAGATAATCTTTGTCAGTTTTTAATGTCATAAACATAATTATAACATAGGACACATACATATGACTCATAGGTCATATTTACATACCGTATTATTCGTCCCTAAATATCATCTGGTCTCATCTGGGATTATGCTCAATAAATAGACTCAACTCTAACGTAATGTAACGTAACTTATAATGATATGATAAAGAAAAGTTACTAAACAAAGGTAACAAAACAAAACCAAAACATTAAACAGTAGTGAAAAATGAAATGAAAAAATATTATGATGATCGATGATGTTAAATGTAAATATATTTCTTACAACCATCAAGATAAAGTTTATAAACATACGAGCTTTTACCCGCGACTTCGTCCGCATAAATTATATACCAGATTTTAAGTCAGATGATAAGCTATCAAACAAAAAAAGTTTCATCAAAATCGGTTCAGTAGTTTTTGCGTGATACTCGAACAAACAAACACCCAAACAAACAAACAAACAAACGAACAAACAAACAAACAAACAAACAGACAGACAAAAGGTCCAAAAATTTGTGATTTGGAATCAGGGAAGCCTAAAAACCATATCGTAATCTTTTTTTTGTAAATATCTTCAATGTACAGACACACTTCTGTTACAGTTTTATAATAGTTTAGACAACCTATAATAGCAGACAATAAATGCAACTACAGACATCCGGCCATTGAACTATTAAAAAACAAAAACAAAAAATCGGACACAATTGGATAATAAATGGCAAAAAAGTGCAACTGTTCGCTCCACATATTAACCTCTCACTTTTATTACTCCGGTAACCATTACGAATATTATTACGATGCATCTGATGAGAGGCCGATGACCGAATCAGCGAATTTAACAAAAAAAGATAACAATCTTTTATACACGTACTAGTGGAATGGTAAAAAGAAATAGAAAAAAGAACAGACAGATTATAAGAACGAGAAATAGGTAGGTTGGGATAAACATTAGTGTCAATTCACACGTACCACAACCACACCACAGCCACAACCACACCACAACGACGCCACGTGGTCGGGCGTATATTTTGTATTGAAAATGAATATTACAATTTACACGTACCACATTTTGCCGTTGTTTTCGACCACCTGTGTAATACGACCTCATCGCAATCACATCGCGACGGCAATGCCACCACCGGCGGCGGCACCGCGGCCACATTGCCACGACATGCCGTCAAGCCGTGTTTCCTCCACGAAAGCCGGAGTCTGCACATGACCACGTGGTTACCACATCGCAACGACAGCGACGACGCAACCACATCGACATTTTGTCGGTACCACAACGCAACTGCAAAAAGCCGCTGCCACACTATTCACACGTAAACACAGCTTGACCACATTTTGTCGCTGCGACGTGGTGTGGTTGTGGTAGGTGTGAATTGACCCTTATAAAGACCAAGATTGTTTTTTATAGCGAAGCGTCAACGTGACCAGTGTTTAAAACATCGATTATCTATGTGGAAAAGCTATTCAAATGCGTTAGAAAACAAAACAGTCCTCTGCATTAAAGATATTCCAGAAAAAATTCTCGGTATGTTTTTGAGTACACACGGCGACAGATCAACCTTATGTCCATGAACATAGAGGTCAACTATGGGTAGGTTGATCTGTCGCCGTGTGTACATTAGAGTTTTACGAGAACAGAACCAATTTTTATACGGTTTTAAATGTTTGAAGCTGGTGGAACCTATTGTATTTGTTTTCGAACCGGTTTTTGATAACCATATTATTACTTTTAATAATGTATAATAGTTCAAATAACAGTGTAGATAAGTTCTTTCTGCAGTGAATCTAACCGTTGAAAACACGATTCTATTCAATTTTCTCGATAAAAAGGGGGACCAAAGTAGGTTCGATTTCAGATTTATAACCAGTTTTACAAAAATCACCATACACCATTTCTTCTGAATATACCATAATTTGAAAGGTAATTAATTATAGCAGCGATTCTAGCCGATGGATTTTACCCCAAACACCCATGAGAAAAGATATTGATGAAATTTTTTTTTTTTTTTTTTAATGTTCGATGGGTAAACATTTGACCCCAATCTCACCTGATGTTGAGTGATGATGAGGCCGAAGATGTAGCATGCTTACCTAGAAAGATGCCTATTCACTCTTGCCTTGAAGAGGCCCAGGTTGTATTGCTCAGGGAACAGGTCCGCAGGCAGTGCGTTCCACTCCTTAGCCGTGCGCATTATAAAAGAAGAAGCAAACTTCTTCGTGCGAATTGCTGGTAGGTCAACGACATAAGGGTGGAAACCCAGCCTGCGTCTCGTCCCCCGCAAAATACGTTTTTTGCGATCTTGCTTTCAATTGAAGCGGGATGGCTAATTGCAAACGCTTGCTTGTAAGAAAGAGACGCTTGCACTAGGGATACCTAGCCTTAACATGAAAGCTAGCTGTCAGACATTTGCAGTATTCCATACCAACATATCTATCTACATACCAACTCAATCTTTTTTTTCGCGTTTCTATTCATAAGAACGCAAGATCTTACGAAAAAGAAACGAGAGAACCTTTTTACACTCAAATGATGGAGTTATCTAACCAATATGTGACAAAAAAACCATACACAAAAGTAAGTTTCTAAAAATAAACCTTACGTAGCCATAAATAGATGGAAAATAAAAGCAAAACGCATGCCAAATCGCACTACGCTATTTTTATCGGGCTATTTGAAACGGTTTGCAACATAGCCAAAGTAGAGATAGTGATCTTTCTTTTCTGTGACACAGTATTGAAGAATAAACGCAACGATTCCGCACACACTGATCGATTTAAAATACTCATCTCAACTTCCGCTGAGGTAATATTAATTTAAATTGCTTTGCCTCCTATCTCCACTTAAAACATCAACAGGAACCTTCAATTTGCTAAAAATGCATCTTGCTGCAACATCTTTTATTTTTATTTGTTATTTTCAGCATAGCTTCTCGCAACCCGCTAAGGGAATACGGTTTTCAAAATTTCGTATGCCTCCTGACTCCTAACTCCTAAGTGACTTCGCATGAAAGGATGAAATAAAGACATACACATTATATTATAAATTATAACACACATTCAACATTCATTCACACAACAAACAAACATTCTATGGAACATCATAACAGAACAAAGCAGCAAAACAATCTTATGTGAAGAAAGGGATCAAATAGATGACAATCAATTAGTTACAAGTTATAAGACAAAACATTCCTAGCAAGATACAACCAAATGTGACCCACATCAAATTTACGCATGATTAAATTTCCCAAACTAAATAGTTAGTCAACTGTTGGAGACACAAAACGAGAAGCAAAGTATGTAGATACTAGACATTTCTTATACTGTAACCAAAGTCAGCGTCACGGTGTCTCGGACACCCTATTATAAGTTGAAGTCTTTAAGGTGGACTTCCGATGCCAGCGGCCGATGCGACTAACGCGCGCGTCTGACGACAGACCTCACTTCCGATATCAGCGACAGACGCGTGCCTATTGTGCAGAGTGTTATCACTTTAGGGTATTTTCCCCAAAATTTAGGGTATGTTTTTATGTTTTGGTGTTTAAACAAAAACATAAAAACACAAACAAAAAAAACAATACATATTTTAATAAAGAATATTTGATTGATTGACAGATTGATAGGTTTAGAGAATATATGAATGCATTTTTTTTACAGGGTGTATGATAAAATACATTTTTGGGAGTAATGAGACCCTTGGCTTTTTAACCTGTACCTACATGGATCGCTTTCTAGCTAATAATTATGTAGGCAAGAGATTTTCCGAAAAAAGAAAAAGTAGTTTCAAGTGGCTCGATAGATGGTGTTATCGCTACGTGGATGAGCGACCTTGCAGATAATAAAATACAAATAAAATAGTAAAAATTAAGCAAATTTTCGGTAAAAACTTCGTAATATTTCTGGCAAACATTCTTGTCCCGCGTGACGTCAGAGCATAGCCGCGCGCGACCGCGGCCGATGCGATAGACATCGGCCGCGCGCGTCTGACGCGTGCGTCAGTCGCTGGCATCGGAAGCGGCGCCATACGTTTTCATAGTAACTAGTATGGCCGCATCGGCCGTCGGCCGCGAGCCGCGCGCGTCAGACGCGTCGGCCGCTAGCATCGGAAGTCCACCTTAAATATAATACAATGTCAACATCTTTTATGTAATACTACGTAATAAGTTGGGAAAGGTTATGTCGGACTAGGTATTAGAAGATTAAATCACACTGGTTTTTCTAGACTCTAGAAAAGTGTGCTATTTTCGTCTCAATTGCTCTAGAATCTAGACAAATCTGTCTACCAATTAAACGCAAAGTTTTCGACAAATGGATGTATAAATACAGGGATAATTACACAGACGTTTGGAGAAGGTATCATTAAGAGGATAGGCGGGCTAAAATGCTAATTTGGAGAATAGGTGCCGCATTATACACAAAAAATCTGCGAAATCAACATTTCGTATTCCCCTGTTTCCTCCCCAAAACTAAACCGATTTTAATAATTATTTTTGAAACAATATGAGAAAGACTTTGGCTATGTTCGTACGTTTTGTTTTTTTTATTTATATTTGTAGAATTTGTTTACTGGATGTCTGAAAACGGGCTGTAAAATTTATCATTTTCGAAGGTCCCTAGTTCTTATATTAATTAATTAATGCAAAAAAGCAAAACATAGGGACATGGCAGAAGTGACATAAAAAATATTTGCTCTAGTGTTATTATCCAGAGAGAAAACAGGCGAGAATACGTTTGTATGGAGTAAACTGTACTGGTCTATCCTCTTAAAGCTTCGTTAAAACATTTCCATTTAAATAATAACTTATTATTATGATTATGTCTGTTCGTACTACTGAATCTCATTACATGTCTTATCTGACAGTAATCTGCAAGTCGAAGAATTTAAATAAAGTTAACCAGAGAGCGGTTGATATGACTGTTTTATGAGATAAATAAAATAATTAACATTTTGGTGCATTTAATTGCAAAACGGTTGCATTAGAGTGTGTCAGTGACGTGTTATCAGGTATGGAAACTCAATCTTGAGGTCTGGGTTCGAAACCGCACAGACAGCATACAATGAGTCTTTCTAACATATTACATAATATGTACATATAACAATGTTCTTGACCAAACGTAACATCAGAGGCCAAAATCCAGTTATCCGCTAATCTACTAGATTTAGTCCAGAATTAAGTAAAAGTAATTGCAATGACCGAGATAAAACAAGAAATGCGTTATTTTCTATTGCTAGTTTTTATTGGAAGTAATAAGGATGTCTATAAAGACAGTCATAAATATAACAATTTTGTGTGAACAGAACTACGTAATACAAATAACAATAGATTAGTTAAACCGCAAGATTGTACGTTGATAAGACTAACAAAACATTGGTCAGAACTTAACCACAAACTAGCAAACAAAAACAATGTTTTGTAACCTGATGTAACGGATTAACCAATCAATTTTACTTGCGGAAATATTTTAATTTCGAAAATGTTACATACAGGTCTAAGATGTTTTTATATGTAGATGCGTTGCCCGCGCTCCAAAATGGTAACAAAAAAGCAAGGTAATTGCCTGGATTTCACATAGTCACGCGCCGTCTAGTGTACGGTCCACACGTCACTTCATCGCGCCATTTTAAAGTGCAGTGAATGATATCGTATGACGCGTCTACTTGTAAAACATCATTGATACAGGTACTTTAATTAAAGTATCAGAAGTGGGTCATTCAGATAGATATTATAAGAAATTCGACTAAAACACTAGTATTATAGATATCATACTTTCTGGGAGCTGTGATTTGATATTTCGCATTGTTGAATATTGACGTAGTGAACCCAAACATTGTACAGAAAATATTTACAATGATCAAAATTCAGTTACTGGTTACAACTTGGATAAACCAAAAATTGGCTATAATAATTATATTTAGAACCATCTTCGGAAGACTCATATTCATTTTTTTTTCTTTTTATTACTGATGGGTTTGCTATTGACCTCAATCCAGTCCTTAGGACAAAGATGGGGTCGAAGATGTAGCTCACCCACAAGAAGCATGTTCACGCGTACTTTAAAGGAATTCGGGTTGTAAGCGCTCGGAAATACTGACGCAGGCAGGGCATTCCACTCCTTGGCTGTGCGCATTATAAAAGATTCTGAAAGGCACTTGGTGTGAGATGGCAACCAATTCTGTTTTCATCCAAAGATTAAATTAGCATCAAAAAAATTACTTACGTATTTTTTTCTAACCTAGCCTAGTCCAATTAGATTGAGATTAGTGAGTCACCAGACAAACTGGTTCATGACTCATGTCATGACACGGAGAATGTCATTATGTCATTTTGACAAGATCAGACAAGTGTCTTAATCGAGAAGTAAGAGGAAGTGAATGTATCCCTTTTACTCGCTCATCCAACCGGTTGAACAGTAGCGCATGGTGGGTATGAGTAGGGTTGCCCAAAAGCGAAATGCAGCTGGACATGCTAAAATTTTAAACGATTGGAAATAAAAAATATCTTTGCGTTACCATACCATATTGAACTCATAGATGACAAGGTTACAATACGATGTGATGGGGTAAAATTGGAGCAATGCGATTCGACCGTAGGTACACAAAAAAGTTTTTTTTTAATATGTATGTATAGCCAACCTTGTGCAAAAAACATTTTTAACAGCAGCCATTAAAGTTTGGTTATATTTAACAAAACATTTTTTTCCGTGTCTAATATACGTACAATAATTATTTTCATTACATAAATTAAATGTCAATTGTATATTATGCATTCGATATGTTATCGTTGCACTTAAAACATCGCACTCGATTAAAATATTATTATAATTTTCACGTTTCCAATAAAATCGTCTGCCTTGGGTATGTCAACAAACGAGGCAGCTACGTGATAAAGCTGTAGCTAAAACAACACACTATAACTATAACATAACCTAAATATTCTTCATTTACAAGAGGAATGAGAAGAGAACTCGAAAATGTTTATAATAATTCATTTAAATACCTATTGATTTTCTTTTTAATTTTTTTTATTCATATCCTTAATTAAAAATAGTTTTAATTTTTTTTTTCAAATCCTTAAACCTAACAGATTTATGTGGATGTTGCACAATCCTCTTATTTGCTATAATCTTAACATGAATCGAATTTATTGATTTTACTTGTATGCCATGTTAGCTTAATCAAAATCATCATCATCTGTCGGAGAGGAGCATGCCCCGGATAAATAATAATAATAAATAAAATAATAAATATCTTGGACAATGTCACACAAATTATCTAGTCACATTTAAAGTACCAGAATCTAGTCTGGACTTGTATTATGACTAGACAACGATATAGATTACATATATAAATACAAACATCCATGACTCGGGTACAAATATTCATATTCATCATATAAATATTTGTCCCTTACGGGATTCGAACCCGCGACCCTCGGCACAGCAGGCAGGTTCACTACCGACTATGCTACCGGGCTGTCTAAAATAGGATAGGCAGGTCGTGTGATCGAATCCCGCTCGCCGCCCGACTTTTTCAATCTTTAATTTGATAATTAAGAAGTTGCTAATATTTTGTTGTGTTAAAATCACTTTCTTTTCTCACCTCTTCTTGAAGCTTTTGGACAGCCCTAACGAATATACGGTCCGAAAGTAGTTTTATTAAGGATTTACTATCGCGTGAATGGACCATTCGGATTTAGAAGGGAATAAAACAAGTCGTAAGGATAACTGCGCTTCCGAGAGCAAAATCACGGGGACCGTTAAAAACCGTAATGGCTGAGAAAGTGGAAACCCTTTTGAGATTTACCCTTTTAGAAATATAATAGGAATAAAATGGTAAATTGAATATCTGTCAGTTTCGTAGGGTCACAGATTACGGATATACAGGGTGTAAAATTAAATACGTTATATTAAATGATTAGCAGTTTTTTTTATTTAATTCACTCAAAAATATGAACTTTTTGTTTACAAAAAGTTTATGACTTTACGAAAGCAATTGAGAGAACATTTACACCAAAACCGACGAAAACAAATTGGCCGTAAATCAAGGTTGAGATTTTTTACTCATTTGCAGTAAGAATAAACTTCATGACACTTTATTTTTTAATATTCTGTCAGTTATATACAGGGTGTAAACTTAAATGATATCAAACAGGGTGCACAGGGCTCTACAGGGTGCTTCAGACCATTAAACTGAACAAATTTTACTATGAGACCATATTCGAAATCGCGAAAAAAAAATGCTACTGTTTCATACACTTTGGTCGAGTAGCTATTGACATTTTCTATGGAAAAACTGTTTTTTTTTTCGCGATTTCAGTGTCAAAAGTTAAAGTCAAAATAATGTATTCAATATAGGAGCCTGAAACCTACTTTTTTTTTTAAGATACCACCGCATCGGAACGCGTAGTAGAGCCAGAGCTGCGGCCAGAAACTCTACAAATAAAGTTGATGTTGGCTCCATAATAAAAGTTGCTCAATTTGATGATCTGAAGCACCCTGTTCGATGTATGTATGCTGAGTAAATAAAAAGAACCGAGCTAATTAGCGCAGGTGAAAGAAAAGGTCGATGTCATGTCTTATCAAAAATTTTAGGCTAACGGAATAGAGACAGGATTGGCAAATATTTTATTACTTTTTACATAAATTTATAATAGCTATTATGCTACCGATTGTCATGAAATTTGTTTTCAAGAGTAAAGTCAACACCAAAACATTAATAATAGGTGGAATCCCATCGAAACGAAGCGTTTACGATGAATGAATTAAATAATTGGCAATTACTCTAACTAAATAAACAAGTGAACTCTATTTGATAGCTACGTAGGATATCCATTTACAATAAAATCGTCGATTTTATTGTTTTATTTTAGCTTCTTGATTTATAGGATTATGGTTTTTTTAAAATCAATTAGAATAAAATGAATTGGTGAAGGCGGTGGGAACCCGTTGGATGAGGGCAGCGCAGGACCGTTAATAGTTTGAGGGTTTGAAACACCCCATAAATTATGTATTTACCTTGCGCCTATTATGCAAGGTAAGATACATAGCTATTCTATAACACCCTGTACAACATTTAGGTTAAGTCTACACCTGTAATTAACGTAAGCGACATTGCTAATTCATGACAAGATCAAGACATGTACAGCTTTCACGGATTATTAGCAAACAACAACTATAAACAAACGATCATCCATTCTAATTTCACTCTTAAACCTATTTAGTTATAAACGAAATTGTTTTGTCGCTTATCTCAAAGATAATCTTACGTCTTGTTAAACATGACAACGAATAATTTAATAGCCGGGTTAAGATTCAATAGGACATCAATTAATAGATTCCAATCGTTATTGCTTTGACTTTAGAGTTGAGAGTTGGGATTGGTATCTAAATCAATATCTTTAGTTAGGTGATATTTTAGAGGGTTAGTCACAGAGAAATTACATGCTCCCCTGTTACAGTATAGATTATGTACACTGTATTGTTTATGGATACAAAAAAAAATACAAATACAAGGAGAGATGAATTTGAATTATGAATGTACCAATTAGGTTGCTTCCTTTCGGACCGGGGGTTGGTTATCTTTAGGAATATACAGGGTGAAATTGATATCATTAGCATCCTTTTAAACTAAGAGTCTACCCATCAAACTGAACAACTTTTACTATGGGAGCAAACCGATCAGAGCAAAAAATAATCAGCTGTTGCATACATTTGTGTCGTATAGGTATTGCAGTTTAGTATGGAAAAGCTGACTTTTTTTTTGCTCCGATCGGTTTGCTCCAATAGTGAAAGTTGTTCAGTTTGGTGGGTAGACTCTTAGTTTAAAAGGATGCTAATGATATCCATTTCACCCTGTATAATCAATGTCCATTATCCAGCTATTTACAAATAATATTTATTAGTGTACAGATTAAAAAAGTGCAATTTAATGAATAGACTTTCTGCTACTTATATGTGCTATAGAGCTTCCGATAGTTCGACATTTTTCTGTATTATGTTTATTATTAGACATATTGCTAATAAGACTTTTAACAACTTTGTTTGACATTTTGTTACTTAGACTTTCTGACCGTGAAGTTACCGAGTTAATCTTGTTTTAAGATATTATTATAATATTTTCTGACCTTTATAATTTAGAATTTTTAGGGTTTTATTGAAAATTAATTATTAATTATCTTTTAAATTAGGTAATCAGAATACATTTTTTCTCGGATTTAGGATGAAATTAAGTGTCAAGTAACTAAAAAAAACTTAAATACGATTTTTTATTGTTTTGTTTTTCTGAGCTGTCTTCTATAATAACACCCATGTGAAAAATGTGATGGCCTATTTTAAACTGGAAACCACACAACTAAATTGAATCTCTGCATATAAGACGATTAATTATTCTTTGAAATTGTTCAGTTCGACTTCTCATGCATTTTCAGCTTCATAAAGTAAGTATACAATTACAATTTCTTCACACTCCCTTAGTCCAAAAAACACTTCAGTCCAGTCACTTTTCACTTTAAAAATTTGTACATTTCTTTTTCACTAATCAAAATTTTTTTTACCAAAAATGTTTTTAAAAAATTTAATATTTTTGACACTTATTTTTTTTAACGAAAAATGATCAAAATCAAAAACTTACAAAAGTCTTCATGTTGGCTTTGCTTGGTTTAGCGGCTTGCCCGCTGATTCTCGA
Organism: Agonopterix subpropinquella; assembly: GCA_922987775.1. Classification (NCBI taxonomy): domain Eukaryota; kingdom Metazoa; phylum Arthropoda; class Insecta; order Lepidoptera; family Depressariidae; genus Agonopterix; species Agonopterix subpropinquella. The sequence goes on from OV277714.1 coordinate 9,744,564, forward strand.
TGCAATGATGCCAACAAACAAATGCACAAACATTTTATAGTAGCAGGAAGTGACAGTCGATGTACAGAGTAGCACGAGAAAGGCATCTTTGGTGGAATTGCGAGGAGCGGTTACAACGAAAATCGATTAAAATACTTTTTTTTCTTTTTTATGAAATATGCAAATGAACAAGGAACCCAATTTAAATTTAATTTAATAAATGGCAATTGAAATTACCGAATACTGGGTGCTAGAGTAAACTTAAGGGGTGATTGTACTCATGAATCTGAACAACTTTCCTTAAGAAACCTATAGAAAATTCACAAAAAGAATTAAACTTACATACTAAACAACTAAAGCAACAAATGCATTGCATGATTCTTTACTAATGCAATCAGCTGATCGAACATAATTTGTATGAAGTCAAAATATTTTTTTGCGCATTTCCCTTGTTCCTTTGGTAAAGTAGTTCAGTATCATGGATTCAGTAATGCAACTGTCTACCTAACACCCTGTAGAATGAATCAATGATAAAAACAAAATTTTTCGGAGATATTTACCTTTAGCGCAAGACTGACTCACACTTGGCCGGTTTTTAAAAAAACATGTTTTTAACACAATCTAGAAACCAATAACTGTATTTGTCAGATTTCCTTTTATAAATATTTTGTTCTAAAGTTAACCTGAAGTTTTATTAAATTAATCCTAGCATTGAAACTACAGGGTGTAAAAAAACACCTTAACGAGGATCCATCTGAACTGAACAAGTTTCACTATGAAGCCAATGTCGAGAAAAAATAAAAAAAATCTGCCGTCCCATACATTTATTTTGAGTCGAGACGAGACGGTACTGCAGTTTTGTATGAAAGAACGGTTTTTTTTGGCGATTTCGATGTTGGCTCCATTGTGAAAGTAGTTCAGTTTGATGGTCTGAAGCACTCCCTTAAGTATTATTAGGGTATTTTGTTACACCCTGTATACAACGTGTTAATGAATTAACGCAAAACTAGAAAGTAGTTTGTTTAGAATCGAGAGCAGAATCGAATTATCATGGTTTCAAGATAGGTAATTTTTTTCAAAATATTAAATTATTTGTTTGCAAAATTAAAAATTTTCTGATCCCGATGTCAACCCACCGGACGGGCACACTCACCCTACTTACTACCATCACAGGATTATAAAAATGTATCCATGAGTACGTTAGCGCTTTCTTTCAGTGCTGAAATGATATCAAATCATTTTTGCCTCAAGTCTTAAAATGCAAATAACTTTAAATTTTAAGTATCAAAATAATGAAATAGTTGTTTCAATCTAATTATTTTGTTATAAATCAGTTGGGGTGTATGAGGTTTTGCGCTAATTCATTAACACGTTGTATGTTTAAAAGGAAATTTGACAAATTTAAAGCACAGACATTGGTTTCTAAATCGTCTTTATAAAATTTCTTTAATTGGTTAATATAGAAAATAGAAAATAGGACGGAACTTTGTTTGTATGCAGCGCGCTCTGAAGCTTTCGGAATAAAAGCAACAATTGCAGCTTTCGCGAAAAAAAAGTACAAAACTGCAATACCTAGTCGACTCAAAAGTTGTTTTCTTTTTGCGATTTCCTTTTTGCTACAACAGTAAAGTTGTTCAGTTTGTTTTTCGGTTCTGTATAATAATATACTCACGACTGTGTTCCCTGTAGACCTCGCATGACACCCCTGGAAAAACTATAAAAGAAGTTTGGCGGACAGCCATGTAATCTAGAATGAATGAAAGTTAGTAATACGTGTAGAGTGAAACAAAACTAACAAAAAAGTAAATTGGTTATAACCTATAGATGTTGGGGGAAAGGCTGCTTATGATACCTTTTGTATCAAGTGTGTGAAATTCATAATCTTTCTTATAAGATAGTCCACTCAATCTTCTAAGCATTCATCGTGTTTATTTTAATGAAAATTCACGAAAACCGTATAATATTATGATAGTGGAAGAAAACGAAATCACACACTACCAGTTCAACCATGCCAACTACTTTCTGTAGCGACCAAAAAATACCTCAGTGATAATATTAGATGAAAATAGTTTGTTTGCGTTTTGCTACTGCTTTTTTATAATTTGTCTCTTTTACTAGTAATTTCTACTTTTGAATCCGGAATTCTGGAGATGTGGAAGTTTTTTTTTTTAAAATGTCTAAATTTTTTCTGTTTGTAATAATTATGACAGCCGTCCTGAATGGTATTTAGTTTCCGTAAAAAAATGCAGAAGTGCGATTTTTGAAAATCATACGAGCGAATTGGCAGTAGAAAGATGCATAATCTCCATAGTAATTTTGACATTTTCTACTCCCAAGTCGCTCGTATGATTTTCAAAAATCGCACTTCTGGGTCCAAATCTGCCATTCTTCTTTGCGATGTGTCTCCATCTTTGTTATTCTAGTCTAGACTCTAGACGCTCTAGACTGAAAAACGTTATGTAAAGAACATAAAAGATTTATTAATTACTACATTTATAGCGTATAATATAGAGTTGCACCGGTCAGCAGTGTTGTGAGTAATAAAGTGACTCAATCCTGAAATTGCCTTCTAACTTGTGTTATTTCGTTGTAATATTTCTATAATGTCATTGTAGACAAGGTGTAAGGAAAGTATCCTTAACCTTTAAACCACATACTCTCCCCATCAAACTGAACAACTTTTACTAAGGGAGCAAACCTGTCAGAACAAAAAAAATCTGCTATCTCATAAATTTTGATTTTGAGTCGTGCAGGCATTGATAGTAAAGTACAGGACAGGCAGATTTGTTTTTTCGCTGACAGGTTTGCTCCCATGCTAAAAGTTATTCAGTTTGGTGGGTAGACTTTTCCTGCAGAAGAAATGTAGGCCACACCCACAGACACACATCGTTTTTTTGTCGTTACTAAGAGAACTCTAGGTGACCGAAAAAAACAAAGCTAATTAAATTCAACCTTATTATAAGTCCTACAACTCAATCTTTGTAAAATTTTCACGACTTATACTTTTCCATCTTTATGAGGATAGTCTTTACTGAGCGCCCGAGCGCGCTGCACACATACAAAGTTAGATCCTATTTTCAATACTAACAAGTTTAAGTCGATGCCATTTTTAAACTAGATCTAGATTTTAAACTGTGCCTGTGGTTTGTCTGATTTCCGTATTCAATGCTAGGATTAATTAAAGATTTGTATGGAAATCTTTGTGCCACTATAACTTAGAAACTATATACATTTAAACGAAAATCAGACAAACCACAGGCACAGAAATTAGTTCCTAGATCATGTTTAAAAAATTTCAATGACTGTAATTGGTTAATATCCAAAATATAAATAAACTTCGTTTGTTCGTAATTAGTTTCTTTTTGCTACCTTGTAATAGTAAATTATTACAAAGTATGAATAAATAACTAAGGAATAGAAGGTATTCCTTACTAATGGCTCTGTCTTTTTAAATCTAATCTAAACTATTGTAAAACTTTAACAGAAGTGTCTCTGTACATTGAAGATATTAAAAAAGAAAATTACGATATGGTTTTTAGGTGTCCCTGATTCCAAAACATTTTTTATTTTTATTTTTTGTCCGTCTGTTTGTTTGTTTGTTTGATCGAGCATCACGCAAAAAGTACTGAACCGATTTTGATGAAACTTTTTTTGTTTGATAGCTTATGATCTGACTTAAAATCTGGTATATAATTTATGCGGACGAAGTCGCGGGTAAAAGCTCGTAATAAATAAGACCGCGCCTACGCCCATAAAGGTTTAACAAGAAACTCATTTAGAAGCAAAATGACAAATCATAGAACAAACCAGAGTAATCAAAGTTTCCTTTCCTCAACAAACTAATGAATATAAATACGACAAGGACCCTAGTACATCCCTTCTAGCCCTCGTGGCTAGGGTTGCCTCTTCCCTAAGTTTACTGGTGTATTACAGAACAGACATACATTATGGAGGTGCTACTTGGGAATGTTCCTCCATTGAAAAGGGAAGATCTTCCACCAGGCTATGTGTGAAGCCTGGGGACCGGCCGTGGTCCAACAGTTCTTAGTTGGACCTTGTATATGTATCGAATCTCTGTGATTATTTCTCTTGCGCGATTTATGTCTCGCATTCGATTGTGAACCTTATTTGTAGTAGGTTACGAGTTACGTATTTACGATGAACGTTGTCTTTGTATGGAACATAGTTCCGAGAGCAACGGTGTCGCCATCTGTCTATCCTATCTTTGCTATAGCTTGCTATATAATTTGCTATATTGTGGGTGCTGGACATCTGTAGTAGTTCCCCACAACATAAACACATAACTGTATCTACAGTGTTAACTCAGTGTTATCTCATTCGGAGGGTCAGAAACGTTACCACAAATTTTCAGGATGGAATGATATTGTGTCAAATAAGTACCTTTATTGCCTGAATACATTTCGTGTTACCTAATTAATTTGACCAATTTGAAGGCAAATTACTTGTTCGTTGATATTTTGCTGCAATATGTTTTTTTTCAAGGAATCTAACGACACCAAAACCCTTCTGAGAGATGTGGACAAAAATTCTAAATTTGGTAACTTTACTCAACCACCCAATTCCAATAATAATTCACACAGATAAAAATCTTCGTTTTTTTAACGAAGTTCTGCTAATTATACTCCAGCAACATGAATGATCATTTTAATTACAACACTAGGTACAGATTGATCAACACAAAAAAACTCTTTCTTAAAAAAAAATCTATATTGCTTCAGAAAAATTAGAGCTTTCTAAGCTTGTAGTTTCTAGGCATGACCTAAAAATTTTGAAACTAGCAACCCTATAGTCACGGCCGAATAATTTACATTTCGCATCATTTGAATAAATTTCCACATTTTGCTCCTTGCCCTTGGAGCTAGCCTGCTGCCTGTCTACCCTTTAATTTATCTGGAAGTTTGGCCTTCATCGTTAAATTTGCGTCCAAAAAAATAGTTTATTATTTCCAGAATTTCTGTTCTAAATTAATTTGAAATCTTGTTGAGTAAAAGCTTTACGAATTTAGACCTGATAGTCCGTCACAGTCATTTTAGTCTCCGAAAAAAATCTTGTTTAGAAATTGGAATTTATACAGGGTACAGGGTGAAAATGATATCAGTAGCATCCTTATAAACTAAGAGTCTACCATCAAACTGGACAACTTTTATTATGGGAGCAAACCGATTGAAGCAAAAAAAATGCAGTGCGTTCTTAGACAATTTATGCGTTGCGTAGGTACTAGACTCAAATATATGCAACAGCTGATTTTATTTTTGCTCCGATAGTAAAAGTTGTTCAGTTTGATGACTATTTGAGTTTGTTTGACTCTTAGTTTAAAATATTATGCTAATGATATTCATTTCACCCTGTAGGTGTAGGTAGGTAGGAAATTATCACTCAAACTTTACGTGAATGTCGATTCAAACTGGTTTCATTTGAGGCGACCAAAAAAAAGTTTTTTTTTGCACTTATTTTCAAAAACGTTAAACATACCTACACTTTTTGATAAACAATAGGTACTTTATTATTATTCATCCTGAAACCATGAAATTGCAAAGTAAATTTTGCTTTAACGCATGCTGAAATAATATAGGTTTGTCATGGCAAATAGCAAATAAATAAACAGTAGACCGGAAAATTTGCATGGAATTCTACAGGCAAACACACACAAATTTTTTTTTGTTCACTCTAGTGACTAGAGTCTAGTTTGAAGCTCAAATTATTCTCTTTTCGCTACAAATGCTAAAAATTGTAAAGTGTGTAGTAACAAAACTTAGCCACACCAAATAAAAATTTGATTTAACGTGGAATTTTAAGTGAAATTTTCTGTTAGTTCAAGCTTGAGCGTACTTTTAAAAAGGGGCGGAAAATGCGATAAAGTTATATTTATAAACACTAATATTATATTGAAGAATTTGACAAATTTCTCTTTAAGTTCAGATAAGCTGACCATCAAAACGATATTTAAAAAAAATAACTGTTTAATTGCTCAAATTCTTAAGAGGTTTTATAAATTTTTTGTAGGAACTTTCACTGATATAAAAGGACAGCAGAAACCTACCTTCATTTATAAATACATCGATAAAATTATAATTTTACCTACCTTATTATGTAATGAAGCCCTCATACCTTCGCACAGAGGCAGCGGCACCACTGGTTTAAATTAACAAGATGTTTTAAAAGAGAATTTTAATCCGAAAGCGCTCGAGCGCGCTGCATACCAACAAAGTTCCGTCCTATTTTCTATATTAACCAATTAAAGTCAATGAAATTATTCATACACAATCTTGAAACCAATGTCTGTGCTTTGCCTTTATCAGATTTCATTTTAAATATATATAATGCTAGGATTAATTAAATTATTTTATATGGTAATTTATTAATTTGTATGGAAAACTTTAAGCCACGATAACTTGAGAAATAAATATTTAAAATGAAATCTGATAAATGCAAAGGACGAAAAATAGTAAGATCTAAAAATGTCATTGACTTATCCAAAATATAATAAAACTTCGTTTATATGGAGCGCGCTATCAAAGAATCCTTAGATATACATTTATCTCTATCTTGTTGTAAACCTCATCTCATTACCAATTTCAGTAAAAACATCAACACTTTTTTTTCGCTCTGCTAAGTTAGAGCCAAAAATGTGAATGTAAAAAATAAAACTTTAGACCAAGTCGCAATAACAACTCTAGAAGCATCTAGTTCCGATCTATACCTATACTAGATTGCGTTTACTTTTTGGGTCTTTTTTTCGAACACAGTTGTTCGGATTGTACTCCGCGATTTAGAGGGTAATAAGGAAAGGAGTCAGGTATTTTTTCTGCTGCACATGGTTTTTGTCCGTTGTTATGTCGGACTATTTTAAAAATTTTACAATTTTTTTTTCGAGTTTGTTCCTTTTTTCTTTTTTGGGTGGTATTTTTGTAGTGCCGTGTGATTCCGGCCTAGAATGAACCACCCTAATTCTTCCCGTGGGTTCCGGTCTTACAAGGCGACTAAGGGATTAAAGGTTTCTTATACAATACAGTATTTATCAGGCTTGCCTTGTGAGGGGACCAATGTTAACCTAGCGAAGCCTATAAATATATCATGCCAGCATGCATAGTTAAGATCCGGACACATTAGATTTTAATTCTAATTGTATCATTTCCTGTTCTGTTATCTTAGTCTGTTATGCATGTTGAAATAAAAATATTTTTCATTATTTTTTTTTTTCATCTATACTATAATAAAATTGTAATAATGTTTGTTTAGGTTAAATATTCCACAAAATAATCAGGGTGCATAAAATGTCACGGACTAAAATCACAGTGTATTAGTTACTCTATGCTCCAGTGTTTGTATTTAGTTGAAATATATTTATTTAAATACAACAGAAACATAAGTATAGAGGATTTAGAGTAAAATATGCATGTTAATCATAGTTGAGCTAGCTGTAGTAAAAAAGTCCAGAGTGGCTCTATACAAGGTGTTACAAAAATACAAATAAACATTTTAGGGGGTTGGGTAAGACCATCAAACTGAACAACTTTCTCTATGGGAGTTTATGGGACCAATGTCGAAATCGAGAAAAAAAAATCGGATGTCCATCATCATCATCACCATATCAGCCGATAGACGTCTACTACTGGACATAGGCCTCCCCCAAAATGTGGAAATTTGCCATAATCGCCATGATACGATGCGTTTGCGATGTTCCATACTAAACTACAGATCTACTCGAGCTAAATGTATGGGACAAAAGATTTTTTTTTCGCGGTTTCGGTTTTGGTCCCATAGTGTGTAAAGTTGTTCAGTTTGATGGTCTCAACAAAATTTGAAATGTTTATTTTTACTTTTGTAACACCCTGTATAGCGTTAATTATTAGCAACATGAAACACATTTAGAACAGCAAAGAGAAATAAATGTATAAGAGGCGAATTATATAAATTCCTACATTAGTTTTCAATTGTTACTCCACCCACATGAAAAAAATTATTCATTGTCTGACACTCTAGTCACAGATATTAGAATACCTCTAGTGTAAGTCAATGTTCTTATTGCTAGGTTTCAGTTTCCTATGTCTACAATTATTATGTAATGGTTAAAGACCGTTAGTCTTTGAGAAAAAAGCGTGTGACAGACGGACGGATGGATGGACGGACACACACCGAGGTGATTTCGTATTAATGGAGAATATAACCTACTTTATTGAAACCAAACCATGGAATGTATAAGAGTACCACCAAACATAAATACGATACAAAACTAAACATAAAACAGATAAGCATGTAAGCATAATATTATGCTCAAGAATATAGTGGTCCCCGTGGCACAGCCCGGCCACTGCATACAAAAATTTGAAATTGGCAAGATGACGTCAGCACATGCGAAACCAAAGAAATTGAACCTAAGTCTTCTTCGTAGGTAGGTAACGAGTAACCCGTGCGCGGTAACCAGAGGGCGATAGAGGGGGTGAAGTAAAAATCTGGTGGGAGGAAGGGAGTGTCCGTACTGTATCTAGTAATATATACTCTTTCTTATACTGTGGTTATATAGTACTATAATGGCTAGAAACAATTTACTAAAGTTTTTCGCCAAGAACACAATAAAATAAATAACGCTCACAGGCACATACATTGTAATGATCCCAAGAAAGCACTATTAATAGGCTGTTTATTATGGAAACCATACAACAACGGCACAAACATGTAAACATCCATGACCGAACCGGGATTCGAACCCAGGACCCTGGTTTGGCAGTCCGGCGTGGTAACCGTTACACCAACCGGGTCGTCAAATCACAATCTAACAATATTTATTATAAATACGGGGTGAAATTGATATCATTAGCATCCTTTTAAACTAAGAGTCTACCCATCAAACTGAACAACTTTTACTATAAGAGCAAACAGATCGGAGCAAAAAAACTCAGCTGTTCCATACTAAACCGGAATGCCTACTCGACTCAAATTTATGCAATAGCAGATTTTTTTTTTTGCTCTGATCAGTTTGCTCCCATAGTGAAAGTTGTTCAGTTTGATGGGTAGACTCTTAGTTTAAAAGGATGCTTATGATATCGATTTCACCCTGATATTTAAAATAATCTACACAACCTAATAACCCAGTTATGTCGACAAATTAATGAGAAAGGTTCTATTGCAAAGTTAACAAAAGTCTCGACTACAGCAATATAAATGTTTAAATAAAAGAGAAATAAAACAAAGTTTTACTGTTCCTACTTAAATTGCGTTCCATCCATAGCGTATCAGATTGATTAAGGAAAAGATAAAAAGAATAAGAAAAAATAAGCAAAGATCGTATCGGTTTACTCTAAAATTATAGTACGGTTATTGTCGGATTTAAGGCTCGGATGGTTCTTTCAAGATTTGGTTTCGGAACTCTTAAATATTCCGTGGTTTCGGTTAGTTTCTTTCAAAAATATCTATGTGCTTCAGTTTAAGTCGAAAAGTTCAATGTTCAGCTTGAAAACTGCAGATTTAGAAGTAGATAGCCTTCAATTAAAGATGGCCATGTAATGTGAGACTCAGACTTAGAGGTTCCATACATGAATGAAACTTAGTAATACGTATAGAGTGAATCAAACCTAACAAAAATGTAAATTAGTTGTAATCTGTAGAAGTTGGCGGAAAGGTATTTCTCCTTATGATACCTTTTGTATCAAGTGTGTGAAACTCATAATTTTTCTTATTAGATAGTGTACTCAATCTTCTACGTATTCATTGTGTTTATTTTAATGAAAATTTACGATAACCGTACCATATTATGATAATGGAAGAATACGAAATCACACACACTATCAGTTCAACCAAGCCAAATACGTTCCATAACGACCAAAAATACCTCAGTGATAACATTAGATGAAAATAGCTGTCGTGGTTGCGTTTTGCTACTGCTTTTTTGACGATTTGTCTATTTTACTAGTAATTTCTACTTTTGAATCCGGACTTCGGGAGATGTGGAAGTTTTTTAAAAAATGCCTTAATTTTTTCTGTTTTTAATAATTATGACCGACGTCCTGAATGGCTTTTAGTTTTCGTAAAAATGGCTGGGTCCAAATCTGCCATTGTTCTTTCTGGGGACAAGCAAATTGATATTATTAAAATACTGGGTGACAGTTGGAATGAAGTGCCTAGACTAGTGTGTTATAATAGTTATAAACCAGACTTCGATGCAAAGACATATATATTACTAGCGTAAGGACATGGCCTATGAGCTTGACTTTTGTCCCCAGTTCGTTGGCTCTAAAATGCAAGGAAAAATGTCCGTTTAGAGCACTCGAAAATATATGACACGATATAGTTCATATACCAGTTATGACAGATGGCGCAAATTTTTGTTTCTATGAAGAAGGTTTTTGTAAAATATTCTGACGGGCCTATCCTTACGCTAGTAATATATAAATCTATGCTTCGATGTCAATAATTAGTTCCAAACCAATAAGAAGAGTGTCACGTTTTAAAAATGTCTAGAAAATAGTGACTGAAGAACTGCAGCATGATGCAGATAATTTGCACAAAACCTCATACGCCCCAACTGATTTACGAGTATAACAAAATACTTAATTACATTGAAACTATAATTTCGTTATTTGATAATTAAAATTTAAAGTTATTCGCATTTTAAGTTTTGAGGCATAAATAAATTTTGTTATCATTTTAGCAATGAATGAAAGCTCTAACGTTCTCTTATTTAAGATTTTGAAAAAAATTACCTATGTTGAGAAACCATGATAATTCGATTCTGCTCTCGATTCTAAACAAACTACTTTCTAGTTTTGCGTTAATTCATTTACACGTTGTATACAGGGTGTTAGGGTAAACAATTGCATTACTTTAAGGAGTGATTGTACTCACGATACTAAACAACTTTCCCTAAGAAACCTAAAGGAAATTAAAAAAAAAATTGACTTCCCATACTAAATGCAATCAGCTGATCGAATAGTCTGTATGAAAAGTCGATTTTTTTTCGCGAATTTCCTACAGGTTTCTTAGGGAAAGTTTTTCAGTATCATAGGTACGATCACCCTTTAATTAAATTAATGCAACTGTTTACTCTAACACCCTGTAGAAAAGCGCGGGGCGCTTGCGGTCAGGGCCAATATGATAGTCCACAGATTGCTAAGCTCCAGTAGAAATAACACTATTGAAAGCGTATGTCTGTGTACACACGGCGACACATCAGGTTACGCACCCTCAATACCCATAACTACACTAAGTACAAAACACAAAATAGTGCGGTAGAGAGTCTGCATAGACGCGGCTGAGCCTGCATAGACGCGGCTGCCAGCGCGGGCGCAGCGTGCTGTGAGACGAAACAACAACAACATACCGCACCCTCTCGCACTATTCGCAGCGTTCAACTTCTAATAGTTCAAAGTCCAAACAGGGTAACCTGACCTGTCGCCGTGTGTACATCTCTGTACACCTGTAGTCTGTGTACTACATATCGCCAGGGATCTACAGGGTGAAATTGATATCATTAGCATCCTTTTAAACTAAGAGTCTACCCATCGAACTGAACAACTTTCACTATGGCAGCAAACCAATGGAGCAAAAGAAATCTGCTGTTCCATACTAAACTGCAATGCCTACTCGACTCAAATGTATGCAGCAGGTGATTTTTTTTATGCTCCGATCTGTTTGCTGCCATAGTAAAAGCTGTTCAGTTTGATGGGTAGAGTCTTAGTTTAAAAGGATGCTAATAATATCAATTTCACCCTGTATAAATAAGGGCCATGCGCACTCAATATAATGAATAACTCCTTCAGGATGCTGCTGGGGCTGCCGCGCGTCTGCAGTGATTCTGGCATGTTCGCGGACGCTCATTTCAATCGGTTTCCAATTTCCAACAGTCCCACTGGTATAATAAAAAAAACACATTTTTTCCTAGTCCTAGGTTTTATGCTATTAACGAACTTTTATCCACGACTTCACCGGCATTTAATATATACCAGTTATTAAGTCAGATATCAAACAAAAAAAGTTTCATCAAAATCGGTTCAGTAGTTTTTGCGTGATGTTCGATCAAACAAACAAACAAACCAACCGACCACGGAGTACAGAAGGGACGGAGTTGAGGCAAGGCAGTGAGGTCAGTCGCCATTCGATGAGGTCGTGACGTCGCAGTGGGCGTGGCCTATGCCGCTCAGTTCGAATCGGACCGCCATTGTTTTCGTACGTAATTATTTCGTTTTCTGCGAGGTGTTTTGTCAATAAAAAATATCTAGAACGATGAAGTGCGCTGTTCCTGGATGTAAAAATTGTTCAGGATCACAGACAAAGCTTGCAGATGGCATAACTTTTCATAGGTAAGTCTAATTTAATTAAATAAGAGTTGTTTCTTGAATTAATTCTCGAATTAGAAGGAACATTAGTTTTGCTACTACCCGCAAGATGCCGCTCTTTAAGATGGTAAAAAATTAAACGATTTTAGAAACTTAAGTGTAAATTATAGATGAAAATAACGATATAAACAAAGTGTTTAACTCGTTTATATCGATTTACCTTTTAATTCTTTGTTGAATTGGTCAATTAATACAAAAAAAACATCGTAAAAACATTTTATGTTCCATAACGACATCTACCGGCGAGTAGATAACGGTCACAACAGACGGCAGCTAAATTATATAGTTGTACTCTTCAAACACGTGCAAAACTACATAAGCACGTGTAATATGAGAGAGCAACTTGCGTGCGTAAAAGAATACATACAACCAACGATATAAATTATAGCTACTGTGTGTTGTTTTTGTGATTTTAGACCATATAACTAGGGACCAGCCTCGCTTTAGCACATTAAGAGATCAATTTTATCATATCTTCAAGAATAGTCTCGTTTCTCACACGATACTATTTTTAACAATCAACATTAGAATCTAAAGTAATAAAATAAAATCCAAAGTTGGGGATTTGATACTACCTCGTCCCCCGCAAAAAGTGGCAGAAAAGTTTGTTAGTAGAATTACACGCGAAACTCGTCAATAGTTCAATGGTCTAAGGTTGTGACCTTCGTCGCAGCAGCCTTCGTACGTATTGTGATCGTGAGTGGCGCTAGGTCGATAATAGCGACAAGTAGATGAATTAGTTGGTTGTCATGTTACCGTGCATTTGTTGTAGTTACTCCTTTCGCCGCTAGATGGATTTGACTTTTTGGGGCGGAGCCTACGCCCACCTCTTACCTCGTCCCCCGCATTTTGGCGACACTTACTTGAATAGAAAAATTGCCTTGCCTCACCTCCGCTCCCTTCTGTACTCCGTGCAACCGACAGACAAAAAATTCAAAAATTGGTGATTTGGAATCGGTGAACCATATCGTAACTCTTTTTTTATATCTTCAATGTACAGAGACACTTCTGTTACACTTTTATAATAGTTTAGAGTATTAAGATATTAAGATTTAGATTATTAAGATTATAGAAGTATGATAAAAAATATCAAATGGTTGTCAAAGTTGTCATCCGTTTTTTACATGACAAGATGTCACAAATTATGTTTTTAAAAATATTCTAGTGTAGGTACAAGTAATTCCAGGCATCAAAACTTGCTTTGAAGTTGAAGTAACAGGGTGTTGCAGCCACTTGTCGATAAATGCCTTTATTAAAACAACTTTTACATTTATTTACTGGCGACAGATAAGTAGGTACCTATATCCTACTCTGGGTAAATGAAAGTTCCGAATATCCGTTTATCAATAATTGGTCCAGCGTAATTCAGGAATCCAGACTGGTTACTTAAGTAATTAACCTACTTTTAAAATAACATCATCTCAAATAGGTACATAATGAGAATGGAAACGAGTTTTGAAACTGACAGAATTTAAGACAACATTTTTTAAATATGATTTTTTTCTGCTCGTCTGTGATGTACACACGGCGATACATCAAGTTACCCAAAACCAAAATAAGCTGGCCGCGCGACGTTAACATTACTATGCCGACGCGCGGCCAGCTTATTTTGGTTTTGGTAGCTTGATGTGTCGCCGTGTGTACATTATTATCGTACCTAAACTAACCTAACTCCATTATTAAAATTTCAGAAAAACGATAAGTAAAGTAGGTAGGGTTCCCACAAGGACAGGCAAATGCAGAAGTTGGCTTACCAGCGAGAGGAGGCCTTTGCCCTGCAATGGGAACCCTACTAGCTATAACTTGCTTATTAGGTACGTTGTTATATAAAAAAAAAACGCATTTTTAGAAAAAGGCAGTTAGAAAATAATAATGCTAAACCATTTTTTTAATGTCTTGCGACATCTATCGAGCTAACCCTGTAATTATAACGCGTTGTCCATCGTACAAAGCGTTGCAACTCAGAAGTTTTGTCATGTAATGACAGAGGGCGCTACGCTTAAATGGATTTAAAAATGGTAGTCGTACCGGAAGCTTTATAAAAATTATGTAATCGCAATAATTCTAATCATAATTATTGAAATATTATGTTAACATTATTATTAATATAAATTATAAACAGAGAAATACAAATATATATTTTTTGAAATCTTAATTTAAAAAATCGAAAACAGTGCTATCTGTCGGCAATAATAAGAACTGTGCGGTCATTGCAAGCAGCAGTAACTGGACTAGCTTCCTGTTGAGATAGTTCTGTCGCTTTCTCATAGATGGCGCTTCATGGTCGTATCTGGTCTAATTTCCCAGTTTTATGATTCTGAATTTTAATTATAAAGTATTTAAAATTATATTGAAACAACGTTAAGACCTCTATCAAAGTCTTAAAATAGCGTTATGTAAATTGATCTACACGTTTGCATCGCATCGTGTGTAACAATGTTTCAAACTAAAGCAATTAGAGGCGAACGTCTCTCACTGGGGCACAGCACAAAACATGGTCGGTGCATAATGAAATAACTTGGTGAAACTGAGACATGGAAACCGCAGAGTGTTAGCATACGGCCCTCCACCCTAATCTGACTCATGCTTGTCTCGTTCTAATTATTTATTGTAGAGTAGGCAGTTAGAGTAGTAGGTAGTAGGTTCCGAACCTATACTGCATGATTCTTTAATCAAAGATGACAAAAAAATCCGGCCAAGTGCGAGTCGTGGAATCGCGCAACGAGGGTTCCGTACCTACCAGAATATTTACAAAAAAAATTCTCCGGTTTCTTTTTTTATTGTGTCAGACGAGCCACTGAGTCGGATAGTGTGTTAGCACGGTTGATACGGTATTTAAAAGAGGGATGGCCGAGCAGGTTGCACGATAATGATATTAAGCCTTACTACGAGTGTAGGTTAGAATTAGCCGTCGAAGACGGATGCGTAATGCGGGGTAGCAAACTAGTGGTGCCTGAGTCTATGAGAGGAAAAATAATAAAGGAGCTACATAGGGGTCATTTGGGCATCGCTAAGATGAAGGCGGAGGCGCGCGAGCGGTTCTGGTGGGCAGGGCTGGCCACGAGCCTGGAGCGCGCCGCGGCGGCGTGCGAGGTGTGCGCACAGCTGCGGCCGGCGCCGCGGCGCTCGATCCTCACACCATGGCTTTTTCCACCTCAGGTGTGGTATAGAATCCATGCTGATTTAGCCGGTCCAGTAAACAACAAAATGTACCTGGTAGTGGTAGATGCTTATTCGAAGTGGGTCGAAGTGTTTGACGTAAGTACTGGCTATGGTTCGCGAGTGGTGATAGAGAAGCTGTGTGAGTTGATGTCCAGGTTTGGTCTCGTGCATACTATTTGCACCGATAACGGTACATCGTTCACTTCGCACGAGTTCCAAACATTTTGTACCAGTAATGGCATCACGCACATAACTTCTCCACCGTACCACCCCGCCAGTAACGGGCAAGCAGAGAGTTACGTAAAGATAATTAAAAGGGCCTTAAAATCAATAATGCTATCGGGTACTAGCAGTAGGGACTTAAATGTAAAATTAAATGAATTTTTATTTAATTATAGGAATTCGGTACACTCTTCCACTGATCGATCTCCGGCACAGGTTTTATTTGGAAAGAAATTGCGCAGTAGATTGGATTTAATGGATCCATTGCGATCATCATCATCACCATCCGACACCACACTGGCAGAGGTGGTAAAGAATAAACAGTCCTTGCAGGTTAAGTACTATTGCGGAAAAAGGAACATAGATTTTGCAGTAGGTGATTTAGTTTTAGTCAAAACTTTTTGTAACCATAATTTTTATTGGACGAGAGGAGTAATACAAAAAAAAATTGGAAGATCAGCTTACTTAGTAAAAGTAATGGATGATGATAAAGTGTTAAAAAGACATAAAAATCAAATTCATGAATTAAAAAGGGAGGAAGTGTTGTCATCGGCAGCCATCGGTTCGGGCAACGAGACAGTTCGGGCGCATGCTCCTTTAGCGGTCAGCCCAGAGTCCTCCGAAGAGACGGGAGGCATTTTACCCCCTTTGTTGATAGAAGCGGAACAGACTGAACGTTCAGAGGAAGACAGGAACCTGGTCAGCACGAGTCCACCCCCGGCAGAACAGCCAGAGGGTCAAGCGCCCGGACTGAGCTCGGGAGGCGCGCGTGCGATGTCGCCGCCGCCTATAGCGACCGCGAGTGATACAGGGTCGGCTGCGGGGCCTCGTACGTTAAGGCCGCGGAAACCAGTGAATTATAGATTCTTGTAATTTTTGTAGATTGTAAAAATATTGGTGGAGGGATGTTATGTGGGTATAACATAAATCTTTAAGTGAAGCTTGCGGCTGCGATCCGAAGTACCTACGGACTAACGATTTAGTATGAATATAGCGCTTAAACCGATTTGACGTGTCTTATTCAATGGGGGATTTTCCAGAGAAAAAAAAAAGCTAGTTCATAATTTCTCGATAGATGGCGTTGAACAGAGAGGGGTCGATTAGGTACCTATAGTATATTATGAATATTATTAATAAAAAGACGAAGTATAAAGATACCCTTTGATATTATTGTCGGTTTATTATTAACAATCTCGGTGTTATTGTCTGTCAACAATGAATCAAGTATCGGATGTGGCTGTATGGGCTTTGTATCCATTTTGAATATAACGACAATAACAAACTACAAAAACCTAAAGCCGGGTCCGCTGCGCCATGTTTTCGTGTTTGCTAACATCGTAACACGAAAACATGGCGCAGCGGACCCGGCTTAACAGAAAAACACAAATAAACCGTGAAACTTGTAATCACTACTTCATCAACAGCGGGGCTAGTACGCACGCCAACCCGCGATTGCGATATTTAACACATCCATCTGTCAAATCTTTTATCTTGTTCGTTCGTGCGAAAATAGAAAGAGAGCGGAAGCGTGATAGCGATATATCACGCTATAGTGGATTGGCATACTAGCCCCGCAGATAGTTTATAATAAACCAACAACAATAAGAAAGGGTTTGTTTGTACACACGGCGACACATCAAGCTAAGCCAAACCAAAATAAGGTGGTCGCGAGACGTTATACGTCATTCACCCTGCGCGCGGTCAGCTTATATTGGTCATACTCAAAGATAAAATATAGGGGTAGATAAATAATATAAAGCAAGACATAGAAACGCTACTTGACATCCATTCACACTTATGACAACCGCCCATTAGAATAAGTGAAATGTCAATAGTCTAGTAAACAGATACCGTCTTGAACCATTTTGTCACCAGACCTCCAGCTGGAAGACTCCGCTATGTCCTTACGTTAAGAACGAATTTTGCTTGAATTTGCTTAAAAAGTGGTGACATTTGTTTAACAGATTTACGTCTAATCTAGCTCTGTCACTCTTATGGCAATCTGTGTGCGACTGTAAGGAATGACTATACATGTTATTGTACAGTTTGATATTGGGTAGACCAGCACTGGTAGCATGCCAACCCGCGATAGCCGTGTTACCGCTTTATCACGTCTTTTATCTCGTTCTTTTGCGCGCGAAAGAACGAGATAAAAGACGTGATAAAGCCGTATCACGGCTATAGCGGGTGTGCATGCTACCAGTGCTGGTCTACCCAATATCAAACTGTACAATAACATGTATAGTCATTCCTTACAGTCGCACACAGATTGCCATAAGAGTGACAGAGCTAGATTAGACGTCATACCTAATCGACCCCTCTCTTGTCAACGCCATCTATCGAGAAATTTGGAACTAACTTTTTACTTTTTTTTGCTTTTGGAAAATCCCTCATTATCCAACTCGTAGCTGTTCCGGTCCTAAATAACACGGGTCTTTAGCGCAAGCCCGGTAGCCAGTTTTTATTATTTGTTGTTTCTTACTTTATCTTTACTTTAGATTAGACTTAGGTAGAGTTGGTAAGCTCTATAATCACACCAAGTTTGACGTTTGTATGTGACTATGTGTTGACGTTTTTACGAATATCTGTGCCAAGTTTCAACTTCCTATGTCTTGAGGTCTCTGAGAAAAATGCTCGTGACAGACGGACGGACGGACGGACAGACACCGAGGTGATTCCATAAGTGTTCCGTTTTTTCAATAACTGCCTCCGTGGCGTGGTTAAGAGCATTGGGCTCTCGACACGGAAGTCGTGGGTTCGATTCTAAAGGAGAACCCCTAGTGATAATGTCACTTTGTGCGTTTTTCCCCTGTTGGTTTGTCTGAAAAGAAAAATGACTCCGTGGTTCGGATGGCTCGTTAAGGCTCTTCTACCGTTGGCGCGCTCCATACAAACGTAGTATGGTGATATTTTCAATACTATCCAATTAAAGTCAATGAGATTTTTCAAAAACAATCTAGTAACTAATTTCTATGTCGGTATACAAATACAAATACAAATACAAATATCTTTATATCTTTTGTTTTCGTATGAAGTCAGATTTTCGATAAAATTTATAGTTTTAATGTTACAGTGCCACAAATATTTCCATACAAATCTTAAATTAATCCTTGCATTGAATCGTATATTTTAACGAAAATCTGACTTCATACCGACATAGAGATTAGTTACTTGATTGTTTTTGAAAAATTTCATTGACTTTAATTAGATAGTATTGAAAATATAACCATACTACGTTTGTATGGAGCGCGCCAACGGTAGAACAGCCTTAAGCCGTTGGTTCCGGCTACTATCTCTAGTAGTAGTAGTCATTACATAAAAACCACGTTAGAGGACGTAAGGCGGTCTGAAAAAACTCTGACACCAGGGCTCTGCCCACTCGATAAGATGAAGAATTTTGGTAGTAACACTAAAAAACAAAGCTACCCAATTAAATAAGAAATGTAACATTACATATTTATCTTTAATAAAATATTATGATAACAATTAAAACTTATGCTCCAACTGGGCCTGGACACCCACATCTGGTTTCCCATGACCTATGTCCTGGGAGACAGTTTCACTGGCTGTAAGACGTGTGTTTTTGTCCAGGTTCCACTCACCACCAGCCCCCGCTGATACCTGTAAAAAGTTGGTTATCATAATCCTCATTTTTGATGAAGGAAACCTACTTGGTTCAACCATGAGCCGTG
The DNA here is from genome assembly GCA_922987775.1 of Agonopterix subpropinquella. Lineage (NCBI taxonomy): Eukaryota > Metazoa > Arthropoda > Insecta > Lepidoptera > Depressariidae > Agonopterix > Agonopterix subpropinquella. The sequence goes on from OV277714.1 coordinate 9,763,972, forward strand.
TATTGACGTTCAACCATAAGTCATGTATTGACCGTGAAAGCATTACTTTAAGGTGTGACTGTACCCATGATACTGAACTAATTTCCATAGGAAACCTATAAGAAATCAGAAAACACATTTGATCTTTCAATAGGTACTAAATGCAATCAGCTGATCGTACCTACCTTTGTATGAAAATTTGTAATTTTTTTTTTAATTTCCTTTATGTTCTTTGAGGAAAGTTGTTCAGTATCAATGTGTACAAATCACCTAAGAAGCGTGCTGTTCCACATTGATCCCCGCCGCGTACGTACCCAGCATCATTCGCCTTGTGGCTAACCTTAGACCGCTTGCTAAATTGCTTTTACTAGACGGTTGACTTATCACGGCGATTCTACGTCGATGGTATGGCCACTGCCTGCAGCAATAAGAAGCAGGGGCTTCCAGCGAAAATCTGTATTGACGTTTGGAAAAAATTCCTCTTTCACGCGCGGTCGAATCAAATAAGGGACTTGCTGCTCTCTTATCACTAAGCACTTGCTCAGAAAGAACAGTAAAGTTTATGTGGCATATCAAGTTTCCAAAAACTGTATGTATTTGAAATTATACTAACACTGGTCCGACCACCGATCTGCTTGCTAACGTCAACGTTCGCCTGAGCATCCTTGTTGGACCAGTCGAGTCTGCCTCCAAGATGGCTGCTGTCGGTGGCTCCTAGCACCCTGGCACCGTAAGCCTGGCCTACCAGCTTACCTCGGTCGTCATTGAAGATATCCTGTTTGTAGCCTCCTTTGCCCTGAAAGTAGTGGACAAGTAGGTATTTTTAACTTTGCCTCTGGGCTCTCGACAGGGAAGGGTGCTCTCGTGGGTTCGATTCCCACGGGGGACACTTAGTGATATGTCACTTTGTACGTTTTTCCCCAGTTGGTTAAGACATTGCAGGTTTAAATCACCAGATTGTCTGAAAAGAAAAATGATTCCGTGCTTCGGATGGCACGTTAAGCCGTTGGTCCCGGCTACTATCTCTGGTGGTAGTAGTTGTTACATAAAAACCATGTCATAGGCCGTAAGGCGGTCTGAAAAAACTCTGACACCAGGGCTCTGCCGCCACGATAAGAAAGAAAGATTATGTAACTTTATCATCATAATCACAGCAGCCTTCAGGGCACAGGCCTACCCTCAGGGAGTTAGTATGGGCGTTAGTCCACCTCGCGTGCCCAGTGCGGATTGGTAGACTTCACATACGCAGCAGAATTTCTTCTTCAGCGTATGCAAGTTTCCTCACGCTGTTTTCCTTCTCCGTTTAAGAGCAGTCGGTATTACGTACTTATGTTAGAAAAACTTATTGGTATACAGGGTGTAACAAAACACCCTAATAATACTTAAGGGGGTGTTTCAGACCATCAAAATGAACAACTTTCACTATGGGGCGAACATCGAGAAAAAATAAAAAAATCTGCCGTCCCATACATTTGAGTCGAGACGGTACTGCAGTTTTGTATAAAAGAACCGTTTTTTTTCGCGATTTCGATGTTAGCTCCATAGTGAAAATTGTTCAGTTTGATGGTCTGAAACGCCCCTTTAAGTATTACTAGGGTGTTTTGTTACACCCTGTATAGCATGTCATCCATGCGAATTTGAACCTGAACCTCAAGATTGAGTTTCCATACGTCCGCCACCGACGCTCTCTTATTAAACTATAGAAACCAGGAAATATTGGAGTAGTAAATCATCAAAACATAACATAAAAAACTGTTAACGTAATATTACTACACGACTTACGAAAAGTCCTTGATCAGTGCTCCCCAAGGTCCCAAACACTTTGCCAGCGCCAACTTTAGTATCCCAGCTGACGTCTCTTGGATGACGAGCCTGTTTCGACAGGTAGTAGTACTTCGGGTACCTGGGGAATATTGAGTTTCTTTTCAAAATAGATTCACAGTTCAAACTGAATTTTCTGTCGTATTTCATCATAGGTAGATTATGGACTTTGAAAAATACTAACAGCGTGAACTACTGTTTATTACTCATCATCATCATCATATCAGCCGATGGACGTCCACTGCTGGACATAGGCCTCCCCCAAGGATCGCCATAACGACCGGTCCTGCGCCGCCCTCATCCAACGTTTTCCCGCCGCCTTCACCAGGTCGTCGGTCCACTGTGTGAGGGGCTTACCCACGCTGCGCTTTCCGGTACGCGGTCGCCACTCGAGAACTTTTCATTATTACTGTTTAATACTGTTTTTCTATAATTATTATCGTCATCATCTCAACCGACAGAACTCTACTACTGAACATAGGCCTCACCAAGGATCGCCACAACGACCGGTCCTGCGCTACACTCATCCAACGGGTGCCCGCCGCCTTCACCAGGTCTTCAGTTTACCTTGTGGGGTCCTATCTACAGGGTGAAATTGATATCATTAGCATCCTTTTAAACTAAGAGTCTACCCATCAAACTGAACAACTTTCGCTATGGGAGCAAAACGACCGGAGCACAAAAAAATTTAAAAGGATGCTAATGATATCAATTTCAACCTGTATATGCTGCGCTTTCCGGTACGCTGTCGGCACTCAAGGATTTTTTGGCCCCATCAACCATCTGGTCTGCGAGCAATGTGCCTCCGCCCATTGCCACTCTGGTTTAGCAATTCTTTTGAGCTATGTCAGCTTCTCTGGTTCTTCTGTGAATCTATTTAGTTCTGAATCGATCTCGCAGAGAAACTCCGAGCATAGCCTCTTTTTTCTATACTTACCATACATTTTGGTAGTTTTTCAAACTTACTTTTCCTTGTAACCTGGTGGCATAGAAACTTGGGCACACGCCGAAGCCACTATTACTGCCAAACAAATGAAGATGGATGACTGCATCTCCTATCTGAAAGTGATCTGAAACAAACTAAACATTCAGAAATTCATTAATTGATATGAATCAACCTGATCTTCACACTTCTGGACCGGGTTCCGAACGTCGAGATCAGACGCCGAACAAAGGTGGTTGATATCGGCAAGCGGATTTCTACTCTGAAGTGGAGGTGGGTGGGTCACTTGGCCAGGCGGAATGATGGCAGATGGACGAGGGCAGTGACAGAGTGGCAGCCGTGGGAGGGGGCAGACCAGCAGCCAGGTGGTCGGATGACATTTGTAGAGTAGCCGGCAAACGGTGGATGAGACTAGCGTGGGACCGTTCTGGTTGGCGTGAAAATGAAGAGGCCTATAACCAGCAGTGGGGTTTACCAGGCTGATGATAATGATGAACCGCATCTTACAAATGTTGCGATTAACGAAGCATGCACTAGCATTGTAATTTTAACACCACATTATAATATACACAGAACATTATAAGGGTATTTCTTACGGAAAAGAAAAAAAAATATTTTTTTATTTTTTTACAATATTTTTAATTTTTACTCATGTATTCTAAATTGTATCCAAAATAATGGTTTTCAATATACAAGGTCACGCTTAAAAACCTTTGCAAGGGGTTGAAAATGGGGTGCAAAGGTATGGTTGTGACATTGGGCAGCATGGCTGTGACCGTTGATGACATTTCAGCTTTTCTTTTGTCCTCAATACTTTTTGTGTTGTTTTTATTCGGTGGCATCTAAAACAATAAGAAATTCTACATCAGATAAACAAAGTCATTCGATCTCACAATATCCTCCACTGCTGGTATCAAAAATAATTAATATTAGATACGTCACAACCATGCATTTTTGTCACAGCCATGGTCTCAAAAAGCCACGGTATCAAAAAGCCATGGTTGTGACTGCCTTGGTTGTGACATTTTCGTGCCGTGTCCGACATAACTTAAAAACTAGATGAGTTCTTTGCAATATCTTACTTTTAGCAGAAACTATTTAGTTTAGTTTACAATTCATAAAAAAAACACCAGCATTACAATTGTACTTACCTTTTATAATTCGGGCACGGCCTGGACAGGTTTAGATTGTCACTTTTCAAAATAAAACACAAAAACTATTTTTTATATTCACTTCGCTATTCACGCCAAGGATTCACGCCGTCCGGGAAATGTGAGGCCTAGAATGTTGCCAAAGAAGAAAAATATATAGTGATACCGGCTTTTAATTATCTTACGTTTCTACCGTTTTAGAAGAAAAATTATTTTGTAGAGGCTGTGATAATTTTTTTTCGGACAAACTTTATAAAGTTTTCTATTTTACACTTATTACCAAAACGAAACAATCAATTTATTTTGTGATAAGTTGAACGCACATAAAATGAATGGCAATGCATTTATTTCCAATAAATCGAAAAGGAATTCAGAAAAAATAAATTTGTAGAATATTTTGGTGAGCGGACACACGGGCAGCGGGCTGTGACTTTTTGGTCATAGTGGTATGTGTAAATCCAACAGCTGTATATTTTATGAGTAATTAACCTTTCAGTATAGTAAATAAAGTTAATTACTATTATAATTGGAAAAATAAACAAGAGTGACTTCGCCCAGCTAACCAATTCTCACGAAAGACACAATTTTTCGTAAGAATAAGAATTACCCATAATGTTCTGTGATAATATACAGCCCGACCAGAAAGAGTAGAAATTAAATGAGGGCGCCACTGTCGCTTTACACGGCAACACTACACTACGACCTAAACTATTTTGATACTTGCTGTATTTACTCCGAAAGTTTATGCAAAACGTTATCTATGTTTAGCTAAATTTGGATCTGACAGCAGCTAAATTGTACACCCAATATACATTTTAAATTTCGGCGACTACATGGCTAGCATGGCAGCGTGATATAGTGCTATCACACCTTCGCTCTCTTTCTATTTGCGCGCGAACGAACGAAATAAAAGGCATGATATAGCCATATCACGTTTAACATGCTACGTACGCCTCCTGTATTCTAGTTCTAGAAGAAAATAATGAAAACGCATATTACTTTATATTGTACTTTCAAATTATTTGTTTTTGAATACGATGTTTACTATTTTCGTATTTTCGTAGATCTGATATTTACATTCCTTCTATTTCTAGGCATGGCAGTTTTTTTATCGATGCATTCCGGCATTCCGGACAGAAAAATTTTGCGATATAAATGTTTTCCTGAAAACGATAAAATAAAAGTAGGTAATCGATAAAATATTAACTAGTCGCAGAGAAGATAAACTAAACATGCAGGAATGACATGCAAGGATCAAAATTATGCGGTCCACGCATACAATAACGTCAGTTTTATCAACAAACGATCATAACCCCAAACGAACCAAACTCGAAAGAAAATGCCCTAAATGATTATTTTTCAGAAGATAACTGACGATAATTGATATAATTACGCTGAAAACTATTGTTAAAAAGCAACATGAGAGTAAATAAATACCTACCATATCAGCAAATCGCTTGTAAACAACATCCAATCTGTTCCAATTTTCCCCGCTTGATATACCTCCAAACATAACAGAAAATAACGTAGTAAATTACTAAACTTGCACCACTTTTTGTTACTTTATCCATCAGTAATAATAATTAGGACAAATTCAAATATTTTACGTTAAATTTTTATTTGAAATGCATAAAACTGCATTTGAAATTTTGGTGATTGACAGTTTGACGTTTTCCATAATGTTGTCATGATAATGAAAAAGTTTAGTTCCGACTTATTTAATTTCTAGACTTTACGGTCGTACTGTAACTGTTATTTTTATGACTAAATCAACATCCCTGCTGTCATAACTTGTCAAACTAGGGGCCTGTTTCACCGTATAATAATGTCTATGGTTTCACCCATAAACATATTATACTTCCGAGTAGACCAAGGAACTCCTCATTATCGCATCACCGAAACCGAAATGTCAATATGTGCGAAATTGATAAGAGTGTGAGTTCTAGTGATGTGACATTGACGTATTCGCGATTATCGATATCAAAACCATCGATATCAGATTATCGACTACTTAGTAGTCGATGTGATTTTGATACCGATAATCGCGATTACGTCAATGTCACATCAATAATTATAGTAGTCACTACTACTATTATATTTTTATATTATGAAGTCTAAATCGGCTAGGCTACAATCTATCTACCTACACTGTTATAAAACTGTAACTTAAGGGGCCATAGGTTCAGACGAATATTTTCTATGAAAAACGCGATTGCTCAGCCCAGCCCAGCCCCACGAAAAGTGCGTGCGTGTGCCGTTTTTTCGATTAAAAAGAATTAACAAAAGTACTTTTTACAGATTTTTTTATGATTTCACTAGATAAACCAATGGTGAATATGTGAATATAAATACTAAAAACTAGAAACTATTTTAAGTTCTTCTAAAAGGAGAATTTTTTTTAAAAATACGAGTTCAAGAAAATACCGTACGTCACCTTTTATGTAATTTTTAAAGATTCAGTGTTCTGTTCAAATTATAATCAAAAAGATCTCGTCTGTTATTTTGTTAGTTCTTAAATAGAGTACGAATATAATTTACTTAACTTTGCTTTTTTATTTATTACATTATGTGGTCGTATTTACTCACTTTGTACTAAACAACGACAAGTGGACCTTTTTACTAAACTTTGTATCAATTCTTTGTTTAGATCGTAACTTTTTATTTTATAAAGTTTCAGATATAATTATATGTGGATTTCATGCAGAATATCTTAATCTACATTAATAAATCAAAATCTATGTAACAAATAAGTAGAAGTGTTTTTTATCGAACTTTAAAAATGTTTTTTCTCAAAACAAGCTTTTTCAGAGTTTAAACTACAAATGTCAGATAAAAAAAAAACTATGCCAGTTTTTGAAAATTTTATTAATCAATATTATCAATTGACTATTCTAGATTCCGAATCTAGTCTTAACTCTATACCCCACTACTGAAACCTTTATGTTTGGACGCCCACATATAACGAATAAACACCTACCAACACCGGGACAAATTCAGTAGGTATAGATCCTTTCTATTAAAGACGCCGATCGGTGATTTCGTGGCACGAAACAGTTTTCTTTGAAATGTCGACTGCATACCATATATTTGTTTAAGGCTCCTAGCGTATTCTATTTGACATTCGTACCCATTTTTTGTATCGTTATTGCATTTGCAGGAAATCTGGAAGTTACGAAGTTACCCAGTCAATAATATTAAGCATTACTTTGGCCCGGTCGCACAGTGCATAAGTGCGCAGTGTAATATCGGACCCTAAAATCAGACGTGGTCCATTTTTTGCCAGAAATATAGTTAGTAACATTTTGAATACAAGATTGAAACTCCCGATTGTCTGCGATTTATAGTTTGAGAGACAAAAAAAATCTGAAAATCGCCTACTTTTTATGCTGGATATCAGAAAATACAAAAAATTAAAATATCTAAACCTGTTACTGCTTTGCTGCATATACATGTCGAAAGATCTTTAATTTACACGTGTTTTAAGAATAGTCTGAGACTCGTGCAGGTCGTAGAAATTTAAATATTAATTATTTAATATTTTTCTTCTTTATTTTTTTCACTGAAGTCAACCATATCGGGTAAAAAAAACTAGCAACCAATTCCATGAACTCTCTAATATAATATTATAGATTTAAAGTTTGGGTTAGAGTTGTCACTTTTAATTCCTCAGAAAATATCCGGAAATCAGTAATATTTCTTAAAGGACTTTAGTTCGCTTTTATTAAATTCGGATTTCCAATATGGAATCGGGAGTTTCACTATTGTGTTCAAATTGTATTTATTAACTATCTATTTCTGGCAAAAATTGGGCCACGTTCGATTTTAGGGTCCGATATTACACTGTGCAATGTAACAAAATATCGCTAAATTATTATACTTATTTTATGTGTCGAAAGAGAGGAATAATGATTTTTGATAAATCTGTCAATCTGTCAGTATGTATCATGGGTTATGGACATGCTAAATAGTAATGTTATAATGTCGCAATTAGTAAAACCATTCCGTCAAAATCGGCGTGTAAGAATTTTTCGGACAGAGATTTTCTGGCAATATTTGGCCAGGCTAAATCCGCCTTTCAATAAGTTAAAAAAAATAACAGAAAATCTCACGTGACATGAACGGAGGGAGTTAGGTGGTAGATTAGAAAAATAAATTTCAAAACTATCGACATATCGATTAGATTTTGGACAATCTCTATGCGAAACGGTTTCTTTTTCACGTACACAATATTTTTTTATCTTACACATAATTATTTGAAATGATATATTATTTAGAAAATAGGACGTTTACTGCATATAATGAATGTATTACGAAATAATTTTAAGAATAAAATATATGAGAAAAAGTGTTGTGAAAGTAGTACTGTACTAATCCTATTTACCTTTGTAACGTCTCTTTATTTGGGTTTTTGGTGGAATTTACACTGCACTCCATTACAGAACATGATACCATAATGTTTTTTTATATTCGTCTTATAAAACACAAAATGAATTTAAAGAAAATCAATAAAATAACGAGAGATAATTTGTTGACAGGATACCGACGGAGCTGGAGGCGAGATTGTTTCAAAATGGTTTTACGGCTATTATATTATAATCTCTTTCGCACTCGTAGCTTTTTTCATTATGATCGGAATCTCATTCACACACTTACTTGGTCTACTACGGAAGGTAGTATAATAATGTCTATGGTTTCACCTCTTCGTGATAAGTGTTAGATAGATAATGCGACAGATAAATAGATCGTTTATTTGCCATTACATCTTTTAGATAATTATGCTACCTGAAACTTATCACTAAGGCTTCTAATTAGATACCAAGGTATGTTATCTTCTTAAAAACTTTTAGACAAATTATAAAGGGTTAAATTGATATCATTGGCATCCTTTTAAACTAAGAGTCTACCCATCAAAATGAACAACTTTTACTATGGGAGCAAACCGATCGGAACAAAAAAAATATGCTCTTCCATACTAAACTGCAACGTCTACTCGACTCAAATGTATGCAACAGCTGATTTTTTTGTAGCTCCGATTGAATTGCTCCCATAGTAAAAGTTGTTCAGTTTGATGGGTAGAATCTTAGTTTAAAAGGATGCTAATGATATCAATTTCACCCTGTATACGGTGGTGTAAGAAAATAAAATTGAATAGTTATACTTACATCAAAATAAAGTAAATAATTTCTTAGTCAATAAAGTCTCTAAACTAAAGTCTAAAATACCGAACTTTAGAATTTATACCCTCAAAATGATTCAGTAGTTTAAGTAAAGTCCCTCTTTGAAATATCAGAAACGCATTAGTTAGAGTGACCATAAATCATGCATCCATAACGACATTAACATTTAGGACGTTTATTAATATATTTTGAAGTAAGAATGATATGACCATCGAACCGATAAAGAACTTTCTCTATAGGACTAAGAAGGAAAAAGAAAAAAAAATGTTTCCATACAAAACTGCAAAACTTTATTCGACCCAAATGCCGATACATTTTGCAGTTTTGTATGGAAACATTTTTTTTTCTATTACCTTTTTTTACAGAAAACGACTATAAAGTTGATAAAGGTACTTAGACAGTAAGTTAATGTCATCGAATTAGGAAAAAACCTGTAATGATGATTATTGTGTATTGTAAATATAGTATAAAATAAATAATAAATAAATAAATAATATTTAATTTTGTTATGTTTAATGATCTTATCATCCCCTTAAAAAGAGTCAGCATAAATTAAGATACTTCTTAGGAGTGCTATTTATGAATGTCATGAATCTTATTTCATAGGCTACTCCAAAGTTACATAATCTACACGAGTGCGATTTTTTAACATCACAGCACGTTGTAAGTAATCAGCAGTAGAAAATGTCAAAATTACTATGGAGATTGTGCATCTTTCTACTGCTGATTTGAACGTGATGTTCTAAAATAGCACTCCAGTTTGGCATCACTTTCGAGTGCGGGTTACGTAACGAAAACGGGTTAGTTTCAAAAATTGCACTCTAGAGCGATCATATATTTGAAAGCGAAACAGATAGTTCAGCCTAGGCTGCCTGTCCATTGAAGCTGTGCGAGCTGTGCGAACTGTGTATAGCTGTATTTTTTAACCAATCAGGAGCTCGGGCGAGATCGCTGGCAGAAAGCTACACAGCCGTGATTTTCACTTGGACCCATTCTGAACAAACTACAAAGGGACGTTGCTCAAAGGCATGTCCTAGTTTCCTACTAAACTTATTGCGCCCCTAGCCCAGCATAAGGGGATTCATTTCATTCAAGACCGAGGTACTTTTTGTGTGTCATTCATGTTTCTTATGAACTCTAGATTATTTCCTCAATCGTGTGCACGACAGAATATGAATCGATCATTTGTACATAGTTTTTATCTCAATTTACTTTACTTTGCATTGTTTTGTATTGTTTTAGTTATAGGATAAGTTTCTATTTGAATAAAGCCATAATTTCTTATTAGGATTAGGGCCTAGTACATAAGTTATGTAAATAGTTAGAATAGGGCTTGTATTTCATTCCTTAAGTGATTTCCCTTGAGATTCCTACCCCAGTTAGATAGGTACACATTTCCCTAGTTAAATTAGCACATAGTTTCATCAGATTTTAAAGTAAATAACACGATTAGCTTACATAATTCCAGTTAGAATTAACCCTGATTAGACTTAGTATCTCATTACAAGGGGAGGAACTTAAGAGAAATCAACGTTAGAAAGAGACAGTGCAACTGTCCCTGTCGGCGCATACAGACGAGCGAGGGGGGCCCCGACTCCCGCGAATCCGCGGTATGAGGAAGCGGGGGACGGGGTCATATAAATATTGAAATCTTTCGCGCGCGCTCCTCACTCTGTTTTGCGCCGGCAGACGATGAGAATGATATGTTTGGATGTTAGAAAATAAGTAAGTAAGTAATGAACATTGTTTCTTTACTGTAAAATGTAAGATTGAGATAGAAATAAAGAGATTTTAGTCAAGGGGAAGAGTGCGGGGTGAAGGGGAGTGGTCGCTCGAAAATGATATATAAGAAGCGCCGATTCGGCGCAGATTCAGTCCGGATCCAGCACTCGAGAAGAAAACATCTTGAAGAAAGAAAACTCTCTGCGACCACTAGCCCTCTCTGCCCCACCCTCCAGCCTGGCTCACATTTGGAAAACCGCATCGGCATTTTCACTGAAGAAAGAAACCCCTACTTACAGTCCACGCTCCACATTTGGTCCTTCAGGAGCCGAATCAAGAAGAACCTGCGAAGATATTGAAGAGATATTGAAGAAATTTGAAGAGATTTTGAAGAGATTTTTGAAGAATCGAAGATGCCGATTACCACACGCAGCCAGTCTGGTAGAGAGGGCGACGGGTCGCAGACCACGTCGCGGAACGCGTCAAACCCCACCACGAGCGCCGAGTCAAGCGCCACCGGGTCCGGAACCACCACGACGGCAACGAACACGACGTCGTCGGGCACCGCCGCTACGTCGTCGGGCACCGCTGCGACGTCGCAAGAGACCATGAAGCCGCCGTCGAAAGCGCCGTCGAGAGCACCGTCACGTCGTTCTACCGCCTCCCGCAAGAAACTCCTCGCGGAGCTGGAGGCCAGGGAGCGCCTGGCGGAGCTGGACAGAGAAATCGCGAAGCTTCGTCTAGCGAAGATCCATGCAGAAGCTGAATCGTCGGACGAAGAAGAAGAAGAGAACCAAGAAAAAGAAGAATCCTCCGTTCGAGTCGAAGAATGGTTGAAGAAACAAGAAGAAGAAAGAAGAGCGACGTCACCCCCGCCCCGCACGCAGCGGGAAGCGCCACGGAAGGATGGACGAGGACAGGGCGATCACCGCGGTGATCACCAGGGCAACGAAGAGCCCCGGCCTGCGCGTCAAGACATCTCTGAACTGGCGGCGGCCATCACCCAGGCCATGAGATCTGTTACGAGGGAGGCGCCGAAGTACATTCAAGAATTACCCATCTTCAACGGACAATCGAACGCGTGGCTGCCATTCAAAGCGGCGTACGAAGACACGGCAAGAGGATTCTCCGACACCGAGAACATAGCAAGATTAAGAAAAAGTCTCCGGGGCATCGCGCTAGAAGCGGTCCAGAGCCTGCTCCTATCCAACCCGGAGCCGAGCGTCATCATCGCCACGCTCGAGAGAAGATTCGGTCGCCCTGAAGCTATCGTCATGGGCGAAATGGAGAAGATCAGAACACTTCAGAAGATAGGAGACAACCCACGCGACCTCATCGTGTTCGCTAATAAGATAGCGAACATCGTCGCGACCGTAGAAGCACTGAAGAAAATCCATTACCTGTACAATCCCGAAATGGCGCGAAACGTGATTGAAAAATTGTCTCCGATCATCAGAAGCAAATGGTTCGACTTCGCCGCCCGAAACAAAGAAGACGTTCCTGAGCTGAAGCGACTGGCCACCTTCCTGAACGAAGAAGCAGACAAATGCGGCGCCTACGCTTCACTTGAGACCGTCACAGAAGAAAAATCGAAGAAAAGACAAGAAAGAACATTCAATGTGAACACGCTACGCTGCCCAGCCTGCAACGGACCACACAACCTACCTGACTGCAAGAAATTCGTAGCTGCCAGCACGGACGAGCGGTGGGAGATAGTGAAGAAAAGTCGTGTTTGTTTCCGCTGCCTGCGCAACAACCACCGCCACGCCGACTGCAGAGCCAAGGTATGTGGTCATCAGGGTTGCACCATATCGCATCACAAGCTTCTTCATCAGTCAAGACCGAAGATCGAAGAACCACGTAGCGAAGAACCACCGCGTCGCACACAAGAGCCGCCGCATCGCGAAAAAGTCGGCTCTACGTACGAAGACACGAATAACACAGCGAGCAACGGCACCGCACGGCGCGCTTATTTGAAAATCGTTCCTGTAGTTCTCACCGCAGCCAACGGGAAGGAAGTAGAAACGTTCGCGCTACTCGACGAGGGCTCTACAATCACCATCATCGACGAGAAAATTACACAAGAACTCAACGTCGACGGGCCCACCGATCCAATGAACGTCCGAGGTGTGAGCGGGAAGGAACTACAGTACCCGAAAAGCTAGCGCATCGACCTGAAAATCCGCGGCAAATACGCAGACGAAACATGCGAGCTACGCGACGTGCGCACCGTGCGAGAGCTCGACTTCGCTTCTCAGAGGGTCGGCAGAAGAGACATCGAAGATTGCCCGCACCTGAATCAAATTCGAGACGAGCTGGTATACGAAGAGGCGCATCCGAAGCTACTCATCGGTCAAGACAACTGGGATTTAATTATCTCAGGCGCGGTGCGAGCGGGACGGAAAGACAAACCCGTCGCATCGTACACGAAGCTGGGATGGGTCCTTCACGGCTGCCGCTCATCCATGACGTATCCAGAAACCTTCTGCGGTCACCTAACCGTCGTACGAAACAGTGAAGACAACGTGGAGAAAATTACGAACTATTTCAAGTTGGAATCGATTGGAGTAGAAAAACCGACAGAGAAGAGCGATCCCGAGCAGCTGGTATTGAAAATGTCAGAAGAAACAAGCCGCCGCCTGCCCGACGGACGCTTCGAGACAAGATCGACAGTACAGCAGTTCGCCGCCAACCCGCGTGTCGCCACCGTCGCTATCGGCGGGAGAGAGACAGAGAAAACACAAGAAATCTTACGTGACGCGACGACGGACTGCATCGATCTCAAGTCGAACACTCGAAACATCGAAGAGACCAAGAAAGAAGTTCCGAAGACAGAAGAAAGAGAGACAGGTCTCGTCACCCACCAGCGACCTGACCACGCTCACCTCCCTCGAGTCGAGCGCTTCTCGTCGTTCACACGCTTGCTACGAGCTACGGCACGCGTGCTACAGTTCGTAGACCTATGTAGGCGTAAGAAAAATGAAACAGTGTTGGCTACGAAGCGAAAACGAACGCGAGAAAACAAGAAAAACGACTCCGATTGGAAAACTGATAAGAAGACTGATAAGAAAGCACGCAAGAACGAGACGACGCACGCGAAGAAAAGAGATAGCAACATCATCGGAATCGAGGCGCACTATCTCATTCGCGCCGAGAAACTGTGGTGGAAAGCGGTACAAGAAGATTGTTTTTTCGAAGATTTACGTCGAGTGAAGAGTGGCGCGGCGCCTCAACCTGGAGACAGGCTATCGGCGCTATCAGTAGTGGTCGGCGAAGATGGAGTTCTGCGACTCAAGGGAAGAATCCACGCTTCGCCTGACATCGACGAAGAGACTGCGAGCCCGGCTGTACTCGACGGGAAACATCTTTTTACGCGACTGTACATACAACACGTACACGAGCGGCTACACCACGGCGGTATCGAGACCGTAGTGAACGAGCTACGAGAAAGAACATGGATAGTGAAGATACGACCGACAGTGCGTGACGTCATCAAGCGCTGTCGACGATGCAAGCCGAGAAGAGCGAAGCCCGCCTCCCGGGCCACCGGTAACCTGCCTCTGGCGCGTGCATCTCACCACGCACGCCGCCGAGGCGAACGTTCACCGCCCGCCCACTGACACACGGGGCGGTGACGCCGAGGCGCTCACACCCAACCACATCCTGTTGGGACCCAACTCGCACGTCCCACCACCTGGCGAGTTCACCGCAGACGACCTCACCGCGCGCAAGCACTGGCGGCGCGCACAACGCCTGGCAGACGTCTTCTGGAGCCGCTGGGTCAAGGAGTACCAGCCGCTACTCCAACACCGGCGGGAGCCTCGCACGACCGGCGCGCCACCCGCTGTCGGCGACCTGGTGCTCATCTGCGACCCCAACCTGCCGCGCAACACATGGCCGAGAGGACGCATCATCGCAGTCTACCCAGGGCGAGACGGCGAGGTGAGGATCGTGGACGTCGAGACCAGCAACGGGCACGTCCTCCGAAGACCGACCAAGAGGATCGTCGTGCTACCTGTTGGATCGCAGAGCTGCGACGGCGGGAGAAATGTGCACGACAGAATATGAATCGATCATTTGTACATAGTTTTTATCTCAATTTACTTTACTTTGCATTGTTTTGTATTGTTTTAGTTATAGGATAAGTTTCTATTTGAATAAAGCCATAATTTCTTATTAGGATTAGGGCCTAGTACATAAGTTATGTAAATAGTTAGAATAGGGCTTGTATTTCATTCCTTAAGTGATTTCCCTTGAGATTCCTACCCCAGTTAGATAGGTACACATTTCCCTAGTTAAATTAGCACATAGTTTCATCAGATTTTAAAGTAAATAACACGATTAGCTTACATAATTCCAGTTAGAATTAACCCTGATTAGACTTAGTATCTCATTACAAGGGGAGGAACTTAAGAGAAATCAACGTTAGAAAGAGACAGTGCAACTGTCCCTGTCGGCGCATACAGACGAGCGAGGGGGGCCCCGACTCCCGCGAATCCGCGGTATGAGGAAGCGGGGGACGGGGTCATATAAATATTGAAATCTTTCGCGCGCGCTCCTCACTCTGTTTTGCGCCGGCAGACGATGAGAATGATATGTTTGGATGTTAGAAAATAAGTAAGTAAGTAATGAACATTGTTTCTTTACTGTAAAATGTAAGATTGAGATAGAAATAAAGAGATTTTAGTCAAGGGGAAGAGTGCGGGGTGAAGGGGAGTGGTCGCTCGAAAATGATATATAAGAAGCGCCGATTCGGCGCAGATTCAGTCCGGATCCAGCACTCGAGAAGAAAACATCTTGAAGAAAGAAAACTCTCTGCGACCACTAGCCCTCTCTGCCCCACCCTCCAGCCTGGCTCACATTTGGAAAACCGCATCGGCATTTTCACTGAAGAAAGAAACCCCTACTTACAGTCCACGCTCCACAAATCGTAAAGCGTTTTGTTTTGTTTATATGCATGTGACGTCATTTGTGTCATAGCCTACGAATAAGAATGTATAGAAATGTAAATCAAGCTCAAAAAGTGACCCCAAAAAAAGTACACAGTGTTCAAAATTTGTTCCTTAAAAACTACACCTTGCCGCCAAAACTCATACAAAATGTAATTTTTCAAAGGGTGCCAAAAATTATGTTGCTTTTGTTTAGAGTTATTCTTCCATAGTTTTTCTTATTCGTAGGTCATAGCTGTAAGGAAAGCACCTACCTAAATAAACAGGGTGTGCCTAAACACAAATGCGTGCGTTACGTTTTTTAAGGGGATGACCAACTTTCTCTGCTATGGTACAGCACAATAACTAAAATGACTCTAACAAAAATTTTCACTTTAAAGTTTAATATTTCGCATGCAAACGCATCCCTAAATTGAGAAATGGTCTTCACACACCTGAAATATTTTTAAACGACCTATCCAATGACACTCCACGCTATGGAATAGACGAGAAAAAGAATGCACCCACACAACCCCACTCCTTTTAGGTGTAGGGAGGGGGGGAAGTAGGTACCCTAAAATAAAATGTTTTTCAAGAATTATTTTACAATACAATACAGTACAATACAATACAGTACAATACAATACAGTACAGTGCAGTGCAGTATAGTACAGTACAGTACAATGCAGTACTCTTTATTTGCACACCAAAAACATAGATTTACCATAATACCCATAAATTACAGATTTCTTTAAGAGTCTCTGAGGTAAACCGCGAATAGACGGACGTACATGGCAAAACTATAAGGATCCTTGTTGACTACGGAACCCTAAAAATAGAGATGTATTATCAATACCTCCCTCACAAAATTTTAAAACCAAACAACCGTAGCTCTATCTTTATAAACGACCTCAATTCCAAGATAGAAATCAGAGTTTCACACAAATCCTAGTTAGCATCAAACAACTAAACAAACGCGATACCAATCAAGCGCTATATCACACAGATACCTACATAGCCTAGAAATACGGTCGTGTTTGCAGTAGCAAAGTAAACAGCGCCATGCGGCAAACGATGTCCGGATCTGGGACACGTCTGGATGTTTGCTAAATACTGCATGCAAGAGTAGCTAGATACTATGAGGGATTTGAATTATTGTGTTTTAAGATACCGATTAGACAGGTATCAGTAGTTAGACCACGGGCTTTTTATAAACTGATACGAACGGTTGCAGATTCTGCAGGAGGAGATGGAAACTCCTCAGCACCTTCTATGTGACTGTGGCCCCCTGATGTACAAACGCAGTACTCATCTGGGAAGGCAGATATTGACACCAGATGAGATACAAACCGTCCCGCTCAAAAATCTTCTACGATTTCTGGCCGCAGTCGCCTTAGTAAGCTGAAAAAAATGCGAGCCAACCAAGAAGTATTTTCTTTTAATTAGCACCAAAATAATTGAAATGACCTTATTATTGTTTACTAAAAACAAAAGATGGTAGTTGTTACAAGCCGAATTCGATTAACAAAGTTATCTTAGTCAGAGAAGTCATGATGTTGACAGGCTCATATGGATTCATGATGTATGATTATTATAAACAAGATCTTGGTTGAAGTAAACAAATTTTTTTTTCAGTGTTTCAATTATCTAGGTCCCAAACCCAAAATAAATAGGTAACAGGCCTGTTGGCCAGACGATATAGTTAGGGTCAGAAATGGACACTTTTTTCTCGTTGTCCCATTAAATGGTCCCACTAACCGAACCAGTTAATGCACTTAAGCAACTGACCTAGGGGCACCCAAAATGGGTACGGACTTCGGCATAGGAGATATTGCTGGGGCTACATGGCAGGTTGGGTAGCGAGGTCGGTGAGAAGCAGCCTGGAGTTCAGTCTTAGGTAATAGGTACTAGTAAACGCGCTCGGTGGTCGCGACAGGCCATAGTCATGCGGAGGGAGCAGCGTGTCCCAGTACCAATTTACCTGCGCGCGGTACCAATACTGCTGGTGCCTCACCCCCCCTGTTCACCGCAAGAGCATAGAATATAGATAGATCCACCGGCGCCGCAACCGCTGAACGCACCCACTATTATTATAATTACGCTATGGTTCAGTGTAGCTACCTTACCTTCGGAACAAGTTAGCTAAGCAAACCCAATAAGTGGCTAGATACTAGAATTTAACTGTCTCTAAAGTGGCAAAAATTTGCTGAACAAAATAAAGTATGAGAACACACATTTCAGATACGAATTTTCAGTTTCTCTTTCCATCAGATCAGGAGGGCAAGGACTAGAGATTATTTTATCCTGCCTGACTTTAAATGAAAACTAGGTAGGTAGATAACTACACAGAGATGTCCTAACTGCCAAATTCATCACATTTCAATCCACACCGTTGGGCCTAGAAACGTGCGCTCCAGAATATGTAGCTTACTTTACAAAATAGTTTTCAGTTTAGAATCCAACCCTAAAGGCTGAGGAAAAGGGTTGAAAATGCTCAGTTTAAGCCGTGGTTACATATAAACTGGAAATTCGCAAAGTGGTCTCACATACAGATGACACTATATAACCTTCCTACCAAAGCTTCCTACATACAGACACATCAAGACACATAGACGTAACCATAGATTAGATAACATCCTCATCACACTAGTGCATGTCAATGTCAATCATCTTGTATCCTTTGTTTGAGGCTATTTGAATGATTTTCTTTGAAATTATACTTACTCATCCCTGTTTAGATATTTGTGATACCTATTTAACTTTAACAGCATCCTGTGGGAAATAGGCTAACAACAAAATTTTTGCAAATTGTTGGCGTATAGTTACGGAACTCATGTCGATTTGTTTCTCATAAATCTCTCTAGATTATATTAGCTATACCTCATCTAAACGGAGTGTCGCGTAATCGCAGTTGGCACACATCTTGTCTTAGTAAAATATTATGTTGTTTTTTTTTCGTATGAACGAACATCAGACGTTCTTATTGACTTACATGTGTCGTTTTAACAAGAAAAAAGAATCTTAGCAAAAAAAGTCAAAACGGTGTCGTTTTTATATTGATTTCATAATTCCGTTTGCATTTTTACCGAATCTTTTTAGAAAAAATTATGTTTTTAGAAGATAATCCCGTCAATAAACGTTACCGTTTGTGGGCCTAAACAAAATTGACTCCTTTGATTGTCTCTCGTACAAAAAATCGGCCAAGCGAGTCGGACTAGCGCACGTATGGTTCCGTACACTGACTGACAGACAAAAACCGCTGAAGATAGAAACATGGGAATACTTATTTATTCTACAGCGGGTGTAGTGTAGGGGTGCACTAAGAAAAGATTTTTCGAAAATCAACCCCTAAAAATGTAATCGACGCGGACGAAGTCGCCGGTCAAAAGCTCGCTTAGTGTACAAAAAATTTCGTTTTGTTAATTTCCTATAGGTTTCTTTGGGAAAGTTATTCAGTATCATGAGCACAATCACCCCTTTAAGTAATGTAACTATACCCTCTAACACCCTGTAGATAATAGTCTACGAATTTGTTCGTAGACTAAATCCCAGGACCCTGCACACACACACGGTGCGCTATCCCGCTGACCTCGTTTCAAAAGCGCTTTGGTTTCAGACCGTCTGTTAGCACACTACAGATTTATGCTCTCTCAGAGTTGCATTAAAGTTGTATCAATTCATGTTGATACATACATAAATTCATGACCATTATACACATGATAGATGGTCAGTAACTTTGCTAACAACTACCAAATTATATTCGCGCAGTCGTAGCAATACAAGACTTATTCTTACTATCTCCCATTTCTTCTAATTCGAGGATTATAGTGTAAGAAACTAAGAATATTAGACAAAATTTTAGCGAAACAGTACAATGCAACATAACCAGGTGAAATTTTGGTCCAAAAAAGCAATTTTTAAAATATTTATGGTTACTAATTATTTAAAAATTTTTCATTATGTGATACTAGCTCAAAGAACTGTCCAACTTTTTAATAATGAAAAATAAAAAGAATTAGTTACTCACTAAACATTTTTAAAATTGTTTTTTTGGACTTAGATATGAGGATGTTATGTATGACGTTATGAGTCATTAGACTTTTATTTATGTTTTAGAAAAATTGACCCAGCCGTTTCTTACCTGGAGGAGCCCAAACTTGGTATTTTTGAAAATACTTTCTGGATTTTAAAAAAACCAGTGATTGAGAGGTAATGGTGTGTTATATTTTTAGAACCGGCTCATGAAGCCCTTTCAGTTGATACCCAACACAAAAGGTCTCAGAATTATTTTTTTTAAATCCCATATACATTTTTTTATCTCAAAACGGGCGGGCGGGCGGAGTTTTAGCCAAAGAGATTTAATATAATACTACTCAAATATATTGAAAGTCTTAGCACATCATTTTGGTCCGTATTCCGAGTAAGTATTGCAAATTTTCAGCTAGTTATGACGAATTTCACTTTTCAAACCTCTTAAACCTTTTAAAATTCCTAGGCTATTATTCCATTTTTAGTGTTCCCTGCCAAAATTAACAAAAATGGAACACTTATACATAGAATCACATCCGTGTCTGTCCGTCTGTGTATCACACGTGTTTTTCTGAGAGTCTGTTAGACATAAGAAACTGAGAAGTAGTATAATTACAGCAATTCATGATATCCATTACATAAATTAAGTCCAGAAAACTTTCTATTTTGAGGGACAGTTTCGAGGGGAAGGGGTTCAAATACCAAAAAAAAAAAAAAAAACGCTCACAGGCACATACATTGTAATGATTACAAGTTAAGTACTGTAGGCTTTTTAATATGGAAACAATACAACAAAGGCACGAACATAAAACATCCAAAACCGAACCGGGATTCGAACCCAGGACCCTGTTTTGGCAGTCCAGCGTGGTAACCATTACACCAACAGGGTCGTCAAGAACTACTAGTGTTAAATAATCTTCAGTAACTAAGTATAGCTTAATACTTAGTACCATTACTTAGGCATTAGACAAAAATGGCCCAATTTGAATCACGCCATTTAATCTGATTTAATCTAAAAGTTGCATTAATCCATCAAAATCCCTCTAATCAAAGCTCCACTTACAAAGCAAACTCAGATTGATATGTGGGCACTAGCTACTTATATAATGTATACATATGTAACCTAAATCCATGCATTTTGGGAAATGGAGCCACACCGGACATGTTACATGCTTCAATCACAGAGCACACTCTGGAGAGCTGTATTTACTTCTCTATATACGTTGGTTTGTTTCCACTGCACCTATGTTTTGAGGGTTTGCTCTTGGACGTCACGTTGATACTGGGTGCCATACAAATCTACAATAAAAGCTTCGATCAAGAATAAAAAACAAGAGAAACAGAAGAGACAACACTCCAAAAACAGCAGCTTCAAAAGTGCGAATATGTGAGGGTATTTTTCATTTAGTATTGCCACAGATTGAGTTGCTACCTAATAGATACATCACTAAATTCCCACGCTTTAATTACCTCTCTTTCTCGCAGCGATATTTTGTTTGACGCTCTCGCTTGCGCTCGTAGCAATCGATAGGGAGTATCCGGCATGGCCCGAAAGTGTAAGCACTTATCGCGGTCGGTACGGTGGAGTGACGGAGGCCTGCAGCCCTAGTACGATATGATACCTTTACACGCGCGCGACGAGCCTTCACTGCATAAAAAATTACCCCTTCCCGAGCTTTTCAGTCGGTTCGAGTATTCACCTGCGACGAGTAGTATAGAAAAAGGCCTAGAGAAATCATGCCAGGGAGTATTACTTCATCTCGCTGACACTAAATAAATAAGGACCATTTGCTTAAATACAGGAGACTGTAACTAAGTAGCTAACTCCACTGGCCCAGCGACCGAAAGTGGGTCTTGGTCTCCGAAACAAGAGAGCGCCACTTCCTGCGCAACCTCTCGACAGTAGCTAGCTTTGAATCTCACGTAGGTCAGCCTCCACTACGTCGTTCCAGTGATACCTGGGGCAACGCACTCGGAATTGGCCAATAGGTCGACCTAGATATACTCTCCTATACCGATCTTCACCCATTCTTTCTAGATTGCCAAGCCAGCAGAAACGGTGTGCCATTGTCTCGCTAACGATATTTGGGAAGACCGCAAGTTGAATTTCAGCATTTTTCCGGACTCCAGCTCCCATCCTCGTTTTCAAATGAACTCTGATCCTCTAGACCCATAATATACATCTAGTTCTTATCGTTCTTACAATGTTCTCCTTTGATCGTAATCGATCGTGTTTTTGTACCTAATGTTTGCGTCATGTTTGTCGCTAGCAAATTGCTAGACCATCTTCTCAAAATTCGAATTACGATTATAGATTTGCTCCCATTTTAAAAAGTATTATGTTTGAAGGTCTGAAGGCGAAGCAATAAAATTTGTTCTGAACTACACCTGAAAAAGAAAGTGTTAAAAAAATCACCCAGTCAGTTACTCTTTCGACCTAAATAAAGGTCACAAAATTACAGTATATAGTTGTCCTCAGTCATTATAATAGGTCCTACAATATCAACATGTACACCATAATAATGACAATGGTCTTAGACATTTTGATTGAACTCTCAAAAGTTCTAAACCCATATTCAAAGTTCTCTTGACGTGTGTCACAATGGAACCACACTGTTTCCCGTGCACTGCCGAGTCAACATAATGGATGAGCATTGCATTTGGCGAGCACCCAAATTTACTGCTAGATACTGTATAGTGCATGTACTCTAAATGTTACTAACACATAGTAGACAGGGTGGAATATAAACACTATAAATCTAAGGCTTCGGCTGTTAACCACGTTGAGTTTACACAACTATGATAGCAAATCTGCATTATCTTTTAAATTTTTCCTGATAATTAAGCCAACATAGCCAATGGACTTTACTCTTCCAGTAGCATGCCACCCCAGACAAATTGAAAAAAAGAAAAACAACGGGTTGCACTCCGGGAGTGCCGGCAGAACTGAAAACTTGCACATTAACGTTGTGCATTTTTGATATTTTGGAATGGTTAGGGAATAATATCGCACGAATTGCTTTAATTATCAGTATAAAAGTACTATAATTTATATGGTAAAATACAATATTCATTTATTGAGTTATCGTACACAAACTTGACAATTTATATTTCATTAAAAATGTAACTATTACAATAATTTTACATTAAAAAGTTTATCTCAGAAAAATCAACTTCCATATCGTATTTTTGATGATTTTATACGGAATACACGTTTTTACACTCGATTAACAAAGCAATGGATAAGCCAATGTGGTCAGTATCACAATTGATACTCCTAATATAAAGAACCAAAGTGTGTTATAAAAGAAACGATTTCCCTCAATTATACGTCGCTGTTTTTTGTCGCGCGTATTTTTTCCGCTTACCACCGTGCTTTTGTTGCAGCCTCTCACATTAAAAACCTACACCACACATGTGCTTATTGTGATATTATAAAAATATAGGTTAATGCTATAAAGTATAAACTTATTACAAATATTACATCTAATAATTATAGGCAGCATCTTGACTTTCTGTCGCGACTCGCGCAAGCGCTCTACCTCGATCACGTCAGCTCAGTCGATCAGGGTGACGTCATGGTCCTGACGCGAGTTTAAAATTGTTTACCCATACCAAAAGTGCACAACGCCGCTAAAGAAATTTTCATTTCAAAAATCGAGATTGTTCCTTCTATCATCGTTATTTTACGCCAAAAATGACAGCACATGGCGGATTTCTCGTTATATCGCTTTGTCGTGCGTAGCATTACTAGCCTTAAGTCATCGTTGTGTAGGCAGGCCAAAACTCGAATGGTCTGATTATAGGACATGGATAGTTGCAAGCTCTTCATCGACGATATGATATGATGGTCTGTGAAACCTGTTCAATATTTGTAACGCATTTAACGTTCCACCCTGTAGGATACAGGGTGAAATTTATATCATTAGCGTCCTTTTAAACTAAGAGTCTACCCATCAAACCGAACAACTTTCAATATGGGAGTAAACCGATCGGAGCAAAAAAAATCTGCTGTTTCATACTAAACTGCGGTGCCTACTCGACTCAAATGTATGCAACAGCAGATTTTTCTTTTGCTCTGATCGGTTTGCTCCCGTAGTAAAAGTTGTTCAGTTTGATGGGTAGACTCTTAGTTTAAAAGGATGCTAATGATATCAATTTCACCCTGTATAATGTAAGAGTAAATAATTTCAATATTAATCATTTGACAGCTATACAACGTGTTAATGAATTAACGCAAAACTAGAAAGTAGTTTGTTTAGAATCGAGAGCAGAATCGAATTATCATAGTTTCAACATAGGTAATTTTTTTCAAAATATTAAATAATTTGTTTGCAAAATTAAAAATTTTCTGAACCCGATGTCAACCCACCGCACGGGCACACTCACCCTACTTACTACCAAAACAAGATTATAAAAATGTATCCATGAGCACGTTAGCGCTTTCTTTTCGTGCTGAAATGATAACAAATCATTTTTGCCTCAAAACTTAAAATGCTTATAATTTTAAATTTTAACTATAAAAATAATGAAATTATTGTTTCAATCTAATTATTTTGTTATAAATCAGTTGGGGTGTATGAGGTTTTGCGCTAATTCATTAACACGTTGTATAATACTGAACTAATGTAATGAAATGAATGAATAATGATAATGAATGAGAAACTAATATTGTAACACTAATACGTAATATGTTGCAGTACCCTGACAGGGTTCATGTACCCCTATAATTTTAATGTAACAACTTATGCTGTATGTACATGAATGCAAATAAATTAACTATGAAACTAAACTTCGAAATGTTCCTAAGCGGGCCAAGCTTACCTAGCTTAAAATTTATAATGAATAGAATTTTTGGCCCACTATTTAGCCAAACTTGTTTCGCCCCACATTTCCTCGCATTTATTGTAATATTTTTATGGCTGATTGAATGAAAGGCTCCTTTTAAGAGAGCTTACAGATTTATCCACAATCCACTTTGAACAAAATTAATCACATTAAGAGGGCTATCACAGTCCAGTGGCGCCCTCATCACATTAAAAAAGATTTCTCAATAAAGAAAGCCTAAATTAAAAAAGTTATCAACATCAAAACTACAAAAGCCTTCAAGCTATGTGTGTGTGGCAGGTCTAAAATGGGCTGGTCATTTCTGCTGAAGAACTAACAACCAATGGGGTATCAGAGTTCTACAGAGAACTTTCAGTATGGAACCAATATTTACGATTCGAAAAAAAAAACTATTCTTGCACAGAAAATCTCAATATCTTACTTGACTTGATCCAAATGTTGATCCTGTTGTAAAAGTTAATTCAGTTTAATGGTCTGAAGCACCTCTGTATAGTCCAAAGGTCCAACCAAATTGATACCCCAGGACTTAAGACCCCAGAATAATATAATAATTTATGAAACCTATGTAAATATTCTCATGAAGACTTACCGTACCATTCGTCGCTGACGATGCAAACTGCCCTATATCATTTTTTGAAAATGTTCAGGATAGCACAAAAACCATTTTTCTTCCCCGATTGTTAAATGAATTAGGATATAACTTTAAAATTATAAGTTAAATTAAAAAAAACTACATATAAACGTATTCTCAAGACATGAACCTATAATAATGTATCAAAATAGAACATGAAAATTTGAGATTTTCAGTGAAAATTGCCAATGTTTTGAGATTGGCCTTTTTGCAACGCCCTATTATAAACTTTCAGGAAAAGTTGTTTTAGTTACGCCCGTCTGTAATGTAGGAATCGTAACAGAAAATACATGATTAAAGTAAAAAAGACATAAAATTGGTTTTTAATCAGGAATCAGTTTTTATTTTTTCATTTCGGAAAACAATTTAAAGTGAAAAATTGACATTTATTCGTATTTGGCCTACTAGAATCTCACTCATGAGGTAGGATCTTATAAAAATCTTTATACAGGGTGAAATTGATATCGTTAGCATCATTTTAAACTCAGAGTCTACCCATCAAACTGAACAACTTTTACTATGGGAGCAAACCGATCGGAGCAACTAAAAAATCAGCTGTCCCATACTAAACTGCAGTGCCTACTCGACTCAAATGTATGTAACAGCTGATTTTTAATTTGCTCCGATCGGTTTGCTGCCATAGTAAAAGTTGTTCAGTTTGATGGGTAGACTCTAAGTTTATAAGGATGCCAATGATATCAATTTCACCCTGTATATTCACTTATCATGTAATCCAGATGTAATCTTATAATAGGATTGTCACCGGTGCACAAACTCATCAAATCTTCATATTTAGCTTTAGCAATTTTAATTTTTGATTCATTCAGTGGTGGCACGTCTTCACTAAGAAAATGTGCATCAGTCCTTTTCAGTGTAATCGATCTGTAAGAATCCAACATATAGACTAGTTTTGAATAGGATAGTGCTGGGATTTTCTTTCATCATCATCATCATCTCAGCCGATGGACGTCCACTGCTGGACATAGGCCTCCCCCAAGGATCGACATAACGACCGGTCTTGCGCTGCCCTCATCCAACGTTTTCCCGCCGCCTTCACCAGGTCGTCGGTCCACCGTGTGAGGGGCCTACCCACGCTGCGCTTTCCGGTGCGCGGTCGCCACTCGAGAACTTTTCGGCTCCACCGGCCATCAGTTCTGCGAGCAATGTGCCCCGCCCACTGCCACTTAAGTTTAGCAACTCTTTGGGCTATGTCAGTTACTCTGGTTCTTCTGCGGATCTCTTCATTTCTGATTCGATCTCGCAGGGAAACTCCGAGCATAGCCCTCTCTCTACATTGCCCTTTGGGTGACTTTCAGCCTTTTTATGAGGCCTTGAGTGAACGAACACGTCTCTGTTCCATATGTCATCACTGGCAACACACACTGATCGAAGACTTTCGTTTTAAGACACTGCGGTATTTGGGACGTGAAGATACTACGTAGCTTCCCAAACGCTGCCCAGCCGAGTTGGATTCGACGGTTGTTCTCTTTCTCGAAGTTGGACTTACCTAACTGGATAGTTTGTCCCAGGTAAACATAATGGTCAACAACTTCGAGCGCAGAGTTTCCGATCATTACAGGAGTGGGTACAATATGGGCATTTGACATGATCTTCGTCTTGTCCATGTTCATCTTCAGACCAACTCGTTTGTAGGCTCTGCTGAGATCATCGAGCATTCGACTGAGCTCCTCCATAGTCTCCGCCATGATGACTATATCATCGGCAAACCGAAGGTGACTGATGTACTCGCCGTTTATGTTGATGCCTAGCCCTTTCCAGTCCAGAACCTTGAAAACATCTTCCAGTGCAGCGGTGAACAGTTTCGGAGATATAACGTCTCCCTGCCTAACGCCTCGCTGCAGTAGGATAGGTTTCGAGTTCTGGTCCTGTAGTCGGACTGACATAGTGGCGTTTTTGTACAAGCATTTCAGCACTTCGATGTACCGGTAGTCTACTTGGCATCGCTGAAGAGAATGCAGTACAGCCCAAGTCTCGATCGAATCAAAGGCTTTCTCGTAGTCCACGTACGCCAAGCAAAGGGGCAGGTATAACTTGCCGAAGCGTATGTATGTGGTCCACAGTGCTAAAGCCCTTTCGGAAACCGGCCTGTTCGGGAGGCTGGAAATCGTCAAACCTGCGCGCGAGACGGTTCGTAATGACTCTCGAAAACAGCTTGTAGACATGGCTAAGAAGGAAAATGGGCCTATAGTTCTTCAACAGGGCATTATCGCCTTTTTTGGGTGATGAAAGGAGAGATTCAATGATTTGAAGACTGTTTTATATAATGTTAAACCTGGTTTGTCAGCTGAGTTATCGGTTTCTGCAAGTAACAAACGATGCATCTTTTTACGGTTAAATCGGGATGTAAGTATTCTCTTGTCGTGTTAGCCCTACAAGTAAGACTGAGAAAAGGGCTTTTTGCACCGCCAACATATACGATTTTTAAAGTTCCGAAAGGCCTAAATCAAGATCGGTCTTCTTGTAACGACTCTTTTTAGGGCTAGTTGAGATAGGGTTGGATTTTATCTCGGGTATTTATTAAGTTAGAAAGAAGTCCCTTTGCAGCAACCTAGATAATGTTCAGAGGAGTACTTTCTGTGTCTTAACTCAATTTCGACTTTTTATAAGATATAGGCCGGCATCGTCAGCGACGAATTATCTGATGTGTCACTTCGGAATATAGTATACAGGGTGAAATTGATATCATTGGCATCCTTTTAAACTAAGTGTCTACACATCGAACTGAACAACTTTTACTATGGGAGCAAACGGATCGGAGCAAAAAAAAATCTGCTGTTGCATACATTTGAGTCAAGTAGGCATTGCAGTTTAGTATGGGACAGCAGATTTTTTAGTTGCTCCGATCGGTTTGCTCCCATAGTAAAAGTTGTGCATTTTGATGGGTAGACTCTTAGTTTAAAAGGACGCCAATGATATCAATTTCACCCTGTATATCAACAATATGCACTAATTAGTGGAACCAAATTATTGGTATCTACGGTCGACATGGTTTTAATTACTTCCCCAAATGAACAGAATTGGTTATTACTAATAGACCTGCAGCTAGTTGGACTTTAATGTTATAATTCGGGAACCTAACTAGAGTGCGATTTCCGAAGGTCACACATTCAAATTCAGTAGTAGTAAATGTCAAAATTACTCTGGAGATTATGCATCATTCGATCATGATTTTCAATCTCCCTATTCATAAATAGCACCTACTATAAGACTGGTTCCTTTATCTGAGTCCCTTTTCTCTATTTATACAGGGTGAAATTGATATCATTTTAAACAAAGAGTCTACCCATCAAACTGAACAACTTTTACTACGGGAGCAAACCGATCGAAGCAAAAAAAAAAGGTGTTCCATACTAAACTGCAGTGCGTACTCGACTCAAATGTATGCAACAGCTGATTTTCTTTTTGCTCCGATCGGTTCGCTCCCTTAGTAAAAGTTGTTCAGTTTGATGGGTAGACTCTTAATTGCTCTTAGTTTAAAAGGATGCTAATGATATCAATTTCACCCTGTAGTTTTTAGTGCCTACCGGAATTGCATTGAATAAGGTTGACATTTGAACGAAAACTTTTACAAGACAGCGAGTAGACCCCTCGCAAGTTTAACACGCGAGGGGTCTACTTCCGGGGTAAGAAGCGGGCACAGCTAGTAGTAATTAAAAGACGACCTAGCGTCGCGTCTATTGAGAGTTCAAATTAATAATTCTGTTTAACAATTACGAGTACCTATAGGTACCTACTATGTATAAAGCGGCTTTTGCAAAAAGAGTAAGTAATATTTATTGAATATGAAATATAATTATGTATTTAGACTACTTAGCAGGAATGTATTCCCGATTACTTGATTTGGTTTTATTTTATTTATTAAGAGGATGGTCTTTGCAGCGTTGCATATTAGATTAAAAACTTTTCGCTTACGCTGAAAGATGTAGCCAAGAAATGAGAGAGCGAGATAGCCAGTTTTGAAAACAAAAAAGACAGAAATATTATTTTTTGTTTCGGTCACCGTGGCCGGTTTTTGTGTTTGGCAAGATGTCCAACCTATGGAATGTTGATGACATCTTGCCAAAAAAATCGTCTTTTAGTATGCAAAAGTCACACAATGCTGTTTCATGTGCGGCCACGTCTAATCATCTAGTTACTAAATATGGACTTTATCCTACCCATAGACCCGATACTACCCGTCGTAATATTCGCTTACCTTTACATAAATATACGTCACCTAAAACAAAACACTTTCATAAAATAACATGACAAGGTCTAATGAAAGGTTTTGTCATAAACGTACCCCATTAGAGCCTTGTTTCGCTTAGCAAAATATTAAAACTGAATAACTTTCATAAATAGACTGAACGTAGAATTGAAGTTCCACAAACGCGATTGTCAGCAATAAAATTGGTCCTTAAAAAAAAAAATCTTTAAAAAATTATTCAAATCATTGACCCATCTGAAAGGACCTTAGGCGCCTATAAATTAGAGCTGAACATGAAGGGCCGAAAACCCTGGTATACGGGTCCTTTATTTAAGTAGGATCGTAGTCGTGGGTGTGCGCCTTTGTATATAGCCAGTGAGTGCGCTACGAGCTTCTTATCTTATTCAGCCTATCTTATCTTAATTATACTCCTTAATATAACGTGTCCTAAAAAGGATATTTTCTTACATTTGTATTTTTTTTCATCATTGTCATTCGCAAGAAGTTTACTGCTGGAAATTGGCCTCCATTATACCTAATTATAATTAGGGGATTTGCAATGCTTACGAAAGTTGTCTTGCGGATTTTGTCTTCATTGTCGTAACGTTTTTACACAGCGACAACACACAAACTGTAACAAATAGACAGTTAATAGCATAGCATAGCATATGCTCACGACTATATTCCCCGAGGGGGTAGTCAGAGATATTCTGAAACTTCAGAACATCCACGTTTCACTAGTAGTACCGAAACTCTGTCCAGTGTGACGGGGAGTGAGCCCGTCGCCACTTGACAGACAGACAGACTTGATAGACAGTTAATGAAACTTTTTTTAGGATGGATTGTTGTGTGATTTTTGTGTGAACTATTTCCACAATGAAGCAAACCCCCACACAGTCACCTTAAGGTCTCCTGCGTCTCTCCATCACTGCGGAAACAAGTATAGTTTTTCGTCATTGAAATTTTCTGACTGAAGTTTTGTCAAAGAAATGTTCATGCGACTAAGAATTTTTTGTGTTGATGTTAGTCGTGTTGATGGAACTGCACCTTAAACCAATTTCAATTTGCGAGCTAGCGTCGGCCTCTCTACGGGTACATTAAGCACTTAACTATCACTGTCTGCTTACTCGCCCCGCTTTATTATAAATTCCCAGAAAGATTTTCCTTTTTAAACTAGACGTTATTGCTTTTTTTTTAATAGTTTTTTTATTAGAGATGAGCGTTTTGAGATGAAGCTCCATAATTTTGTTTCAAGTTTTTTTATGAGGTTTTGAAGTTTTGTTATCTTGAGTCATGTCTATGTCTTAGACTTAGAGGGACGTTACACGTTCAGTATTTGGTCATTCGGATCCATCAGTCTGTCTGAATGACGGGAGAATGATGGACTGACGGAATGATGGTAAACCATCCATCCAGACTTCTTCTTCTTATCGTGTGGACAGAGCCCTGGTGTCAGAGTTTTTTCAGACCGCCTTACGGCCTCTGACGTGGTTTTTATGTAACGACTACTACCACCAGAGATAGTAGCCGGGACCAACGGCTTAACGTGCCATCCGAAGCACGGAATCATTTTTCTTTTCAGATAATCAGGTGATTCAGCCTGCAATGTCCTAACCAACTGGGGAAAAACGAACAAAGTGACATATCACTAAGTGTCCCCCGTGGGAATCGAACCCACTACCTCCGTGTCTAGAGCCCAATGCTCTTAACCATTAGACCACGAAGGCAGGCAACCCAGACTGATAAAAATTAATTCCGTCATTCCATTGTGAATGATGTAATACTGATGGGAAACTGATCGTGTAACCCACTCATCATTCTGGCATCATTCTGGCGTCATTCTGGCGTCATTCAGAATGATGGACCAGACTGATGAAATACCATAAAGGTATTATACTACGTAAGAGAGACAGTGACAGCTGAGAGAGCGAGATGTGCCTAGCGGCATGCCTGTATAAGATACGTGACGCGAGGCAATAGAACCGTTTTTGGGGATTTGGAGTCCTGGTAAAAATTCGGTTTCTGTGAATAATCGTGAACCTAAAGTGAATTCGTAGATAATTTCGTGAAATATACTAACACTGTTTCATTAAATTATTCACGATTTCACGTTAGATTGATAATTATACACAGAAATCGCATTTTTACCCTGCCGAGGACTCCAAAAAACGTCCAAAAACGGTTTCATTTGACAAATCATGTCACTTACTCTATTCCGTAAGGTATAATATCTTTATGTGAAATACTGACCGCGTAACCTCCCTCTTAGTATCAGTATCATCAGATCTATACAGGGTGTAACAAAACACAAAAGTTAAAGGGGTGGTTTAGATTAGACCGATCAAACTGAACAACTTTCACTAATGGAGACATTGTCGAAAAAAACTGAAGTCCCATCGATTGACTTGACGCGATTTCGAAGTTGTAAAGTGAACGTTCAGTTTGATTGTCTAAACCACAGGTTCTCAAACTTATTTCGCCCACCGCCCACTTTAGGCAAAATGTTTTTTTCTAGCGCCCCCTAAATTGTTTTTTTTTACCAGCTGTTTCACGTCGGAAACAGCTATTGCAATTTTTTTAAATGTGTATGGTAGGATATATTATATTTCAGAGTTTAAAGAATATCGTATATAGAATAGAGAAATTAAAACGCACAGGTAGTTTTAATAGCATTAGCATCCGCCCTTCAGTTGAATTTCGCAACTGAAATAAGAACCTGAAGCAAGCGAATGAAGCGAGCTTTAAATTTTTCGATACGGTTTCCTGGCTGTATCCAGGCCCTGCACCCGGACTTTCGATGTTCGATGTGTCGCCACTGTTTCGGTCCGCACTTCATAGTAATAGAGTTGACATTGGAACGAAAATGTTCACGCAATTGCAAAGTTCGAATGTGCGGGTAGACCCTCAGAACATGGAGGTATTGCGTAGAAAGATACCTAGTTGAAATAGATATTTGAAGTGACCGAAGCAAGCTCGAAATTTCAGTACAATTTCTTAGCTGTAACCAGAACATTTTAAGCGATTGTACAGGCAGACAACGAAATGAAATAGATACCCGCAGCGAGCGAAGCGAGCTCGAAAATTTTCAGCTATACCAATTTCTCAGCACTACAACTTGGTAAAAGTTCTTCCTTTTTAAAACTATATATTTTAATCTATCCTTGCCCCTCTGGACCGCCTAAACGCCCCCTAATTTTCTCTGATCCTTCTACTGCCCCCCTGAAAGCCTCG
Organism: Agonopterix subpropinquella; assembly: GCA_922987775.1. Taxonomy (NCBI): domain Eukaryota; kingdom Metazoa; phylum Arthropoda; class Insecta; order Lepidoptera; family Depressariidae; genus Agonopterix; species Agonopterix subpropinquella. Next base: position 9,796,639 of record OV277714.1, read on the forward strand.
AATGCCCACAAGGGGGCGTTATCGCCCACTTTGAGAAAGAGTGGTCTAAACCACCCCTTTAAATATTAGTTACCAGGAGGTTTTGCTACACCCTGTATGCAGAGTAAACGTTAGGTACTTACATATTTTTTACTATATACCTACTGCTTCAAACCACCAAACTGAACAACTTTTACTATGGGATAAACATCGAAAAACTTTGGAAGTGGTCCGCGACTACCTCCTTTTTAGGTCGTATGCTAATATTACCTACTATAAGTAGGTAAGTAGGTATGCTCACTTTCTGCCTATCATGAGGATGAAGTCGTAAATATGCCGTAAACCTTTACTAGAGTGCTGTCGATTTTAGGTCTTCGTTCTATGTCTTAAAAGTTAGTTTACATTGGTCGCTTTAAGATTAAGAAGTAGGTATGTTATAGTATATTATTAAGTACTATATTAGTGGTGGACTAATGCCCATACATCCCTATCTGTGCCCTGCAGTGGGAAGTTTATAGGCTGATAATGATGGATGATGATATTATTATTATGCTTACCTGAATCAATAATCGAACAACCTTTGATGTGTAGCAATGTAATTTTGGGATCGTCAATATTAATAATTTAATATGAACCTATTCACTTTTTGAAAAATATTGGTTTGAAGAGTTGGAGATGGAGACAGAAAGCCCAAAACAGATTGGTCTGGAGAGATTACTTTTTTTTTATTTATAATTACCTAATGGACTCTTGCGTGTGCGTTAGCACTGCATATTTTATGATAATGTATTGTTGCTGTTGATGTAGGTACCTTAATAAATAAATCACCAGCTTTGTATTAATCCTGTACTGAATTCCTTGCTACCAAATTTGGGGTAAGGCTGGCTGGGTTGAGTTAACGGGGTCAAGATTCCTGGGTATACTTGACGGGGTCAAGTTGTCTGTGGTCGAGTTGACGGGGTCCAGTTGACGGGGTCCAGTTGACGGGGTCCAGTTGACGGGGTCGAGTTTTCCGAGTCGCGTTGTCTGAGTCGAGTTGACAGGGTCAAGTTCGATTCATTTTTCCCATGTAAACTAACGTTTCGTTCAAAAAGTCTTTTACCTTTCCGTTGTGTATTCCACCTTTTACTGTAGTTATAAACCTTATTTATAGATGTTTAAGACGTAAAAGGCTTAGCAAATGCTTTTTCGGGTGAATAATTTGATGCCGTTTTGTTCTCTACCGAAATGCTGATGACTTAAGTAACCTTTTTCTTTGCGTACCTATGTTTTAAGTTGATTTAAATCGGAACACCAGGCGAATTTTTAATCACTTTCCAAGCCTATGCCTAAAAATGGCGCCCTTTTTCTTTTTTTAGCGCGGCCATCAATCAAACTTTCAGAATAAAGTTAAAAACAAAACTTGATATTACAAATATCTCGGAACTCATTCCGAACGGAGATATAAAGGCATGAAGTGCACGTAATGGTAATATTTTCAACTTCAAGCCTTTATATCTCCGGCTGGACTGAGTTTAGGGATATACATGTTAATAAGTTTTGTTTTTTACTTTATTCTGAAATAAAATATTCAAGGTTGGTTGCTGGCCGCGCCAAAAAATAAGGCGCCAACCTTACATACAAAACCCGCATTGTCTTTGGAATATTACTTTTGTCCTTACAATCTTTCTCCAATGAAGCCGTGGTGGTCCAGTGGCGAGTAACCTTGCCTGCCGTGCAGGAGGCGATGGTTCGATCCCCGTCCAGGCCGACTCGTACCAATGAGTTTTTCGGAATTTATGTACGATTTGTAACACCACTGGCTTTTCGGTGAAGGAAAACATCGTGAGGAAACCTGCATGCTTCAATTTCGAGGCATGTATAAAAGGAAATAGTTCACACAAAAATCACACAATCCATCCTAAAAAAAGTTTCATTAACTGTCTATCAAGTCTGTCTGTCTGTCTGTCTGTCAAGTGGCGACGGGCTCACTCCCCGTCACTGGACAGAGTTTCGGTACTACTAGTGAAACGTGGATGTTCTGAAGTTTCAGAATATCTCTGACTACCCCCTCGGGGAATATGGTCGTGAGCATATGCTATGCTATGCTATCTTTCTCCAAAACTTCATAAAGAGTTTAGCGGGAGATTCAAAGTTGCTACCCGGTATTGGCATCATTGCTTTTCAAAAAAAAAAACAAAAAAAAAATCCTTACTAATCGTGCGGTAAGCGTTTGCACATAAATTATATCAAAAGCATCCAAAAACCGTCACTCTTCGCAAATTCCACACATAATTAAGTTAGAGACGCGTCATAATATAATATTTCAAAAAGCTTACTTCGCTGTAGAGATGGGCAAGATTTCGGATTCTGATTTCGTATGCGGACATTGTTTTTTTTATGTAGCCAGCTTTTGTTCAACCTGGGTATGGGTAGTAACGCAGCCATCCTCCTGTCCTCCTGCATCACGACTATATTCCCCGAGGGAGTAGGCAGAGCTTTTTTTATTTTTTGGTGTTACCAAAATTGGCAAAACAATCACCTCGGTGTCTGTCCGTCCGTCCGTCTGTCACAGGCACTTTTCTCAGAGGCCAGAAGACATAGGAAGCTGAAACTTGGCACAAATATAGCAACTGCTGGTCCAATATCATAAATGAAGTAATAAAAAGCTTAATTTCTATATTGGGGGCAATTTGGGGAGGTAGAAAGGGTAAATACATTTTTTTTTTCTACCCTATGGTGTGGGGTATCGATTGAAAGCTTATGAAAATATGAGTCTATAAATATATTTTAAAATTTTAGAGATATTCTGAAACCAAAGAACATCCACGTTTCTCTAATACCCGTAATTCTGTCCATTGTGACGGGGGTGAGCCCGTCGCCACTTCTAATAGACAGTGGGCACAATACATGCCTCGGAATTGAAGCATGCAGATTTTCTCACGATGTTTTCCTTCACCGAAAAGCCAGTGGGATCCTCCTGAATATAGCAAAATCAATGCGTTTAGAAGCGCATAAATTATATACCAGATTTTAAGTCAGATCATAAGCTATCAAACAAAAAAGTTTCATCAAACTCGGTTCAGTAGTTTTTGCGTGATGCTCGATCGAACAAATAAACAAACAAAAACAAACAAATAAACAAACAGACCGACAAAAAATTAAAAAATTGGTGATTTGGATACAGGGACACGTAAAAACCATATCGTAACCTTTTTTTTTGTAAATATCTTCAATGTACAGACACACTTCTGCTACAATTTTATAATAGTTTAAATGTGAGTATTCTTCAACTCCTCTTGAGTATCCAATGTGAGTATCACACAATCTTGACACGCGACAATCTTGCGCCCTCTCTATAATAAAGTATTCTGGTCCTTATTATTGATACGTTATATCAAATTATTTACTTTTTTACACGGTTTTGGGTACAAAAATAATACGTAAGCTATTATTATTTTTGTGGTTGGGCTATTGCAAGCAAGGCTCTTTATTGTAACACTGAGACCAGTGCTGGTCCTTTGTGTTTACCCCAAACTCACCCATATTTTACGCATACCTCCGAACTTTTGGTATTTTCTTTTCATTCTCGGGAATGCAGGTTTCCTCACGATGTTTTCCTTAAATGTTAAATACATTAATGTTGTAAACATGAACTTATCTGGCATGTTTTCTCAAATGGCCTTTTCTGTCTTCGTTTTTCATAATACACTGAAAGTGTGCAAAAAAGCCGAAGTAAGCTGTATCCCAAGCTGCCAGAAACCACTCTACATTTTAATGTATAAGGACGGATATCGGTTACGGATACGCAGTTAAGTGACATCCCTATTCGTAGGGGCGCTATTCCGCAAATTGCCTCGAATTAGTCGAAGGACTGACATAACTTGATAACAACTTGAAAGACAGCTCAATTTTGGTAATTAGAACTCGCGCTTGGGGATCCTTTTTTTCATATTTCCGTTTTTTCTGACAGATATTTTTTGTATTTCCCAGAGAGCGTCTTTCTGGGTTAATTTTGACGGTAAAAAATTTTAACTTAATTAGTTTCTTGTTTCAGGTTGCCCAGGAAATATTATTAAATATTAAATTAAACAATATTGAAACCTGGAAAAAGCAATTTTGCTCGCGGCTTTGCCTGCGTTGACTTTGCATTTCGCATCAGTGCGCTAATTAACGGGACCAGTAAGTTATGCCTAGTTATTTTACATTACTGCTTTGTGACTGAATACATAAGAAAGATTTGAAAGGACTGGAATGTCAACGGCAATGTATGACAGCAGAGCATAATTGATACAAAGGTGACATTACAGTCATGTGCCATTTTTAGTGTTTCGTACCAAAATTGGCAAAACGGAAAACTTATGGAATCATTTCGGTGTCTGTCCGTCCGTCCGTCCGTTCGTCTGTCTGTCACAGGCATTTTTCTCAGAGGCTGTAAGACATAGGAAGCTGAAACTTGGCACAGATATAGCAATTGCTGGTCCAATACCATAAATGAAGTAAAAAAAAGCTTAATTTTTATATTGGATGGAGATTTGGGGAGGTATAAAGGGTAAATTAAAAAAAAAATCGTGTTAAAAAATATGTTTTTCAAATTTTTTATTAAAACTATGTTTAACAAAATTTTCAATTAAATCCGAGAAATTGCTGTCCCCACCTCTATTTCAAAAAATATAGTCGTATACAATCTGCAAAAAATCATGAACATCAGAAATAACGTGTAGATGGCAGGAAAATTATCAGGGTGGCACTAACTTCGCTATTTCTTTTTCTAGACCAAAAAAACTACCACCAGTGTAAAATGATCTTCAGTTAAGATGTGACCACATACCTACTAAGTAAGTGTCAATTTATAGTGGTTGTCATCAATAATCCATGTTAAACGACTGGGGAAAAGGGCACAAAGTGACATATCGCTAGGTGTCCCCCATGGGAACCGAACCGACGACCTCCTCCACGTTAAAAACCCAATATTCTTAAGAGCCTACCGAGCCTATTCTGCTGCCCCAATCGTATTTTTTTATTTCTAAACAATATTTCCAAAAGACAAGAATGTCACATTGTAGTCCTGATTGGCTTTTAATTTATCGAAACATGGATTATTATGTTTTATGCTTTTGTGAGTGGCCACTTATGGTGGTTTTTAACGATAATAACTAGAAAGTCTACAAACATTATAAAAACAAATCCGCAGTGACCCGATTAATTGAAAATCAGCAATGACAATGTGACATTCTTGTTTTTTTGAAAATATTGCATATGCTCACGACTATATTCCTCGAGGGGGTAGTCAGAGATATTCTGAAACCTCAGAACATCCACGTTTCACTAGTAGTGCCGAAACTCTGTCCAGTGTGACGGGGAGTGAGCCCGTCGCCACTTGTAATGGACAGTGGACACAATACATGCCTCGAAATGGAAGCATGTAGGTTTCCTCACGATGTTTTCCTTCACCGAAACGCCAGTGGTGTTACAAATCGTACATAAATTCCGAAAAACTCATTGGTACGAGTCGGCCTGGACGGGGATCGAACCATCGCCTCCTGCACGGCAGGCAAGGTTACTCGCCACTGGACCACCACGGCTGAAGGGACAGCACAATAGGCTCAGTGCAGCCTTAACCATTACCCATTAGACCACGGAGGGAGTTATAATAATTAGTAGGAAGTAGTAGGATTTAGATTGATGACTCTTCATTACCCCCTCGGGTATTATAATAGAAGATCGTTAACTTCTTGACTTATTAGTTTCACTTAGACCAAGCTGTTATATCTTAAATCTGCAACGATTACCTACCTACATAAATCTAGATCACCCTTTCACATAAACTTCACGAATCCATAGAGTAGCTCTAAGTAAGTCTGACAGGACATCAATTACTCTGTGACATACGTATACGGGGTCTGACCCTACTACACGTCTTACGATTGCAACTCGAACCGAATTCAGTTTGGTGAAAAAAATTTATGACATACAAAGTGTTACATAATTAACAAAAAAAATCCTTCATCGGAGCCGTGCATTAACAATTTTTTCGACCCTCATCCCATACAGCTCCTCAAACGTCTAAAATTACAAATGCTGTAGCGCAACCAGTTTTGTGAAAAAAATCCTATATTTTCTAATTACAAACTAGATGGCGTTGCACGAAATTAAATCACGCTATAGGCAAAGCTATAGGTTTCAAAATTTACTTTACGTAAGATAATATGGATTTTACTACTTTTTTTCTTATTCTACTTATGCAATGGCTACGGATTACGGAACCCTGGATATCATGGGCAAGTCCGACACGCTCTTGGCCGACTTTTTTTAAATCTGCATCATATAAAATATACCCAATCCTTGACCACAAGCTTCTATTAAATTTTGGCCCCAAAGGGGGATTTCTATTCTAGGGGGACACAATTATAAATTATCCAGTAAGTCCTCTAGGTACCTGAAGGCTGACCCTACTGATCATATATAGGTAATAGAAGAAGGTAACCACTGTTATGTAGGTAAGTATGAAAGTGACTACCGCTGCTCATTTCTTGAAGGTGAATTAACGATCATAATGAGATAAGATAAAGGTACTCGAATAAATCAGGATTCCCATTTTATTAAAGTTTCTTTCCAAACAAATGTTAGGGGCGAAGATGCTGCGACGGCAGAGTTTTTATATCTGCGCGCTTGTGACCCGGATTCCAAGAATTTAATCTCGAAATTGCTTGCTTAGCAGATTTCCATCTGATACGACATAAAACAAAACGATATTGCTCCCGATGCCGTTACTCGATAATGTCACATTTTATTGCGTTTCAAAGAAAATGCTTTTTCGGTAGCTTCTTCAAGGATTATTTGGGAGCAATTTTCTCTCGAAAATCTGTTCAAGTATAAAAAGCTAGAGTAAGTGTACCTTCTTTCACGATTTTGATGTTGAATTCGTAGTAAAAATTGCTCAGTCCAAAGACTACAGTTTAATATACGGAGAGCTCAGTCTGAAACACTTCTTAAAATGTGTAATGCATTTAAGTTGACTTTGTATTGTTTATAAGCGCAGACCAGACCTGAGTGGCGAAAAGCTATGCAAGAAAGGACTGAGCACTTTGAAAATGCTAGGTTGCTGGCGAGGCAGGAAGGATTGCTAGAAAGCCGTTGACGCCAAACGCCAAGACCGCAAGATCCGTCCCAAACTCCCAAATCTAGCTATGTCGTGTGACAGATAATTTGAAAAAAAAGCTCTGATTCTCCAGTCACATCCGAGCTTCTTATCTTATCTTATCTTGTTGTGGGGGCTGGCAAGCCAGCAACATTTCAACCCAGTGGGATCTTTTGTGTAAGCCCCAATACTTTTTGCTTTCTTCACCCTTCAAATACATGGTCAACGAAGGAGGCAATACCATGAGGGGAAGAAACCTACGATTTCCCGGTTTTGGGTATCCATCCCCGAGGAGGCTAATGCGTTTAGCCGCCAAGACATCACAGTCACAAAAGATATGTTCCATGGTCCCTTCATCCTCTCCGCATGCTCAACAGCTGGGATCCAGGGTGAGCTTCATTTTGTGCATCATCGTGCCTGTGGCGTAGTGCCCAGTGAGGGCTCCGACGTTGGCCCGAGCCTTGCTCCTGCTGTTGTTCAGTATGAACTTTGAGACACGAGTTGTCCCATTGCTGATAAATTTCTTAGAATGTTGTAGACTTGCAAGGCTAGACCACTCCAGCCTGTGTGTTTTATCAGCCCAATCCTTAATGGCCATTCTTACACATCCGAGCTTGCGCCAGGAACCAATGAGGGTGGCCGTCGGTGGATACGTCGTGGAGGACATCGTCATCATTTTCAATAAGAAAAGTCAACGTCGGTATGCGAAACCACGGACAGAAAATATACTTCGCAAATCTTGTAATCTTATATGTGACAAAATAACTGGCCTCTATATCTTTTTGACACCTATCTCAACTACTTAATTCCCTGCTGAACGCCATAAAAGTGGCTATCTTTCTTGCAATCTTGACAGCGACATGATCATATACTAACTATCCTTTTGCTATTAACCCCCATTGCGCAGATTAACTAGGAGTTACTTTACTACCCAATTAACCCATTTGTCTACAAAACTAAAGTTCTTTTTTATTTAAATAGAAATAATATGAGAAAACCTTGCTAATGATGTCATTTTGCCATCTTAAACATCTATTATTATCTAAAATGATCGCTACATTAACAGATTTTTTTTTATGTGATCAGCAAAACGTTGTGGAGTGTTTCCATTACCCTAATCGTTTGGAGTTTGCCAAAGAAAATGTACCCTAATACGGAAAGAAGCAACACTCAAGCATGTTATAAATTATTGTACTCTGATAAAAGCTTGTTACTTAAAAAAGCTTATTAATAGGACTAAGGGCTCTTACAGACGAGCGACACATTATTTGCGACAGCTTGCGACGCGACCGTCGCGCGACCCTCTGCCACCGCAAAGTCTAAGGGCTTTTACAGACGAGCGACACTTTGCGGTCGCCGTGGGTCTCGTAAGACCTCTAAGACATGTACTCCAGCAAAACCGCTATTTTTTAAATCAATGTCCGGAAACGTGACCTACACACGGCGACACATCAGGTTATGCACCCTATATACCCATAACTACACTACGTACAAAACACAAAATAGTGCGGTAGAGAGCCTGCATCGGCTGCCGGCACGGGCGCAGCGTGCTGTGAGACGAAACAACAACATCATACCGCACCCTCTCGCACGATTCGCAGCGTTCAACTTCAAACGTTAGTTCAAAGTCCAAACAGGGTAACTTGGCCCTATACCCGCACTTTCGATGTTCGCTATATCGCCACTGTTTCGGTCCGCACTTCATTGGAATAGAGTTGACATTGGAACAAAAATGTTCACGCAATTGCGAAGTTCGAATGTAAAGGCCCTGACCTGTCGCCGTGTATACAATAAAAATGTTAACATTAAAATGTTCGTGACATTCATTCGTTCGTTCGCTCATCTGTATAATGGAAACGCGTCTAAGGATATTATAGCTGGTATTGACAGGTCATCCATTACAGATAACTTGATAAAGAGTGACGAGATGTTTTAAGATTGATGATCTTTAACGTTTTTACAAGAGTTTGGTCCGTCGAAGAGGTTTCTTCCTTAGAAATTATATCCGTGTTTTCGACGGTCAAATACCTACCATACATTTTTGGGATTTTTAGTTTTGAACCTGGATCTACACTATTTATCTTTATCAAAATAATTAGTAAGGTATATAGGTAGGTACACACTATCAATACAAATGTGGATGCGAATTTTTTTTATAAGAAATGTGCATAAAATATAAATATTTTTTGACTCAAAAACTAAATTGATACGTTTTTTTTGCTCTTCTGTAAAATAACCGTTCTCAGTTTTTCAGTATACAGGGTGTAAGTGACAGCCTAGCAAATACTGAAATGGTGAACTCAGGCCATCAAACTGACCAACTTCTACCTTCTAGCCTACCTCAGGAAACGCGAAAAAACATCAGCTGTCACATACAAAACTGCTGTACCTACCTACCCGACTAAAATGTATGGGACAGCTGATTTTTTTTCGCGTTTCCTGAGATAGGCCCGGCTCCATAGTGAATGTTGTTCAGTTTGATGGTCTGAGTTCACCATTTCAGTATTTGCTAGGCTGTCACTTACACCCTGTATAATTATTGTTGTTAACATCGAAAGATAAATTCAATATTTGATGGCTTATAGCTCAGGTAGGTAGTGCATCGGCTTGCACCAAATAAAGTCGTGGGTTCAAAATTTCAAATACCGTAAGGATATGGTGAAATTGGCGAGTTCCTGAAGGTTTTTACTTCGGAACCCGTCAAAACTACTCAGATTTCGATAAAATTTTTTTTTAAATGAAGGTAATTTAAATTTAAAATTGCAGTTAAAAAATTGACACTTTTTTATGTAAGAAATCTTTGAGCCAGTGTAACTTTGAAACTATATAACATAACGGAAATCTAATAAACCACAGACAAGGATATTAGTTTCTAGATCGTGTTAAAAAAACCATTAAATTTATTTGATTAATATTCGAAATAGAATCAAACTTCGTTTGTATGGCGCGCCCATCAAGGTTTATTCGTCAGCCAATGTCAATTAAAATTGCCTCAATGCGAAGAGAATGTCAGCCCGGTAGCACAGTCGGTAGTGAACCTGCCTGCTGTGCCGAGGGTCGCGGGTTCGAATCCCGTAAGGGACAAATATTTATTTGATGAATATGAATATTTGTACCCGAGTCATGGATGTTTGTATTTATATATGTAATCTATATCGTTGTCTAGTCATCATAATACAAGTCCAGGCTAGATTCTGGTACTTTAAATGTGACTAGATAATTTGTGTGACATTTTCCAAGATATTTATATTTATGTTCTTACATGAATTCGCAAGTAGTCAAGCATTTTTTCTTAAAATTTGTATTTTTTGGGTTACAACTTTTTACTTGACTGAGAGCGTCAATTTTTAAAGTATAAAGGTATAGTATTTTAGATTACAGACGTTTAAAAAAAAATCATGAAAATCGGAGTAGTTTTGACCGATTCCGAAGCAATAGAACATTTTAAAGCTACAGGTACTCGGTTAATATGAACTTGTTTATTTTAAATGTCATACAAATCAGTATAATGCTTTTACCTGCAGCATCTCATCTACCCTTCCTATATTGATCTCACAAGCTTCATCTTTTGTACACTTTTATACATAGCTATCTACTGGCTGCTATCTTTTGTCTCAGCTAAGGCGTGGGTACTTGAGTGTGGGGTACACTGGATACGTTGAGGTGAGCTTGAAAGAGGTATCTATAGCTACATGTATAACAGAGCGATGATGGTCCATATGGAAGAGAGCCAGAGCTACTTTCTCTATCATGACGCGGCGGCGCCGGCGGTTCGATACCATTATGGTAGGTTTAGACGATGACAATTTCGCGGCGCCTATTTTTTAGCTCGAAAAAAAAGCACGGCACGCTTTCGTTTACACGCTGCTAATTTCCAGCGCCAATTTGTTCGCATGCGAATGGATTTGCTAGAGAAAGCCGTGCCAAACGATTAGCACGATGACGCTTTGCCTCCGGTTCAAAAGAACCTAAAACCAAAATACGCGTTTACACGAGTCGAAAAATTAGCAAGGGGGATGCGAGGGACGCAGGCGGAGGTCACTAGCGACGCGTGCTTTTTTCCTTGCTAAGTTCGCAATAGTTCGCATGCCGTAAAATAGTCGTGCGAAAAGTGTTTATACGGTGCTTTTTTTGAGGCGCCGTAGAATGAGGATCCGTAACGATTTTTGTTTTGAATGTAGTATTAAAGTACATTAAAAATCCTGAACATTGGTGTTTTTATTTTTTTCCCACGACCAAAAATGAGCGAGCTACGATCAATTGAATGCCGCAACTTTTGGGCGGCCAGTCGGCCACGCGGCGGAGTGCGTGACGTCACCGGGCATTACTGCGTACCGGTTACAAGGGACTTTAGTATTAAAAATGTTATACCTCGGATATGGTGCGTCCTAAGTCGAAAATTTATAGAACCAAAAATGTTCTCGTGGATGTGTTCTACAAGATGCGTACATAAAAAGTGGTAGTCATGCAGACATCTTACATTTTATATAATATTTTATGTCCTAGAACCAATGTTAATTTACTACTAGAGCCCATGGCGGCTCGAATTTAGGGGTAGGGAGAAGGGGGGGAGGTGTGCGGGGTGGGGGAGATAATTTGGTAATTGACTTGGACAACATAAACGACCTGGGGGTCAATCGCGCTAATTTTGAACGATACTACCAAAAAAAAACCACAACCAAAAACGTTACGTTATGCACAATTTGTATCGCGGTAATTATATTAACGGTAACGATTTAGCTTTTTTTCGGAAGATACGTTGTCGTAACGTTCGATGTCCGTTCGATCCAATTTTCTGGCGTGGTAGGTGCGTGGTAGGTTCGTGGTAGGTGCGTGGTAGGTGTATGGTATGTATTGCGGTAACCAAACTTGAAACGTTTACGGCTTAAACGTTTCGAGTTTGGTTTTGCTTTGGTAACGTCAACGATTTAACCGTTCAAAAAAAAATAGCGCGATAGCATTTTTACATCGGCTAAACCAAAACTAAACCAAAAACGTTCCGTCCAAACGGTAAAACCGTATAAAATAGCGCAATTGAGGCCCTGAACAACTCGAACAACACAGGCAACTCGAACAACCTGGTCAACTTGAACAACTCGAACAACTTGAACAACATAAATAGCTCAAACAACTTGGCTAACTTCGTCAACTTGGACAACATAAACAACTCGAACAACTCAAACTCGAACAACTTGGTCAACTTGAACAACATAAACAACTCGAACAACATAAACCACTCGAACAAGTTGAACAAAATAAATGACTCAAACAACTTGGCCAACTTCGTCAACTTGGTAAACAGAAACAACTCGAACAACTCAGAAAACTCGAACTCTGACAACTCGAATAACTTGGTCAACTGGAAAACTTGAATATCGAAATCGAGACCAAGTTGTTCGTGTTGTTCGAGTTGCCTAAGTTGTTCGAGGTTTCTGAGTTGTTCAAGTTGTTTATGTCGTCCAAGTTGACGAAGTTGGCCAAGTTGTTTGAGTTATTTATGTTGTTCAAGTTGTTCGAGTGGTTTACCTATGTTGTTCGAGTTGTTCAAGTTGACCAAGTTTCTCGAGTTGCCTGAGTTGTTCGAGTTGTTTAGATCGTTTATGTTGTCCAAGTCAATTACCAAACCCACCAATTATCTCCACCACCCCGCACACCTCCCCCCCTTCGAACTACCCCTAAATTCGAGCCGCCATGGGCTCTAGTAGTAAATTAACACTGGTTCTAGGACTTAAAATATTATACAAGGTGAAATTGAAATCAATCGACAAAATTTAAGAGAGTGTTATACTCGAGATATGGCTGGTTTTAAAAATAGATTTAGACCAAATTAAATAACGTCCGAGATTTTAAAATATCGTAATTATTAATTGTGGCTGATTTAATTTGTGACTGACTGTACAGATGCGCGGCCGATACGCGGCGAGCGAGAGTGAGCGGTACGAAACAATAACATCTGTTGAGTTTTGGCGAATTTAAGCATTTAAAGCACGATATTTTTATGGTATAAGAATCAATGGTAGGTATACCATTGTCCGTTAAGTACTAAAAGAAAATGTCCTTACCTAATTTTAACAGATGTTCAAAGTGACCACCTCCATTTCGTATGCACAAATTGAGCCCGACACGGCGCTGGTTGTGATTTAAGTACAAGTTGTTTCAAATGCACTGACATTTTTTTCTCTCAGTTCACTCACTGTGGTCGATTCAGTTTCATACACACATCTTTTAATTTCCCCCCACAAATAAACGTCTACGGGTGTTAGATCCGTAGATCGCGGCGGCCAGCTGATCATCCCACTTCGCGCTATCCAACGGTCATTAAACTCACCGTTCGAAACTGCGCGAACGTCCTTTGGAAAAATGCGCCGCACTGGTACATTAAGTTGTCGGAAATCTATCAAATTCTGAGTAGACCGTAAAATTCTATCCAGGGATGATACTTGAGAAGCAGGGTGCATCTCGCGATAGCGTCTTTGCGTTTCACGAAGCCTCCGTGTTTCTCACTAATAAATTATCACCATATCCAAAAAACTGCAGATTTGTGTACGACTTTTTTTTTACAAATTCAGGTTGAACCTAAAACGACACTGCACTGAAATCCAAGTTCCGATACGTAAGCGGGCACTGATTGATTACAGAGCGCGGTAACCTCTTAATCAGGTCGCGATCAAACGGAAACTGTTTTTGTTTTGTTTACGGGAGGCGCGTGCGACCTTGCCGAGCGGTGGGGATGCGCTCGCTAGAGTTGTGCGGGGGTGCTCCGCCTGCGAGGGGATGGACGTTGACCGGGCCGCCGGCCGGTGGAAATGTACAGTTCGAATGAGAAAATGTTTATTTAAGGAATTATTTAATTTTAATTTAAAAAACATTTTTTTTATTTAAAGTGTGTATGACACAGAGCGTTTATTATGAACCCCTTCTGAATGTTTTGGCATGCTTAGAATGTCTTTTATTTTCATAATTTAGATTTCAAGAAAACCCTGCAATATAAGATCTAAATCAGGAGTACAACTCGCCACCAAAATTTGTCGAATGTCTTCGATTTCACCCTGTATAAAATGTAAGATGTCTGCATGACTACCACTTTTTATGTACGCATCTTGTAGAACACATCCACGAGAACATTTTTGGTTCCATAAATTTTCGACGTAGGACGCACCATATCCGAGATATAACGTTTTTAATACCCAGGGCTCTGCCCACACGATAAGAAGAAGATACTAAAGTCCCTTGTAACCGGTACGCAGTAATGCCTCGTGACGTCACACGTGTCCGCGGGGCATTTTATTTTCGAGCACACTTCAAAATTCAATAACTTTGGAATTACTGGACCGATTTTCAAAATTCAAAAAGAATCATCATTGGTAAATAATAAAGAATAAAATGAAGCACAGTTTTAACGGATTTGCCGTAGCATTACGGGACCTCAACCTACCATTAAGTTCTACGGAATTTAAGTACGATGTATTTATCAATCACTAGCTCGACGATAAAGGAAAACAACGAGAGGAAACCTGCATACCTGAGAATGGAAAAAAATATAGTTCGGATGTATGTGTGTAAAATTTGGGTGAGTTGGGGCGAAATGTATTGTAAGCACCTCACTTTGAAAATTTGTATGGAGCGCGCTCGATACAAACGAAGTCTGGTTGTATTTTCAAAATACTAACCAATTAAAGTCAGTGAATTTTTTCTTTAGAAACTAATCTCTATGCTTGTATATTGTCAGATTTTCGTTAAAACATACAGTTTCAATGCTAGGATTAATTTAAGATTTGTATGGAAATCTTTCTTCTTCAACTAAAACTCTGACACCAGGGCTCTGCCCACACGATAAGTCGTGTGGGCAGAGCCCTGGTGTCAGAGTTTTTTCAGACCGCCTTACGGCCTCTGACGTGGTTTTTATGTAATGACTACTACCACCAGAGATAGTAGCCGGGACCAACGGCTTAACGTGCCATCCGAAGCACGGAATCATTTTTGACATATCACTAGGTGTTCCACGTGGGAATCGAACCCACGACCTCCGTGTCGAGAGCCCAATGCTCTTAACCATTAGACCACGGAGGCAGTTCATGGAAATCTTTGAGGCACTGTAACTTTAAAACTATACATTTTAACGAAAACCTGACAACACACAAGATTAGTTTACAGAGATAAGTTTCTAGATTGTTTCTGAAAAATTTCATTGACTTTAATTGTTTAGTCTTGAAAATATAACTAGACTTCGTTTGAACGGAGCGCGCTCCGAAGTGTACTTCCATCCTAACAATCGTCCAAAGTGTTACTAACCATGTTTTGTCTACTCCCTGCAAAGCAATTGTTCTTGTAAATATACATAGCCTAGATACAAGTATCTTTCGCACTACACAGTTAAATGAGAAAAGTATGAAGACTAATAAATGTCTCTTTTCGAGTATTGGAAATACATCCGATAAACTATACCTAATATTTATAAGACAGTTTACGTACTAAGTCACAAAACAAGAATAGAACGAAACACCAACAGAACAACATATAAAATTGTATATTATAGCAGCAAACTGGTCCCAGCTTATCATATACCTAGGCCTTTCCTGAAAGCAAAGGGGGTTGATTTTCAGAGGAAACCATTTCTGCTTGTGTCTAGTAGTCCAATCGTTTAGAAAATGACTGTAAAACTCATGCGAAGGTTCTAAAAGCTGGTTTATTATATTATACTAACTCTGAAGCCACTGGTCGGTTTGAAATAAATATTAAAGTTAACACGTTTAGGTAGCAGTGTAGGTACTTCAGATTGCATGTTATGTTTGCACTCTTATACAGAGTGTAAAATTAAATGGGACGCTTACCTAAAGGGGTGCTTCTGACCATCAAACTGAACAACTTTCTCTATAGGACCAATATCGAAATCGCGAAAATATCTGCCGTGATTAAAGTGTTGGTCCCATAATAAAAGTGGTTCAGTTTGATGGTCTGAAGCACCCCTTTAAGTAAGTGTCCCATTTAATTTTACACCCTGTATATTCCGTGGTTATGTGTAGCACAGTTCCGTGGTAATCTATTAATTTATCAGAATTACCTATATTATCTTCATCTCACTCTCACATCTGAACCACTGTCTGAGCTGAAAGCACAGAATAGGTAATAGTATATAGTTCTACATACAGAACGGCCACTCCCCGCCCCCCTCTGACTTCAGATACCTCACCTCCCCTCACACTCTCTGTGGTAACTTGAGGGGGGCCGAGGAAGGGAATACAGTCAGGCGCGCGCACCCATTGGATTTGACTACATAACATATATTTTATTTTTATCCTCTCAGTAAAAATAAACGTTGGAAAATAACGCTAAATTCAAATTTTCTGTGATTCTTTAGCTTAAAAACTATTTTTAATAACAGAATGAACTATAAAAAGTAACGAAATGTATAATGCCGTTCATACGATGCGTGGTAAGTCAACCCTACTCATATGTCATGCACAATTTGCTCAAACTGCGCATGTGCGAACGTCATCATGTCAAATCTAAAACGTTGTTTGAAGTGCCGGACCTGTGCTGAAAGTTCAAAAGCACCGCGAGATACCTATTGTTTATCTCTCATACTTTTTTATTTTTACTGTGTCTAGGTGGGGAAAGATAGGGAAGGGAAAAGGGGGTTTTAGTCCTTGCCATGGCATTGTGGAGTTAACAATTGATGTAACTCCTATTGCACTTGTGTACTTTTGATTGTACCTACCTAAGTTTTGAGACGGAACATTTTGCACAGAAGATAAAATTCTTTAGTTTGCTTACTTTAGATTTTGTGTAAGTTATACAGGTGAAATTGATATCATTGGCATCCTTTTAAACTAAGAGTCTACCCATCAAACTGAACAACTTTTATTATGTGAGCAAACCGATCGGAGCAAAAAAACTCAGCTGTTGCATACATTTGAATCGAGTAGACATTGCAGTTTAGTATGGAACAGCTGATTTTTTAGTTGCTCCGATCGGTTTGCTCCCATAGTGAAAGTTGTTCAGTTTGATGGGTAGACTCTTAGTTTAAAAGGACACTAATGATATCTATTTCACCCTGTCTGTATACGGATCCTTCATAATTATGCCGACGGTTTTTCAAGAGGATGATCAGCCCATCAAACTGAACAACATTCACCATGTGGTCAATGTAGGAATCGTGAAAAAAAAAACTCCTGTTCCATACAAAACAGTTAATGTATGGGACAGCCGTTTTTTTCGCGATTTAGATGTTCGTCCCATAGAGAAAGTTGTTCGGTTTGATGGTCTGTTCATTGTTCATCTCCTTAAAATAGCTTCAGGTAATTTTGTTAGACACTTTATAAATAACAGGTGTGATACTCGATCAAAACAAAATGTATGAGACAACTGTTTTCGGGAATTCAATGTTGGTTGGTACTAGGGTTGCCAACTTTTTTTTAACCAAATATAGTATTTTGAGCCTTAGTGCCCGTAAAAATATAGTAGATCGGGGAAAAATAAGAAAAGATATAGTATTAATGTTTTATTTATAAGATGTTTTTTCGCTACTTTTTGGTTGAATACCAAGCTCTTATTTTTAAGGAACAATCATTTCTCTATTTCGTATTCGTTATAGAAAATAATGCATCCTGTAAACGCAGAAGTCGCTGGATTCGATACAGAAATAATATAATTTCTAAAAAAGTCGATAAATCTGACTTTAGGAAAAATTGTTGCCACTTTTCAGTAGTATATTTAGTAGAAAATTATTTATGGAACAAATGTGATAAAGAGAAAGAAAATTGTTAAAATAATGTTAAGTTATTGGTCATTTTTATTGGACCTAAGTACCGATATATTTAAATTCTCTATAAATTATTTGCTTATCAAAATATAGTAGTTTTGCCTACTATATATTTTTCTCAGATTTATAGTAGTAGGGCCCCTAATACAACGTGTTAATGAATTAGCGCAAAACCTCATACACCCCAACTGATTTATAACAAAATAATTAGATTGAAGCAATAATTTAATTATTTTTATAGTTAAAATTTAAAGCTATTCGCATTTTAAGATTTGGGGCAAAAATGTTTTTTTATCATTTCAGCACTGAAAGAAAGCGCTAACGTACTCATGAATACATTTTTAGTATCTTTTTTTGGTAGTAAGTATGGTGATTTTGCCCGTGCGGTGGGTTGACATCGGGTTCAGAAAATATTAAATTTTGCAAAAAAAATATTTACTATTTTGAAAAAAATTACCTATGTTGAAACCATGATAATTCGACTCTGCTCTCGATTCTAAACAAACTACTTTCTAGTTTTGCGTTAATTCATTAACACGTGGTATAGTAGGATACTATATTATATAGTAGGGTTGGCAACCCTAGTTGGTACCATAGTAAAAGTTGTTCAAATTGATTAACCTATTTAAGTTTACACCTTGTATAAAATATCATAGTGCCTTCTCTTACAAGGTGGTCAGAAACTTTGCGGCAATAAGCTCTCATCATCATCAGCCTATAAACGTCCCACTGCAGGGCACAGGCCTACCCTGAGGGAGGGTGTATGGGCATTAGTCCACCACGCGTGCTTCTTTGCGGATTGGTAGACTTAACTTAACATCAGAATTTCTTCTTCATAGTCTGCAGGTTTCCTCACGATGTTTTCCTTCACCGTTTGAGAGCAGTTGGTACATAAGTTAGAAAAACTCATTGGTACATGGCATGTTTTCCGTGCGGATTCGAACCCGGACCTCCATAATTGGGTGTCCATCTGTCCATATCTCTCCGCAAAGCGCCACCGATGCTCTTCATAACCGAATGTTCATTCTTTATCATTCTTATCAGCCTTGCTGATGATGATGATGATGAATATAAAACATATTATTTCCCAGCAGTAGAAAACCTAATAATCTAGTTTTATGCTCAAGCGTTTGCCTTATGAATATGCAATGTGTGTCCAACCGAAGATATTAATTATGCCCGGTTTTGCACGGTTTTCGTCCTAAATTAAGGGGAAGATTAACTTGATTAATAACGCGAGAGTGGGACGAAAGATTGTTTACAAGTGGTGCTAATCTAAGAGCAAGGATCTAAAAATTCTTCGTTTATGAAGGATCTCCTTTATTCTAAAGGCATAGAGGGAGCCACAGCATTGCAAGAATGTCCTTTTTTGACGTTTGTGTTTAAAGTGTGTGGTGTCAAATAGTATGGACAAAAGAGACCAATTAGACCCTTAGATTAAAAACTTTTCGCTTACGCTGAAAGATGGAGCCAAGAAATGAGAGAGCGGGATAGCCAGTTATAAAAACTTATGTAAGCAAAAAAACACAAAAACATAATTTTTTTGTTTCGGTCACCGTGGCCGGTTTTTTTGTTTGGCAAGATGTCAAACCATTGTAAAAACTATGGAATGTTGATGACATCTTGCCAAACAAACCGACTTTTTGTATGCAAAAGTCACACTATTGCTGTTTCATGTGCGGCCACGGTATGGTTTCATCTAGTTACTATATCTATGATTAGACCAATCAAGTACAAAAGTGACAAGTGAAAAGTTGACAACCGCATAAACAAAGATCTAATAGTTCCGTCTTCTACTGCTATTTAAGATACGTCATAAGACAAAAGAGACTTAACTACAATCGTAAATTGATGCGGTCTCTATGCTTTAGAATAAAAGAGATCCTTGCTCTTAGGTGCAAATACAATGTAGGCTTGTTGTGAGAAATAAGCTTGCCAGCACGGCTAGCATGCCACCCACGACAAAGCGTTTAAACGAGATAAACGTCATACGCGCTCTTTCTGGCACACGTAAAATAATAAAGATGGAGGCACATCTCGATTTTTATCGTTTTCTCGGGGGTGGCATGCGAGGCCTACTGCTGTGCCGAGGGTCGCGGGTTCGCGTCCCGCCAGGAAAAAATATTTTGTATGATGATTATTGTACTGGGGAATAACGCACATAGTAACTTGTCACTGATTGCGTAATATCTCCGCGTAGCCCCGTCTGGTGCATTCTTGTCAGTCTGACAAATTTTCAGTGTGTGCGTGCTACGAGGCGTACGTACTGGCGAGCACACATACAAGCCGCGTTTGGTACCATTGTATGAAGATAGATTACTGTCTTATACTGATCTTGCGGTACTGCGCAGGGTACTTTCTCAAAAATATAAGTTAATATCCAATATAAAACAAAATTTGAGATCGACGCTGGAAAATTATTATTTTATACAGGTCTTTAGCTGACGTTTGTCAATGGCTTCACGATGGCTACTCGATTATCCGCCATCCTCCATTTACCGTCCTCTTATTTTATTTTCTGTAAAAACAGACCGCTCATTTTATAAGCGGCTCAACTCAAAGTCGAAGTCACCGGCAAAAATACGAAATGTACTTCTAAAAGGTATTTGATAAATGATTAACATTATTTTTGCCAAAAATAACTGCTCTTTTCGCCATTGGAATAAAGAATATAATTAAATAGGTACTTATCTTGAGCATTATCAAACAAATTATCTAGTCACATTAGTACTTACCAAAATCTAGCCTTGACTTGTATTATGATGACTAGACAACGATATAGAATACATAATACAGGGTGTAAGTGACAGCCTTGCATAAATACTGAAACGGTGAAATCAGACCATCAAACTGAACAATTTTCACGAAGGAGCCTACCTCAGGAAACGCGTAAAAAAAATCTGCTGTCCCATAACTGTACCTACCCGACTAAAATGTATGGGACAGCAGAATTTTTTTCGCGTTTCCTGAGGTTGGCTCCATAGTGAAAGTTGTTCAGTTTGATGAGTAGAATACATGCTGAAGTTTTCCCAATGTGCTGACACTTTTTTAAGGGGACAATCAGACCGTCAAACTGAACAACTTTCTCTATGGCACCAACAACGAAATCGTGAAAAAACAATTTTGCTCTTCCGTACAAAACTGTAAACCTACTCGAACCAAATGAATGGGACAGCTATAGGTGCCATAGAGAAAGTTTTTTTAGTTTGACGGTCTGATCATCCCCTTAAAAAAGTATCACTGTATATCCTATAATAATAATAATAAAGCCTCTTTATTCCTTAATTACAATAACAATAAATTCATTATACAAATCATCTTATCAAATTCATTAAGCATGCATTAATTAAATCATTTTTTCAATCACGTTATATATAAGTTCAATTTCATTACATTTCATTTAATTTAATAATTTACACACACACACTAATAATTAATTAATTAAGGACCCCTCTTTGGGTAAAGGCCTCCTCCATTTCAATCCAAATAGATCTTTGATGCGCTTTTTCTATACAATTCTCGCCGGCTAGTTTGAAAATTTCGTCTTTCCATCGTTCCTGTGGTCTTCCTACTGATCTCGTTCCCGTCGGACCGTGCCAAGTATTTGAGAGCTTGGTATATCCTATACAACGTGTGAATGAATTAGCGCAAAACCTCCTACACCCCAACTGATTTATGACAAAATAATTGGATTGCAACAATAATTTAATTATTTTGATACTTAGTACTTACTTACTTACTTTATTTCTTAGTTAAAATTTAAAGTTATTCACATTTTAAGTTTTGAGGCAAAAATTATTTGTTATCATTTCAGCACTGAAAGAAAGCGCTAAACCTACTCATGGATACATGTTTATAATCTTGTTTTGGTAGTAAGTAGGGTGAGTGTACTCGTGCGGTGGGTTGACATCGGGTTTAGTAAATCTTAAATTTTGCAAAAAAAATTACCTATGTTGAAACCATAATAGTTCGATTCTGCTCTAGATTCTAAACAAACTACTTTCTAGTTTTGCGTTAATTCATTAACACGTTGTATACAAATCCTAGGCAAAATCCAACAGTTACTTTACTACCTGCATATTAGCATATTATACATGTATTAGGTATATTAATCATTCATTTTAGAAAATAAAAATAGCGATAAGCTTCGCTTTAACGTATGTACTATTTTTGAAGCACAGATTTTAAGCGTTGCGAAGCTTCGTGCAAAGTGCTGAGCGGACGAAAAAAAAAACGGTTCGTTTTACCGTTGCAAAAAGTTGAGTGTAGCTTGCAACTGAAAATATTTTGTTGTTAGTACCTACTACTTTAGATTTAGTTGGACCAATTGTGTTACTCTGTTAAGGTATTTGACAGCATGTAAAATATAGGATCTATTGATGGCATCCATATTGAATATGAATTTTGGAAACCAACTATTTAGTCAGTTAAGAAAAATACTGGATACCTATTGTAAGAGAAAATCTACACAGAAAATATTTTTTTTGTCTTCTTTAGTCACGTGATCTCCTCCGTGGTCTAATGGTTAAGAGCTTTGGCTCTCGACACGGAGGTCGTGGGTTCGATTCACACGGGGGACACCTAGTGATACTCGTATGTCACTTTGTGCGTTTTTCCCCAGTTGGTTCGGACATTTCAGGCTGAATCACCTGATTGTCTGAAAAGAAAAATGATTCCGTGCTTCGGATGGCACGTTAAGCCGTTGGTCCCGGCTACTATCTCTGGTGGAAGTAGTCGTTATATAAAAACCACGTCAGAGGCCGTAAGGCGGTCTGGAAAAACTCTGACACCAGGGCTCTGCCCACACGATAAGAAGAAGAAGACGTGATCGTAAACGACAGTGATTTTCCGAATGGTTGATGACGTCAACTGCATGCTGACAGTTGCGTGTAGAGTGTGAATGTCACAAGCAGGTGACGTCACGATGACGTCACCTGCATGTAGTCGCTTTCGCGGGATGTTAAAATACTTTTTTTTGGTTTCTTTTTTTCTCGTATAATGGAACGTAAAATATACATTTTCTATAGAATCCTTAGACATCAGTGATTAACGTAGAACAGTTTGTAAAAACCTGTCAAATACCCTATTGTTAATTTGCTATATGATTTCCATACCTTACTTCAGTATTCTGAATACTTCTTACATCAGCCTCCGTGGTCTAATGGTTAAGAGCTGGGCTCTTGACACGGAGGCTGTGGGTTCGATTCCCATGGGGGGCACAATGTTACTATGTGCGTTTTTCCCCGTGTGGTTAGGACATTGCAGGCTGAATCGCCTGATTGTCTCAAAAGAAAGATGATTCCGTGCTCCGGATGGCACGTTCAGCCGTTGGTCCCAGCTGGTATCTCTGTTAGTAGAATAGAATAGAATAGAATTTAGATTAAGAAATGATGAAAAATTAAATGATAAAAAGATATAAAAAATTTATACCTACTGGCTATACTGGCTATAGCTAGTAGGTAAAATAGAGTAGTTAGTCGGCTATCTTTTCTCAAAATTATTATATCACTCGAGAACTATTTTATTTAGTCAAGCGTAAGTTCGCTTTACATAAAAGGGTTCCAGATAACCCGCGTTTTACGAACTTTGGTCCCAGGTTATGTTTTCACATACCATTTGCGGCTATCATAAAAATTCCTGTGTGTAACATTTTACAGAGTTTTTGAGGCATGTAGAGAACTTGGAAGTATGTTTGAAATAAAAAAATTTGGTTTGTGAATTTGTTAGGAAGGACACAACTTTAGGAGACTGAAATAAAGTCTGACCTACGCGTAGACCGTTTAAATGTGTAGGTATCCTATCGATTAGCGAATGAGCATTTTTCTTTTGGTTTTCTAGTGGATCGATAGATGGCGTTACGGTCTGTGCGAATAAAGGCCAAATTTTCTTTAAAATAATAAAGAGGGAGAAGATGATCAATAAGGTGCCACCGCATCTTTTGATTGAATATTTCATTATTTACGAATCATTTTAATCGAAAATATGAAACTGTTTACGTCTGACATGGTTGTATAGGCTCGAACCCTTGGCTTTAAAAAAAAAAACAGGCACAGTCTTGACATGATTTTGACAGGATCTCGCCTCCGTCTCTATGGAGCGATAAGCATATCATCTGTCGAGTTTTTTAGGAACAGTTTAGGAACTAAAAAAAAAAAAAAAAGAAAACGCTCATTAAATGCATAAACGTAGGTACCTACCTACTAATTAAATTGAAAATCTCCAAAATTGTCTCGAAAAACGTATAAATCGTGAAAATGCTTACGTTTTATGCATTTTTCGTTAGGAGATTTCTCGGGAAGCCGGAATTTGTGTGCGCCCCGGCGCGCTCTGCAACGACATCGCTGCACCGATTTAGAACAACATTTTAGAACCTAATTCTTTTTATTTTATAACCCTCCTGGAACAAAACAGAAACTATAACCGGCTTCAAATCTAAGTCAGTGTATAAAATAAAACACAGAGTGAAACATCCCTTTTTATGACATCACGTTTTGCGTACTTACCTACTATACCGTTCTCACAGAAAATAGGGATTCGGACAATCTCCTCGTGGAATTATGTCAGACTTTGTAAGAAATATTGTTGAGTATAAAGTGAGGTAGACAAAAGATAGATGTCACAGAAAAAAGCAAGGGGAAGTTAGTGAGGATCTTTTAGCTGGTATACCTACCTATACGAGATAGCACTACTTACTTATACAGGGTGAAATTGATATCATTGGCATCCTTTTAAACTAAGAGTCTACCCATCAAACTGAACAACTTTTACTATGGGAGCGATCCGATCGTAGCAAAAAAAAAATCTGCTGTTGCATACATTTGAGTCGAGTAGACATTGCAGTTTAGTATGGGACAGCTGATTTTTTAGTTGCTCCGTTCCGCCGCTGGTTTGCTCCCATAGTAAAAGTTGTTCAGTTTGATGTTAGTTTAAAAGGATGCTAATGATATTAATTTCACCCTTAGTTTAAAAGGATGCTAATGATATTAATTTCACCCTGTATACATGATTGTGGGACACAAACAAACTAAACAAAAGCTACAATCAACAATGTGCAAAAAACTAGGTACAAGTCAGCAATACCTCAAGGACAGCCACTATAATCCAGTTAGCTGACATTCTCAACGGGGCAAGCTCTTAGCTATAAAATAAGTTCTTTTCGAGGCCATCCCTTTGGGCCTAGGGGTGAAGGGAGGAAATTTATTATTATTAACCGGCTTTGGACTCATTTTCAGTGTCAGCGAAATTTCTATTAGCGTTCTCCTTTGGGAGAAAGGAAAGAGATAACAATTTTGCTTAAATTGAACCAACTCAGCTGTTTGAATTATACCGACCAGTACCTAATGCAATTCTCTAAGCGTCCTTTCCTCGTTAAAACATCGGCGAGCTGACAATTCGCTATGGTTATGTCATGTGTCAAACTTATGTAAAAACTTCGACGATCTGAAGGATATTACATTTGTGAGCTCGTCGATGTTTTTGACAGTGATGTGACGCTTAGAGAATTGCACTCAATGTGTATTCAATGTAGACAAAAAGGCTTCAAAACTTATTATTGAACTGGGCTAGTCGTATTGCTGAAAGCACAGAAAACTTGTGAACACTAATCGTCATTTACTGAAGTGCTATTTTTGAATTGTGAGATTCAATATCATGACCGAATGAATACACAAACTTCATACTGTTTAGGTCATTTTCTACTGTTGATTTCAACATGACTGTGACTTTCAAAAATCCTGGGTGCATCGTGGCCTGATTTAGAGATGGGGCAATGGCTTATAAAAGTACATCATCATCAGTCTATCATCGTCCACTGCTGAACATAGGCCTCTCCCAAGGTGCACCACAAAACTATCCTCGGCCTTCCTCATCCAGTCGCTCCCCGCTACCTTTTTATTAGGTAGTCGATCCAGCGGGCCACAGGGTGTCCCACACTATGCCTGCCAGTTCGTGGGCTCGACTCTGGAACTCTGACGCCCCATTAATTGTCACATCAGTCAGTTGCATTACCTACTTTAATGGGTGATTGTACTGATGAAACTAAAAAACTTTCCAAATGGAATGTACGGGAAATTCGCAAAAAAACATTGAATTTTCATACATAAACGTTCAATCTGCTGATTGCATTTAGTACCTACCTATAACAGGACGGTAAACATAGTTTTTTTCGAATTTCCTATTTGTTTCTTAGGGAAAGTTGTTCAGTATTTCATTTCATTTCATTTCATTTATTTATTTGCATTCATATACATCAGCATAGGTATTATAAAATAGTTGCCAAAGTGGGTACATGAGCCCTGCAAGGGCATGGCAATATGTAGGTATATCTTGTCGTCTTATTACTAACAAAATTTAATTACATCGTTACAAATTTTACAAATACATGCTTTTTTTTAAAATTTTCGAATTTATGTAAGGTTTATAATAATATTGTTTAATTACAAAATTACATAGGATTATCTTAAAAACAATGAATTTAATTTAACTAATATTCTTACAATATAATTATATGTCAAGTAGGTGGTAAAGTAATACATTTGTCATTTATATAGTCGTTTAATTTATAATAACATTTATTAACTAATATTTGTTTCAGACTTTTATTAAATTGCTTGTCATTGTCAAAAGTTTTAATAAAGTCAGGTAGCCTATTAAAGATTTTTACTGACATTGCGTGAGGACCCGAGTTATGTAATTCTAATTTTGAAAACGGCCTTATCAGTAGATTACCCTGTCTAGTTTTGTAACGACGGGGTAAGTCTCCTAATTTAGTATAAAAGTCTGGGTATTTACGCACAAATTTACAAGTTTCAAGTATATAAATCGATGTAAGGGTTAAGATTTTATGTTCTTTGAAGTATGGCACGCAACTATCAGTCTGTTTGATGTTAAATATAATACGAATACACTTTTTTTGTAGAACGAAAAGCTCGGGTACATTAGTGCTATTTCCCCACATAACTATGCCATATCTTAGCCAGGCATTATATTATATTATGCGTACAATCACCTGTAAAGGCAATAGTGTATTCCGGTCTCACTCACACTCACTCAGTACCGCTCATGCTTACCTCTTCTTTTCAGTTTTTCCCATTTGCATGAGTGACAGCCAAGTGTCCATAGAATGCCTTTGTCCAGCTGTAAGACCGCAAATAATTTGCCGGAATTTATTTGGGGAAACAAAACAAAACACAAACATACGTGCCTATCGCTTTCAATTAGATACACTACTGTAGAGAGAAGTTTGGGATACACTGTCTTGTTTGTAAAGTTATGTGAGGACTGTAACCACTTCAATGGAAGCCCCAGGAATTTTGTTAGCGTAATTAAATTGTGCAACTATGTTTGTTGACCACCGCCATTTTAATGTGAGCTGTATTGTTTGGTCTGGGACACCCTTCTTTTTAGGGTTCCGTACCCAAAGGGTGAAAACGGGACCCTATTACTAAGCCTACGTTGTCCGTCCATCCGTCCGTCCGTCTGTCCGTCTGTCCGTCTGTCCGTCTGTCCATCCGTCCGTCCGTCCGTCTATCCTGCCTATTTAGGGCTGTAACTTTTGAACCGTAATAGCTGGATAATTGAAATTTTCTCAGATTATGTTTTATTACGGCGGATTTGATAAAAAATTCAAAAAGTTAAAAATTAAGGGGCTATGTGAAAAAAATAGGATTCTTCAAAGCTTCATATATCATGAAGTACTAACAGTAGGAGTATGATTTTCGGATATGTGTAAATTGAACATATAATTGAAGTTTTGATTAGAGCCAAAACACGATTAAGACACATTTTCTCGATAGAAAAACAAGCCAATGTAGCCTCCGTTTTGATCTATAAATGCTTGGAACTGCTAAACGGTGAATAATAGAAACACAAGACTTTATTTTAAAAAAAGACATTGATATTTTCTAAATTTTGATTAGAGCAGAATTGAACTTACATAAATAGTACAATCACAATTAAATAAAGTTTGATTTGGCGCTCGATTCGTTTCAGGCGCGCGCGCCGCCCCATCTCTTTCTCTCGCATCAGACCGTAATATAAGCTATCCCACGCCTGTTTCGCTAAAATATTTTTCGACATAGGCTCTTAAGGAGGGTTCTCAACAAGAAACTAGTTTTTATCAACGTTTTTTCTTCACGCTCTATGGTAAAAACGGTAATACATACAAGCGTCAAACTCAGTGTGATTATAGATCAATCTCTACAGAATAACAACAAATACTAAAAACCGGCCAAGTGTGAGTCGGTCCCGGACAAAAATAGTTTTTTTTCTAAGTTAATAATGTTGTGTTCTGTGGTGGTGTGGTACGGAACCCTCGGTGCGCGAGTAGCCCGACTCGCACTTGACCGGTTTTATTCATATACTTACCCGGAATCTTATAAAGTAGTCTTAGTAATGAAACTAAACAACTTTCTTTTCAACATGCGAGTTGAAAAAACTTCATTTTTGTGGAGTTTCCCATAGAAATTCGATTTGCTGATCCGTTGCTTTTGTAGGTATTGAAGGGCCACAACATTTTCAAACTCACGACACGACTATGATATCTTTTGGGGAGAACAGAAACTTTGGTAGGTACCTACAGTACCTATATAGTCAAAATGAACCGCAACTGTCATAAAAGCTAAGGTTCCAATTATATAGAGGAACTGACAGCTGAGAGAGCGAGATGTATACCTAGCGGCGCCAGCCACTGTATAATAGAAAGAGATACGTGACGCGAGGCAATAGAACCGTTTTTGGGAACTTGTCAGCGCAATCGACTGGGTAAATATTCGTGCTCTGTGAATAATTAGTGAACCAAAGTGAAGTCGTAGATTATTTTGTGAAATATTACATATGATTTCACGTTAGATTCACAATTATACACAGAACTCGAAGTTTTAGGTTGCCGATAAGTGCCGACAAATGCAAAAAAAAAAACGGTTTCATTTGACAACTCATGAGTATAATGTTCCGACAGGTATAATAACTTTATGGTTCCAATCTACAATTAAGCATAAACAAATAGATTTTTTAAGTCCTAATCAAAGGTCCTTCCATTGCTGCAATCGCATTTATCGAATACTGTTTTCTTCATCAGGATCAAGCTATATTAAATAGGGTGTAAAGTGACAGCCTAACAAATACTGAAACGGTGAACTCAGACCGTCAAACTGAACTACTTTCACTATAGAGCCCTTAGACAATTTAATAGGGACTCGCCTTGCGGTAGCATTTCCCCTCTGCCACGGTATTAGATCAATTAATCTTGCGCATTTACACCCAATTACCTTATCACTAAACGAGACAGCTTATAATAGCGAAACAATAATTTTGAACTTAGAACGTTTGGGGTTCACACGAGACTACTTTTCATGATTTTTAACATTCAAAATTAGAATTTAAACTTATGGGGAATAAAATACAATGTTGTGGATTTCATGTTACCTCGCCCCCCGCAAAAAGTGGCAGAAATGTTTCTTAGTAGAATGACACGCGTAACTCGTCCCTATTAAATTGTCTAAGATAGAGCCTAACTCAGGAAACGCGAAAAAAAATCAGCTGTCCCATACATTTTAGTCGGGTAGGTACAGCAGTTTTGTATGGGACAGCTGATTTTTTTTCGCCTTTCCTGAGGTAGCGGCTCCATAGTGAAAGTTGTTCAGTTTGATGGTCGGAGTTCACCGTTTCAGTATTTGCTAGGCTGTCACTTAAACCCTGTATAGACCCTTAAAATCGGGTCTTGGGCCTAAAACATATAGGAAATGTTAAACCAAGTTGAATCGACAGAACACACTTTAAACATCACGGAAAACCCGGTCTTTAACGGCGGATCGGTCACCTTTCCATACCTCACTAACACTGTCCGCCGTGACAGGTAATGAGATCATCTCACCTCCTTATAACCGACAACATTTTTATCTGCGCTCTTTTCTTACTCTAGACTGTAATAAATCTTCACCCACTTCAACACCCACCCATCATGAATAGAACCGCACTTACGACCGACACCCCAAAATAAGGCTGCAAACACTAGACTTTAGTATGCAAATCCGGGGTTCACATTCGAGTACCCTTCGGAGCCCTTAGGTACCCGCGAGAGTGTATTGTCCCAGATACATTCCCTCTCGAACAAGGGTTGTTTGATTTGAGTACGTAGGTACGCTATAGATGGTACCTACTTACGTACAAAAGAAATCGGGGTTGAAAAACGTTTGAGTTTTGTGATTTTGAGGATGGCGTCTGTGATAGTCTAGTCGTTTTGTTCGAAATAAAAATAAATAAAAAGTTTGGCGCAAGGCCATATAATGTGACACCCAGACATAATAGGTCCCATACATGAATGAAACTTAGTAATACGTGTAGAGTGAAACAAAACTAACAAAAAAGGAAATTGGTTGTAATCTGTAGAAGTTGGGGGAAAGGTATTTCTCCTTATGATACCTTTTGTATCAATTGTGTGAAACTCATAATCTTTCTTATTAGATAGTCCACTAAATCTTCTACGCATTCATTGTGTTTGTTTTAATGAAAATTCACGATAACCGTACAATATTATTATGATAATGGAATCAAACGAAATCACACGCACTATCAGTTCAATAAAGCCAAATACGTTCCGTAACGTATATATAGTATATATTATAGTATAGTTTAGATTAATATTCTATTTGTATTCTATCAAATCACTTTTTTATGTACCTACCAACTAACGAAGTAAATCTTTGTATTGAATGTAAATGTAACTCACTACCTATACTGTATCTACTTAGTAGTACCTACAAAATTGTGATCTGATTGATGTAACTGTACTGTTTATGTTGCACTTCCGGATAAACCTCCGATGGTTTTTGGAAGTTCAATTGTCAAATCGTTTGTAATTTTTCATACAATAAATAAATAAAAAAAAAAAAAGTCCAAAAACTACCTCAGTGATAATATTAGATGAAAATAGCTGTCATGGTTGCGTTTTGCTACTGCTTTTTGGATGATTTGTCTATTTTACTAGTAATTTCTACTTCTGAACCCGGACTTCTAGAGATGAGGAAGTTTTTTTAAAAAATGCCTTAATTTTTTCTGTTTAAGTATAATAATAATGATGACCGTTTTTATGATGGCTTTTAGTTTTCGTAAAAATGGCTGGGTCCAAATTCGCCAAAGTTCTCTTGGACATTGGCACACAGATTACCAGAATCTATCCCAGGCTTTTATTTTTATGACTAAACGCTGAACCAATGATGACCTAAATTGAAAACTGAATTATGCTTTAAAAACTTATACATTTTATTTACAACAGAATAGGATAAAATACCTAGTGACATTAAAACAATAATCTATAAGTATACTAATATTATAAAGAGGAAAGATTTGTATTTTTGTGTGTATGTTTGTAATGAATAAACTCAAAAACTACTGGGCCGATTTAAAAAATTCTTTCACCATTAGAAAGCTGCATTCACCCTGAGTAACAAAGGCAATATTTATTGCTAGAAAAGATTAGATGTCCACCCGTGCGAAGCCGGGACGGGCTGCTATTCACAAATAAAGACTTAAAACTAAACGAACCTAGGATGTGGTGCAGGTTCGGTCCTTATTGGACGGTACCCAAAAAGCTGGCCGCATTTCCTCGCTGAATGGGTCGAGTCTTTCAGGCGCTTTGATAGGTCTTTAAAAACCCATAAAAATATTATACTTTACGACTTTATTCTCTGACTGGTGGTCAGAGATATTCTGAAACATCCACGTTTCACAGTAGTATCGAAACTCTGTCCAGTGTGACGGGGAGTGAGCCCATCGCCACTAGTAATGGACAGTGGGTACAAAATGGTACAATACATGCTTCGAAATGGAAGCATGCAAGTTTGCCCCACGATGTTTTCCTTCACCGAAAAGCCGGTGTTACTAATCGTACATACATAAATTCCGAAAAACGAAGTCGGCCTGGACGAGGATCGAACCATCGCCTTTTGCACGGCAGACAATGTTACTCGCCACTGGATCGCCACGGCTAAATTGAACCCTGAGTTAGGGAATTGCAGCATTATTTTATACAGGTTGTAAATTTAAATGCGTTTCATGTTAATTAACATTCACTCATGCTGAATGCTTCATGCTGGGTCCATCAGCATGGAAAAGATTCCAAATATTTATGTCGAGTAGCCTATGGTGTTTCCATTGAACAACGAGATTTTTATCCCAATTTTGATGTTGGCTCCATAGTGCAAGTTGTTCATTTTGATGGTCTTTAGACACTTCAGACTATCTAAATGTAGGTTGTATCTATTTGGATGCTTCAGCCTCACAGCAGCACTCCCTTCAATATGCAACGCATTTAAGTTTACATCCTGTATATGCCATCAAAACAGACTTAAAATTCAGACCCCCAGCCTATTCAAAAGCATGTTTCAGTCACAATAAATTATCAAACAAGGTCCTTGCGCCTGCCTCCTGCCGACTTAAATTAAACGAGACACATAATGGGGCCTAAAATAAAGTTGCTAAATTAAAACCGACAGGCATTTCGTGGGTTGGCAATTTTGGGATGAATTCGGTCGTTAGATGAAGTCAGGAGAGGAAGATGCTTTGTATACTTACTTACTATGTTTTTGGTGTGAATCAAAAAGTATAATTGATTGAAGATGCAGTCTCTTGTCTCTAAATAAGTAACTAGGTATCCTACCTACAGCTCCTAAGAAGATATGGAAGCATATGGAAGCGACATTTGAGAAATTTACTTATTTCGCCGTGTGTACCTATGTTTTTTATTTATTTATTTATTAAGGATGGGTTTGCTCTTGACCTCAATCCAGTCCTCAGGACGAAGATGAGGTCGAAGATGTAGCGTGCTTACCCAGAAGAAGCCTATTCACGCGTACTTTAAAGGAATTCGGGTTGTAAGCGCTCGGAAATACTGACGCAGGCAGGGCATTCCACTCCTTGGCTTTGCGCATTATAAAAGAATCGGAATGGCACTCTGTTATATTTAGATGTTTAGAGGCAGATGAATATGCCTTCATTTCCTCATCTCCCACTCAAGACCTTAGAGAGAAGGGACGGGCTGAAAAACAGTGCTGCGCGGGTTCAACTCCGTACCAGCGTACCCTTGTTGATCAAATCAGTTGCGTCCTACAACAAAAAGGGGAGGTGCGGAGTACTCGAAACCGACGGGCATGTATGAATTAGATGTGCATGAGGCAATAGAGGTATGTAAGGATCGTAGTAAGTGGCGCGCCCTGGTCTCTGCCTACCCCACTGGGAAAGAGGCGTGACGTTAAATAGATTTAGATTGAAAGAAAAACTAAGGCAATAAATTATTTTTTAAATTTAATTAATTAATTTAATTTTGCTGAAATAAAATAATTTTATATTAATTAAATAGAACACAGTAGATAATGTTAGGCCTAAGTATACCCAGCAGTGGGGTCTACCAGGCTGATGATGAACACTTTTAAAGTAAAACGATCGAAAGTCATCAAGAAAAGTAGAAATGAACAGTGTATGAGAGAGATAGATCACCACTAAATACGATTAAGGGTCTGCGCTCACCTAGCAGAGAACTGTCCGAGCTGGTGTGCGATTTTTGAATCTCATTCGCTGAGTTCAGCAGTTGAGAATGTCAAAATTACTATGGAGATAGGCATCTTTCTACTACTGATTTGACTTTCAAAAATCGCACTCCTGAAGTATGATTTTTGAAAGTCAAATCAGCAGTAGAAAGATGCATATCTCCACAGTAATTTTGACATTCTCAACTGCTGAACTCAGCGAATGAGATTCAAAAATTGCACTCCAGTTCTCCACTAGGTGTACGCTGAGATAGGTCGGTAAAGGCATGATGTGATGCAAGTTATTTTTAGTTTGTATGTAGGACTGAGCACCGAACCGTAGTGTTCGATCATGCCGCATCTACCCCTTTTTAGTTTTGTCTAAGGTTCAGCCAGTTCTAAATATTAGAATTTTTTAATTAAAACGTTTTCAGTGTTGATTAAAGTTCATAATTATTATTAGTACCTACCTAACTAAACTTTAACTATGTAAAGTATAATAGGAACATAATAATAGCTCTCTTACAACTGTTTAGGTTTTCTTGATTGAGAAAATATCTCTTATATTTTATAACGAGGGCGCCACTGAACCTGTAACTTTAAAAGGCCTCTTAAGAGCCTACCGAGCCTATTGTGCTGCCCCCAATCGTATTTTTTTTATTTCTAAACAATTAAACAATATTTCCAAAAAAAAACAAAAATGTCACATTGTAGTCCTGGAGTGCGATTTTTGAAACTCATTTTGTTGAACTCAGCAGTTATAAATGTCAAAATTACTATGGAGATACGCATCTTTCTACTGTTGATTTGACATTCAAAAAACATAGTCCAAGGGTGCGATTTTTGAAAGTCAAATCAGGAGTAGAAAGATGCGTAGGCTCCATACATTTTCAACTCCTGAGTTCAACGTATGAGATTCAAAAATCGCACTCCTGATTGGCTTTCAATTTATCGAAACATAAGGGATTATTATTTTTCATGCTCGTAGCTATAATCGTTAAAACCACCAAATGTGGTCATTTTTTGAGGTATTAAAGATAATAACTACAAACATTATAAAAACAAATACGCAGTGACCCGATAAATTGACACAGGCATCGCGACATTGAATCGCGACAGGGCTTGCATTTTTTGGCTTTGCTTGACACCGACTTCTATAAAACAAATTAATGTTCTTATGATGCGAACGAAAAAGTCATCGGCTACAATATTATTTTTTAACTTTTTAGTTTTTTTGAAGGCGGTTTTAATTTTTTGTTAAAATTTTGTTTATTTCATAATTTTCAGTGGTGAATTCATTAGTTTGATTTAACAGTAGTGCTTCAAATTAACAAACGCACTAGTCGGCACTACGATTTCGAAGGTTCCCCTCGATTTCTCTGGGATCCATCATCAGATCCTGGTTTCCTTATCATGGGACCACCCTTGGGATATTTCCTTTCCAACAAAAAAAGAATCATCAAAATCGGTTCATAAACGACGAAGTTATCCGCGAACACACATTAACAAAAATATATATACAACGTGTTAATGAATTAACGCAAAACTAGAAAGTAGTTTGTTTAGAATCGAGAGCCGAATCGAATTATCATGGTTTCAACATGGGTAATTTTTTTCAAAATATTAAATAATTTTTTTGTAAAAATTTTTATTATCTGAACCCGATGTAAACCCATCCCACGGGCACACCCACCCTACTTACTACCAAAACAAGATTATTAAAATGTATCCACGAGTACGTTAGTGCTTTCATTCATTGCTGAAATGATGAAAAATCATTTTTGCCTCAAAACTTAAAATGCGAATAACTTAAAATGTTAACTACAAAAATAATGAAATTATTGTTTCAATCTAATTATTTTGATATAAATCAGTTGGGGTGTATGAGGTTTTGCGTTAATTCA
The DNA here is from genome assembly GCA_922987775.1 of Agonopterix subpropinquella. Lineage (NCBI taxonomy): Eukaryota > Metazoa > Arthropoda > Insecta > Lepidoptera > Depressariidae > Agonopterix > Agonopterix subpropinquella. Next base: position 9,831,925 of record OV277714.1, read on the forward strand.
TTAACACGTTGTATATACGGTCGAACTGAGAACCTACTCCTTTTTTTGAAGTCGGTTAATAAAAGAAATACCTACTATTGGGAGCAGCACAATAGGCTCGGTGCAGCCTTAACACAAGATGCAAATGAAAACTCCATGTACCACTAAAACTTACAGAGTAAAAAAAAATGTTTCTTGGTCTAAGAATTAAGAGCATCAGAATAACTTGTTTGCTAAATAAAAATAAAATATTTTTGATCGTGTTAGTGGCGCCATCTTTTGATACAGACAGGTAATCTAGTTGCCGCCGAGCTCGTTCGCTCCTCGTGCCGCATCGACAAGGTACAGTCCGCTTTGAAATTGACTAAACAAGTATGAACGGTGAACGTGAAACAATTTAAATATTATTAAGGACGTTATAATAATGCAAGTTGTTCTACGATCGCGACTTTTTACGCGGAGCCCCGTAAAATAAAATTTATTGTTGTTTGCATTCGTAATTCGCATATTTGTTTATCTTCTGATTGCGAGAGCCAACCGCGATGAAATAAATAAATTAAATCGAGGGTACCGGTTTTAAATTGAATGTGACTCGAGGTAATAAATTAAATGTGACTCGAGGGCCTATAGTGCAATTGTATTTTTTTCATTTCTTAACATTTCCAAAAAACTAAAATGTTACTTAGTCACATTGATTGTATTTGTGGTTGATTTTCAATTTATCCAATTACGATTATTATGTTTAATGCATTAAGTTATTAATGTTATTATCGTTAAAACCGTTAAAGATAATAACTACAAATATTATAAAAACAAATACAATGCGACATTCTTGTTCTTTGGAAATGTTGTATACAAGGTGTTACAAAAATAAAAACAAAAATTTTAAAAATTTTAGTGTTTTAAATTAATTGAATCAGGCGTTACTTTGCGGAAATCCATGACCATCCATGTTGTCCATCCATCCATTTATTATGTAATACAACTTTGTCTACTAGGTATTTAGAGGCGGAGGTCTTGATACAATCGTGTCATCTACCTATTTTTTAGTGTTTTGTTTAGTTAGACCATGAAACTGAACAACTTTTACTACGGGACCAACATCGAAATAGCGAGAAAAATATGCTGTCTCATACATTTAGCTCGAGTCGATTTGTAGTTTAGTATGGAACATCAGATTTGTTTTAGTCGCTTTCGATATTTGTCCCGTGGTGAAAGTTGTTGAGTTTGATGGTCCAAACCACCCCCTTACATGTTTATTTGTGTTTTTGTAACACCTTGTATAATAGATAAAAAATAAACAAAATACGATATATGGCAGTACTGGAGGCTCAGTGCCCCCTAATTTTTTTTTCTAAAAAATGATATGAAATGAAAAAAACTACATCTAAATCAATTCAGTAGTTTATAGACGCGGACGATAATAACAAAAATCGAATCCCTGCCCAATACTTGTTTTTAAATATTTTCTCCTTAACACTGTCCTCGAGTTTTTATCGTTTTTCATACATTTTCATGTTTCTAATGGTTTCACTTCTACCGCATGTGGACTGTGCACATGATTTTTTTTCTGAATAAATAAACTCTCCAAAATATTTAAATAATACCTTAATAATAAATAAAAGAAAAGGGTAATAAAATGTTAAATAATAGATGGAAAACGTTTACAATATTATAAGAAACAATAATACTCCATCCAACTGTACAGAAGTCACTAAAATTAATGTACCACATTATAATATTTTATTTTAAAAGTCGGTAGCGCATTCTACGTTCACCTACCATTTGGTAAGAAACTTAAAATTGTGTACACACGGCGACAGATCAACCTACCCATAGTTGAACTCTATGTTAATGGACATAAGGTCGAACTATGGGTAGGTTGATCTGTCGCCGTGTGTACATAACCTTGTGTCAATATCGCGAATGATTCTAAAAAAAATACCATAATACTCTAGCCGACTGTACCGCACGGTTCACAACTTACGTCATTGTCGTCAACCGGCAAAGCGGTTGGGAGTTTGTTGTCTCGCTCAAACGTACAGTACGATACCATTCGCTTCTCTTTCCCGTGCCCTCCGTTCACTCGTTCGTGTGACCAGGGTTGTCAGATTGGAGAATTTTTTCACAATTCTGGGGAAAATGGAGGTTGCATTTTCGTCACCAAGTATTTTTTTAAACTGTCAGAACGTAATCCGTTATTGTAAGTTATAAATTATTATTTTCTTATTTAACATTTTTACAGGGTGTAAAAAAACACCCTAGTAATACTTAAGGGGGTGCTTCAGATCATTAAACTGAACAACTTTCACTATGAAGCCAACATCGTAAACGCATCGTATCATGGCAATTATGGCAAATCTCCTCCTTTTGGGGGAGGCTAATGTCCAGCAGTGGACTTCTATCGGCTGGTATGATGTTGATGATGATATTCTGTTTTTGCGATTTCGATATTGGTCCCTTAGTGAAAGTTGTTCAGTTTGATGGTCTTAACCACTCCCTTAAATGTTTATTTGTATTTTTGTAACACCCTGTATTTCTGTTTTAAAATAAGTAAGGTTATTTTCAAAAACTCAAATTGGCTTAAATCTTAATGACCTACTTCTTTAGGTACTTAATTTACAATTCGAAAACTCAAACAATGAAAAACGCGATTTTCTTAATTTACTTTTGTTGGTTGCATTATTATAATGACGGCCCGGTAGCACAGTCGGTAGTGAACCTGCCTGCTGTGCCGAGGGTCGCGGGTTCGAATCCCGTAAGGGACAAATATTTGTATGATGAATATGAATATTTGTACCCGAGTCATGGATGTTTGTATCTATATATGTATCCTATATCGTTGTCTAGTCATCATAATACAAGTCCAGGCTAGATTCTGGTACTTTAAATGTGGCTAGATAATTTGTGTGACATTGTCCAAGATATTTATTTATAATAGAAAAAGTTTAGATTTTTATAACCGAACTGTTTAATATTCAGCTTACTAATTTTCTATATGTCTTCTAAAACAAAATGTAACTAATTAAATAAAATAGTTAAATTTTCAAGCCATTTTAGAAATCCCATCTGGCAACTCTGCGCGTGACGTCATTTGCCAAGTCTCGCCGGAGACCCACGATCGCGCGATGCATTCGTTCGTTCCGTTCGTTCACCTCAGTAACAAGCAAAATGGCGACCGAATCAAATAGCCCACGAGCTTCTTCCTCCGATATAAACGATTTGAACACGCGTAAAAATAATGTCGACGGAAATTTTGAATACGAAGCGGTCAAGTTTATGTTCCTAAATCATTTCAAAGAGTTTTACGCTGATCCGGTCGCATCAAAACATGAAGGATTCATAGCGCCGTACACTAGAGTTGCCGTGAATAGATATATCGATGAAATCTGTCAGGCCCACATAGTTTTAAAGAGTGGTGGTATTTTAAGTGCGTTCCAGGCTCGTGCCGTAGATAGATATGCGGTTATTGAAGCAAACGGTAAGAAGATACTGATTCAGAAAAGAAAATCTACAAGTGAACCTATTAGGAAAGTGTTGGGTGCGCAAGACTGTTATGATATCTTAGTGCAATCACATGAAGCTACTGGACACGGTGGCCGTGATCGAATGTTGGCAATAATTCGACAAAATTATGTCATTCCTTTACCTTGCGTACAATATTTCTTAAAACTATGTAATGTATGTGCTAAATCGAAATCTCGCTTTACTGTCAATCCCTCAATTCACACGTCGAATCGGTTCAATCACACTGTACAAGCAGAAATTCTTCGCATGTACCAACCGGATGGTCGATTCAAATATGTGCTGCATTATCAAGATAAGTATACTGACTACATACTTTTAAGACCTATGGTAACAAATGAAGAGTATGAGCTGTCGATGGAGATTTTGAAGATATTTGCAGATTTTGGGACACCTACTGTAATAAGAACTTCAGTAGATAGCATTGATCTGTTGAATAAAGTATTAGCAATGTTGTTGACAATGTGGCCGACAAATGAAGTTTCCGTAGAAATTGAGGATGAAGTCATAGGACAAGAAGTAATACTGAAGCTTTCAGAATGGATGGATATCACACAAAGTGAAAATTGGGCCATTGGCTGTCACTTAGTGCAAAGGAATATGAATAATGTTATTAAGAGTAATAACATTTCGCCATATTATTCAGTCTTTTGTGCTGGGCAGCTTGGTAAACAATCACCACTGCAAGAAAAAAGTATTTCTTCAGAAGTACTTGCTGATACCATAGAATATGAATCAGAAGAAGATTCTTCTGCCGGAGATCCTTCTTATGAGCCAGATGGGTCTGACAGCGATTCGACGCCTCTATTATTAAATCAGCAGTCAATATTTACTGAGCCAAGGGATGTAGAACACTACCTAATAGAACACATTTCTGGTGGCGATATCAATAACGAAAATAATGGGCAAAGTTTGGAATCACCGACACCAGAGCCGGAGACTAAGAAAGAAGAACCAGACGATGTGTACAATGATATTATTATGTCACAAAACGATACGGTTACGATTCCTTTACGGGAAACGAATCAATGTCATGAGTGCAATGAACCTATTATTAAAGCATATATTTGTAACAGATGTATGAGGCCAGTTCATTTGTTTTGTAGTGTGAGGAAGGTTAAGATAGACAAATGTGAAGCCAGTATGGATATAACATGTAATACATGCCAGAAAATAGAAAAAAAATTGAATCCTTCCTCTACGATTGATTCGCGAAAATCATCTTCGACTGCTTCGCGTTCGGAACCCCGCAAGTCTACTACTATAACTACAAGGGAACGAATCATGAAACAATTAATGAAATCCAGATCAAATGCCAACAGGCGTACCACCATATATAGCGATAAAAAAATTTTCTCTGCGAATTTCCGCTAATCCGACTGATAAACACAGTTGACTGGTTTTAATTTATTTGTTGTTTTGTTTTACTATAGCGCAGCGAATGTTCTATAATCTTATAAACTCAAATTACCTATCTATGTTCGTTGTTTTATTTACCTATCTAAAAAACATGAAACTTGCTGTTTCAATCGTTGAAATGTAAAATTGCCTTGAATGACATACTTAATTTTTTTTCTATTTCATACCCAACACACAGCTAGCATGCCACCAGGCCTATGACAGCTTTAGTTCTGGTGTAGCCGTTGTGGCGCTGAAGTCACATTTTCCCATCGTCCTCATTGGACGATGATACATTGTATCATCGCCAATGAGGACGAGATACAACGCCATATTGAACTTACAACAACAGCAGCCTCATGCCATCTTGTTGCGTCAGAAGCTTATATCTTGTGATTTTCCTGGTATTTTAGCTTGAGTTGAGAATCCTTGAGAAGCCTCAATTCTTCTCCGTCGTATGACATAATAATATCGTTGAATAGTTTGTTCCTTGGTCAAATATCCCTATTTTTGCATCCTGGAATCAGTGTATACATACCTATAACTACGAGTTCTATACACATTAGTTTGACGACAGAACGCCACAACGGCAACGATGGAACTAAGTGCAAATTTCACTGTCGCACCTGTAGCTAGCTACATATCAGTAATCTGTGCATGCCACCCACGACTATGTGTTAAAACGAGAGTAACGTCATGCGCGCTCTTTCTGGCATACGTAAAATAATGTATCTCCATCCGAGATGTGTCTCCATCATTATAAAATAATGATTATAAAATAATGATAGAGACACATCTCGATTTTTACCGTTTTCTCGGGGGTGACATGCGAGGACTACTGGTAGACTTTCATTGTTAAAAATCTTTGAAAACTATTTCTCACTTTTATGCCAATTAACTTTTGAAAATAAAAATATTATAGTCGATAATTATATTTTATCGATACGATAAGCTCATGCACGCGCAACCCTGAATAACATGACTCGTCTACTACCGCATTTACACGCTCGCGAGAGTTTACGCGAGGCCGATGTACATTGACGTTTTTGTAAGCAGAAATTATTCTACTACTTCTTTTTGCGTTAAGACGAGTCGATGTTCATCGGCTCTATCAAAGCGCTCGCGAGCGTGAATATCGATGGGGTATGATAATGTTTGACATTCGTTAGCCTTGGTGGCGCACTACAGAATTTTGCCGTGGCATTTTTAACGGCCACAAAAACGGCAGCTATAATTATAGGATCCTTCTTATTTTGCTGACTGGTTTTTAAGGGAACAATCAGACTCTCAATCTGAACAACATTCTCTATGGCACCAAAGTGTGGAAAAAATATAGTTCCATATAAAACTGCAATCCTACTCGACCCGATGCATAGAACTGTAAATTTTTTTTTCGCGATTTTAATTATAATGGTTCCTAAGAGAAAGTTGTTCAGTTTGAAGGTCTGATCATCCTCTTTAGAAACCGTCAGCATATTTAGTTGGACCCTGTACCTTTATTTTTAGGGTTCCATACCCAAAGGGTAAAAACGGGACCCTATTACTAAGCCTACGTTGTCCGTCCGTACGTCCGTCTGTCCGTCTGTCCATCTGTCCGTCTGTCCGTCCGTCCGTCTGTCCTACCTATTTAGGGCTGTAACTTTTGAACCGTAATAGCTAGATAGTTGAAATTTTCTCAGATTATGCGTTATTACGGATTTGTTAAAAAATAATAAAAATGTTAAAAAATAAAAATTAAGGGGGGTTCTCAACAAGAAACTAGTTTTTATAACGTTTTTTCTTCACGCTCTATCGTAAAAACGGTAATACATACAAGCGTCAAACTTAGTGTGATTATAGAGCAAACTCTACAGAATAACAACAAATACTAAAAACCGGCCAAGCGTGAGTCGGTCTTATGCTAAGTTTTTACTTTTTACTTTTTACTCGTAAGTACATGAAAAGCAGATCCATTGTTCGAGTACCTACACGTAATGCAAGAACGTCACCTATCTACCGCTATTAATTTAATCAAAGCTATACGCTTGCCTGCTAATACTGTACCTGCACGAGACAGTAACCGCGCGGTAAAAAAATGCAGTGCGTGCATTTGCATAATCAATAAAGAACGACGTTTTTATCATCGCCATTGTAGGTATAATACAACTAGTTTGTATAGCAGGTAACTGAGTAGAACACCAATGGACTATTGTAAATATTAAAATAATCTGTGCTATTTGTGTATAATCTCTTCTTCTACTATTATTGGCGTAGACGCTAGTAGAAATTACAGAATGTATGGATTTGACATTGGCGATCGAAACATTTTGTCGTTTGCTTTCTCCACCATATGTCAAGTCCATACATTTTTTATGTTTTCTACTGTCGTTAACGCTAATCGAAAGTACTTTGTCTAGGGGGCCTGTACTTAGTGGCGTAGCTTGGGTTTCTGCCGCCCGGGGCAAAAACTGATTTTTGGCGCCCACTTACCTTACCTAAACAAAAATAAGTGAGCGAGCGGAGCGAGCTCGAATTTTTTTTAGACGTCAATTCGGGTTGTGGTCAGACATCTTTCGGTTTATCTATGCATAAATAGAAACTTAGAACGAGCGAAGCGAGCTCGAATTTTCTCCTCAATACGAATCGGTTAGAGCCAGGGCCTCTACCCGCACATTCGAACTTCGCAATTGCGTAAACGTTTTCGTTCCAATGTCAACTCTATTACAATGAAGTGCGGACCGAAGTGCAGTGGCGATATATCGAACATTGAAAGTTCGGGTACAGGGCCACAGCTTTTTACGTACAAAATATGTACAAAGTAGCCTAAGTAAAAGCTAGGTATGGATTGAGCGAAATTTTTAGCACCACGTCTTAGCTGTGGTCAGAATTCTTTAGGATTGTGTGTGTCTATATTTTTCCCCAATTTGCCGCCCCTAGTAAAGTGCCGCCCGGGGCATTTGCCCCCCCCGGTCCCCCCCCCCCCTCGATTCGCTACTGGCTGAACTGTAACAGAAAGTGTGTCTGTCTGTAGCCTACTGTAAATGAAATGAAGATATGAAAAAAAGGCACAGACTTCTGTATTACAGAAGTACTATTTAGATAATAACTAGCGACCCGCCCCGGCTTCGCATGGGTGCAATGCTGATATAAACCTTCCTCTTGAATCACTCTATCTATTAAAAAAAACCGCATAGTTTTAAAGATCTAAGCACACATAGGGACAGACAGACGACTTTGTTTTATACTATGTAGTGAAGATCACATATTTGCAAAAAAATCAACATTAAAATGAAGACATCATACGATTTGGTCCAAAATAATTATGAAAATGTCGTCCAAAAAATGCGATATTCTGTTAGGACTGTCTTCGATTATTATTATAGCATCAAAGCTGTATCTACTTCCATTGTCTTTCATTTTGATGAATGAGGTAGGTACTTATGGCTATATTTTGTTAGAACTTGTCCATATCAGCATTTTTTACTAAGGTAAAGTTGTTTACTAGTGTTTAAGTACTAGTCTGAATTTGATTTTTTTTCCGAAATCTCTATTGTGGGCCCTTTTTTGTGTTGCCCTCCTCTAAATCCGGCCCTGACCTAAATCATTACTTTTTGTTGGCCGGCACTTTTAGGACCAAAAATGTATGGAACGTGGATGATGTGAGATGTCTTTTGTACTAGTCATTCACTTCGAGTTGGCCGCTACCTCCCTTCCCGCTTCCCCGCACCGCACCCCTAAGAGACCCTAATAAACACAATTTTATAACCTTTAGCAACGCAACCACGTACGGCACATCCGTCCCGGTCAATAATATCGCTTTTAATTTTAAATTTGTATTTGCCTTTTATATTATTTTTTGTCGACGGGACCAATTAATGTGCCTGTGAGGAAATTTTGTAACGGTCATCGACGGCCAACTGGTCGTGAACGGGTAGTACTCTTGAAGTTGGGTGGTGTTATGCAACAAATAAAATTAAGCGTTTTAATTTATTTGTTTAAGGGATGCAGAATACAGGGTGTACAATAAAATGGGACAGCTACTTAAAGGGGTGCTTCAGACCATCAAACTGAACATCTTTCTGTATGGGACCAATATCGAAATCGCGAAAAAAAAATCTGCTGTCCCATACATTTCAGTCGAGTTATGTTTGCAGTTTTGTATGGGAGAGCGGATTTTTTTTTCGCGATTTCGATATTGATCCCATAGAGAAAGTTGTTCAGTTTGATGGTCTGAAGCACCCCTTTGAGTAGCTGTCCCATTTTATTGTACACCCTGTATAATCAATTAATCACATAGCATTAATACGATTTGAGTTTTATTACGTGAACTGAACGGGTTATGTGTCTTATCTACCTACTGGTAAAAACAAGGTAGAAAACCAGCAGCTTATACAGGGCGTACAATTAAATGCGCTCAACTCGTCACATACGGCTGCTATAATACAGGGTCCTTCTTAATATGCTGACACTTTTTTAAGGGGATGATCAAACCATCAAACTGAACAACTTTCTCTATGAGACCAACAACGAAATCGCGAGAAAAAAATCAGCTGTCCCATACATTTGGCTCGAGTAGGTTTGCAGTTTTGTATAGACGGGCTGATTTTTTTTATCGCGATTTCTATGTTGGTGCCATAGAGAATTTTGTACAGTTTGATGGTCTAATCATACCCTTAAAAAAGTGTCAGCATATTAAGAAGGACCCTATATCCCACACAGCACAGAATATCTACTAGATATTTTGTAGACACTTAGACATTTTGTAGATATTTATTAGACATCTTGTATACATTTGTGCTGTTGGGGATGTATGTAATCAATATAATTATATGATACTATGTTGGGTTGTTTAAATAAGTGTGTGAGTGAGTAATCCATGTTTATATGTATGTAATGTAGGTGTGTGTGTAAAAAATAGACCCTTGTGTTTCAAATCTCAGTTCCTTAATTCAAAATACCAAGCCTTATTTCGTTGCTATTTGAATTGAGCACAGTTCACTACAAGCATAGCAGATGGTTTGTTTGAATGTGAGCGAGACAATTTAAATTCTATTAGACAGAAAAGTTTTGCTTTCCTTTTTTCGAGAGCGCTTCTCTTTCCTATAACAGCGAATTTTAGACGTCGCGTCGTTTCGCTGAACTAAAGATTTGTATGGATTCTTTATGTGATTAAAATTTAATGTTAGACATTTCAACGGATTTTTACCACCGCGTTTTTAAGGGAATATAAAGGTCTAACAAAATTAGGTTAAACTATTTTAAGGGGATGATCAGACCATCAAACTAAATAACTTTCTCTATGGGACCTAGATATCGAAAACGCGAAAAAAAATCTGCTGTCCCATACATTTAGGTCGAGTAAGTTTGTATGGCGCTGTTCTATTGCCATCGCTCGCGCGATCATGCGTTCTTCCGACGAAAATCATTGTGCCACTGTGCGTTTAAACATACTTATATCTGAATAAAAATAGAACAATTCGATCGCATCTCATGATAGCACGACCTTCTATAGGATATTCCGCAGATATAAGTATGTTTAAACGCACAGTGGCACAATGATTTTCGTCGGACGAACGCATGATCGCGCGAGCGATGGCAATATTCTTCTATCGAGTCGATGGCATGTCATTTAAATCTTTCCAGCCCAGTATTTCGCCACACGGATAGCATTATCTGCAGCGTCCATAAGCTCCGTTCGCGTGCAGGTGTCCGGGCAGGAAGGGCAGGACACAAGATGGGCCATTGTCTGAGGAGAAACACCGCATTCGCACCCAAGGTTCGACCCGTCTGTGTAGCCCCACTTGAACAGACTTTCTTTACTCCGGCCAACCTGAGTTCGGAGTCTATTCAAGCACCTCCAAATTGACCTGGGCAGCTCCCGTCCTGGTGGGAGGCTTTCCTTGAGAGGGACAAACGGGTCAGGAAGAGTGGTGCCTTCCCGCCAAAGACCGAGTCTAGCCTGAGAAGCCTCACTTTGAATTGGCTCGACACACTTCAAGAAATTCTTACGGCTCTTGAGCCTTTGGGGCACTGTAGGGTACTTGTACATTGGGTGCCGTGTGTCGGCTTCCATCTTGGTTCTCTCTATCGAACTTGCAACGGTCCTGCGGACGTCTGGAGGCGCAATTCCGGCCAGTGGATACAGCAGTTTGATGGTATGAAGCACCCCGTTAAGTATTACTAGGGTGTTTTGTTCACCCTGTATAATTCGGAGCGCGCTCCATACAAACGAAGTCTGGTGATATTTTCAATACTGACCAATTAAATTCAATGAAATTTTTCAGAAACAATCTATAAACTAATTTCTATGTTGGTATGAAGTCCGATTTTTGTTAAAATGTATAGGTAGGTAGTTAACTTCCAGTTAGTAACTTCCAGACAAATCTTAAATTAATCCTAGCATTAAAACTGTATATTTTAACCAAAATCTGACTTCATACAATCATAGCGATTAGTTTCTAGATGGTTTCTAAAAAAAATCACTGACTTTAATTGGTTAGTATTGAAAATATCACCGGACTTCGTTTGTAAGTATGCAGCGCGCATTTTCGCTCTTGGAATAAACTCGTAGGATTTGCTGACAGCTAGTTTAATCGTAGTTCAACATGCTTCTTTATATGACGTGACAATGGCCTCGATTCGGACTGTGCCACGACTTAACTTAACTAAATTTATTCCTGTCACTTTCTAAAATAAGATTAAGAAAAGAAACAGAAAACCAACAGCTGACTTTAGTGCTGTCAAAGTGACGTTACACGCCCAAAAACGCTTTAAATAAGATGGCGTACATTATGATGGCATCTTATTTTGGGCGTGTAGCGTCAGTTTGACAGCACTAAAGTCAGCTGTTGGTTTTCTGTCTCATTTCTTAATCTTATTTTAGAAAGTGACAGGAATAAATTTAGTTAAGTTAAGTCGTGGCACAGTCCGAATCGGTACCAATATAGATCCGAAGATAGTATTAATTTAGGCTAAAATGAAAAAAAATAAACATGCAATGTCACCGAGTCTAAGGCATTCGTTACGAAGAACTTCCTTCCTTCCTTCATGTTTTCCTTCTATTTTACGGCAAGGTAGGTATCGTATCAACGACATCTATCGAGCCATTTGGAAGTTTTTCTTTTTAATTTGATTTTTAGAAAATCCCTCATTCGAATGGTTACCATGGCATATCATCGTCCACTGCCAATGCTAGCTTGCAATCACAATGGGCGCCACAAAACATTACGGTCGTCACAGACACGCGCTATAATATGTTGCTGTACTCTTCTTACGCACGCCAAATTACATAAGCGCGTCTCTTTCCTACGTGTGAGTGAGAGGAACCGATATCAATTTGCGTGCGTTAGAAGAGTACAGCAACATATTATAGCGGCCGTGTGTGTTGACCTTTATTTTTGGCCTTTTCTATCAAGATTTATGATCTCCGAGGGATAGTCTAATAGTATAATACCTATTACATGGATAAATGATCCTTATTTTATGCTATTAGGTCCTACCTATCTGCCTAACAAAAATTTTAACTAGGTACCTATAATTCCGTTCAGGAATTAGGTAGAGCGACAAAATGTAAACAAAGAAACGTCACTGTCAAAGTGACATTACGTGGTCAGAAACCTTTGGTGCATTTTTTAAGAATAAAATTATGTCGGCACGGCATATAATAAATCGCGTTGACGTTAAAAATGTATTGTCTATCTATAAATAAGTAATAAAAACAATCGTGACAATTTGAATGAAATTTTTAAATTATGTTATGTAGCCCGTTACTCTGTCTGTGTGGGCTTTTTGTGCTATGCGTAGCATCCGCGCATAGCGTACGGACTCAGACGAAGGTATTAATATCAAACAATCAATAGACGCGTTTACGTTATTGTTTACAATAAAAAATGTTTTTCATTAAGCACTTTGTTAAAACGAACCAAAGGTCTAAAATATCTGATTGTTGCCAGACCACGAAATAAAATATTTACAGTCACGCTTTCTTTTAATCTAAAATAAATTATAACTTGCGTTTTTTAAATTTATTTTCCATACAAAATTAACATATCATTTGTCGTAATCCTTTGCGAATAGAATAGATAATTAACTGTTATTCATTCCGGAGATAAGTTTTCTTCCGTCTCGAGATGGTATTTTCTACACTGGTATCACATTTGTTTAAATTTTGTCGCTCGAATTCCTGAAGTGCGATTTTTGAAAATCATACGAGCGACTTGGCAGTAGAAAGATGCATAATCTCCATAGTAATTTTGACATTTTCTACTGCCAAGTCACTCGTATGATTTTCAAAAATCGCACTTCTGAATGGAGATTAGGTAGGTAGGTACTTACTTACAATCCAGCCAGCCCAGTGAGGAAGGTAGTGAAGTGAGTATATCGCACCTACACATTTAATGGACAGTGGAGTCAAATTGATTCAGTAGGTACCCATTGTTTATATTATTATTATTTCCTTTTTTATTTTTGTTTAAATAAAAGATCTTAAAAATACGCCGACACAGAGCCATCTATTATTATTTTTATAAATCGCAATCAATTATCTTTATAGGCACTTATCGATGCACTCTAAATTTCAATAGATGGCGCTGTGATACAAAATGTGATAACGTTATTTTTGTCATTACTCAACAGATGGCACTGCTAGTTCTAAAATTGAGTTAAATAAATATCTATAAGTACAAACAAACTAAACAATATTTAAATACTTAATCTATTGTTAAATAAATTATTAAGGTAATGATTTTTTAGGTGCTGTCTGTCCAAAAACGTGTTATAATAGAACGAAACAGACTCGAGAACAAAACCAAAACGAATCTAAACTATTATGAAACTTAAGATAAGTGTGTAGGTCTGTACTTGTATTGAAGATATTTCCAAAAAAAAAAGATAACGATATGTACCTGACTCCAAATCAACCTTTTTTAGAATTTTTGTCTGTCTGTTTGTGTGTGTGTTTGTTTCTTTGTTTGTTTGATCGAGCATCACACAAAAACTACTTAACCGATTTTAATGAAACTTTTTTTATTTGATAGCTTATGATCTGATTTAAAATCTGGTATTAAATTTATGCGGACGAAGTCGCGGGTTAACTCTAGTATGATATTAAAACCGATGTATTTTTATTCGCATCTCTACAGGAGGACCTTAAATTTTCATACAAATGTTCGATCAGCTTATTGCATTTAGTATGGAAAATCCTTTTTTATAAACTATTATAAAACTGTAACACAACTGTAAACAACAGTCTGTACATTGAAGATATTTACAAAAAAAAAATTACGACATGGTTTTTACATGTCCCTGATTCCAAATCACCAATTTATGGATTTTTTGTCTGTCTGTTTGTTTGTTTGTTTGTTTGTTTGTTTGTTTGTTTGTTTGTTTGTTTGGGTGGGTGTTTGTTTGTTTGTTTGTTTGGGTGGGTGTTTGTTTGTTCGAGTATCACGCAAAAACTACTGAACCAATTTTGATGAAACTTTTTTTATTTGATAGCTTATGATCTGACTTAAAATCTGGTATATAATTTATGCGGACGAAGTCGCGGGTAAAAGCTCGTTTATTATAAACCTATGGGAAGTTAAAAGGAGAGTTGTTCAGTATCATGGGTAGCTACCACGAATCAGATTTAGGTACAACCACTCCTTAAAGAAATGCAACTTTTTACCCTAACATCCTGTATAGGATCATTGATATTTTGTTTTCTTGGGAGTCACTGTCAAGTAGATCACGAATCGTTCTTGAATGGACTTACTCAATATCCACCCTTGTCTACCTTAAAACGACATCTAATTACCAGCCTATTTCATCCCACTGCTGGGCAAACCATCTCTGTCCTGGGCATGCTCAGGCCACACGTCATCGATAGAATCCAGATCGTCCCGCCACCTCTTCCTAGGACGACCTGGACGTCGACGGTCGTTTTCTGGGATCCAGGGCGTTACAATTGTTGCCCACCTTTCCTGGCGCATTCGACAGACATGGCCGGCCCAGTCCCACTTTAATCTGGCGGTTTTTTCCCCAACATCGACTATTCGTGTTTTGGAACGCAGTAGTGTTTCTGACACGATCCGTTCTTTTAACACCTAGTATACTACGCTCGATTCTTCTTCATCATCATCTCAGCCGATGGAAGTCCACTGCTGGATATAGGCCTCCACCAAGAATCGCCATAACGACCGGTCCTGCGCTCCCCTCATCCAATGTTTTCCCGCCGCCTTCGACAGGTCGTCGATCCACCGTGTGAGGGGCCTACCCACGCCGCGCTTTCCGGTACGCGGTCGCCACTCGAGAACTTTTCGGCCCCATTGGCCATTGGTTCTCGGTACGCTCTATTGTGCTCTGACAAACCTTGAGTTTGGACTTTTGAGACTCAGTGAGAGACCAGGTCTGGGCACCGTAGGTTAGGTAGGTACTCAATTATGAATAAAATAAAACCCAAAATAGGTTATGGCATTGTCTCATCCACACAAAACTTACGCAAACCCTATTTCCGCACTTGTTTCACAGGACCCAAGCGAGACAGTTTGAAATTGAAAAGAAAACTGGGGAAAATTCCCGGCAAAGAGGAATAGCTAGATTGTTACAACTCTGCGGATGTTATGAATATTTTGATAGCGCGTCTGTGATTGGCTGTCGCGTTTGGCAATCGATTACTACTGTTAGTTTACATACTGGTGTTTTTGTATCTGGGGAATTAGAAATGCTGTATGGCTTGTGCTATGCATGAATGCATATGCTCACGACGGTATTCCCCGAGGGGTTAAGTAGTCGAAGATATTGTGAAACCTCTGAACATCCATGTTTCACTAGTAGTATCTTTAGATCATAGTTCTTTCTTTCTTATCGTGTGGGCAGACGGGAGAGCCATGGTGTCAGAGTTTTTTCACACCGCCTTTCGGCCTCTGACGTGGTTTTTATGTAACGACTCCAGATATAGTAGCCGGGACCAACGGCTTAACGTGCCATCCGAATCATTTTTCTTTTCAGACAATCAGGTGATTCAGCCTGCAATGTCCTAACCAACTGGGGAAAAATGCACAAAATGACATAATATCACTAGGTTTCCCCCGTGGGAATCGAACCCTCGACCTCCGTGTCGAGAGTCAATGCTCTTAACCATTAGACCACGGAGGCAGTTTTAGATGTAATGGCCTAAACCGCGTTAAGTAGAAGCACACAACTAGTGCAATTGGTCCATACAAACTAGCACAAATTGTCTGTTATCTCGGTACAAATTATCATTTGTTTTGCCTCATTTTTTCTGGTTTGAAATGTTCGCGTAAATAAAGCTACTACATTAATTTTACTTTGATCTAAAAGGTAGTATCTACCGAAACTCAGTCCGGAAGTGCGATTTTTGAAAATCATACGAGCGACTTGGCAGTAGAAAATGTCAAAATTATTATGGAGATTATGCATCTTTCTACTGACAAGTCGCTCGTATGATTTTCAAAAATCGCACTTCAGTTCGACAGGGGGTGAGCCCATAGAGAATTCACACGCTCCCCCAGGGGGTGAGCCCGACGCCACTTGTAATAGACAGTGGGTACATACAATACATGCCTCGAAGTTGAAGCATGCCGATGTTTTCCTTCGTTTTCCTTCACAGAATAGCCAGTGGTATTACAAATCGTACATAAATTCCGATAAACTCATAGGTATGAGTCTGTCTGGACAGGAATCGAACCATCGCCAAAAGTTACCTACTTGCCAAGTTGTCACTGGACCACAATCCGCGGCCATACGACATTATAATTTTATTATGCTATGATGTTGCATATAATATTTATGTCGCAGGTATAGGTATATAGGAAAGCCATGGTGGTCCAGTGGCGAGTAACCTTGCCTGCCGTGCAGGAGGCAAGGGTTCGATCCCCGTCCCGGCCGACTCGTACCAATGAGTTTTTCGGAATTTATGTACGATTTGTAACACCACTGGCTTTTCGGTGAAGGAAAACATCGTGAGGAAACCTGCATGCTTCAATTTCGAGGCATGTATTGTACCTACTGTCCATTACAAGTGGCGACGGGCTCACTCCCCGTCACACTGGACAGAGTGTCGGTACTACTAGTGAAACGTGGATGTTCTGAAGTTTCAGAATATCTCTGACTACCCCCTCGGGGAATATAGTCGTGAGCATATGCTTATGTAGGTATAGGTACAGGGTGAAATTGATATCATTAGGTAATTTTGAACTAAGAGTATCTCAGTGGCGTAGCGTAGGTTTCTGCCGCCCGGGGCAACGACAGATTTTGCCGCCCCCTTATGTTTTTACGAAGACCTACACAAAAAATAACGGAGCGAGCACAGCGAGCTCGAAATTTTTTTGCCCATTTATTCGTGTTGTGGTGTGGTTGTGGTTGGACATTTTTTGGTTTACCCATGCAAAAATAGAAACTCAGAGCGAAATTGCACAGTAATTAAATTAGAAACTTAGAGCGAGCGAAGCGAGCTCGTATTTTCTGTGCTCTACGAATTGGTTATAAACCGAGCTCAATTAATCGTTTCCCGAATTTGCCGCCCCAGTTCAATTGCCGCCTGGGGCATTTGGCCCACCCTGCCCCCCCCCCCCCCGCCCCTCGCTACGCTAGTGGAGTATCTACCCATCAAACTGAACAACTTTTACTATGGGAGCAAACTGATCGAGGCAAAAAAAATCTGCCGTTGCATACATATATTTGAGTCGAGTAGACATTGCAGTTTAGTGTGGTATGGCTGACTTCTTTTTTGCACCGATCGGTTTGCTCCCCATATTAAAAGTTGTTCTGTTTGATGGGTAGACTCTTAGTTTATGTAATAAAGCAGTAAGGTTAAAAAAGGAAAAAATAAGAAAAAAGAGATAAAGATGAACTTATGCTATTCCAGGAGCCCGCCACTGTTGGTTTCCGGTCTGAAGAAACCTAAAATACTGACGGCGTTACCGCGTTGTATTGCCAGTGCTATGTGTTGGACCAGAAACGAACCGGAGCGGGGGTCGCAGCCCCTGTCCCGGAGCCGTCGGCTCAATTCTTTAGCAAAGACCTTTGCCTCTGCACACCAGGGGCCGGCTGTCTCCACGGCGAACGTATAGATAATTAGAACTTCATAGGTAGATACCTAAGTAATAGGTAACTGAACAAGAGAGCTGGAATATCGTGTAGCTTGTGGTTTCCACTTGGTTTATTTTCAGGGTAGGGGTAGGTATAATAAAACTGAGATAAAGCCCCGTTTGAACGTTCTACGACAGTGGGGTCACGGGCAATTAAAGTTCAAAATGTGGAGTTCGCGTTAAGTGGATACTATACTAAAACTACTCACGAGTTACGAATTTTATTTTGTATTCTTAGTTTTGGGGTCGGTTTGAATTTTTTGAGTATTTTAGCACGGAATCGACATCCAATACCTAAATAGTAATATAAATTAATACCTATAAATGTTGACACTTTTTTAAGGGGATGATCAGACCATCAAACTGAACAACTTTCTCTATATGGGACCAACATGAAATAGCGAAAAAAAAAATCTGCTTGCCCATACAAAACTGCAAACTTACAGGAGCAAAATGTATGGGACAGCAGATTTTTTTTGCGATTTCGATATTGGTAACATATACAAAGTGTTAATGAATTAGCGCAAAACCTCATACACCCCAACTGATTTATAACAAAATAATTAGATTGCAACAATAATTTCATTATTTTTATAGTTAAAATTTAAAGTTATTCGCATTTTAAGTTGTCATCGGGTTTAGTAAATTTTAAATTTTGCAAAAAAATTAAGTACTTATTTAATATTTTGAATCTTATTTAAAATACTTATTTATAGTATCTAAAATCTTATTTATAGTACTTATTTAAAATTTTAATATTTTGAATATTTTGAAACCATGATAATACGATTTTGCTCTCGATTCTAAACAAACTATTTTCTAGTTTTGCGTTAATTCATTAACACGTTGTAGAACGTTGTTCAGTTTGATGGTCTGATCATCCCCTTAAAAAAGTGTCAGCATATTAAGAAGGACCCTGTATACAGGGTGTTAGGGTAAACAGTTGTATTACTTTAAGGGGTGATTGTACCTATGATTTTTTTTTTTTTTTTTTTTTTTATGTGTGATAGGTAAGCATTTGACCCCAATCTCACCTGATGTTGAGTGATGATGAGGCCGAAGATGTAGCATGCTTACCTAGAAAGATGCCTATTCACTCTCGCCTTGAAGAGGCCCAGGTTGTATTGCTCAGGGAACAGGTCCGCAGGCAGGGCATTCCACTCCTTAGCCGTGCGCATTATAAAAGAAGAAGCAAACTTCTTCGTGCGAATTGCTGGTAGGTCAACGACATAGGGGTGGAAACCCAGTCTGCGTCTCGTCCCCCGCAGATGAAAGGGAGACGGTGGTATCAGATCGTGTAATTCAGTCGCACACTCTCCGAAATGTATCCTATAAAAAACAGACAGACAGGCTACCTTGCGACGATGCTCAAGACTTTGTAGCTTCGCCACCGAGGTTGGATCACCTATGAGCTTCCTGGCACGCCTGTCGATTGAGTCCAGCGCGGCCAGCTGGTATTGGGCAGACCCGTCCCAGAGATGGCAGCAGTACTCCATACACGATCGGACTTGTGCTTGATAAAGTTGTAGAAGCTGTCCCGGAGTAAAGTACCGTCTGACCTTCGAGAGGACGCCCAGTTTTTTCGCTGCGGTTTTCGCCATGGACTCAATGTACCGTCCGAAATTCAGATCGATGATCTGATGCTGAACATCTTTCCCTAAGAAACCTATAGGAAATTCGAAATTTTTTTTTACTTCTAAAAAATCTTAAGATGGTTAAACTGTTCAGTTATAGGGAGAGACAGCTTGAACCCCGAGGATGGACATTGGTTTTTTCCATTGCTGACGGTTTTTATGAGGATAATCAGAACATTGATTGAATCAGACCATCAAACTGAACAACGTTCTCTAGACCAATTAGGAAATTGCGAATAAAAAATCTGCTGTCCCCATATACAATGTAACAAAACACCCTAGTAATACTTAAGGGGGTGCTTCAGACCATCAATCTGAACAACTTTCACTATGGAGCCAACGTCGAGAAAAAATCAAAAAAATCTGCCGTCCCATGCATTTGAGTCGACGGTACTGCAGTTTTGTATGAAAGAGCGGATTTTTCTTTCGCGATTTCGATGTTGGCTCCATAGTGAAAGCTGTTCAATTTGATGGTCTGAAGCACCCCCTTAAGTATTACTAGGGTGTTTTGTTACACCCTGTATTACACCATGTATATAGTGTCTAAGAACAGGTATAGATACTATAGGTAACACCAACAAGGATTTTAAAAAAATAATTAATGGACTCTTGCTTGTGCGTTAGCACTGCATTTCCGCCAGTGTCAAGTAGTTTATGGGAGAATCTATCCCAATCTCAGGGATTGTTTTTGGTCAAGAACAAGAAGAGATTGAGGATTGCGGAGCCTCGTAGCAGGTAAAAAAATGCGACGCGCGAAACCACGCAAGACAAGTGCTCGGAAGTGCGATTTTTGAAAATCATACGAGTGACTTGGCAGTAGAAAATGTCAAAATTACTATGGAGATTATGCATCTTTCTACTGCCGAGTCGCTCGTATGATTTTCAAAAATCGCACTTCGGGTCAGAACCTGCAACGTGACTACAACTACGACTTATTTTAAAATGGAGCTTACTCTATTTACGTTCAGTATAAGTTTAGTAACTGAACGCAGACTGTAATTTAAACAGTCTAGGCACCAGGTCTTGGTTCGTAGGTCTTGCTAAGTCGAAACTTTATTTTTAACTTCTCTCATTTTGTAATTTGAACATAAGATTATAAGAACAATTTTATTAAAACCTAAATTATTGGTACGACTGATAAAATAAATAACTGTTATAAAAAAAAATCTACCAATAGAATGAATAGCTTCAGTTTTTATGACGCGATCGAGCGTGCTTATTGGTGGATTTTTTTCGTTCACTGTCAGCACAGAATAGGTAACATCGGAAGGAGACTGATCGAAAGAACTGGAAAAACTAGGGTTGCCACTACTCAGTCTGCCACAACTCTAGGGTTGCCAGGTTCAAAAATGACTTCTTTGAACCTGGCAACCCTATAGTTGCGGCAGATTAAGAGGTGGCAACCTTAGTTTTTCCAGTTCTTTAGATCAGTCTCCTTCTGATGGCACATTTACTTCCCAAACAGACAGGTGGAAAAAGTTATACCAAAAATTATAATAGAAATGGTACTTGTGGCAAGATTTTTCTAGGTAACTTGGCGGCGTTTAATTAAACCCTGTGTAAACATTACATACACTAGAATCACATTTCGTTCGCCCTCGGACTATTATGTCTTAACGAGTAGGGAGTTGGCGAAAAACAACAATCATCTGCCAACAAACTGTGATGCAGTATGGCAGATTTAATGTAAAGAAACCATTTTGTCTTTTGGATAAATAAATGAATTTAAATGAATTGAATTGAATTGAATTGAACATGAAGAAACCTATATGCTCCAATTTCGAGTTTGATATTGTAACTGCCCATTTTTCATGGGTCCCGACTGTAAAAGTCGCTAGTCGCAGAATTCTAGACTACTGGACTTTTTTTTTTCTTTTCCGTTTTTAATTTTAAAGTGAATTTTTTTACACATTCCTATTTTTTTTTGTCATGCCTTTAGTGCCACTAGCAAGATTACGACAAATGACGTAAGAATCATCAAAATCGGCCCACGCATTTTGGTCACTGGAGTGCCACGAAGGAACATACATACATACATAAGCTAATAAACACAGTACCTACCCTCCTTTACGTCGCGCAGGAGGAGAAATTGGCTGAATTTTCTTTATACGTGTCTCTGACATGTCTCTGATTTCCCCCTTTTGTAAGCACAATTGCTATGTACAAATAATAACCATTATAATGATCATTCAGACGACTTTGTGAGCAAAAAAAAAAGATAAAGTAGAACACAAAAAAAAATGTTTTAAATAGTAAGAATTAAAAGCAATATAATATCTACGGTTGCTATTTGAAAACTGATAAAGGAAAAGTCTCTAATAAAAACAACTCATGAATATTCCATGAACAACAAAATATTGATGAAAATGAGAGACTAATAAATGGAGAGTAGAACCCATACAGGAAAGTAAGAAAAGCCTGAAACCGACATCCATTGTGAGAGCGTAGGTAGGTACACTTCGTGGAAAAGGCAAGTGTATAAAATAAATTTTTAATATTTGTATTTAAGTATAATGTTCTTTTTATTCATTTATTTAGAGAAATCAAAACAACAACAAAAATGTTTGTTTAACTTCTGCCAAACTGTGAGAACAGCGTTTATCGGCAGACGAAGAATATCGCTGTTGATCTTTAATTTTAAACTACAACTACTACTTATCGAGTCTGTGATATAAGAGCTATCTATGCTTCTTCTTTTTGTTCAAGCGTAAATTTGTAATAAACCTAATATTAAGTTATGTAATTCCGACACAATGTATTAAGTATTTTGTTCATGGAAATAAATAAATGAAATGAAATGAAATCTTTAAGTTTTTTTACATTAAAAGAGGTTGGCACTCAGCTCAGCATTATTCCTTTTATCCCTCATTATCAAACGAAACAGCAAAAACTGTCCAGTGGTTTTTGCTTGATGCTCGAACAAACAAACAGGCAAACAGACGGACAAAAAAAATCAAAAAATTGGTGATTTGGAGTAAGGGACACCTAAAAACAATATCGTAATCTTTTTTTTTTGTAAATATATCTTCAATGTACAACTTCTGTTATTTGTTATGATTCTGTTTTTAATAGTTTAGATAACAAAATGGTATGACATTAAGATAAAATCAAAGCACAGTAACAGACACGAAAAGTACTGGACATCAATGACTTTACAGTCGTCAGAAGTGCTATTTTTGAATCGTGAAAAATAGCACTTGAAATTCGCGTTCGAATGATGCATAATTTCCATAGTAGTTTTGACATTTTCTACTGCTGATTTGAACGTGTGACTTTCAAAAATCGAACTCCTGGAGTTCGATTTTTGAAATCATTCGCTGAGTTCAGCAGTTGAAAATGTCAAAATTACGGAGATATTATGTATATTTCTACTGCTGATATGACTTTTAAAAATCATACTCCAGGATTACGATTTTCGAAAGTCAAATCTTCAGTAAAAAGATGCTTATCTCCAAAGTAATTTTGACATTTTCAGCTGCTGAGTTCAAAGTGTGAGTTTCAAAAATCGCATTCCAGGGCAGTTTATCTTGCGATAAACCGACGTCGGTGTAAAATAGTGCCTTTTAATGGTATCTGGGTACTAAACGTTTCTGCACACTTATCTTGGCCTAAAGTGTACTCTTCAACGTCTTTTGCCAATGATAATAAAAAGGCATTTATAAGACGTCCCCATTGTTACGATTTTAGTTAAGTAATTGAATATTTTATGTTAGACATAATAAATATTATGTACTTCGACATTTTATTAACATCATAAATTATTGTTATATTTTTGAAGAACTTTCTTACGATTACGATGGAACAGTATGGCATTAAAATTAAATAGAAATATGATGAATATGCTCATCATCATCATCATTATACAGGGTGTAAGGAAAAGTATCATTAACCTTTATGTCACATACTCTATCCATCAAACTGAACAACTTTTACTGTGGGAGCAAACCTGTCAGAGCCAAAAAAAATCGTCTTTCTCATACTATAAAGAGTCGAATAGCAGTATTGCAGTTTAGTATGGAACAGCAGATTTTTTGTTGTTTTGACAGGTTTGCTCCCATAGTAAAAGTTGTTCAATTTGATAGGTAGGTAAAGTATGTGATTTACCACCAACTACGAAATTGCGAAAAGAAAATCAGCTGTTCTGTACATTTTAGTCGAGTCGATACTAATCTTGTATGGAACAGCTGATTTATTTTTCGCGTTTCCTGAGGTAGGCTCCATAGTGAAAGTTGTTCAGTTTGATGGTCTGATTTCACCGTTTCAGTCTGCGGAGGGCTGTCCCTTATACTCTGTATAAAACTAAATATACAGGGTGTATCAAAACACCCTAGTAATACTTAAGGGGGTGCTTCAGACCATCAAACTAAACAGCTTTCACTATGGAGCCACCATCGAAAAAAAATAAAAAAATCTGCTATCCCATACATTTGAGTCGAGCCGGTATTGCAGTTTTGTATGAAACAGTTGATTTTTATTTCGCGATTTCGAAGTTGACTCCATAGTGAAAGATGTTTAGTTTGATGGTCTGAAGCACCCTCTTAAGTATTACTAGGGTGTTTTGTTACACACTGTATTAGATAGAAGTAGAAGTCTCAGCATCGAAGCCACAATCGACATCAAGATCCCCTCAAAGATAGAAGAGAAGAAGATCAGATGAGGAGATGTAGAGAAGATCTGCTACTAAGGGAAATATATTTATTGAAGAGAAGGACAGTAATGGTTAAAATGATTTGCTACTAGGGTGTTTTGTTATACCCTGTATAGGAAAAAAGGCCTAAGTTCAGGCTGGCTAGAGTATAACATTGTCGCTTATATAATCTGTTACAGAGAGTTCTATAAAGAATTTCAGTCCCTGGGTGACACAAATGAGAGATATTTAATAAAGTGTCCGATCCTTAGATAATCTGTTGTCAATGTAGGGGGAAGGGGGTAGGAGGGAGGGGGTTGCATGGTTGTGCAGCCGGTATAGGTTAAGCACACAAGAGAAGCGATTTTAACATACATTTATTAAACCCCGACGCAAAAAGAGGGTTAACGTGTTATACATATAGCATGCATATGCTCACGACTATATTCCCCGAGGGGGTAGTCAGAGATATTCTGAAACCTCAGAACATCCAAGTTTCACTAGTAGTGCCGAAACTCTGTCCAGTGTGACGGGGAGTGAGCCCGTCGCCACTTGTAATGAACAGTAAGTACAATACATGCCTCTAAATTGAAGCATGCAGGTTTCCTCACGATGTTTTCCTTCACCGAAAAGCTAATGGTGTTACAAATCGTACATAAATTCCGAAAAACTCATTGGTACGAGTCGACCTGGACGGGGATCGAACCATCGCCTCCTGCATGGTAGGCAAGGTTTCTCGCCACTGGACCACCACGGCTTCATATAGGATCCTTCTTAATATGCTGACAATTTTTTAAGGGGAAGGTCAGACCGTCGAGCTGAACAACTTTCTCTGTGGCATCAACATTGAAATCGCGAAAAAAAAACAGCTCGTCCATACAAAACTTTAAATCTACTCGAGCCAAATGTATGGGACAGCAGATTTTTTTTTCGCGATTTCGATTTTGGTCCCATAGAGAAAGTTGTTCAGTATGATGGTCTGATCATCCCCTTAAAAAAGTGTCAGCATATTAAGAAGGACCCTGTGGGTTCAACTTAATATGCTGACGGTTTTTAAGGTGATCACCAGACCATCAAACTGAACAACTTCCTCTAGAATTGCAGTTTTGTATGAAACCTTTGCCTTCCTTTTTGGTCCCTTACGGCCAGTTGCACGTACGTTCATTAAAGATAATCGTCCATTAAATCTCTTGCTAGCTTTTGTTATGTCAACAAAACAAAAAGTGATTAATCGTGAAACTTGCAGATATAGTCTAAGTTTGGTCGTTTTTATTCCGTTAAGTCTGATATTAATTTTTCCTAACTCCTCCTAACTGAACTGAACCGATTTTCGATTATTGGGCCGAGGAGTTCTCGAATAGAGACCGCGTACCGGAAAGCGCAGCGTCGGTAGGCCGACAAGGTTGACCGACGACCTGGTGAAGGCTGCGGGCACTCGTTGGATGTGGGCAGCGCAGGACGGGTCGATCCTTGGGTCTAGCAGTGGACGTCTATCGGCTGATAATGTGATGATGATGAATCCAATTGGCCATTGTTGTTTGGTGGATTGTTGACGAAGATCATGTCAAATGCCCAAGTTGTACCCACTCCTGTAATGATCAGAAATTCTGCGCTCGAAGTTGTTGACCATTATGCTTACCTGGGACAAACTATTCAGTTCGGCAAGTCCAACTTCGAGAAAGATATCAACCGTTGAATACAACTCGGCTGGGCAGAGTTCGGGAAGCTACGTAGTATCTTCACGTCCCAAATACCGCAGTGTCTTAAAACGAAAGTCTTCGATCAGTGTGTTGCCAGTGATGACATATGGAACAGAGACGTGGTCGTTCACTCAAGGCCTCATTAAAAGGCTGAAAGTCACCCAAAGGGCAATTGAGAGGCTCGGAGTTTCCCTACGAGATCGAATCAGAAATGAAGAGATCCGCAGAAGAATCAGAGTAACTGACATAGCCCAAAGAATTGCTAAACTTAAGTGGCAGTAGGCGGGGCACATTGCTCACAGAACCGATGGCCGGTGGGGCCGAAAAGTTCTCGAATGGCGACCGCGTACCGGAAAGCGCAGCGTGGGTAGGCCCCTCACACGGTGGACCGACGACCTGGTGAAGGCGGCGGGAAAACGTTGGATGAGGGCGGCGCTGGACCGGTCGTTAAGGCGATCCTTGGGGGAGGCCTATGTCCAGCAGTGGACGTTCATCGGCTGAGATGATGATGATGATGATGTTAGGTGGATGTAGAAGTATCAGCATCGCAGCCACAATCGACTTCAAGATTAATACTAACCGCTTGTTAAAGGTAAGTATTAGGTTTGTTTCTTATCTCGAATCTCTTTCAGTGCCTTAGACTAAAGCTTGCCAATAAATTCTCTACCTTATTGCTCACCGACCGGTAAAACAAGAGGCCCTATTGTCAAGTCTTCTACCCAGAGATACAGCTTTACAAACCTGAAATCTGCTACTAATTACGACAAAAACCAACCTTAAGTCTTTACCAAAACAGCCTACTATAGTAGCACATGTAAAATTGTCACCAGATAAGCTCGACAAAGATACAGTTACTGTCCAAAAGTTAGACTAACAGTTTTGTGCCGTAATAGATAAGTGTTAGTGGGCCGCAAATGTAAAGTTGTACATGCCTTTAGACACGATGGTTAAGCACTCAATGTACCCTTTATCTAAGATTAAAAAGAGGGGGGGAGTGTAGTGTAGGGTAGTTAGTTACAGGTGTTGGAAGCTGGAAAGTTGATTCACCTTTGATGTTTTTATTGCGGTTATATTTTTCAAGTAGCTGACACTTAGACTAATAATTATATCGGGACGCGTAACCACGTGTCATTCTACTAACAAACTTTCTTCTGCCACTTTTTGCGGGGGGCGAGGTAACATGTTATCCGCAACTTTGGATTTTATTCCCTATGACTTTAGATTCTAATTTTGAATGTTCAAAATCATGAAAAGTAGTCTCGTGTAAACCCCAATACGTTCTAAGTTCAAAATTATTGTTTCGCTATTTATAGGCTGTCTCGTTTAGTGATAAGGTATAAAATTGGGTGTAAATGCGCAAGATTAATTGATCTAATACCGTGGCAGAGGGGAAATGCTACCGCAAGGCCGGTCCGGATATAATTAGTCTAAGAGCTGACATAACGAACTAATCATTTTGAGGCATCTACATGGTGAAATTGATATCATTAGCATCCTTTTAAACTAAGAGTCTACCCATGAAACTGAACAACTTTTACTACGGGAGCAAATCGATCGGAGCAAAATGAAAATCAGATGTTGCATACATTTGAGTCGAGTAGGCACTGCAGTTTAGTATGGAACAACAGATATTTTTTTTGCTCCGATCGGTTTGCTCCCATAGTAAAAGTTGTTCAGTTTGATGGGTAGACTCTTAGTTTAAAAGGATGCTAATGATATTAATTTCACCCTGTATACAGGGTGGAAAAAAAAGGCCGTGGTTGGAGGGAAAGTACCCTTAATATTTATGATGGCAAATTTTACTAAAAGGAAACATTCCTTTATTTTAAAAAATATTTGAAAAGCATTTAAAGATTTTTGAAAAGTCATCTGCTTGAGCCGGGAATCGAACCGGTGAAATGTGAAAAAAAAACATCCTGAATTATGATACCAACTGAAATAGTCATTCATAAATCATAACGATCAATTTCTTTTAAACAACATAGCATCTTAAATTAAAGAAAGACCAATAAAAATGATTTTTTCATTGTTAAACTTACTCACTATCTAAAGACGACTATAGTAAGTTTAAACTTACACTTACTTACTAAAATACTTAAGTATTTTCTTTAGATAGTAAGTTTAACAATAAAAAAATAATTTTTTCTTGGTCTTTTTTTAATTTAAGATACTATGTTTTTTTTACTTTTTTAAATAAAAGAAATTGATCCTTATGAATGACTCTTTCGGTTGGTATCATAAAATACAGGATGTTTTTTTTCCGGCTCAAGTAGATGATTTTTCAAAAATCTTTAAATGCAGTATTAATTATTTTTGAAAATAAAGGAATGTTTCCTTTCAGTAAAATTTGCCGTCATAAATATTAAGGGTACTTTCCCTCCAACCACGGCCTTTTTTTTCCATACTGTATAATCTGAAATCTAAATAACAGGCAACGTAAAAGAAATATGAAATAAATATATAAAATAAATAAATAACGCTCACCAGGCACATACATTGTAATGATCCCAAGTAAGCACTATAGGCTTTTTGTTATGGGAACCATACAACAACAGCACGAACATATAATATCCATGACCGAACCGGGATTCAAACCCAGGACCCTGGTTTGGCAGTCCGGCGTGGTAACTATTACACTAACCGGGTCGTCGTATATGAGAAATGGGTCAAAATAATCAAGAGGCCGTAAGGGTAAAAAACCGGCCAAGTGCGATTCGGACTCGTGCACGAAGGGTTCCGTATCATTATCGAGCAAAAAACGGCAAAAAATCAAGTTTGTTGTATGGGAGCCCCCTTAAATATTTATTTTATTCTGTTTTTTAGTATTTGTTGTTATACCGGCAAAAGAGACATAATAAATAAATAAATAAATATCTTGGAAATTGTCACACAAATTATCTAGTCATATTTAAAGTACCAGAATCTAGCCTGGACTTATAATATGTTCGAAGAAAGTAAAAGACAGATAAATTAAATTAAATAAATTAACGAGATAGCTAGGATCTGAGAAATAAAAAGACAATCAGGGTTCACTTCCGTATCCAACGGGATCCCGCCACCTTCACCAGGTCGTTGGTCCAACTAGTGGGGGAGGGACCTACCCGTTCCGGTCGCTACTCGATAGTTCGAACTCGGTAGTTAAGTTAGGTACCAATAAAAGGCAACCAACTATCGATCGAATCCAGAAACCTTAACTATTTTTATTTGCTCCCAGTTTTAAAAGATAATGGAGTTAACGATTCCCAATCCAAAACTCTTGAAATCAGGTTTCGAGAACTTTCCCTGGCAGTTAGCTTCAGTTGCATTTAATTCGAAGTGGATGGTAGAGTTGTATCGATCGAGCAATAAATTATCGATAGATTTAATTGCGATGCAACACCGCCCTAGATAATTTGTATCGATAATATTTGTTCTACATCAAGCTGTATCATCGTTTGTGTTTTAACTATCTTATATTTTAAAAAGTAGTTAATTAAGTTAAGTAACGCATTTAAGTGTATACCATGTAGATGTGAGCATTATGCTTATGCTTTGTTATTTAGCTCACTTATTGGGCTAAGGGTCTTGGCTTTTGGTTGGTTAGACTTTTGGTTTTCGAACTAGTTGTTTTACAGAACATATTTTATAGAACTCGCTTTGCTCGCTTCAGGTTATAGTTCGCATTGCAACTTATATTATTAGTTCAATTTGCAGTATAATATCGAGCTCGCTTCGCTTGCTCCATGTTTCAGATTGTGTTTATTGGAATGCTCGGCTCTAGACTTGCTAGAGCAATTTTAAAAACAGGGTTCCAAAATAATTATACTATAATGGTATATTTTCTGGGGATCAAAAGCTCAAAGGGTCGCGTCGTATCAGGTACTCAAGGTACTTACTGGAAAGAGACAGGATTGGTGAATACTGCACAGATATGAGCATATAGCTCTTAAAATAATCATCATTTCAAGAGCTATAGGTAGGATCGATGGAGTATTTGACAATATGATGTCAAGCTAAATCAAATTATCGACATTGTAACTAGTAGACAGCGGTGCAACCCTAAATGAAAGTTTCGTATCAAGTGGCTGGTTTAATTTATGGACTACTCCAATAATTTGCTCCGGTATTAAACTTTACAGTAGGGTACCTACAAATAAATGTACGATGAAACTTCGGTTTGGGAATGCACTTTGCAAACAATTAATTTACGTGATTAATTGTGCAGATATTATATAGCCTGTGAGATTCCACACTGCAGGGAAAAGCCTCCTCTTACGAATCATGAGAGGAAGTGGGCCATACTCCATCACGTGGGCCCGTGGGATGCGTATGTGAAGTTTACCAATCCGCATTGTGCAGGCGTGGTGGACGCTCATCCTATACCATTTTTTTTTTTTTTTTTTTATGTTCGATAGGTAAACATTTGACCCCAATCTCACCTGATGTTGAGTGATGATGAGGCCGAAGATGTAGCATGCTTACCTAGAAAGATGCCTATTCACTCTTGCCTTGAAGAGGCCCAGGTTGTATTGCTCAGGGAACAGGTCCGCAGGCAGTGCGTTCCACTCCTTAGCCGTGCGCATTATAAAAGAAGAAGCAAACTTCTTCGTGCGAATTGCTGGTAGGTCAACGACATAAGGGTGGAAACCCAGCCTGCGTCTCGTCCCCCGCAGATGAAAGGGAGACGGAGGTATTAAATCGTGTAATTCCGTCGCACACTCTCCGAAATGTATCCTATAAAAAACAGATAGACAGGCTACCTTGCGACGATGCTCAAGACTTTGTAGCTTCGCCACAGAGGTTGGATCACCTATGAGCTTCCTGGCACGCCTGTCGATTGAGTCCAACGCGGCCAGCTGGTATTGGGCAGACCCGTCCCAAAGATGGCAGCAGTACTCCATACACGATCGGACTTGTGCTTGATAAAGTTGTAGAAGCTGTACCATCCGTGAGGGTAGGCCAGTTTTTTTCTTTTTAATACTTATGGGTGTGCTCTTGACCTGAATCCAGTCCTTAAGACAAAGATGAGGTCGAAGATGTAGTGAGCTTATACCCAAAAGAACTATTCACTCGTACTTTAAAGGAATTCGGGTTGTAAGCGCTCGGAAATACTGACGCAGGTAAGGCATTCCACTCCTTGGCTGTGCGCATTATAAAAGATTCAGAAAGGCGCTTGGTGCGGATATGTGGGATGTCAACCAAGAAGGGGTGATCCTGTGCGCTGCAGTAGGACGTATCGTAGGCTGATGATGAAGTTAGTGGTCAACTTCTCGAAATAAACTTAATTATACTTGTACTTATCTGTCGAACTATCTATAAGAATGTGACGATTGAAGATCGTGACTTTTTGCGAAAATAGTAACATATTGCGAGTGTTACATTTTTATTCTCGGATGTCAATAAACTACAACATTCCATCCCTCTAACATTAACAGTTGTGAAACAAAATAACGCCATAATTGAAATTAATGTCGAATTTCACCATTTTGATATGATAGGACCTCTTTAGTAATTAAATGTTGAAACGAAACATTCTCCAAGAGTTACAAACAAGTAAAGTAAAATAAATAAACGGACAAAATACTTACATAAGAAGCTTTGCAGATTAAAACAATGGAGATTGTAGAGGAACAATAAAATTAAAGCTTGCCCGAGGGTCTCTTTTGTTTTAAACAATACCACTGCCAATGCCTAAAGCCTCATTTTAGTAAATAGATTTCAAAATGTTCAAGGATTTGCTACTATTTTAAAGTACTCTTGCAACAACAAAGTATTTAATAGTATTAAGGCTGGGTGGGACAAGAGCAAGCCTCTCTTTCTAACAAGCAAACTTTTGCAATTAGCCATCCCTCTTCAATTGTTAAAAAAAACGTATTTTTCAGCAATATCTTTTCTCTTGGGTGTTTGGGGGAAAATCCATCGGGTAGAATCACTACTATAATTAATTACCTTTCAAATGATGATATATTCAGAAGAAATGGTGTAGAGGTGGTGGTGGTGGTTTGTAGGGTGATTCTTGTAAAACTGGTTATAAATCTGAAATCGAACTTACTCTGCTCCTCTTTTTAACCGACTTCAAAAAAGGAGGAGGTTTCTCAATTCGACCGTATATACAGGGTGTACAATAAAATGGGACAGCTACTTAAAGGGGTGCTTCAGACCATCAAACTGAACAACTTTTTCTATGGGACCAATATAGAAATCGCGAAAAAAAAATCTGCTGTCCCATACATTTCAGTCGAGTTATGTTTGCAGTTTTGTATGGGAGAGCGGATTTTTTTTTCGCGATTTCGATATTGGTCCCATAGAGAAAGTTGTTCAGTTTGATGGTCTGAAGCACCCCTTTGAGTAGCTGTCCCATTTTATTGTACACCCTGTATTTTCCATCGAGAAAATTTAATAGAATCGTGTTTTCAACTGTTAGATTCACTGCAGAAAGAACGTATCTACACTGTTATGTGATATATTAAATGTAATAATTTGGTTATCAAAAATCGGTTCGATAAATAACAAGCAAAACAGGTTCCACCACCTCTTAAACGTAGGTATTTAGTGAATGCTTTGTCTCTCACACTGTTCATACTAAAGACAGTGACAGTCATCATAATACTGCAAGGATTTTAGAATCATAAAGGATGCCACTCCTCCTTACGAGCAAGGAAACAAGAAAATTGGCCATGGCGGTCGGTAATGATCGACCTTCTTTCGTACGTATCCGTAGGACAGTCGATATTTCCAACGTCTTTCTATCAGAACAAAAATTTAATATACAAACGTACTAGAAAGTAGTTTGTTTAGAATCGAGAGCAGAATCCAATTATCATGGTTTTATTTAACATAGGTAATAATTCTCATTTTCAAATATTATTGATTTTGAACATGTTACAGTTGTGCTATTTCGAATCAAGTCCCGCCCGAGACTGAATTTTTCAATCTTTATTTGATTTGGTAATAATTCTTTTTTTAATATTAAATAATTTGTTTGCAAAGTTTAAAATTTTCTGAACCCGATGTCAATAACCCACCGCACGGGGCACACTCACCCAACTTACTACCAAAACAAGATTATTAAAATGTATCCATGAGTACGGTAGCGCTTTCTTTCAGTGCTGAAATGGTAACAAATCATTTTTTTGCCTCAAAACTTAAAATTCGAATAACTTTAAATCTAAACTATTATAAAACTGTAACAGAAGTGTGTCTGTACATTGAAGATATTTACAAAAAAAGATTACGATATGGTTTTTAGGCTTTCCTGATTCCAAATCACAAATTTTTGGACTTTTTGTCTGTCTGTTTGTTTGTTTGTTTATTTGTTTGTTTGTTTGTTTGGGTGTTTGTTTGTTCGAGTATCACGCAAAAACTACTCAACCGATTTTGATGGAAATTTTTTTGTTTGATAGCTTATCATCTGACTTAAAATCTGGTATATAATTTATGCGGACGAAGTCGCGGGTAAAAGCTCGTTTAATTATAAATCAGTTGGGGTGTATGAGGTTTTGCGCTAATTCATTAACACGTTATATATTATATTTTTTTAATTTGTGTCTTTTAAATTGAAAGGGAAAAAGTAACGTCGAGAACAACGACGGGAATTTACGAAAGAAGAACGATCATTACATTACCGACCACCAAGGAGTATTATCATGTTTCACCGCTTGTTATTCAGTCTGTACTCCAATGTATAGATAATACCTGGATAATACCTATGCCAGCTTCCTGGTATTTAGTGAATGCTTTGTCTCTCACACTGTTCATACTAATAACAGTGACAGTCAGCATAATATTGAAACATAAGCTTAAATACTTCTTGGTAAAAGTCACCTTTATTTTCGCTATTTCAAAGTTGATTCCATGAAAAAACGCATTTTACTGTACAACCTGTATTGATGATACACCTGTTGCACAATGGAAGCGCATCTTAGACAATTTAATAGGGACGAGTTACGCGTGTCATTCTACCAAGTATAAACATTTCTGCCACTTTTTGCGGGGGGCGAGGTATAATTATTATTATTGGGTGCTTGGGGCCTTAACAGACTTACGCCTGTGCCACTTCGACCATCGCTGATCTTTTGTGAACGCCCCTTCTATAGTTCCCTATTAATCCCAACAGCATTTAGGTATCGCAGTAGGTCTTTAGCAGAGATGTCTTGTATTTCATCTGGAGTCAACACCTGTCTTCCAAGATGAATACTTCGTTTGTACATTAATGGACCACAGTTGCATAGAATGTGTAGGGGGGTTTCAATGTCCTCCCCACAGAATCTGCAGCAGGTGGTGTCGCTTAGTTTCAAGGTGTGCATGTGTTTGTTTAGTTTGCAGTGACCTGTGAGTGATCTCACTATTGTACATAAGTTGTCTTTTATAAGAGCTAATAGACTGTTCGTATGTTTACGATTATACCCTTTGATATGTGCTTTGGAGTGATTTAGGCCTGGGGCGAGGTAACATGAAATCCGCAACTTTGGATTTTATTCCCAATAAGTTTAGATTCTAATTTTGAATGTTAAAAATCATGAAAAGTAGTCTCGTGTGAACCCCAAACGTTCTAAGTTCAAAATCATTGTTTCGCTATTATAGGCTGTCTCGTTTAGTGATAAGGTATAAAATTTGGTGTAAATGCGCAAGATTAATTGATCTAATACCGTGGCAGAGGGGAAATGCTACCGCAAGGTGAGTCCCTATTAAATTGTCTAAGAAGCGCATGCAGAACGGTCCGGTCGTTATGGTGATCCTTGGGGGAGGCCCGTGTCCAGCAGTGGACGTCCATCGGCTG
The DNA here is from genome assembly GCA_922987775.1 of Agonopterix subpropinquella. Taxonomy (NCBI): domain Eukaryota; kingdom Metazoa; phylum Arthropoda; class Insecta; order Lepidoptera; family Depressariidae; genus Agonopterix; species Agonopterix subpropinquella. Next base: position 9,866,616 of record OV277714.1, read on the forward strand.
AGATAATGGATGATGATATAGGGTATTATATCCTACAAAATAAGTTATCAAAGATAACAAACTATAATGCAATCAAAAATAACAGTTGTACGTAACTCATACCAATCATTCAGGGTTATACATATTTCATTAGGGTTGCTGCTCCTGATATTGACACGGGATTAAACCTCTAAATTAAATAGTACTTATTCAAAATTTTCCCGCAATTTAATAGTAAAGCTAAATAAATAAATTTAATAGTAAATCAGATCATTTTCATGAATTCTCTACCAATAGCTTTATGACCACTTTAGATTCTTATTTATCCACTTTAGTTTATTGTGCACAAAAAACAACATTATTTTATGAAAAAATACAATAAGTCATGATGTAAAAAGGTACTTTTATCTAATCAAGCCGCATGATGCGTAGCGGCGCTGTACCGGAATGATTTTAGCACCGTGTTTGCTTGGACTCCGTCAAATATTTTCCTCGGTCCTACCATCGTCTCAAAACGAAGGAGTATGAACTGACGATAGAACTAGTTAATCAATTCAAAGTACCTCAGCGAGCTATGGAGAGAGCTATGTTCGGTGTTTCTCTGAGGGATATCATCAGAAATGAGGTGATACATCAGAGAAGTAAAGTGGTTGACCGCTCAAAAAATTAGCAAGCTGAACTGACAACTAATTGGGAGTCAGAGTTTTACAGTGGAGACCACGAACAGGTAGGCGTAGTCTGGGACGCCCTGCTGCCCGCTGGACAGCCGACCTAAATAAGGTACCGGCGAGTAACGGGATGAAGAAGGCCGATTATACAACGTGTTAATGAATTAACGCAAAACTAGAAAGCAGTTTGTTTAGAATCGAGAGCAGAATCGAATTATCATGGTTTCAACATAGGTAATTATTTTTAAAATATTTTTTTTTTTGTAAAATTTAGAATTTATTGAACCCGATGTCAACCCACCGCACGGGGACACTCACCCTACTTACTACCAAAACAAGATTATTAAAATGTATCTATGAGTACGTTAGCGCTTTCATTCATTGCTGAAATGATAACAAATCATTTTTGCCTCAAAACATAAAATGCGAATAACTTTGAATTTTAATTATCAAAATAATGAAATTATTGTTTCAATCTAATTATCTACACTAATATTATAAAGAGGAAAGATTTGTACCTATTTTTGTATGTTTGTGTGTTTGTAATGAATAGGCTCAAAAAGTACTGGGCCGATTTAAAAAATTCTTTCACCATTAGAAAGCTGCATTCACCCTGAGTAACATAGGCTATATTTATTGCTAGAAAAGATTAGACATCCACCCGTGCGAAGCCGGGACGGGCCGCTAGTTTGTTATAAATCACTTGGGGTGTATGAAGTTTTGCGCTAATTCATTTACATGTTGTAGAGTTCTGTGGCGTGCCTTGGCAGAGGCCTATGTACAGCAGTGGATGATGACAGACTGTTGCCGACGTGTTTGGGCCAGTGTAGAGGAGTATGAACAATTGGACCCACGGAGTCTATAGTGCTGCACTTTATCAAGAATCCCACTTTAGTCTACAGTGCTGCGCTATCAAGAATTTTATAAAGAGTTTGGGTTTAGGTATTTGTCAAGAATTCGACTAAATAAATCAATGTGACAGATTCACAACATGGTGAGTAGGTAGCATATAATGTCCTGTATCCTAGTGCGACGCATGTAGGCTGAGGAAGTTGAATTTAAACTCCAGTTACAGCTACAGCTAATAGATAGAAAAAGGCTGGAATAAACCAGAAACAGCTTTCAGCAAGTTAGATATATTTTCAACTACACTTAACAAGTTTCCGGAGAAAAGCAAATAAAAGTAAAATTATATCGTTTTCGTGGATTTGCCACCGCTGCGCTGTAGTGTTTTATAAAATTTCAACGATATTGAATTTTCCGGCTACTATCTAGTGTTTGTATCTTGTTTTATCAACTTTTTTTAACCACGTTTTCGTTCAATTGGAGCCAATTTCTTATTCGGGGGTTAGAAGGTTTTATAATAATACGAGTTTTTACAAACGACTTCGTTTGCTCAAATTATACTTACTTATTCTACCAGCTTTTAAGTCAAATCAGAAGCTTTCAAACAAAAAAGAAAAGAAATAGAAACAGATATTTTAAAATCGTCCGTAAATATTTTACCACAAAAGGTGTTAATCCAAGCGCCTTACCTCGAAAAACAGAAAAAGAATTGGGAAATAAAGGAAAAGGTGAAAAAAACATGAGAAAACTAGGTGAGTAGCAATTCGTTTTTTTTATATCGAATTTATTGGACCACTGGCACCGTGTCTAGTAGTGGAGTGTTGCTAGGACTAATAAAACTTATTAAAATATACCTATTAAATAATTTGTCTATCATTAAGGCTCCTTTTACCGTTTAGTAACGGCGCCCTTATAAAAAGTTCTACTCCAACAAACTACAAAAATCAATGCAATTTTTTTTAAACAATTGTTTTATAGGTTTTTTATAGACCTAAGCATACAAAGGACACTGGGCAAAAATGTATGGCCACTGGCCCAAGAGCCCCCCGCTATGGCACAGATAGGGATAGTTAGAGGATACCCTAACGAACATGGTGCGCAAATGGCATCAAAATATTTTGGAGAAAAAAAGAAACAGGTTGTTATATTTTTACGTGGTCGATTTAGGAAGAAATAAATTTGACATTATGGCCCGTAAGGTCTAATCTGTTTCGGGGTGATCAGACACAGCTACAAAACTACTAAAAGTTATTATTAAGCGTGCAACAGTAAGAAGGTTTACGTGTACCATAATGGAAATTTCAGGATGGAATAACGACTTTCTCGTTTTTAGTATATGAGATACTGAGAGCTAAAGATTTTTTTTGCATAAATAATAATAAAAAAACATAGTATCCATATGAAACAAGAAATTCAAGCAGCAGATAAAAATATCGTTGAAATGCTAACATTAGTATGAAAAGACGCTAAACAAACAACCCTGTATGTTTTCTTCTTCTCTAAAAGATATTGGTGCCACGTATAAAAAAATTATCTTTAATAAACCCTCTTTACGCTTATGGCAGGGGGGGCTCTTGGACCACTGTTGCCCACTGTCCTATGAAAAAAAAAAACGGATGTTAAAAAACACTTGATATTCTTAAAGTGGAATGTTTAAAACCAATAAAAGTATTTTTCTTCCTTTCGAAACAGGACGAAGTACTCGTATATCCAGGTAGGTATGAGTACTTCTGTATCTCACTTGGAAAACCAGCAAAGCTATACCAAAGTCAAATCGTTGTAGTAAAAAGCACTAATATTGTTCGGAACCGGCAACACCGATACGCACGAGGGAAAAATTGAAATGAATAAAAGATGAGAACCGTGAGAGGCCACGGGAGAGGTCCAGGATATCGCTCCAGGGAGCGAATTTGATATTCTGGAATTGTGTGGGCTGGAGAAAAAATGTTTGTTATCTCTGTGATACGGACACGGAGCGAGAAATACACGAGATCGTCGCTCATTTAGTTAAATATTCAGATTCAGACTGAGGTTTAAAAAATGGAGTCAGTGAAACTTACGTAAGTCATGACTGTGTACAGGGTGCAACAAATTTTTTTTTTCGAACTGGTAAATACAGCATGGCTCAGCGATTACTGCTTATTACTGCGGACTATGGGGGGACCACACCAGTGACGGCGAAGCGCCCTGGTAGGTGTGCCAAACCAGTGAATATACTCAAACAACCTGTGGAAGGGCACCCCCAAGGGGTACGGACCTCGGCAATGGGCGTTGCTGGGATAACGCGGCGGATTGGGTAGTGGGGATAGATAAGAACCGACCAGCGATGTGCCGCCGGTAGTGTCTGTAGACGCCAGAAGAAAATGAGGAGGGCCGACTTAATAATTATGCTGAGAAACCGACCAGCGATGTGCCGCCGGTCAATGACGTTTTACAAATAGACGCGTCATACGCTAACATCACTGCACTTTAAATGGCGCGATAAAGCGACGTGTAGCCCGCACACTAGACGGCGGGTAACTATGTAAAAGCCGGGCAATTACCTTGCTTTTTTCTTGCCATTTTGGAGCGCGGGCAACGCATCTACATATAAAAACATCTTAGCCACCGGGCCACCGGTAGTGTCTGTAGACGCCAGAAGAAAATGAAGTGGGCCGACTTAATAATTATGCTGAGAAAAGGGGATGATTAGACTATTAAACTGAATAACTTTATCTTTATCCATGAAACCGACATTGAAATGTCGAGAAAAATATCAGCTGTGTCATATATTTGGCAAAGATTTCAGTTTTGTAGGTATGGAACGGAAGATTTTTTTTTAATAATAAAGGTTTAAAGTGGAATAGGAAACACGAACTAAATCCTCCTTATTTAGTGTTTAAGAGCGATGATAGCCCATACGGAAGAGAGCTAGCGCCTCAATCCTGAGGCCGCGGTTCGATTCCTGGCCTGTACCACTAAGTTCTTCGGAATTTATGTACGGTTGTATTTATCATATACTAGCTCGGCGGTGAAGGAAAACATCGTGAGGAAACCTGCATTCCCGAGAATGAAAAGAAAATGCCATAAGTTCGGAGGTATGCGTATATTTGGGTGAGCTTGGGGCGAACACAAAGGACCAGCGCTGGTCTCCGTGTTACAACGACCCTTGCTTGCAATAGCCCAACCACAAATAATAATAAAATATTTAGTGTGTAACTTTTTGTTACATAAGTCGCAGATATATTGAACGTTTTCAAAAGGTGAAGAAATACATCAAGAAGAAGATTGTAAATGTGAAGTTTACCAAGCATTGGGAAGGCCTTGTCGAATAAAAAATCTCTTGATGACTACTTTTGTCCCAAAGATTTATTCCAAAAAAGCATTGGTAGAAAATTCATTTTTAGGGTTCCGTACCCAAAGGGTGAAAACGGGACCCTATTACTAAGCCTACGTTGTCCGTCCGTCCGTCCGTACGTCCGTCCGTCTGTCCGTCTGTCCGTCTGTCCGTCTGTCCGTCCGTCTGTCCGTCTGTCCTACCTATTTAGGGCTGTAACTTTTGAACCGCTAGATAGTTGAAATTCTCAGATTATGCGTTATTTCGGCGGATTTATTAATAAATAATAAAAATATCAAAAAGTTAAAAATTAAGGGGGGTTCTCAACAAGAAACTAGTTTTTATCAACGTTTTTTCTTCACGCTGTATCGTAAAAACGGTAATACATACAAGCGTCAAACTTAGTGTGATTACAGAGCAAACTCTACAGAATAACAACAAATACTAAAAACCGGCCAAGTGTGGGTCAGTCTTGCGCTAAAGGTCCCGGACAAAAAAAAGCATTTTTTTCTAAGTTAATAACGTTGTGTTCTGTGGTGGTGTGGTACGGAGCAATCGGTGCGCGAGTAGCCCGACTCGCACTTGACCGGTTTTTATTTAAAAAGCCAAAAATGTGCCAAATATTTTTCTGGAAAGTCTCTCGCTGTATTTGACTGATGGTCTCGGCCGGCGAGTTTTTTGTTTGATGCTCTGTAGACAGATTGCGTTTTGAAAGCGAGATATGGGAGGATGGAATAATGACGCCACCATTATTTACTTTACGCCCACTATTCATGGTTTAGATTAGAGGAAAGTCATGTTTTCTCTGTTTTTGGCCAGTTTTTATAAAAACAACATGAACAATGAGTTACGTGCATGCGATAATTTTATTTTCAGGACCACGTATGTAAAGTTACCTGTTCCTATCTCTATACAGGGTGTAAACTTAAATACGTTGCACACTTAATGAGGTGCTTCAGAGCATCAATCATAATTATAAGTTGTTCCATACATTTAGGTCTAGTCACCATTGACGTTTTCTATGGAAGCACTGATTTTTTTTGCCCTTTATTATTCTCTTTTTCTGTGGGGTATTTATTCATGTATCCTCGTTAAGAGTTGTTTCATTATGATGGTCGGAAACACCCCCTTAAGTAGGTATGTTACCTATTTTTATAAAAAAGGCAATGGTTGAAAATTCATTTTGTAAAAAGCCAAAAATGTGCCAAATATTTTTCTGGAAAGTCTCTCGCTGTATTTGAGTGATGGTCTCGGCCGGCGAGTTTTTTGTTTGATGCTCTGTAGACAGATTGCGTTTTGAAAGCGAGATATGGGAGGATGGAATAATGACGCCACCATTATTTACTTTACGCCCACTATTCATGGTTTAGAAGAATGTCTTGTTTTCTCTGTTTTTGGCCAGTTTTTATAGAAACAACATGGACTATGAGTAAGTGCTTAAACTTTTATACGAGTTTACTTGAGTGTTGTCAACGTATTGAAAGCTTTAATTTTATTTTCAGGATTTTTTATATTTTAAGCTCGGACCTGAAAAAAGACTGACTTAATGTCACTCTAAAAAGAGGTGAAGCATGCAAGGTCCTACAATTTCGTTTGTTCTACAAGGGACCTACACTCACACAGACGCACCAGTTCTAGGCGCAGGTCCGACGACCCGCGCCGCCATTATGTACCGCGCGACAGGGCGACAGCTCGCACACTTGTATAAATGGGTGCTTGACTTTAGATTAGACGAGTGATTCCGTCTGTCTTTTTTTCAGGTCCGTGATTTTAAGTACTTATGTGTAGGTTTGCAGTTTCTATCCCCATACAGGGTGTCCAACTTAAATACGTTACACACTTAATGAGGTGCTTCAGAGCATCAATCATAATTATAAGTTGTTCCATACATTTGGGTCTAGTCACCATTGACGTTTTCTATGGAGGCACTGATTTTTATTTGCCCTTTATTATTCTTTTTTTCTGTGGGGTATTTATTCATGTATCCTCGTTAAGAGTTGCTTCATTATGATGGTCTGAAACACCCCCCTAAGTAGGTATGTAACGTTTTTTTTTTCAAAAAGGCATTGGTAGAAAATTCATTTTGTAAAAAGCCAAAAATGTGCCAAATATTTTTCTGGAAAGTCTCTCGCTGTATTTGAGTGATGGTCTCGGCCGGCGAGTTTTTTGTTTGATGCTCTGTAGACAGATTGCGTTTTGAAAGCGAGATATGGCTGGATGGAATAATGACGCCGCCATTATTTACTTTACGCCCACTATTCATGGTTTAGAGGAAAGTCTTGTTTTCTCTGTTTTTGGACAGTTTCTATAAATAAAACCGGTCAAGTGCAAGTGCGAGAGGGTTCCGTACCACACCACCACAGAACACAGCATTATTAACATAGAATAAAAACTTTTTTTGTCCGGGACCTTTAGCGCAAGACCAACTCACACTTGGCCGGTTTTTAGTATTTGTTGTTATTCTGTAGAGTTTGCTCTATAATCACACTAAGTTTGACGCTTGTATGTATTACCGTTTTTACTATAGAGCGTGAAGAAAAAACGTTGATAAAAACTAGTTTCTTGTTGAAAACCCCCCTTAATTTTTAACTTTCTGCCATTTTTATTATTTGTTAACAAATCCGCCGCAATAACGCATAATCTGAGAAAATTTTAACTATCTAGCTATTACGGTTCAAAAGTTACAGCCCTAAATAGGTAGGACAGACGGACGGACGGACGGACAGACAGACGGACGGACGGACGGACGGATGGACGGACGGACGGACGGACGGACGGATGGACGGACGGACGGACGGACAACGTAGGCTTAGTAATAGGGTCCCGTTTTCACCCTTTGGGTACGGAACCCTAAAAAAACATGAACTATGAGTTATGTGCATATATTATACGAGTTTACTTTGTCAACGTATTGAAAGCTATAATTTTATTTTCAGGATTTTTATATTTTAAGCTCGGACCTGAAAAAAGACGGACGTAATGTCACTCTAAAAAGAGGTGAAGCATGCAAGGTCCTACAATTTCGTTTGTTCTACAAGGGACCTACACTCACACAGACGCACCAGTTCAAGGCGCAGGTCCGACAATCCACCGCCAATATGTAGCGCGCAACAGGGCGACAGCACGCACACTCGTATAAATGGGTGCTTCACTTTTGATTAGACGAGATTCCGTCCGTCTTTTTTTCAGGTCCGTGATTTTAAGTACTTATGTGTAGGTTTGCAGTTTCTATCTCCATACAGGGTGTCCAACTTAAATACGTTACAGACTTACGGAGGTGCTTCAGACCATCAATAACAATTATAAGCTGTTCCATACATTTGGGTCTGTCACCATTGACGTTTTCTATGGAAGATCTGATTTTTTTTTTGCCCTTTATTATTCTCTTTTTCTGTGCGGTATTTATTCATGTAAAGTATCCTTATTAAGAGTTGTTCAGTATGATGGTCTGAAACACCCCCTAAAGTAGGTATGTAACTTATTTTTTTGTGTGGTACCCTGTATACGGGATGATTTTTTTTAACCGTGTTGAAATCAGGGGTGGTTCAGACCATCAAAATGAACAACTTTAAAAAAATCTGTATTTCCATATTAAACTGCAATATTTACTAGACTCAAATGAATAAGACAGCTGATTGCTATTTCAGGTTTACTCCTATAATCAAAGTAATCCAGTTTGATGGTCCCAACCCCTGACAATTTTTACATGAAAAAAAAAGTCACCGGTATATCGAGAGGAACAGTGAAAAAAATTTCGGCAAGCTAAATATTAAATTGTTTTTTAAAAGATTTCCATCAAGTAAAGTTCTGTTTTAAAAGCACTTTTCTGAAGACCCACAATATTTCGACTAAAAGTTCTAAAACCCAAACAGTTTTATTTCAAAAAGTTTTTAAAAGAACATCAGTAACTTTTAATATCAAGAGATTTAAAATAAAAACTCTCTCCAGGTATAGTTGGGTTGTTTAGATCGAAAAACAGCTCAAGTTTGCAATTTTTGATAAAAGCAAACCACTTGGCATGGGTGTTCCTTAGGTCAATAGAAGCCGATTAAGATCGGTAGACCGCGGGAGTCCCCCCTCTGGTCCGGTTGGGGGGGGTTCAAAGATGCGCTCTGACCGGCCACATTCCACTACTAATAACAGAATTAGTTTCGATAGTAGGTCAAGTTTGGTATCGTTTTCGGATAAATTGAGGGTGTACAATTCGTTTCTGATATAAAAAATGGTAGTATGTAGAATGGTTTTTGAGAAATTTAAAAAAAAATCGAAATCGCAAGTAAAAATTTATTCTTCAAGCCATCGTAATTGTTAAAGGGGCTTTATTTTTGAAACACAAAAAATATACCATAATAGCCTGTTTAATACAGATTATGAAAAATATAACTTATTACCATCTCTTCATACAAAAAATTGTAGAAAAAAATTTTTGAAGGTCGCGCGCCGCTTACATTTGAGTTACTCGCTATGTTATGACGAGCACACGATGTTGCTACTGAGAACATAAATTCAGATAAAAATTATTTAGAATAGTGGATTATGATCGGCTAAGCAAAATGAGCCTTGATTTTTACTCCCTAGGGGTTCAATTTGGGGACATACCTTCTCCGTAAGCCTGCAAAATCGTAACATACTCGGTTATTTTACAACCTACCAGTTTAGAACTATAATAATACTATTACCTATTCTGTGCTAATAGGTCAAGTTTGATATCCTTTTTGAGTAGTTTTAGGCTAAAGAATGTATTTTTGTTGTCAAAAGTAGTGATCGGTGAAGCAGTTTTAGAGTTATTTTTAAAATAATATAAAAATTTCTAGTTTTTTCCTTTCTTCGTAATTGTTAAAGAAGCCGAAATTGTAAATAGGTATCTAGCTATAAAAATACTTGAGGAATGCTTGTTTAACACAGATATATTAAAAATATAACTTTTTAATAACTTAGCTTAGCTTGTTTTGCCCCACTAGAGGACACCATCTTTTAGAACTATTTTTATCAAGATATTGCAATAAAATTTATGTTAACACCGCGCAAGTTATTATTTTTCACCCCATTTAATCAGCATCCATACTTCAACTTGTCATTATATGAAAAATCTATTTAAAATCATAATAATAGTAGACTCGGGGGAAGCTATTTCTCTTTATTACACTCGTTTTTATCCTTAAGTTAGGTGTACATTGGTACCTACGCTACGGCCGAATATTGTATTATTCTCAGTTCGGATGTCTTCAGTTTTTTGTAGGCAGTGTCCGGGGTGTGGCATGGGTTTATATTAGATGTTACCATTTATCGAGTTAAGGTTTGGTTAATGATGAATGTTTGTATGTGTTTTTTTGGAAATACAATATTTTTATTTTACAATCTGAATTCAGATTTTAATCTAACTAGCTTTCATAATTCATTCAGAATGAATGAAAAAAGACTTACGAATGAAATTTATCGAAAACAGGTGAGCGGATCGGACGGCCTCTCCCAACACTAGATACCACGATCAAATCAATGATCTTTTCCGAAAAGGACATGTGCGTAGCACCCTCAATCGACGGAAGTGCATTAGAAGATGTATGAATGTCAATGAGGCCAAAGAGGTATGTCAGAGTCGTAGCGTGTGGCGGGCGGTCCGTGCCTACCCCCTTGGGACAATGGCGTGAGCTTATGTATGTATGTATGTAGCTTTCATAATTTCATAGTAATAAGCTTAGATACCATAATATTTACTAGCTCGAATAAATCGGAAATACAAAAACAAACTATTTAAACACAAGTTTGTATGTCTTGAAGAAGTTTAACAAAGAAAAAAAAAAACATTCGGTCGTATTACTTAGTTCGTCGGCTACTTCTACAAAATAAAAATTAGGTTTATAAAGAGAAAAGGCTTCCTCCTATTATGATAAATTTAAGCAGATTTTAAATTCATAATTTGTAATGTACACACGGTGACAGATCAACCTACCCATAGTTGAACTCTATGTTCATGGACTTATGTCCATCTATGGGTAGGTTGGTCGCCGTGTGTACATTGAAGTGTGGATCGTCGGCGTCGGTTGAAATGAAAGGGGTGAAAATACAATCTTGCGCGGTGTTAACATTTATTTTTCTGCAATACTTATCTCGATAGAAATGGTTCTAAAAGTTATATTTTTATTAAATCTGTGTTAAACAAGCATTCTTCAAGTATTTTTTATAGCTATGTACAATTTCGGCTTTTGTAAAAATTACGAAGACTCAAAAGACAAAAATCTAGATTTTTTTTATTATAAACATAACTCAAACTGCTTCACCAATCACTACTTTTGATATAAAAAATGAATTCTTTATCCAATAATTACTCAAAAAGGATATCAAACTTGTCTTATTAGCTAAACTGGCAGGCTGTAAAATTACCGAGTATATGTTACGATTTTGCAGGCTTCCGGAGAAGGTATTTCCCCAAATTGAATCCCTAGGGGATCAAGGCTTATTTTGCTCAACCGATCCAAACCCTCTATTCTAACCAATTTTTAGCTTAATTTACGATCACAGTAGGAACGTCGGGTGCTCGTCATAACATAGCGAGTGACAAAAAATTAAACGGCGCGCGACCTTCAAATTTTTTTTCTACAATTTGTTGTATGAAGAGATGGTAATAAGTTATATTTTTCATAATCTGTATCATCCGGGCTATTATGGCGTATTTTTGGTGTTCCGAAAATGAAGCCCCATTAATAGTTATGATGACTTGAAGAATAAATTATTACTTGCGATTTCGATTTTTTTTTAAATATCTCAAAAACCATTCTACATACTACCATTTTTTATATCAGAAACGAATTGTACACCCTCAATTTATCCGAAAACGTTACCAAACTTGACCTACTATCGAAACTAATTCTGTTATTAGTAGTGGAATGTGGCCGGTCGGAGCGCATCTTTGAACCCCCCCCTACCGGACCAGAGGGGGGACTCCCGCGGCCTACCGATCTTAATCGGCTTCTATTGACCTAAGGAACACCCATGCCAAGTGGTTTGCTTTTATCAAAATTTTACTCACTTGTGCCTAAACGCCCCTACTAGTAGATATGCCAACTTCTGGAGCGTGTAGAATTTCAATAACATTAAAAGGATTCACTGACTGAAACTGTTTTCGTGTCTCTTGGTGAGTTTTGCTGAATATCATCCACTTTTCAATATTATTTCATTAGAAAAGATAACATTATTGATTCATTAATAAAAAAAAATTACAGGTGTACCTAAATTCAAATGCGGTAGGTATACAGGGTGAAATTGATATCATTAGCATCCTTTTAAACTAAGAGTCTACCTATCAAACTAAACAACTATTACTATGGGAGCAAACCGATCGGAGCAAAAAAAAATCTGCTGTTGCATACATTTGAGTCGAGTAGGCAGCAGGTTGCCGTTTAGTATGGAACAGCAGATTTTTTTACTCCGATCGGTTTGCTCCCATAGTGAAAGTTGTTCAGTTTGATGGGTAGACTCTTACTTTAAAAGGATGCTAATGATATCAATTTCACCCGGTATACCTAACTACTTGAGGGGGTGCTTCAGACCATCACACTGAACAACTTTCACTATGGAGCCAACATCGAGATCGCGAAAAGAAAATCAGTTGTACCATAGAAAAAGTTAATACCTAGTCAATCAAAATGTATGAATAAGCTCGCTATTTTAAAGTAAGTAATTTAGTTTGATGGTCTGAAACGCCCCTTCAAATAAATAAATAAATAAATAAATATCTTGGACAATGTCACACAAATTATCTAGCCACATTTAAAGTACCAGAATCTAGCCTGGACTTGTATAATGATGACTAGACAACGATACAGGATACATATATAGATACAAACATCCATGACTCGGGTACAAATATTCATATTCATCATACAAATATTTGTCCCTTAGGGGATTCGAACCCGCGACCCTCGGCACAGCAGGCAGGTTCACTACCGACTGTGCTACCGGGCCGTCTGCAGGCAGGTTCACTACCGTGATATTGATTTATTATTATTAAAAATATTTCTAGGGTGTTTTGGTACAACCTGTATATAGTTGTATACTAGTTTTGCCGTTAGGTTAGACAGCTTTGATTAAATTAAAATGGCGGAAGGATACATTACGTTCTTACATTACGTACACGAACAATGGACTCGTTTCTACCACAGATACATTTACTCACACAAACGAATGTTAATATTATACATCAACAATTTTAATTACGTGAACATAACATAACAGGCCCTGTACCGGACTTTCGATGTTCGATAATACTTATCGCCACTGTTTCGGTCCGCACTTCATTGTAATAGAGTTGACATTGGAACGAAAACGTTCACGCAATTACGAAGTTCGAACACTAACAGAATGCGAACAGGCGAGGAGTGCTCTACCTAGGGTGAACCCTCGTCTCGCCAGGAGCCTCTTGCGTCTCAGGAGAGCTCAACTACGCATAGTTACTGGAGCCCTGACTGGTCACGGTCCTTTTAACAAACATCTGTTCAATATTGGTGTTACTAACAGTCCTCTATGCAGGGTGTGCATGGAGGTTGAAGAAACGGCTGCGCACGTGCTGCTGGAATGCAACGGGCTAGCACACTATCGGGCACAACACCTCGGATCACCGGGGTCCCTTCCAGAGGTCTTCAACAGCATTAACAAGCTGGTGGGCTTCCTGGAGGAGCTGGGATGGCAGGAGTAGTCATTCCCACCCAACGCAAAATAGGCGCCTAAGTCGTCGAGTTGCGGAAAATGAGCCCGCTCAACCAATACCAATACCAAATACGAAGTTCGAATGTGCAGGTAGAGCAGCGTGTGGCTTGCTAGCAAGACGATGCATCGCCGTAATCTCAATCATGCACGCGTGTCATGCGAATGCCGCTCGGATTGCGACTGAGTCAAATTAGGCGACGGGGCTCAATTTGTACGACCTATGCGCTAGAAGCTAGTACTTGCTAGTACCGTATCTTCCACTATTTTAATTTAATCAAAGTTAGACAGTCATTGTGTGTGGTGGTCGTAACCGTTTGCATCGAAACAAATGATAACTGACATGACAATTTCTAGAAGATTCTCTCAGACATGTTTTCTTTTAAACAATCAATTGTATTATTGTCGCATCTAGAGTGCTCGATTCGAACTACAGTAAATAGTTTCTATTGCACAAGTCTACAAGTTTAAAGTTTAAAACAGTTTACTACTGAAATATACTCTAGCACTCTATTCTACAGTATCTATTCTAAAAAGAAATACAGCGCAACAAATCTAAACCGTCCCAATAATAGGTAAATCGGCTATTTCAGGAAATTGCACAATATTTTATCCGTTTTGCTTGCTTTATTCGGAAGCAGAATGCATTTGTAGAATTTAAACCTGGATTATTATTCTGCTGGTAGCAGTAAAATAGATTATTTGCTTTATGGGGCAACTTAGTCTGCTTTCTACGTTCCGCTGTTCCGCTGATTGTTTTAGCAAATAGAACTAAACTGGTAATGGTTGATAAATCGTTGTAAAAGCTTTGGGAAAAGACCGCGCCAGGTCTACCAATATCAAACTGTACAAAAACATGTATAGTCATTCCTTACTGTCGCACACAGATTGCCATAAGAGTGACAGAGCTAGATTAGACGTAAATCTGTTACGTCTGTTAAACAAATGTCACCACTTTTTAAGCAAATTCAAGCAAAATTCATTCTTAACGTAAGGAAATAGCTGAGTCTTCCAGCTGGAGGTCTGGTGACAAAATGGTTCAAGACGGTATTTGTTTACTATTGACATTTCACTTATTCTAATGGGCGGTTGTCATAAGTGTGAATGGATGTCAAGTAGCGTTTCTATGTCTTACTTTATATTATTTATCTACCCTATATTTTATCTTTGGACCGCGCTAAATAAATGTTCACATCACAATTTTTTCCTTTAAATTTTTACCAAATACATACATACATACATATGTTCACGGCTATGTCCCACTACTGGGGTAGGCAGAGACAACAGATCGCCACATGCTACGATTCTGACACACATCTCTCGCCTCCTCAACATTTATAAGTTTCTTCATACAAGCTCGTCGGTTCCGGGTACATTTTATTTGGCCCTTCTTCAGTACGCATCCTATTTGGTCAGCGTACGTGCGCCTAGGGCGACCCCTTTCAACCATTCCATTCACACTTGCCTTGTACATACGTCACCCTACTTTCACTCATTCTTTCCACAATGGCCACCTCAACATGTCTTTTTCAATCCTTGTCACTACATCTTCTTTCAGACCACATCTTTCTCTAATCACATTATTTACCAAATACCACAATAATAAATTCCGCAGGGCTGAATCGACACTGGATCGCAAATAAAACTGAATCATTACCGAACGTCAATGTTTTAAATAATCGTAATCGACGAAAACCTCATCTCTCATAAGATATTGTACATTCCTCAGAGGAATGATCTCTTTATGTTTTATGTAATCTCTTTGGTACATGCCCATTACCTGCAACTACATAGACACGTGCACAAACACACGCATACAGTGGGTTTAGAGTATACAGGGTGAAATTGATATCATTGGCATCTTTTTAAACTAAGAGTCTACCCATCAAACGGAACAACTTTTACTATGGGAGCAAACCGATCGGAGCAACTTAAAAATTTGCTGTTGCATACATTTGAGTCGAGTAGGCACTGCAGTTTAGTATGGGACAGCAGATTTTTTGGTTGCTCCGATCGGTTTGCTCCCATAGTAAAAAGTTGTTCAGTTTGATGGGTAGACTTTTAGTTTAAAAGGATGCTAATGATATCAATTTCACCCTGTAGACACGTACTTTACATTGTAATATAATAGGTAAATAGGTTACATCGTACAGGGTGCTTTATTAGACCATAAAACTGAACAACATTGACTATGGCGGCACAGTAAGGCCGCGTTCAGAAGACCCGCACCCGCCGCGCCTCGCGCTCACCCCGCGTACCGCCCCGTACCCGCCCCACCCCGAGCTCACCCCGCGTCCTAAAATGCGTTACTTGCAATTTGAGTCTTATGAAGTTATGACACGATAATAAATCTCGTATTTTATTTTAGGGGAGCACCCGCGCCCGCCCCACACCCGCCACGCACACCCACCCCGCACCCGGCCCGCACCCGGGCCGCACCCGCCCCGCGACCGCTCGTCAAAATACAATATGAGATTTATTATCGTGTTATAAGACTCAAATTGCAAGCAATGCATTTTAGAACGCGGGGTGATCGCGGGGAGAACGCGACGCGGGTTGAGTGCGTGGCGGGCGCGGGGTGGGCGCGGTGGGTCGCCTGAATGCGGCCTGATGATCAAAAAGATTTTTGTTGTACCTATTTACCTAAGGCACCAAATTCTAGTACTGCCGCACCGTACCTAAACCTAAGCATCAAAATATAAGCGTTCATTTTGTTTTCGCCAAAACAAAACCCTAATTCATAAAAAACCCAAGGGAAGACGTTTAAGTTTTCTTTTACAAAAAGTCCAACAAACTACAGTAATAATTGAATAATCAGAAGGTAACTTTGTCGGTGTTCGCTGTCTTCTTCTATTGGTTTAAGAAATAAGAGATGGGAGAGCTGAGGATATTTGAATAAGTGCTGATTTCATAAAATAAATATTCGCAAAGTTCTATTCAATTTATGAACTACTTAGTTTGATAGATTTGACTTCTACGTTGTTGGTTTGTTCAAACTGCTGTAGGTAGTTCTACGTTGTTGGTTTATTCCAACTACTTTAGTGCTTTATCTTTGAGAAAGATAGACTTAATATCTTCAGCTCTATCAATAACGAAATAAAGTTTTATTATCTTCTAAAATGTTATGTACAGTCGGCCGCAATAAGTTCTATACACTTTAGTACTACGACGTAGAACAAAAGTGTATACAACTTATTGCGGCCGACTGTACATAACGAATTAATAAATACTGACGGTTTTTAATGAGACGATCGAATTATCAAACTGTAAAACTTTCTCTCTCCTCGCAGCGCGCAGGTTTGACGATTTCCAGCCTCCCGAACAAGCAGGTTTCCGAAAGGGCTTTAGCACCGTGGACCATATACATACGCTTCGGCAGGTTATACAGAAGACTGAAGAGTACAACCTGCCCCTTTGTTTGGCGTACGTGGACTACGAGAAAGCCTTTGATTCGATCGAGACTTGGGCGGTACTGCAGTCTCTCCAGCGATGCCAAGTAGACTACCGGTACATCGAAGTGTTGAAATGCTTGTACAAAAACGCCTCTATGTCAGTCAGACTACAGGACCAGAACTCGAAACCTATCCTTTTGCAGCGAGGTGTGAGGCAGGGAGACGTTATATCTCCGAAACTGTTCACCGCTGCACTGGAAGATGTTTTCAAGGTTCTGGACTGGAAAGGGCTAGGCATCAACATAAACGGCGAGTACATCAGTCACCTTCGGTGTGCCGATGATATAGTCATCATGGTGGAGACTATGGAGGACCTCAGTCGAATGCTCGATGATCTTAGCAGAGCCTCCGAACGAGTCGGTCTGAAGATGAACATGGACAAGACGAAGGTCATGTCAAATGCCCATGTTGTACCCACTCCTGTTATGATCGGAAACACTGCGCTCGAAGTTGTTAACGATTATGTTTACCTGGGACAAAATATCCAGCAGTGTCTTAAAACGAAAGTCTTCGATCAGTGTGTGTTGCCAGTGATGACATATGGAACAGAAACGTGGTCGTTCACTCAAGGCCTCATAAAAAGGCTGAAAGTCACCCAAAGGGCAATGGAGAGGGCTATGCTCGGAGTCTCCCTGCGAGATCGAATCAGAAATGAAGAGATCCGCAGAAGAACCAGAGTAGCTGACATAGCCCAAAGAATTGCTAAACTAAAGTGGCAGTCAGTGGGCGGGGCACATTGCTTGCAGAACCGATGGCCGATGGGGCCGAAAAGTTCTCGAGTGGCGACCATGTACCGGAAAGCGCAGCGTAGGTATGGGTAGGCCCTCCACACGGTGGACCGACGACCTGGTGAAGGCGGCGGGAAAACGATGGATGAGGGCAGCGCAGGACCGGTCGTTATGGCGATCCTTGGGGGAGGCCTATGTCCAGCAGTGGACGTCCGTCGGCTGAGATGATGATGATGATGATGAAAACTTTCTCTATCGGACCAAAATTGAAAACGCGAAAAAATCTGCTGTCCCTTACATTTGGGTCTAGTAGGTTTGCAGATTTGAATGTAACAGCTGATTTTTTCTGCGATTTCAATGTTGTGTTGGTCCCCCACATCTTTTTGACGGTCCTGATATCCCCATAAAAAACTATCTGCATATTAAAACAGACCAGGTATATTAATTCTAAACATAGTCGTGAGCATATAATTGCTTATGTCTTAAACCATACACCCCGCTAGTTAAAAACAATCTGTATGAATTCAAATTTATGCAGGTTTTAATGTAGACTCCGATAGAACTAAGTCGGTAGCGTAATTTTCATTTTGTAACTTCTGAATTCAATTTTGAGTCTTATTATTATGGACGGACGAATTAATGGCTTTGATGGGTGTTTTCGCTGCACCAGCTCATTTATATAACTCTGCATTATATCACGAACTTTCTTTGGAAATCTATGAATCGGTAAAAACCCGAGGACTAGTTTTCACGTTGTGCCTTCATTTGTTCTAGGTTTTACACGACTTATGATTTCTATTTTCTACTAGTTATGCCAGAAGTGCGATTTTTGAAAATCATACGAGCGACTTGGCAGTACAAAGATGCATAATCTTCATAGTAATTTTGACATTTTCTACTGCCAAGTCGCTCGTATGATTTTCAAAAATCGCACTTCTGGCATGCGTTTCCCTCGGCTCTTTTTTCATCCCTAATCACATTTGGCAGTTTTTCCCCTAAAAAACGATTTCACACAATGACCTGTCTTTCACCCATCTAACCATCAAACTGATCAACTTTTGCTATAGGAGCAAACCGATCGGAGCAAAGAAAAAATCTGCTGTTGCATACATTTGAGTCGAATTGGCATTGCAGTTTAGTATGGAACAGGAGATTTTGTTTTGCTCCGATCGGTTTGCTCCCATAGTAAAAGTTGCTCAGTTTAATGGGTAGACTCTTAATTTAAAAGGATGCCAATTTCACCCAGTATAATATTTATGTTATGTTATGTTATTTTATGTTATGTTATGAACCGAAGCGTGTAATCGTAGCAGACGTATCTGAACTGAAGAGCGCCATAAGCTAAGTTAATGTTAGAGTAATCTCTCTGAAGGAAATGACAGTCACAGGTGCGCCTTCTCGTCGCGAACTGCTAATAGCTTTTAGACAGCGCTGTTTCGAAGGGATGGGACAGATTGTTATCGATAAAAACGAATTAAAAGCCTTTTTGAATTGAAATTGAATTTTAATGTTTTATGAATTCTTAAATACATTTAAATTAAGAAAAATCTTCATAGTTTACAATGAAGAAAAGTAATGAACACTATTATTGAAGGAATAACTTTTATTATATTAATAACTGTTATCGATTGCATTTTGAAAGCAATTTTTGATTTCGTATTTCAAAGTACCTATGTAATGCAACCTACAAAATGGTTGAAACATTTTTTTCAATATTTCCTTGAGAAGTTAAGAAATAGAAAAGAAAATTTGGTTGTTAGAAACAATAATCTGTCTGTATGTGTAACGTCAAGCTTGTTCCCCATCGGTGTAAGCAGAGATAAGACTACCGATAATATAAAAATAAAAAAACTCTCTAGAATCGATGAATCCTACTAATATGAGAAATGTGAAAGTTGGTTATGATCTATAATGTATGTTTGTTACTCAATGACGTCCAAACAGTTGAACATAATTAGGATGAACATTTGCAAACAGATAGAATATGTATGTTCTGAATTAACATATTAAACTTGTTTTAAAGGCAATACACAACACACGAAGTCGCAGGCAATAGAATAAAAAAGTCGTAATTCACTTAGGTATTAAAGATTTAGATCCATTTACGGAGGCGCTGTTCAAATTGTCATCGTTATAGCATTCAGTCTGATACATAAACTATATCAAAATGTGTAATCAAGAACAGTCACAAAAAAAAAAAACAAATAGACCAAGAGATACACAACATAACAAACAGTAACACCAAAATGAACTCAAAATAAAATGTTAAGAGATCACATTTCCATGAAAATCATGTAAAATATTTCATTAGCGCTATCATTGCATAATTAGACCCATTTATTCAAATAGAATAATGTTAACATCTGAATATAAACTCATAAATAATTTTCGTTAGCTCTTTGCGCTAGTAATCATGCCTTTTAATTAAGCAATGTCAAATATTCAATGGTTCAAATTAATAATAATTACTCGAATTCATTTAGGGAATTTGTTATTCAAATGATATTACGGGCGTTATTTCGTTTTATGCGAATTTGTTATTGTTGCTTGACGGGGGAACTTTTATTCAAAATATCATTTTCTCTGTTAATTTCTTAACTTAATTTAAGCTATTCATAATGTACTTTGCTAAAGTAATGTGCCATTCTTCTTTATAAAATGATCTTCTTTTTTTTAAAAGAACATCAATATTTTTGCAAATACAGTTTGAACATCAAGTCGATGGCATTATGTCATTTTACAAACTCAAAGTCACACGAATAGCACTACCGGTCACGTCCATTAGCTCCGGACACGTGTCCGAGCAGGAAGGGCAAGATATGAGATGGGCCATAGTGTGAGGAGCAACATCACAGTTTGAACTGAACGGAGAATTCTGTCAGTCAGTTAACATGAGAAAGCCTAAACCGGTAATTTCTGGTGAGGTTTTTACTTTTAACTCTGATATAATTGTGAGCAATGGTTTATCTTAGGAATCTGAGTGGTATTAAACAAACTTATTTTTTTTTCTTCAAAATTCTTGATTATACAGGGTGAAATTGATATCATTAGCATCCTTTTAAACTAAGAGTCTACCCATCAAACTGAACAATTTTTACTATGACAGCAAACCGATCGGAGCAACAAAAAAATCTGCTGTTGCATACGTTTGGGTCGAGTAGGCACTGCAGTTTAGTACGGAACAGCTGATTTTTTTGTAGCTCCGATCGGTTTGCTCCCATAGTAAAAGTTGTTCAGTTTGATGGGTAGACTCTTAGTTTAAAAGGATGCTAATGATATCAATTTCACCCTGTATAAGGTTAAATTTAATTAGTTAGCGAAACTTAAGAAATGCATTTGGTATCTGTTATTTACTAAAATTACGTGATAATGACCTTCCGCTTGATCATATGATTTTGAGGTCAGCCCGCGCCACGCATCTGTACGCACTACGCTTACCTACTCACAATAATAATAACTTTGTTATTCATCAATACCAATTATAAACATTGATTATACTATCTGTTATCATTAACAAGTGCCCTGGTTCAGTTTCGCCAACTAATTTAAAATATTTCTAGTCTTTTTTCTGCGCTTCTTATCTATCTACTTAAAAAGACGATATACTTTGAAACACCCGTTCGTTTCCAGTGTTAAAATCTTAAAACTATCGACAAATTCCATCGACTAACCCCACCACTACGCCGTTACCAAGTGACATACAGTAATGGCCGACTTGCAACGCCATCTGCTACCATCATACGAGAATTAGCCAACACGTGGTCTTCTTCGCACTAAAATTGGTACATATTGCTTACCCATGTTGCGTTTACAATCTCGTTACATAATTCTGTATGACTTCCGACCTTATTGTGAAGATTTTAGGGATATTGTAGTCGTGGTTTAGATGAAAGGTTATGTTGGTATTGTGTTGTCAATATCGTAAGCTTGGCTGCAGGTGCGTCGAAGTGATATCACATGGTGATACAGTGTTAGAAGCTTTTATGTAGCTGTGTAAAAGCCTTATATAAAACCACTAGCGGCCCGTCCCGGCTTCGCACGGGTGGACGTCTAATCTTTTCTAGCAATAAATCATCATCATCATCATAGGCCTTTACATCTGTTGCAGATGATTTAATCAGTGTTTCTGGAGAAGCACTTTTTCTCATGGCTGTACAGTCCTATACGAGAGCCGCATACACGTCCACAGCCTCTACAATAGAACTGTACGCCGGTGGATGACGAAGGGGTTGTGGCAGCATTATGCCTTTTGTCACGCTTCTCTAACAGGTGTGCGAACCAGGCTTCGTCATGAGTAGTCCGACCCTCTCTTGTCGGACTACTCATGATGAGCAATAAATATAGCCTATGTTACTCAGGAAGAATGCAGCTTTCTAATGGTGAAAGAATTTTTTAAATCGGCCCAGTACTTTTTGAGCCTATTCATTACAAACATACAAACATACAAAAATAGGTACAAATCTTTCCTCTTTATAATATTAGTGTAGATGTAGATAAGATGTTTGATACACATACCTAATTGTGGTCGCCGTTCGTTTGGTGGGTTTCCTGCCTGCCTGTGTGACGTATGAATTAGGATATCGCTTATTAGTGTTCCGTACCAAAATTGGCAAAACGGAACACTTATGAAATCAGCTCGTTGTCTGTCCGTCCGTCCGTCCATCCGTCTATCACAGGCATTTTTCTCAGAGATCGTAAGACATTGGGGAGTAAGAAAGGGCAAATAAAAAAAAAAATTCTACCCTATGGTGTGGGGTATCAATTAAAAGCTTATGAAAATACGAGTCTAAAAATATATACAAAGACTTTGTTTAACAAAATTTTCAATTAAATCCGAAAAATTGCTGTCCCCACCTCTATTTCGAAAAATATTGTCGTATAAGTTCTGAAAAAAATCGATGAACATCAGAAATAACGTGTAAATGGCGGGAAAACTATCAGGGTGGCTCTAACTTGGATAGTTTTTTGTATTTGAAAGCGTGTACGGGACAGCCCTCCGCAGATTATGAACAAAATGTGAACTCAGACCATCAAACTGAACAACTTTCACTATGGAGCCTACCTCAAGAAAGGCGAAAAAAAAATTCTGCTGTCCCATACAGTTGAGTCGAGTAGGTAGAGCAGTTTTGTATGAAACAGTTGATTTTTTCGCGATTCCAGAAGGTACCTAGGCTCCATGTTTGATGGTCTGAGTTCACCGTTTCAGTCTGCGGATGGCTATCGCTTACACCCTGTATACCATCAAGTGGTGATGTATATACAATACATTGCAATGCAATGCAATAACAGTACCCTTTATTTTCATACATACAACCTAACAATATTATAAAGCAAACAAACAGGGTACTAAATATATCGTTCTTATGACTAACAGCTACTTTTTTACATAGGGCGACAAACTATAAATAAAAATAATACAAAAAAACACTAGTTGGTGGTTGGTGGTTGGCAAAAACACTAGTTGATTAGAAACCTTATCCCTTAGTCGCCTCGTACGACCACCCGAGGAAATGAAATGCTTTATAAAGAGTTACACGGAAATCAAACCTCCACGATCTCCAGAAAACATCTTGCGTATAGGTACAGCGTGTTTGCGTATACAGGGTGTGAGACTAAACAGTGTAACTGCCTCCGTGGTCTAATGGTTAAGAGGCGCTCGACACGGAGATCGTGGGTTCAATTCCCACGGGGGCCACCTTGTGATATGTCACTTTGTGCGTTTTTCCCCAGTTGGTTAGGACATTGCAGGCTGAATCACCTGAATGTCTGAAAAGAAAAATGATTCCGTGCTTCGGATGGCACGTTAAGTCGTTGGTCCCAGCTACCATATCTGGTGGTAGTCGTTGCATTAAAACCACGTCAGAGGCCGTAAAGCGGTCTGAAAAAACTCTGACACCAGGGCTCGGCCCACACGGTAAGAAGAAGGGTAAACAATTGCATAACTTTAAGGGGTGATTTTCCCTAAGAAACCTATAGGGAAATAGAAAAAAAAATGTGGACTTTCCATACAAAAAGCAATCTCAATTTTTTTTTCAAGTTTCCCTAATATTCCTTTGAAAAAGTTGTTCAGTATCTTGAGTGCAATAACACATTAAAGTAATGCAACTGTCTACTTTAACACCCTGTAGCCCAACAGACATGACTAACGATCGCAAACTCACAACACACGACAACAGGTAACACGATTTCAAATCGTCGACACGTCCCCGCCGGCAGGGACAGCCGCGACCTCTGCCCTCTCCTTTCACTTCTGGTGCCTACAGACGCTACAGGCACATCGGAGCTCAGCCCCGCTACCCAATCCGCCGCGTAGCCCCAGCAACGTCCTATGCCGAGGTCCGTACCCCTCCGGGTGCCCCTAGGTTGGTTGCTTAAGTTCATTCATTTGGCCCGGTAGACCCTTCGTGGTCCCTCCAATAGTCCGCAGTAAAAAGCAGTAATTGCTCCCAGAGCAGAGCTGTAAATGTCATTTCAAAAAAAAAATAAAAAATAAAACACCCTGTATAATAGCTCTATCAATTTAGTCCCATCTACGACACATAAAGTGCTAGAAGCACTTACTGTCCCAACCCAGAACTCCCTAACACATAAAAATGTAAACGAAATAAGATAATACAAAAAGCAAAATACCCTATTTGCGACAATATAATTTAAGAAAGGGAAATCCCTGCAAAATTTCTCAAGCGAGAGTTATAAAGATGATCTCTTCAAATGGTAGTACCCCAGGGGAAAGTATACCTACGGTTGAAATCTCTACGGGCCCTACTATGAGTCCATAGTAAGAAGATTTTCGCGATATAACTAATCTCGATTTACTTACCCCCTTTTCCGTGACGAAAATCGATACGAGTATTTTGGCTGTGTTTTTTCCGTTATTTCATAAATTGGCGTCCACGGTAATTCGTCTAAATAAAGAAATCTATAGTTGACGTCAATAACGAACAAGAAATTAACTTTTTTAAAGTGCCTTAAATTATAACCTAATTATTATATAAAATAAATAATAAATAAATAACGCTCACAGGCACATACATTGTAATGATCCCAAGAAAGCACTATTTATAGGCTGTTTATTATGGAAACCATACAACGACGGCACAAACATATAAACATCCATGACCGAACCGGGATTCGAACCCAGGACCCTGGTTTGGCAGTCCGGCGTGGTAACCATTACACCAACCGGGTCGTCCATTATTCCCATTATGTCCATTGTCCGTTTTGTATGAGAGTAAATATTTATAATCATCAGCTGTAATTTAATATTAAAATGAGAATACTTACCAAAACCCTTTACTTTTCCTTTTAAACCCCTAAAAGACACCATCGCTACTAAAACTTAAAATCTAAAACCCCTTCATAAAAGCACCACCCTTACGCACACGTCATAAATCGAGCACTTTGCGTACACCATCTGTCTATCCACTTAGCGCAATGCATGCGAGGAAACCACATGAAACATCCTGAAACATGTAGTAGGGGTAACCACCCTCCAACGTTCACATAGATAAGCTACAACGTTCAGTTCATCCTGAACCGTGGCGGTGAACGCACGCCTAACGCGAGGAAAAATTGCGAGAAAACCGCGAACTTTTATTCGTAACTTCGCTGGAAAATGGATGGAACTTAAGTTGCAATTTTTTTATGCTCGGAACTAAAATGTGAACTTTTAAGTGATTTTTTTTATGTTAGGTTTTAGCAGTGTCGCAAAATGGATTTGTCTTGGAGATTGTTCCTTTTGACAACACTTTTTGCTTGTAAGTATGAATGATCTTTATTTGATAATGAACTTCTGTTATTGTTTTTCTTTTCATTTATTTATAAAGTTGTTTTAATTGGTACGTAACACTGTTTGATTATTTGGTGTCGAAGCAAAACAGAACATAGAATTATTTGGGTATCAGTTAGTCCAAAATTTGACTTAGCAAGATCAAAAGTGGGTAAAAGGGGAAACATCGAGATTAATATATGATTAAAAGGTTTAGATTTGGGGATTAAATCGAAAGTAAAAAAAGTTTTTTAAATAGATTGAAAATTCTAAAACTATTGTTTTTCATGAAATACTGAGAAAAACCTTTGGGTTTTTCTAAATATTTCATTGAATCATTGGATTCAGATAGGAATTTGAATATTAAACTTTATGCAATTTACAACTAAAAAATGTTTAGGTTCTGGAGTGCGATTTTTGAATCTCATACGTTGAACTCACCAGTTGAAAATGTATGGAGATACGCATCTTTCTACTGCTGATTTGACTTTCAAAAATCTGGAGTACGTTTTTTGAATTTCAAATTAACAGTAGAAAGATGCGTAGGTATCTCCATAGTAATTTTCACATTTACAACTGCTGAGTTCAAAGAATGAGTTTCAAAAATCGCACTCCTGAACTGTAATAAGTTAGTACTAGCTTTGTGTAATAGTCAAGCCAAATTTTTTTTTTTTCGAATGATCTAAATGTATTATTTTTTACTTCGAATTTAAAGATTTTTTAAAGATTGCTTGACCATAAAAGAAAGTTATTTTTCTTAACCTTCTTCTTTACGTGTCATATCGAATAACAATATTGTATTCATTTTATATTGCATGAAAATCACCCATGCTATACTGTTGTAAAGATTAGCCAGTCAGCCTCGATATCCTCGTATCGAAACTGACCGACCAAGGTGCACAAGACGAACTCAGGTTTTGTCACTCGGGGAGGCTCTTTCTTTGGTACCTATTTCTTATGATAATTAGATATTATGAGATAGGTTTCTTATTATCTATGACTATAATATTACCTCGGTAAACAATTCTCACAAAGTAAACTAAAAATAAACGTTTAGATCAAGGGATAAATGCGGCACTAGAGGGGAAATTTTCAAACTACCAAGTGATATAGCTATGAATGAGATAGCGATAATAATCGTAGAAACAGACACGCACTCAGTGTTTGTGGCCCTTCGTGTCTTCTTCTTTCGTGTTAGTATGAGCTATATTATATCGCATGACAATTACTCATTCTATAGTGGAAAGTTTAGCCAGTCAGTAATGGTTGTATCGAGGCCCTGACCGCCCTGATTTGTAATAAGATAAAATATTGTATTTCTTTTGAAAATACATATTTGTTGTCCACTTTTGCCCGTGACCCCGTCTGCGATGTCTTTAATAACGTATCCTACACATTATGTTAATCCAGAGCATATTCTATCTTTGTGCCAAATTTCATCCTAATCCGTTCAGCCGCTCGTGCGTGATTGAGTCATAAACTTTAGCACAAAGATTCAGTCAGAATAGGTATACTTACTGCTAATTTAATATTATTTTTATTCACTTTTACAAAACTAATCGACGAATAGATTCTATTGATATTGTTCAGTGTAGTGATACACTTTGGACACTTAGCTGTCATTTCATACAAATGAGAAACATTTACAGGAAGAGGTAAGCATGTGCGATACTGAGTGCGAACGAGACAGGAGTACACCATTGCTTAAATTTTTGCCACGATTCCTACCGAACGTGGGTGAGGTTAAAATTGATGGAAGGCGTGGGTGTCCGTACTGTATGTTGTATTACACACTCTTTCTTATACTGTGCAGAAACTCCATTTTAGTAACCACCACTTTTCTTGTAAATACCTGCAATGTAGAGACTCACTTCTGTTACCGTTTTATAATGGTACAGAAGTATAATAGATAATTGTTATGAAATAAAATATTGTTTTGAAATGAGCGTTTTTCTTTTGGTTTTCTAGTGGATCGATAGATGGCGTTACGGTCTGTGCGAATAAAAGTCAAAATTTCAAAATGTGTTTCTTTAAAATAATAAAGAGGGAGAAGATGATCAAAAAGATGCCAACTCATCTTTTGATTTAATATTTTATTATTTACGAATCCTTTTAATCGAAAATATGAAACTTTTTACATCTGACATTGTTGTATGGGCTCGATTCCTTCGCCTTTAAAAAAAAGTCAGGCACAGTCTTGACATGATTTTGACAGGATCAGGCCTACGTCTCTATGGAGCGATAATCATGTCATCTGTCGAGTTTTTTAGGAACTAAAATTAAAAAAGAAAACAAAAACGCTCATTGTATTAAAATTATTCTAAGCAAATTGCGGCCTCAGAAACACCTTAGTCCGTCCCTACTCTCTAACACCAATCGAGTGGCACTCGTAATAACAATTATTGTATCCGAGTGGGTACGATTGCGGCTGGATTACATTCGAACAGAGGCTGTACGTCGTTAAGCATCACGAGGCTTTTAGTTCGAAGCGTATTAGACTAATTTTCGACCTAATGGCTTGGAATTAGACAATTTGAATTAAAGCTCAGGCTGTAGTTACAGCCTATAGAAACAAGCCGAAAGCCATGGTTGAAACTAGGGATGGAACTTGTAGCTTTTTGAAACCGAAATTACCGAATATTCGATAAAAATCCGAAAAAAACTGTTTTTATTGTTTGTGTTTAATACAATGGTAGATGATAAAAATTAAGATGAATACTTTCAAATATATTGAAATCCGAATCAATCTATGAAAAAACATTTCTGATGCTGAATCCTGAATACGGATGAAATGATTTCTATGGAGCATAGTTGAGAACCGTATTGCAAAAGAATAAGTTTTCTAGCTAATAGTAGTAAGTACTAACATAATATGAAAATGTAACAACATTATTTTTACCGTAGAGTGCAGTTTTCATTAAAATAAAATTGTTTTATTCATTCAGTATTGAAACACTGTTACATACACAAAAGAGCAAATTTTAAAACTTCACATAGACAATAAGGAATCATCATCATCAGCCTATTGTCGTCCACTGCTAAACATTAAAGGCCTAGGATAAAGTTTTGTGGTGCGCCTTGGGAGAGACCTATGTTCGTTGATCAGCAGTGGACTGCCTCCGTGGTCTAATGGTTAAGATTAAGAGCTTTGGGCTCTTGACGATGATTCCGTGTTCCGGATGGTACGTTTAGCCATTGGGCCCGGCTACGATTTGTGGTGGTAGTAGTCGTTATATAAAACCACGTCAAATGCCGCAAGGCGGTTTGAAAAAATCTGGCACCAAGGGCTTGCTGCCGACATAAGAAGAAGAAGCGGTGGACGATACGTAATACGCTTTGCAAATAACGCGGTAAGGAAACGACAGATAATTTTGACCGCGAACACCATGGTCACATTGTCTGCATATATGGTAGCCGACGGATGTGTGCCTATGTAAATGCAGACATCCGTAAAATATTCCAAATTGAAGCAGTGGCGGGGCGGTGGTCATTGTTGACCGCCGCGGACATAAAGTCCGCCTTCTGTAGCGCTTAGCTGATCAATCCTTTGTTGGGTTAAGATGCCATAGATAAAAACACACTACGGACAATACTAAAGACGAAATTGTACTTCTTTTTTCGTCGGATACAGAATAAATTATATCCGTAATCTCATGTTCGCTACATCCCTAGTTGACCCGCGCGTTGTACGTTCCTCGAACGATAAGGTCGATTTTCTAAAGGCAAATAAAAAGTCTATCAAAGTTGGTTAAGCCATCAGAACTTCTGCGGGGTAAGCGTAGTCCTAAGTCGTAATAATAACAATATAATTTGATATTATACTTACGTTTCTTATTAGAGGGTTATTAGAGGATATTTTATTCTGTTTTTTTATTCTTTTTAGTTTTTTTATTGGAGCTTTTAACCCTGAGGCTATGTCAGCTCCATCGTGCCTCAACCTTAACCACTAAGTGATGAAGCTCAGTGGTTGCGGCGAGTCTATGCCTGCGCGGCGTGCGGGGTACGGCGAGGGACGGGCGTACCATAACTCAATTCGCTGTTAGGGTACGCGCGCAGGCGGCAGCGCGGGCCGGGCGCACTCCTCCCGGCCCCCGCACGCCCCGCACGATTGGCCTGCGCGCGACCGCTGAGCTTCACCACTAATGCCTTAACTCTACAAAACAATAAAATGTAAACACACTACCTACCGAAAACATAACTAAACAGCAAGTGTGACTCGGTCTCGCGCCAGAGGTCCTGGAAGAAACAAAAATGTTTTTTAAGTTCATACTGTTGTGTGGTGGTGTGGTACGGAAGCCTCGGTGCCCTACTCGCACTTGACCTGTTTTATTATTCGTCACCGTCATTGTTTTTAGTAATTGTTTGTTTTATTCACTTTTGATACAAATTGGTTGCTTTTTGACCACTAACTTGTTTCAAACAGTTCGCACTCCGCGTCCACGTGGTGGATTGTGACAAACTCCCTCTCAATCATATTTGTGAGAGGAGGCCTTTGCACAGCAGTGGGACCTTACAAGCCATAACTTACAACTTATAATTAAAAATGCTTACCGCAACTCAGCATCCTTCAAAACTTTCAAACTTTATTACAAAACGGTATTCAGGGTTTTGCATTTATTTTTAACACCATGTATATTCTCCTAGCTTTCTTTTGTAAGCAATAATGTAGTGCTTCCTTCCTGTAAGGAACAGTACACAGGCAATTAAACTTTTCAACGACTTTCGGAAATACAATAAAAGTTTCACAACATTTCATATCTATAAAGTTAGCTTTAACTTTAACTTGTTCCTGTTACTTCGCTTTGTTAAATCATGTTCTTAAAAGTTTAAGATTTATCAACAGTCAATGTTTTTGACGCAATTGATATGCCAGTAAATGTCTATAATGTAGCAGTCTGCGACTCGTAGCAACTCTAAGAGCCTATGTCACGCTTCGTAGCGACTCTAACAGCCTACGACGCGAAGCAAATGTAACAGTCTACGACGCGTAGCAACTGTAGCAGTCTAAGACTCGTAGCAACTCTAAGAGCCAACGTTACGACTTGTAGCAACTCTAAAAGCCACCGTTACGACTTGTCGCAAATCTAAGGATACTTAAGAACCCCGCCACCGTGACACGTGTCGCGTGACAGTTGACACTTTATATACATATAAAGGACATCTGGCACATAATACCAAAAAATGTATAACCGTACTTCTATTTTTATTATGGACTATGGAACACTAGAAACTAACTGCAGGCATTAGTTTATTTTATAATGATTTATTAGTATTTATCATTTTTATATAAAAAAAAACATTGTGCTGGCATCACCTCCTACTAAACAACATTGACAGCCATTTTGGGATTGCTGCTTTTTTATAATTTATTAATAATAAATGACTAAATAACTCGTTAAATAAAAATAAATGATACTATCTGAGTCGTTTTCATAAAACCCCATAATTTATCACACATTTGACTTCAGTCGAAACTCCTATACATTTTAAGGTATTTTTTCAAGGGAGAGCGGCGGTTGTCCTTTAAGTTTGACTTCCACTTGTTTTTTGCCTCGCGACATCTATCGCTAGCGGGGGTCTACAGACAAAGCTAGCCTACGACTTCTAGCAATTGTAACATTCTACTACGAGAAGCAACTATAACAGTTCACGATTTGTAGCATATGTAATTAACTACGACTCGTAGCAACTCCAACAGCCTTCATTACGACACGTAGTAACTCTAACAGCCTACATTACGACTCGTAGCAACTTTAACAGCCTATGTTACGACTCGTATCAACTCTAATAGTCTACGTTATGATTCGTAGCAACTGTAATAGTCTACGACTCGTACAAACTGTAACAGTCTGTAACGGTTTACAGTTTTGAATCAAAATTATTCATATTTGCCATTCGCAGTGAAGACAGTAGGCCCATGGGGACATGAAGCAAAGGTTTTTGTGAGGGATCTGCGCAAACGTTTAAGAAAGAGGGGACGTGATTTCCGGATTGGCTCGGACTTGGTCCAACGCGGAAACATAGCCAGCATTATGAGCAAGTTTAGGCCACGCATGGCTAAGGGCAGTCTTTTCCATTAAGTGGTTTACGTGTTCAAACAGAATTATAGATTTTTTTGTAGGCCGTATTTTGGACCAAAAATGTATGAAACTTGGATAAACTCATACAGTTTTTGAGAGTTACGCGGTTATTATTTAATCTAGAATTAAACATTTTATCGGGTTCTTACCGCGTTTTGGTTGAGTCATCCCTGCCGAAATATCGGGAACTCACAAACACCGAAACGCGGTAAGAACCCGTTAAAATGTTTAATTCTAGATTGGATGAAGTCCTTTCATGTTTCTGTCTAGGCTCTCGTTGTCTGTCAGTCTGTAAGTAAAGATTTTTTTTTTTTGCGTAAGTATTATTTAAAAAAAAATGTTGTGGCTTATCTCGGATTAAAACTTTAACTCTAAAACTCTTTAAAAGTAGCCTTTGTGTCTTTGCCATGAAAGTCTAAGCTAGCACTTAGGTAGTAGTCTCAAAAGATTTCTTAGAAGCGCTATCTAGGTTACATCTCAGTCTTTTCAGATCTTGGAAAGCCTTTAAAACCGCCGTCAAAGCAAGTTTTTAAGCTTTTTTTATGTTCTATTTTGCAAATGTTTGAGAGATTGAGGTATTCTGCCCGTTCGACGATCCGTTTGATATGGGATACCCTCTAGCGCTTTATATACGAACTAAGTTTGATAATTTTTTTGGATATTATGAAATTAAAGTCAGTGATTTTTTTTAAATACAATCTAGAAACTAATCTCTGTGCCTGTTTTTCAGATTTTTTTTTAAATTTATAGTTTCAATGCAAGAATTAATTTAAAAATTTAAGATGTGTGACTGTGTGTAGAATTTTTTTGCCAAAATTTGTTTGAGTAATATTTACGTTTTAATGAAAATCTGACTAACTAAATCTGTTGTTTCATACAAAACTGCAGTAAGGCGTACAAACGGCGACAGATCAACCTACCCATAGTTCGACCTTATGTCTATGAACATAGAGTTCAATTATGGGTAGGTTGATCTGTCGCCGTGTGTACATACTTGACTCAAATGTATGGGAAAGCAGGTTTTTTTTCGAGTTTGGATCCATATTGAAAATTATTCAGTTACATGTTCTAACTATCGTATATTACACCTAGTACGAGTAAAACATGTTCGTAAACTTAATATCATACTTCCCTTTCAGGTAGAAACTTTGCTATAACTACAAAACTTTAGCTTTATAAGGATTCTACGGTAGCTAAGTTCACTTTCAGCATATTAGGGATTCAATAAATGAAGTCAAAGTTTACTTTGACTTTGAAACGACTTTTCAAGAGCGTAGTGGTGGTAATGGTTACCACCACTTCAAGAAACCTTAGCTTAACCAAAATTAAGGGAAAAAAGTGCAGACACTCCCTGCCACACCAATGCAATGGCGTATTCCTGTCTCGCACTCACTCAGTATCGCAAATGCTTACCTCTTCTTGTCAGTTTTTCCATTTGCATGAAGTGACAACTGAGAGTCCTGCGGTCGTAGTATGACAGCGTGATATAGCGCTACCACGCCTTTAGCTCTCGTCTTTACGAGATAAAAGGCGTTATACAGGATGTTAGGGTAAACAGTCGCATTACTTTAAGGGGTGACTGTATCCATGATACTGAATAACTTTCCCTAAGAAACTTATAGGAAATTCGTAAAAAAATTGTTGGACTTCCCATGCTAAATGCAATCAGCTGATCGAACTTTTGTATGAAAAGTCGTTTTTTTTGCGAATTTCCTATAGGTTTCTTAGGGAAAGTTGTTCAGTATCATGGGTACAATCTCCACTTAAAGTAAACTGTTTACCCTAACACCCTGGTATGTATTTATAGCGCTATCGCGCCTTAGCTCTCTTTCTATTTGCACGCGAACGAACGAGATAAAAGGTTTGTACAAGTTGTTACAAAAATATTAACATTTAACAACTACGGGACCAATATCGCAATCGCGAAAAAAAAACTGATGTTCCATACTAAATTACAAATCTACTCGAGCTAAATGTATGGGAAAGCAATTTTTTTCTAGATTTCGACGTTGTTGGTCTAACTAAACAACCCTCTTAAAAGTTTTAAATGTAAATTTTTACTTTTGTAACACCTTGTATACAGGGTGTAAGGAAAAGTATCATTAACCTTTAAACTAAATACTCTACCCATCAAACTGAACAACTTTGTCTATCGGAGAAACCTGTCAGAGCAAAAAAAACCTGCTGTTCCATACTAAACTGCAATAATGTATGAAACAAAAGTTTTTTTTTGGTATTGACTGGTTTGCTCCCATAGTAAAAGTTGTTCAGTTTGATGGGTAAAGTAGTGGTTTAAAGATTAATGATACTTTTCCTTACACCCTGTATAGCATTAAGGCGCTGTCCTATTGCCAAATATCGCTCGCGCGATCACTCGTGCGTCCGACGAAAATGATTGTGCGACCGTGCGTTTAACACTTGAACTGCTGACGACCTACATCGTAGGTCAGCGACATATCGGCCGCAGTGCGCACGACTCAAACCTTGAGTCAGAATTGTATAGCATTCCACAGTGTTAGCACTGCGCGAGAGTCATTGTTTTGAGCTTATCAGCGAAAGTGTTAAACATTCTTATATCTGAATAGAAATAGAACAATTCGATCGCATCGCATGATCGCACGACCTTCAATAGGACATTCCGCAGATATAAGTATGTTTAAACACACGGTCGTACAATCATTTTCGTCGGACGCACGAGTGATCGCGCGAGCAATGGCAAATTACGCGCATCATACTACGGGCGCAAGGTGTCATCAATGTTAACCCATGAGGACCTTTTTGAGTATATTACGATTATTTGGGTTTAACAATAGTTAATATTTCTTATCTTAAAAGGGATGCCAGAGTTTAGAGCACCATCCACATTTGACATCACTCTAGGGATTTTTGAACTCTGCTATTAACATTAACATTTATCCATTTTGCTTTTGGGTTCCCGTCATCAGGGACGACCGATTAACGTTTATGGAGAAGAAATAATGGAAGTCCATTCTTTGCTCAAACTCGATTTAAAGTTATGGAAGGCCTACACTGATTCATCATCATCAACAGCCTATACAGGGACGTATACATACATATACAGGGTGAAATTGATATCATTAGCATCCTTTTAAACTAAGAGTCTGCCTATCAAACTGAACAACTTTTACTATGGGAGCAAACCGATCGGAGCAAAAAAAAATCAGCTGTTCCATACTAAACTGTATGCAACAGCTGATTTTTTTTGTGCTCCGACTGAATTGCTCCCATAGTAAAAGTTGTTCAGTTTGATGGGTAGAATCTTAGTTTAAAAGGATGCTAATGATATCAATTTCACCCTGTATATGTATGTATACGTCCCACTGCAGATCATAACATCAGGGCGGGTGGATAGTGTAGGGCATTAGTCCACCACGCGTGCACAATGCAGGTTGGTAACGTTGTGAAGTCTTACATAGGTAGGTACGCATCGGAATTTCTTCTTCAGCGTATGCAATGCAGGTTTCCTCACGATATTTTCCTTCATGGTTTTCTTGAACCGTTTGAGAGTAGTCCTGGGAACATGTTACATATATAAGTTGGAAAAACACATTGGTCCTACCTTGCAGATTTAAACCCAGACCTCAAAACTAAGTTTCCATAACTCGATACCGGACCTGGAGTGCAATTCACTAAGAGTGACATCACTGTCAAAAACATCGACGAGCTCACAAATTTTTTTTTTTTTTTTTTCAATTTATTTTACAAAGAAAAAGTTACATATTTGTTTTCCTACTTAAGCTTTCCTACTGCAAACCTTACAAGGTTTAATCGCAGGAAGCGAGTCGCTTTACAGCGTATCAGGTTTTACAAATATACAAGTTATACAATATAAAAGACCTTAGGGTACACTATAACATAACATGTATGATATGTAAAAGTTTGCGAGTGTGTGTTGTATTGTTAAATAATTGGTCCCATCCCATGCTCAGCCCTACGACAGTTGGCAGCGTCTTGGGGTCGGCACAAATGTCCACTGAGCATGAAGATGAGACCAGAGAAAGATCGCAACTCATTTAGGTACTGTTATGCCATGTGTACCTACAGCGGTCGGATCACCGGGCGCAGATTCACCTGAGTCCAAGAGACAGCTGTCCACCCGTCCATTGACCGGCCGACGCTATGTGACGTCACTTGAATGGAATGCTGTTATAACACTGATACTGATAATAGATAAGCCCAGGCAAACAAGC
This sequence comes from Agonopterix subpropinquella, assembly GCA_922987775.1. Taxonomy (NCBI): domain Eukaryota; kingdom Metazoa; phylum Arthropoda; class Insecta; order Lepidoptera; family Depressariidae; genus Agonopterix; species Agonopterix subpropinquella. The sequence continues at coordinate 9,902,364 of OV277714.1, forward strand.
TCCCGGACACCCGACCACTTTTTTGTTTTACCTAAATATATTGTTTTTTAAGTTACTTAATAAAATGAGATTTGAGAAAATTTTTACATTGTCTTTTGTTTTTACATTGCAATATTTTATGTACTGTTTCCTTTGGTAGGTTGTTTAAAATATTGGGAAGCATATATTCCCTTGTACGTTGACCATATACATTAATATATGTAGGTAAGTCATACATTGGTAAGTACGTTAATTGACGCAAGTTATTAGGTCTTGTTGTTTCTTTTAATGTACGCAATAGCTCAAAATCCTCACATATCATTAACAGTTTAATTTTATCAAATATGCTTAACACGTTACAGTATCGGAATAACTTTGTATAGTCTTCCTTAAATTGATTTTTAATCTTATTAGGTACTATTGTTTTTAATAATGACAGTTGCAAATTAAATACATCTTTTAAGTACGTCTTAAAACTACGGCCGTAACTACTTATGCTATACGTAATCACAGAATCTGCAAGTGCTAGGTACATAGTTCTTAATGTGTTATACGGTAGCTTATATCTAAGTATAGATAATTTAGATAATATTGCACGGAGCTTATCGCATACATGATCCATGTGTCTTCTCCAATTTAAGTTTTCATCTATTATAAGACCAAGGTACATTTGTTGTTTCACCAGTTCAAGGGGTTTACACTTACAGACATCCACAGTATCCCTTGTATGTAAACATTGATGCTCGTGGGCCACGATTGTTGGTGCAATTGTTGTTTTCTTGTATGGCGATTTTATGTGCATAAGTTTCGTTTTATTAGCATTTATTACAAGCCCAACATCGTGGGCCCATTTGCATGTAAGGTCAAAGTTATATTGCATGATTTTTTGTGCTGTTATTAGGTCATCGTGTGCCGTCAGCAAGCAGGTATCATCTGCAAATTGGTACACAGATCCTTCTGAGAAGAGATTACACATCTCGTTTACATACAAAAGATACTCTGTGGGGCCCAGGTTTGAGCCTTGTGCGGTCCCCTGGTCGGACAATGTCCTATCGCTTACATCCCCGGCTATACAGACCGACGTGTATCTATTTTTATGGTAGTTCTTAAACCACTGTAGTAACGGGCCCTGTATACCATTGTCGTACAGTTTAGAAATAAGTGTATTTTCGTCCAAAGTTTCAAAAGCTTTGCTAAAGTCTATAAATATCGCGATAACGTGCTTACTTTCATTTAGGTATTTATTTACTTCATCTGTGAAATCTGATAACAATTGCGATGTGTTACGTCCCTTCTGGAATCCGTACTGCTTTGAATTAATTATGTTGTTTTTACCTAGAAATTTGTTTATTTCGTTGCTATAATACTTTTCTATAATTTTATCTATACACGGTAGTATTGTGATAGGCCTGCAATTGTTGATATCGGTATGTGTGCCCCTTTTGTATATCGGACGTATGATACCTACTTTAAGATGTTCTGGATACAGTGTGGTTACAATACATGCATTGATTAAGTGTGTGATTACAGGGGTTATTTCTGAGATGATGTATTTTATATCAGATGCACGAATTTTATCAAATCCTGGGCTTTTTTTAGCGTTCAGGTTCCTGATTATTTTATAAACCTCGTCATTTGTAGCTTTGTACATTTTCATTGATACTGAGGGCTGTATGCGATAAGACATGTCTTTCATCAAAGGTAGGTTACAACTAGTGTTTATATTTATTACATTATTTCTGAACTCTTTAGCAAAAGTATTAGTTAATATTTTAGTATTCGTTTTAAAGTACTTCAATATTAAGTTATCAATTGACTGGGTTATTTTCCCACATAATCTATTTATAATGGCCCATACTTCTTTAGGATTTTTAAAATTTCTACAAACTTCTTTCTTTATTTTAATATTTTTAACCATATTTATATGTTTATTTGTTTCATTCCTATATTTATTATACAATAATCTATTTACTTTATTACTATCATCTTTTAGCCATATGCCTAATAATTTATTTCTAGTATTACACATATTTTCTATTCTTTCAGTCTTCCAGTTACAGGTCGATCTTTTATTCGTTTTTATCTTAACTTTACGCTGACAGCCCTTATATACCATATTAAATTTGTTTATTATAAAATCTACAATGTCATTTGGGTTCACTAGCTTTAATGCTGGACTCCAGTCTATTACACTAAGTTCTTGACGCACTTTGTTATCGTCCAGTCTGTATTCACACTTATTTAGCGCACTCACTTGGTTTATCACTGCAGCTGACTCGAAACCGGTTATGAAGTGGTCGGCTAGTTGAATGTTTATCACGGCGGTACGCGCAGGCCGTCCGGTTGTGTTACGAATGAAGATGTGATCAATGCACGTTCTTGTTATCTTGTCTTTCTTATTCTGTATACGGGTGTATTGATTTATGCCGGATTCTAGCCCTAATTCACACATTTTGTTCATATAAAGTGTTGAGATAGGGTTACACGTCTTTAGGTCTATGTTACAGTCCCCGAGTAGCACAAAATCGCGATTTATAGGATATGTTGATACTATATTTGAGATCTCTGTTATGAAACGTGCTTTATCCATGTCTGGAGGTCGATATACTGCACACAGGCCGAATTTATATCCACATGCCGATGCAATCTCGCCGCTGATACATTCGCAGTAACACATGTTTATGGGGTGTCTCATAAACGTGATGCTCTTATGGGTGTAAACAATAACGCCGCCCCCCTTTCTCCTATCTCTTAGTTGACTATACATATCGTAATCCGGCAAGCAAAATAGACTTTTACATCCGTCGTGAATGTTTACTTCTGTCAAAATTATTGTATGAATTGTCTTTGGGCTATTTTGTACTATATATTCTAGTTGGTTAAAGTTCTTTATCATAGATCGTATGTTAACGTGAAGTATGATGACTGTATTTTGTTGTACTGATGTGTCGCTGATGAATTCGTTCCAGTTGGAGTGGCTACTTTCTGTATTATTTTCCTGTATTTTGTCGTCCAGTGTGTGTTAAGTAGTAATTTGTTGTGGGTGTTGTTGCAGTTAAGTGAAGTTTCTTACTGTTTGGCCAATTCGGCCAACCGTTTGATATCACTTTCAATCCTTATAGAGTATATTTTTTCTTTTTCCGTTTTTCGTGCCAGGACTATACCGTTTTGGCACCAGACATATTGATACAAACTGGTGTTTTTGAGTTCAGTTTTGGCTTTAAATAATAGGAAAGCGGTAGTAGGAGAAAGTGACTCACGTATGTATACTTTTTGGTTTCCGTTGCCGTATGCAAGACCGGCGTCGCTGCGGAGTTTAGTCTTCGCTGCTACCATCCATTTTTCCCTGCATCCGTCTTTTAGTGACACCACGATCACGGGAGGAGGGGTGGCATGTTTGGTTGCTCCTCCATCTTGTCCTGCACGTTTGTTCTTCGGTTTACGGTATGCGGTTATTACGTCGTTAGCATTTTGTTTCAACTCCGTGCCGATGTTTTTGGCGATGGTCTCCACTTCTCCCTCTTCCTCGATACCGCATATTTCTAGGTAGTTCGACCATTTTTCCTGTAGTAATGTATTATATTTTTGTTCGAGTACCTCGCAGTGTAGCTGAAGATTCTGGTATTGATTTTTCGTATCCATACATTTATTCTCAATTGTTTTAAGTTTTGTTTCATATGTATTAATTTTTAGTTCGAAATCATCAATCTTGTCCGAAAAATATTTAAGTGATTGTTGTAGCTCGTCGGTAATTATCGTGCGCACCTCCCGTCGCATTCCATCCATGAATTTGATGACCGAGGGTTGAGCGAATATGTGTGTCGGCTCTTCTTCGTAATCATCCTCATTCTCAGGCGGGTCCGGCATGATGTACGACAAGCGCTTAGGTTTGCCATTGCCTGACCCTATGGCGCACGACCGGCATTTCCATTCGGCAGCTTCGGTTTGGTGTAACGCGGTTAGTTGTTCGATTGTTATTGCCGCACAAGTACCATGAAACCACTTATTACACTTCACACACAGTATGCCCGGACTTTTTTTATTAACGATCTTTGTGCATTTAGCGCATTTCACCATTTTGACGGTTACGTCTGACAAAAAAAAAAAAAACTCGCGACGGTATAAATGCGTCCGTTCGGTAATGCGCTGCGCATGCGACTGAATCATCCTCTTGCATCCCTCAGATCGTCAGAGTTTTTGTATGAGTTTGAATGGTCAAACCCTATTATTCACTATCGAGTGAATAACGAATTGTCAGCTCGCCGATGTGTCAAAAATAAAATGTACCTACCCGGAACCGACGAGCTTGTATGAAGAAACTTATGGATGTTGAGGAGGCGAGAGATGTGTGTCAGATTCGTAGCATGTGGCGATCTGTTGTCTCTGCCTACCCCAGTAGTGGGACATAGGCGTGAGCATATGTATGTATGTATGTTTAATTACCCACTGCCAAACGATTCGCGCAAAAATGTAGCTTGCTACAGCGTTAATTGTTATTACTTCGTGCAGCGCGCGACGTATGTGACTTTGCCGTCCGTCTGGCCGAAATCCAGCAAGAACATCGCCTACGATGCGCCAAAGTATGGGTTCTTTTCTCGGTACCTACGGCCGAGTGATGGAGGCCTGCCGGTCGGTGGCTCGTTGGCGCTTAGCCTTAGGCTGAGTTTCCACCAGAGATGTGCGAGGTAGCGAGGCCTTGAGCGAGAAAAAATTCGACCAATGAGAGTGCTTCAATTTCCCAATGACGTGATCGAGAAAGCGCGCTATTGGCGGATTGTTTCCTCGCTCAACGCCTCGCTAATTCGCACATCTCTGGTGGAAAAGCAGCCTTAAATCCTAAAAAGCTGAACGACCAAATTCAGCGTCATTAAAACTTTCTCAATTACTGCACGTCACTGTCACATGACGTCATATGACGTACTTATACTCTCATTCTTCCGATTTGCGAAGGCACGAGTAAAACTTCATTTTAATCCTTACAGCGTAGGTTTTAAAACCTTGTTTGGGGATTTCTTGCATGGAATTGACTGTAAGACACAAGACACTTCAAAGTTTTATTACATTTGTTTTATACGAGTTTCAGAGGATTTTATAGGAAATTAGAATTCTATTAGACTGTAGGAATGCTTGACTGCAGTGGGGATTACTGGGAAACTACAGGGTGAAATTGATATCATTGGCATCCTTTTAAACTACGAGTCTACCCATCAAACTGAACAACATTTAGTATGGGAGCAAACCGATCGGATTCCCTGTATAAGGAGCGTTCACAAAAGACCAGTGATGGTTGCAATGGCACAGGCGTAAGTCAAGACCCCCAAATCCTAATATTAATAATAATTTGTACCCCAAAACGGCCAAATTTTGGTTCCGTTTTCTTGGTAAAGCTTTAAATAGCTGTTTCTTTAGAAAACTTTGCCTCTCCGTTTACTTAGCCTATGTTTATTACTGGAAGACCTGAAAGTTAGCAAGTAGGTTTATCCCATATTACGGTTTTATTGAAGAATATTGAACGATAATCTCTTTTCTTTGTTACAGTATTGTACGCTCAAGAATTGCCTGCAAGAAGAATACATCTCAATAAAAGGTAAAATTATGTTTCTGTGCTAGTCCTTACAAATTGGACTGTAATTATAAATCTACGAGCTTTTCCCCGCGACTTCGTCCGCATAAATTATATACCAGATTTTAAGTCAGATCATAAGCTATCAAACAAAAAAGTTTCATCAAAATCGGTTCAGTAGTTTTTGCGTGATGCTCGAACAAACAAACACCCAAACAAACAAACAAACAAACAGACGGACAAAAAATCCAAAAATTTGTGATTTTGAATTAGGGACAGGTAAAAACCATGTCGTAATTTTTTTTGTTGTTAATATCTTCAATGTACAGACACACTTCTGTTACAGTTTTATAATAGTTTAGATTCGAAGACCGCCCTCTAAGGGCTCTTACAGGCGAGCGACAATTTGCTATCGCCGTGGGTCGCAGAGCGTCGCGCTCATAAACTTTACGGTCGCGCGACGGTCGCTCGACCCTCCGCGACAAACGGCGACCGCAAAGTGTCGCTCGTCTGTAAGCGCTCTAAAGTGTAGAAATATTGTAAAGGATAAAATGAAACCTTCTTTATTTTTGGTTCCCCCTCCGCATCGTAATCTCTTACTGCTTTTATAATGTGCATGATTTCTTTATCACACATTTTGCATGCTGATGAATTTTAGCTGAATAGGGCTCTTTTTGTACCTACCTATTGTGTACCTAAGTGTGGGTGGTGGTTTAAATGAATCCACACATCTACCACTATGGAGCCAAAATGGAAAAAATAAAAAATCGAATGTATGGGGCAGCTGATTTTGACGACTTGTTTTTTACGACCTGTCTCATAGTGAAAGTTATTCTGTTTGATGGACTAAACCACCCCTTTAAATATTACTACGGTGTTTTATTACACCTATACATTTAAATCTTTGGGCAATAGGTTAAACTGTACAGGGTGTAACAAAAAACCCTAGTAATACTTAAGGGGGTGCTTCAGACCATCAATCTGAACAACTTACACTATGGAGCCCACGTCGAGTAAAAACAAATCTGCCGTTCCATATATTTGAGTCGAGACAGGTACTGCAGTTTTGTATGAAAGAGCGGTTTTTTTTCGCGTTTTCGATGTTGGCGCCATAGTGAAAGTTGTTCAGTTTGATGGTCTGAAGCACCCCCTTAAGTATTATTAGGGTGTTTTGTTACACCCTGTATAGACTGAAATCTTTCAGTCTACATTACATTCCTGGAACCGCCACAGGCTGATCCTGTGGTTTCAAACTCTGCAGAAAGAGCAGTAGCGAAAGGCCTAGTTTGAAGAATTTCAGTGCCCAAAGAGGTCAACAAAACAAAAACCTATTGCCCAAAGTCAAAGCATTTATTTGCATAGAAAATGTATGAAAGATCTAATTGCTAGAGGGTACATTCAGGTTATCTCTCATCTCTATTCAGTTAACATTCATCTGCATGCAAAATTGGTGTTGAGGCTTCTTCATGCCATTTTGTATAAATACAAAAAGATTGGAAAATTTTGCAGCGGGGTAAATATAGCCTGATGGCGTGATATAGGTGGACCAGAATCTGATGAAAAATAGGGAAATCAAATTTTAGAGTAAGCAAAACTGAGGTAATTAGATTAGGGCCCTTTACACACTGCGATTTTTTACAGCACAGAAGTGCTGCAAAAATTATGGATTGAGTCGCGATGCAGCACGATGCAAATGCGATAAAGCATAGATGCAAACGCGATACAGCCACGATGTAAAACTTTCGTAATATTTGATCAGTTATTTGTCGACAACCTTTGCCACAATGCACACGCGCGTGTGCGTCAATACAAACATTGTGTGTACATCCGCTACAATCATGCATTTGAATCGATACAAACGCCTATTAAATGCTAGTGATGTGATTAAGTCAGGCGATGGACAAACGCACGTTTTTATCACTGCAAAAAGGCTCAGTCTGTACAGGGCCTTATTTAACTAGACAGATGCTGGGATGACATTTTGACATTACCATGTGAGAATCTATTTTTTTTTTACTTTTTTTCATTTCATGAGATATTCTGGTCGACCTATTAGCTAATCTGTTTAAATCTCAGCTATTTAATTTCTAATTCGCTATCACATCTTCATAAATCAACTCGAATTACATTCTTCGTTAATTTTCAAAGGGGCGCTTGCATAAGTTGCTGCATAAATTATAGTTAGTAAAGGGTAGTTTCCTTCATACATAGCTGTTTGAGTAGATCTACTATTTAAATATTTATTTTCACTCAGATTATGCAAATTACGGTTAAGTAAACCGAGTTAATGAATTAGGTGAGGATGTTAATTTTAGCTAAATCCTGTTTCAGGTCCTGCTTGAAAATAGTGTATGTTCATTTTACAAAAAATTTTTACAGTATAATGTAGAGACACTATTAAATAATTTGTGGTAGAGAATCATCTTTACGATATCAATATTCGATGTTAACTACAACGTGTTAATGAATTAGCGCAAAACCTCATACACCCCAACTGATTTATAACAAAATAATTAGATTGCAACAATAATTTCGTTATTTTGATAATTAAAATTTAAAGTTATTCGCATTTTAAGTTTTGAGGCAAAAATTATTTGTTATCATTTCAGCACTAAAAGAAAGCGCTAACGTACTTATGGATACATTTTTATAATCTTGTTTTGGTAGTAAGTAGGTGGAGTGTGCTCGTGCGGAGGGTTGACATCGGGTTCCGAAAATTCTTAATTTTGCAAAAAAAAAATTTAATATTTTGAAAAAAATTACCTATGTTGAAACCATAATAATTCGATTCTGCTCTCGATTCTAAACAAACTACTTTCTAGTTTTGCGTTAATTCATTAACACGTTGTATAATCCCACCAAAAGCATTCTGTAAAAAACTAGCCAAGTCTCGATGGAGCTAAATATGCTGCTTGTTTATCTCTAATAAGTAATGAAATCTAGACAAAGTCGTGCCAAGTCTAAGGTTCCTTACTGCGATTTCTTTATTATTATAGTGAATGTTGTGTGACTTGGCCGTTGAAGGGTACACAAGGGTACAAAACCAGGTGCTCCATGACACCATTGCACCAATCTGTCGCCAGAACCGCTACCCATTGACGATGGAAAATTGCCACTTGGAAAACGTTGATTCAATAACCAGTCAATGATAAAGCTGCGTATTTGCAATGGTGTCATGGAGCACCTGGTTTTGTACCCTTGTGTACCCTTCAACGGCCAAGTCAAACAATATTAACTATAATAATAAAGAAATCGCAGTAAGGAACCTTAGACTTGGCACGACTGTGTCTAGATTTCATTACTTTTTAGAGATAAACAAGCAGCTCCATCGAGACTTGGCTAGTTTTTTACAGAATGTTTTTGGTGGTATTTCACTTCTTTTTGTATAAACGTGGGCATATTGATCTATTTTATGAGATGTTGGGCTCTTGTGTTTTCTAATCAGGGTCACCACTGGTGACTCACCAGGTACTCCAGATCTTCTATTATACTAGTTTTTATAGTTTTCCCTTTATGTGGCTATTAAATCCTAACTCTGTACCAAATTTCAGCTCTCTGAGTTCATGGGAAGTACTCATTCTATTCTGATGATCATGAGTGAGTGATCGTCATAAAAGCGAAACTGTGCTTTCGCTTAACTTCGGAACTGAATGACCTACAGACTTGAAATTTTGGATTTTAAGTATATGATTATAGCTTACTGGATGACGAAAATTTCTGCTTTGTGGTCTTATCCAGAGGTTCTCAAATAAGGGCCTGAAAATGCGGCGAAATGGTTCCAGTAAAGGATGGTACGGCAGTGTTTGCTTCGCGCTCGACTTTGGCGGGGGCACTGCGGTCCCCCTCGATTATACTTGTAGTGACTATATTGAATAGTCTGTGACCAACTTAGCTGCCATTTCATACAAAAGGGAAATAAAGTGCGAGTCGGGCTACTCGCGCACCGAGAGGGTTCCGCCGTACCACTACCACACCACCACACAAAATATTCTCTCTTCTTCCTGGCTTTTAATCCCATATGGTGGTGGGGTCAGCCTTCCGTGTCTTTTCTCTCCACCTTGCCCTATTTCTGACGTCGTCTTCGGAGACATTGCACTCGGTCATATCACAACGAACTGTGTTCATCCATCTAGTTTTCGGACGTCCTCTTGGTCTCTGTCCTGGAATCGACAGTTGCAGTGCCATATTTCCTACATATTCGGGTGGCTTTCTTTTCACGTGTCCAAACCACCTAAGCCTATGCTCCTGAAGCTTATCTGCAATGTCACGAACACCCAGGCTACCTCGCACATACTCGTTGCGGATTCTATCGCGCCTCGTGACACCGCACATCCACCTCAGCATCTTCATTTACGAGCTTTAGAGCCGCGCCATCGCGTCTCCTGCAGGCACGCAAAATTAACCCTCCTACGTTTAAACATTGATGCAAGCTCCTTCGTCTTTCCGGTTAGTGTTCCAACGTTTATGGTGGCAAAGCGGACTTTCAGGTTACGTTCTAGGACTAACGTCTTTGGCCGAGCCCGTCCTCGACTCGGTAGCCCTAGCATGCTTATCGCAGAGGTAGGGCGATGTATCTCCGCGTCGTTTTGCGGCGACGCCCTATCCATCATACTCACAATATTTGGTAACCTTTCCATATTTTTCTTTCATAAAAATTTGGCATTTTAGGGTTTATTATGACCAGTGCCGATTGCCATCTGACGCACAAAAACCCGCTCTCTTGAGTCGGGAAAACCCGGATGTATGGTGTTTTATCCGGTACAGGTATTTAGGCCCGTATGAACGCGTTGCCTGGTTATACCGCCAGATACTCGGTCGCCATGGCCTCGTCAGTTATCTAGCAGGGGGTACCACGGCTACTGCTACTTTAACAATAGCCGCCGTTGGCTATTCATACGAACCACCAACGCGAGCAGGTGAGGTTGACAATTGGGCCGGAATAGATGTTATTTCCGTTTTCCCCTTACCCCCACACAAAATATTAACTTATAAAAAAGTTTTGTTTTCTCCAGGACCTTTAGCGCGATCGACTCACACTTGGTCGGTATTTATTATTTTTTGTTACACTTGTTAAGTTAATGTTATTCCACTGATCAGATTAGATTAGAAGGATCATAAAAGAAACACGTAACTCATATAAAACTTGTATTGTTCACTTTAACAATCGTTCACATATTAAGTACACAGTATACGACTATCTTAGAGCGCGGGGAGGAAGTGACTGCCCGACCTGAGCTTACGTGACAAAAGTGCAAACTTGCACAAATGTGTCGCCACAGATACTCCCCCCCTTACCCGAAAATAGTCAAAAAAAATTTTTTTACAATTTACAAAAAGAACCAAAATTACAGTTGCACTACAACTTACAATGACTGCAACATAAACATGCAAAGTAAGTACCTAGCTCGCAGCGATAAAGTGCCTGCCAGCTACGTACTTCTTAGTTGCTAAACATTTCGATACAATGATTATCATGTTACATGTTATATGATCGTACTTGATTATGAGTAGGTACGAAACATTTTACATTCAATTGTTCAAACTTTGAAATTTATGTTATTACATTAGATTTGTACCTAGTGTTGTTTATCTGAAATAAATTTAATTTTCTAATATTATCTTTGTTTGTTATTACATTGATCAGATTAGATTAGAAGGATCATAAAAGAAACACGTAACTCATATAAAACTTGTATTGTTCACTTTAACAATCGTTCACATATTAAGTACACAGTATACGACTATCTTAGAGCGCGGGGAGGAAGTGACTGCCCGACCTGAGCTTACGTGACAAAAGTGCAAACTTGCACAAATGTGTCGCCACACACTCATACACCAATTGCTTTACATGCACCGTTTAATAGGAAAAAGAATCTTAGCAAAAAAAGTCAAAACGGCGAATTTTTAATATTTATTTCACAATTCTGTTTGCATTTTTACCTAATGTTTCGTCCGATTTAATAAATAAAATTATGTTTTTAGCGTGTATAAATACGAGTATAACACCATCAATAAAAGTTAACGTTTGTGGGCCTACAAGAAATTGACTCCTTTCATCACTTGATAATCGCTTTCAACTATCGAGTCGGTACAAAATCCTTTTCACATTTTACACTCTTGTTAACACATTGTAAAAGAACGAAGCAATGTGTTATCCGCTAATGTAACGGAGTAGGTTACAGCACTTACCTCTAACAAACTACACAGGTATGTCTTTGTTCCCGCATAGCTACCTAGTTGTTTTGAAATATGCGACGCGCTCGCTTTTACGGAGCAAGCTTGGATTTCCTCTTTAGCTACGAAACTGGGCACGAATTTAGAGCAGCATTTCGTTAGACACTTTTAGAAAAATCTGTTGAGAAGTTGAGGTAATACTACACACAATAATATACAGGGTGTAACAAAACACCCTAGTAATACTTAAAGGGGTGCTTCAGACCATCAATCTGAACAACTTTCACTATGGAGCCAACGTTGAGAAAAAATGAAAAAAATCTGCCGTCCCATACATTTGAGTCGAGACGGTACTGCAGTTTTGTATGAAAGAGCGGATTTTTTTTTCTCGATTTCGATGTTGGCTCCATAGTGAAAGTTGTTCAGTTTGATGGTCTGCAGAACCCCCTTAAGTATTACTAGGGTGTTTTGTTACACCCTGTAGACTCTAGATAGTTGTTATAAAAAACTAACTACTACAGAAAAATATTTAAAGAAATATATTTTGTATTGTAAATACATTTTATAGAGTCAAAAATTACGAACGTATGGTTAAAAACTATGAACAAAGAATAGGCCAATTACAGGTATCCGCTTTTAGTCTTACAAAATGAATACTAGATGAAAAAGACTATTTTGTTTCTAGGTCTTATAGTTTCTTTTTTTCTATTCTGTTTTGAAATTGTGCCTTCATCCCCAAGGGGCCAACGGTATAGATAGATCCCGATCCCGATCTATAGTAAGATATCTAGTATGATTCCAGACACAAATAATATCGAAAATATCTATTCTATCGACAATATCATTAAAAAAGATTCGATAATATCGACAGTATTGCACACAATAGTAATGGTCATTCTGAAAAATATCGATATCACTATCGAATTATCGATATAATCTTTCTTCATGGTCAGTTGACCATGAAGAAAGACCATGTAGTTACTAAGAGTCAAACCACTTAACACAAACTAATTAGAAGAACTACCGTCCACTTACTTGCTGACTTTCTCTTGAGAGCTCTGTTCTGGCTATGTTTCTTTAGATTCGCTTCTGAAATAATATAAATAAGTAACCATTATGGGAGTAACAACCGGTTTGACAATACAATACTTACCTTAACACCTTTCAGAAAAAAATACTATAAAAGAGCACTTAAATATATTACCTGCCCCAGAAAAGTAATAAAAACAATTTTCTCAACAAAAATCCATAAAAGGACAAAACATAATGTGAAAAAGAAACAGAACCCACAATAATAAGTAGAAGGTAAAGTGAAAGTGCGGAACATTCTAAATAACCTACCCTGGGGAATAATGTGAAGTGTTTTACGAGTACTTTTGGTTCTCGAAACTTTCTCGAATCAAAGTCGAATTTTGTGAGTCAGGTGATTTTGCTGACTGTTGCCACATAATCATCATCATCATCAACATCTCAGCCAATGGAAGTCCACTGCTGGACATAGGCCTCCCCAGGGCCTCCCCCAAGGATCGCCTTAACGACCGGTCCTGCGCTGCCTTCGCCTTTCGCCTTTCCGGTACGCGGTCGCCACTCGAGAACTTTTCGGCACCATCGGCCATCGGTTCTGCGAGCAATGTGCCCCGCCCACTCCCACTTTAGCAATTCTTTGGGCTATGTCAGATACTCTGGTTCTTCTGCGGATTTCTTCATTTCTGATTCGATCTCGTACGGAAAATCAGAGCATATCCCTCTCCATTGCCTTTTGGGTGACTTTCAAGGCCCCAGAATAGGTACTAAGCATAGAATCGGTAGTCGGTATTGTCTCGGAGAACGTGGAGAGCGTCGGTGGCGCGTTGCGGAGCGGTATGGACCATGTATGGACACTCAATCATGAGGGGTCCGTATTCGAATCCGCACGGATGACATGCCATGTACCAATGAGTTTTTCTAACTTATGTACGTAATACCGAATGCTTTTAAATGTTTAAGCAAAGCATTCGCGAGGAAAACTACATACGCTGAAGACAAAATGCTGATACGTATGGGAAGTAGACCAATTCGCGTTCTGTACGGGTTGTGGAATAACGCCTATGTATCTACCCTACCTGAGAATAGTTCGTGCTCTGCTTGATGACTTTTATTTTTTGTCTCCGTAGTGAAAGTTGTTCAGTTTGATGGTTTAAAAAACCCCTCTAAATATTACTCGGGTGTTTTGTTACACTATGTATATCACAGCATGCTATGATGCTCACAACTATATTCCCTTAAAAAACATATTCAGATTATCCACGTTTCATTAGCAATACCCAAATTAAACTTACTGTATGTATTGCAGTATGCATCTACCTTGTGACAGACAAACAATTGTTCACGTAAGACAAGTATTTGTACCTGACTTTGATGTACAATATAGCTACGTGCAGTGCATAATTGAGTCATGTTTGTCCCGTTGATTGTACCTAATACTATTAATTCAACGACAATAGCATACCTACTAGCCCGACAGTAGATCCATAGAGCTCCGTGTTGTGTCATTAGTCCTCGTTTGACAAGGCAACAAGGCAAGTGTAATTATGAGTTACATTGGTGACCAATCGTTAGTCGTTTTGCAGTTGCCAACATAAGGCCCCATTCATCATCATCATATCCGCCGATAGACGTCCACTGCTTGACATAGGCCTCCCCCAAAAGGGGGGATTTGCCAAAATCACTACGCTTGGCAGGCGGGTTGGCGATCGCAGTTGGATTGAATGTGTGTACTCAGAGGATGCTGCTGCTCATCCTCCGGTCCTAAGTCGCCTTTTACGACACTCACGGGAGGGAATGGGGTGGTGCTATTCTTAGCCGACACCACACGGACAATATGAAATATTACTTTCATATTATTTTGTTTGTCATTTCCTAATCACGGAACATGTACCCTGGACCTTTGGAAGGCGTGCTTGGAGCTGAAGCCAACACTTTGGACAATTCGCAAAAGGTGATGTGACTCCGACTGGTGGCTATCCCTGAATACGCTACAGACGTGTATCCAATAACAGTACCTATAATAGTATAAGAGATAAGTGTACTATTTGCAACCATCAGCAGCAAGGCTGATTCAGTGTTTATGGGGTGTAGAGCATCTCTGTGATGGGGATGGACCAGGTCTGCCTGCATAACTCCAGTCGGTGTAGGAGTTACTGATGTTTAAAGGTCAGTAAAAAAATTACGATCAGCTGCAAGGCTGATCGCATGATATTGTTGTAGTATGCACTGTAGTTATGTGAACAGTATAAAAACTGTCAAGTTGTGTCAGTCGGTTTAGGAGATACAGCTAGTCAAAGTTCCGACCTTTGAACGGCTGTATCTCCTAAACCGACTGATGAACCGTGTCAATTTTTGTACCGTTCATATACCTACAGTTCATACTCTAACAATATCATACGATCAGCCGTGCAGCTGATCGTTAATTTTTTACAGACCTGTAATCATCAGTAATTCCTAAACCGACTGGAGTTATGCAGGCAGACCTGGTCCATCCCCATCACAGAGATGCTCTACACCCCATAAACACTGAATCAGCCTTGCTGCTGATGGTTGCAAAAAGTACACTTATCTCTCGGAATATAAGTGTAGAGGACTATTGCGAGGAATGGAATGAACGCAATCTGGGCTATTGGGTTGGTCTCTACTGCGACCATCGCTGATCTTTTGTGATCGCCCCTTCTACAATTCCCCATCAATCCCTAATCCCTATACCAGTTAGATATGACAGTAGGTTTTTAACAGGGAGGTTTTGTATCATATCTGGAGTCAGTACCTGTCTGCCAAGATGAATACTTCGTTTGTACATTAGTGGACTACAATCACAGAGAATGTGCAGAGGAGTTTCGATTTCCTCCCCGCAGAACCTGCAGCAGGTGAAGTTGCTTGGTTTCAAGCTGTGCATGTGTTTGTTTAGTTTGCAGTGACCTGTGAGTGATCTCACTATTGTACATAGCAAGTAGGCTGTTTGTATGTTTACGATTATACCCTTTGATAAGTGCTTTGGAGTGATTTAGGCCTGGAGAATTTCTCTATGTCTTAATCACCTCTTTGAAGCTATACTTATTCAAAGCTTACCGGGTTAGACTTTTAGGGATGCCAAAAAAGGGTTCAGGGCTTATGAAGTGGTTTTCTGTCCCCCTTCTGGCCAATTCGTCCACAGTTTCGTTACCTTCTATGTCAGAGTGTTCTGGTACCCATTGTAGCGGCAACTGATTGTGGTTTCCCACAGCTTTGAGCTGAGCTACGCAGTCCTGTACTATCTTAGACTTTATTATCGAATTTATTAGGATGTGTTTGGTGACGTAGCTTTTGCGCAGATTAAAATAAGCACAGGCCGAGATGGCGTAGACTTCAATATTGCATAAGTCTTACAGGATATGAAAAGGATAACTAAATCTAAAGGAATTAAGATCACAATTGTTTTGGTAAAGTGATATATTCGGGACACAATTTCTTTCACATTGTGAATACTGCCAGAGTAGCTGTTATACAAGGACTATACAGGAGCCGTGGTAGAAGTGATGGTGCGCTTACTATGATGGTTTCAATTAAGATGTAGTGCTAAAACTCATGGTAGGGGGACTTGTTAAGTAACAACTCGTAACAAGGAACCACAGAGTTTTATCGCAACAATAAAACAAGTGACGTGCGCTGAACTATCGTATTTACGCGTAAATTGTGTTTTGAATGTCTGTCCTTTCGTACGTTTGAGTTGAGTAGGTACTATGAAGTGACGGTTGTTTGAGTTTCTAATCTAAACCACAGTATAAGAAAGAGTATCTATTACTAGATACAGTACAGACCTTCGTCTATGGTACGGACACTCCCTTCCTCCCACCAACTTTTTACCTCACCCCCTCTATCGCCCTCTGGTTACCGCGCACTGGTTCCTCGTTACCGACCATAGTCTAAAAAAACAAGGTCTTCTATTCCCAGAGTGACACAAGCCTACGTCACAAAAAAATGGCCGCTAAACATGGTAAAAGGGTATGATGACGTAGGCTTATGTCAGTCACGTGATCGGAAGAGAATACCAGGCGCAGTATATTATTGTACCATGTTACCGACGAAGAAGACTTAAGGTTCAATTTCGTTGGTTTTGTATGTGCTGACGTCATCTTGTCAATTTCAAATTTTACTATGCAGTGTCTGGGCTGTGTCAAACACAGACTATTATATGTACTACCGTACAGACTGGAATCTTTCGGGCGAGGGGAATAACGCTATGACAGGGGTACGGGGGGAGAGGGTATCGATACACCTTAGTAAGGAGATCCTTCCTCTGAGATACACCTCAAAGAAGTGTTGCCAGAAGAAAAACACATTCATATACTCCAAAGCCGCATTCATATGGCAACACTACTAGGGATGTGCGCACTATCGATAGTAGTATATCTCAGAATGTTCAATACTTATTGATTGTGTGCAATTTTATCGATACTAGCGCATCGATAGTATTGCACACAATCAACTGAAACTGGGTTTGTACCCCAAAATTCGTATTTGCCACCAACCCGGAATATTATAAGCTATCACTATTGCTAGCTTATAATATCCCGGTTGTCGGTGGCAAATACGAATTTCTAGATTCGGAGTTGCAGGGAAAAGCTAGGATGAAATTAATAAAACATGCTCTTTATTAACAATTTCGTTTATTTGGGTTAATATCTTAAATAGGTATTCTGAATCTCACGTAAATTTGGAAAGCCTAGAAAAGAGTATTTTACTTATAACCTGGAAAAAGTCTCAATTTCAAATGACACAAGAGAACCACATGGAACCCACAAGATCGCCTCAAGTTTACCCGACTGCGACAGAAGGAGGGTTATGTTATTCGAGTGTACGTATCTATTTTTGAACGTCCATTGTGTCAATCACAGTTGTATTTTGACTAGTATATTTCCCTAAATTTTTTGAGTTTTTTTTCGAAAGCTTGATCATTAAAGAACGTATTACAAAAGACAAGGCTGGTTTTGTATGTAAGGTTGGCGCCTTATTTTTCGGTGTTGTTTTTGGCGCAGCCAGCAACCAGCAACCAAACATGAATATTTTATTTCAGAATAAAGTAACAAACAAAACGTATTATGTAATATGTATACCTACCTATCCCTAAACTCAGTCCGGACGGAGATATAAAGGCTTGAAGATGAAAATATTACCATTACGTTCACTTCAAGCCTTTATATCTCAGTTCGGACTGAGTTCCGAGATATTTGTAATAATAATCAATGGACTAGGGCCAACCTCTGCCCTAACCGTAAAAAGAATCTGCCGTAACGCGAATTAACCGAGTACCTGTAGCTTTAAAAAGTACTATTGCTTCGGAACCGGTCAAAACTACTCTGATTTTCATGATTTTTTTTAAAACTTCTCCAATCTAAAATACTACCTAAATATACCTAAATATACCTTTATAGTTTAAAAATTGACGCTCTCAGTCAAGTAAAAAGTTGTAACCCAAAAAATTTAAATTTTAAGAAAAAATGCTTCACAACTTGCGAGTTCATGTAAGAACAGGACATTTACATTGAGGCAATTTTAATTGAGATACGAACCATACAAACGAAGTTTGATTAAATTTTGAATATTAACCAAATAAATTTAATGTTTTTTTTAACACGATCCAGAAACTAATATCCTTGTCTGTGGTTTATCAGATTTCCGTTATGTTATATAATTATGTAGTTTTAAAGTAACACTGGCTCAAAGATTTCTATACGAAATAAAAAACGTCAATTTTTTAACTGTAAAGGTTGTAGTATTTTAAATAACCTTAATTTAATTATTTTTTATCGAAATCGGAGTAGTTTTGACGGGTTCTGAAGTAAAAACCTTCAGGGACTCCACTGAATCTGCCACATAGCGAAACTGACCTTAACCGAACGAGGGGGGTAAGTAAGGTACAGAACAACATTTGAATACAATTCTTTCTCTTTGTAAGATCCAATTATGGACGCTAGATATATCTTGTGTAATTAAATCGCTAGTGCATCGCGTTAGATATCATGTCGTAAAAAACTTGGCATTGGTCCTTATGTTTTCTTTTATGCCATTTATTAACATCTTGGTGAATACAATTTGAAATAACAGTCTCTAAAAGTAATAACTAATAATTAATTATGAGGGAACAGATGAACATACATACACATTATACACATACCGGTCAAAAATCATAACCTTGTTTTTGACTTCGCCGTAGTCGGGTAATAAATTAAGATAATAAGGAAGTAGGATCTCGGTTAAAAATTCGAGCATAAAACGAGAAATTCCTTTACTTTACCTACAAGAAAACCCAATTTTTCTAGACACTCTTAATCGTAGTTGTTCAATTAATGAGGGAAGACATCCACCATTGCAACTGTCAAATAGGTAACTGATCAAAAAAGTTGACGGCATCTGCAGTTGTAGTCATTGTGCTGATGGGCTTGGATAAAGTAATTTGAGCTGTAAATAAATAAAAAAAACATGTAAGATAAAATTACACTTGATCACCATTATCATGGTTAGGACTGGACGACCACAAATATCGATAGTCGACATTTCACATTGTCACATCCATCACATCACTAAAATAACCTTATCAACATATGTTTCGATTTACCTACCATTGAAATCGCTTTTAGTTGGTAGGTTAACCACTTCCCATCGTCCCCGTCTCGTAAATAATGTAGGAATTAGGATAGGCATCAGGAGTGTGAACAAACTGGACTCTCATTGCCGGCTTTTGTCGAATGTTAGCTTCAAAGTGTTTAGCTGTTTGCATCAAACTCTTCGTCGCAATATAATCACATTCTTGTTTAGCTTATACAAAGCAGGATCATTCAAAGACTTTAGCCATGTCTGGAATCTTTTCTCACTTCTTGGAAAAGCGTGAAGACGCACTTTAATGCTTTGCGCTCGTATAGCCAGGAATGCAACACTTCTCCGCCATACCACGTTAGCACACGGTAACACGACAATACCCCCGATTTTCATACATTAAATGTAAATAAATAATAATCTTATATTCAAAAATAAACTGCAATTTGCTTACGGATAGAACTGCCAATGATGTGAGTCTTGTCACTCGAGCATGTCAAGCTCATAGATAAGGAAGAACAAGAGTGTGGTGTGGTGTCTATGGCAATTTTTTTTTAAATGTCTAGTGTATCGACCGTAGACAGAGAATACCAGGTCTACCCAATATCAAACTGTACAAAAACATGTATAGTCATCCCTTACAGTCACACACAAATTGTCAAAAGAGTGACAAAGATAGATATACGTTCATCTGATACGACTGTTAAACAAATGTCACCACTTTTTTCAAGCGAACCTACCTGCGAACTAGGGTTTGACTTTTACTATCGATGCAAACTATCGATTTCCGCTATTGCAAACTATCGATATCCGTTATTGTTTTATTAGATGTTTTTTCAAAGGATTTATTATAGTTTTTACATTGAGGGTTTTTCTAGCAACTTTCTAGCAAAAATAACTACTAGATAACGTTATTGTTAGCTAGGTATATTTCTTATAAAAGCGTTAGTGAATAGATCCGGTATCGATCATAATTTATAGTTTTAGGGCATGTTTCACCACTTCTGAGTAAGTTCTTGTTAGCTTATCCGACAGATAGTTTGACATATTTTGTATGAAAGATATGTCAAAATATCTGTCGGATAAGCTAACAAGAACTTACTAAGAAGTGGTTCGACTCTGCGCCACAGTGGGAATTGAGCCTAACTGTTGGCGATACAGTGCCACTAGCGACACTCTATTATTAGTGTCACTCTACACAGTATAGGTACAACACTTCCGTAAGGAATGAGGGATTTTCCAAAAAAATAAAAAAGCTAGTTCCCAATTTCTCGATAGATGGCGTTGACCAGAGGAGTCGATTAGGTATGAGCGAATATATTTATTAATATTATTAATAAAAAGACACGCAACAAACCCTTTCATATTATTGTTGGTTTATTATTAAAAATCTCGGTGTTATTGTCTGTCAACAACGAATCAAGTATCGGACGTGGCTGTGTGGGCTTCGTATCCATTTTGAATATTCGAACAATAAACGA